>OX421401.1:29254662-30504662 GCA_949126875.1 Lochmaea capreae | reverse complement strand
TTATCATTCAAAAACACTGTCATTAGTAATCTCTTTGATCTCTTTCACCTGTAATTTTCCTTTTAATAATCGTTCGTTTTTGCATCGTTTCCGTGATAATTTTTAAAATACATCACTGTTTAAAGTTATAGTCTGGAATATTTTGATTTAAAATTATTAAGGACTCAAAGGATTATTCAGAGATATATTCTAGGGGTTGAACACAATATTATAATTATTATTAAATGTGTGTTTTAAAAGGAATTTGAGAAAGTTTGGAGATGAAATTTGGTTGAAAGAATTGGGTTGTATATAAAATTTTGAAAAAATGGGTCAGGAAGTCAAGAAAATACAATGAAACGAATGATTTTTATTGATTTTAGATTCAGTCAGTGGTGTCGTACCACAAGACTTTTTCTCAAAAATGCATAAAGAAAACTTTTTCCTATATTTAGTGTACCATAACTCACAAACAAATTAAATTTTGAAACATATTTTCGAATGATTGATTGAGAAGTATAAAGCACCGGAAGTTTTCATGAAATATTCAGATAAAATCAATTTACTTAAAACTCCGCAACATTGATAATTACGTAGTAAGGATTGGAACGATTAATTTGTTTCCATGTAATTTTTTATCATATCCTTATCCCTTTTATAAAAACAAACTTCTGGTTGGATGGTTTTAAATATTCCTGATATGGTAATTGAAATTAAATTAATGAATCATTTGGAAATAATTTCTTTCCTAACTGTCTTTAAATAGAAATAATATCAATAACTTTTATTACCAACGCTATGGAAAATGATCGAAAACCTATTGAAAACCCATCTTTTGCCCTTCCTTTTTGAACATAATTTGGAAACATTGCAACAAATTAGCTTTCTACTCACACCAGTGACGCAATGTTCTTAGTTGCATACACCTTACTGAATAATAAAATTTGCGAAGGCTTTTGGGGTGCATACTAGTTCGCTACCGTGGTCGGTTGGGATTGTTAATCCTATACTAGTTCGCTCCAAAGGTACTGTACTACTTTGCTCCGGCTACCTGTGGAGTTCTCGTGACGGGGATTAAAATGTGACAGTTGCCGCCGCCGGCTGGAGCGACCAATATGTCCATACCTACCTGTTCCCAGTTAGGATCTTGTGTATGATGTTTTCGGGTAGGGGATTAAAATCTGACCGCCGGAGCGAACTGGTTAGAGGAGAGGAGCACCCCCCTTTTTTTTCACAAACCGACCAACCTCTTTCTAGTCGCTAAAAACCGTATATCTTTATACTTTAGAGGAAGCTGAACACGAATGACATTTATTTTTTTATAAAATTTGGGGAACATGGCCAAAATTGACTTTTTAACCGAAAATGCGAAAAAAACGACGGATTCTCCAACCAATTCTAGAGATAATGAAACTAGTACGTATTTCTGAATACGCAGTATTAAAATTTAGAAATCGAAGAAGTTTTTGGGAAAGTTTGAGCTATCAATATGCAGAAGAAAAAAAGATAGAGCGATTTGAAGATAAGTGCTCTCGCCGCGCGACTCGCGCAATGAGCGCGGACCCTTTTACTAGTTTTTGTTCACGAATTATTCACATTTTGAAAGTTAATTTTTTTTATTATGTGACTTTTATTCAAAATGTATAATTTGTATTGTACAATGAATATTAAATACGTTGACTGGCGTCAACGTTGCAATGTGAAGTTTACGAATTCTGCCAGCGAAGTGAGCTCTTGCAATCCGCATACGTCTTTGCTACAGCGCATCGGACGTTGCCAAACTTCCGACTGCCAACATTAATTTGCCAACCTGTACCTACTCTCTTATTAAGCTGAATTTGTTAGGCCGTTCAAAATTTCTACATCTGCTTGCCTACGCATCTCCTCCTTACGTCTTTCCTTTTCCACCTCACGTAGAAAAAATGTACCAATAATTAGTGGTGTACCCAAAGGCTCAGTTCAAGGTCCAATTCTTTTTTTGTTATATGTCACAAAGTTACGTCACCAAGTTATTAGGTCCTGGTCTGTGTAGAATGGATTTTACACTGAGAAAATGATAGTTTTAAAACATATTTACAATTCAATTGAAACATCAATTCATGGCTACCCTACAAAAGAAAGGCTTTTTTAACAGTGCACATCTTTGACCTCTTTCAATGCCCAGCCTTTGGGTCGATCAGTATTTTCAAATGCGAATTTAAAAAAAAAATAAAAATTATATTTATTTCACAAATCTACATTACACTAAAAACCCAATAAGAAATACTGATTATCTCTTAATAATGTGGAAAAAAACAGAAGAACATTGATGCCAATGTAGGAAATGTTCAAAATGTCGACGCGAACATCTTAGCAACATGCTAATCTGTTATAGAAATGTCTTCTAATGTTACTCAACATCTCATGCGTGACTGATCTAATAGCAAGCGTGATTCGTCTTTTCAAATCATCTTAGTTGAGGGGTTTAGTTTTCTATACAATACTTTTGACATATCCAAACAAAAAGTAGTTGCTGGTCATTCTATCGATCTGCGCCTCCCTATCCACCGATTTGGGAAAATTTGGTTCAGGTACTGCCGACCATTGATTTGGTAATGGGGTGTGCTCCACCTTGCTGAAACCATATTGTATTTTCAGGAACTTCTGAGTTTGCTGGATTGGGATATAAGTTTGTCAAAGTTGGCACGACATTATTTTGGAGCAGTTCTAAATATTTATCTCCATTCGAGTTGCCATCAATGAAAAAGGGCCCTACAATATGTTTTCCAACAATTCTGCCCTTACATTAATTTTTTCAGGATATTGCGTATGTTCTTCTCTCATCCAGTCAGGATTCTCATTAGACCAATAGCGGCAATTTTGACAATTAACATGACCGTGAAGTGTAAATGTGCTCTTATCAGAAAACAAAACATCTAATTGGATCACATTGTTATCTAAGATTGCCATCATTTGTTCACAAAAATACGATCTCCCATCGAAATCGTCTTCCATGAGCTCCTGAGTTCGCATCATTTTATAGGAATGCATTTGACTTTCCTTTAATATTCTAAAAATTTATATGTGGCTAATGTTAAACAGTGGGGCTGCTTTTCCACCAAAATTATTATTATTATTATTACATGATAAGGGCAGAGGGTCAAGTCCTATTTTGCCCATAATAATTTACAGTGTATAAATTAAATAATAACTGACACTAAGCCTGACACTAAGCCTAAAAAACTACAGATTGAAAATGTAGGAGTCTATTTGATTTTTGAAACTATTAACATTTTCTGAATCAATTATTTGCTGAGGAAGACTATTCCAAATATCGAAAATTCTATTACTCATAAAGTTTTGTCTATAACGAGTTCTAAAAGGCTCTTTCTTCAACTTTAAGGAGTGCCCACGGTTTCCTTGAAACTCTAGCATAATATCCAATTTCGTATCATCACTTACTGCATTGGCAGCTACTTTTTTTATATGTCTTACATGACCAAGCTCGCGAAACTGCTTTTCTATTTTGCTAATTTTTCGTTGGGATACAGGCGTCAAATTTGTAAATTTTTCGTGATATAAGCATTAGTGTCCATTTGTAGAATGGTAATTTGTGCATTTTTGTTAAATGAATCATTTTTCTGATTTTACAGTTAACGAAATTCAGACGACAACTCAACTGACACTGATCACTACTGTTATGCAGGCAGACAACAAGTTGCTAAGGCTCTGAGTTTTATTCGAAAATAAACAAAGCTTGTTGTATTTTTTAAATTTCATATTAGTAAAACGGAATGCAGGAATGGTTTTTGCTCACTTTCTCAATATCAAGAGCTAAATGAGAAATAAGTATTGAGTGTAATGTAGCGAATTTGTGAAACAAAATAATATGATTTTTTTGATGTTAATTTTTGTAATTAATACATGAATTATGTCTAGAATTTTCTGAAGGATCCAAAAAAATGAATAATATACAGGGGATTGCATGTAAAATAAGAAAGTTGGTATTGGCCACTGTCACATGACACACCCTTTATATTTTTTTTTGAAATAAATGAGAATTTAAAAATACAAATTGACGCGTCCAAGCGTTTTTCCCACACGCTTCGTTATCGAATTTATTCCATTTGGCTGTTCCACACTATAAATATTACTTTTTATTTCATTTTTCATCATTATTTTTTGATCGCTTTGTCTATAATTTCTAATACATTTTTTTTGATAATAATTCAATTATTCTAATCTTCTGGTAACAATTGGTTGAAAATATAACAATATTGGAATCAATAATTTTTGTACAGAATAAAATTATCGTCATACATTCATTCGAACGATTAATTTTATCGGTATCTCCACTTTTCATAACTTGATAACAGTATCAAAAATCGATTCAATGAAGTTATCTAAGCAACATAACTTATGCTGGGATAAATAATAGATTTACCCTAAAAATATATACAGTGAGGACCTTTAGGTTGGAATAAATTCAATATTTTTTTGTCTAGAGCTATTATAACAAAACGCTTGCACAGGTCAATTTTTATTTTCATCGTACTCTATCATTGGATGTACGAATGACGTCACCACTTTGGCGTACAAGACATCAGTGTTATTTTTTTAAATAGAATAACATATTTTTCTCTATATTTTTGAATTCCATATTTTTGAATTTTATTGAAAGGACTGGACTAATAAATTTTTAATTTTTATTATTTTAAATAATCAACAAAATACATTGAAAAATTAAATTAAATGTTCAAAGTGCATGCCGTAGACTACCTGGCAATCACCAAGACGGTTTCTAAATTCCTCCAACACTTTATTTGTTTCCCGGCGAATGAGTCTCACCTCTTTTTTAAATCTTCGATATTCTTAGGCCTATTGAAGTACAATTTAGATTTAAGATAACCCCAAAAGTAAAAAATCAAGGGGGTATACATCAGGAGATCTTGCTGGACACTCTATAAATCCTCTCCTACCTATCCACCTGTTCGGAAAAATAGTATTTAAATAATCACGCATTATTAGCGCATAATGTGGTGGTGCGCCGCCCTGTTAAATCCATATCAATTTGCTAGGCATGTTTGGATTTTGATTGTCTGGATACAACGCGGCAATGGCTGGAATAATATCATTTTCTAGCATTTCTAAATATTTTTCAGCAGTCAAGGTTCCTTCAATAAAAAATGGTCCCAAAATGTCAATTCCTGCCCAAACATTAACTTTTTCAGGATACTGAGTGTTGGCCTCCATCATCCAATGAGGATTAGTGTCTAGCCAGTATCTACAGTTTTGCCTATTGACAGTACCATTTAAACAAAATGTTGCTTCATCTGAAAATACTACATGTTCTACAAATTGTGGATCATTATTACATCGCTCCATCATCAGTTCACAAAATTCCATCCTTCGATCAAAATCATCATCGTTGAGTTCATGAACTAAATTTACTTTGTACGGGTGAAATTTTTTTTTCAAATATTTTATAACTGTGGATTTACTCAATGAATTTTCCGACGCGATTTGTCTACTGCGTATGGGTGAATTTTCTTGAACAGTTAAGAGCAAATCCAACTGCTCGTCAACTCCAATACCCCGTACATAAATATAATAATTGATTTTGAGCGAAAAAATCGAGCTTTTCCAATGTTATGGTTCCAGAATCAGTGTTACACGAGAAAGAACAGAAAAGAACACATTGTTATTGGAAATCATTATTTTTCCCAAAAACTTCCAGTAAATTCTTTTTATCACAGTTAACAGAATTATCGATAATTATTTTTGGTTAATACTTTGCCAAGTGAGTTTTATTGTAACGTATTGATTTTTTAATACCGCAGAGATTAATTACGGAACATTTGATGGAAAGGTATTTTATTTCTGTATAAAATACAATCGTACATAATTTTGCTTTCGAAATATTCCAAAATTGAAATATCCAATACCTGAATGATTTTATATTTTATCCCACCCGGTTTTTAAAAAGACACTATCATACACGTGTTCGAAATTTCAAACAGGTATTTTGTATTTCCGAATATACGGATTTAATCATGTTGGTTTTTGTTTATATTGTACGTACAATGAGGTTTCAGTGTATTGTGACAGGATACATGTAGTTGGAAACTGATTCCAATGTATTCCATCCAGGTCTGCCATCTGTTGAACCAAACCGATACCATACCACCGTACACAAACAATGAATAGTAAGTTCACTCGTCGTCGGCGCCTTCAAAACTCACTTATGAAGAGAAAAGGTCGCTAAAAAACACATGCACCGTATATACAGGGGTCGCGCGTGCAGTGGGTGTTTCTCGCAGCAGTGTTTTCAGAATTTTACATAATGACAAACTCCATCCTTACAAAATTAAATTAGTCCAAGAGCTACATGAAGAGGATTTCGACCGGCGCTTACAGATCCGTGAATTGATGAGTGAACAACTGCACGATACTTCAGCTTTAAATGGTGAAGTAAACAGACGTAATTGTAGATATTGGGCAGAAAATGACCAACGCGTAATGCGGGAGTTTCATAGTCAAAAACCTCAAAAATTGAACGTCTGGTGTGGCATTTTTGGTGACCATATTGTTGGGCCATACTATGTTTCATAAAATTATTACTAATAAAAGGCCCTCTCACCTGCATGGAAAAATTTGACAACTAGACAATCAATAATATTTTGAAGTTTAAGACTACAAAACTTTGTTGCCAAATTTTATTAAGGTCCATTCATAGTAGATCACACCTCTGGTAAAATGTGAAATAAAATATTTTATTTTATGACATTCTAACGATATGTAGTAGAATAGAAACCAGTGAAGTGCACGTTCCAGGAACGGTTTTTATTGGGATAGCCCTTTTTTTCGCTTATTTTGAAAGTTTTGTTAATAAAACGCGTTTGTTGTTACTTTTTTGTGTATGATTATTTTTGTTTATATAATATGTATAACTCAGTTTGGTGATTGAAGTGTGTATCGATTAACAACTATTCCAAAGATAAATCATAAGAAAACCTGGATAAAAACTTATGATGCTATCCTGATAACGCAGGTAATTGATTATTGGAAATTTCTCTTTCTAACATTGGTAACCAAATTTGACTACATTCGGCTGAAATACTAGCTACACATTTATCTGCATTTAGTTGTATTAAAGCACTTTCTTTGATTTTTCGTCTTTTATTATTGGGCTCTTTCAATATTATTTTTGTCGAATCCCATTGAATTTTATGCCCCTTAAAGAACTCCCTATATTTGATATACTTTTTATGTTCATTTATTCGTACTTTCAGTGGTCTAGATGTTTCACATAAATAGACCATTGAAAGCTCGAATGAATCAATCACCTGCGTTATCAGGATAGCATCATAAGTTTTTTATCCAGGTTTTCTTATGATTTATCTTTGGAATAGTTGTTAATCGATACACACTTCAATACAAACTGAGTTATACATATTTTGAAAACAAAAATAATCATACACAAAAAAGTAACAACAAACGCGTTTTATTAACAAAATTTTCAAAATAAGCGAAAAAAAGCGCTATCCCAATAAAAAACCGTTCCTGGAACGTGCACTTCACTGGATTCCATTTCTAGTGGACTACATATCGCTAGAAGGCTAGAATGTCATAAAATAAAATATTTTATTTCACATGTGATCTACTATGAATGGACCTTAATAAAATTTGACAACAAAGTTTTGTAGTCTAAAACTTCAAAATATTATTGATTGTCTAGTTGTCAAATTTTTTTCGTTGTGTCAGATAGAGACCAAAAATTATTTTATTACTAGTTAATCTTGATAACGGTAGCTGGAACTCTACCGAAACGTCGAAATAAAAAATGAAAAACATTATTGTGGTTTGATTCCCAAAAAAAATTAGAGAGAAAAAAAGAGTATAGGAGTAGAAAAAAAACTTTTATGACTATACAATAATAATACTATATCTTTTTTTCTCTATGTTTATTCCTTTTGTCCATTTTGAAGAAAATAATGAAGACGTTTATTATTATTATTATTATTAGTTCTACTTCTGAATTTTGTATATCATGCTTTTATTTATTGTTTTTTCATACAAAAAATGTTTCTGCTTAGAGTGCTCCTAATATTAATGATACCGTGAGGTCATGAAACTAAAAAAATTAATAAATATGTCTAATTATTATTACTTACAGTATTTGCATCATAAGATTAAAAGTTGGAGTTCACAGCAACTGAAAAAAAAAATTTATTGATAAAAATTGGTGTTTTAAAACTCTTAACTATTAATTTCTCCACAATGCAATGTTTTAAAACTATAACGATATCAAAAATGTTTAATCCACACTGTATAATGACTCAAGGGCCATTTTTTACAAAAAAGTGGATAAGAAATTGAAAATTAGTTACTTCTTCCACAGTGTTATATATATTATTATTATAAATCAAAAATGGAGTCGAATTAATTTTTATTCAATCGGTTCGCATCCTGGGACAGCTGTTTCGGCCTTTAGGCCTCATCAGCCAGGCTATCGAACCGATTGAACCAAAAATCAACTCGACTATAATGATCAAAGATCAAGGTGAAATAACTAACCCATTAGTGTCGCCATCTACGAATGCAAAGTCGAAAATGGCTGTTATACATATACCTTCTCCACATCCATTTTCGACTTATTATTATTATATATATAATATAAATTATGAAAATCATAAGACTTCAAATTTTATGGTAAAAAATACAATTTCTTTGGTGTGCGTTTCGCTTTTACAAAGAGAATGGAGCATCTAAAAACATAAACTAAAAAAGGAAGTTAAGAAGAAGACGGGAGCTTGACAAATATTGTTATTTTTAAGACATTTAGAGTGTTTTAAAACTATTGGGAACTGACCAATTGAGTAGGGCCAGGATAGTGTTTCTAATGTGAATGTAACGACAATGAAATAAATCAATGTAATCAGATTTATTTTCTAGAATTGTCAGAATCATTAAATAAATGTTACCCTTACTACAGAAAACCGTTAGTTCGTGATGTTCTTAGAAAGCTAGTTTGGAAATATTAAAAAAAATACCTAATATGAATTTATTAGTGAGCATTAAGATAAGCTGCTTGAAATTGCTGGAAAAAGGAATTAGTATATTACATACCTAGCGGAAAAGTAGATCATTACAGCCCAGGCTTTGTTAGAGACCCGAGGCGCGTAGCGCCGAGGGTTGCTGAATGCCGTGGATGGAATGATCCTTCCCGCGTGGTATGTATACTATTTTATTCACATTACTAATTTATTGGTTTTGACAATTATGTCATAAAATATTCTTTCTGTCACGAAATTTATATTTTTTTGCTCAAACAAGTCTTATTTTGAATTAACCTGTACTCCTCCGGAAGTCCAAGAAGCTGCGGTTGAGGGAATAATTCCGTAGAAAAGCAAAGAAAGGTATTAACTTTTTTTAAAACCAGCTTAACACAATATTGTCATACTTCAGAAAAGTGACACATGCTTCTAGCAGGAAAAGTACTTTTCCGGCTATGGCGTGGAAGTGGAAGTAAGTAATGAGTCACTTCCCTACCATTTTAAAGGTGAGAAATATCTATATTACTGACCGATTGCGAATAATAGTATATTATACACCGAGGTGGAAAGCGTTTCATTACTGTCAAGTGGTTAGCTATTATGTCGAGACAGGAATGAAACTTCCCACCGAGGTTTGTATAGTATTTTATTTACAACGTGACAGATGGTGAAAAACTTCAAAAATCGTGACGTCATGAATATTTCGCACTTACACAATACTTTCCGCCCTATTTTTGGTGACGATATGATTGGTTTTCCGGCGAGGTAGGCGAAAAAGAAAATATTTTTCAACTTTAAGATATGATATAAGATATTTCGTGAGTTATAAGTTTGGATGTAAAGTAAGGTAATTTCTGTCACTTTATTAATATTTTCACGATTTATTTCACACTAAATTGAATGTCCAACATATAAAATTCCTTCTACATCCTAAAATGTGTTTGGTTTTCACCCATCCTAATCAATGATGTTTAAAAAAAGCATTTTGTTTTTTAACACTACTATCAAATTATGTGTGACATTTCGAAAACGTATTCTATTTGCGCCACGTTTTCTAGACCTCTCCACCTGTCAGTTTCCAATGGTGATATCAAAACTTTCCAATCCACCTTGTATAATGGTTGAAACGCCACTTCTTAACAGAAAAGTGGAAAGGCAAATGAAATTTGACGCCTATGTCCACGATAAAAATTATCTAAACCGAACTAGAAATAGGTGTTACTAAATTTTATATTAATTGACATTTTTTCAACAAAATTTTCACAGTTTTTTTTTTTTTAATTTAAATTAATGTGTCCCAGCTTCAGAGGCCATTGACACAGTTACAGTTTAAATATGACAGAGTAGAGTCAATTTTTAGATAAAGTAAATAGTTACATTATTGACTTATCTATAACTGATCACATTTTGGTACTGAAGTTAATGGCTTTTAAGTAATTTAAAACATTGCCTATTTGGTCCGGAGTGTTCAGAATTTCTGTTAGGGTGTTCAAAAGTTCTGATTGTCTTCTTTTTTCTGAATGTTGTTGGCAATCTGTGATAATATGTTTGACGGAAAGAATGGTGTTGCAATGATGGCATAAAGGTGAAGTCGTTAGATGGCAATGTGTGACGTTGGTATGTCCAATTCGTAGTCTTCTGATAACTATTTTAGCTCTTCTTGGTAATGAAGGGAGGTAGAATGGCTTGACGGATCTCATGTCATTTTGAAGGGGTTCTGTTCCAGTTCTCTTGCCATAGTGAGTAGGTGCTATTTTTAAAGAAGTTTTTTTTGGTCTTGGTACAGATGAACTTTTTCTACCGGAAGATTAGATGTTGCTGCGTCTTTTGCTGTGCGGTCTGCCAATTCGTTGCCGACAATTCCGTCACGAGAGGGTACCCAAAGTAGTGTGACGATTACTCCTTCATGGTAAAGTTGTTGGTATCGTTCATGTATTGCTTGCACGAGGGGGTGAGAGCTGTAGATGTCCTGGATATATTTAATTGAGGAAAGGGAGTCGGTGCATATAGCGACTTTTGCTGTAGTTTGGGTTATAGAATGGAAGGCTTGAAGTAAAGCAAATAGTTCTCCAGTGTGAACACTGGATTTTGGTGGAAGTAAATTTGTAGAGACAGTTGTTTGGGACAGAGTTACTGTGCATCCTACGCCATTGTGGTGTTTAGAAGCATCAGTGTACAGTACTTTATCGAATTTGGAGTTATGCATAACATTCAGGAAGCTTTGTGTTATGAGTTTGTTGGGAGTGTCATGCTTTGAGTGATGGTTTAAAGTTAGGTTAATTTTGGGTAAGGTTTTGTTCCAGGGAGGAGTGAAGGTTAGGTTAGTTTTGATCAGTTTTGAAATTCTACTAAATATCAATACTTTTTTTGAAAACATCCACTAGATAACTATAAAAATATGTTCAGTATACTATTTTTACCTTGTTATAATGATTAACTTAAAATACACCTTCTCTTTGACACATTGCATGTCTAGTAATTTGAAGGGTGAAATTTATTACACCTTTTAAAAATGATATACAATCTTTATTGAACGAAACGTCTTTCATTGGCGTTAGATAGACACTCATTTTAACTTCACATACATATAATCATTATTTACGTAGAAAATATTCTTTATCATTAAATAGTCGGATAGCTGTCTACATAAAACATTATCGATAACGTACACGACTTTTAAGTTCATAAATGATTGTAAAAATTTTTTCCTACGACCATATAGGAAATTAACATATATCGCACTGTCTTTTCTGGCGGAAAGTTTCTCATATCATCATAGTGACGCGAACCGTGCGCTATGATATCACCCTAGTGTGATATCATATCGCACGGTTCGCATGAATTCGATTAACGTGGTTTTCTTATTTAAATTTACCTACGTAATAACTACAAGTATAGCACAAAACACAAAATCTGTTCAAAAATTATTAAAATCCACCAAATTTTGTGATAAAAAAAACAACTACTGCCGGGAATCGAACCGCGGTCAACTCCAGCATTCTCCGAATTGTCATGACGCGTTAACCACTGAGCTACTATAAGATAGCTGTCAAATGTTGTTATTTTAGGTATATTCACGAGAATAAAGTTAGAAAGGGAATTACAATAAAATTACATAAACTATAAGAAGAATACATGGTTTCAGTGCATGCTCAATAGAATCATCCAAATCTACACAACATAACCAATGTTCTCTAGAATGTAAACGCCTGTATTGAAATATTTGAAATTGTATGAATACTGTGCCTACTGGTACTGACAAGATATAGTGTTGTTCCATGATATAATGTTATACCAGGTGATTCAATAAGCGTGACGAGCTACCATTTCTTGGAAACCGTATGTTCTAGAGTTTGGGGAAAATATTCTTAAAAAAATTATTAAAAATGTTTATGTGTCCATAGATTTTCTATCACTTACAAAATATAATTGGATTTTTCACCAAATAATCTCCATGGATGGTGAAAATATCAACTTCAGAAATACTGTATTTATTCTACAACTTATTTCCAATCATTTTTCTGCATCACCTATTCTGCCCAATAAACAATTTTCGTGACTTATAGTAACTGATATTTTTATAGCGTATTCATAAAGGTTACAAAATTATATAAGGAAATGCTCTGTAGTTTTATTGCAACACTATAGTAAGTTAGGTTTATTAGGGTGTTATGCCATTACTGTAAGTTCTAGATTTATAATGAAGTGTTGTAACTATTTATATGACTGTGTTATAAAACTTGAAGTAATCGTTACCTCAATTTATATAAAGTTTGCCGTTACTTCCGTAATAAAACTAATGGTTTCCGAGTTTTATAATAGCATCGTTGTTTACCTTTTTAAAACTTCAGATACTTAAGTTCTTCTATAGATACGTTATGAAACTTTTAGTAACAAGTTCTTTTATAAATACGTTATGAAACTTTGGGTAACTGATGTTTTCTCTTTGTGTTTCAGTAGAAAGTTAACCTAAAATAGGAGTGGTTATTAACTGTGAGAAAATTGTGAATAAAACTATGATTAATAGCTGGAAAAAAATCAAGTTCAGCAGTACATTTTGCCGAAAAGTTTCTAGGCGTTTTACCAGAATAACACAAGTAGTGCCAGCATCTTCTGGTAAATTAAAAATCATCACTTTCGTTAATCGACAGGTATCTTCCAGTTACACTTTATCAACAAATGACATAAAAATTTCTTCTTTATCTTTGAATATTACCACCAAAAGTTCTCTAACCATCACTTGTGGTGTGCTGTGACACTCAACTAACACTTAATAATTTATAGTAGACTTGAAGTTTTATAGAATCACCATTTATGGATATATAGTGTTACTTTAAGTTTTATAGTGTTAACGACAGTAGTTTTGTGGTAACTAATTTTTATAAGGGTGTAGGCTTTAATATAAGGGTGTAGGCTTTAACCGCCATGATAATTTTCTAAAACGCAGATATAAGCATGAATAGAAAATTAAATATTTAACAAAATTTTGGAAAACTGAATTTAGATTGGACTCTTATTTTACATTATATTGTAAGGACCTATGATTGATTCTGTTTTATGAACAAATTTAAAAAAATTAAAATAATTATTTTTTAAAATGTAATATCAACTTTTTCAATAATACATATTTCAAAGGCCAATGAATTTTTTAGAAGTGCCTTGCTAACATTTACAGTAAAAAATGATTGGCAATATAATTTTGGTCCAACCTTATGTGTGGAAATGATGTGACAAGTATTAAAGTGCACATAATATATCACATCATCCATCTTAATATCATATAAACATGGAGACAAAAATGAATTACTATACTGTCTGATGTTTAAAATTGTGGAATTAACAAAAAGAAACAATATAATAACCAATGTATGCTAAAAAGAGAAAACACATATTGAAAATGTGACAAAGAAATGATTTAGTAATGGTGAGGTTACCAACAACTCTATAGGAAAAGTTTATAAGAGTAACCAAGTCAGTAATAAAACTAAATATCATTACATACTCTTCCTAGATGAAGTTTTATAAAGGTACGGGAAATATTTCCGTTACTTTTAGTTATAGACTTATGGGTTTTATAACGTTACTAAATAAAGGTGTTCGCAACTCTTATAAATTGCACCATTTAAGTGTTGTAAAGGGTTTATAAGAGTAACAGAAATATTACTATGCTTAGCTTATATAAATTGCAGTTTTATAAAATAGTGATGGTAACTTTACGGTTACTATTATATAAACGAAAATGTTTATTGGGTGGAGTGGTGGGGGAAGTGTTCTTTCGTTAGCATAAAAAAGACCAACTTCCATATGTCTGAACCGAATTTCAAAAACATGACTCCATGCATACAGCATTGAAAGGAAGGTTCATGAAAAACATTTTTTTTTTAATTCAGTTATTTAACGTCGGTCTATGTCGGCAACTGATGCTAATCACAGACGCCGGGAGCACTCTACTCCTAACCGGAAATTTTGCCGAACCCACTGGTGTTCTAACCAGTGGTAGGGTTCTTTATCTAGCCCAACATCCATGGACTCGGACCTCGGTTGTACGTCTCCTCCGAAAGACGGCATATCTACATTATACCTCGTGCAGATTAGTATAGTGCCTGCGAGCTGTGATGTGCTACTCCACTACAGTGCTGGCCCGACGCCCCAAGAAAATAATAAGAACACTTTTAATTTTCCAATCGTCAACTAGTGGGCGTAATGTAACAACCAGCTTTATTCGTGATTTTGTCTGATAAATTTCAAATGAAAAGGTAAATAAGATGATTCATCGACTTGACAAAACCGCTAGGTGATATCTCTTGTCATTCCAAAGATAATATTTAAATCTTTTCATCAGGAACTGCTTCCCGAATACTGTCTTTCATATCCTTATGTGTGGCCAGCAAGATCACCAGACCTTACGGTTTTAGATTTTCACTTGTGGAAAGAATCGAAGGTTTAGTTTTTAAAACACTTCCGACTGCAGAAAGACTGAATTTGTCCATAGCAAATGATGGCAAGCATTTTGAGTATTTAAAATCATTAGGTAATAGGTGCATAATGTCTCTTTCTACTTACTGGGTGAGCTAACAACAATCATCAACACTCAACAAAAATTTCCAATATTTTCGGAATGACAAGAGATAGCAGTTCGCTGTTTTGACAGGTTAATAAGTCATCCCATTTGCCTTTTTGTAAGCTAGTTAGTACCGGTATCATAATATGTTAGTAAAGTCGACTTTATAAAAAGGAAGCTTTTCGATAAAGTGTCATTTCCAGCTGTGTTAAGGTGAGTTTAGTTTCATAAATGTTTTTGGAGTTGTCTTCATATAAAGTGTTCTTTATTATTTCATGTCTTGTTTTTATGGTATTCCTGATACTTAGGGCTTTATTTTTTGTTGGTCTCATTTTCACCAAATGTGTTAAATGCATTGGTTAAATGTCAGAGTGACATAACCTAATTTATTGCATATTGCATCTCAAGTCAAGTCAATTTTTAGATCGTGTAAAGAACTATACCGTTATAAAGTAGACCATAAAAACCAGAATTCGGTAAATTATGATTTAAGTTGACTTTACATTGGTTTGACAATTATGACACCTAATTATGATTTAAAGGATGCTTTTCGTTTTAAAGTCTCCTTTATAAATAATTATGAAACCATCCTTTAGAGTCATAGCATTCCATTTGAAATTTCTCAGAAAAAATCCTGAATAAAGCTAGGTGTTACATAACGCCCTCTAGTGTACCATTAGAAAATTAAAAGTGTTGTTATTTTTTTCTGGAATCTACCTTTAATGCTTTTTGTATGGAGTGTATGTTTTTCAAAATAGGTTCAGGCATATGGAAGTTACAGTCTTTTTCATGTCAACGGAAGAACACTTTTCCCATCACAAAAAAATTACTTCAACAAAAGTTGTATAATGAGGACAGTAGTTTCTAAAGTCTACATTTTTCACCAACCTCATTTTTTGTAAGAAATCCAATTATATTTTGTAAGCGTCACCTAGCGAAAAACTATGGACTCAAAAACATTTTTTTCGGGCCGATTTCACCCTTATTGAATCACCCAGTATATTGTTCCTATAATTAGTTTATGTACATTGTACGATACATTTTATTACTAATAGACATGTTTGAAAGTTCTATTGTCATTTAATCTTAAAAAGTTTTGCGTTTAAATTGCGTTAATTTTTCAGATACGGGTTGGCATGAATACATAATCAAACACCCACTTCAATTGGAAAAAAAATGTTAATAAAGAGGATAACAATACAAACAGTATTAGGAATATATCGTATATCTCGATATTTATATACAAAAAAATAATTTTACTACGACTACATGAAAAATATCACGGAAGGTGAATATTATATAGAATAGATTCACGCTCGTGCGGAAAGTTTATATTCGTAAAAATAATTCAGACCACAGCAATACCCACGCTCTTATCAGTTCCGCAGTTTGTTATACAGTTTGATTGATTAGTCTGATGAAGCTCTTTGTGGCTCCTTCAACTCGTCTAGGATATTTCATCTCGACTGCTTGTATTTGACTCTTTTGTCTTCTTGTTAATACCCAAGAATCACATCTGAATGTTAATATTGGACGGTACATTATTTTAAATACATTTAACTTTGTTCTCTTGGACATTTCTTTTTTGTTTTTAAATGTCGAATTCATCGTGCGGTGAAGTTTTATCGGTTTTTTTTTCTCTATTGTTAATTTCGACTTCCTGCGTTCTATTTTCTTCTCACAATTATTTATATCTTCTCACTTGTTCAATTTTTATCCCATCTAATAGTATGTTCAACTATTTTTGTTTCGGTCATGTGCAAAATTAGTTAAAATGTTTCATAAGTTTGTACCAAATCAAAGTAATGTTTCTTAAATGAAACATCCTATAATTTACTTCAGAATTATCTTCTTTACATATAGGGCTATATAGGGTTGTGATCTGTTTAACAGGCTATTTGAGGAGTTATAACCAATCCTCCGTCAGAATCGTAACAAGCTCACCACCCGGTATAATTGAATGAAGGAAAAAGGATAATAATCTATAGACATCAAAGATAATAATAGTTGAATACTATTATAACGCCTCACAAAGTTTTCAACGAATAGAGACCGTTCACTAAGAAGCAAGTTGATTCAGGAACTTTAAATTTTGATTATTATGTACACTTGTTAAGAAGTAATTATGGGTCTATTTTTCCTGTATTATAATGTTATAGAGGGGTGAAATATACAAGCCTTATTCTGTATCTGTATCTGTAGAGTAGGGAGGGTGAGTGAAGGCTCACAGCACTTAGGCCACATGTGACCCATTGTGCATCCTCCCGAGGAGTTGTCTTCCTAGGTCATTGTCCATCCTGTCCTTCTCAGGAAGGTGGACAGGTCACTAGGAGACATCTCCTTTATATCGGCAGGTGTAGGCCAAGACTCACCGAACACACACTCTCTTATTGACGATAACTCCGGACACTCGCATAAGACATGCCTGACAGTTTCATCTTCCTGTTCACACATCCTGCATAGAGGTGTATCCACTAGCCCCATAGTATGGAGGTGTTTCCCTAGTTGACAGTGACCAGTCAGAAATCCTACTGTTAAACGTAGGTTTCTCCTGGTCATCGCCAAATATTTCTTCGGCTCCAGCTTCCCAGGGTCGCCCAGGGTGGTCCTGGCAAGATTGCATCCTTTGATTCCATCCCATCTCTTAAGGAATTGAGTATGGGTGTAGCGTTTGGCTAGTTCCGCAATTGTCGAAGTCGTTAGGCCGTAGGTGTCACTGGGTCCTAGAATTTTTAGTCCAGCGGCTTCCCTGGCTATAGAATCAGCAATGCGATTTCCTTTACTCCTGTCGTGCCCTTTAACCCACCTCAGGATAATATTGTTATCTGCCGAGGCGTCAGCTAAATCTTGGTAAGCCTTATTCTTTACTTGATTACAGTTTCCTGTAACAATTGTCCTATAGTAAAGCGTGTTATCAAAATAGAAGTCAAAATAATAGTATGAAACTATAAAAACGCCTTACAAATTAGAAAATTACTTTCCAAATGGTAGACCTATAAAACCGAGATGGTTTTTTTGTCAATATAGAATTTTGGTTTATGGTTAGTTGTGGAGATGTCGCTATTATCGCACTCCTGGCATTCCCTTCATTTATCTGTAAAATGAGAAGATACAATCTTCATATTTTGTGCTGAGCTTCCTCCAGTTACAATTTGTCCAATTCTTGATGAATCACCCTGTATCCATATTCAAATTAAAATTTCAGTAGATCGGAATGTTGGGACAATGAAAAATTTAATCGATTCGAATGAGTGAATCGGCAATTTCCGAAAGTGTTGAATAAACCACAAAGCAATCTCTCTTTTTTTGGATTCAAAAAGTAGGCAAACAGCATGGCCAAATACACATAACCAAGTTACGGAAATCTGATCATACCCTCGAAGTGCCTCGAACGGTTTCCGGAAAATATTGAGTGGATTCGTTGAACGCTGCTCCCTTGAAACATTTAACGAAAAGCAAGGGGGTCGTAAGCAATCCAATAAAATGAAGAGCAAAAGTGCAAAAGGTTCAATAAGGAAAATAGGGAAGCTTTTTTAAAACAACAACATTCGTCTTTACATCGATTTACTTCCTAAATCGATTATTTCATTATAAAGCAGCAACTATAGAAGCAGTAACGTGTTGATTGGAAAAGTTGACAATGTTTTATTCACCAAACCAATTAATAATTACATAATAAGCGTAATAAGTACATTAAACGCAATAATAAATTGTTGTATGAAGCATACCTTAATTTTTTGCTTTTCAATTAACTGTGTCTGTTATTGTTTTTTTAAGGGGTAGAGCATAAACCTAACCTAACCTCAATCACCCCCGATTTCCTATTTCTTGGTGTATCTTGAAATGAAATTGAAATGGGATCACCTATACTAGACATCCCTGATCATAAACAGGTACTAAAACGTTATCTTTACCGATACCATTTCAAAATTAAAGATACCTATTTAAAAATTTCTACAAATTAATTTTTTGGTAAAATAGACAATACCTACTGGTATTTGGTCTGAAAATCAATGAAGATAATTTTCTGTTAGATAATTGAATTTGATATAATATACAGTGTGACCCATTTTGTTTGGAAGGACCCCTATAAAATCCGCAATTTTCAACCGATTTTGATTTAGTCTTTTTTGTTAGATTCAGTATCAAAAACAGAATTTGAGCACAAATTTTCATACCATAATAGCTATTTTCAAGGCCCTCTACGTTAATTTTTCTTTGCCAAAAAAGACGAAAGTATATTAGGCATTTTTTTTTCTCAAATATGACTACACCACTGGATTCAGAATCATCACAAATGTAAACTATCGAAATTTTATAAAAAAAGTTTTATTAACAACAAAGTTATCACTACATGAATTTGGAAAAAGTTGTTTTTTAATTAATTTTTTACTAAGAATGTAGACACATTTTAAAAATGGCAACATGATAAACAAAAACTAGGACTCAAACATATTGCACTGTAAAAATTCGAAGCCGAAATTTTAAAAGACAGGATAATAGGTCCATTCTTTTTTGAGGGTAACATGAATGCCAATAACTTCATGGAATTCTTGGAAGGCGAGTTATCCGCAGTGATTGACGAACTGCCACTAGCAGAAAGAAGAAATTTGATATTTCAGTAAGATGGTTGTTCTGTACACTATTCTAGGATTGTCAGGCAGTGGCTTAACGAAACATTTCCAAATGGTTGGATAGGTCGCGGTAGCGAGTTGATCGAATGGCCTCCTAGATCGCCCGATTTAACTATATTGGATTTTTATCTGCGGGGTCTTTTGACACAAAAAGTGTATAAGACACGTCCAAGGAATAGAGCAACACTGTGTGACAGAATACGACAGGCGTGTGCTGGAATAACGCCACATGAAATAAAAAAGCGCTAAGACATAGTCGCAAACGATACGAGAAATGTGTGGAAATTAACGGAGGTCTGGTCGAGGCTACAAAAATGTAGAATTCAATTATTATTAAGTAGTTTAATAATCAAAATGTATTATTTGGTGTTAATTTGTATTTTCGTCACATCAGCACAATTTTACATTACTCTCAGAAGCATAACTCCAGAACGGGTTAAGGTATCGGCTTCGAATTTTTACAGTGCAATATGTTTGAGTCCTAGTTTTTGTTTACTATGTTGCCATTTTTGAAATGTGTCTACACTCTTAGTAAAAAATTAATTAAAAAACAACTTTTTCCAAATTCATGTAGTGATAACTTTGTTGTTAATAAAACTTTTTTTATAAAATTTTGATAGTTTACATTTGTGATGATTCTGAATCCAGTGGTGTAGTCATATTTGAGAAAAAAAATGCCTAATATACTTTCGTCTTTTTTGGCAAAGAAAAATTAACGTAGAGGGGCTTGAAAATAGCTATTATGGTATGCAAATTTGTGCTCAAATTCTGGTTTTGATACTGAATCTAACAAAAAAGACTAAATCAAAATCGGTTGAAAAATGCTGATTTTATAGGGGTGCTTCCAAACAAAATGGGTCACACTGTATATACAGGGTGTTTCGAAATTCATACGACAAAATTCTCTTATGAAATTAAGATGGGTCTTTTCTATCAAAATTTCCTCAGTCCACCCCTTTCCGAGGTATCTCCCTTAAAAGGTGGTGACTTGAATTGAGTTTTTATAACATTTTTTTTAACTTAAATTTTTTTTCCCAAAACCAAATAGCTGCAGAGAAAAAAAAAATAAACACCATAATTTATTATTTTTTTTTTAATAATTTGAGTGGAAAACAGTAAAGATGTAAAATGTAATACGATCCGTAATATTTTTTCTCTGCAGCTATAGGTTTTGGGAAAAAAATTTAGGAATAAAAAAGATTTGTGAATAAAACAAAGATTTCAAGTTAAATTTTATTTTATAAGAGTTCAACTCGAAGTTTTGATATGAAATAAAGTAAGGGATGCTAATTTCACCCGAGTATAATGTAACAGGAATATTGAAAAAATACCCTTGGTTAGTCCTATGCGAGTGCACGAGAATTACAGAAATTCAAGTTTCTAGCTTTACTGAAACTCAATTTTAATCACCACCAGTTAAGGGTGATATCTCGGAAAGGGGTGGGCTGAGGGAATTTTCTTATAGGAAAGACTGATCTTAATTTCATTCGAGCAATCACCTACTGAATTTTGTCGCATGGATTTAGAAACACCCTGAGCATCGAAATAAAATGTCAAAAAATGATACAAGGGAGTAAGGGGGGGTTGTCAATCAAAATTCTCGTACATAAACTTGTATTAGATCAAAAATAAATAATTTTCAATCAGAAAACAACATGATTGTCATTCTTTAAACTATTAAAAAAAATGAAAATACAATTTTCTTAAGAAAATAGCTTTTTAATGCTAATAAATTGAAATATATTATAATGTTCTCAAATTTTTTGTAATTTTGTTGTTAAAATGAAAATTATTATCTATAAAAAAAGCAAATTTTTCAATGAGCCCAAAAAAAAGAATTTTATTTTGACTCCAACTTTAAGTTTGAATAACTTTCAAAGGAGTGAATTTAGCTACAAATGTTAAAAAATGTTTTTTGTAGGAAATTAAATTCCCTTCAAGAATCTTTATTGAATTTTTTCCGCATACTGATTTTTAAGTGAATCACAAAATTCCAAAGTTAAAAAACCAAATTATGAAATTTTACCAATTTTCAAGGCGTGCTTATGAGAAAACGGCTCATCTGACAAAAAATCAATCAGTCTTTTTTTGTAGACCGTTAAATTTTCTCAAAAAAATGTCGCTGAGTCAATTTCATTTACGTCGATGGTTTAAGAGTTATGAGACAAAAACCCGCTCCGGAAAAAAAAATTAAAAATTGCGATGATAGACCTCTTAATATTAATATTAAGGGCTCAAATTCTCACAATTTTTTTTTGTGATTCCAAATACTATTTTCGATATACTAAAAAAAAAAGTCGATTTTTTTGGCCCAGTCTAATATATATGTATATAATATATGAACGGAGAGGTTTCCGGCATTCTCTTCATCATTACCTTTGAAGCGTGAGATGAATAAGGAACTGTGCAGTACCTAGTAGAGATCAGAACATTTAACTCATGAAGACTATATAAGGAGAACTAACTCATACCGAAAAATTGACAAAACCTGTCCTCAAATTCGTCTATCTAAGCAGTTTGTTTTTTCACCGCAGCGTCGCGCATTGCAAATACGATAACATCCAATTCAGTAACCTTAGTTTTTATAAATGACAGTAGCCAAATTGTAAACAATACCTGACATTACTTAGTGTAACTGAATGATACATACTAAAAGTAGGAACCAAAATTGGTAAAAATTGAAAATGGGCAAGGAGTGTATTGTTAAAAATTGCATATTTCTGTCATGGAATTTGTTATTTATTGAATTTATTTTATAATCGGCTTTAGAATATACTTACTTCCACAAAAGATGTCTTTTTAATTCTCCAAATGTTTCTTTTAAACACTTATTAAACTCATTATAACTGTGCTATGCCTTTAAATGTATTAAAAAATTCCATACAGAAGAGAAGACACGACAATAGATATTCACAGAATGGAACTAATTATTTCACCACCAAACGATCACTGTTTTCAATCTTTTTTAAGACGAGGACAATAACGGATTTCTTAGTGTGGATTTATGCAGACACATTTAACAATTATCAATTAGCATTTAACAATTGCGAAGTTGGCCAACTTTTAACTTCTTAAATTAATTGTACCGAATTTTCATCTAGTGCGCAAATAGTACGCAGATCCTGAAGTTAACATCACTTTTTTCATAGAAAAGTGGTTGACAGGTTATATTGTGTGTTTGTTTGTTTTGTTTATTTTTAATTTTCAAGTCGTAAAAATGGATGATGCTACTCTTATCGACATGACTCTCTTATGGACATGAAAATGTAGGGTTAATGGTTATTGTAAATAACTAGAATCTCGGGCTCGTGCGCATGCTTACTATTTTCTCCTAATTTATAATTGTGTCTGCATAAACGATAGCAGTTTTACTAATTGTTAATTGATAAATGTTAATTGTTAAATGCTAATTGATAATTGTTAAATGTGTCTGCATAAATCCACACTTACTCATGATATTTTTCATTTCTGTTCCCTAACCTTACTTACCTAACATACTGTCAAATGAGCAACCAATAAACTACCATGACATGAAAGTGTATGCAAGGCTCATGATTGGCTGTAATTGTTTTGCAGTCAGATGTTTTTGGTATGGTATTGACACTGGCGCCCTCTACCATTACCAAAAATTGAAATACATGGAGTTCGATCTCTTTATATAGTTTCCATGATTTAATCTTGAAAATATAAATTGAAGACGCTTTTAAATTTTACTAGGATAACTGCACAGTCCGGGGATATACCATTCCTGGCATATAACTTTATTTTAACATATCGTTCCTTGGCAAGACAGGTTTATGAGATATAATCAAGTTCCTGGATTCAAGTCCCTATAAGACCCAAGTCACTGAAATAGACTAGTTCCTGCAATTCTACTTTCTTGAAGGCATAGCTCCAGGACGTAAAGATATCTAGATTAAGTTCATGAATGACATAGTTCCAGGATTATTCCAGAAAAGTAATTTCATAATTACAGTTTTAAAATTTTGTAATATTTATTTGTATACTTTTGATTATTAACCCATTTTTAATCTTGTAGATTTTAATTTTTTTTCATGAAGTATCCAAAAACATCAAACGCGTCGACAACACTATACATGGGTGGCGCGTGGCGGCGTGCGCGGAAAATGAATAAATGAGATTATATCAACTTTAGATAATAAATTTATTTCCGTGCGTTCACTAAAATTATTGATATACACTCCAAAGGGAAGGTCAGAATGTTACCTTTCATCGGGTACAATCCTTGACCGGAAAAAATTTCACCGTGGGGAGAAAAAAACCTCCAAAAAAAAATGTCCTTTTTTTAGGGGGCTGAAGATAAAGGTGGTATCGGCAAGGGGACAATCTAACCTTTTGTATACTATACTTTAAAACCCGGTTTCATCATTAATTATCAAGAAGTTGCCGATAAACTGGAGCGTTTGCAAGAACTCCGAAAATCCATAAAAATGGCCCTTGTTTATGAAAATACCCAGGAATTATTGAGTGAATTTTTTTGGAATCTATTAAGCACCCCCCAAAGCTCCTTTACTCACAAGAATTCAGGAAAATGAATCTTAATGAAAAAAATATGAACATATTTATGGGAGGGCTGAAAAATCAGGCAAAAACGAACTTTGGCCGGGTTTTTCACTAATCCAGGGACATAAATTAGGGGAGGAAAAGACACGATATTATAGCCACAGGTTCCTTCTTTCATCTGCTCTTTTAATCGTGAAAAAATATTCATTTTAACGGAAGTTATTAAAAAATTTGTAATTTGCTTGGAGGCGTCATGCTCTCAGAGCGTACTTTCTTGATGCCGGGCAGGAGCTGGAAATGGGGCTGCGTTCAGGAAAGCTATCAAACAAATTCAAAATTAACATGACATTCTGAGGGTCGCGAAGTCTACCAGAACCCTGGTATCGAAACAAGCAAATATGCACCCCTGTCTTCCACATCACTTATTTTCAAATTCATCAATTCACAACAACGACAGGCAACAGGCATCCCAGTATTAATCCAACCTACAATATTTCAAAGTTTATTTTCTAAAATGTCTAAAAATCTAAGAGATATTGCCTCAATCATCAAATATACTTCTTCGCAAGCCCTTTTCAAAAATGCTTCTACTTGTACTCTTCCCAATACCGCA
Source organism: Lochmaea capreae (assembly GCA_949126875.1). Classification (NCBI taxonomy): domain Eukaryota; kingdom Metazoa; phylum Arthropoda; class Insecta; order Coleoptera; family Chrysomelidae; genus Lochmaea; species Lochmaea capreae. Next base: position 30,479,816 of record OX421401.1, on the reverse strand, counting down.
GCTTTCGTTGCCTTGTACCCTTTCGACTCCCTCTTCAGATATGCAGTGAGCTTACTATATTTTCTAATGTCTATGTTATTATGAACATTTATAACGGCCTTCAGCATCTAGTACTTCGACCACATGGATGAAATTAAATACTTCTTCAAATTTAAGAAATACGATAGCTTATTTTTTCTTGTTACGACCCGCTCTCCTTTCCATTCATTATATTCGGAAAATACCTTTTCATAATGTTCCCTGGTATTAATTGGACAGTTTCTTCAGCTTCCTGGAGGACTACGCTTTATTGCACTTTTCACAAACTACTAAACTATACTACTACTATAGTAAAAGTCACGAATGTTTCTCCTTACGTCATAACTCATAAACATCCGAATCAAATCACCGTTTTCACCAGCGGCTCATCATTGTTAGAGGATTCGGCATGTACTTCTGGTGATCTAATTATGAGAGGACGAACTTCAATGGTGACAGAATGATTTCCGCATAAAGTGACACATCGCTTTTTGAGTACAATCGTTATCACAACACAATACAGAGTGACAAACCGATAAAGACGTAGAGGCGTATCTTAATTTCAGGCACAAAAGACATATATATTATATCTTTCCATTTGTATTAATTGGACATACGCAGTCAGTGATATCCACATCAAATTAGAGTGTCTCTGATACATTCAGGGAAGTATGAAGTAAGGAGAAACATTCATGGCTTTTACTGTAAATAGCAACCACTCAACACCTTCCAAAATGTTTTTAATTAATTCCAATATTATTGTTTACGTTATAGCTGCTATGTCGAATCACTTTTTGATGAAACTAGATTCTAAATAACTGATTGTGGATAAAACATTGTATTGCATACGCTTTTCAGTTTAGTTTTATCCAATTAAGAAAATTAACTAATAAATTATCACTCTCAGTGATTCTTTTACTTCCGTCTTTTGCACCTTTGAAACCTTCTCATGATTTACTTAACACAACTCAAGTGAACAATCTTCTTTCAGTTATTAGGTTTGTTCGTAGAATATACTGGTTAGGTTAGGGTTAACGAGTGAATAATAGCCATTCTACACGAGTAAAAGACTATATTTTCTCCAGGACTATGTTCAAGACAAAAAAAAATTCAATCGGGAGTCGAACCTCGTCGAAACACATGTAAATAGGAATATTATTATTTATTCAATCATATAACATAAGGAACTTCTTTTAAACTGAAAAAGCTTACAAACTGAAACTTTTCCGAACATCAAATAAGCCTAGAAATGATTTTATGATATAAAAAACAAAAAAAAGCAACTCTAGCTCTATTCTGTTTGGGGAATGTTATCCGGAGATTTAGTTTTCAAATGATATGAATTTAGGTATGTACTGAAATGAAGTCTTTTGTGTCGGTTCTATTGGTTAGGGTTTAATATCGAAATATGTAACTTTATAATATGCTCTTTGCATATCTTACAAACGTCAACCGACAGAAAATCTCATTTTATTCAAAATCAATAATTTCAACGGTGAGAATTAGGTACGAAGTTTTGATAGGAAATTCAAATTACTATAAGTAAATTTTTCTTCGAAGAATCGATAACTTCCAAGGTTTTAAACTCTCGAAAATAACCCCCATTACTGTTTGGTATGACAAGATATTTTTAAACAGCATCTTAGTGTAAACTGAGAAACTACAAAGTCAGATCATTACAAAAGTTTTACTTTGCTTTATTCTCACATAACCCTTTTGAGAAGTTCAAGTTTTGAATGGTATAGAGGAAAGTTTTTCTTTCATTAAAGTTGTTCATCTTATTTAAAATCGTACCAAAATGATGGTATGGGAATTCTAGACATGGGAAAAATTTGTAGACAAATTGTTCTTTATCAAATGTTTCTTTGTACTGGAAATGTTTTTTTGAATATGATTGCCGATAATTTGGTTGTGATAGTATTTTTCCCGAAATCCATACGTTTTTTCAAGTCAGGTTATCAACTAACCAACTCCAGTGTTCTAGAATTTAAATTCCAGAACTTTCCCAATCTTTTTGAGCCTACGTTTTTGGCTGCATTCACTCAGGTATCACGAGAAAATGAAAAATTATTTGTTTTTTCAGTATGACTTAGCTGAATACGAACTTTGGCTGTATAGTTGACGTAAAAGATATAGTGCAACTATCTAATCGTATATCCCCTTTAAGTTATGTTGCGGAGCTAAGCTCTGAAAGGTATTTATATTATTTTCGTCTACTTACCAAACATAATTCTATATTGTATTTGTATTTTGACCAATCAGTCCATCCTTTCTTAACCGTATCGTGTGTATCATGATGGGGTGACATTGATTAAGACCTAAAAGATCTATTGTGCCCTCTTACTTCTACTTAATTCTTGAGGAATGTCTCGGAGGCTAGTAGTCCTATTACCCTGAAGAATTTTAGGATATCTGCAGACTTCGACTTAGTTAAAAGTCCCTCTTATATCCAATAATCTCCAAGGTGCTGTGCTCTAGGATTCTGAATTGCGGTGAAGATCGCAAATATGTGGAAGGACGTTTCTTCTTCCATGCCACAGAATATACATTCTTCTTCCTTCAATATTTTGAACTTTTTCAGGTGCCCATTCATGCGGCAATGTCCCTGTTAAAACTATTAGTGCAATTTTACTTTGACTTAGCATTCATTTGATCTCAACGGGTTGTAGTCACCCAACAAAATCTTTGATTGTCCAAGCCCTACTAGATCTTTCCAATGGTCAGATCTTCTTTTTTCTTTGGCTTTGCCTATTCCTTCCAATATTACATTGGGCCGATACCGCAAAAGGGTTTCGGCCCCCAAAAGTGAGTTTCAGTCCTCCTCCTTTCTAGTCTATCTGCTATTTCGTTTCTTTCTAGTCCAGTGTATCCAGAAATCCACAGTAAGGTTACTATATTATTCTCGCCCAGTTCATTTAGTATGCCTATATAGGCATTCCTACACCGATTTGGTACTGATTACTCAAGAGCTCAGTGCTTTAATGGCTGTTTGACATTATGATAATCTTTTGCCTTCTATATCCTTTTTCAATATTGAACTGGGCACACTTTCTTATTGCGTGAATTTCCGCTTGAAAGAGTGTTTGGTTCCTGGCCCGTACACTCCTATACCAGTTCCTTCTATTGCTTTTGAGCCGTCTGTGTACCATTGAATGGCATTTTTTCCAGGTTTGGTAATGGTATTTGGATACCCTTTTTCCTTGTTGCTTAATTCCGTAACGAATTTCGTTGAAAATGTATACCTTTCCATCAAACCATCTTAAGGCATGTCCCAGGTTTTTTGATTTCTTAGAAGTAAGGAGGTAGTTTTTTTTCATAATACCCTCTCTACTTAGTCTGTATCTCGTTCTTTCTGCAACAGTTTCCACTACCATATGTAGTGGCGTGAGGTTGAGAATCACTTCCATGGCTGCCGTTGGGCATGTTCTCATTGCTCCTGTAATGTATATTATTTTGGAGAGGTTTTCTCTCGTCGTCCATAGACTAGTTCTGCTACTCCACGCAATGGCTCCATAAGTGATAATTGGTGTCACGATGAAACCTCTATACTTGATTCACATTTTTATTTATTATAGATACATTGAATTAACTATTAAGTATTTTTATGGATAAACAGATGGGTGGTACCGATAGGTTCGGTGAGCATTCAGAAAGGAGCGGAGATTTGTAATTCGAGACATTGTCTCAATGAAGAGTTAAGGTACATTGTAGGAATTTATAGGAAATTTGTTTGATTTTTGGCCCGCACCCTCCTAGGCAGTCCTATTGGCTTTAGAGCCATTTGTATATTATGATTTAATAACAATATTTCCAAGTTGGGATCCCGTTATTTTGTGTAGGTACACTTTTTTTGAAAAGTTATACTTTTTCATCATTCTATCTTGTGGTATCTTTCAAGATTTCCGAAAAGCAAGGGGAGGGTTCTGTTAGATTATTCATTATCTTCTTAGTCTGTATCTTTTTTTTCCTGCCACACTTTTCCCACCATACGTAGTGGCGTGAAGTTAAAAACCACTTCCATAGCTGCCGTTGAGCATGTTTTTATTGTTTTTGTAATCCATATACAGGCTTGTTTTTAAATCCTTAAGAGGTTCTCTATTCCTAACGCAACTCCATAAGCAATTGTTGGTCTTACTCTGACTTTCCTTGGAATTTGGTCTACAACTCCAATGTTTTCCTGCCATTGTAATTATAAATTCAGGACAATTATCATGTACACTATAACATACTGGTACTAAAACACTTCTTTGTGGTACTTCCGTTTTAATTTCTTCTATTTTTTATTAAAAACTGTTAGAAAACAATAAAAATTGCTTATCCTCGTTGATAAAAATCGATTTTGGCGCAAATTGTACATTTTTTCAACGGAATTAAACTCTGTTCGTTGATCTGAAAAAAAGCATATTTATTCTGAAAACTGCCGTATCTCACGCAATCGTTTAATTTGAGTGATTTTTTAATAAGCACCCACCTTTGATGTAATTAAAACATTGTCATTGATGAACCTTATTTTTCATGATAGCTGGTTTGAAACTGAAAAAAAATTATGTACACGAACATGAAATTATACAGGATGCCGAAGGGTTCGTATTACTAACTTGAGAGATGACAGTCCTTCGTTAACGAACTAAAGGCTTCTTAATTTGTAAAATGGAAATAGTTTCTGATTTATAAATCCTAAGCAGAGTAAAAGGTTCCAAACAAGGAGTTTTATCACCTCTACTATAGTGACTACTGGTTGAAGCTTACACACTCTCGGAATACTTACATTACCAAGAATGGTTGAGCAAATGTACACTTAAGATAATGATAATAATAATCTTTATTTCAAAATATGCTCACAGATATACAATATATAACTGACCACATAAAATTTTTTAGGATAAATGATGATTTAAGCAACCAAGGTTCTAGCTAAACCAAGAACTCTTATTTTTTTTTAATATATTAAATAAAGTGTAAATTTTCGATATGTCGCGGTTATTTTATTGAAGAATTTTGCCATATTACTTATAAGGAGATTTTTCGTTGACCGTTATCCTGGGATGTGGATAATACAATTCCGGATTCCTTGTGTTGTAATTGTATGACATTATACTATTAGTAAAGTCTATCAGCCTTATTAATAATAAATTTAGATTATTCTAACATGACGTTAAAATCAAACTAGTGAAAAAACATATTAATAAATACATTTAACATTATTTTAACATGCTATAAGTACGCTCTTAGTAACCATTAGTTAGTATAGTGTTATCGTCTTTATTATTAATAAGGCTGTATATTTTTATAAAAAATACATTGAACTCTCAAAAATATAGGGGGTTGGGATAATGTATGGAAGCAAGTAAATATCTTTTAAACGAAAATAACGATATTTATGAAAATTTGCAGGTAAGTGCAATGGAACAAAATGCATCTGATGTACATTTTTTTGTTAATAATATACTTCTGGTTTAACCGGAAATGCCATCAACTTCTTTGATTTAAATGGGACACCCTATATATTTTTACAGATTTTGAAAGGGCTTGTTATTTTGAATTCATACATACTGAGTTTAGTGTAAAAAAATTTGTAGAAACGAGGAATATAGCACTTTAATCAACCTCCTTTGAGTTTTTTGCATTAGAACAAACAACTATTTAGATAAACTAATTGATGTTGTTTGTATGTATAGTAATAAATAAACGAGACCTGTTTATTACGTCTTTGTTCTCCAAGTGTCAAATTCTAATTGAAGGAAATAAATTTTACAATTTAGAATGGTTCAATCAAGTGAAAAAGAGCGTATTGAAATTTTAATTATCATCGGTTATGGTGATCGTAGAACTCATGAAGAAGTGTGTCATATTTTTAATAATTTGCATCCGGAGAGAAATCCTATATCACGCTCAACAGTAACTAAAAACATTACGTGTTAATACCTGGGATGGTTAAAAATTTGCTAAAACCTGGAAGACCGCGGACTGCAACGAACGAAACTGTTGAACAAAATATTGCAATCGATTTAGAAGAATCACCTCAAACTTCCACTACAAATTTGGCACTAAACCATGGTTCAACAGTCGGCGTTCTGTAAGAAAGATATTAATAAGTGAAAAGTATCATCCGTATAAGGTAAAGTTGGTTCAAGAATTGTCAGACGATGATTTTGACCGACGGTTGGAATTTTGCGAACGGCTAATGGACATCTGTAATGTTGACGACAATTTTGCTTCTAACATAGTTTTTTCCGATGAAGCAACTTTTTGTTTAAATGGAACAGTTAATCGCCATAACTCAAGGATTCATGGAGCACCAACCCAGCATCCACAGAAGTTAAATGTTTGGATGGAAATTGTCGAAAATAGGCTTATAGGCCCATTTTTTATCGACGGAAACTTGAATGATGACAAGTATTTGGATCTACTAAAGAACAAAATTATTCCAGCACTTCAACAGAATGGGCAATTACCACAAAATGTTTGGTTTCAACACCAATACCTCCTCACTATGATAGACGGGTTAGGGATTTTCTGGATGCGAATTTTCCAAATCGATGGATTGGACGTAGAGGATTCATAGAGTGGCCTGCTCGTTCTCTCTGATTGTTAATCAAATATGCTAAATTATCACCAATTACATATATATTTTTTTAAATCACAACAGTGCGAGTTCCATCTTCACCTGAAGTAAATTTACTTTTCAATTTGCTCACACTTGAAATACTATATTGTTTGAAGACACCTTAGGAATATACATGGAATCTAAATTATCCAGTAACAGTTACAGTGAAATGGCACATGAGTACTCCATTTTGGAGATTAACTCAGGAACTACCGACATTAAATATACCGAGCATTTCAATGAAGACTATCCACCCCACATAATTCTGAAGTCACTTTCATGGAAAAATGGAAAAAACAGATCAAAAATTATATAAAGGGGGACGTCTTTTTACTCATATGTAGACGTAATAACTTTAACCCCCTCCCCGCTATATTCACCCTCTCAATTTAAATGGAACACCCTACATTTTACTTCAAAAATGAAATCTGCTTCACTTCGCCATTAGAACAATATGAGGTTGTAATCTGTTGTACGGGGTATTTTGAAAGTTATAACCCATTTTATGTCAAAATCGTAACAAGTTCAACGCCCTGTATAATTGGATAGGAGAAAAAAATATATATTCAAGACCAAGATTTTCAATGATTATTAAAATTTACAAACATAAATGATTTTGCAAATATTCATTAAATCAAATACATGGTGAGTCAAAACTCAAGTACATTATTTTCTCAGTACTTTCATATGGAATAGGACCTTATGGCAAGTGATATCTCGTTTGAAAGACATTGACATTGGCTACATAGCCATATTAATTTTGTTTTGGTTTAAACTAATTTTGACGGATAAATTAAATAAATACCAAAATTATTGAATTTATTTTTTTAAATTTAATTAATCAAATATCAACAATGGATTCTTATAGCAAGTGTTCGAAATGTGCTCCGTCTATTTCCTGACAGTAATACATCCTATTAGTAAGCTCTTGTCGTAATCGTTCGAATGTGTCAGCTGAAATTGCATTGCACTCTTCAATAATTCTTTCTTTCAAAACGCCAATGCTATCTGGTATAAACCTTGGATTTCAAGTACCCCCATAGAATAAAATCTAATGGTGTCAGATCTGGTGATCGAGGTGGCCATTCTATAGGACCTCACCGGCCGATCTATTTACCTCGATATTCTTCATCCAGGTAACGTCTTACTGCACCATAATAATGTGCAAGAGCACCATCTTGTTGAAATGTTATTTCCAGATGGCCGAATTCATCTGGATTATCTTCCAGAATTTCAAGAATAAACGGCTCAATTGCATTTTGTAACATCTCCATACACACTTCACCGCTTAAATTTGAATTTAGGAAAACAGGACTAACTATGTGGTTTCCCAAAATACATGCCCAAACATTGACTTTTTCTGGAAATTGGGTATGTTGTTTACGGAAGGTGTGAGGATTTGTGTCACTCCAATACCTTACATTTTGTGTATTCACATTTCCATTTCCAGTTTTCTGTCGGAGTCGTCATCCGAAAGGTGGAGCACCATTTTTAACTTGAAATTTATTTTTAGCCAACACTCTCTGTACTGTACTTTTACTTACCTCACAGATAGACGCAACTTTAATTGAAGAGGAAGTAGGGTTTACTACCATTTCAGCAACTATATCAATTTTTTTACCAGCACTAAATGTTGGTCGACCAGATCGTATGGCATCTTGAACACTACCTGTTGCTTCAATCTTGTGAAGAATATTCCTCAAATAAGTTCTCGAGATAGGGCGATCTGGGTATCTTTCATTAAATAAACGTTCCGCTTCATGGAGATTATTTCCAGATTCACCAGTTATTAAGATAGCTGCTACTTTGTCGGCTTGAGTACGTAACATTTTGCCTATGTAAACTCTTAAACGTCTCGTTAAACAATAATAAAATTAAATATTGAAGCTATTTAGAAAAACTTTGCAAAGCAACAAATACTATTAAATTAAAAACGTAGATTTTCTTGCCAACTAACCAGAGGCGGACTGAAAAATCTTCAATATTTAATAGTGAAATAATAAATTTGGTATTTATTTAATTTATCCGTCAAAATTAGTTTAAACCCAAACAAAATTAATATGGCTATGTAGCCAATGTCAATGCCTTTCAAACGAGATTTCACTTGCCATAAGATCCTATTCACAATTATTGGCCAGAGTGGCACTGTGACGTCATCTATTACTATTACGTCACCTGTTACCTTTCGTAGAGAAGTTTACAACACTTTATTTGCACAATCCAAATTTTATTAATGTTAGTGTAGCCGTTCAAAAGATACGAGGGCAGGAGGGGACTTTTGAATAGCACTGTATACGTTCTTACACGAACGAACTAGTTTGTCCTAAGAAATGGTCTGGCCTGTAACATATACACTAGGTTCCAATCTTGAACTTTAAGTATACTTCAACTTCGACCATTATCTAATTACTCCTTTGTAACTTACATCTGAAAGTAGTAACAGTAGAAAAACAAACAGATTCGTATTTATCTTTTTAATATCAGCATTTTTTCGTGCTCTCTGATGATTTCTGAATTCTTGTCAGTACGTTAATACCGAGTAGTCTCCACTTACTTTCCATTTGCACTTATTTTCAAACTAACGTAATGGATTAACGTCGTTAAGCTTTTTGGAATTTCGTGTGAAATTTTTCCTTTTTAACGTTGATTCGTAGAGTGCTCGGCAATGCAGAAAATGAATTTATGGATTTAGCGTCAGTGGCTTGTTTTAAAAAAAGTTTTTTTCTTGTAAATACAGAATAAGCATACAACTGGCTATTTTTTTTTTTTTGGAGAGGTTCTGTTTCTACGGAACACTTCATTTTTGAACCAAATATTTTTATCTTATACGTTTCGGTAGTAATCTGGCAGCCGCTATTAAAAATTATTCTATATTTTCAATAGTTTTCCCTAACTGACACTGAACAAATTCAAAAAGTAGATGAAGATTGGGAATATTGGAAATAAATTAATTCAAATACCCAATATGAATATTAATAATAATAAATCAAATTTCCAAAAACAGAAGGGTTTATGAGGGAAATTTAAGACCAAGTAATTCACAGATGTCGAAGAATAATTATTTATATTCACACTTCATGCATTTTTGAAAAATAATATTTTTCAAAAACAGTGACCGTTCAACTAAGGAGCAACAACTACTTCGCGTGCAATATGCATCGCCGGATATTGAATTACACCCCAAAGTCAAACGGGGTTGGTATATCTACAAGATATTTTAAAACGTATATCTTGTAGATATACCAACCCCGTTTGACTTTGGTGTGTAATTCAATATCCGGCGATGCATATTGCTCCTTAGTTGAACGGTCACTGTTTTTGAAAAATATTACTAGGCTTGTTCAACTGAAACCCATATTTGGTCAGGTTAGCCTTGGAAACAATTGTAATCATTCAACTGACGTTTTCCAACATTAGTAGTGTATGCAAACGTTACACTGATCTGTTTATTTCGTTTATATTTGACAGCGATTTCAAGTATTGTGACTTTGAAATGGCGTTTGTTGTTAACAATCCGTCCAAATGTGATAAGCGTGCGGTCATTCAATTTTTGTGTGCTGAAGGTGTGCAACCGTTGCAAATTTATACGCGAATGCAAGCAGTGTATGGAAACGCATGTTTTGCATATCCAACTGTGAAGGAATTGTGTCGAAAATTAAAGAATGGAGAAGAGAGGACGAATGATAAGCTACGACCTTGTGCATTGATTACTGCATCAACAGACAGGAATGTGGCATGTGTGGAAGGCCTGATTAGAGAAAATCGTCGAATTTCAATCAGAGCAATTTCAGAAAATGTTGGTGTGAGTATAAGATCTGTCCATAATATCGTACACAAACTAGGTTACAGTAAAGTTTGTGCGCAATGGGTTCCTCGTCTTTTGTCTGAGGACCAAAAAAGCTTGCGAATGGGCTTGTCTTTGCAACACCTCACGGAATACAGTCAAAATGGTAATGACTTTCTCTCGTCAATAGTTGCTGGCGATGAATCTTGGTGTCATTATGTTGAACCATCCAGTAAGCTGTCATCGATGCAATGGAAACACGCAAATTCTCCGCCACCAAAGAAGTTTAAAGTTCAACCTTCTGCAGGCAAGGTGATGTTGACATTTTTTTTCGACCATGAAGGACCCTTGCTGATAGAGTTTACAGAACCTAGAGTGCATATCAACGCAAACCTGTATAATGAAACTTTGAACAAGCTCCATCAAGCAATAAGAAGAAAACGTCCAGGGAAGCTTTCACGTGGTGTTATTCTTCTTCACGATAATGCTCGGCCTCATGTTGCCAACGTAGTGAAAGAAAATCTGCAACGAAAGAAATGGAGGATATTAAAGCATCCACCCTATAGTCCCGATTTATCGGCTTGTGATTTTCACATCTTTGGGCCACTAAAAAAGGCGTTAAAAGGTAACCGTTTTCAGTCGGACGCAGAAGTACAAAACGCTGTGAAAGAATTCTTCCAGCAGCAGCCACAAGAATTCTATAAGCAGGGTATACATCGGTTGGTGAAACAGTGGGATATGTGCCTCAATTGTAGTGGTAGTTATTTGTAACTGTACTTGTCAATACATTTTTCCTGGACCAAAGATGGGTTTCAATTGAACTATCTTGTATTTTTCAAAAATGCATGAAGTGTGAATATAAATAATTATTCTTCGACATCGGTTGATAAAACCCTTTATTAAATACGACAATATTACAGGAAACTGTGATAAGCTTCCATTTAATTAATTAATACTAATAATTATAAGAAATTGGGCATAAGAGATCCAAACATCGTGTCGGACAAGTGCAGAAGGTGTCAACAAACAACAGAGACGTTACAACACATTACGTCGGGATGTTCAGCCATAGCTAACATTGATTACCTACGCAGGCACAATCAACTTTGCAACATCAGCTATCAGGAGCTGGCCAACTTCGGATTAATTAACACCCTTACGCATTATTACACGTACCATCCGTATTCGATTATAGAAAATGCTGATTTTAGACTATACTATGATTGGTCATATATCATCGATAGACGGCAGGAATAACCGAACCGAACTTGGTGTTTCTAGTGGATGATGCTGTACCCAATAACACAACAATATTTCAGACAAATACAACAAGAAAACTGCAGAATATACCGATCTTGCAATAAGTACAGACCTGACGAGAACTGTCAGTGGGACATTGCCACTACGAAAGGTACGTCTGCATCGTAAATTGAACGATGTAATTTCGCCCGATTAATGGGTCGTGCTTGAGCGTAATCTAAACATCACCCAATCAAATTTTTGTAAGTCAAATATTAGGGTTAACGTTTGTAATACGTCATTATTGTGATATTTTGATTAGGATTAATCACAGACCTCCCTTTTTTTCTATTTTTTCCAACGTAATGTGTTAGAAGGAAATTAACAATCAATGAAGGCTATTATATGAACTATATAACGTTGTGTAGCATTAGTTTTGTTCTATAATAGCGTATGGTAGGTACTACAAAAGGGTAGCTATGCAACTGACATTTCAAAATGAAATAATTATGTCGATACACGTCTTCTTCCGCCGTATATTGTATGCACTAGTAGTCGTAAAGTTCAAGAATAATGACATCTATTTTTTATTTCAGTAACTTTTTTAAAATTTCGAATTTTCAAATGCATCTATTCATAATATTTTACGTTGATAACGAAATGCTTTTACAAAATGATACAATTAATTATAGAAATCAAAATCGTTTTCAGTAAGATAGCTGTCGTCATGGGGATTAAAAATAATTGGATCCATTAATCTCCTTTTTACGATTCTACTATTTCTCAATTAATTCTCAGGTTTCTTTTTCACACTTTGTTTGTTTTACTCTTTGTTAGATATCTAGTGCCATTTCGTTTATTACCGGAGGGTGAAATCCAGTCGTAACGTGTTTAGATAAAATTGAAAAACAAACCAAAACAGATTTTAATATTAAATTAGTGGAGATCTCCTGAATTTACTACAAGTCACTTCTATATGAATCAATAACCATCCTCCTGTAATTAGATTTCAAGTTTTAAATATCCAGCAGTTTTTTTGCCCGGAATTCAGTTAGCATGATGACACTACTATCCTAGATCTTCAACCTTATACATCTCCACTAGATCCCGAGTGGTTTATGAACATTTTGTGAATCAACAGCTATTTGCTACTCTTTTCAAGGACACCAGTTCCTATTCGAGATCAGACACAATTGGAACGTTCATACAAGTAAAAAATATTCCTTTCTTGCAAAATATCGATCCTTAAACAGTTGCCTCCAGCTAACTAAGTAGTACATTCATGCTTTTGGAGAATATTTTTGATGTCCTGCAGTCTTTTTGCCTGGAATACAGTGAACATGATGACACTACTATCCTAGATATTCAATCTTATACATCTGCACTAGATCCTGAGTGGTTTATGCACATTTTGTAAATGAACAGCTATTTGTTCCTCTTTTCAAGGACCCCAGCAGTTTTTATTCGAAATTGGACACAATTGGAATGTTCATACAAGTAAAAAATATTCCTTTCTTGCAAAATATCGATCCTTAAACAGTTGCCTCGAGCTTACTAAATAGTACATTCAGTCTAGCTTTTGGAGAATATTTTGAATGTCCTGCAGTCTTTTTGCCTGAAATAGAATGAACATGATGACACTACTATCCTAGATATTCAATCTTATACGTCTGCACTAGATCCTGAGGGGTTTATGAACATTTTGTGAATCAACAGCTATTTGTTCCTCTTTTCAAGGACCCCAGTAGTTTTTATTCGAAATTGGACACAATTGGAATGTTCATACAAGTGAAAAATATTCCTTTCTTACAAAATATCCATCCTTAAACAGTTGCCACCAGCTAACTGAATAGTACATTCGGTGAGCTCTTGGAGAATATTTTGAATGTCCTGCATTCTTTTTTCCTGGAATTCAGCTGAGAGAGTTGTGACCTACATCTTTGCTTCGTCTTTGAAAGGTCCAGATGCTCGATGAGAACTGAGTGTATTTGGTTAATATTTTAAATGTCTTGTAGTTTTTTCCTGGAATACAGTTGAGAAAAATTATTCACGGAAAATGTATACTTCTATCCTATACCATTAAAGCCATTAAAGCCATTAAAGCGCTGAGTTCTTGTGTAATCAGTTCCAAAATGGTGTGGAAATGCCTAGGCAAACTTAATGAACTAGGCGAGAACAATATAGTCACCTTGCTGTGGATTCCAGGACACACTGGAATAGAAGGAAACGAAATAGCAGATGAACTATCGAAGAGGGGGACTGAAATACCCTTTTGGGGGCCGGAACCCTTTTGCGGAATCAGCTCCAATATAATATTGGGAGAAATAGGTAAAGCCGAAGAAAAGAGAAGATCTGACAATTGGAAAGATCTAGTAGGGCTTAGGCAATCAAAGATTCTTCTGGGTGACTACAACCTGTTGAGATCAAATGAATGCATAAGTCAAAGCAAAACTGCACTAAGAGTTTTAACAGGAATCCTAACGGGACATTGTCGCCTGAATGGACACCTTAAAAAGCTCAAAATAGTGGAGGAAGAAGATTGTAGATTTTGTGGAATGGAAGAAGAAACCTCCATCCACATACTTGCGAACTGCACAGTATTTCAGAATCCTAGGGCACAGTACCTGGGAGACTACTGGATAGAAGAGGGACAGTTACCTAAGTTGAGGCCTGCAGATATCCTAAAATTCCTCCGGGAAATAGGACTAAAGGAGCTACTAGTATCTGAGACTCTCCTCAGAAACTAAGTAGAAGTAAGGGGGCACAATAGATCTTTTAGGTCTCAGTGAATGTTACCCCAAAATACATACATACATACATACATCCTATATTTTTGACGTGACGACTGCATCGCATCATGAAAAAGTTTATGAGCATTCTTCGCAACAGCTCCTTTTTTGAAGAACCCAGGTACTCGATGAGAACTACGTACTTTTAAAGCATATTCTAAATTTTTGCTTGAAATACAGTTGATAGGTTGATACTTTTGTCCTAGATCTTAACTTGATAAATCACTGCTCTTTTAAATCACTATTTAAAATAAGACGAAACTGAAGTGTCTTCCAAATAAAACTTTTCTTTTTTTTTGGCAAAAAATTCATCATCAAACAGCTGCTTCTAATTAATTAACCAATTATATATTGTGCTATTGACTGAAACCAGTTAAATATTTTCATATAGTTTTTCTTTCGTTTCCCTTTTTAATGTTATTAAAAAGCGATGAGAATGTTTGACGCTTTTCTACTCCTACCGCTAGCTCTAGCCTTCAAAGCGAGTGGGGCTCTTGGAATGCTCGGCTGACAAGGACACTCCACTCAAGTTTCCTAACAAACATTGAAAAATCTCTATATATAATCTGATTTTATTGTGTGGACGCCATTAAACTCACCGCATTTTTAATGAAATATAAACAGGTGAGAAATCGTGAAAACATTCAAGTACATATAGGGTGTCCACTTTGTAAAATGATGTGTCTCAATCTCGGATTTTGTATGTTATCAATTAACTCCAAAAATTAATTCTCCAAAAAAATCCATTTTATATAATATATAGGTATATTAGAATGATGTCAAAAAAATGAAGGATCAAGCTTGAACCACCTTTGAACCGAAAGGGGATCAGCGTTCAACTGATCTTGTTTATGAACTGTCGATTAACAGTGAACTTAATTTTGTCATTAAACGATACAGTCAACATTGAACTGTTGGTGAACTTCAAATGTACAACAGTTCCTAAGGGTTGCTAGTAGTTAATCTCTTGATTTCATATTCTAGGCCCATCTAAGGCTACATTCGTAATCAATTCGCTGGCCAAGTGGCACTTTGGCACGCGAGTCACAATAATTTTGAAGTCGACTTTAACGAAAGCGCGTTTGTACCTAAATAATTGTCAGGATTCCTTCAATATATGGTAGAAGCATGATTCTGTCTGTATTTAGTTCAGTCTGAAGTTAGAGGTTATAATATATAATATAAACTACCTGAGCATTTGGCCTAACTGACATATTACCGATATGAAAATAGGTACCGAGATAATTATTAATAAGTATCTAGGAATTTTCATAAATTTTTCCAT
The DNA here is from genome assembly GCA_949126875.1 of Lochmaea capreae. Classification (NCBI taxonomy): domain Eukaryota; kingdom Metazoa; phylum Arthropoda; class Insecta; order Coleoptera; family Chrysomelidae; genus Lochmaea; species Lochmaea capreae. Next base: position 30,464,094 of record OX421401.1, on the reverse strand, counting down.
TAAAGAGTGGAATTAATTAGGAAAAGTTAGTTTTATTTAAAAAAGTCTCATGAGTAGTTTCCACAAAGTAAGGGTCCAAACAGTAAATTCAAAAGTAAAGTTAAAAATGATCCTGTATTATACTTTTGAAACTGAATACGAAAGTTAGTAAGCAATAGTCAGCGGTATGCGAGATACTATTTTTTTTATGACTGTTCGTCTTTGTTTTTTCAAAATATCAAAAATATCAAAATATCTTCGCCATAGTGTTTGTTATGTATTCTAATTTAGTACCTGCTTAAATAATTGTTATTATTGAATTAGCGATTCACTGGAGAGTTGCATTATTTTGTTATGTATTAATTGCGTAAAATCCCATTAGTAAACAGTGTGCAACACAATGTTATTACACGCTTTTATGGTTTAATAACTATTTTGAATATTAATATTGGCTTTTCAGGTTTCGAAATAACTATAGAATGGAAATGTGTTTGCAACTTGTAATTTGTTTATTTGACTGATTAATTAGCAAATAATTGAAATAATGATTTAACTGTTGACCGTCAATAAATGAAAAGCCATGCTTCTGGAAGATGACATGTTTATGATTGGTATGCGTATAGACTTTTTTGGAGATAGCATTCACTGAGATCCGAGATGTATTGTGATCCCTTTAATCTTGTTTGTTCCTAAGGAAACCCTCTGAAATGGGTAATTCTTTTAGTTCTTGAAGGCATTTTAAGATATCGGCAGGATTCAGTTTGACTAAGTTCTCCTCTTCTATCTAGTAGTTTCCCAGGTGTTGTATGTGGAAAATTAAGAAAAAATAGACTTGGAAAAAATAGCCCCGGAAAAAATAGACTTGGGACCTGGGAAAAAAAAAGACTCGGACTGTAACAATGTCTCTCAACACTCGTAATATTTTTTTCATGATAAAAGAGCATTTAATATGGGCCCAGGCGCGTTTTTAATATTTATTGATAATTATAATTGTAATTTTTTCGGAAATAAAACCACAATCTTTTTAATATCTTCAATTCAACGTTTCAAGAATAATTGATTTTTTATAAAACTCTGGCCCCTATCTGACACTACGAAAATATTCGACAACTACAGAATCAATGAGCGCTGAGTTCTTGTGTAATCAGTTCCAAAATGGTGTGGGAATGCCTAGGCAAACTTAATGAACTAGGCGAGAACAATATAGTCACCTTACTGTGGATTCCAGGACACACTGGAATAGAAGGAAACGAAATAGCAGATGAACTAGCGAAGAGGGGGACTGAAATACCCTTTTGGGGGCCGGAACCCTTTTGCAGAATCAGCTCCAATCTAATATTGGAAGAAATAGGTGAAGCCGAAGAAAAGAGAAGATCTGACAATTGGAAAGATCTAGTAGGGCTTAGGCAATTAAAGATCCTTCTGGGTGACTACAACCTGTTGAGATCAAATGAATGCATAAGTCAAAGCAAAATTGCACTAAGAGTTTTAACAGGAATCCTAACGGGACATTGTCGCCTGTATGGGCACCTTAAAAAGCTCAAAATAGTGGAGGAAGAAAATTGTAGATTTTGTGGAATGGAAGAAGAAACCTCCATCCACATACTTGCGAACTGCACAGTAATTTGGAATCCTAGTGCACGGTACCTGGGAGACTACTGGATAGAAGAGGGACAGTAACCTAAGTTGAGGCCTGCAGATATCCTAAAATTCCTCCGGGAAATAGGACTAAAGGAGCTACTAGTCTCTGAGACTCTCCTCAGGAACTAAGTAGAAGTAAGGGGGCACAATAGATCTTTCAGGTCTCGGTGAATGTTACCCCAAAACAAATACATACATACATCCATCTAGTAGTTTCCCAGGTGTTGTAGGTGGAGTATTCAGAAAAAATAGACTTGGAAGAAATAGACCTGGGAAAAAAATAGACTCGGACTGTAACAATGTCTTTCAACACTCGTAATATTTTTTTCATGATAATTTATATGGGGTCCAGGCGCGTTATTGATATTTGTTGATAATTATAATTATGTTATAAATATTCTTTTTGTTAATTTTTTCGGAAATGAAGCCAAAATCTTTTAAATATCTTCAATTCAACGTTTCAAGAATAATTGAGTTTTTATAAAACTCTGGCCCCTATCTGACACTACGAAAATATTCGACAACTACACAATCAATGATATTTTGCAGTTTGAGTCTAGTTGTCGAATTCTTTCGTTGTGTCGGACAGGGACCTGAATTTTGTAAAAATTCAGATAACGCTAGCTACTGTCAAAAACCGCTATTTTTCATAAACAACTGTTGTATAATTTAACTAAGATTGTCTCATTTATACGTACAAGTGGATCAAGTATAATTTTCAATCTGATTCTTTCATAAATTTAATTTCAACCCTCTAAATGCAAAACCCGACAAGTCCATTTAAACAAATTTTACAGGAAACGCGAAAAACTTCTCAACGACATTACCCACATTAACCACAAGACACGGAAATTTCAACCATTTTAAGGGCGTATGACTTAAAACCGAATAGCTTAGAGGCCAAAATCCAGTATCGTTGGTTCTTCTTTAAATTAAGATTAAAATTGGGACTTGTCGGGTCTTGCATGTCAAGGGTTGTGACATGTTGGGTTTTGACTAGAAATTATTGGTTATATTAACTGAACATGGAAGAAACTACTTAATTTCCATTATTCATATTCCAAAATTTAAATTGTCTGGCATACAGATTTTTGCTGTGGCTTCAAAAGGTTCTTCTAAGCTCTCATCACTGGGTTCTTCGCTTATTGTAACAACTCAACTTCTCAATAGAATCTAAAAACAAAACAACTACCTACTTAATAATAATCTGAAGACTGGAACACGTTCGACGGCAGCGTAACTCATCAGGCATCACCTGACACTATTACAACCAACTCTATTGGTTGATGTGTTCGGTCTAGTCGGTTTTTGCCCCCAAGCGCACTGTTCTAAGTGGGATTTTTCGTATAAGCTGTCGGTTTTTGCATTAAAACTGTATAGCAATCGTTATTAACGGAAGCATTGCTGAAGTAAGGGGGCACAGTAGATCTTTTAGGTCTCAGTGAATGTCACCCCATCATACATACATACAGGTGCGCATTCGGTACTTCGATTTTAATAATGAATTTTAAAAGGAAATTCAGTTTCAGTTACTTTCCTGCTTACCTCACCACCACAGTGGCAAGCCAGCGGCGACTAGTGCAACACGTGGTTCAATGTGTACATGTTTGATTTGGCTCTCTTTGTTCAGTGTTTATTGTTTATATTGTTAATTTAACGTTAAGAAATGACTGAGTTGAAGTGGTCAGGGAAGCAGGTTACTTTTTTTTTGGCATTGACTTTCGTCATTCAGCCAGTTGCATTTGTAATGTAAAGTTCCGTCAAAACGCGCGCAGCCGCTATTCCTATAACAAACTCGCAAAGAATTATTTGAAGATACAAAAGGAAATGTACGCTGAGCTGTGCTGTGCACGAACTGATAAAGCAAGATCGACATGTGTCATGTCGCGAGATAGAGGCATCTTTGGGCATTAGTATAACATGCATCAATAAGATATTGCATGAACAGTTAGCTGTTAAAAAGATTTGTTCGTGTTGGATCCCGCATAATTTGACAAAAGCTCAAAAGGATGCTCGTGTCAATTGGTGCAAAGAAATGCTCAAGAAATACAATCGCGGTGCATCAAAAGCTGTGTATACAGGTGACGAATCTTGGATCTATGCATATGAGCCCGAAACAAAACAGCAATCCACTGTATGGGTCTTCCAAGACGAACCCAATCCGACAAAAGTGGTTTGTGCGCGAAGCACCTCGAAGCAAATGATCGCCTATTTCTTCGGAATAACTGGACATGTGGCAGTCGTGCCGTTAGAGCAACGTAGAACGGTGAATTCTGAATGGTACACAACCATTTGTTTGCCAGAAGTGCTTCGTGAAATACGAAAAAACAACCGGCAACGAAGGATCATTCTTCATCATGACAATGCCAGTTCCCACACATCGGCTAAAACAACCACCTGTTTGACTGGCCAAAAAGTGTAATTGATGGGTTATATTCCGTACAGCCCTGATTTGGCACCAAATGACTTCTTTTTATTTCCGCATATCAAGAATAAATTACGTGGCCAACGTTTTTCGGCGCCTGAAGAAGCTGTTGATGCATTCAAAAACCATGTTTTGGAGGTACCTCAATCGGAATGGAAAATTGGTTCGAAAGCATGCAAAAGTGAAATGATCATCATGGAGAATACTTCGAAAAACAATCAAGCCATTTTTAATAATAAATTACTGTCTTTTCATTATTAGGCTCAAAATATAAATAGCAGCCTATGTATTGTATTCGTAAATTGGAAAAATAATGTTAATAGACAAAATCCAAGAAAACAAGCACATTAAAGAATTAACGTTTAATCATATTGTTAATATTGTTAATAATAAAAAGTCTATTTTCTAATTATTATCACTACATACTTAGCACTTTAGCTTTTTCATAGTTAAACGTGGCAATATCGAATGTTTTCAACTGAATTCCTTTCACGGCTTCAGATAAACTTGCCAAACAGTACAGGCGAATGAAAAAGAAGAACTGTCACATTGGCTTTTCCAGTTTTCTTTGAATAAAGAAAAAATCTACATGCTAGGAGCATCTCAAAATTTTGTTTTGTAACGTCATCGTCTTATTATCGCAAGCAAACCATATTTTATATTTGATACTTTTTAATCCAAAATGAAAGAACCGAGATTTTCAATTTTCAACGCCATCGAAGATATTTCAATTTACGTTGAGAGTGTAACCAATACATTTAAGTAAAACAAAAAATGATATACTGAAAACAATCATTCGAGTGAAGTTCGGTCCCCGGGGGCTATCTTAGGAGAGAAACAATTTATGAGAAATAAGAAAACAATTGAGTGAAGGCAGGGTTTGGTCTCGAAGGAACGAACAGGCGTCATTGCCCAAAGTGACCTGGGAAGCTCTCTACGTTTCAAACTTTGTCGGTTGTCGTGAAAGTCGCTTATGGTTTTACAGAACAGAGATGGATCTAACATTTTAACTGGATAAACTGCCGACACGAAATACAAAATGAATTTAAATCCCACATCGGTCTTTTTTATGTTGTAGGTAGAAATATATATATACGGGGTTGGGATAAAGTATGGAACCAAATAAATATATTTTAAACGAAACGAACGATATTTGTGAAAATTTGCAGGTAAAATGCATCTGATGTACATTTTTTTGTTAATAATATACTTCCGATTTAACCGGAAATGCCATCAACTTCTTTAATTTAAATGGGACACCCTATATATTTTTACAGATTTTGAAAGAGCTTGTTATTTTGAATTTATACATACTGAGTTTAGTGTAAAAAAATTTGTAAAAACGAGGAATATAGCACTTCAATCAACCTCCTTTGAGTTTTTTGCATTAGAGCAAAAAACCATTTGGATAAACTATATTGATGTTGTTTGTATGCATAGTAATAAATAAACGAGTACTGTTTAGTACGTCTTTTGTTCTCCAAGTGTCAAATTCTAATTGACGGAAATAAATTTCACAATTTAGAATGGCTCAATTAAGTGAAAAAGAGCGTATTGAAATGTTAATGATAATTGGTTATGGCGATCGTGTTATCAAACCTAGTGCGGGACTAGTGCGGAAATTGAAGACAAACTTTTTTCAGAAATAAGTAACTTTTAGCAAAAGATCGACAATATAAACAACACATTGTTGGAAATGTTTACTCACAATATTTTGTTCATCTGGTGAATTAAGTAAATATAACAGAGAACAAAAACCAATACATTTTACTGTAATTATTTCCGAGCTATGTATTTTATATAATATAATAACACACTGAGTTTCCTGAAAGTTTCAACGAATTTAAGGGAGTACAAAATAGTTGTATGCTTTGCAAATGTATGCAGCATTTGGAAATTAAAATGAATGCAGCTTTTGGTTGGAAACTTTGTCTCAAATAATAATATAAGATTTTATATGAATTGACAGAGTTGAGAGTGGCTGATTTCACTAAGTTTCAGTTATTAAACCAAAAAAGTTATTACCGAGACATTGAGGTATCATTGGCCATTAGTAAGAGAAGTAGAAGGAAAGTATTTCTCCATCCTTCGCCTCTTTATAGTTTGTAAGGAACCAATATCTAGGACTTAGTATAAGCTTATTGTTATAAGGAACTTTTTTCAGAAAAGACTTCTTTCAGTTCCTATTAATATTCCAGATGATATAATCCGTTTAGAGACTGGAAGAGTCAAGTTTGCATTTAATATTTTTAAAATGTCTCTTAACTGAATACACAAAATACAATGGACAATCATCGCTATCCTAATCTCTGTTTTAATCAACAATTGCGTTTGGTCAACTCTACAGATGTGAAGTATAACTGGTTAGTTCAGTTGACAAAATTGTTTGTTGATTTTGATTGTGGCCATAAATGGATAAGCTATTAAATCTACGTATTTTTGTTTAGGAAATTAATACTTTTCATAACGATATTTTCTAATATTGAACGTTTTCAAAACAATATATTTATAACGGTACGGTGTATCGATACTTTACACAGTATCGCCCATCTCTATATATCACATTATTTGACGTACTCCAGAAATTTATTAAATTTGACGTTAGAATTGTCAATAATACCAAATTATTACTTTCTGCTCTCCACTTGCATTATTTACTTAACTTTTATTTAATAAAGAAATCAAGGGTCGTGGACAATGTATTGTATTCAACTCGCAGTTTATGGCCATTATTCTCTCGGGTGACTTGCGCCACTTGCCTACGGCTCGGGACGCATATGCCACCCTGCGTGAATAATGGCTATCATACATTGCTCGTTTAATAATATACTATTTATATCGCGGAGGAAAAATTTGTTGTCAAAATATTGTACATATTTACATGAATCAGATCTCAGTATTGCGTCTCGTTATTCTTTCATGTATTTACATACTTCCTTTCCTACCACCTGTGAACCAAGCTTTAAAATTTCACATCTAGGTTACCCGTACTCTTGCCCAATTTTGTATGTCTAGCCATTTTAAAATTAAATTTACATTAAATGGTATTGGATATATTTTAGGCATAAGGGAAATTTAGGCTTTTCATAAACCGCATAGGCATTTTTGGAAAAGCCGGCAAAACGCAATCATAAAATGGATTTTTCGTTATGCAGAAAACAAGAATAGAAGAATTTATATCATGTTGTGACTGATTATTTTTAAGCATTTTACAATTTGCCAAAATCGGTGCCGTGAGAACGTGAATAGATATTAACAAGTCGATTTTTTTAGATTGAATACCACATTAGATATTAGGGATTGCCTAGATATTCAAGAATCCTCAGTAGGTTTTGGAGAAAAAGTTCCTGATCGATTAATTACTCTTAGAGAGTCACGATTCGGAGGTCAAGGCTTTCAAAAATGTAGCTGTAAGGCTAGTAGTAAACAGTGCAATACAAAAATATGTGCATGCTTTAAAAATATCAATTTATGCTCTTCTAAATGTCTTGGAAGTAATAAATAAAGAATTTATTTTCAATTTTTAGTTATAGTTTTATATTAGTAATAGCGTAGGTTTCAGAAGGAACAAAATTATTATTATTATTGTTATAAGGAACAGCTAGTAAAACAGCTACGACAAAAAAACAGAACCAAATTGCTTCAAAGCTCTTCCTCCAGCACAAATGGACATATGGCATTTATACAATTGGAGCAATGTATTCTGATTGGTATACAAACATCTTTTTGGTGTTTCAAAAAAATGATTGCTCTACATGACCATCCAAAAAGGTAAATGAAGGATCTTCAGCCTAGCCCATGTTTACAATGAAATTGGTGTATTTTGCAATATTGACTGACATCCTGGTTTGTTTTAAGTACAATGGGACATCTTAAAAAATAGAGGAGTTAACAAGAAGACCATAAGTATAATAGAAAACATATATAGAAACAACTTATGCTGTGTAATTCGCGAAAATAAAATTTCAGAAAATTTCAAAACACAAAAAGGATTAAGACAGGGAGGGGGATTGAGTCCACTGTTATTTATTATCTTCATGGATGAAATTATAAAACAATGTTCACCTAAGATGAAAAAGCTACATATAGGCTACAGACAACTACAAAAAATAAACATCGCTGAAGGCATTTGCAGACGATTTGATTATTATGATGGGGACAGAAAAGGACCTACAACAGAACTTAGACATATGGAATAAAACTTTAAAAGAAAATGGCATGAGCATAAATAAGAACAAAACAAAAGTACTGCACATAAGTAGAAACAGTAGAGAAATGAAGATTTCAATAGATGGAACAAATATTGAGCAGGTGAAAAGCTTCAAATACTTAGCGAGTTGAAATTCAAGAAAACGGAAAACAAGATATTGAAATTAATAATAGGATACAAAATACTTTGAAATTATACTATTCAATGAATAGGTCATTTATAAACAAAAAAGGAATATCAAAGAAAACGAAGATGAATGTCCAGAAGACCAATCCTTACATTTGGATGTGAATCATGTGTGCTCACACAGCGGCAAAAAAGTCAAATTCAGGCCATAGAAATGAAGTATCTTAGAAGAGTCAGGGGTGTCACAAAAAGAGTCAAACTGAGAAATACAAAAATAAGAGAAGACCTGGAAATAGAACCAATGTTGGAATTCATTGAAAAGTGACAACTTAGCTGGTGGGGGCATCTCCAAAGAATGAATGATAAGAGGCCTGTAATGCAAGTGTGGAGATCCAAGGTACAAAGAGCTAGGAAAAGAGGAAGACCGAGGCAAACATGGGATGGAGTATTAGGAGAAATATTGAAGAAACGATAGATAACATGGTTAGCGGCCAAGACGCTAGCAAAGAACAAAAAAGCATGGGCAAAATTCGTGTGATATTGTTAATTAACATATAAGTAGGTACCCTACACCATTTAATGGTAACAGGGATTTTGATTATATATATATACAATCCGTATATCACAGATGACTTAGGAGAAAATATAATCTAGAGTTTGGAATACATAGATAATCTAGCGATAAACTCTCATCTTTTTCTCCAGCTAGTGCGTTATCTTGATTATCTCAAGAGTAACTTTAATTATAAAATCCATAGAATTTTGCTCGAAGTCCAAGCAAAGAAAAAAATCAATTGCGAACTTATATTTACGTTTGCTGTATGGTCGTAAGGGGGACGTTCTAGGCTGATATATAAGGAGTTGTACTGAGCTAAATATGAGTTATAAGGCTGGAGATCGAAAATTCGTTAAGCGCATTTAAAAGTATATTAAAGCACTGAGGGCTTGAGTAACCAGTTCAAAAATGGTTTGGAAATAACTAGGTATGCTCAATGAACTAGGCGAGAACAGTATCACTGTGGGCTCCAGGACACTAGCAAAGAGAGGGACTCAAACACTATTTGGAGTATATTATCAATTTAGGAGAGATTTGCTTTTACGGCAGACTTACTGAGCAAAGATAAGAAAACTGTCAAAGCCGTTGTAGGTTTGTTGACAGAGCACTGTAAGCTAAACAGGTACTCTCAGCTAATGAGGTTGATAGACGAATCCATGTCCAGATTCTGTCACCTAGAAAATGGAACTGCAAAGCATCTCCGATGCCAGTGCGACTGCCTGGCGAATTCGCGGTTTCTTGTACTGAGCGATGAGAAGCCGCCGGCAAGAAATCACATGAAAGATTCAGTCTCTAGACTGACTGGCTGCAGAATGTAATCCAGATTAAGAGGACCACAATTAATAGATCTGAAAAGGTTGCAGTGAATAGACCGATTAGCCTATCTAATCTAATTTTAAATTTAATATAAATAGGCTACGTCAAAAAGTACAGAAGATCTGACCATTGGAAAGATCTAGTAGAGCCTAACAATAAAAAATGCTTCTGGAAAGCCAAAATAAGATTGCACTAAGAGGTTTCTCAAAAAACTCAAACAAAAAGAATGTAGATTTTATGGAATGGAAGAAGAAACCTCCATTCAAATACTTGCTGATTGCATAGCAATACAGATACCTAGAGAATATAACCTTGGACTACTGGATACAAGACTGGAGTCATCAGATTTCCAAAAATTCCTTCCGGAAATATATCTGAAGTAGCTTCTAGTCTCTGATGCTTTTCCCAGGATCTAAGTAGAAGAAAGAGGGACAATAAATCTCTTGGATCTCGATGAATGCCACATAGAGAATATTTACGAATAATATATTTTCCATCTCGGAATTTCGGTAGACGTACAGTAAGGTACTCATCCTACAGTAGTTCATTTCTAACTATACTTCGAAGTTACTCAATTTCCACGAAACTTTTGAAATGTTCCCACCATATGCAACGTAATACAATGTTTCTGATATTGCATTAATTAATTCACTAGTATTTCGAGGTGAACGTGACTGTAATTACATAATTGTACTCGTAATGCGGATTATGTGTTTCAGTTTTTCCTTATTAGCTAATAACGGTAAATTGGGATAAGCATCCTTTGGTTTGAATGCATTTGCAAAATTTAACTACACAGAATCAAGATTCTCATGGTCCTTGAGTTATTACAAAAAAAAATGGTAAATTTATTTATATAAGGGAGATCTTATCAATCTTACGAGGGTTGATTGTTTAGAACAGCCATTCAAGTATACTCAAGGATAATATTTTTTTTCCCGAGCCCGTCTGAAAAGTTTCCGATAACAATGCATTTTTGGCTCGTGTTTTCTGATAGCACCCAGTCCAGCACCTTTGTCCTCTGCACCAGTTTATACAAGTTCTTAGCTGGGTGTTTGCTATATAGCTCAGCGTTTCCTTGCGGTTGGCCAAGTAATCACTGTCTCCGTTTCCCTACCGCATAATCTGCATGTATAAGGTCTCCGTTGTATAGTTTTAATTTGTACAGGTGTTCCTTTACTGGTGCATGACCAGTCATGAAACCTGTTATGATCCTCAGCTGATTTCTGCACAGTGTTAGCAGTTCCGCTGTACGTTTCAGGCATGGATCTTTTATAAATAGGCCTAGTAGAAAACGCCATCATATGAAAGACATTACGTACACGCAAATGTTGTTCAGTAATTTGTTATAAACATTTGAAACGAAAAAAACCTTATTTTTTGTTTTTTTCATATAACGTATGTTGTGTATTTATATTAAAAGACATGCTTTTAGACGAAAAACATTTATTCTTCTTCACAAATACACATATAACATAACTGTTGACAGGACATGAGAAAACTATTAATTATATATGTCATACCTAATGACAGAACTAACACGGTTCGTTTACATCACAACAACGTAGAGAGTACAGAAGCAATATCAATGGTATGTATAGATAAATTGTATATAATTGAAATACGAACAAAATGGGGGGGGGGGGGGTCGAGCGAGTCAATCGGTTAAGTAGGGACTGAAAAATCAGGAAAAACCGGAAAATTGGGGTTTTTTTTTGAAAATTCTTATCTTCATCAATTTTCAATTGCAAGAGCTGGAACTTGATACAAAAGAAGTTTTTCGTAGGCCCTTCATATGCGTGAAGAGCAGACGGCAAGCAGCGGTTACTTTTATTTTAATTTTTTGATGCGATGATTTGCATCGTGCCTGGATGCGTTATCGATTGTCCAATTTCAAATTTTAAAACGGTTTTGAAAAGTATATATGTAGCGTAACAAAACGTATATTTTCGATTTGTAATAAAATAATCTGAAGTCGACCAAAAACGCCCGAGAACACCGCCGATAATAACCAAACGCTAGAAAGTAGCGGGGTAGATAGGTAGCGGGGATTTAGTAGAGGCATGTTGTACAGATTGCGAAAGGTCTTTTCAAGCCTTATGATTTACACAAGTACGACAAAAAATATGAGAAAAACAGCTTGAAAGAGAGAGAAGAATAATTGTGTATTTAGTTCCAGCTACCAAAAGAGGTTGGCCGACTGTTCAGAGCTCCCCTATTTCAACCGCTATTACCAGAAGCGAAGATTAATTTGTACAAATGTTATTTTTGTCTTGTTATTTTTAACTTTCGTTTTCGAGCTTATGCACTATTAGGTAAAACTAAACACTTTCATCCGACAACAGTGTCCTTTACAGAGAGAATTCACTAGTTGTAGGTATTCAGTATTTTCCCAATATGGAAGGAGTGAGGGTGTTAAAGAAAAAAAAATACTATCGTAATTACGTAACCTGTACACCTTAAAATTCATTTTTGTCATCTTGATCGTTGCTGACTAAGCTGAAAATTAATTTCTAACTACAATAGGAATTATTTTAGCCATTGTAACTTGAAAATAAAACATTATTTCTTGAGAGAACCATAATAAAGTAATTATAAACAACTAAAAATCCCTTCCAATAATAAATTGAATTGAAAAAATAAAATATTCTAAATATAAAATATAAACTTCTTGAAAAAATTAAAAATACTATTTTATAATTCGCACTTTTTCGCAGGTTAATTATGTTATTGAAGGCATTGTAAATGTTTTATTTTCAAATACAATGGCATGCGTTACCAACGTGATTAACGTTTGTAGCGAAAAGACCTAAGAATAACAGTTTAAATGTGAATTCTCTCTGTAAACGACACTGTTGCCGGATGAAAGTGTCTAGTGTTACCTAATAGTGCATAAGCTCGAAAAAAAGTTAACGATAACGAGACAAAAATATCATTTGTACAAATTAATCTGCGCTTCTGACAACAGCGGTTAAAATAGGGGGGCACTGAACAATCGGCCAACCTCTTTTGGTAGCTAGAACTAAATACACGCCCTCGCTCTCCGCCTCTCTCTTTCAAGCTGTTTTTCTCATATGTTCCTTGTCGTACTTGTGTAAATCGTAAGGCTCGAAAAGACCTTTCGCAATCTGTATATAGATATACAGCACGCTGGCACTCGGCGTAACCGGTCCTTTTCGGTGGTGTTTTTGACCAACTTCGGATCATTTTATTACAAATCGAGAATATACGTTTTGCTGCTCTACATAAACACTTTTCAAACCCGTTTTAAAGTTTGAAATCGGACAATCTATAACGCATTCAGGCACGATGCAAATTATCGCTCAAAAAATTACCATTTATTGCAACTGCGATAAAAGTAACCGTCGCTTGGCGTCTGCTCTTTGCGCATATAAAAGGTATACGAAGATCTTCTTCTGTACCAAGTTTCAGCTTATGAAATTGAAAAATGACGAATATATGAATTTTTGGAAAAATAACTAATTACGAACCATTCTAATCGAGCTGCCGCCGTTACTGATTTGTCCAGGAGTGGTATAACCCATCGTCATTAAAAACGTATACCTTCAGTTAGATGAAGAACATCATAGAGAAATCATTGGTTCCATTCGTACTACCATCCAGGAAACAGTTACTACCACCGCTCAAAATACTAGCATGCAGCAAAATACAATGTACAATGTTTCATTTCATACTGTGTTGTATTAAAAATGCAATTTTATTGTTTTATTCTAGATTACCTACCTGTATGTAGTTTTTGATTTAGTTCCTAAGTGGTGCAAAAACGTGATGTAAATACAAAAATAACAAATTTGACAGTTTGTCATCCCGTGCGTATTATAATTTTCGTAAAGCACGAGAGAAATCGAGATAAGACGTGCTAAAGTAACCAGTAAATTGGTGCTTACGAAGTCTTCTGCTCGGTATGAGAAGGAATACCAGCTCTTCAACGAGTGCAAAAAAACCTATAAGGTGGAAAACGGCATGAAAGACAATATCCTTTAGGCGTACTTCTTGGATATCTCCAAAAAAATGAATCCTGCGACAATGTAGGCAGAATATTCGATGCTCAAGTCTATGCTGATGGTGAAAGAAGAAGCTGATATTTCAAAATATCCAAAACTGACTGAATAGAAAAAGTAAATAGATTCATAAAGGAAGCCCCAGAAGAGTATCTTTTGATTATGGTTAACAAGTTTAACGTTTTCATTGGTTTCGAATTAAACAATGTGCATCTTGAATGATATACTGAATGTCAATTAATTACAAAAAAATACATTTAAAAATTGTGTTTTTTAAAGCAATCCGGGAAGTAAAAATTTCTCGGACTCAGTATTGTAATGGGGTATTTCTTGGACTTAAATGATTCCGGGAAATAGCTTATTATAGCACAGTATGAAATAATAGTATATTATTCAACAAGCATATAATGATGGCTATTATTCACGAATGGTGCGTTTATGTTGCTAGCCGCAGGCGAGTGACATAAACACCTGAGTGAATAATAGCCATTATATGCGAGTAGAATACTATATTTTGTCATCGACTATTAATTACTTGTTATTACATTTTTTTTCGATTTTTCTGGCAGTAAATTTTGTGCTGCTTCTCTTATGTTTGGCGGGGTAACATTCAATTCACTGTCCGATTCACTTTCCATATTAAATTTTCTAGTAATATAAATTAAACAACAGTATAGTTGCTTGATATAGCATTATATAATATATCTTCATAGCCTGATGGTTTACGGCTCTGACTTGGTGTGATCAGGTATTTTAGATCGCACCGCGGTGAAAATGTTTACAAAATATAATGGGTCATTTGTATATGAATAATCTTCAATATAATTATGTGTCATGTGACCTTTTCATTATCCACACCCATTTTCCACACCTATTATTCACTGGTGCGTAGTGTACGTCATTATACTTGAAGAAACACACGTAAAATGTAAAAATTATCAAAAAGTCGTGGACAAAATAAATAAATAAACACTGCCGTTGCTTATATTGGCATCACATATTACGTATGTTTAATAATCTAGAACGTTTATTGTTACCAGATCTAAACTGCTTTCCATTGGAATTACTTTAAAATATTCGAATGGAATGAGTTTTGAGACTTGACAGTTCACGAAAATACCTTTTATTCGATAACCAAATTGTATAACAATTCTACAGATATAAACGTTAGTTCCAATTACTAAAACGAGTAGAATTTGATATACAAAACCAAATATAATTCAGTGATGCAGTTAAATATGCAACACGTGTACCACTCTTTTTATTTTACTATTCTACAAGTTAATAAAACCAATAAATCGGCATTACTACACCGTGGATTGGGTGAATCGGCAACACCAAGCGGAGAGTTCGAAGGGTGAATAGATACTGAACGAGAAAATTTGCATTTTAAGTGTTTTCGACATGCAGTGTCGGCGACATATATTCTGAATACTATAGGGATATACAATCCATATAGAGAAAATTTTTACAAATATATTATGTTCTGTATCGACTCAATAATAACTACATTATAGAGGAATTTTCATATAAAGAGATTGTTTTTTCAAGTAACTATGTTCAAATTTCAATAAATATATCAACTTTATACACCATTGTCGACGGCATTTATTCTACTACAATCTTAGTCCTGTTCTTGCAGAGTTGGTTCATATGGTTCATTATTTATTAGAGTTAATTATGAACTCATAACTCACGCTTCTGCATTTAACCAACTTGCCATGACAACTCAACACCCACAAAATTTCGGTACATAGGTGACTAGAGAGGGGGGTACAATATGAAATAAACTATTAAATCTGCGTATTTTGTTTAAGAAATTTGTTTCTGAAATATATAGTATCGATAAAATATCGAAATTTTTAGTATTGATACTTTTCATAACGGTATTTTTTAATATTGATATTTTTAAAACAATATATTGATAATGGTACGGTGTATCGATACTTTACACAGCCCATCTCTATATGTCACATTTGACGTACTTCTGAAATTTATTAATTTTGACGGTAGAATTGTCAATAATACCAAATTATTACTTAACGTTCTACACTCGCCTAATTTAATAAAGAAATCAAGGGTCATGGAAAAAGTAAAGTATTCTATAATTTATAATTTATGGCCATTATTCACTCGGGTGACTTGCACCCTTCGCCTACGGCTCGGAACGCAAACGTCACCCTGCGTGAATAATGGCTATCATAAATTGCTTGTTTAATAATAAACTATTATTCTCCAAATGATGATATTTCACTATGAATCCAAAATAGAATTTTATTAGTGTGGAATTTGAAAAAAAAAACTTTTGAAGATATTGGAAATACTCAGGCCTGTCTAAATTCTGAATAGTGATATAACAAAGTGTCGATCCAAAAGGAAGAAGTTATTAAGACTTTTGTCAAGTGATTCGGTTGTAGTATCGAAGCTTGTCAAACTTGTTAATGTGAGCTATACCTTGTTTTTAAACTAAGAGGAGCGATTTGAATTTAAGTTGGCATTTCTGCTGCCTAGTAATTGGTCAGATTGTCACCAGTTTCACACAGCTCTTTTGATACCACTGACACTGACATTTGTCAGTTTTGTGTTTATTTATATAAAAATAGTCATTAGTTCAATCATTACTACCACGTTTGTTGTTTATTGTTTATTTTTAACAAAGTATTATATCTTACCCAAGGTATTTGCTATTTTTATTATTTTTTCCTTTTCATGAAAAAAATCCATGCTTCTTTTTTCTTGTTAATAATATAAGTTCCACATCAAGTTTTACATACGTTCTGTTCTGTTCTGTTCACTTTTAGTTTTGCTACACCAAGGCCTCAAATGTTGAAAAAAAAATTAATCATACAATTGCATTTTTATATTCTCATTAATCCTCAAATTCTTAAAACGTTTTACATAAACTACTTATTATAACCTTACATCTTTTCACAATAATGTGACATTTGGTTACTACTTTCGCAATGACCTGTGGCCAATCATCATTCGATATTTAGACATGCCTTGATCCCTCATTGGCCACGACAACAGCGAGCAGTGCAATACATATTTCACGTAATTTTCATTTAGTTCAAAAAGTCTGAACACGACCCTTTCGGAACACACTCCCA
This sequence comes from Lochmaea capreae, assembly GCA_949126875.1. Taxonomy (NCBI): domain Eukaryota; kingdom Metazoa; phylum Arthropoda; class Insecta; order Coleoptera; family Chrysomelidae; genus Lochmaea; species Lochmaea capreae. The sequence goes on along the minus strand of OX421401.1, from coordinate 30,447,209 downwards.
ATCTAGTAACTTTTAGTGGTGTGGTTGAGGTTTCCTAAAATGCTCCTCCTAGTTTAAAAACAAGGTATAGGTAGCAACATTTACAAATAAGCTTGGAAAGATATTGAACCTGCCCGGTACTGTCTAAACTATAAAAAATGGTAAAACAAGGTCGACAACTAGGAGGAGAAGGTTATTAAGACTTTTGCTAGGTGATTTGGCAGTAACATCAAAAATAATTGATAGTATATTATTAAACGAGCAATTTATGATATCCATTATTCACGCAGGCTGACGTTTGCGTCCCAAGCCGTAGGCGAGGAGCGCAAGTCTTCTGAGTCAAATGTGACATATAGAGATGGGCGATCTGTCACCCTTTTGTGGTTTGCAGGGTTGAGAGTTTTCGAAATCGGTCTAGATCTGATCTGGGGGCATGCTTAAGATTTTAGTGCTGCCTGACGACAGTAATATGATCTTTTGGCATTTGAATCGGCTTAGAAAGATATTCAAGATGCTATAAATTATGAATATTGTTAGAACAAATTCTGCGGCTAAAGGAAAAAGGTTGTCAAGATTTTCACTAGATGATTTGGCTTGTTACATCAAAACCAATCGAAATTTGTGGAAATTGTTAATGTGGTCTAGGTAGAAAGATTTCCAAATAAGCTTAGAAGGAAATTGAAGATTCTCTGGACTGCCTGAATTATGAATAATTATAAAACTAAGTCTACTAGGTGATTTGGCCAAGATCAAAACAATCAAGGTTTGTCAAACTTGTTGATTGAGTTGCGAATTGTATAACCGTTGGAGATACTCGTCGCTTGTGACAGTTTGCACTCACTACACCGAGACTAACACTACACAGTCTTACGATAGTTTCGATAGCCAAGTTATCTTCTTCAGAGACTGAAGGTGAGCTTGTTGATGTGGTTTAATCAAAAATATTTCTGAATAAGCCTGGAAATATGTCAAAGATGAATTGGACGAGATGGAATGTGAATAATGGTGGAACAAATTCTGGAGCCAAAAGATGAAGGTTGTTTAGACTTTTGCATGATGATTTTGCTGTGGATTATCTGGACTCAAAATGGAAATTTAGTTGTTCGTTTTCGAAAAATGCTTAAGAGAATTTTAATTAGGTTCTACATTGTACCGTTCTTTCAATTATTTTTTCAAAACCTCTCCGCCATTGTGTACATTACATGCCATATTGTTGTACATATCCGTAGGTGCTTAGAGACAATTTGAAATGGGTTTTATAAGGGTAATAGCGTTCGATTTTAGATGTTAAAAACGATGCTATTCGCAATGTTGTCGACGATGTTGTTAGAATTTAGACCAATTTTATAGCGTCTCCAACAAAGTTTTCTTTTTAAAATGATGCAATTATTATATATAGGTAGAAAATGGTTTTTACACTTTTTGTTAGTACGCTGAATACAAGAAGTTTCGTTGAGCATGGAATAAATTTACTGTTTCTGCAATATAAAGGGATATAACATAATAAATATGATTATTATTTGATTTGTTTCTTGGGTATTGTTATTTATAATATGATAGAAATCAATTGAAACACTTTTGACAAATAATAATAATTATAATGAATGGTTAAAGAAAATATAATATGTGTATCCCGGAGAAGGAGAGTTGTCTCCGAAGTCCGGCAGGTAGATTTTTGTTAGGGTCGAGTTGTCTCCTGTAATTGATAGGTAGATAGTGAAACTAAATCTTAAGTAAATAACAAATTCTAATACTATTGTAATTGATTATTAAATTCCGGTTCCTGCTATTCTGATCCAAATGGTTTGAAATAATCTGTTCTTTGTAATCATGATAATTCGACAAATCTTGAATAATTCTAATTTAAAATGAAATCGGTAAAACGAATGAGAAAATAAACAGGAATAGAGCAATAATTGATAGTGTATATTAAACGAGCAATTTATGATAGCTATTATTTCCGTTTGCGTCCCGAGACGTAGGCGAGGGGCGCAAGTCACCCGAGAAAATAATGGCCATAAATTGAGAGTTGAATACTATACTTTGTCCACGACCCTTGATTTCTTTATTAAATAAAAGTAAAGTAAATAATGCGATTGTAGAACAGAAAGTTATCATTTGGTATTATTGACAATTCTAACGTCAAAATTAATAAATTTATGGAGTACGTCAAATAATGTGACATATAGAGATGGGTGATACTGTGTATAAAGTATCGATACACCGTACCGTTTTATCGATACGATATATTTCAGAAACAAATTTCTTAAACAAAAATACGCAGATTTAATAGTTTATTTCATATTGTACCCCCATCTCTAGTCACCTAAGCCGGAATGTTGTTGTCATAGCAACATAAGCTATATAAATGCAAAAGCGTGAAGTAGATATATGGGTCCATGTACCTTTTGTTAGGAGGTGAAATATTGAATTATTATTAAGTGGTCGTGGATAATAGTAGATTATACCACGAGTCAATAATGATAGCTATTATTTTCGAGGAATTTTTACGAACCGAGCCGCGTTAGCGGCGAGGGAGTAACATTCCGAGAGAATAATAGCCATTATTGCGAGTAGTATACTCTACTTTATTTACGACAAATTTATTTATTTTAGATTTTCAATGAACAACTTTATTTGTCAATAACATTTATTTTAGATTTTCAATGAACAACTTTATTTGTCAATAACATTTAAATTAGTGACAGTACAATTAATAAACTGAATTGGTCGTAGATTATGATTAACTTTGGAAGAGTTTTCAACACGAATATTTGGAATTTCGGTTGCTGTAAAAGAAGAAGTTGCTTCATTACTATTGATCCCTCGCCATTATTCCCTAAGGGATTAATATATGGCATTATACTTCAAAAACCACAAGTATAATACTTATATTATACATTAGTCGTAAATAAATAAGTTTATTGAATAATTATTAAAAAAAATTATAATGATAAATGTTTAAGTGTATAATTATAATAATACGAAACATGTTATATTTTTTACTAGTTAACATTTTACAATATACAAACATACAATCTATCACTAGAGCAAGATAACTAAGATTCAAAGGAAAGCATATACAGTTACAGTGTGGAACAGCCAAATGGAATAAATTCGATAACGAATAAATGAGCGCGTTTTTGGAAAAACGCTTGGACATGTCGATTTGTATTTTTAAGTGCGCATTTTTTTCAAAAAAAAAATTATATAGGGTGTGTCATGTGGCAGTGGCGAGTATTAACTTTCTTGTTTTGAATGCGACCCCTTGTATATTATTTTTTTTTGGATTCTTCAGAAAATTCTAGACATAATTCATGTACAATATACCTATACCTACACCCATCTTCAACTGTTTCAGAAAAATGTGTAAGGGTTTTCAGATTCATTACAAATATTAACATTCAAAAGAGAAAATTATTTTTTTTCACAAATTCGCTACATTAGAAAGTGAGCAAAAACCATTCCTGCGTTCCTTTTTACTAATATGAAATACAAAAAAAATACAAAACCAGTTTTCGTTTAAAACGCATAGCCTTAGGAAATTGTTGTTTCTCGCTTATTTCACGAAAAATTTCCAAATATGTCGCCTGTATCCCAAGGAGAAATTAGCAAAATAGAAAAGCAGTTTCGCGAGCTTGGTCATGTAAGACAGATGAAAAAAGCAGCTGCCAATGCAGTAAGTGATGATACGAAATTGGATATTATGCTTGAGTTTCAAGAAAACCCACATAATTCTGTTTGAAAAGCAGCCTCACTGTTCAACGTTAGCCACACATAAATTTTTCGAATATTGAAGGAAAGTAAAATGCATCCCTATAAAATGATCGCAACTCAGGAGCCCATGGAAGATGATATCGATAGGAGAATGTATTTTTGTGAACAAATTATGGCAATGTTGGATAAAAATGTGATCCAATTAGTAGATATTTTGTTTTCTGATGAGAGCACATTTACACTTCACGGTCAAGGTAATCGTCAAAATTGCCGCTATTGGTCTAATGAGAATCCTCACTGGATGAGAAAAGAACATACGCAATATCCTGAAAAAATTAATGTAAGGGCAGAATTGTTGGAAATCATATTGTAGGGCCCTTTTTCATTGATGGCAGCTCGAATGGAGATAAATATTTAGAACTTCTCCAAAATAATGTCGTGCCAACTTTGACAAACTTATATCCCAATCCAGCAAACTCACAAGTTCCAGCCAATACAATATGGTTTCAGCAAGATGGAGCACTGACCCAGTACCAAATCAATGTCCGGCAGTACCTGAAACAAATCGATGGGTGGGGAGACGTGGATCGATAGAATGGCGATGTGGGGATATGTCAAAAGTATTTTAGGCAAAACTAAGCCTCAACTTGGATGTCTAAAAAAGACGAATCACGCTTGCGATTGGATCAGTCACGCCTGAGATGTTGAGTAACGTTGGAAGACATTTTTATGCCAGATTAGCATGTTGCCAAGACGTTTTCGGAGAGCATTTTGAACATTTCCTACATTGACATGTTTTTTTCACATTATAAGGAAATAATCAGTATTATTCATTAGGTTTTTATTGTAATGTAGAGAATTTGTGAAATAAAATAATTTTCCTTTTTCAATGTTAATTTCTGTGATAAATCTAAAAACACTTAATATTTCCGAAACAGTTATAGGTATAGGACATGAATTATATCTAGAATTTTCTGAAGAATCGCATTTAGAATAAGAAAGTTGGTATTGGCCACTGTCACATGATACACCCTATATAATTTTTTTTAAGAATACGCATTCAAAAAATTCAAATCGACGTGTCCAAGCGTTTTTCACATTCGTTATCGAATTTATTCCATTTGGCTGTTCCACACTGTATATATACTGCCCTTTAAATTTTTGTTACCTGGCAGCAGGTTTCAGATGATTCTGTATATAAAATACCATTTCTTAAAAGCTCTAAAATGATAAGAAACTACTTTTATAAAATAAATATTTTTAAAATTCACATTATCTTGAAGCTTTTTTATTTTGATGTCCACAAAAGTTTTTCTTTTCATGACATGCATGTCAAAATTGTCTCACTGAATGACAACTCTTGAGTACAATATGTGTTTATTTGAAAGTCTAATAAAACACTTAAAAATTAATTTATATCTGGAAGTGGTTGAGTAGAACGATGTATTTCGAGTGAAATGCCATTGGTGGTTCTTAATAATGATGATGAATGCTCTCCCCAGATACGAGGAGGAAACTTTGAATTATCATCTACAGTATGTCTGAAAAAGTTGGCAACATATGGGAAACTTTTTGAAAAAAGTTATTTTTTATGAAAATCTCTGCTTTCGAAAATAATAATATTCAGGCATTTACTTTTGACATTAGATGTACAGGGTGTCCACAAATTGCAAAAAATTAATTGGAATATTTTGACCACTTCAATTTCAACTTAAATTTTGCAAATTGTAATTGTGAAACACGTCAAATTTTATCTCATTTAAGTCAAAAGATCTCAAATGGTTATTTGTTGATTTGAAATATTTTAGCAATGAACTTAAATCAGTAATAAATAAAAAATACCCAACAGAATCATGTATTTTATGCTGTAATACATGAAAATAAACGAGATAATTTAAAACGTGGCTCTGTCAATGATATTTCTCTTACCGAAAGTCCTAGGGCACAGCACCTGGGAGACTACTGGATAGAAGAGGGACAGTTACCTAAGTTGAAGCCTGCAGATATCCTAAAATTCCTCGATGAAATAGGACTAAAGGAGCTACTAGTCTCTGAGACTTTCCTCAGGAACTAAGTAGAAGTAAGGGGGCACAATAGATCTTTTAGGTCTCAGTGAATGTTACCCCAAAAGACATACATACATACATACATACATACATACCGAAAGTCAGTGTGAATTAATTGTAGGTACTTAAAGAAGTAGCAAAAATGCCGTTGTCGGAAATAACTACAAAACCTATAGGGAAGCTGCAGTGATATTCAATAACAGAAGAAACAATTGGAAGAAAACATGAAAAATAGAAAAATATATAGAGAAAAATGAGCGTGAAATTAGGGAAAATGCCAGGAATTGAGTCAGATCCTGGAAAAAATATTTCCAGTCTGTAAAAATGTATTGAATGACGAAATGAATTTAAAATTCTCGTAAACATTATAAATTTCAGCTAGTACGATTTAAAATAATTGTAAAAACAATTTTCCGTCAGCATGACGTTTTAATAAACGTTTTAATTAACCTTTTTAACTTTTGTTCGTTTGCTTTTGATGTTGCTGTTTCGCCTGAAACATGTAACTGTAAACTTTAATTAACTGGAGTCATTTTTGTAATATGATATTATAATTCAAGCTGACCATTCAAAGCTAACTGGACTACCTGTCTGTAATTTCCTATTGTTATTCATATAGAATTCGACTGTGTTTGTAATTCATGAATTTTTTTCAGTTTATTCACTATTTTAAGCTTATTACAAAATAGAATAAATTAATCCATTTTGTCGGATCGAATTATAAAATACACGATGATTCAGAAAAAGTGTATTTTCTCTCATTTTTATCGGTTTAATAACAAGATGAATGTGCAAATCACGCTGTATTATAGGAAAAGTACTAATATCTGGATAACCAATACGTTTTCAACATTGAAATACATGGTGTAACTTATTTATTTCATATAGAAAAAAACTAATTTCAGGTTGCAGGAATACCTCTATATAGAATTAGTATATTTGATGCCAGAACATTGAATATGAAGTAGCTTTTTATTTCTGACCTTGTTTTCATTCAATATAAGAATTTCAAAAATTCGTCCTTATATAATTGAGTCCCAGTCTGTATATGTTGACATTTTGAACTATTTATGTGTAAGTTTACGATAAACTAGAACATATCAATGGTACTATCAACTAAAAATACATATTTATTTGTTAATAATAAAGTTACGTGGTCACGAAAAACAAGGATTTTTCAACTTCAATACCCTGTATATCGGAAACTAGTCATAGGATTGAATTGGTCCCATGAACACTTTTGGTCAAGAAGTCGAGTACAACATCATATCCAAAATTTATAACATTTGACGGAACGCCACTTTGTCATTTGGATTATTGGCATTTGGATACATGTTAGCAAGGACAGGTATAAGTTGATTTCTCAAAAAATTTAAATAACGTTCTCCTGTTAGATTTTCTTCAAATAAAAAGGGGTCATTGATGATCCCTGTCCATACATTCACTTTCTGAGGATATTGCGTGTGTGCCTCAGTCATCCAATGTGGATTTTCTCGACTCCAATTTCTGCAATTTTGACGATTCACTGTAGGTACCTTGTATAAAAAATGTGGCTTCATCGGAAAAAAGGATTTGATTGATGAAAAGTGGATTGCGGATACATAAATCCTGCATAATTTTAGAAAATTGAAGCCGGTGATCGGGATCGTCGTCGTTTAATTCCTGATGTAGTTCAATTTTGTAGGGATGGTATTTTTCTTTTTTTAAAATACGTAATACCAATCGTTGGGACACTCCAGCACATTCACCTATTTGTGTTGAACTATACTATGAGGATTGTCATTAGACTGCGTCAAAAGAATTTTTTTTTTCGATTAAACGTATGTAAAAAGTTTCTTCAGTATAAAAAAAAAATCTCCTAAACTTTGAGCTCAATATCTCAAAAATTGAGCTGGCGCATAGGGGGGTCCCCTTTCCCGTTTAAAATACATAGGAAAATTTTTTTTTGGTTTTTAAATATCTACATGCATAAAATTGTTAAGAATTTTTGCTTCTCACTATCTTATAGGAAATTTAATTCTCTACAAATTGCTTTCCGGGTTTTTTTTTTAAACTCAACCGCAACGAAGTTACAGGGCGCTGAATAAAAGGCAAAAACTCAATTAATGATTTAAGAATCGAAAGGGCAGTTGCTTTAGTTGAAGAATTTAATCAGTTTAGTACTAAAGATGAAAAACAAAAACAGTTTTTATGGAAAGTTGTACAGAATCATCGCAAATTGTACCCAACGTGCAATAAACAAAATTACATGAGTCAAACTAGTCAACAATAAATCAAAAAATTGTATATATAATAACTTAATTAAATGAACTAAAATTCATATAATGTTAAATTGACAGATTTTGTTGAATAATTAAGTGTTTTGAGTTAATCTATTGATAAATAAATATAATAAATTGTTTTCGATTCTTAAATCATTAATTGATTTTTTGCCTTTTATTCAGCGCCCTGTAACTTCGTTGCGGTTGAGTTTAAAAAAAAAACCGGAAAGCAATTTGTAGAGAATTAAATTTCCAATAAGATAGTGAGAAGCAAACATTTTTAACAATTTTATGCATGTAGATATTTTAAAACCAAAAAAAAAAATTTCCTATGTATTTTAAACGGGAAAGGGGACCCCCCCATGCTCCAGCTCAATTTTTGAGATATTGAGCTCAAAATTTAGGAGAATTTTTTTTTATACTGAAGAAACTTTTTACATACGTTTAATCGAAAAAAAAAACAACTTTTTTTGACGCGGTCTAATTGTCATGTACATTTTAAAAAATATCAAGTTTCACATTGTCTTCAACTTTACGCCCAGCTAATGCAATATGTTTAACGTTCCCAGTTTTTTCAAATTTTCGGACTATTTTACTTACTGTTGATTGGCTGATGGGTATGTCGGGATATTTTGAGTTGAATAAATTCCATACCTCGTTTTGTGTTCTTTCTTAATCTCCGCATCCGCTAAGGATTAATATTTCTATGCGTTGTGTTTCATTTAGGTGAGCCATAATTTACTATTCAAAAGTAAAAATTACAACTGACAACTGAAGACAATTCAAAAAATCAAAACATTTACGACAATAAAGGTCGATTCCCACCTAAGCGTTGCCGAGCGAAGCGTTGCGTAGCGTCATTTCAATACAAGCTATTCCCCACTGCACCATTTGGAAGCAGCAGAAACGAAACAGATGCGTTTGAGTGTTGGTGTATCAATAGTGTGGACATGTTTAGTGATCCAACATCCTCATCGTCAGACGATTTCATGTTTATCGCTGCAGTATGTAACGAACATGAACAGAGAAAGAGAAAAAAGTAGCGACAATATTGGGTTCACAATATATTTCGAGCAAGGCTAGAAGAAGGCGAATTCCACACACTATTTAGGCGACTTCAGCTAGATGAACGTAATTTTATACTGCAGCCTTCAGGTCACAGCTTGCTTTTGACGTGTTGATGATCCCCATTTAGGCGTTTTCGACGCGAGGCAACGCTTGGGGTCGCATTGAAATTTTAAAGCTCCGTGACGCGAAGCCACGCTTCGCGCTAAGTGGGAACCGTGGCATTTATTTGCATGTAATCAATTGTAAGCTTGATTTTGAAGCGACGCACGCTTAGGTGGGAATCGACTCTATCACTTGCTTGAATTAACATTTAACAAAAAGTTTCAGTGTTCTTCGCTTTTTTAAGTATTTACTTCAGAAATTCATGGATTAAAGCATTAATTGTCATTTGGTTGAATTTAAATAGAAAAAACATTGTATTAGTACCCTTAAAAAAATATTTTAGTTAAAAATGTAACGTCGTTAAATAGAGAATTAAATTCTCTTTAAAATGAGGTGTCACATTATACCGATTTCTATTTGAAAAAATTAACGATTACCGTACTACACCTACACCCGTGACATCATCTCTAGTCCATGTACGTTATAACATGGGTATTTTACACCAAAAATCGACCTGCTTCAGGATTTCCCTTAAAACTCGACAGTTCTCGAAATAATGATAATATTCCATAATTTAGCCGTTCACTGTAGAAATTTTTGTTTGTTCCAGAACTGGCCTATATCGTATCACATAAAGTCCCAGTCTGTAAAATCTCTAATGTACAGTCTATAAAGTAGTCACCAGGCTATAAAATTTCTTGCCATTAAAATTTATATTTTCGGCAGTAATATTTTCTCCAGCCGTGATTTCGCATTATCACTACCATATATTTTGTACGAAAAATTAATTATTTAAGTATTGATATTTTATAGCACTTCCATTTCACACGTTTAAGTGTGCATTCAACCTATATTATAAGTTTATAAGCGATAAAATATTTCAGGCAAAAATGGAGAGAGTTTTGACGAAGCTCTGACGCATGCGAAATAAATTTGAAGGCGAAAATTAACATCTTTGGACTGCAAGAAAACTAGTCGCTAAAAAAATTACACTCAATTTCATTTCTTAATACTTTGGGTGACGATTTGGTCATCTGCCACTCCAACCAGATTTGAGATCTTCAGATCTGTTAGTAAGAAGCGAGATCTGGTAGAAAAAAACTAAGCCTATTTGAGCCACAGGTTCTATAATAGACTAAGATCTGGCGACCGGATATACTTCATAGTCCTAATACTTTAACGATAGAGAATCGCCTTTTTTCGCTATTTGATACTCCATAAGTAAAAACTGAATAACTACAAAACCGAGATGGTTGTTTGTCAATATAGAATTTGGTTTATGGTTAGTGGTGGAGAAGTCGCTATTATCGCATTTTTGGCATTTCTTTAATGTTTAATGTATTGATGTGATTCAGCGTTGTCTTCAGTCCAGGATTATGCTCTTAGAGCTTCTGGACGGATAATATCTACCTTGTACTGATGAGGCGCAAACACGCCGAAACCGGTCTGCAAATGATGTCCCTTCTAATTTTAAACCAAAATGTTGGTTCTATATTGCATATATACCAACCCCGTTTAACTTGGAAGTGTAATTCATTGTCTTCGGGGCATATAGCCCGAAAAGTAGATGTTGCTTCCTAGTGAACGGTCTACCCTTTGGAAAGTAATTTTCTAATCTGTAAAGCGTTAGTTTTATACTATTATTTTGACTCCATAAGCAAATAGACCGAAATGAAACGAAAGCGGCATATCGCTAATCAATTATTGTTGTGTTGAAATATTCGATTACAACAAGATGGTGATTCCCCGGATTATGCACGAGATGTTTGCGAGTTTTCAAACCAGTGTCTTTCCTGGAGGTGGATTGGCAGACGAGGACCAATAGAGTGGTCCTCAAGATCTCTAGATCTTAAACCTTTTGATTTTTTTATGGGGTTATTGATAATTGAAGAGCTGCAAGACCGAGCTAAAGACGAAGCTAATAAAATTACCCCGGAATTTAATTGTAATGTGCAAGGAGAATTTGTTCTCCGATTTGCTTATTGTCAAGAGACCAGTGGATGGCATTCTGAGCATTTAATTTTGTTGAAAAGCATTATTTATTAATTAATTCAAGATTGCAGTTCGTTTATTGTAAGATTATTCTCTGATTAAATTAAATTATTTCTTATTCCTCCCTTTATAAGCATTAATCAGTTGAGTTTGATACTGCTGAATACATTATTCAAAGACCTTTTTAATGAGGTATTACAAGAACCACATTTCAATTTAAAACTATCAACGATTACTTGATCGTGTCAAAACTAGTTACGTCACCATGTTCACGTATTATTTAAAAAATCGGCATTTGAAATTGGATCTAGGTAAATTGTTCGAAATCAATTCTTCGAAAGTCAATTGTTCGAAATCAATTATTGGAAAATCAATTCTTCGAAAGTCAATTCTTCGAAAGTCAATTATTCGAAAATCAATTGTTCGAAAATCTATTGTTCGAAATTCAATATTCTTAATAGAATATACAAAAATAGATAGATAGAAGTTTTTATTATTTTGTGAATTTATCGAATGACAATTTTTGTAAAGTAAATTATAATAATTTTCAATAATAACCCAACCAAACCTACCTCTACCAAACCACCTTCGTATTTTTAGTCAATTTTTGAAGAATAAATTATAATAATTTTCAATAATAACCCAACCAAACCTACCCCTACCAAACCACCTTCGTATTTTTAGTCAATTTTTGAAGAATAAATTATAATAATTTTTAATAATAACCCAACCAAACCTACCCCTACCAAACCACCGTATTTTTAGTCAATTTTTGAAGAATAAATTATAATAATTTCCAATAATAACCCAACCAAACCACCTTCGTATTTTTAGTCAATTTTTGAAGAATAAGTTATAATAATTTTCAATAATAACCCAACCAAACCTACCCCTACCAAACCACCTTCGTATTTTATCACCATTAGGAACCTGCCACCTATTCGATAAATTGATTTCGAACAATTGAGTTTCGAATAATTGATTTTCGAATAATTGGTCATTGGAAAAATTGATTTTCGAACAATTGATTTCGAATAATTTACCGGTACCCTTTGAAATTAAAGACCGGACTCGCGCACGAAGGGTTCCATGCCATTATCTATAATAATACAGCGTGTCCACGGATGGGGTATCCTATGGGTGGAAAATAATTACAATATTAGTTTTATTGAAAAATGTCATTCTTGATAAAAAGTTTTGCTTGTTCTGAAACTCCATAATACGAAATAAAATTCAAGTTTTTCAAAACCCGTCTCATTTTATAGCCAGTTTTGTGAAAACCTTTTTGCACTAAGTTCGAAAATAATGTATTAATCTAGTGAGTGACGTTTACGATGTACCAAGTAACTGTCAACTTTTATAAATAATTTTCAATTTGTCATTCTTTAATAAATATTTCACAATGTTAACTATTCAATTAAGAGTATATCTAAGTGTTATGGTATTGGGAAAGTTTCGTACCAGTATGCCATTGCAAAGTTTCACGAAAAATATCCAGATGTACCCATTACGCGGTGTGGATTAAAAAAATTAATAAAGAAGTTTGATGAGACAGCATCTGTTCAAAACAAAAAGAAATTGAGAATGGCGTACGTTTAGGAGGATGATGCAGCTAGTGCACTAGCTGGTATAACTCAATATTCTATGAAGGCACAAGGATGTTATTTTTAAAAATCACTAAATATTTACTTTATTTTGTTTTTTAATATTTGTTGCTACAGTGGTAACAGAAATACATCAACTATTTAACTATCATGGTTCATGAGATACAGCCTGGTGACAGACAGTCAGACAGAATAATAGCGCAGCTTAGAACCTGTAGTAAAACAGTTTTAAAATTGTCTATTGAGGGAAATTTTGATATTATTAGCAGCACTGAAATTTGACAGGTGCTAATTTCTCGGAAGAAAAAAAGATAAAGATACAACCAACTTTTAAGCAAGAGAAGCGATTCTGCAATTAACAAGAAAAAAATAAAATGCTTGGTCAAAATTGGAGCAAGAGGTTAATTCGAATAATCAGAAAAGACACCTTTCGCATGTGATAGGAACAACATTTTTGATACGAACAGGTGGCAAATTAAAAAAAAATCATTCAATTACACATAGAATAACTATATACAAACTAATAATTTTTTTAGTTACTGATGTAATTATTGATAGTTATAAACGCAATATTCAACTAAATTGGAATAAAAAGGAAATAATTATAAAATGCAATCCTCAATAAAATAGTAAGCACTTACTTTGAACACAAGGACATTCACAAAGAAACATGGATATCTCCGGATGGGATTACAAGAAATCAAATAGATCACGTACTTATAGAAGGCAAACATGTAAAAAAAATAAAAAATGTACGAAACCAAAGAGGCGCAGAAGCGGGATCGGATCATATTTTAGTTAAAATAATTTTAGAAGAAAGCAAACCTACTATCAATAAAATTACAAAAAAAGACAAATCAAATACTCAAGAGAGAAAATAAAAAACGAGCTAAACAGGACAGTATATATAAACAAGCTAAACGAACAACTCCCAAACAATGAAAGTGAATTGGTAGATTTAGACATAAAATGGAGATCGATAGAAAATGCAATAAAACAAGCAGCAGAGATATTCAGGCAAGATGAAAGAAATAATAACATCAAACATTGGTATGACGAAGATTGCAAAAAACTAACAAAGAAAAGAAACGAAGCAAAACAAAAACTCTTACAAATAAACTCACATGAGAATAAAATGGAATATACTACTCTAAGAAACAAAGTGAAACATCTATGCAGGAAAAAGAAGAGAGAATATATGGAACAAAAACTGGCTGATTTAGAAGAAAAATTCACAAATAATGACATCCGAAACTTCTACCAAGAGGTCAAAAAAGAAAACAAAGGATATAAACAAAAGATTACATTTTGTAGAGACAATAAGGGTCTACTAATAGGAGACGAGAAGGAAATGGGGAATCGATGGAAACAATATTTCGAAAGTACCTACAACAATGAAGAAGTTAACAATCAAGAAGTAAACAGAAATAATAACACAGTGCAAATTGTAGAAGATAAACATACAGTAATACCGAGCAGAGAAGAAGTAAGACAAATAATAAAAGAATTGAAAAATAATAAAAGTAGTGGTAAAAATGGAATGATTGCAGAGCTAATTAAAGAAGGGGGTGAATCACTTGAGCATCAAATTTATCAATTAATAGCGCAGATCTGGCAAAAAGAAGTGTTACCTAAACAATGGACAGAAGCAATTATCATACCAATTTTAAAAAAAGGAGACCCAACTGTCTGCGAAAACTACAGAGGAATTTCATTGCTTGATGTTGTATATAAAATATTTGCAAAAACTATTAAAAACAGACTTGGTCACTACGAAGAAAGGCAAGTTGGGGATTACCATTGCGGATTTCGAAGGGGAAGGTCAACTAATGATCAAGTATTCACGCTAAAACAAATATTGTCTAATAGCTTCGAACACAATCTAGCAGCCCATGTCGTTTTTATAGACTTTATGAAAGCATATGATATGCTGATCAGAAATGAAATATACAAAAGTATGGAAAATTTGAAGATACCAGAAAAAATAATAAGGTTAACAAAATTAACACTAACAGATACAGCAAACACTGTTTCTATAAACGGTCATCAAACAGATAGCTTCATAACAAAAACCGGACTACGCCAGGGAGACCCAATATCAACAACTTTATTCAACTTCACACTAGAAAACATATTAAGAGAGAGCAATATTCACACAAAAGGAACAATATATAGTCACAAACATCAATGTCTAGCCTATGCTGACGACTTAGTGATAATAGCAAGGTCTAGGAAGGAGCTAATCGAAGTTTTAAAACGTCTGGAAAATAGTGCGAGAAAAAAGGGCCTTCAGTTAAATGAACATAAAACAAAGTACATGATAATGAGAACAGGTAATGAAAAACTTGATAGAGAACTGACTTTCCGGAGTATTTTAGACAATAAAGAGTACACTATTGAAAATACAAACGAAATAAGCTACCTAGGAATTAATATCAATAACAGAAATGATGAGTCAGAAGAAATTAATACAAGAATAACGAAAGGAAACAGGAGCGCAGGGGCACTATTGAAGACATTTAAATCGAAAACGGTATCAAGAAGAACAAAAAAAAGAATTTATCAAACGATCATAAGACCAACAGTCTTATATGGAGCGGAGCTGTGGATCATGAATAAAAAAGAAGAGAAATTACTAGATATATGGGAGAGAAAAATACTCAGAAGAATATATGGGGGGAGAAAAGTAGGAGATATCTGGATCAGAAGAACAAATGAGGAGCTCATGCAGTGGCGTAGCGTGCCATCTTGGCGCCTGGGGCGCAATGAGGTACTTTTTATTGAAGGTAAAATAGGATGAGCGGTTTTACAAGCGGATTCTACGGGCCTTACGAGCAGCGAAGTCAGAAATAACTTTGTCAAAATCAATATTAGCAGCCAATTCTTGTTCAATCGACAATATAGCCAAGTTTGATAGTCTAGCGGAGCTCATAGTAGATCTGAGGTAATTTTTTATTAGCTTCAACTTCGAAAAACTTCTCTCACAACTTGCAACACTAATCGCCAAAGTCAAATATATGCGAATCAAGATGACTATATTTACTTTCCACTAAGAGGGTTTTCAAAGCGCAGAGTTTCTGAGCACACTTATCCACACCTAGTCCTCGTTGCTGCAGGTAAATCTGTACGTCATCTACTTCAGGTAGCACTGCTGCCCAAAAGCCAAGAAAAGTTAGCTTGGCTGTCAGGAGAAGACTGGCTCCCGATCTTGTTTCGGAAGTTTGAGATGAATCTGTTAATTGTTCCAGTACCTCAAGAACTACCTCAAACTTATTTTTAAGCATCTTGACAGCTACATGTCTAGCGCGTTTCAGTGACTCGTTTCACTGCTAGACCTGTGACGGAAACCAAAGCGTTCCATCGAACAGTTGATGCAGAAAAGAAGGCAAATAACTTCTCCAGAGTTCCAAAAAACGTCACGGAATCCACTGATTCAGAAGCAGCGTGTACCCCAGCCAAGTTTAGTGAGTGGTTTGTGCATGCAACGAATATAGCTTTCGGATTCAGTGCTTTAATCCGGGCTTGAACTCCATTGTGGATCCCTGACATTGTGGCAGCATTGTCATAAGCCTGTCCTCTCAGATTCTGTATGTCCAGTCCGTCTGATGTTATCTTTGCGATTATATCGTTGCTGAGATCTTCTGCAAAAAATAGTTAGTGCGCAAAATTTTTGATTAAAATGGATCATTATAGTGTGTCTGACACATATAATTAATGAATCATAGATCCGATCTCAATCCCCTTCACCGGCGACATTTTGCCGCCCCCGCGGACTGCCGCCCGGGGCGGGCCGCCCCCTCCGCCCCACCCACGCTACGCCACTGAGCTCATGGAGTTATATGAAAGCCCTCCGATATCGGCGGTAGTAAGGTCGCAACGTATAAGATACTTAGGGCACATAGAGAGACTTGCAAATAGTAGAGCAACAAAAGAAGTACTTAGAAGAGGAACTGGATGTAAAAGAAAGAGAGGAAGACCAAAAAAAAAGTGGATAGAAGCAGTAGAAAAGAACCTAGAGCTGTTGAACATACGCAGATGGGAAGAGTTGGCAAAACATAAAAGAGAATGGAGGAAAATAGCCAATCAAGCCTTAGGCCTTCATGGCCTGTAGAGCTGTTATATATATATATATATATATATATATATATATATATATAATCCTCAATAGTTTGAGTACGTGAAGTAGGTAGAAGCGAACCGAGCCGTAGAACTGTCTGTACTAAAATGTTCATCTTGATAAATTTCCGGAGTATGCACGGTCAACTTTATCATATCCATAGAAATATCTACTACAGATAGAGGCAACAAGCCATAGGCCACTGTGTAAGTGGGAATGTTCGTCCGAACTCCGGTGAGAGAGAAACAGACAGACGATCAGAGGTTTTTCTGTTTTTGTCTGTTTATATAACATGCGCGCTATTAGAAAAAGACAGCCTAAACCTCCGACATTATATCTCTCTCTTACATGCTCACGGGTTCCGAGCTGGCTTTGTGCCTCTATCTGTATTATCTCTATGATCATATCTTGACAAGCAGTGGTATTTAGAACTGAATACGGTTCTGTTAAATCATACTTCGTAATTATTTATTAAATGTCAATTATCGGTTATATAAATATAATAAATTAACATTGGCGATGGGATGAATTACATTTGAATCATATAGTTTACTTAGCTCCTTCCCAAATTTGGAAATTTCGGTTAATTGTGTTCAATTAATATGTCGAATTCAGCCTTCCAGGAAACTAAATATGTCAAATCAATTGCAGATGAGCAAACAGAGGGGATGAAAGTCATACGGTGAATTCCGTATGTATGTGAGGTAAATAATGAATTATTATAACTCCCAGCTCGGGTGATGTTATGTTTTAAGTAATGAAGTGTGATTTCCCAGCTTATAATTTGTCTCGAAACTAGGAATGATCGTTGTTGACGTTTATTGATGCAATGAGGTGTGAACGGTAACCGCACGTTTCCATTTAATGTCACTGGGTTATATCTGCATATTCGTGACATGTTTGTTATGAACATATTTTTTAAATAAACCAAGTGACTAAATTCTTACATGTCCCATTACAAAAAATTGAGCAGCAGAGTGGTGGTGTGTTGAAAGTATAAAGGAGCAAATTTCTGTCTGTCTTCAGCTTCTGTGCCAGTGTATTTAGTTATATCAATGCTCGTATCAAAGAGTCCAAATTGTGGAAGCTTTCTGAGTCTTTCTTACCTCGAAATATGCTAATACAACCTTTTCATTAATGTGTTTTATTTTCTTTTCTTCTACTTCTCAAATTTTTCATTTGCCAAATCATACCAAGCTTTTTGTTTTTGAGGAATCACAGTCGATATTGCATTTTGTGCGGCCTCTTCTATATCGGTTGGTACTAAATATTTTTGCAAAATATCTGGGTATTAATCAGTATTAATACATAAAGGAGCAACAATTAAAATGCACAGACGAACTGTCAAGCCAAATGAATAAAATTAGTATGAATAGCATGGAAACTGTCATTCGAATCGAAATGCATGTAAACAGTCATGTTGGCGTTTGTAAGAAAATTAGTTAAAATATGTGTTTTCGTCAAAAATTAGATAAACTCTTGTATGAAACACGTTAAGAAATGCTTTCTTGTGTAGCTCGTGTCATGTAGCGCGAACTCGCTCGCTCCACTCGTTCGTCCCGTAAACATTCCACTAGTTACACAAAATGACTCATTTCATATCTGGTTGCATGAATAGCAATTATATAACCAGTTGCAAAATGAACGTGTTTTGCATCGTGTTTATACAGGGTGTCCCGCGACGAGTGAAAACTATCTGTATATGGCAAAATACTCATAGTAAAATCACGAAAATTTCTACGTTTGGGTTTTCGGATACGATCCTTACAACTAAAATATTTAAGATGGCCGACCTCCGTTTCTACCGGAAGTCGACTGTAACTTTGTTATTTTAAATGGAACACCCTGTATATTAATACATTTTTGAAATCTACGTAATATTTTAGTATACTTTTGTATGGATAACGGTAAGGTTTAGGAATAGAAAAGTATACATGAACTTGTCTTATTTTTTTCTCCTGAATGCATTAAAATAGAAAAAACAGGGTGGTTCTATTTAAAAAAATAAAGAAATTTGATATTTATGAAGTTAAACTTTGAACACTTTTTATACACACCCTGTATAAAATGAAAAATTTTTCAACATAGATTCGAATACGTTTGACCTAGCTTAAGGCAACCGAAAAGAAACCATTTTCATATCTTCAAGGGTCAACTCGTAAAAAAATAATTTATAAGGGTCTTCAACGGTCAAATTTTCTACAAAAAAATTAATAACTCAAAAAGTGTGCATTTTTCGAAAAAAGTTTTTAGACAAAAGTATACTAAAATATTACGTAGATTTCAAAAATGTATTAATATACAGGGTGTTCTATTTAAAATAACAAAGTTACAGTCGACTTCCGGTAGAAACGGAAGTCGGCCATCTTTGAAAATATTTTAGTTGAAAAGATCGTATCCGAAAACCCAAACGTAGAAATTTTCGTGATTTTACTATGAGTATTTTGCCATATACAGATAGTTTTCAC
Organism: Lochmaea capreae; assembly: GCA_949126875.1. Taxonomy (NCBI): domain Eukaryota; kingdom Metazoa; phylum Arthropoda; class Insecta; order Coleoptera; family Chrysomelidae; genus Lochmaea; species Lochmaea capreae. Next base: position 30,427,835 of record OX421401.1, on the reverse strand, counting down.
TCGTCGTGGGACACCCTGTATACAAGACCTTTTCCAATAGAGTTGACGAAAATTTATTTTACTTGGTTATTATTGTTGACCTATTTCTGCTAAATAGGAAAGCATTGCTTGTTTGTTTTTATAGATAACTATTACAACAATAATGAAAAGCTCAAATGTCAAGACATATCGCAAACCAAAATCCGAAAAATTTTTGACAACAAGTCGCGTGGGCCTGAAACAATAAAGCTTATTACAGTTTCCTGTAATATTGTCGTATTCAATAAAGTGATTTATCAACAGTTGTCGAAGGATAATTATTTATATTCACACATGAATTTTTGAAAAATAATATTTTTCAAAAACAGTGACCGTTCAACTAAGGAGCAACAACTACTTCCCGTGCAATATGTACATTTCCGTTACTGGAAGACAAGTATTGATTGTGATTAAAGTGTACTTGTACTTCATTGAATTGATACTATTAGAACCTCATTAAATTGTATTGGTGTAGTACAGTTTCTGATATTTGAAGGTAATTTATTATAAAACCGTTGCCCTTGTGTAGCCGGAGATTTAAAATTAATATTTCCCTTAGATAAAGGATAATTTCAAAATATGAACCCAATCGTTCCAAATTTCATTTGAATATCCTGAAAGATTTATAAGATATTGTACATCATCGTATTGATGAATCACACTGTATAATGTTTGTTAATGGATTCACTCTAACATGGTCAACATAGTATTTAATTACCAAATGAATGCATTAGCTGTATTTTTTGTATTAAGCCGATGTTCAATGTCAATATATCCGTTTAATTACCAACGAAAAACAGTCCTTTCAATGTTATTTACGTCGATTACGCGTCAACTGACCAAAAAATATTATGGCCTTTTCTGTCAATGATCAATACTCACTTTGATCTTCTGTAAACATGATTTATTTTAATGCTACATTTATCCAAATAGAGATTAGGGTTGATTATTAGTAAAATACAAAACGAAAGAATATGCTTTTCTATATAATTACTCGTTAGTTCCGAATACAAGTTTAATTGAAACAGAAATTTAAAAAATAGAATCTTAGATCATTATTATTGGAAGAAATTACATTGTGGAAGATGGTTTTATACTCCTAATATGATTTTTTCCCCTGCTGAAAAGGCCTTGGGAGTTTGTCTTCTTAAAAAGTGGATTCTATAAAAACAAATTGAAAAAAATATTTAACTCAAAAGCAATTGATGATGCAACAAGAAGCGACACGTCCACTTTCATAGAAGGTCCATAGTATTTGAATTTATTGCAGCAACATTGTATCCAAAATTTGGCAATTGGCAGCAGACCGATTTCATGGTATTTGGTTTAAATCATGAACTAGACTGACTGTCAGGCTCTGCACCACCACTGTTAAAAAACTGTAAGCAAATCCTTCAATAGACTGACAAAACAGTGACTCTAGTTAGCTCCCTAAATAATAATAATAGCATTTAATGTCCAACAAAATGATGTTACAGTTCCTGTAAATGGTAATACATACATGTATTTTTATATTAAATATAAAAGGAGATGAATAAAAACGATAAAAACAGTGACACGAATGATAAAAATGATAAGATGCAAAAAAGCAGACAGAGCAAAATTAAAAAATATTACATATTACCTGCTATAAGTTTAATGTGGTTGATACTATGAAAAAACAAATCACACTAATTGCAAACTTTGATAAAATTATTGCACACATTAAATACAGGTCATCCTCAAGAGATTGGTTATCCCTTCATTTTTGTAAACATTAGGCTTTGCCTATTATTGAGGTACGTTAAAATTTAGCGTCCTCAGCAAATTTGGACGATCAATGAGACAATGTACAAGCTTGAAGATATATAACAAAGAAGCAAGAAATCTTCGCAACTCAAGACTCTCAAAATTAAAGCTGTCAAGTAAAACCTTATATTGTTGAGGGTAGGTACCATTAACTTTGAACACCTAGTTCTTCTGAAACTTTCTCTGTACATTTTCAATACAGCATATATGGACACTGTGATGAGGACTCCATAGATCGGGGCCATATTCAAGTTTAGATCTAACAAAAGAAAAATATAATGTTTTCAAACAAAGGAGATTGGCGAAACCTCTATAATTTCTTGCAATGAATCCATACATCATATTTGCCTCTGATACCCTCAAGTGAATATGCTCAATAAAACTTAAGCTGGAATCAAAAACAACACCCAGGTCTTAAATATAGGTATTTCTTCCTAGAATGGTATCATTTGAAGCACATGAATATCTTGTATAACATTTCCAGCTTGTGAAAGATAGAGACTTTATAAACTTAATATTATTTTGCAGCCTCCCACAGTCACTCAAGTCAAATATTGATTGGTAAATATTTAAATCATCTGCATAAAACAGGTTATTAGTATCAATAGTTTGTTCCAAGTCCTTTATATAAATAATGAAAATAACAATGGTCCCAAGTTGGAACTTTGCGGCACACAATAATTTTACATGTAACGTATACTTCGAAAACCGTTCTAATAAACAAAATATGATGAATGTAAGATCTAAAAAATTGTGTAATTCCCAAGGAAAATCCAAATTCAATTTTCCTAGTCAAATAACTTTAAAGAGACTTCATAGGTCCAATATCGTTCTGTGAAATCACAAAGGATTGCATAAGAGGATAAATCCGGAACTGGCTGGATAGGTTAGGTTAGGTTTATGGTGAGTGGGTCTATAAGGCCCTCCACTGCGACTCGCGAGAGTCTATTGTGGCTTACACCTATTCAGATTTCACCAAACAAATTCAGCTTCGTAACAAAGCCGATTCGTTTATTTGGTGAATGATATTTCAGGTCCAAGGACGAGAGAGACCCTGCAAAACATCAGATACCTGATTCGAGTCGCGGCGGGGCAGGCAAAAATTATATGCTCCACAGTTTCATCATCTTCCAGACAAAGACGGCAGGTCGGATCTTCCGACAGTCCAAATTTTAGCATATGATGATTCAAATGACAGTGGTCTGTTAAAATTCCTGCTAGACAACGTAGGTCATGCCTGCTATAGTCTAACATTTGTTTGGAGACATTCTTCGAAGGATAAATAAAAGCCTTTGAATGAACCAATCCTGGTAAATTATGCCAGAGGTCCAGAGGTTCTTCTTGCCGTCCAGGTATTTAGTGTTTGTTTCGCAAAACTTATTGCGTTGCCAATTTGGTCCGATAGAGACAAGTGCGGCTCCCTCCCTTGCAAGAGAGTCTGCCTTCTCGTTTCCTTCCATGCCAGAATGGCCATGGATCCAGATCAGCAATACTTTATTGAGTTCTCCTATTGAGGAGAGTCTTTTTTGGCAGCTAAGTGCTTTCAAAGCCGCTTGGCTGTCCGAGAAAATTTTTATTGTTCTATGTGAAACAATGGCGTAAATTTCCGCCTGAAATAGGTTGAAATTTCTGTCCTAGGTCTGCGCCCGTATACACCTGCACCATAGCCTGAGGGTGTTTTTGAGCCGTCTGTGTACCAACAGCTGTCTGCTCTTGATAGTTTATCCTTACGGAGGACCCATTCATCTCTATTTGGAATTAGGACGGTATAAGGCAGGTCGTAGTTTACTGTTGGAGGCATTATGTCAGAGGTCATTCCCAGAATACTGTGACTTTCAGTGTCCACTAGCATTTTGCTTCGTTCTGTATAAGCCTGATTTGTGCATTTAGAAATATGCGCAATTCTGTATGTTGTCCATCCAGCCTCTCTTTCCAAAAATATATGGAGAGGAGGTGGGTCCGGAAGGATTTCCATGGCTGCTGACAGTGTGGAGCTGATAGCACCAGTAATTGCCAGACAAGCCTGTCGCTGCAAACCAGAGAGCTTTGCTTGGGCCGTTCGCTGTGAAGCTTTTGGCCACCAGGCAATAAATCCATATGTGATCATTGGTCTAACGATCATCACATATATCCAATAGATTTGTTTGGATCCGAAGCCTCAAGATTTTCCTCAGATCCTGCGACATGGCCACAAGGATTGTCTGGCCTAATGGATAACTTTTTCCAAGTGAGCGTTCCAAGTTAGTTTCATATCTAGGATAATCCCCAAATATTTTACATTCGCTGCAAATGGAATAACCTTACCATTGTAGGAAAGTGATGGAAGATCCTCCAACTTTCTTTTCCTGGTGAAGGGAGCTATTACAGTTTTACCAGAGTTAACAGACATCTGTTCCCTCTGACACCAACTGTGGACATCGTCCAACGTCTTTTGGAGGATATTATAAGCTACCCTTCTTGACTTGGTCCTTGCCAAGATGACAAGGTCGTCTGCATACGCTTGCAGTTCTACCCCTCTTCTTTCGAGAGCGCTAAGCAAGTTATCCATCAAGAGTGACCCTAGTAGGGGAGAGAGTACTCTGCCTTGAGGGCAGCCCCTGGAAACCTTAAAGCTAATGGTCTCGTTTTGAAGAGATGTAGTAGCTGGATAAAGAACACATGGATATTGACAGATCAGGCTATTGAAACTGAGTAAGGGATATTTGAAGACATCACAGTGAACTTATGTGCAGAAAGTGTGAACTGAGGAATGAAACACCTACATACATACTCTGCTTTTGTGAGAACTTACAAAGACTCGGACTAAAGCATTTTGGAAAGGAAAGAATAGTACCATTAAAACTACTTAAAATCCTCCCAGTCTAACAAGTGGCCTACATAAGAGACTCGAAGTTTCCGTAGTTTTCAATTAGAAAACTGTCCAGTATAAGCTGAGTGGAAAGAAATTGTAATTTTCCAATTTTTGAGTGTACTTATGGAAAAAACTGCACAATGGTTAGACGAGCGATTACACTTTGTCCATTTTTTCAAAAACTTCGCTTTGATGTTGAATGTAAAAAATTAATGAAAATGTATTTTTTCAATTATTATCGTATGATTAGAAAAAAAACCGTTAAATAGGGGTATGAAGTCTTCTTTATTTCCCGCAATTCATTACCAACTCCAATTAAACGAAACACTTTCTGATTGACGTTGAAATAAAAAACACCACAAAAACCATATTGAGCGTTCTACTTGTTTAATGTGAGCCATCAGTAGATTAATTGCTTTGATCTCACTATCGAGTTGACAATTTCGAGGATCCGTTGCCGCAAAATCGACTGAAAACTATGCGGTGCTGGAAAACTTGATTCAAAGCCGGGCCTAAGGCAATTAATTGAGAAATGTGCCTGAAATGGACACTGCGACCTCGGTTTCAGTGGTAATTTCAAAATGAGTAATGTGCAGCAAATAGTAGGGACTTTCAACGGCGGCCACTCTGCGGTCTATCACATAGGTGGGTTACACTTTATCTTTCCATATTGGCTGTGAGTTTCAATATGTTTCACTCATATAATATATTAACTGGTCGAGGGAAGTTTTTAATATATTAACTGGTTAAGGCAAGTTTTGATTCATTCAATTTGTATTAAAAAATAAGCATCCAAAATACTTTTTCCATACTAAAAAAATAATTCTTGTAAAAACTTAAGCTAGAGGGTGTAACAACTGATAGTTTCAATCGTCCCAATTCAAAAAATTCAATTTAAGGAGAAGTGGATGAAGACTATTTACAAGATATGGTTCTCCACAAGAGTCACCTAGGTTTGTTGTGTATATTTTTCCAAAGGCCGTGGATGACAGTGTTATTGAGATATGACATTTCCTTAGGCACAAGCGCCCCAATCCCCCTGCCTCCATATTTGATAAAGAGAGTGGTTCGTAGAACGATAGTAATGATATTGGCTAGTTGAAAAAAGGTTTCATTCCTTCCAATTTAGCAAATTGAACTGGGCCATCAACTCGGTTGAGCCATACAAAGCTCCTGGACCAGATGGTATAATCCCTGCGCATCCGCAGCAAGGGCAACCACATCTATCTCCAGTACTTTGTAAACTCTTCAGAGCATCACTGGCAACTGGATACATTCCAGCTGCTTGGAAAAAAGCCCGAATTGTCTTTATTCCCAAACCAGGTAAGGATTATTCCCAGGCAAAGTCATTCAGGCCAATAACTCTGTCGTCTTTCTTGCTGAAGACAATGGAGAAACTCATTGACAGGCATGTTCGGGAAAACTTTCTCATCGAGAGGCCTCTTCATTATAACCAACATGCCTATCTATCAGGTAAATCCTGCGAAACAGCCTTAGACCATCTTGTGTCGAAAATTGAGGCTGCACTAGGAAATCAAGAAATTGCTTTCGGAGCATTTCTTGACATAGAAGGAGCGTTCGACAACACATCCTTTAATTCTATGATAGCTGCTGTTGCTAGGCGTGGAGCAGACGACACCACATGTCGGTGGATGAAAAACATGCTTTTCAACAGAACTGCAATAACAACTTTATTTGGAGACTCCATGGAGGTGCGGATAATGAAGGGATGCCCGCAGGGAGGAGTTCTATCCTTTTTACTGTGGGACCTCGTCATAGACGATCTCCTGCTGGAACTGAACAGGAAAGGGATATACACCCAGGGGTATGCGGATGATCTGACAATACTTGTACTGGGAAAATACCCTAATGTCATATCAGGGCTGATGCAACAGGCTCTGGGAATGGTGGAGATATGGTGTAGGAGGGAATGCCTAAGGGTGAACCCCTCAAAAACCGCGCTCATTCCCTTCACTAGAAAAAGAAAGCTTGAGGGACTAAAACTGCCAAGCCTCTTTAACGTGCAGCTGTGTTAAAGTCAGGAGGTTAAGTATCTGGGTTTAATTCTGGATGCAAAACTAACCTGGAACTCACACCTTCATGATAAAACTAATAAAGGGAAAATGGCCCTAATGGCTGCCAAACGGGCGATGGGGAACACTTGGGGACTAAATCCACGGATTGTACACTGGCTGTACACAACTGTGGTAAGACCCATGGTTACCTATGGCGCCTTAGTTTGGTGGCCAAAAACAGATCAGAAGAAAGCTGAATTGGAGCTGTCAAAACTTCAGAGGCTTGCCTGTCTGTGCATAACGGGTTCCATGAGAAGCAGCCCGACTGCGGCAATGGAAGCAATTCTCAATCTTCCGCCTCTTGCTCTGCATGTTAAGGCGGAAGCGAGGATGGCTGCATACAGACTGGAATGCAATGGGAACTGGCATGACAGAACCATCACCCACTGTCACTCCAGAATCACAGAAGTTATCACAAACTCACTCCTTAGAATGAGAAGTGACAACATGTTGGCAAGATGCAACGACACCCAACCATACCAAATCCAGCTAAACTGGGACGGGTTGGAAGAAAGCAGTCAGGAAGGAACGTTGATGTGGTACACTGAGGGATCAAAGACTGACATTGGAACAGGTACTGGAGTTCATGGTGCTAGACCCAGGTGCAATTTTCATGCACCGTTGGGGAATCTTGCTTCTGTATTCCAGGCAGAAATCTATGCTATCGATATGTGTTTGCAACTGAATATTGAAAGGGGGTACAGGGGTCAAAAGATCCTAATACTCTCTGATAGTCAGGCAGCATTAAAAGCTTTAGCATGTCCTGAGATCAGATCTAGACTGGTCTGGGATTGTCTACAGAAACTTAAAACCCTGGCTAACCATAATAGAGTTACTCTTAAGTGGGTCCCAGGGCATAAGGGCATTGTAGGAAATGAAAAGGCGGACAACCTAGCAATGCTGGGGTCCGAGACAGCATTCACTGGTCCTGAACCAGTATTTGGGATATCCAAAACTGCTGCACGTGGTTGTATATCTCGGTGGACTCAAACTAAACACCAGTCGTACTGGAGACACGTGCCAAAACAGGAACACAGCAAACTCCTGGTTAAAAAACCCTCGGAGAAGCTGACCAATGAAATACTAAACCTTAGCAGGGCCCAAATAAGGATAGTGACGGGTTTACTCACCGGTCACTGTACTCTGTCTCTGTCGGTTGTGCATGGAAGTGGAGAAAACAGCCTCTCACATTATCTTTGATTGTGAAGCACTATCTCACTGGAGATATAGACTCCTAGGACTAGAATTTCCAAGGGAGGATTTCTCCAAGAAGAACCTAGTGAAAAGTCTGCTGAGCCTGATAAGGGCTGCTGGTCTCTTCACATAAACGGCACAACCAAGAGCACAAAAAGCCTTAAGTCTGAGGTGCCGAGGACATCAATCCTTTGACTGGTGTGCTGATCCAATCAATCAATCAATCCAATTGGGAAAAAAGTTGCTTCAGGTCCTCAAATAATTTGAAGGCATCTTTATTCTCCTACATTATCAAAACCGAAAGTGGATGGACACCACCTGATTGAAGTTTTGGACGCAGCACATTGAAAATATCAGTTTATTGTTTTTGCATCAAAAGCAATTTTTTTTTTAAAATCTATTTTCTAGAAAAAATCATTAGCCTTTTCTCAATAGTTCTCCCGATTTAAACTACTACTATTATTAAATTCTAAAACAATTTTCAATTAAGAAAGTTTCAATTTACTGCATAACGTCGAGCTGCGTATTATAATGAGCACACGAAAAGTTATCTAATTATAGCCGGTAATAAAACTCTACAATGTCCTTAATATAAAACAAAAATGTTAAAAAAGGTAAATGTACCATCTCCTATTGCCAATTACAGTAGTGCAACGCTAACCATCACCATTATCTTCACGGGGTTTCGGAATTAGTTACGGTTAAACCCAAAGTGCATGTAATGAACTGGACTGGGAGTAATTTAGGACACGTCACAAGAAAGAATGCAGTCATTATTAGAAACGGCGAGGCCTATTGCATTAAACATGAAGCACAACATATTTTCTGGATATCTTTTGACACGTTCGATGCACGGACTCGTTTCGACGCTATGAATTTTATCGCCTCGCAAATTGGTCCTTCCGTCGGACGAGAAACGGCGACGCCCGACGTCGTCACCGTCGGCACATTTAAAATCATTGGCGTCACTTCTGAAGTTGCTTTTAAACTGTTGACTAATATTGGATATAGATTGAAAATAATTATTAACTGTTTTATTATTTTCAATATTTCCTTTTGTTTGTTTTTGTATTTTCAAGAATTTTTCATCAGTTGTCTCTATTTTTATTCAGTCAACTTCGATTCAAAATTTAAAATTTTGATTTCAATAATGCCTAAACGTTAACTTGATTCGGATGAAGCTAGTAGGGCTAATGAATGCTATGATGGATGCGGGTCGGGTCGTCTTCAAAGAAAGTGTCATTTCGCGGCTTTTTCGTAGTTTACCGGTTAACTGGAAACGTTAGAGAAAGACCTAGGAATGGACGACCAAGGATTACCACCCCCGCACAAAATAGTTATCTGATCCGTATAGACCCTTTGAGTACTTGCCGGATCATACATCAACGTCTTTTGAATCCATCTGGCGTTTCCGTTTCTAGTTTACGTTATGGATGACTTTTGAGAGGAGTTCTATTACTACAAATTCAAGAGCATACTCAATTGGCATGGACTAATGAGCATGTGAATTGAAATGCTGAATAGAAATTAGCACTGTTTACAGATGTGTCGAGATATGGACGGTGTTCCGATAGTCGACGTATTCGGGTATGGAGATTTTCTCTAGTGCCCACTAAGTGGAGAACAGTGCAGGAAGTTCAACCGTTCAGTGACCCAGTTCTTGAAGATCAGAGAAGCGAACAACCGAGAGAAAGGAGGAGTGGTTCTAGCGAGGATGTATAAATGGCATTCTTGAACGGCAATAATAGGATGGCTCTCTTACTTTTACTGTTCCCTTTTTCATGCTCCTTGCTTGATGCTCCAGATTACGTACTTATGACCTCATAGGAACAGTAGTAGAGTACAATAGAGGAATGATCATTGGGGAATGTTTTATTATAATTTATTATGCTGTCACGAATTGTTACTCAGAGGTGGTATAGTTGCAGTTTGGCGATGCATTTGCTTAAAGGTTTGGGACCAGCTAGGAAAAGCTTTGAATTCCTACAGACACTCCGAGAGTTTAGACAATTTTGGAGAAAAATCAATCAGGGCTACTACAACGACCTCATTGGAAGTATTCAAGGGCTTGTTTGACCTTATTTGATATCGGAGGAGCCCATTCTCGTTATTAACGTACACCTCGACCAAATTCATTTCAACTCTGAGATGCGCAAACAAAGAAGCGAGGGGGAGACATGTCAGTCCCGCGGAATAAACGCATGTACACTCGGCTGAAAAAGTTTACTTGGTTAAATATTTCCTAAATAAAATCCTGAGAATTTGGTTGTGCCTCCAATGTCATAAATTTAAAAACATTATGCACTATTTCACGACTTTGTGCACACAAAATCTTGTGTTTTAGCGACTTTAATTTCATAATAAAATTCCTACGCGGGCTGTACCACTATCAGTTCAAATGGATCTTTACTTTGCAACGTTCTGCCTAGGACTGGTAGCTGCCGACATTGTCGTACGCGTGATCTACGCGCATCCGAATCTCACGGTTGAATTTGGTCGAGTTGTATGTACCTCAATTTTTAATAAATTGAAAATTAACAAAACCTAAAATTTCTGTTTCCGTTGTTTGAAACTGCAAACGTATTGCGCAAAGGTTAGACAAACGCTCGCAAAAAAAATATTCAATTTAAAACATATAAACAGTCGGTGATCAAAACTTGTAGCTTGTTATTCACATTTTGCTTTCAAGAATTTCATTAAATTGTGAGGAAACGTATGAACGAACGAACAGGAAAAGGATTTCTTGAAATAATTAACCTACGACATTGAAATTAAAATATCAGGACTGATCAAGGTGTACAGTTGAATCTGTCTGCCTACATACATTCTAGGTTACTAAAAATTTTGTTAAATTGAGTTATCTATTTATATACCTACTTTTTCCAAAAATTTGAATCGCTTTGCTGATATTCTCTACATTGGACACTGATTGCTAAATGTCGCTAGGAGAACTCGATAAGTTAGCCACTTATTATAATAATTTCTGCTCCGTATAGAGTATACTTTCTGATAGATAACAGTTTAGCAAAATTTTGAGTTATGTTCCTCATGGTTATGTTTTTTGAAATCACTCTCAGATCCCTTCCATTCACCCGATTTGATCCTGTGATGCTTTAAAGTCATTTAGTGTATAAAGAATTTTCCTTTTGGCTTTTGTAAGTTGCGATTTTTTTATTTGTTACCGATCTTGGTCCGTATGGGAATACGTTTTTTCAATCCTAGAATCCAATCATTCTTAAATTTTATCCAATTTCTCACTGGTTTCTATGCTCAGATAGATGATTGCACTCAAAAATTTATGAATCATATTTCAAGGAGAACAAGCCCTTAGTGAAAAATTTAGTATGTTTGACCTCGGTGAGGTATTTTTATTTTTATTCCGTAAGAGTTTTATCTGAAATTTACTATGAATAGCTTCATTTTCGAATCAACATGATACCAACAGCGAGAAACAAAAAATTGTTTAACAAAAAGTAAATCTGTAGATTTTGATATTTTTAGTTAAATGTGTCAACGCCGCTTACATGAATGTTTATCGAACAATGATGTTGACAAAGGGAAATATTCTATTATTGAATATTTCACAGCTCCACTTTTATAACACCTTGAACATTTAGAAGAAAAAAAATTAAGAAAAAACTAGGTATAAATTCAAGAATTTGACGAATAAAAATCGACTTTCAACACACCAAATGTAATTTTATTCACACTTGTATATCACTCTGGTCAAGGATTGAAAATAGTGAATTGTTTCTGTAGTCTACAGAATCTTTCGAGCAGTCCTACGCTTACGAACCCCTCTGTAACATTAGATTTAAATTAATTTAACTGTCAACTCTATGTAATGCGCTCGAGCTCAACATATTTTCTCTCTACTATCTTCTTCCTTTTCTATTCGAAACAGGACTAGATTAAGGATGTTTAGAGAATAAATAATCTCGTGTGAAATTGTTCTCTATAACAACGAGAAAATATAATTATGCATGTTCTACAAAGGTGGGATATTTCAAGAAAGCACACATTTTTTCATAAAAAAGACGATGAGGATTATCTTATAAACCGGACATGAGCTGGTGAATTTTTGTCTAAATATGTCTTCATGCATTAAGAAATGATCCCCACAGTGGGAAAGAAAATAGAAGATTAACAAGCAAGAGAGAAGCTGAAATATTCATCTGCGATCCGGATCCTTTTTAAGGTATCATCACCGATATAACTTTTGAAAATAAGGAAAGATCTAGCATAGCTAAGACCATCAAAGATACTCCTGGGAAACTACGATCTCGTGAAATCAATAGAATGCACGAAGAGTCTTGACAGGTGTCTGACAGAACAATGCTGCCTGAATGGGCACATAAAACCTGGAACTAGCAGAGAGGGAAGAATATCGATTATGTGTATTGGAAGAAGAAACCTCAATTTGGATACTTTTGAATTGCAGGACTATACAAAATCGCAGGGCACAACTCCTGAAATTTATACCCGAGTGTTTCATCAGGAACTGAATAGAAGAGTACACGATTTTTATTGACTACTCAGTATGTCTGACCTTAAGATTGAAAGTTAAGAAAAAAATTTCGACGTAGCCATTTGAAATTCTGCAAACAGACAGAGATAAGTCCTATCCTGTTCAGGAATGTGGGCATGTGAGCCTTTATAATGACATTTCTCGGCAGGACACCGAATAATTGAGTTAGGAAACGAAACTTGTTCCGCTAGAACACCAGGTGGTGTATTTACAACTTCATGTCTATATCAGTAGCTTAACATCGAGTTTAATTTGCTTGCAGAGTAATTTATCGGAATCGACTGATGATGAAGCTTCGGCGTTCGTGTTTTTGTCCTCTCGCGGGATTAATTCCCGTTCAAAATCTCGGTTAATCTTTGATGAAAAGCAAGATCGTTATCGTAATGGGGAAAAAGGTCCTACCGAATTTCTTTTTAATCAAAATATACTAATTGGTTGTAATTAGAAATTATGGGAAATATAGAGAGGAGTTCGAAAGATTTAATATTAATTGGATTCTAATATCGTCACATCTATTAAATATTTTGATCAAGATCTTTTTTGTTACAAATTAGAGTTTGGCGGAAAGAAAATTTCTATGGGAAACTATAGAGTGCAAATTAGAGAAATACCAGAAGAAGCTACAGAAATACAGTCAGGATGGAAAATTATTGAAATATGTACGCAGCAACAAAGAAAAAAAATAGGTATTGTAGAAAATACAACACAAAAGAAATGATTTGATAAGAAATGTGAAAAAAAAGGTGGGAAAAAGGAAGTTTTCTTGGATAAAATATGTTAGAACCAACAGTCCTGCAGATAGAGTGGAGTACGAAAACTAAGATAATAAACAGAAAAAATATTAAATAGGAAGACGGAAATTGAAAATTTTATCAGTGAAATAGAAAAAGAAAGCTTTAATAAAAATACCAGTGTTTTATCGTAAAATACATAACCAAACTAAAACATAAAGTAAAATAACCGGAATAAAAGATGAAGAAAGAAACATAATGGAAGAAGAAGTGAAAGAAGTATGGATCCAGCATTTTAAAAAGCTATTAACAGAAACGGAAGATACGGAAGCAATAGGAATAGAAAAAGTGAACAGCGAGGAAATAATCTCGAAACCAACAATAGAAGAAATATCGGATATAATCAATAAATGTAAAAATGGAAAGGCGCCAGGTAATAATGGAATTAATATGGAACATAAAATTTGAAAGAGCCGAGCTGATAGAAAAAATATATCAAATAATAAGTAATAATGGGAATATGAAGAAATGCCAGAGGAATGGAATATTGGTCAAACAATCAAAATACATCAACAGATATGCAAAAATAACAGAGGAATCACTTTACTTGACACAGTTTATAAGATAACATCAACAATTTTATTATACAAAGGATATTACACGAGACAGGTGGGATAGCAGGAGAATACCAATGTGGGTTTATGAAAGGAAGATCTACGACAGATGCTATACATACACTGAAACAGATCATAGAAAAGGCCAACCAATATAATATCGATTTTAAAATGCTGTTATAGACTTCCAGCAAGCTTTCGATTCAATCCGGAGAAATCAATTATTAAAGTCGTTAAAAGACTAGGGGTTATGTGACAGGCTGAGAAGATTGATAAAAATAACACTAGCAAAAGCAGTAGCGGAGATAAAAACCCAGAAACGAACAACAACAAAATTTGTATACAACATAGGAGTCAAGTTCATTATCGGCGACGCTATTCAATTTGGCCTTAGATTACGTATTAAGAAAGATAAGTAAAGGTAACTTGAGAACTAAGGGATGTCAAATAATAGCATACGCTGATGATGTTGCACTAGTAACAAAAAATAGAAAAATTATGGAAGAAATGCTACAAGAAATAGTGAAAGATGGGAAAAAATTGGTATTAAAATAAATGCGGATCAAACCAAGCTATTGAGATTCGATAAGAAGTGTGAGTAGAGGCATATTAAGATTGGAGATTATACGTTTCAAGATGTAGTATTTCAATAACAATATCTTATGACGGAGACAAGGAAACCGAAATAAAAAAAAGAATAGCAGCAACAAATAGAGCATTCCATACCAATAAAAAACTGCTACGTGTTAAAATATTAAGTAAGAAGACGAAAATAAGGATATACAAAACAATATTGAGAATAATATTAGGAACGGAAAAAGTAGGAGATGATTATAAAAAATTAGCGAACATAGAATTTGCACTTGAACTAGGAAAAGATGTAGTAAGAAAAATTGAGGAACAAAGGATAAAATGGTTGGAACCCATATGGAGGGCAGGTACAAAGTCAACAATATATGCAATGATTGAATGGAGACCTTGTGATCAGAGAAAGAGAGGAAGAACCAAAACAACGTGGCCACAGGAGGTTCATTCATTCATTCATTCGATTGGGTTGTGCTCCACAGCCCAGACAGGAGGTTATAAGTGACCTCAATAGCATAGGAATAAGGCAGTGGAAGGTAAAAACAAAGGATAGGAAGAAATGGCGGCAGATTTCCGAAAAAGATTAGGAAGAAAAGGGGATTGATCCACCCCGAAAAAAAGATTTAGATAGCTTTTGAAGCAGCGCTACTCTCTCGGGGGTGTTAAGTCAATACATAAATATATATATAATTCTTATTTGATTTTTTTTTCTTGGGTGTATGGTTATATGATAGAAATTAATCAAAAAACTTGTTGACGTTTCGCTCTGGGTTGAGAGCTTTTTCAAAATATTTATTTAAAAAAATGTCATTATGAAGTAATATTTACAATTGTTACTATAGAATTTGGTGTTTTAGTTTGAACATTTGGAAGTTGAGAAGTTAAATTAAAATGATATAAGTAGATACTTACCTTAGAATTAGATTAACGATATTTGAATAAAAGATTAAAAATGTGTAGTTATTGATTGCGAAACGTCAAAAAGTTTTTCGATTAATTTTTATCATATAACCATATACCCAAGAAAAAAAATCAAATAAGAATTATAATCAATGGTTAAAGAAAATATATTAATATTATATATAATATATATATACAATAGTGTAGTCTTACTCTGATATTCTGACTTCCCAGAAGTATATTTTGCTGTTTTAGATCCTCCAAATAGTCAGAAATCTTTCTTTCGGCGATATATATTTCTACCAATATCACTTTGGAGGTTTCTGGTTCATAAAATAATTTTTCAGTCATATTGAACTGAGCACATTTTCCTATGGCGTGACTTTACGCTTGGAAGATGCTTGTGAATTTAACCAAAATTACAAAATTTTTGATTCCTAGCCCGTACACTCCTAACTAAGATTCTTCTATTGCTCCACAGTCACCTGCATACCATTTGGTTTGTTAATGGTGCTGGAGTCCATTCCATTCCATCTTGTAACTGTATTCTGTATTGAATTTCTTTGGAAAATTATAATTTTTATGGTATATACATCTTGTGGCATGTTCCTGAATATATGATTTCTTAGAAACCAATGGGTTTTTTTCAACAAAGAATTCTTCCTTACTTGTTGTTTCATGATTATGGTTTCATTAAATGAATTCATGAATATGAATAGAGGAGAGGGACACCCCCAAATAGTCGCCTGGAAAATTGAAAACCGACAACCTCGTTCTAGTCGCTAAAAACTGTCTATCCCTGTTTTTGATGGTGCTGACCACGAATACATTTTTTTTCATCTTAAATTGGGGGAACATGGTCAAAATTGAATTTTAAACCAAAACCCCCAAAAAACGATTGTATGATTTTCGGCGAACAACAAATCCATTGCAACTTGACGAAAAAAAAAATGAAGATTCGACGGTAACATTCGAAGGAAAAAATAAAATATAAACTTAAGCATCATGTTTCATTTTTACGATTCATCAGATACAATATCATTTCGGTTTGCACAAGAAGTTTTGCGAGAACACTGTAAATTAGATTGCTTGAAAGGACATACTTCCGTAGAACACGGAGATTTTCCGAAGCAGGAACGAAAATACTTTTGTATAATTTGTTATGTCTTTTGATTTTATTACTGGATTGATCGCTTGGTTCCACTTATTTACTTGCCACAATGTTGCATTTTTCTAATGAAGCGTTAGAGTTTCTTATTCTATATAATATAATATAATATTGATAATATAATTCAGAAATAAATAATTGGAAACTCAACCTTTTTTCATCTTACGTACAAAGTCAGAAATTCGGAAAAAGATGTCTTCAATTTATTGCTCGAATGTAAAATGCTTTGGGGATTTCGGACTAGTTTCATTGTCTCTATATTTGGTTGAATAATACGTCATTAAATTTTCGTGAAAAATATTAATTATTCGCCGAGGAACCGCGAGTTGATCGTCGAAAATCGTAAAATCGTTTTTTTTCGGATTTTCGGTTAAAACGTCAATTTTGTGCCATAACCCCTTATCAGTTTTCTGCACATTACCAGGTTTTGTTCCACTTGAGTTAACTTTCTAGAGTCAGACCCAGACACTTGACTTCTAGTTTCTATTCAACCTCGCTTTCATCAAGTTTAACTGTTTTGAGGTGGAGTTTTCTTGAAGCTTGCATCACTTGGGATTAATTTGGGATATGAGGGGATCGAAATATTATTTGGCATGATATAACGCTCAGGACAATTTACGCGTTTCCAGGATTAATTATTTACGCAACTATTCAGTAGCATACTTATAATGTTGATTTCTGTTGATTGCAAACATAATTTAGCATCTATATTCGAATTTTTCCACTCCAGTCACCCCCAGGATGAATTAATAAAGCACTTAGAGGAGATCGCCATCGCGGAGGCTCCATTTTCGAGAAGCGTGCTCAGACATAAAACGAAAGGATTTAAATTCGAGCACCCACAGCTCGAATCGAAATGAAAATTAAAGTTTCTCGATAATAACGGACAAATTCTCAAACTCCTACATTAACTGCTCGGACATTCGATGTATAAACAAAATTGTTACATTTTTTCATTTATTTTCACTTTATGTTTTTGCATCGTTTAGTTCGTCGGATCTTTTTAATTCCTCCCATTGAAAAGTTGAGCTATACAATTAAAAATTAAATCTGCATTTTTATAATGTAGAGTTGAAGAAATAAATGATGTTTTCCGTGAATGTCAATAGTATTCAGAAATAGTAAGAGAACCAAGCTATTTGAGTAGGTGGATTGGAATCTTTAATGGCTATATACAAAAAATTAAATCATTTCTAAATAGTTGTAAGGATTTCATTTTAACTCGTTATCTCAAAGTAAATTCTCATGAGAGAAAAAAAAATTATATCCTTTAACAAACACCCTTCGCCCTTAAAAAGCCCGTAATTGTTTGTACATTTGTATAAGACGTTTCAAAGGATGTTGCCTTTGCTTCATTTGCGGCTCCTTAGTATATCTTTCCAACCACTTTGTAATTGACACACGAATCCTGGTATTTAGGTTGGAATATTCAGAACAGCAAAAGGGATTAATGCCGGAATAACAAACTGGCACATTTCTCACGGTTTTCCTTTTAATTGTTTGATTATTATACCTTCCTCTCCCTTCGTCCTGGGATGTGCGTTTGTCGGGGACTCGAATGGAGAAAGACGACAGATACAGAAAAATGTATCTACATTATAGATAGTTTTTTATATACGACTAGGAAGAAAACCATTCTAGATCTTTGAAGTGAGCAGTACTATTTGTTCATCGAATATTTATCAAAATTTGTTGATCCCGACCTAGACGAACTGAATAATTATTTTGTTAACGTGAGCAAGAATATTAGCTCTAATATTATTGATGAAGTTATTTAATTTTTAAAAAACAAAAGAAAAAGAAACAATATTAATCGATAGCATACTTTGGCGAAATTTCAACTCATTTCTTCGAGACTATAATACATAATTGAAAGGATAATATTCCATTTCGTATTCATAATAGTTATTTATGTACCAAGGACGAAAAATTGTCTATTATAGTCGAGTCTGCAAGTTGATAGCCGAGGCGCAGCCGAGACAATAGATAGTTCTTTGCCGATGTGCATATTACATTTTTTCGTCGACCTTGAACGTGTTGTATTGTTTTTATATATAAACCATGATTTACGTACTGGATAGGTACCTGTATTCGAGTACATATATTAATTAACGAATCTTATTGGATTCGTATTATATCGCAATTTTTTATTATCATTCAAAATAAATTCGTAAAATTATCGCGCAGTCGTGGTAAAAATTATGTACATCGCTTGTGCGAAAGTTATTTTTCACACGAGAGTGGAATATTGTACGCAATTGTTATGTAATATATTATTGTTGTCTCCAATAGATCACCTCATATATTTTTCTATTTTTAAAATATTGAATATTTTAATTTTTTATTATAATGAAAATACAATAATAATAAAAATAATAATAATGTTGCTTTTAAATACTTTCACCTCATCAGTTTTATTTAAAGAAATGTCCTCAATAATAAGCTCTATATACTGTGTTACTATTTGAGGTACTTAAATCTATGAGAAAAAGTTCAATCAAATTTTCCAAAATTACGTATTCGATTAAAGTTCTTCTAAAGTTAATGTGATGACCCATATTTTTAATCCCTTTGAAGGAAAAAGCCGCCCAATGGCGTGCATATAAATTTTTTATAAATTCGAATATTGTGAAATAATGTTAATCTACTATATCAATTTGAATGAAAAAAATTAACCTGCATACAAAATTCATTAAATTTGTAATACAATAATAAAGCGCTTTCCTCTAGAACACGGAGTATCTAAAGAACAGTTTTTTGTATCGTCAACCCAACCATATTTTAAAGGTGGGTGTATATCTTCATACAGTTTTAATTATAATATAATTACCATTACTACTATTTTCTTACATATTAAGTTAAAATGTATTTTATTTTATATATTTATTCATGTAATAAAACCGTAAGGATTGTTTGAATAACAAATAAATGAATAAACACTTGACAACATCATGTGTATCAAACCAAGTTCCGTCTAAATAAATTATAGTTCTATGTGAATCACGGTACCCTTTTATTTTGCGCGAATACTCCTGTCTAAGTTCAGCGATACGCCGAGATTCCATTATTACCATTTGATTATCTAACTTCTTATATTTAAATTCACGATTTAATAATCCCGCATCATCTTGGACTGTCGTTTCAAATGGTCTCCAAAATGCTATTCTAATTAATTATATTACAAAACTTACCCTAACGTCTACGAACAAATACATATTATATTAATATCAATTCACTGACGCGACCTAACCACTACACCATCAAAAAGGTATTATATTGATGATACCTTTTTACACTAGATCACCTACACTTTCCTATAAATACCTATAACAATTCACTAAACTCACTCAACCAAGAAATAGATATTATATTAAATATTTCTTTAAAACAAAATTCACACCCGACACTGAATGATACTAATGGATTATAAGCCGAACCACAACACAACCCCCCCGAACACCCTCAAGACCGTAGAATTTTTTCTGCCAAAAACGTCCAACGGAATATACTTCGGTTATTTCGTTATATTACGATGAATACTGCAGTTGATGACTGGTTGTTTCGAAGTCTTTACTGCACGTGTTACTACGTTGCCAACTCTTCAAAATTTTCTTAAATATTGTAACATATAAAAAGTGGTTTTAATTAATTTTTCTTTTTTCAGTAATTTCAAGGAACTTATTTTAATGATTACTAATAAATTGACATTATGTATTTTTTTTAAAATATTTCCAAACTAGCTTTCTTATAACATCACGAACTAACAGTTTACTGAAGTAAGAGGAACATTTGTGTAGCGAGCCTAACAATTTTAGAAAATATATCTCATATATCAACATTGCTTTATTTTATGGTCATCACACTGACTTTAGTTAAAGTATAACACTTTAAGATTTGAAAAATCGGGTTAATTTTTTCATAATAAACATTGCAGTGTTTATGAGAGGATCAAGAAATATATCAAAACGTAAAACTTACAGTTACCTTCTCAATGACTCATAGTGTAATGTTCATCTCAATACCATTTGGACTGCACCATATTTCCTTTAACCATCACTAAAAACCGGAATCGACCATTTCCATTCACCGACCGGCGATTGCCACCTCATTTATCTCTTAGTCAAAGGCATACATCACATAAGTTTCCCTATGATACTGCCTCAAAGTCCACTACGTTAGAGCAGCCTTGAGCCAGTATCTGTGTTTATAGAGTAAGTTTCATTTCGAGTACTGTATAAATACACAACTCAAATTATAATTTACTATAATAAATAATTCATACAATTCGGTCAGAATAGAGAAGATGAGTGTAGCCCAATAGCTTTGTCCTTGAGGTCTCAGAAAATTTAAAGTTTACAAAAATTAACACTTTTAAAACTGACTTGAAATTACTTAAGGAATTGAATATCAATTTGTATTTTCAAAAACTACAAATGTTTATTGTACCCAAGTAAGATTTAGAATTTTGTTGTGACCACAATTGTAAAAAATAAAAATGTACATAATTGGAAACACCCAAAACCTTTCGGTTTTCTCTGGAACATCATTTTGTAATACCTAATGAAGTGAAGTGTCTTGATTTCTAAAAAAATCATAATTTTCTAGCTTTGAAGTATGTTGTTCGACAATATCGTTCTCCAGGTTTTTTTCAAAGGAAGAGCATGCAACTCACAGTTTATACAAAAAGATGTCAAAGTTTAAAACAATAAATCAACAGATTGCTTGGAATGAAATGTGTCTGGAGTAAATAACTGTTTTATATTCATGAAAAAAAATTGTGTTCTCTCATATATATAATATTGCTTATTTTGAGCTTAGCTCTGGAAAGATATTATTCTTATATTGATGAGTTTCTTTTAAAAGTCAACGAAATTACCATGAACTACGCTAAAAAAACTCCACCTGAAAAGAATATACGCAAACAAAATGTACCTGAAAATCACCTTTTGTAATAATAGTGGAGGTTGTTTAAAATATTTTGTTTATCTGTAAAATTATTAAAAGTAAAACGGCCTATACGAAAAATACAGTAAATGGCAATAACATTCCAGGCACACTGTTTGAAAACAAAAATAGAAAAAATATTCGAAGAATTTGAAAAAAAATAACTATAAAAAATTAGTTTATGGATTATTCCTAATCTCAATTCAAAAAATCACAGAAAAATAATTATTGTAATTTTTCATAATAGGTACAAATAAATTTATTAATAAAAATATTTTGTAACACAAAATCAAAAAGAATGTATTAGTGATTATACAAAAGTTTGAAAGAGAAAATATTCGAAGCTGCATGTCATAAAAAGTTTTCTTTTTCATAAATATTTCTATTTTTGTTATTCGCCACAACAATCACCTACCTTTGGCAAATCGCATTTTTAGTCGAAACGAGCGTTAAAATCTGCAACAAAAAAAAATAAATAGAAGTGATATAATTTAATCATTTGATAAAAAATATTTAAAAAAAAGTAATTCACTCTTCTATCTGTCATTATAATATAATTTTTTTTATGATGAAAAATTCAAAAATATTATTTTTCCAATTCATTTACGAAAAAACGTAATAGAATTCCTTCAGCGACAATGTGATTGTCGCTCTAATTACGAAAGTTAAATTAATATTCTCAATCATTTCCTACACTCGTAAATAAAGTTTTGACTAATGACGTATTGAAGTCAGACAAGCGTTTTGGTTGTCCCGTATTTAAGACGATACTATCCTCAAATTATGCCAAATCTCGTATAAATAATAGTTTTCATATATTGTTTATTATTAAAGTGAAGGTAATTGGAAACTTTTAGTTTCATTTAAAATACAAAAAGTGCTTTTATTTGTATTTTTATTGTAATTTTTTAATTGAAGTTCTAAGAAAATATTTAGGATGGCGAGAAAATGTGAAGTTTGTAAAAATACTTAAATTAATTAAGAACAAAAGCGTAGTATAGGTATAAGACGAGGTATTTGATATTTTGGAGGGGGTATTCCATGCCAAATGGACCACTTTTGAACCCGATCAATTCAATTCTTTTCTACCCTTTGAAAACCATTTTGGAGAAATTTTTCAAATTTTTCTATTCAACCCAAAAAAAGATGAATTTTTCAAAAATGGTTTTTTATTTTTAAATAGCCATCTTTTTCAAAAATTTACCTCTTGGTATATTTTTATTTAATTTTGTTTTTAAGTGAAAATGTAACGCGATCAACTTTGTGAAATTATCTCTTTTTTCTCAATAAAATTTTTTTTAAAAAAAAACTTCAATTAATGTGACAATTATTTCCGCCAATCCCAGATTGGGCAGACTTTTTTTTATTTAATTAAAAAAAATTGTCTTATTTTCATCAATGAAAAATTTTTTTTCTTTCACAAACTTTATTCATATAATAAAATAAATGCAATTCATCGATTTTAAGGTATTATGAATATATAGGTTTAAGCTACGATTATACTGACTAGAATTAATTATTAATAGTGTTTACACTCAATAGTTTTAAAAATAATGCAAAAAATTATTCATTTAAAAAAAAAGATACCAAAAAAGGTCAATTTTTGAAAAAATTATGGCAATTAGAAAATAAAAAAGCAATTTTTTTGAAATAATTCATAACTTTCATGGGGTGATTGAAAAAATTTGAAAAATTCTCCAAAATGTTTTTCAAAGGGTAGAAAAAAATGGAAAACTTTTAGACAGATCGAAAGGGGTCGGGAAAAGTGATCGATGTAGCATGGAATATATAATCTTTATGATTATTGTTTTAATTCCTCTATTTTATTGTTTATCAATTTATTAAACTTTCATTCATTCTTTAGTTTTGTAGGAACAGAATAAAAAACCTTTAAATATTATATCAACATGTTTAAAATCTGTGTTGCAAAACTGTTTTAACTTTAAAATCCTTTGTAGATATGTTTAAAAATTTACCTGTATATGATTTACGATGTTTGATATCATTTACAATAATTATTCAATCGAAAAATTAATAACGTACATTATTTTGTCTATAAAAACGTTTTTCATAAAATAGTTTAAATGAACCCTTCCGTGCATCTTACTCGTCTTGATTTATGTTGCGACCAAAACATTGTATGGGCAATAATGTGTGAAGGCTGGTCTATCTTCAATACGTCATTGGTTTTGACAACTTTAAATTATTTATAAACAAATATTATACCTATCTAGTTGCCTAGTTTGAAGTTACTCGTTAATTGTTTGCACTGAAAGCATTGTTAGATTTTTTTAAATTATCAATAAATCTGATTCGGAAAAAGCATTAAATTCTCCAAATACGCTACCAGAATTAGCAAATCAAGCTCTTAGGATTTATTACCAGTAGAATCTAGAAAGAGATATACGAAGAAATATATACAAAGATTTTTATTTTTCTGTTTAATAAAACTGAAATAATGCATTCTAGTTAGGTATAAATATCACACTCTGGCATATTATTATAATATAAACGGGGTTGTATAAAAAGTATAGTGTTTCACTTGCCGAAAACATTTCATTAAAATGTTACTTTCGTCACTCGTACAACAAATTACATAAACATTTTAAAACTCTTGCTTTTATGAATAAAAAATAGTACGTATAAGTATGTACATAAGTATAGTTACATTAAATATGAGTATAGATATTGTTATTACCTGAATTACATGAAAACTATGGATGTTCACTATTCAAATCACTAACACAAAATAATATACAAATCTCTTTGTTCTTTTAAAAACATTAATAATGCTTGACGGAGTCATTCTAGGCAAAAAAACACGAGTTGGTCACAGGTTTACCGGATTCTTATTGGCGCTAGATAAGCGAGTCGATATATTTAGGTATTTAGTCAATAGATAGAAGATTTAATTTGTTGCGATTGATGTTCAAATATACGAGGAGTGATAGAAACAATTTTAGTTTTATACAAGGACGGTTTTAATTGAAATAGGCATAGAGTAAGTTTTAAGTATGGAACCTTTTAATTATTTCGGAAAGGAAGAGCATTAATTTGGACATTATTATAATTGAATAATTGAAGAATGCTATACGTAATAATAAGGAACATAATTCATGTTTCCAATCAGAGGATTGTTTTTATTTTTTCTTATTTTTTTGGGAATCAAACCACAATAATGTTTTTTTATTTTTTATTTCGACGTTTCGGTAGCGTTCCAGCTACCGTTGTCAAGATGAACTAATATAGAAATAATTTTTTGGTCCTTATCTGACACAACGAAAAAATTTGACAACTAGACAATCAATAATATTTTGAAGTTTAAGACTACAAAACTTTGTTGTCAAAATTTATTAAGGTCCATTCATAGTAGATCACACCTCTGGTATAATGTGAAATAAAATATTTTATTTTATGACATTCTAACGATATGTAGTCCACTAGAAATGGAATCCAGTGAAGTGCACGTTCCAGGAACGGTTTTTATTGGGATAGCGCTTTTTTTCGCTTATTTTGGAAATTTTGTTAATAAAAACGCGTTTGTTGTTACTTTTTGTGTATGATTATTTTTGTTTTCAAAATATGTATAACTCAGTTTGGTGATTTTGTGTATTGAAGTGTGTATCGATTAACAACCATTCCAAAGATAAATCATAAGAAAACCTGGATAAAAACTTATGATGCTATCCTGATAACGCAGGTAATTGAATATTGGAAATTTCTCTTTCTAACATTGGTAACCAAATTTGACTACATTCGGCTGAAATACTAGCTACACGTTTATCTGAATTTAGTTGTATTAAAGCACTCTCTTTGATTTTTCGTCTTTTATTATTGGGCTCTTTCAATATTATTTTTGTCGAATCCCATTGAATTTTATGCCCCTCTTCCCAAGCATGTTTAAGTCAGGTATTTGCTATTTGATTGTCTAGTTGTCAAATGTTTTCGTTGTGTCAGATAGGGACCAAAAAATTATTTCTTTACTATAAATAGTTAATCTTGACAACGGCAGCTGGAACACTACCGAAACGTCGAAATAAAAAATAAAAAAACATTATTGTGGTTTGATTCCCAAAAAAATAAGAAAAAAGAATAAGTAATGCCACAAGGAACTTATAGAAGATATACAGATTGTTTTTAATATTAACGAAAAATGCAATGTTGGAATGTAAAATTATTCGTTGCCTAAATGATGGCCACTTCATTCTGACAAGGAACTTTATTATTAGTTAATGCTACGCTATACGTATACGTAATATTTCATTTTACTAACGAAAATATCTTCTGTATGTTCCTTGTGGTGTATTCAATATTCTTTTTGTTGATTTTTTGGTAAATCAAACTACAATCTTCTTTATATTTTCAATTCAACGTTTCGGTATCGTTCCTTGAGCGTGCACTTCACTGGATCCCATTCCTAGTAGATTATAATATTGTGAGAATGCCATACTGTAATAGTTATTTAACCAACAAGAGTATTAATGAGGGCCATTATCGAGATAATTTGATGTTCGAGATTGTCAACTGCCCTTTTAATACTTGTGTTGGTTACAAAGTTTTTCCGTCGACTGTACAAGGGTGGAGGATTGCTCGTTTAATAATATACTATTATTCATTTAAATTTTGTTTCGTATTTTCATTAATCACAAATAATATTTTTAGGTTAGGTGTTTAGTTGAGAATATTTGGGAACTCAGATCATTAAGAACAGAAATATCTGGGTCAAGCGCAATATCGGTTTCCAAAATAAAATAAGACAAAAATATAAAAGTTGGCCATCTTTTCTATTATCTCTTATTTCCTATTTTACCTTATTTCTTGTATAAATTTAATTATTCTTGATAATGGTAGCTGGGACGCTATCGAAACGTTGAATTGGAAATATAAATGAGATTGTGGTTTGATTTCCCAAAAAACTAACGAAAATATTTGTTATCTAAATCGGAACCAAGCATTATAAACAATATTAATTTCTGTGTGGTTCGCTTCAACAATTTTTTTTCTTACAATTTGCTTTTACTATATGACTATTTTTCTTCTTGGTCGTTTTATAATTTATAATTTTTACTCACTTTTTAGATATTCTTATTAAATTTTTCATCATTGAAGTGAACAAAAACCTTTTGTCTATAAAAATAATCATTTTCAGGTGCCAACTGGAAGAGCTTGTTTCATTACGAGTCCAGGAAGTAGGCTTTTCCCGTGTGCTCGCGAAGGGAAGTCGTGCAATCATCAGTGGCAACTTATGGATGTGTAATGAACTATACTTTTCATTATACCTTTCTGAAAACAAAAACAAGTAAGTATTGACTGAAAACTTTTATTTTCCAATTAATGAACACATATCAGCCCATGCCTGATATTTTTAATTTTTACTGAAGGAAATATTTATACTACCTACAACTAGCAGACCCGACAGACGTTATCCTGTCGTCTTATCATACAATACAAATTTTGACTATTTTTATTTTGAATAATAAATATCACATTGTTACTTATTTTGGGTTGTTAATTTTTTAATAGAAAGAATATATTTCTTGAAAATTCGACTTTCCTGAATTTCCTTTTAATTTTTCGGACAAACTAATTTTTTTTTAAATGACCGTACGAAAAAACTCCTATACTAAATGTCATCAAAATCGGCCCATCCGTTTGGGAGTTGTTCAGTATGAATTCGATTGCAGCGCCACCTACCGGGACTAATTATGAATTCATCTGGAGATTGAAATAAAAATGTATTATATTCGATTGCCATGCAACTCTATTGTTCATGTGTGGATGAAAAGAAAAAATATAAAAATCGCAATTTAAAAATAGGGGTTGATGGTAGAAGGGTGCAAATTTAGGGTTGTATGTATTTTGGTATGCTGTATCATAAATAAATAAAAACAAAAAATTTTGTCTAAAAAATAAAAGAAAAATTTTTGGTTGGACCACCCTTAACATTTAGGGGGATGAAAAATAGATGTCCGATTCGCCACCCTAGCCGATATGCACGTTAAGATTCACGAAAATCGGTCGAGCAGTTTCGGAGGATTTTAACCACAAACATCGTGACACGAGAATTTTATTGAGTTGTATCGTTGAGTGAAAAATACAAGTTTTCCCTCAACAGTTGTATGTAAATAGGTATACACTCCTTTAGTTAGTACTTCGCTTTGTAAAATTGTTGTTGATGTGAATGGAACATTATTCTCGTAAACTGCAATATCTTCGGGTGTGACTTTTGAGCTTTGTAGTATTGGATGATTGAACAATTTACGAGAAATTTCAATCAAAATAGTTCAAACTCCCTCTCATGACTTCGTAGGCAGTACTTGTGCATATCTTTTTCGGTAATAGTAATTAACGTTAAAAGACCGGAAAGTAGTGTTTTTCACGTCGAGACAAGCAGATTCCAGGGCGAGCCGTAGGCGAGAGTCCTCAAAAACACTAATTTCCGGGTGACAAGCAGATTCCAGGGCGAAGTCCTGAAAAACACTAATTTCCGGGTAAAATATTTTTGTTAAGACAGACACTTCGATATACATTTAATTATTTATCGGATAATTCAAAATCTGAATTCATATTATTGTTAAATTTGCGCACTCGCGAATTAAGTTTGACATGAACGACAAATTAAAAATAAACGAACTGTCATCACTCGACAATATATCGAAACGTTACGAGATCGGAATGTAGTGTTTTTCAGGTCGAGACAAGCACATCTAGGATGTTGTTAAAGATGTCTACCTCAGAGTTTCCAGAAAGGGTTTTGTTGTACGGAATTGTCAGTTTCAGCACATGGAACTTACATAACGTAACTTGATACATAAATAAATACAGAAAGAGCTAGTTTCAGAAGTAATCGCCAAGAACAGCTATTTGTGTATCAAGAGCAGAAAGTAGTACTTTGATAGTCGAGACAGAAAGTTGGCAATCTGTCGAAACTACCAAAAGACTCTCTGCTCTAAATCACACAAGATTGTTTCTATTAACACACCAAATTTAACTACCAGCTCTCTTTTATCAAATTAAAACAATTTTGCAATCGAATGCGCCACTACGCCCTTCACTAAAAAGTAAGACATGTATTGTGAAGTAACAACTAGAAATTATTCTTCTATTTATAAAATAAAATAAAAATTTTTAACCATATTAAGACGCTGGTAATTCACATTAACAAAGTTGAAACTATCAAAACAAATCAATTTCAGTTAACTTTTCCGGTCTAAAACGTTTATGGACAACATAAATTTACTTAACGTACAGCTTTAAAGGTGAATCAATCTCTTTTTTATCCAGCTAGACGAACAGTTCGTTTAATTCAGAAAGAAAAAATAAATAAATGTTAAGTTTAAACGTTTCAAAAGCCACAATCTGAACGCCCTAGAGTGTATAACACGCCCGCCAAGTTGATGTATGAGATGGCAGCATCTGGAGACAAATGAAGAAATGTAGGAGAAAGATTACGACCACCCCAACATCCAGGTTGGCGGGTTAAAACCGGATATCAAACAAATAAACATTGTTTAGTACACTGCGATACACTCACACAGAGAAAGAGATACACAAAAAAAACAAAAAAGTGCACTTTATTGCTTCCTTGGAAATTTATTGATACTGGGATACAGGTGTGTGTGTGCGTGTGTGTATATAGGCTGTTCTTTACGAAAACCACAATTATATTGGCTGCATTATAACGTCTTTTTCGTACGACAAAACTGTCCAGTCAATGTATACATTGTTGGATATAATACAATACAATCCGAATTTATGGGAATTTTCGCTTTTCAATGTCTCCGTTAGGTTGCAGCACATCTCCATCAACATTAACTAGTTGTTTAACCGTTGTCACTATACTGAGCCTTGAATGATGTCTCTTTAGTTCGGTTTCTGTGAATGTTCCTTACAGAACCGTGCACAGCTACAATACTGTCTATTGTTCCTTACTCCAAATTATATTACCTGATGAAGATCAATAGTCTCAAGAAAGTTGATAATATGTAAACGGATAAGTATGCATGGATTTAAAAGTTTTGCATCACCCAATATCTCATAAAGTATTTTTCTCTTCATCAAAAACGGATTGGAGAATAATTAATTGATTAGTTTTATGTTAAAAGGTTATTTGTAAAAAAATGTATTATCCACTAATACACTGTTTTAAATATACGAGTATTTTTGCAAGAAAATGAAATTCACAAATTGGTGACTTTTTTGTAAAAATAATAATTTGGAATTATTTTATAATCAGTATTTCCATCTCTAGAATCTATGCAGGCTTGGAGACGCCTACCCATACTGTTAACCAGTTTTCTGATATACTGTTGCGGAATATTCTGCCTTTTCTTCTGAGCGGCATGAACAAGCTATGTACACTCCTGGGTGAATTTCTGCGTGCTGCTTCTGCCCTGGAAAGCATGTTCTATTGGATTCATATCTGGCGATAAGACAGGCCAGTCCAAACGATTGATGCCTCCGGTTCCTAGATACTCATCTACTCGTAAAAACGAAAGTGTTACCAACAGCTGCTTGCCATAGACTTACGTGAGGATGTAGAATCTCCCTGAGGTATCTATCACCAGTCATTGCTCCCTGAACATGTATTAATTCTGTGCGACCGTTGGACATAATCCCAGCCCAAAACATTGCACTTCCTTCTCTCAAGGGGAACACAAGGCGGGTATGGGCGAGCTGGGCTGCTCTCGTTGGCTCTCTCCACACTCGTATTCGATGGCTATCTTGTACCAAACAAATTCTTGTCTCATCAGAAAAAAGCACTGAATTCCAAAATTCTTCGGGCAGGGCTGCGTGCTCTTGGGTCCACTGTAGACGGCAAGTCTGTGCACAGGTAGTAGTCGGGGTAGGTACTCTCATTGGTCGACGACACCTCAATCCTGTCGAAAGTATTTTTCTCCGTAATGTAAAGACCGATACTGGAATTCCCAAGGCATATCTCATATCTCTTTGGAGGGCTGGTAATGCCATGTCGAGTTTCTCCGGATCGACAAATAGATATAGCAGTTTTGTCGTTCATTGGTAACACGCCTTCTACCGGTCCTAGGTCTGTAACGGAAATCATTTGTCTGGAGATAGCGATTCCATGTACGAGATACATCACTTTGCGATCTACCAACTCTATTGGCTACGAACCTTCGAGAATGGCCTTCTTCAATCAGACCTATTATTCAGGCACGATCGATCTCACTTATCACGTGACGATCAGCTTTGACTGAAAAGGACATCAAACCAACCATTACCGGTTGGATATATGCCATGCTCACTAAAAGGACAGCCACTACATCTCTTCAGGACGAGACCATTAGCTTTAAGGTTTCCAGGGGCTGCCCACAAGGCGGAGTACTATCTCCCCTACTATGGTCACTCTTGATGGATAACTTGCTTAGCGCTCTCGAAAGAAGAGGGGTAGAACTGCAAGCGTATGCAGACGACCTTGTCATCTTGGCAAGGACCAAGTCAGGAAGAGTAGCTTATAATATCCTCCAAAAGACGTTGGACGATGTCCACAGTTGGTGTCAGAGGGAACAGATGTCTGTTAACCCTGGTAAAACTGTAATAGTTCCCTTCACTAGCAAAAGAAAGTTGGAGGATCTTCCACCACTTTCCTACAATGGTGAGGTTATTCCATTTGCAGCGGAAGTAAAATATTTGGGGATTATCCTATATATGAAACTTACTTGGAACGCTCACTTGGAAAAAGTTATTCATAAGGCCAGACTATCCTTGTGGACATGTCGTAGGATCTGTGGAAAATCTTGGGGCATGGGACCCAAACAAATCTATTGGATATATGTGATGATCGTTAGACCAATGATCACATATGGAGCTATTGTCTGGTGGCCAAAAGCTTCACAGCGAACGGCCCAAGCAAAGCTCTCTGGTTTACAGAGACAGGCTTGCCTGGCAATTACTGGTGCTTTCAACTCCACACCGTCAGCAGCCATGGAAATCCTTCTGGACCTACCTCCTCTCCATATATTTTTGGAAAGAGAGGCTAGATGGACAACATACAGAATTGCGCATATTTCCAAATGCACAAATCAGGCTTATACAGAACGAAGCAGAATGCAAGTGGACACTGAAAGTCACAGTATTCTGGAACGACCTCTGACATAATGCCTCCAACAGTAAACTACGACCTGCCTTATACCGTCCTAATTCCAAATAGAGATGAATGGGTCCTCCGTAAGGATGAACTATTAAGAGCAGACAGCTGTTGGTATACAGACGGTTCAAAAACACCCTATAGCTCTGGTGCAGGTGTATACGGGTGCAGACCTAGGACAGAAAGCAACAACTAGTTCTCTGGCTATATGGAGTGTAATTCAATGACAGAGAAGTAGTACCTAGTGCTTCTTAGTGAACGGTCTGCTCTTTGAAAAGTATTTTTTTGCAAGGCATGTAGATAGTATTTAACTATTATTTTTGACATCCATTGATAACACACTTTACTAAAATGACAATTTTTCACAGAACACTGTAATTAAGTGTCTAATTCAATTAGTTATAAAAAGCCAAAATATCTAAGACCGTACATGACTACAATGAAAATATATAAACAAAGAGGTGCCAATGTCGGTTCAAAGAATTGAATAACAATCTTGCAAACTGCTGAGGTTGTATCTGCTGTGTTGAAAGTTGGATGATGTAACATATCTACATTCTCAGGCAGCACAAACACAGATCCTATGGTCTGTAGCAGACACGCAGTAGCACAAAATTTGTTTCGCCGACTCATCTTCTGGGCTCATCTAAGACTACACTGTATTTTCGACAAACCCTATTCTGTCTATGTGCTCCTGTTTAGCCATGAATTGCTTTAAGTTTTGAAGTTTCTTTAATAAATGCATCAATCCTGGTATTTCACTTCACCAGGTTTGGCTTTGCGGTATATCTGGTCCGAGATAGTCCTCTTTATCAGATTTGACATCAGGTTTGAGCCTCACCTTCTTCTCTGATAAACTGGTTCACACTTCATTATCCAAGATTCCAGTGTGACTTGGAATTCATACAGGCACAGCCCCAGTTGGTGACTTTGAATAGCAGCAGTCCGTTATTGCAGCCTAGCTGCCAACAGCACAGATTGATGGCGGAAGACTTGGGAGAATGTTGCATGATGACCAAGACTTTCAACAAGTCAGTCTTCGGTCGGCTGTCCCATGCGACGGATCTAGCTGTAGCGTTCATTTTGGATATATTTGTGAACCAGCTCATGTTCCTCCACAAGTAGGTAGATTTGATTCCTTTCACATTTCTCTTTGCTTAGAACATTTTTTCAGTTTAAAAACCAATTTCTA
Organism: Lochmaea capreae; assembly: GCA_949126875.1. NCBI lineage: Eukaryota > Metazoa > Arthropoda > Insecta > Coleoptera > Chrysomelidae > Lochmaea > Lochmaea capreae. The sequence continues at coordinate 30,395,139 of OX421401.1, read as the reverse complement.
ACTATTTTATTGTCTCTGGGAGCAAAAACACTATTAGAAATTGCTATTGGCTTCAAATAAAGGTCGGGACAAACATAACCGCACCGTGCCCAACCCGAGTGTTGTGAGAAATGTGTAATGCTAAGGTGCTCGGTCATGATATGGTGACGCCTGTACTAATAATATCACGTAACATTGTGCTACTCTTCCACCAAGTGATATGGTACATATTTGCAGATTTTTTTTGTAAAATGTGAGATACACTTTTCACCGTCACCATAAAACTTTTTGGGACCACTTACATATTACTCTTATGAACAATAACAATTCTTGAAATGTTATTCGAACTTCAGTTATTACGATAGGTACTAATATCATGAGAAAAAAAAACAAACCAATAAATAAACCCTCCGAGAGACCCAATATAAAATAAAATGCCAATCTTATGAAAAATTAATAAAAGGGTATGTTTACTTGGAAAACTTTTAACTAAAAGGTACACAGGACGAGTTGGAGATAAACAAAGTGATTGGAATGTTCCTTTCTATTCGAAAAACCTATGTACATCTATAAGCACCATACAACATATAGATTGGTGAATAAACGTTGGGAAGAGCTTGATGAATAAGCAGGCTGCTCTATGCTCTACTTTTGACGTACATCAACTATCAATACAAATAAGGTCACTGGTATGGATTGTTTTAAAGGGTGTAGCAGTACTAGAAGATGATCCTTGTGGTAAAGGAGAAGGTATAGGAAAAAATCTTCGAAATTGCTCGGTCCTACATGACCATCCTTGGAGCAACAAAGTAAACAAATCAGGGGCATATACAATAATGGGTACAGGGGAAAACGCTCCAAAGTTTCCGAGTGCTACATGATGATCGTTTGGGTTACAAAGGAAACAGTTTAAGGACAAATACAACAATGGCTATAAGGGTAAATTCTTCTAAATTTCGCAGTTCTACTTGACTATCCTTGGAGCCACAAAGTGAACAAATCAGGTATAAATATGGGTATAGGGGAAAAGGCTCAAAAGCTTCCAAGTCCAATATGATGATCATTTGGGTTACAAAGGAAACGGTTCAAGTACAAGTACAACAATAGGTACACGGTAAAACTATTCAAAATTGCGCAGTTCTACATAACGATCCTTGAAGCCAGCGACAAATACATTAATGGGCACAGGGGAAAATGTTCCAAAGTTTCCGAGTCCCACATTATGATCCTTTGAGTTGAAAAAAACAGTTCTAGGATAAATACGACAATGGGTTCAAGGTAAAACTCTTCACAATTGCGCAGTTCTACGTGACTATTCTTTGAGCCACAAATAAAACAAATCAAGAACACGTACAACAATGGGTAACACTCCAACGTTTCGGAGTTCTGCATCATATCCATAAATGCAAGTACAAAAAATGCAATAATGGGTACAGAGGTTCTCCAAACGAATAACTGCGAGAAAAGAGGTTTGGTATATGTATGTATGTATTTTGGGGTAACATTCACTGATACCTAAAAGATCTATTGTGCCCCCTGACTTCTACCTAGTTTCTGAGGAGAGTCTCAGAGACTAGTAGCTCCTTTAGTCCTATTTCCCGGAGGAAATTTGTATATGTAATATCGTATACCAAATAAGCTGGATTTGTTTGGAGGAATGGAAATTGTTACAATACATCTTGAAAAGCTAAAGTAATTAACTTATAACAGGGTGCTCCACGCCGTTTTGACAATACAATATATCGTAAACTGTTTTCTACAGATGAATCCAAAAATGTTATGCTACGCCGGTTGTCCTATTTGGAATTTTTTTTTGTTGGTGTCACGTGACGGAAAAAAAGAGAAAAAAACATAAAACTTCTTGCTATGTACATGAACATAGTTTTCAATTGTTTTCAATTTCATACTGTCATGTGTAAACAGTTTTGGTAGTCTATGTATAAGATTACGTCTAGCACATTTTCATTTCATTATAAAAATTTTGATACATTCAATAATTCCGTGTGAAGTTCGTATAAAAAGTGATCGCTTTTAACTTTGAAAATAAAAGGACCATGACAAAGTCCCTTGAAAGTCGGATTACCTAGATAAACATAGAGGGTTTCCCAAATCGACCTTTCCCGTTTAAAACAGATATCTCTTATTGAAGAGCTATTTCTTAAAGCCGATTTCGCTATGTCATAGTCATGAAGAAATCATGTACAATATTTTATACAGGTTCTTTTATTGGCTTTATATATTGGGAAATAAATTGTTTACATTCATGAGATGGTTTATATTCTTATGATTTTCATAAGATATTTTTAAAGGTCGTTTGCACCGTTTATAGTACTAAACCCGTAAAACAAAATGGGTTAATGTTGGTTTGGTATGCACTGAACAATGTTTAATTGAACCTTCGTTGGTGATAATGATTGACGTTATTTGAGTTAAGAGTACTCTTGTTTGCAGTTACGGATGTGATGGTTGTTTTTTTGAATTCCGAATTATATGTATTTCATTGATAAAGCTTGCAACAGTTTAAATAATTAGAATAAACACATTTTTCTTTACAGTCACATCAAATCTAACTAACATTTCATAAGACGTTGCCATAAGTTACCCAAGTGTTAAAAATAACAGTTTAAAGTTAAACCTACAATATTGGACGAAGTTTAAACTGGTTTTACTTCCATAGCATCGATAGTGCATACCAATTCAAAATTTTAAACTAATGTATTCCTTAGACGAATTTAAATGTAAATGGTCATAAATAAGCAAAACTTCAGAAATATCGATTAGTAGTCGAAAATATGGGACTGAGTATTTGAATAAACAGACGCGGCATTCAATTTAATACTGGGATAAGATGATGCGTCTTAAGGACATATAATATATTTATTACCGAGCATTTAGTTCAATAAAAAAATCTCCTAATAAAGAGAAGATTTTTGTTAAATATGCCTGCTTTTCATCGATTCGCCTGAAAATTAAGCTTCTTTTTTGAGATTGAAAGTGGATAACCCGACATCCTTTTTTTGGTTATAATTTTCAGGGGAAACAGGTCTTTGTACTTTTGTGAAATTTTTCAACTGCCAAGATTCTCAATCCTTATTTTTACTTTTTTGAATCGTTTTTTCTTTCACATCCGATCAAAAACAAGATAAAAAGTTGAATAGTAACATTTTAAAAGTGAGCTTGCGTAAGGTACTATTTATCTTGCAGCTTTAATCCTGAAAAGGATTTTATCAGGTTTAATTTATTAATTATTTGTATGAAGCTATGTCTAAACCTCTTAGTACACTTAAGAAAAAAACTGAACTTTTGTGGTTCTTCTTTCCAGTTCATATACTTTTTTTACAATCAAGTTGTCGCTCTTCAATGTCGTCCAGTGTGAATTGTACCTCCAGATAATTTTTTGAATTGGAAGGCTAGGGCAACCCCACAGCACGTTGGTCTCGTTATAAGCTATTAAGAATCCTCAGAACGTCAACCAGCATATTGTCTGAATATAGTTGATAACGTCCCCAAGAAGAACTCATCTCAGCATGGCTGGTGTTAACCAAAACCCGCCGACCACGGATTTACGAATGAATTATAGAGCCGGACAATTGAAGAGAATATATTCTACCTTTTCATCTTACTGTTCAGTCTCGATGTGAGAATGTGTCTGATAGCCTCTTCGTTTAGTTCACAATGTTCGGTCAAAACCCCTGTTTCAAAACGTCATCCCCAAGAATATTGTTGCTGCTGCTTTGTTAAGATGATACACTACTGTTAATTTGCAGTATTGTGTTCCATCCTCCTTTTTTTTGAACTCATTGTGAGTATGTTCTCGCAATATGCTTGCTACCACTGAAACTGTTACAATGGCTGAGTAGACAGGTTCAAAAAGTTTTTGACCTGTTTCCACATTCTTGTTTATTGCTTAAACCAAGTCATAATGACATTTTAGTACTGACACTGATATGATACGTAGTCTCTTCAGAGCTACGAGCGCTTGTCTCGTATCTGTACAGATGTACACATTTTTTCCCGAGACGTTACTATCTCTCTTTTGCAGCTATGAAGATGAAGATACCATTCAGCTCAGTTTGAACCACGTTGGCATTCAGAACCTTGTTCAGTTTTTGAGCTATCACATAGACATCACAGCTTCTTCTTTGAAATTAATATAAAGGGGAGTGAGATTAAGAATAATACCCATACCACTGGTGGGTGTAATTCTCATGGCACCTGTTTATATATGTTTTTCAGTTTATCAGCCATCATATGGACACCACAACTACCTTCTTGATATTAATATCAAGGAGAGTGAGAATACTGATTATCTCTATACCCCTGGCGAGTGTGATTCTCATGGCACGTGTTATAAGATACATGCAATGAAATATGGAACATAGGGATCTTAAGCATTGTATCAGAATTGCTTTTGAACTAGTCGACCAATACCAAGCTTCAACAGATTAAAAACACGATTATTAAAATCGTTGATTTGGACACCTACAGCATATGGTACAATTCCCACCACTCCGTAGTCTCAACTGTGGGCGGTCCTAAATTAGCGTCAGAGTCGTCAGACACTTCAGACAGTCAGTAAACAGCAGTCTGATTATTCGAGTACTGTTCAAGCTCAAACATCAAAATAAAATAAAATTTGTGGAGAAAAAATGAAATTTATAGGTACAATTTTAAACGGGCTCAAAATTTGATAGAATTAAGGGCGAAAATTGTCCAACATTGTGCAAATATTACACCGAATCATCTTTGCTCAATAGATTCGGTTTTTGTTTGGCCCAGCAAGGAGGACTATTTGAACCTTCAGTTCATTAATTTTTTAGTTTTAGCAGTTGTTTTTCAGAATCCATTTTAATTTGTTTTAATTTAAAGAATCTTATTTTGTTTTAGTTGCGAATTCATTTTAATTTTGGAAGCCATTATGGCCAAAAGAAATCAAAACATATTATCTTAACTCGAAACATCAATTGTTAAAGATAATTTAACAATTAATTTTTCAAATTAAACAACATACAACGTAAGCATATTGTTTCAATATGTAGCGACGCTAACTTCTACCGTCAAAAGACACTGGAATAGGTACTAAATCGCTTAATCGCACACGCACAGACGCACATGACCACAAATATTGGAAAGAGAATAGGCGGGGTTTCTTACAGTGGTTCTGAATCCAGCTGTCCAGCTAAATACTTGATATTGTTTTATCCTGAATACATGGTTTTGAGTACTTCCCGATTTCTGAATTTGCTTTGCACTTCTTCCAGTACTCCCTCGATCTTCAGTATAATTCCCTTTTGTATTAGCTTCCCCAATATTGTCGTGAATGTAAAACCTTGGTAGTCTTAGTACCTTAGTGTCTCCTTTTTAAGATATGTACTAAAAGTGCTCTTTCCCATGCATGTTTTTGTAAATGCAGGAGTTTTTTTCATTCTTTGTTGTTTACTTTCTCCACCGCAACTTTGACGGGCTCATTTTTTACTCACTATTGCTTTGTTAATATCGTCCTTCATTCCGCAATTGCGTTTTTACTTTCCACTTTGCAAAATTGTCGTATTTTCACAGAGAATATATTTTGGAACCATTCATCTTTATCAAACAATACATATATTATGATAAAAAATATACACAATTAATAATTACGACTAAGAAATTTACATATTTCACAAACTCGAAATGAAGTTGTCCCGAAGCACAACAACAAAATCGAAAATTCAAGGGATCGTGGTTGTAGTTCCTCCTGTCCCTATATCGTGGGAAGGAGAGCATAAGTTAAAAGCAGCTGTGCTCACTTTACGTAAACAAGAATAATATTAACGAAGTCAACTCCTTGGAAAAACTTCATCTTTCAACAACAATTTGTGTTGAAGGAAAGATCCATATATATAATGCTAGGGTATATATATATAGTGGAAAAATAATTTGAAGAAGTTGAAAGAGAATCATAAAATCGAATTAGAATCATTTGAACTATCTCACAACGATAATTCAATATTTCTCTACATATTTTCTGTTTCTTTCCTCCCACTTTTCTATATTCTATTTTCACGACTCTTAGATGAATTTTAAGTGAATCTTTGATTCCACTTTAAACTTCTTCAAGTCCTTGTAAGGAAGTAAATAGGACCAAAATCTGGTAAACACCACCCAAACGACATTGGTTTTTTATATAGCAAGCCAAGCCGACGATAATAGTCTCACTGAGCTTAGGTAAACATGTGACGATATTCCAGGCAGAAACTACAGCTATACAACACTGTGCAGGAGAGCTATTAAGGCAAGAGTTTGAGGAAAATACCATTGCTATATACTCCGACAAACAAGAGGCTATAAAAGCAATCAGCAATCAGGGGGAATGAAGAGGTAGACTCACTAGCCCGAGAAGGGGCACGTTTTGTTCCCATTGACCGCCAAACTGTAACGTAACCTACTATGTCAAAGTCGATAAATAACGAGGATGATGGCGGGAATGCTGACCGGACATTGTAGGCGAGGAAGCATTTGCACACAATTGTCCTAGCAGATGGCAGCCTATGTAGGTTTTGCCAGGAAGAAGACGAAACCGCGGAGCGCATACTCTGTGAGTGCGAAGGCCTAGTAAGGGTGCGTTTGACCTATTCGGAGAAGGAAAACCGAGGGAAGAGAGCCACGCAAAGGAGGCTAATAGGTCAAGCAAAAAAATAAATCTAGACAACGAGCTCTTAATAGGGAGGACCACAATAGGTCTGCAAAGATTGCAGTGGGATAGGACAAAGAGCCACAGAAAAATATCAGTACATGGACAAAAAAAGCAGTCTCGAGAATGGTGGAACAAGGCGCTAAGAATGAGGCAGAACAAAGAGTTCATCAAGAAACCCTCGCCAAAATTCACGGAGTTTACTACTGAGCGATAATAAGAAAACAATCAGGATCATGAGCTCCTAACAGGGCATTGTAGATTTATTAAACACATGAATAACTTCGGATTGGCAGACACAACCATATGCAGGTTATGCCAAGAAGATGAAGAAACCTCAGTACACACATTGTGCTACTGCAAAGGCCTGACTAGGCTGAGGTTTTCAACGTTAGGGGAGGAAAAACCAAAACTCTTCCAGTATATCGAGGACCTGAGGTTTGCGCCATTCGAAGTCTACTTATAAGGACAGGTCTATACAAGGAACTCTAGAATAACAGGAAGGACACAATAGATCTGAAAAGGTCGTAGAGGAGCGACATATTTATCTTATCTCACTTTATGACTAGTAAGGTGGTAATTAAACATTGATAGAAAAACAAGATAAAAAGGCTTGAATTCGCCAATATCTTCGAGAAACGAGAAAAAATGAGGAGTCATTTATAAGGATCAATCGTTGCTTAATAGTGGAACTACCGCTAGACATGATAGGATGTATGTATGTATTTTGGGGTAACATTCACTGAGACCTAAAAGATCTATTGTGCCCCCTTACTTCTACTTAGTTTCTGAGGAGAGTCTCAGAGACTAGTAGCTCCTTTATTCCTATTTCCCGGATGAATTTTTGGATATCTGCAGGCTTCAACTTAGGTAACTGTCGCTCTTCTATCCAGTAGTCCCCAGATACTGTGCCCTAGGATTCTGAATTGCTGTGCAGTTCGCAAGTATGTGGGTGGAGGTTTTTTCTTCCATTCCACAAAATCTACAATCTTCTTCCTCCTTTTGAGCTTTTTCAGGCGACAATGTCCCGTTAGGATTCCTGTTGAAACTCTTAATGCAGTTTTACTTTGACTTGCGCATTCATTTGATCTCAACAGGTTGTAGTCACCCAGAAGAATCTTTGATTTCCTAAGCCCTACTAGATCTTTCCATTGCTCAGATCTTCTCTTTTCTTCGGATTTAAGTATGGTAGGATACAACAATGACAAACTCACGACAGGCTTCTGTAGTTGAATTCCGATCGGAAAGGGACCAAGATATGCTTTAGTCCATGCGTGAAACAAAGATGAATTTGTGGAAGTTACTGCAATGAGTGTTTTCTGAAGTTTGAAAAGAAAGAAAATAAAATTAGTTTAAAAATGAACTTCTGGAAACTAATGATACATTTAAAAATACCGATATTACAGTGGCAAACAATAACGTGTCGACGTTCAAATCCTAAGACTTCCGATAGTGATCTGAACCCAATATCAATGAGTACCTCAATCTAACCAGATATATCGTTGTTCTTCGTGATAGTGACCGTGCTTCATTCAAAAAATTCGGTTTACAGTATGTAATTTTTCTTAAGATCCAACTTAAATGGATGGTGATGGTCAGTTTTCAGGATTCTATGAACTGAACTTGAAGAAACACCAATTTCTGGTTCGGATGGACACATGGGGATTAACCGCTACATATGCTAAAACATTCACCACATTCTGTTCGATCTGTATTGGTTTGTTGTGATTACGATGCTTTGAGTTTGGGAATGAATCTTCTCTTTTCTTCAACCATATCAAAAGTCACATTAGAAGGGGTTCTTCTTTCGGGAAAACGCTCCTGGTATAAGGCCTGAGCATTTCGAGATTTTTTCCCACACTCATCATAGATTAGCAACTTACCTACATATTAGTTCGGTGTGAATAGGAATGGCATTTTAACTTCGGAGTTGTCACACTATGTATTGTTTTGAAACGGTACTAGGTATGAGAAAGTGACCACAATCCATGGGACATTAGATTTTACTAACATCAATCAAAAAGCGATTAAGATAGAACTTCAGCACCGACAGTTTTCTTTAGCCTTTATAAAAACTAGTTAAAAAGTAAAAATAGGCCTATCTGAAGTGAATTCGGACATGATAATTGCAGTATTCAATCGATCAATGGTTATTGTTGCAAATTAACAATAAATTGAAAATTTGGTATAATTATCCACATGTTTAAGATATAATGGGCATCTTTGAGAGATTAGGAAGAGAAGAAGTATTTTCATCACTTGAAAAAGCAATTTGCTCAGCTAGAGAGAGTACTTCTAGTATTCAAAATTGTTGAAGATGGAAAAAAAATTCTAATAAATGGAAAACTGTTCTATTCTAGCTTTGTAGATTTTCTTAGCACGTCAATGTTGAAAATCGAAGTTGTATTCAAAATAGGCCATTTCACTTGTTGAGTATTTAATATAAATAGGTATCTCCCTCTCTTTTTCGAAATATACGGGCCGTATTCTCGGAAACACACCGTTTTAATTTGGTGAAAATTTATTGAAAGCCCTAAGTTTAATGAAGCGGCTTCTTTTGTGACACTTTCGGATGCACCCGACGACGAAATTGATATTACAATCAAAACGAAAATTGCTTTTATTGCCCTCCTTTAATCGATGAACAGAAACAGAACGGTTTGAACTAGTTCGAATATTTCTCGCTTTCATTACAAAAACGAAGATATTATTGTTTATTGAAGATAAAAATGTTATAAAAATGATTATTAGTGAAATTGAATATATATACAAGGTGTCCTATGTAAAATATTAGTTCGATTTCTTATTTTTTTATCGGTGCTCACTATAGTGTGGAAAAGCCAAATGGAATAAATTCGATATCGAATAAATGAGGGCGTTTTGGGAATACTTATCTTCCATTTAGCTCTTGATATCCTGATCCAGCAAACCAACAATTTCCCGCCAATACAATATCGTTTCAGCAAGATGGAGCACCGCCCCATTACCAAATCAATGTCCCGCAGTACCTGAACCAAATTTTTCCAAATCGGTGGATAGGGAGGCGCGGATCGATAGAATGACCAGAACGATTTCCTGATTTGACGCCACTAGACTACTTTTTGTGGGGGTATGTCAAAAGTATTGTGTACAAAACTAAACCCCTCAGCTTAGATGAATTAAAAAGACGAATCACGCTTGCGATTGAATCAGTCACGCCTGAGATGTTGAGTAACGTTAGAAGAAATTTCTATACCAGATTAGCATGTTGCCAATACGTTCGCGGCGAGCATTTTGAACATTTCCTACATTGACATTTATGTTTTTTTTTCACATTATTAAGAAATAATCGAGAAATCGACGTGTTTACTAACATATACGTTTCATTTGCATTTATTCTTATTGTAATTGATTGGAAAAAAATAATATTTTTTTATTAATGTTACAATATTAAACATATTTTGCCGAGTTTCACAGTATTTATTTCACAATTGGAAGCTTCTATTGCAATTTTAATGGAAAAACATTCTAATAACGGCCATATTAATATTATTCCGATTCCATTAAATTTTATACAATTATGTTCTGACGTTTAAAAATGCAATAGGCACTTACAATTTCAATAATGTGCGATCGTTTTAGCCAATCAACTCACTATACTAGAAATATTCACATGAGCCTATTCCGTGTTAATTTTTTGTTTATTAGAAACTACAACTGTCAATGCTGTTCACTCAATAGTTTTTGAAAATATGGATTAAAATCGTTTTTCTTCAAACGTCAGTAAGCTCACTAGATATTAAAATAATTGTTGAAGAACAATAAAATACACCATAGTTCTGAAAAGAGCTGTTCTGTGAACTTACCTTCATATATATGTTATCTGTGGTTACATGTGAAGCATGACGTATGTCAATTAAAAAAAAAAATTAACAATAATTGATGTGTGCTGCTGAATCTGTGCTTAACAAAAATTTTTGTAAACCTTTATTAAAACTGTGCTGTTTAATAAAATAAACATACAGAGATCATTAGCAGTCTTTCTTTTTCATTCTACAACAGTAATATCGTAATTTTCTTATGATTTGTAATATATAGCAATGTATTTATCAAATTATACTCGATTCCTTGCTGATTGGTGATATTTTCAATGAAAATCGGAAAAAGTGTTACTTTGGAGATATTGCTCATTCCAGACCAGAACACATTGGAGATATTCCAGCTCACATAGAATTATTATCACATACTGCAAATTAGCTTGAAGGTATCTACCAGCACAGTACACCCTTCTTGCCGAATCAATTAAAAATTAAATTAAAGTGAGGTTAGCAGTTTGACATTTGTGGTAATATCTCCTACGTGCATACATGTTATGTCGAAATATCTTCAATGTGCTATTATAAATCTGATATAAACACATGGGATATATTTCCAAAGGAATACCTACCTAATATTTGAATTCTGTTACATTGGAGAAATGTATTTAATTTTTTTCTGCAAGTTTGGCGATTCCACATCATTTCGGCTATATTACGAACTTTGAGGAATACTAATACAATTCTCAATGTGTATTCATCTCATTTCACATATTTTTGTTACATTGGAGGTATTCGCAGCCCGGCCACGATTTATTCTGTTATTGTGATTAATATGATATAAAATTTCTATTAATATCCCAATTTAGTGTACAAATTACATTGCTGACCGAATGACGAGTGTCTACGCCAAAAAAAACAGAATTACATTAAAATAACTTTATTCGCATAAAAGGAAAATAATAATAATCTGTAATTAAAAATAATAAAATTCTTGCGTTTGAATTTACGAAAACAAACACTACCTATCCACGATTCTTATATCCAAATTTTAGAAAATAATAAAATTAAACATATTTTGAATCCAACAGTCGAACAAGCATCTGTATTCTCAATAGTATAAAGAAACGGAAGAAGCTTCCACGTTGTGAAACTGCCAGCGACGGGGCTTCTTCCGGTACACACACACATTTCCGCAAATCTCCGATATTCATTATTCACCGACTACTGAGGAATTCCTGTCGAATGGAAAAGCGGCAGCGATTTGGAAAATTTTTAAAATTGCCGGTATTCTGTTTCACCGGTCATATTCAACTTATTTTCAAATCTCAGTCACTAAATAATTCGAAAAAGGAATTTAGTTATAGTATTATTATAAATGGAAATCAAAAAGAGACTGAAAATGTATATGTTACAGGCAAAACAAACTTGTCCTAGGAAAAACTGATTTCGTAGTAACTGATGCAATTAATGCACACATGCCTGTACCTCTCTCTTGTCTGACAGTTATTTTTTTAGGTCTGTACGGTTTTACCGGATATTAATATTTAATATTTCATCCTAAACTGGTTTTTCCTAGGACAAACAAAGTAGTGTGTTCTAATGTTTGTAAGAAAAGGAAATTAAAAAAAAAATGATTATTGAAAATCTCATTTATTACTGAAGTAATAAATTAGTTTTTTTTTAATGGCGTAATAGTCAAAGAAAATAAAATCAAATAAAAAGTTTTCACTATACAGATTGCGTAAATTACTTTGGAACCCTGGCCTCGGATTACACAAGTACGACAAGGATATATGAAAGAGAGAGAAAGAATAATTGTGCGCGGCCATCACTTTGTTTCATCTTAGGGGTGTATACTTATTTCCCGAGACTGGCCGAATGGGCCTTTACAGAGAGAATTCACTAGTTGGTGGTATTCAGTATGCTCCCAACATGGAAGGAGTGAGGGTGTTAAAGAAATAAAAAAATGCAATCGTTATTACGTAACCTGTACATCTTAAAATTCATTTTTGTCAACATGATCATTTCAGACCAAGTTGACAATTTCTAACTACAATAGGATATCATTTCAGCCATTGTAACTTGAAAATAAAACAGCATTTCTTGAGAGAACCATAATTAATAAACTAAAAATCCCTTCCATTAATAAATTAAATTGAAAAAATAAAATAAGTAGGTAGGTACCTACACCTATTCTAAACATAAAATATAAACTTCCTGAAAAAATAAACCACCTTCCTGTGCCAGACAATAACCAAATCTGTGATAAAGATTTGATCTCATATCTCTAAGATTATTTGGCGTAATGCTGGCGCAAACGTGCTGTATTTTCACCCTCGAAAAAAGTCAACGATAACGAAACAAAAATATCATTTGTACAAATTAATCTGCGCTTCTGGCAACAGCGGTTAAAATAGGGGGGCAATGAGCATTCGGCCAGTCTCGGGAAATAAGTATACACCCCTAAGGTGAAACAAAGTACACGCCTTAATGACCTTTCTCTCTCTTTCAGCTGTTTTTCTGTCGTACTTGTGTAATCCGGACGGTTCGGATGTAATTTACGCAATCTGTATATATATACATAGTACCAGAAGAAGCCTACTTGCTGTAACAAGATGTACTTTTGAGACATTTTGAGTTGCACAAGATAACTGCCAGAAAAGAGCGAGGTACGGACATGAGAGCATTCATTGCATCAAGCACTACGAAATCAGTGTGTCCTAGGACAAACTAGTTTGGTCTGAAATATTAAAATCCATCAAGATAAGTGCGTTAGGATAAACTAGTTTGGTCTAGGAGAAACTAGTTTATCCGAACGTACTTAGGACGAACTAGTTTGTCCTAGGACAATCTAGGTCGACCTAAAAAACAGTTTGGCCTGCAACATATAAATATAATTACCGATTTCTATTACTTCAAATAATGCGGACGTGACGTTGTCTTAGGATCTTGGAGCAGCTTTCAAGAGTTTTATTTGAAGTAAATAATAAATCTGGGAGGTATCACTTAACTGAATATAAAATTATCAACATATTTCAAGATTACGGAGAAGCTAACTTTCAACGCACGAGCATATTTCCAACGCCCCATTTGCTTCGAGCTTTCAGGTTGTATTTCATTCTTCTAACCTTAAATCTGGAAAAACTTTATCGACTGATATAGTACGGTCACTGATAACGTCAATGCCGATCATCTAGGGATTTGTATGATATCTTTGGAAATTTCTTCTCAATTTTTGGCGAATAAAATATTCCAAATGGAACGTATTTAGAGTAGGTACATAATACAAAAATTTGCAGCTGATATAGTTAAGTCGTAAGCAGCTTCACTATCAGACTATAAGTTAAAGTTAGTCATCTAGGTTTTTGTTTAAAATTTATTTTTCAGTACCAAAGTACCATAAAGTTTAGGGTACGTGAAGATTTTCGACTTGTCACGGAGCTGGAAGCTGCTCCTTTCTATGCTTTCTATATTCCAGACAATTCAAGAAAATTTAATTTTAATTTTAATTTGCATATATACAGCATTACTTTCGAAATAATCTCTGGTAAAATGCATATATTACAATTGCGTTACCTACCATTGAAGTCATTTTTAAAAAGAGTTTTATTTATCGAAATTACGGTGAACTGGCCTACTAAAAAAAGTTTCTTAGCGAATACATAGCGCTTATCGATTATATTCTATCTCAAAGCTTCAAACTTTTGATATTAAGAGCTCGTTCAAAAGAAAATCGGAATATTGGAATCATAGTAGCCTGTTTTGTCATTGTAAAATTTAATAATAAAATAGAACTGAAAAAAAATATAGATAGAAATAGTATATTGTATACCTAGGCGGTAAAGTGGCATTTTTCAGGCCGAAAGAAGATATGGACAGCCGAGCCTGGCCTCTTCCTTGTGATAACAAATTTTCTTAAAATTGATGTTTTTAAAAGCTTGTAACTAAGCGATTGTGAATAAAATAGTATACATAGCACGCGGGAAGGATCATTCCATCCACGGCTTCTAGCGTCAACTAAACCACATTTTCCATCGATCTGTGCTGCCTGCCCATCATTACCTTCCACCAGGATCCACCATAATTTTCTCCTATCCATCGGCCTGCTTGTCAAATTCGTCCATACCAATTTGAAATATCCTCTTCCATAAAACTTGAGATACCTTTTTTATCACCTTATTTCTGATCCTATCCTGTCTTGTTTCATAACTACATTTATCCCACTGATTTACTCTGCTTAGTCTCATTTATTACTCATTTTTCATCACCACACATAACCCTTTCAGCTCTTCAGTTCCTCACAAGTAAGTTTAGTCCATTCAACAATATATCCTGCCTATTCCTTGAACTGCCATTTCCATGTTTTCTCTTAAAATGAAACAACTAGATAGGAAGCACCCACTTTCCAAATTTGAATACTTCATCGACCAGTTTCGTAAAAAACCTGTCGAAACTATACTACTCCTAAGCCGACTGGATCAATTAGGTTATCCCGGTCACTTCGGAATCCTTGGTAAAGGAGTAGTTCCATGCTTTATTTCATGTTGCCGGAATCACTCTTAAAAGAACTGGCAAAAAACTATCTCGGACCAAATGGACGACAAAACAAGGGTTTACTGGAATGAAATACCAAACTTAAGGTAAGAAAACTTAAGCAGAAGGATTGCGAAACATGTAGCGGGTGATTCAATAATAAGTGTTATTTCGTTGACATGAAAAATACTGTAGCTTCCATATGTCTTAACCAATTTTATTCAAGAAAAAAATAAAAACACTCAATTTTTAAATTGGCAACTAGAGGGCTCTATTTATGATTTTTTTCACAAAATGTCAAATGGAATGGTATAACTCTAGCCAGCTTATATTGCATCACCTAGCGAGAATCTATGGAATATTTTTAATCAATATTTTAGGGCCGATTTTCTTATTAGAATTTTTCCCCTAACCCTAGATTTTAGAGTCTATATCATACGGTTTTGTATGAAAGTACAATAGATAGTATTGTCGCAGTGTACGGTTCTGAGAAGACAACTCAAATAAACCAAACCAAACTAACCCTCTCTTAAAACTTGAACATTTCATCCACCAACTTCAAAAGAAAACTTAATAAAATCAAGTCCAGAACGTAGGATCTTGTGAATACTTTCCACTTAAATAACGGAGAAGTTTAATATCATGTGGTGAAGTGAATAACTGGAATATCAAATCACACCAAGGTAATTTGGTATTGATCAGAATCAAGGGTTACTTTATTTAATAATAGGTACAGTTTCCCCGCAAATAAAGAGACAATTCAAAGGGACAAATAGCTGGCGACACACACTACTCCAATGAAAATTTCAATCGGTTTATATGATACAAGTCCAGATCACCCAGTCCCAGTCTTGTCTTCATTTCGTTCGTTCCCAGCATCGCAACCTAACTATTTTCATTTGATATATGTATGTATGTATGTCTTTTGGGGTAACATTCACTGAGACCTAAAAGATCTATTGTGCCCCCTTACTTCTACTTAGTTTCTGAGGAAAGTCTCAGAGACTAGTAGCTCCTTTAGTCCTATTTCCCCGAGGAATTTTAGGATATCTGCAGGCTTCAACTTAGGTAACTGTCCCTCTTCCATCCAGTAGTCTCGCAGGTGCTGTGCCCTTGGATTCTGAATTGCTGTGCAGTTCGCAAGTATGTGGATGGAGGATTCTTCTTCCATTCCACAAAACCTACAATCTTCTTCCTCCACTATTTTGAGCTTTTTAAGGTGCCCATTCAGGCGACAATGTTCCGTTGGGATTCGTGTTAAAACTCTTAGTGCAGTTTTGCTTTGACTTATGCATTCATTTGATCTCAACAGGTTGTAGTCACCCAGAAGAATCTTTGATTGCCTAAGCCCTACTAGATCTTTCCAATTGTCAGATCTTCTCTTTTCTTCGGCTTTACCTATTTCTTCCAATATTACATTGGAGCTGATTCCGCAAAAAGGTTCCGGCCCCCAAAAGGGTATATCAGTCCCCCTCTTTGCTAGTTCATCTGCTATTTCGTTTCCTTCTATTCCAGTGTGTCCTGGAATCCACAGTAAGGTGACTATATTGTTCTCGCCTAGTTCATTAAGTTTGCCTAGGCATTCCCACAGACTTTTGGAACTGATTACACAAGAACTCAGCGCTTTAATGGCTGCTTGACTATCAGACATTATGATAATCCTTTGCCTTCTATATCCTTTGTTAATATTGAACTGGGCACACTTTCTTATTGCGTGAATTTCCGCTTGAAATATACTTGGGGTTTTTCCCAAGCTTTCAGAGTGTTTGGTGCCGGGCCAGTACACTCCTATCCCAGTTCCTTCTATTGCTTTTGAGCCGTCTGTGTACCATTGAATGGCATTCTTTCCAAGTCTGGTAATGGTATTTGGATCTCATTCCTTCTTGTTGCTTAATTCCGTAACGAATTTCTTTGAAAAGTTATACTTTTTCATCATACCATCCTGTGGCATGTCCCAGGTTGTCTGATTTCTAAGAAGTGAAGAGGTGGTTTTCTTTTGAATGATTCCCTCTCTACTTAGTCTGTATCTTGTTCTTTCTGCAACACTCTCCACCACCATATGTAATGGTGTGAGGTTGAGAATCACTTCCATTGCTGCCGTTGGGCATGTACTCATTCCTCCTGTTCATTTGATATATGGTAGTTTCTCAGTCTATTCCTTATTTTGTCCTGTCTACTATCCTCAATAGTGATATCATCAGTCCAGATCTTTCCATTCTGTTTCTTTCTCTAGCACATTTCCCTCTCCAGTAATCTGTTCTTACTTCTTTCTCGTTAACGTGGTTCCCCAGTGGTTTTTGATGACCCTGAAAACCAAGGTGATCTATTATGAAAGTTTTTGTTCGGGGAATTCCAACCCATGGGTTCTTATACCACTGAATTAACACAGTATGTTCATTATTATACCTACACAGTTTTTGTAATATCTCTGAAGTTTTAAAAAGGAATTTGCAATAAAACTAATTAAATGAGTCTTGAAAATGTTGAAAATCCCCGCTGCTGTTCACGGAATTTTTCCGCTTTTCTTAATATTATAGTATTTTTGTTTCAATTACCGGAGACGTATACAATAAATCCCTGAATAAACGTCAAGTTTTATTTCCCCAGAATACAATTCGAAATTAAGGAATATCCAAGCAATGTGGAAAATTCGGGAGATAAACATATTTTCATTTTGTATTGTTCATTCAAACAATGTACACCGATCAACTGAGTAATCTGTCTGAAATTGTACAGGTGCAGGTCACTTATATACATATTCGAATGGAAAGAATGGAAAAATAAGATTAATGTTGTCTTGAAAATTATATTATTTGTGAAGATTTAGACGTAAAGTACTTTTTGAATAATAATAACAGTAATTGAAAATGGAATTGGGATAACAAACAAAATCTAACATAAACTCCAGGTGATGAAGTTGTAGCATCCTTAATCAAAATAAGAGTTTGAACAGGTGTCCTAACAGGTCTGAATGGACCATAGAGATACTACAGGCTGTAGGCCGCTATGTTAGTGGAAATGTCCGTCTGTACTCCGGTGAGTGAGAAAAAGGCAGACGATCAGAGGTTTTTTGTCTTTGTCTCTGTATATTAGAGAAATATAGCACATGCTGATATACATCGAGCTGGCTTGATGCCTCCATCTGTAGTATATCTAAGGAATGGACACCTCAAAAGGTTTAAACTAATGGATGAGGAATAAAGTAGATTTTGTGGAATTCGATAAGGAATCTTCATTCACATACTTAGGCTACTGTAAAGCATTACAGAATCCCAGGACACAATATCTAGAAAACTATCGGAAAAAAGAGGAAGACTTGCCTAAACTGAAGCCTGCTGATAGGACTCAGGCCCATTTGCACCATCTATCCCTAAAACTGATACTTAGCAAAGTATCATTTAACTATAAGGGTCACTTATAATTTTTTGTTCTTTTGCACCATTCAGATATTGACCTGGTTTAACTGAGTAACATATAAAATAAAAGAAGATGTGGCATCGTTGGAATTTTATAGCTATTTTTCCATTCTTGTATTGGCACTGAACATGTTCTTTTTATTAGTGTCGCTTGTCGCATGTAGTGTTTGTCAATCCAAATTTGAAGTTGGGTTAGTTTATAGTTTCCCTAGAAGCAACGAAACCTGCTTTCGAAAAAATAGACACATCAATGTGTAGTGGTTAGATTCTCCCAACTTATCAATCAATCAATATTAATAAATGTAAAACAGTAGGTTTCTTAGTACGGACTCTTTTATAAAACGACAGACCGTCAAAATCATGAAAATGATCAGGACGTGTATGAATTTGACGAGATAGTCCATGTGCAATTATTTCTAGGACTTCAATATCGTCATCAACCGCGTCAAAGTCACGTATGAATCGTAATAATTCCATACTGGCACACCTACACAGACTTCGCTTCATTACCTCTTTCTTTAACTTAGCTCTTCGCTTGCGTTATCCGAAAATGTTAGGTTAAGTGTCACTTAAATACCTTTGAGGGCCGGTCTAACTGGGTACCGGTAAATTATTCGAAATCAATTGTTCAAAATCAATTGTTCGAAAATCAATTTTTCGAATGACCGATTATTCGAAAATCAATTATTCGAAACTCAATTGTTCGAAATCAATTTATCGAATAGGTGGCAGGTTCCTAATGGTGATAAAATACGAAGGTGGTTTGGTAGGGGTAGGTTTGGTTGGGTTATTATTGGAAATTATTATAATTTATTCTTCAAAAATTGACTAAAAATACGAAGGTGGTTTGGTAGGGGTTATTATTGGAAATTATTATAATTTATTCTTCAAAAATTGACTAAAAATACAAAGGTGGTTTGGTAGGGGTAGGTTTGGTTGGGTTATTATTGGAAATTATTATAATTTATTCTTCAAAAATTGACTAAAAATACGAAGGTGGTTTGGTAGGGGTTATTATTGGAAATTATTATAATTTATTCTTCAAAAATTGACTAAAAATACAAAGGTGGTTTGGTAGGGGTAGGTTTGGTTGGGTTATTATTGGAAATTATTATAATTTATTCTTCAAAAATTGACTAAAAATACGAAGGTGGTTTGGTAGGGGTTATTATTGGAAATTATTATAATTTATTCTTCAAAAATTGACTAAAAATACAAAGGTGGTTTGGTAGGGGTAGGTTTGGTTGGGTTATTATTGGAAATTATTATAATTTACTTTACAAAAATTGTCATTCGATAAATTCACAAAGTAATAAAAACTTCTATCTATCTATTTTTGTATATTCTATTCAGAATATTGAATTTCGAACAATAGATTTTCGAACAATTGATTTTCGAATAATTGACTTTCGAAGAATTGACTTTCGAAGAATTGATTTCGAACAATTTACCTAGATCCGGTCTAACTACCGCTTAAATTAAAGGAAACTTACTGGCAGATAAGTGACACTTATCGTTTGGTGCAAAGAGTTAAGTTTCCCTTTAGCGATTTAAGTGTCACTTAAGTTTTGAATGAAGGTGGTGCAAATGACCCTAAAGAAACTGAGACTTCTCTCAAGTTCTGACTAGACTCAATAAATATTTTCCTTTCTTTTCACAAAGTTTCAGTAAAAATGTAACAAAACCTTGTATAAATGATTTTTTGTAACGGATATTTATCGATTGCAAAGCAGGGGTTTTTCTGTGATCACGCTTTTAGAAATAATTGTCATTGTTTGTTTTTGAACGGTGTGTGTGTATAGCGGTATTCATCATTTAGATTGATGGCTGCACCTATTGTTTACACTCTATTACGGCAACGCTCAATATCTAATCTCTCAAAATATTTTCTTTGGTAAGGTAATACTCTACTAGAAAAATAATCATGAAATATATTAAACGGTATATATATTTTTTTGGAATAATATTGACGTGCTTTTATTTCATTATCTTTTTGGTTATCACTTTATTTTCGTTAATATTAGAAAATGTGTTATAAAAGCGTAAGAACAAAGGGTTGGATATATCTAGGAAGGTATATTTATTATACAGCTTGGAAAAAAGTTGTTGCTGGAAATAATTTTCAAATATTGTTATATATTTGATGGCTAGAGGCAGTAAATAATAGTAACTTAAAATTGAGGTATCTATCTACAGAGTATTTTACGTTACTTCGATTATGTAATGCTTCTTCTGAAACAACTGGTAGGTGCCAGTGAGAAAGTTGACCCAAAACAATAATAATTATTGTTTTGGGGACATTAAAGTTATAATTATTATAACTCAAATGTCCTGGAGTTTGACAAACTGAGAATCGTTTGGAAGGGAATTTATTTTGATCCAGCTGAAAATTCTGTAAGTTTAGTAGGCGCCCAGAAGTCCCAAATTATTGACACTGCTTTTGTTTCCTGTTGTTTGGGCAACTTCCTCTAGAGGTCGTTTAAAAAACTACGATGGAACGTTAATTTTACAATTTGTTAATTTTTGGATTCTCTTTTAAATAGATCGAAGGACTATGAAGTCAAGTTAACTACCCCACCAATCTCGACTGGTTAATTTACAAGTTCGAAACAATGTTAAGGCAAAAATGCATAAAATATTTCAATTTTCATTGTGTGTGTGTTTCTCGCGGCTTTATCGTACAACTAGTAGCTCGAACCTGCTTATATCGTCGACTTTCGCATGGAGACGAGAGGTGCCACGACGTATCGTTTTTTTTGCTGGATATCGATTTTTTTTAACAAAACACAGTTCATCGTAGCCGTTGTTGGAAATGGGTTTCATGGTTACTCATAATATATTGAAAATATTATTATTTTGTTGATATAGTTTTATGTCAGATTTGAAAGATAACGTTTTATAATTTTACTTGTCATTAAATATTTGAGGAGAAGCTCTTTCATTTTATTCCAATATTATACACAATAGTTTCTACATTTTGGCGACCGTGACAGGACTACTACTATTGTGAAATGGAAAATCAAGATAGGTACAAGAAAGAAAGAGCTCTGTTAAGACGAGCGTTTATTAAAACCACTAAAGAATTTGAAACTGTAATACAAGACAGGCATTGGAAGAAAGAAGATATTACAGACTTAATAAACCGGCTCGAAGACAAAGCAGAACGTTTATACATTGTAGACCAAAAATTGAATGATATTTACTTGTCTGTAGACACCATGAGTGAAGGAGAATTAGAGCAAGAATGGGATGATACAGAGTTTTATCGCAATGAATTCATTCGCTACAAAAATAAAAGCTATTATCTTCTAAACAACAATCAGAATCATAGAGATGAAGATAATAGAAGTACTATCAGTACGAGTGAGTCTTCAAAACGAAAATTCCGTCTGCCGAAGCTAGAACTTAAGAAATTTAGCGGGGATGTTAAAGAATGGATTGGATTTTGGGGACAGTTTAAGAAAATTCACCAAGATCAAGATATCGACAATGAGGACAAGTTTCAATATCTTTTGCAATCAACAGAAGACAAATCTGCTGCACGAGAACTTGTAGCAAGCTTTCCGCCATCAGCAGATAACTACGAGAAGGCTATAGAACAACTTAAGAACAGGTTTGCACGCGATGAACTTCTCATAGAAGTATATGTTCGAGAGCTTTTAAATCTAGTTCTGAATCAAAAAGTAGGTATATCTCTGTCATCTTTATTTGACAAATTAGAAACTCAGTTGAGAGCACTTGAAACTCTAGGAGTTACTAGTGATAAGTATGCAGCTATGCTCTATCCTTTAGTAGAATCAGCATTACCAGAAGACATATTACGAGTTTGGGAGCGACACCGAAGTAGTAATTATCTTTCATTGAATAACAAAGATCAAACTAATTATCTAAATATGTTATTAGAGTTCCTGAGAAGTGAAGTTGAAAGCGAGGAAAGAATCAATTTAGCACAAAAAACATTTCTGAAAGAAAAAATGAAGAAGTCTTACAGTCAGATTACAGAAATAGCAAAATCAAATGAAACAGAACCTTGTACAGCAGCTAGTTTAACAGTTGGGATTAAAGATACTGGTAAGAAAATCAAATGGATCAGTAATAATTGTATATTTTGTAACAGAAAACATTTAAGTAAGGATTGCATATCAGCACAAAAACTTTCGTTCAATGAAAAAAAAGATTTAGTTTCAAAAAAGAACTGTTGCTTTGGATGTCTCAAACCAAATCATAACTTGAAAAATTGCAAAATTTTCTTGAAATGTATTTTATGTAGTAAAAAGCATGTACCTATTATGTGTCCCGATTTACAAATGAAACAAGAGCTAGAAAAAGGTAAAACCGAAGAAAGTAAAGTAGTTGAAAATACATTAGCTAGTCATAATCAAGTTAGTAAGGAAACTTTATTACAAACACTTAGTGTAAGAGTGGTCAATGAAAAAACTTCAAAAGTAGTTAGAGTTCTGCTTGACACAGGATCACAGAGATCATATATTTTATCAAATTTAGCAGCTGAAATGAACTTTACCAAAATTCGCGAAGAAAATTTAATACAGGGTGTTTTTGGAGGAACAGAATTAAATCCAGAAATTCGTAATTTATTTGAAGTTACCATACAGAGTCTAGATCGTTCTTTTAGCACGAATATACATCTTTTAGAACAAAAGAAAATTTGTAATTATATACCAAGATTAACAAATGAATTGGTCATATCGAATTTAAAGAAGAAGAATATTATTATAACCGATTCAACTTATGATTCTCTTGAAATTTCTATTTTATTAGGTGCTGACGTATTAGCTAGTTTATTTACTGGAACTGTAGAAAATATAGAAGAAGGAATTATCGCCATGCAAACCAAGCTTGGATGGACGCTAATGGGTAGACTTCACAACAAGATGAATTCTTTTCAATCAACGACTCAGACATTATTGATTTCAGACCTATGGAACTTAGATGTACTCGGCATTACAGATCCAGTTGAGGTAAAAAGTAAGAATGATATGCATCATGAAGTATTAGAGCGATTTAACAATTCCATTATTTTTAATAAGAATCAAAGGTATGAGGTAATGTTGCCTTGGTCAGAAGGTCATCCAGAACTTCACAGTAACAAAGAAATATCTGAAAAAAGGTTAATTTCTGTAACAAGTAAACTTAGAGATATGAATAAGTTTTCTGAATATGAACAAGTTTTTCATGAATGGGAACAACTTAAAATAATTGAAGAAGTTACCAATGAATTTGGCAGTAATTCTTGTCATTACTTGCCGCATCATGCAATAATAAAAGACTCTAGTGCAAGTACTAAAATCAGGCCAGTATTCAATGCATCCGCTAAAGATAAAAGAGGTCATTCTTTAAATAGTTGTTTAGAAACTGGTCCTAATTTATTAGAATTAATACCTTCAATTTTATTAGGATTTCGAATAGGCTCGATAGGTGTAATTTCAGACATCAAGAAGGCATTTTTACAAATCAGTTTAGCCGAAAAAGATAGAGACTTCCTAAGATTTTTATGGTGGAAAGACTATTCAAAAAGGGAAATGAAAATTTATAGACATTGTAGAGTCGTATTTGGAGTAAAATCAAGTCCATTTTTATTAGCAGCTACCATAAATCATCATCTAGAAGCTGAAGCTGAACAATATAAAAATACAGCACTTAAACTAAAACAATCATTCTATGTTGATAACTGCGTTACAAGTGTAAATTCTGATGAAGAACTAAACATTTTTATCTCAGAATCTACATCTTTAATGACAAAAGGAAGTTTTGATTTAAGAGGCTGGATACATTCCTTTGGAGAAGGTAATGAAGATATAGCATGTAAGAATAATGTCACTTCAGTATTGGGTTTGTCATGGAATTTTAAAAATGACACGCTTTTTTGCGATATGCACAGTATAAATGATTTATCTGATGTTCCATCAACCAGAAGAGGGTTACTATCCATTGCCCAGAAATTATTTGACCCAATTGGTTTCACGTGCCCTGTATTGCTCATCCCAAAAACTATTTTACAAACTACATGGAAATTAAAATTAGGATGGGATAAAGAGTTACCTGAAGAGATTATAAAGCAATTCAAGAAATGGGTAAAACAAATTTCTTGGTTAAACTTATGTGTAATTCCTAGAGCTCTAAGTTACGTTTCTTTAAATAATTCCAACAATACTTTACATATCTTTTGTGATGCAAGTAGAATGGCATATGCAGCATGTGTTTTTATAAGAATGGAATTTGAGGAAAAAGTATCAGTCCAGCTTCTACAAGCTAAGTCGAGAATTGCACCAATGAAAGAAATTACCTTACCTCGTTTGGAATTGATGGCAGCATTAATTGGTTCAAGATTATCTAACTCTATAAAACAAACTGAAAATTTAAACATATCCAAGACTTTTTATTGGTCTGATTCAACAGTTGTATTGGCTTGGATAAAAACAAAGGGTGATTGGAATACCTTTGTTGGAAATAGAGTAAAAGAAATATGTATTTTTACCGACTCAAAAGATTGGAATCATGTACCAGGTGAAATGAATATTGCGGATCTTCCATCTAGAGGTTGTGATGCAAAACACCTCATGGAAAGTAAATGGTGGGAGGGTCCTGACTGGCTAAAAGAGAAACCTGAGTGTTGGCCGAAGTCAAATGATATATTATATCCTGAATATGAAATTGAAAAAGAACGAAAGAAATATACTACAACTGTAATATGTGAAACTAAAATTTTAACCAAGAATTTCAATTACTTTTCAAAGTTTACGAAAATATGTAGAATGATAGGATGGATTCTAAGATTTCACTTCAATTCAAAAAGTAATGAAAAAGGTAGATTGAAAAATGAACTGACATTTGCTGAGATAAAAAAGGCCGAAACTTATTTATTAAAAATGATACAGACCGAAAGTTTTGGAAAATTAAAACTTGAAGTAGTACACAATTTACAGGTATTTATCGATAAACAAGATTTATTACGAGTAAAAACAAGATTGTCTTACCTAGATGATACTGAACAATTTAAGTTTCCTATATTATTGCCCACTAACCACGAGATTGTTAATAAGCTGATTTATGAACAGCATATATTAAACCATCATGCAGGAGTAATAACACTGCTCGGAATTTTAAGGGAAAATTATTGGATACTAAAAGGTAGGAAAACTATCAAACAAGTTTTATCTAATTGTGTTATATGTAAAAGACATAGTCAGAAGTCGATAGAAACACCTTTTGCACCATTACCGGAAAATCGGATAAAAGACACTGCACCATTTCAAGTAACAGGGATAGATTATGCTGGTCCACTATATTTGAAAGAAGAAAAGAAAGCCTGGTTTGTTATATTCACGTGTGCTGTTTATAGGGCTGTTCACTTAGAGCTAGTAACTTCGTTGTCTACTGATACTTTCTTATTAGTTTTAAGAAGATTTATAGCTCGTCGAGGAAGGGTTTCAATTATTTATTCCGATAATGGTACCAATTTTATTGGAGCTAATAATCATTTGAAGAAAATTGATTGGGAGGAAATAGTAAATTATTCTTCAGTGAAGAAAATAGAATGGATTTTCAATACTCCAACTGCATCCTGGTGGGGAGGATGGTGGGAGCGCATGATAAGAACTATTAAAGAACTGTTACGACGAAATTTGGGAAAATCAAATCTAAATTATGAAGAACTTACTACTATTTTGTGTGACTGCGAATCTATTATCAATTCTAGACCACTGACTTACGTTTCGGAAAATGAAGAATTAATTCCACTTAGTCCAGCACATTTCATACAGAGTAATCCAAGCAGTGAGGTACCAGATCTAGATGTTATCGACAGACAGCATTTAATGAAAAGATATAGATACCTACAGAAAATCAGACAAGATATGCGAACTAGATTTAGAAAAGAATACTTGTCAAATTTAATCAACTATGGTTTTAGGAAAAGTAGTTTTAATCTGCAAGTAGGAGACATTGTAATCTTAGAAGTAGATAATGTGAAAAGAGTGAATTGGCCAATAGCCAAAGTTCTAGAAATTTACCCAGGAAAAGACAACGTATCAAGAGTCGCAAGGATTAAATTATCCCATCACGAATTAATTAGACCGGTTCAAAAATTATATCCATTAGAAATTCGTGATTACACTATACTTAACAAAGAGAAGAAAACACAAGAAGAAAATGATGAAGAGCAAAGATTAGCCAGTCGGAGATTTAATCAAGAAGAAGGGAATTCATTAAGAACTAGATATGGAAGATTAGTCAGAAAACCTTCACGTTATGGCGATCCATGAAAATAAGAAGTTCTGCGAAGTTTCCTCTTCGCACAATGTGGGAGGATGTTGGAAATGGGTTTCATGGTTACTCATAATATATTGAAAATATTATTATTTTGTTGATATAGTTTTATGTCAGATTTGAAAGATAACGTTTTATAATTTTACTTGTCATTAAATATTTGAGGAGAAGCTCTTTCATTTTATTCCAATATTATACACAATAGTTTCTACAGCCGTTGTTAATGTAGCATATAGATGAAAGAGTGTTAATAATCAGTTCGTGACAATCTTCGGAAGCTAGTTTGGAAATTAAAAAAACTAGAATTAACCAAATCAGTAAATGGACACGTCCAGGCTCGCAGAGTATTGGGATTGATATCAAGAAGGTTAAAATAACCAATCATTCCAATCGCTCTTCCGCTCTAAACGTAATTTGACAAAATCTGGAGCCAACTTGAAAGATCACTGGTCATTCTTCAACTGAGTCTCTGAAACCATACATAAAGCTAAGAAATGAACATCACCTTAACATCGTTGAAAACATAAGAGAAATAAAAACCGGCCAGGTGCGAGTCGGTCTTGTGCACGAAGTTTTCCGCACAAAAATCTATAAAAACATACATACATACATACGTGTTACATCAGGGCTAGCATTAGAGTACCATCGAGATTTAGCTAACGCCTCGGTAGATAACAATATTATCCTGAGGTGGGTTAAGGGGCACGACAGGCGCAAAGGTAACCGCACTGCTGACTCTTTAGCAAGGGAAGCGGCTGGACTAAGAATTCTTGGACTGCCCGTTTAGGCGGCAATGTCCTGTTAGGATTCCTGTTAAAACTCTTAGTGCAGTTTTACTTTGACTTATGCATTAATTTGATCTCAACGGGTTGTAGCCACCCATCAGAATCTTTAATTGTCTAAGCCCTACTCGATCTTTCCAAGAGCCAGATCTTCTATTTTCTTCGTCTTTGCCTATTTTTTCCATTATTACATTGGGGCTGATACCGCAAAAGGGTTCCGGCCTCCAAAAAGATCTTTCGGTCCCCCTCTTTGCTAGTCCATCTGCTATTCCATTTTCTTCTAATCCAGTGTGTCCTGGAATCCACAGTAAGGTGGACATTTACATATTTTAGCGATTTTTGGGCTAGTGGCGAAAGCAATGTTCTGGTGACGTAACTGATATGGTAATTTGATGGACTCGTTTTAGATGGGTAGTGATAAAATGTTTATAACGGGTACGTTTATTTGTAAGAATCATTGACGTACGATAACATCTGTTTGTGAAAATTCCTATATCATGTGAGTACGATAAAATTTTCAGAGAGGATTTACTTAATTGTATAAGATTCCATTCACCAGGAACGTTCAATGAAATTTTTATAAGGGATCATTTATTTGTGATTCTATTCTGTCTGCAATTTCGATTTATTTTATTTTTGTTAATTTAGATTCAGATTTTGCGAATATTCAGACTGTTTTGTCAGGTGGAATGTTAGGGAAATTATCAAGTTTAATATATTTATCCCACCCCTTTACCTTCGAGTGCGTATTTATAAAGATATTTGTCGGAAACATTTATAACGCCGACCTAGCGTAAAAAACTAAATTATTCAAATTTAGCTACATAAAATTAAACGGGATGTGTAAAAGTTGGAAAATTAGAGAACTTCGTTATCTCGCCGGCGTAAAAATATCAACTCTAAATTCCACGAAACTGGTTTAGTTACTTACTAAAATTAACTTTCGCAAATCCTCTTAACCTAATTTACTCGAATTTCTTAACAATTTTCACCCTTCGCAATGTTCGCGGCAATTTAAAGCTATACAGGTTTTTCCACCGGCATTGATCAATATCAAAATAAACAGGTGGAGCTTTTTTAAATTTTTCAGTTTACTGTCGTGAACAATTTCCAAATAGACGCATACTTGTGTCTGATTAAATTCAAAGTTATTGCCAGAGCCAACGGAAAGCTGAAAATTACATATTTGCAATTCAATCCAATTTTAGACAAAATAAATACGGTGATACTACTGTCATTTTAACACGTCAAGATTATAGCGATAATTTTCAAACTTATTTATTCTAAAAATATGAAAAAAATGTTCACAGATCCAACTAAAGCATTTTCAAAACAAATTAGATACGAATTAGGAAAAGCAAATTAGAGGAATTAAGTTTTTTAATATAAAATTCTTCATGTTTATGCAATTTTTATCTCGTAAATGCATTAAACCTCTTCCATCCTCTTCTTCTGCATGCCTATATCTCGAGCTCTCGCCTGTATTTTGCACTGGGTTATTACAGTATTATCTTACCATGCTTTTAGCAATGGAAGGAACTGAGATAGGAGTGTACAGGCCAGGAACCAAGCATTCTGAAGTGTGTCCAGTTCAATTTGACAAAGGATGTATGTATGTATGTATGTCTTTTGGGGTAACATTCACTGAGACCTAAAAGATCTATTGTGCCCCCTTACTTCTACCTAGTTCCTGAGGAAAGTCTCAGAGACTAGTAGCTCCTTTAGTCCTATTTCAAAGGATATAGCAGGCAAGATATTATAATAATGTTGAATAATCAAGCACTGAGCTCTTGTATAATCAGTTCCAAAGTGGTGTGGAAGTGCCTAGGCATACTCAATGAACTGGGCGAGAACCATATAGTGACCTTACTGTGGATTTCAGAACGCACTGGAATAGAATGAAATGAAATAGCAGATGGACTGAAAGACCAATCAGTTCCAATGTAATATTGGAAGAAATAGGCAATGCCGAAGAAAAGAGAAGATCTAACCATTGGAAAGATCTAGTAGGGCTCACACAATCAAATATTCTGATGGAAGGCTACAACCCGTTGAGATCAAATGAATGCCTAAGTCAAAGTAAGACTCTATCTATCACTTGTAGTGTGCTGTGACACTCAACTCACACTTAATAATTTATAGTAGACTTAAAGTTTTATAGAATCACCATTTATGGATATATAGTGTTACTTAAAGTTTTATAGTGTTTGCGACAGTAATTTTGTGGTAACTTATTTTTCTAAGGGTGTAGACTTTGTTTTGAGTCGTGACAGAACAACAGAGATGTGATACAACCAACAATAATGGAATGTGTGATAAGAGTAATTAAGAGGGGAAGATTGAGGAACATAGATATAAGGAAAGATCTGTAAGTATAATTTACACGGGACTCTATTGATGAGCAAAAGATTAATTGGACGGGACATTTGCAATGAATGAACGAAAAAATTCTGGTAGAATCAGTTTGGAAAGCAAAAATACCATGAAAAGGGAACAAAAAAAAAGCGGACCAATAAAGACGTAATACTAAATAAAATAAACATGAGCCGGAAAGAAACTGACATGAAATAGACCAGAGATAATAAATCGATGTTTCATACCTATTATCCTTAATGATGTACAGGGTATTTAGTTTCCAGGTATATTCAGTATAACAGTGGCGAGAGAGAGAGAGAGTTTTTGTTAGAAAACTTTGTTGATCAGCGCTTGGATTAAAACTAAAAACAACTCTGAAATTAATACACACCGGTGAATATTTCACATAAACAATTTGGCTGTAGCCGTCGGCGCAGCTGCATAAATTATATTTCCCAAACTTGATTAAATACGTTTCAAATCACCGCTGCATTTTGTTTACATTGTTAACCACACATTATTACTATTTTTCTCTCTTGCTAAGGTTCAAAAACGTTGTTAATCCACGTTTTAATTAAACGTTATCACTATTCCAGATTCTGTATTGTCGGAAAAATATTAAGTTGATTTTAATTGTGTGTTTTATGTGTTTTTTGCAATTTTTCATTTTACGGAGATCGGCACAATGGACGTAGAGATGTGCTTTTGTTTCAGGAACGAAAATTTGAACAAAAGATTCAGAAACTATAGAATTAATCAATGAAAATATGAGTTGAAATGAATTCTTACAATGGTTCAATTATTTAATAATAATTATGCTTGGAATAAAAAAACTATGAAAAGCGCAAAAATTCCTTATTATCACCGATTACTTATTTACTATTCATTAACAACTCCCTTCGTATGGGAACTAAGCTTATGCCATTTTAATATTTGTCATAACTCCTACAGGAAACGTACAGTTATTTAAAGAAGAATTTACAGGCACATAATCATTTTCTATTATAAAACTTCCTATTAATATTAATCCGGGATAGTTAGGACAAGAATTTTTCCGAAATGGAATGTTAACATCCTAATCTCGAAAACATATCAACCTCCAATTAGTAGATCATTACAGCCCAGGCTTTGTTAGAGATCCGAGGTGCGTAGCGCCGACCGATTGTGGTCATACCTAGTACCGTTTTGAAATAATACATAGTGTGAATTGCCATTCCTTTTCATACTGAATGAATATGCTCAGGCCTTATACCAGGAACGTTTTCCCGAAAAAAGAACCCCTTCTCATGTGATTTCTGCTATGATTGAAAAGGAGATGCGGCAAGGTTTCTTTCCAAACTCAAAGCATAGTAATCATAACAAACCAATACAGACCGAACAGAATGCGGTGAATGTTTTAGCATATGTTAATCCTCATGTGCCCATCCGAACCATTGCTAGACTTGTTATCTATTTCAATAAGAATTAATTTGGAGAAATTTTGAACTAATTTTATTTTTGAAATGTTGACTGGGAAAACACACTGATAAAATCGACGAAAAAAATCTTGAACACTGTTACCATTGATTAGACAATACAAAACTGACCAAATTGTTTGCCCTGAACGGCTATTATAGTTGGTCACGTTAGCTGGATTGCCTAATTTAAATGATTTGATTGTCGTTTCAACATAATTTGACATTGTAACAGCGCCGGATTAACCACAGGGCACAATGGACAACTGCCCAGGGGCGAGATTCAAATAAGGGGCGAACAAATTTCATGATTATTAAAATCATACTCGTTAAAGTGGCAAAAGTCTTGAATGTGAATAGAAAAATTATGTTTCATGTTTAAACACCAAGAAGTGCCAAATGCTGCGCGGCATCCTTTGCCTTTTTTTGGGCTTTTTGTAGGAAGCCGCGTCGGAATAATCTCGCACTGGGCCATTCGGTGACCTTTACTAGCTTCGAATATTTTTTTTTAATAATAAATAAAACGTTATTATGACTATTTTTCCAGTGTAAATACATATACCTTTCACGTACGTCGTATGTGCTGTCGAGGAGGGGAGATAGATGGAAGGAGAGAAAAAAAATTATTTGCCCAGGGCGCAAAATATCATTAATCCGGCGCTGCATTCTAATGTAGTTAGTATATGAAAAATTGTGCACTGTCAAAAAAAAAAACACCACCACCAGCAACTTTTTAAGCGAATCCTGCAGCGCCGTAGGAAACTTTTCGCCCATTTTAAAATACCCATTAAGAAAATAGACAATATAAGCTTCCTAATGAGCTCTAAACTTAAAACCTTCATATTAATTTTAAAGCGAATAATATTGTGTATCCAGCAGTTTCTATTTTCGAATGGGGGATATACGTTAATTTATGTTTATATCCTCGTGAAAAGTAACCTGTTTATAAAAAGCTAATTTAACCGTAAAATTTTATTTTTCGCCGTATCGTAAATTTCAGCTAGCAGTTAATTTTCGAAATTAACAATAACTGTTTTAGATTACACCTGTTAGAACATCGAATACAACATTTGGCCAGAATAATGCGAGATCGTCAAAAGAGTTTATGAATTTTTTCTTTTTGTACCGGGTGTCTCAATAATAATAATAATAAATGGTTGGATTAGTTTAAAAGGGCGTCGATTGGTAAGGTTGGTTTTACCTCATTCGACCTGTAATAGATATTTACGTTACTAGTTCGGTAAGTACACTTTTACAGTACGAGTGAGATATTTTCGAAACGAGTACTGTAAAAGTTTACCGGACGTGTGACGTACAAGATTTTATTTCATACTGCTAAAAAACACAAAAGAAATGCATGTAAAATTTCATTACAGGAAAATTAGCACGTAATATTTCATTACGTGCTACTATCCCGTAAAAGTCTATTTTCCGGATTGAAATCAAGTACGTAAAGGTATGTTTTAGGGTACAGTATGAAATAAAATATTTTTCCTACGACCACATAGGAAAGTAACGTATATCGCAGTACCTCAGAAAGTGGCTTATATCAAACTAGCGTGCGAATTACTTTCCACACATGAGCGGAAAGTAACTTTCCGCACGCATGCGGATAATCAGTCAAATGCATAGTTTCTATTAAGATCGACCACTGTCAAGCTGTCAAATATATAATTTTTAATTAGATTCACTTACGTAATATCTAAATTTGAAGCGATCTATTTGAAAAGTGGAATTTTTCCATTTTCTTGATTAATAAAAGTTTAAGACGCGGTCGAACATTTAGTAAAAGGTCGAAGAAGAAAGCATCAAATATAGTTGAAGAGGAAGAAAATGAACATGAATACCATGCATTCCAAAGAGAAGAAATGGAAGAGGCTATGAAGAAACTTAAAATAGGAAAAGCCAGTGGGAAGGATGAAGTAGCGCCAGAGATGATAAAATGGTTAGGAGAGAAAGGAAAAGAATGGCTGTGTCTTATATGCAGGGAAGCATGGGAAACTCAAAAAATCCCCAAAGACTGGGAAAATAACCTTATACTGCCAATACATAAAAAAGGGGAACAGACACTGTGCAATAATTATAGACCAATATGTTTAGCCCAAACCAGCTTTAAAATCTAAACAAAAATAATAGAGATCCGATTAAGACATTATATAGAAGCAAAATTAGAAGAGGAACAAGCAGCTTTTAGAGCAGGAAGACAAGCGAATGACAATATATACATTTTAAGAAGACTTATTGATAATACAATAGAAGCGGGAGGAGAAATGTATCGAACATTTATAGACTTGAAGGCAGCTTTTGACACAGTAGAAAGAGAAAAAATTTGGGAGGTATTGGTAGAATAAGAAGTACCGAAAGCTCTAATTAATATAATTAAAAGCACATACGAGACTGTAAAAGTGAGAGTGCAGATAGGAGGTCAAAGATCGGAAGAGTTTTCAATGAAAAAAGGTATAAAACAAGGTGATAGCTTAAGCCCACTGTTGTTTGTCATTATTATGGACAAAATTGTCAAGGAAATAAAAAGACAAGCAGGGAATCTGGACATGATAATAGGGTACAGAAACATGGTGCCGGTCAGATTAAGTATTCTACTATACGCAGACGATATTGTACTCATAGCAAAATCAAAAAATAAAATGCAGAAACTAATTAACTTATTAGCAAAAGAAATAGAAAACATGAAAATGACAATAAATACAGAAAAAACCAAAGTAATGATAGTAAACGGAAAACAGCGAGAGGGGAGTAATGACAATGAATTGAAATGTAATCACAAAACATTAGAAAGAGTAACCACCTATAACTACCTAGGAAGTATCATAACAGAAGATGGGAAAATAGATGCAGAACTTAATAACAGAGCAAATAAATCGACAAGATTATATTATTCCTTAAATCGAACATTATTAAGCCAAAAACACATTGATATGGACACAAAGCTGGAAATATATAACAAAATTACAGTACCAACTATTACTTATGCTAGTGAGAACTGGGTACTGCAGAAAAAGCTGGAAACAAAAATAAATGCAATGGAAATGAAACATTTAAGGAAAATAGCAGGTAAAACGAAATGGGACAAAGTAAGGAACGAAGAAATCAGAAGCATAACAAATCAAGATTCAATAATATTAAAGATTAAAAATAAACAATTTAACTGGTTTGGCCACCTAGTGAGAATGAAACAAGATAGAATTGCGAGAAAAGTTTTGGAAATGGGAATATCAAGAAAAGAGGAAGACCCAGAAGGAAATGGATAGACCAGATTGAAGAAATTGGAAAGAACAAAGGAAAAACTTTAGAAGAGATGAAGGCATTGGCCAGGGGCAGAAAAGAATGGAAAAAATGGGTTCAGGAAGAACTCCAATCCGACGCAAGAAGAGGCATAAGGATAAGAGAAAGAAAGAAAGAAAGAATTAGATTTACCTATGTAATATCTAAATTTGAATGAAAAGTGGAATTTTTCCATTTTCTTAATTAATAAAAGTTTAAGACGCGGTCGAACCCGCGTACTCTTCGTCAGAAGTCCGATGCTGCACCAACATTTATAATAGAAGGAAAATGTAATCATCTTGATAGGTATTTATCATATATAAAAAGCAGGCTTTGACAAATTGTGAGAAATGTCAAAAAATGTTTGAAACTTGATCATCCAAAAACATATACTAGTCATTGTTTCCGAAGATCTGCAGCTACAATTCTGATATAGATGCAGTAGGAGATATTACCACTTTTAAGAGACACGGGGGATGGAAATCCTCTGCTGTCACTGATGAGGGGTATATCAATGACTCAACCACAAACAGGATGAATGTAGCATCTAAAATTGTATGTGCAGTGACTGCAACATGTGAAGAAACTATTCAGTCACCAATAAATCCAAAACCATCATCGTCAAACACTATTTATTACAAGCGATAGTTTTTCTCATAACATCCAAGAAAATCTAGAATCTAATCTTTCATACACACCATCACAATTTACAAATTGCAACAATAATAATTTCACTTTCAATTTCTATAATTATCCAACCAATTAATAATTGTAATAACCTACCTATAACTACTTAAATTTTTGTTACTAATGATAGTTATTGTTACTTTTTGAAATAAATTATGTTTAACCGTAATATTTTGTGTATTAATATGTCAGATGTTGATTACACATTATTTGGTGAAATTATCACGTAGTCGTAGGAAAAATACTGTACATTACTCGTGCGAAAGTGATTTCGCACACTCGTGTGATTGTCGCACTTGGCTTATGTCTCTTGTTACAACATTTCCCACTCGTGTGAAAAATGTCACTTTCCGCACACGTAATGTAATATACTATTTTGTACATCTGCCATTAAAAGTGACATTTTTAATGCCTGTCGAACGTGTTAAAAGCAGACGTTCACAGAGTAGCGTGTTAAAAGCGACAATCATTAATTTTTTTTTAACCAAATAGAAGTAGTTCATGAAATAAAGTGTATGTGTCGCTGCAGCCTGCAGACGGCATAATTCTTTCAGCAATTGCCTTTTTATGAATAATAGATTGATCGATGTAACCCTCAGCTACTCTTGTAAACTTCCATCCTCCGTTATATTTGCTCCTGAGCCTGCTAGCAAAGAAGCAGAAGACCTTCTATAACAGTGACCTGTATATTCCTTTGGATCCAGTAGGTTCAAAAACTCAGCAACCAATGAGGGCATTTTCCCAAACGTATTTATACCAACTGAGTTCGCAGTGCATTCATAATTTGACTATTTCAGAAAAAAACGTCCATGAATAATATCAGAAGGGCGTAATGCAGCGTATTTATTAAAAAATAGTCAATATATTTTCCAGTAAAAAAGAACGACTTATTTTTGTATTAGGAATTTGAACAATCAACGATTTATCTATTGATTTAATATCATCTATATTAATAAATGGCACAACTCTTCACGTCGACAGGTTCCATACTTATATTCCGAAAATAGTAGCAACTTTCCATATCAAGTATGTTTCATCTCGCGCCTCATTTATAAACTTCTGAACCTGTTTAAACCTAAGTGTTTTTGATTTTTTGGGACTATAACCATCATTTTTCTTATATGACAACCAAGTAGGTATTTAAAGATGACAGTAGCCTACTAAGTTTTTGTCGATTTTATTCGATTCTCCATATAAATGTATGAGGCGTTGGCAAATTGCCATGAGAAATGATATTTCTCACAGTATGATCAATATTTGGTGTTGAAATTAAGTAACGTATGAGAAATACGTCACTTTTCATAGCAGTTGTAGAAAAAATTGTTTATTTCTCCAAAATGTATGCAACGCTCCTGTTTTATCGGCATATTCTAGACTCTTCGGCATTTCCTTTTTTACTTATTCCCATATTTGTTTCAGGACATAAAATTTTGGCCAAGCGCATGGACTGAAGTATATGGTGGGATTTAGTTTTAATGAACTGCATCAGTATTCAGGGATGAATTCAAATGAACGAATTACGAGATACGGACGCATGAAGGAAAGAAGTGGATTTTCTGACCTAAATGGGTAAGTCAAATTTAAACGACGGCATTTTCTGGATGGTAAATGTTTTATTGATGTCTATGGAATTTGGCATTATAATTTGTTTCTTAGTAGATTGTAACGTAAATAACCAATTGGTCAACTGAACCAGGTTCACGTGTTGACGATAGTCAAATCAATCAATAGAAAGAAGTTTAGGATGTGATCAGGTCTAGACTGGTAAAACACTGTAAATACTCCCTCAACAGGCTGGCAAGAGACAACAAAGTGTCTCTAATATGGGTGCCGGTACATGAGGGGATTGCAGGTAATGAAATGGCTGAGCAGTTAGCTAAAGAAAGCTCTAAAGGAGACTTCATAGGTCATAGTTCAAGTGCCTGGGCTGTTGGGCACAACCCAATTGAATGAATGAATGTAATCAGCTGAACCACAGTCAAATTAATATTTGTATGTTGGTAATACGACTCTTTAGTAATATTTATGAATTTCATTAAAATTATTGGTACTAACTTGAATGTTTCGTCCACTTTACTGATTGATTTATTCGTACTCGAAAGAAACGAGAACTTCCTTCGTAAATACATCTGTCATGCCAGGGTTTTCCTGGATATCAAAAAAAAATTTCATTCAAAAGAAATAATCCTATCGAGTGGTATAATAAATGTTATTCAATTCATGATGAAATGTAAATTTTTTATATAAATATACAATGTTGAGTATATAAATCGAATTTAAAAATTAACTACGAAAGAAAGGGAGTATTAAAGCATTTTCCAAACTAGTCGACATCATAACGAAATTTATAAGAGCAGATTTTAACAAATTTCACAAGGATCAAAGGAATTTCCTTTCTTTTTGTTTCCCGCATCCAGAAAAATAGAAAAAGAAAACGAGAGAGAGAGAGAAGCAATTCTCGAGCCCTTTACGCGATTTTAAAATATATTTTTTCCGTCAGTGCTAAATGAATTTTAATTTGTGCTCTTTATTATGAGAGAAAAGGAGCGTTTTTGACAAGGTCCATTATTTCAAAGCGAGTGAAGAATACCAAACGAGAGTCGAAAAAGTTTTTGCATTGAAACGATCTTGATTGTTTTTTATGCGATTTGTTGGAAACGGAGATCTTACTTAATTGCGAAAAATGAACTTTGTATACAGAAAAGTTTTTCTCTTCTTATTTTCGTTCAATTCTATCATCGCTGATAGAAAATATATTTTAATCAAAACCGACAATATAAAAACGAATTTGTTAAAAACAAAGTAACTATTATAATAGCAAACACATTCCCTTCACATAGTTGCCGTCTTCTTAAAAAAATATAAGTATCTACAGAAATTAAAAATAGCCTACAAAAACTCATAACAATCATGCGTTGATAATAAATTTCGAATGCGAAAGTTGCTAGTTTCATTTCCGCATGAGCCAATGCATTACGCATTTGCATATTCGCGAATAAAATGCAACGAGTAGTATAAACATCTGTTTAATTAATTTGCAACGAAATTTCACAGTATATTGAACAAATTTGACGATAGATTTGTCCTTGTTGGCAGATCTGGAAAAAGCTGAAATATTGAATGCATTCACAAGGCAATTTAATCATCGAAACAATATCTTACAGGTTGGCAAATAAATTTTGGCAGTTGACGATGTGCGAGAAAGCCATACAACTTGACAACGTTGTAAACGCAGTTACCGGGAAGGGCAGGCGACGTACAAATATATCTACTTGATTATTCTGAGAAAACCGCGTTCTTGGTAATTTGTCGTTAAATCAAATATCTTAGGAATGTTCAGAACGAAACGGAGATTTATTAATTTTGATCGAAATATGATGGTTGTAAATAAAATAGTATACAAACCATCATAGCTAACCTCGACGCTTTGCGTCTCGGTTAACTAACTGATCTCACGACAGGAATCAATCACTTCCCACCTCGGTGTGTAATATACTATTTCCGGCTATAGCGTGGAAGTGAAAGTAAGTAATGAGTTTCCTTACCGTTTTAAAGGTAAGAAATGTCTATATTACTGACCGATTGTGAATAAACGTATTTTATTCACAATCGGTCAGTAATATAGACATTTCTTACCTTCAAAGCGGTAGGGAAGTGACTCATTACTTACTTTCACTTCCATGTCTTAGCTGGAAAAGTACTTTTCCGGCTAGAAGTATGTGTCACTTTTCCGAAGTATGACAATATTGTGTTGAACTGGTTTAAAAAAAAATAATACCTTTCTTTGCTTTTCTACGGAATTACCCATTCCCTCAACCGCAGCTTTTTGGACTTCCGGAGGAGTACACGTTAATTCAAAATAAGACATTATGTACTTGTTCAAGCAAAAAATTTAAAATTTCGTGACAGGAAGAATATTCTATGACATAAATGTCAAAACCAATAAATTAGTAATTTTGCTTAGCAACAGATTCATGAAGTTCTTTGTCGAAATAAATATTGAATTGTGATAACAAATTTACTTAAAATTAATGTTTTTAAAAGCTTGTAACTAAGCGATTGTGAATAAAATAGCATACATACCACGCGGGAAGGATCATTCCATCCACGGCTTTTAGCCTGGGCTGTAATGATCTACTTCCCCGCTAGGTATGTAATATACTATTTAACCATTTTCAGTTCCTTCAAATTAAATTTTCCAATTGGAATTTTAACAGTGTAAGTTCGTATCACATGTCCATAGTGAGTAATTTTGTTTGCTGCTCGTGTAACAGCCTTTATATATAAATAAATTTCGTGAGACTCTGTGTAAATTGGAACAATCGAGGTAAATTAATAGCTCGGTTATGAAAACAAGGCCGTGTTCATTACTATGCATTCAACAGAACGACACAAAAGATACCGAGACTATCTGAAAGGAATGAAATACGTTCGCTAAATACATCGCAATTTGAATCAAATGCTCGTGAAGGAAAATACGGGGAATGCATTGTAATTAGTGAGGAATAGAGTTTCATTTTTCTTATAAAATTCCTATTACACTAGTCAAAGTACACAAAATATCCGTTAAATGCCACAAAAAATACAAAAAACCTGAAAATTCAAAATTGAATTGAGAAAATTTTTGTTTTTGTTTTTTCGCTCTAATTGTTTAAATAATAAACTTACAAAAAAACTTCCAGAACAAAATTTGTAGCTGATAGATGTATCTACAAATTTTGGCTGAAAAGTTTTTCTGTAAACTAAAAAGTTTACGAGATAAAATTAATTTCAGTGGTAGTCAATTCGTGGTTACGCGCGAACGGTACGTGAGCCAAATTTATTAACCGCTCGATTTAAAAGTTAATAATTTTCGGCTTATAACATTCTGAAAAAATAAATAAACTCATGTAAAATGTAGAGAAAGATCTCAACTTTTAGATAGAAATACTTTCAAATTTGAAAAAGTAGATTTTCTGACTGTAATATCAGTTTATTATAATTCCTATTTAATTAATACTTATCCCAGTGAAAATTCCTTTTGAATTTAGCATTGCACATGAGCATAAAACATTATTATTATAAAAGCAAAGCCATCAATATTTGGAATTTTAAACGAATGCTTTTTAAAAATCTTTTTTTTTTGCATGCTTAATTTTACTTGTCTTTTTTAGACTTCATTCAATTTTATCTTTTTTCGAAATTAATATAATTTAATGAAACTTTACTACTAAACACTTTGAAGCATCTACTTTCGACACTACTATACAGTTTTTCTATAAATACCAAGTTTTTTAAATAATAGACAATTATTTAAAATAAATACTCGAATCAGAGGTCTGTCAGCAAAACTTCTATATTATTTAAAAATTTGTGAACTTTATAATGAACATATTAAGAAGTGATCGCGATACAAAAGAACACACCTATGGCTCAGGAAAGAAAGAGAAGGGAGTACAAATAAAGGTGAAAAAGCAGGTGAGAGGGCGTGGAAAATCGATGATAATACATTAAAAAATTTGAAAAAAAAATTTTTTCCTCAATGTATTTGTAGATACCTCATTTTAGAACACATTTCATATGAAACTTTTTTTTCTAAATGTCATTGTTTTTTTACTATCATAAAATTAGAAACATGAAAATTGATGATGTTCAAAAATACTACTATGGAAATTTCGTATATATTTTAAAAACTAATACAGATACAAAAAAAATGTTCAGACAAATTTTGTAGACAAATGTATTAGCTACAATTTTTTATTTCACATTTTTCTGTGTTTTCATTATTTAAACAATTAGAGCGAAAAACAAAAACAAAAATTTTCACTCGACGATTTTCCGGAAAATCGTATGCCTAGCATTGTAAAGTTTTTCTCATGTTAATCACAACCCTTTTAAATACTCAATTTTGAATTTTCAAGTTTTTTGTGTTTTTTGCGGCATTTTACGGATATTTTGTGTACTTTGACTACGCTAGAAGGAGTTTGATTAAAATATTCCAAATTACTAATTTTATTTTATTATTTGTAGAAAAAATATTGTTTGCACACATGCATAAAGTGTCTTTTTTCACTCATGGAATTTAAATTCGTGAAAAAACTACCACTTCATGCACTAGTTTCCAATAAAAAACACGCGATAGGACAATTTGTATCTATTTAAGTGAGAGATATAAACCAAATTTTTCAACGACTATGAACATTTGATTGTATCCGGGAATTTCTCATCACAACTAGATAGGAACTCACCGTCGGATAAATCTGATAGATCGTTATAAATATTCAAGGCAGGTAGTTAGTCCAAACTAACTCAATTTATTACTTCAAAGAGTTGCTTAAAGGGCAGTGATTAACGTTGAACCATATCATACGTCGGTTGAGTTGCACTGGTACATGTTAAAGAGATGACGTGAAGTTGTAAAATAGATACCAAGGATTCACTTACTATCCGATTAAGGTCAGTCTTTCATATGAATGTTGGGGAAATTCAATTGGAGAATAGTCTGGTATCTGAAATTACTGTTGTTTATTGTTATTGATTTGGAGTGAAATTAGAAATTTATTAAGAAACTGACTCCACTAGTCGATTTGTCATGCCAAAAAACATCATTTCACATGTTTTTCTAGTAATCAATTTTTTGTTGTTAATTTTTTACCCAAGATATGGGAAATTTAGCAATTTGGAGATATTTTTTTTTAAAGGAGCCGCCCCTTCGCCTGCACCACCTCAACCTCTTGGGCTTATTGTGGATTCTCCTAATTTTTACAGGTTGGTTGTAGAAGTCTTCTGGAGTCATTTGGGGTCTTCCATATAGTTTTTGCCTCCTGTGGTCCAGCGTCTCACAGTTGGATAATATGTGCAGAGCTGTTTCGGTGTCCTTTTTGGATCTTCTGCATGTAAGGTCTCAGTTATACAGCCCTATTTTGTTCAGGTGCTCCTTTGTGGGAAAGGGTCCCGTAGGAAGCCCCGTTATGGTGCGTAGTTTGTTCCTTCTCATCGAGAGCAGTTGTTTCGCTTCTTTTTCTGATGGTTCTTTCATAAATTTCTTCCCATGTGTTTGCCTGGGCGTATTCTTCCAGTGTTTTTTGTGTTGATCTTTCACCCACCCTTTTAACCATGACCTAGTGAAGCCTCTGGGGA
This sequence comes from Lochmaea capreae, assembly GCA_949126875.1. NCBI lineage: Eukaryota > Metazoa > Arthropoda > Insecta > Coleoptera > Chrysomelidae > Lochmaea > Lochmaea capreae. The sequence continues at coordinate 30,352,779 of OX421401.1, read as the reverse complement.
TTCCCACAGATGGTTCGGGTCCATTCATCAGTTTTGACGATCCTGCTCTTGCAAGTTCGTCAGCTTTTTTATTGCCAGCGATGCCTTTGTGACCTGGGACCCACTCCAGTGTTACACTGTTCCGAGTCGCCAGTCTACTAGGTTCTTCGTCGCATTCCCATACCAGCCGAGATGTTACCTTAGAGCTCTGAAGTGCTTTAAAGGCAGCTTGACTGTCACTGGAGATATTTTTCGATATTGATTCAATTCTTGGGAATATTGATTCAAAAGGTATGTCAAATCTCATTCTGAATTGTTTTAAAACCATTACAACGTTGTATCTATCCGATTTCAGAAATTATGAATGAGTGGATTGGTACTATGGTATCAAACAAATTTCCTCCACCAGTTCATTTGTCATTTTCCTGCTTCCATAGTAACAATATTTCTAACACCATTTGATTCCACATTAATATTTTCACTTATAATTACACGCGAGCTTTTTTTTGTCGAAGTAAACTTGACATGTATCAATAAGAATTTTGTTGCCTGGCAGTTTTTTGAGTTATATTACCTAACGGCAACAAAATTCGAATTATAAATGTTAAGTTTACTTCGAATCAAAAAAAAGCTGAAGTGTAATTCGGTAAGACAATTTAATGAATATGTAAATCAATAAATTAAAAAATGAGATGTAAACTAGTTTATTTAATTTAACGGAACAATACAATTGTTGAAAACACAATTATTAAAGTTAGTTTGATTTTCAGAAAAATTCACATAACGTCATCAAAAATTTGTTTACAATGCAACCAGCTTTGATATTGGGCAGAGAATGACCCACACGTAATTTGCAAGTTTCATAGGCAAACTCCACGAAAATTTAACGTCTGGTGTGGCATTTTTGGTGACCATATAGTTGGACCAAATTTTATTGAGGGAAACTTGAATGGCGAGACTTATTTACAATTACTCAAGGAAGCTATTGATCCGGAAATAACACGAATACTAGAAAACGATGATACCTTGTCAGAAGCTTTGCTAGCGTTTCAACAAGATGGGGCACCTCTACAATACGCTCGGTGGATAGGTAGACGTGTCCCAACGTTGGAATGGCCACCTAGGTCACTTAATGTAACACCCTTGGACTTTTTTTGTGGGGATATCTGAAATCCAAAATGTATGCCTCTCAGCCAGCATCTATGGATGCTTCACGTCAGCAAATTAGTCAAGAATGTAGACAAATAACCACAGAAATGCTACATAATGTTCGAAACTCATTTGATGCTCGGCTGTATCATTGTATGGAAACCAATGGAAAACAATTCGAGCACCTTATAAAATAATTTAGTATTGTTTTGCTGTTTTGTTACGAATTAAAATGTTGCTATTAGTAAATTGGAATTATCCGAAGCTCCCAACTGATTGACTTTTCACTTATGTATTATAAATTATTGTTATCCTCTTGTAAAGGAAAATCCACCAAATTGGGAGGGGTAACCATAGGGGGAAGGGGGTTACAGTTACAACGTCTACATATGAGCAAAAATACGACCTCCTTTATATGATTTTTTACGTGTTTTTCCAGAAAATTGTGAATTTGAACTATTTTTTCAGCCTGTTTAATTAAATATCAAAAAATTCAGCTAGAGTTTTATAAAATTAGCAATTTCTGCCTAGATATAAATAGTAAATACTTACTTACATTTCTGCAACGTCTGGATTTCTCAAAGGCGCGAGAAGTTTCTTCCATATTTTCTCAACAACTTCTCCAATTTCCGCATCCTTTGTTCCGCAATCTGCAATATAAAGTCCTCAGGTAAAATCTCGCAATAAAACATATTCCAAATAATTAAACGGTAATGCAGAGGCTTGTAATCCGCGTTTTATTATTTATTTAATTAACTAATGTGAGATTAATTTCGACAACTAACAACGTTAAAACAATAAAAGGGATGTTGAATATCTATTATATCCGTTAGAGGGATTTAAAATTATAGTTAAAACAAAATCATTTTCAAATTATTCACCCTGATGGGATTAAACGTAATTTTAAAATAATTTTCATGGTGTATTAAATTTTTAATTAATTATTACCCATTCAGGAGTTATTTAAAGTTGATGGATTATTTTTTTTCTGTGTTTGATCCAAGAACGAACTGAAAAGCCTCCTTTTCCCTCCTACAAAACTCTCCTTTTAAAAGAAATCGACTTGAAGCAAAAGAAAAGATGCTTACAGAAGCATTGTTTACTTCTCTTAATTCGCCAAACCTCACAAAAACCCTCTTCTCTTTATTATTTCGACTGAGCTGCCTGACTGACCTCATTTATGTTTGTAGAGGAATTAAACCCAAGAATTTCATTTCGAGATTTTTGAATTTTCCGGGTATGTTTATCCCTCTGTTGACTGTCACTTACTATATCGTTCAACTCGGTCCAAGTTCGAGACTTTCGAACAATTTCAGTCGGTGAATCTTGAATTTATTATGGAAATATTATTTATAAAGTGAACTGGATGGTCTTTTATATGTTTTATTGAAGACGGAACAGAAAAAACTGTAAGACCATTCTCGTCCATTAAAATTTCAAAAGAATATACAGGGTGTCCCAGGAGTTCGTAAAAAAACTTGGGAGATGATAGAAAGACTAAAAATAATGATGGTATTTCATATAAAAATTTTTCTTTACGCCCTTCGTTAACGAACTATAGGGCGCTAAAGTTGGGAATGAAAAATGCTTTTTTATTTACAATTATTAAATGGCTGATTGGAAATTAGTAATATTTTAACCGTTAATAAACACCATAATTGCACACTTTTTGGCGTGATAGACAAGTCTACAACATACTTGTGAACTCAGGTACCGACTAAGTTTAATGGTGGATGCGCCATTTTTTTGGTAATTAAAACTTTTTTCAGTTATAAATGCAACAATTGGGTTTTGTGAACATTTTTAGAGATATCAAGTCCTCTTGTGACATCTCGATAACATTAACGGTTTAAGAGATACGGGCAATTTTATGTCGCACTGCACACCTATATTGGCGCATTCACATTTATTTTGAATGTACGATTACAGGAAGCATCCTGTATTATTAGGAAATTATTAATAAATCGGTACAGTCTACATTTATAAAAATAAACTTTTACATTATTATTACTACTTTTATTATTTACTAATTATGATGTATAAAACAAAAACAATTAATTTAACAAAAGTAAAAATACGACAATACCAACAACAACCAAATACATATGTTACGTCCCAAGCCCGATCTTGTACGGAGTCGAGCTTCGTACAATGAATTTGTACGAAGTCCGATCTGTACAAGCCATTTTGTACGAAGCCGAGATTGGCGGACTTCGGACAGAGATGATTGTACGAAGTCGACTCTGTACAACGCTGGTTGTACGGAGTCGGAGCATCGATACTCACTCGGTAATGAGCGCGCTATTAAGACTCTCGTCGTGTAGGAGGGTAGGGTAGGGTAGGTTGGGTTGGATTTCCTTCGCTTCTAATGCACTTTACAACATTTTGGAAAATATCCATTAAAAAGTGTACGGAAAGCAAGTTTTTCTGTGAATTATACAATTCCATTTTTCGATTTGGGTTAGGGTTGGGTAGGTTGGGTGAGATTTCCTTCGCTTTCAATGCACTTCACAAAAATTTATGAAATTTCCCTTAAAAAAGTGTATAGAAAGCTAGGATATCTATGAAAAGAACATCTCCTCGCTTTCCATAATGTTCAAATTATAATAATTTTCAATAATAACCCAACCAAACCTACCCCTACCAAACCACCTTCGTATTTTTAGTCAATTTTTGAAGAATAAATTATAATAATTTTCAATAATAACCCAACCAAACCTACCCCTACCAAACCACCTTCGTATTTTTAGTCAATTTTTGTAGAATAAATTATAATAATTTTCAATAATAACCCAACCAAACCTACCCCTACCAAACCACATCCCTCGCGCGCCTGGCACCAGACGACCAGCCCCGCGAGAAAGCCGATGCTCCGACTCCGTACAACCAGCGTTGTACAGAGTCGACTTCGTACAATCATCTCTGTCCGAAGTCCGCCAATCTCGGCTTCGTACAAATGGCTTGTACAGATCGGACTTCGTACAAATTCATTGTACGAAGCTCGACTCCGTACAAGATCGGGCTTGGGACGTAACACATACATTATTCTAAGTACGCGGCTGTCATCCCACTTTAAAATCATTTCTAAATGCTTGTCATCTATCTACACTTCTTGTCAGGGTGAGAAATTGTAACATTATTTATTTTAAATTTAAAAATGGGAGAATTTACCTTTAATGAGTGTGCGGATATGCAAATGATGTTTGGTACGTTTTTGGTACGAACTCCTGGGATATATTTGTGTCCCAAGATTTTTTTACACGCTGTAACTCTGGAATTAACCAATAGGTTTATTTGAAAATTGGGTAATCCTTTTGGGACCTACAATAATATCATCCGAGGTATTATACAGGGTATTTGTGACGTCATCGTAGAAGCAGGGACGTCATCGCAATAAAAAAAATTCAATAGAAGGGGGGATGAAACTTAGCTCAAATGAAAGAGTTTTTTATTTAAAATTCAGCCGTGTATCACAGCGAGGGTAGGTTCTCAAGTGGATAATTACACCAAGTTTTCAGTTTAATGTTTATTTGCAACAATAACCAGTGATCGCTTAAGTGCCGCAATTATTATATTCGGATTCACTTCAGATAGGCCTATTTTCACTTTTTAACAAGTTTTTATAAAAGATAAAGAAAACAGTTGTCGTTGGAATTCTACCTTAATCGCTTTTTTGTACTTTAAATCACCCGTAGCGAAAAAATGACAAGACAAGACACGGTGTTTATTTTTGCCCAAAACATATTAAGAATGTGTTCGCGGTATCTATTTGTTGCTATTTTGCAACTTATTTGTTAATGACAAATTACTGACCACTCGTAAGCAAAAAGTCACAAAAGTTTTTGTGTTTGCAATAACTCAATGCAATTGGTTTCATCCTGGCACCTCTTGATGGTCGGTTATCTGGAATTTCTATGCGTTATTTTAGTTTTCGGATAGCGATGGTTGATGTATATTTGACTATAGGGTCAATTTTATAAGAAATGGTTAAAAATATAAGTTTCCGTTAGTAGAAATGTTTTAATCTATACATAGTCAAGATAAGGATTTGAATTTTAACATATATGGTGTCCAATAAAGAGTTTTCCGTTCATATTTTAAAGATTATTATGCATACAGAATAGTAAAATGGAGTTAGCAGATTGTCTAATTTTTAACCTTGCGTTAAAAGTTAACATTTGCTTATAGAATTGCATCTATTGGCTGTGATTGATAAATATTTTGAGCAGAGAGATCCGTTAAGTTAGCATTCCGAAATATCGAAAGTTATAAATTTTTAGTGTTTTTTAGATAAGAAAGGGTTGGTTTGAAAAATATTACTTAACGATTTATAAAATAAAATAAACCGAAGGACTATTGCTACTTTCTTTTAGTATTTAGTAGATTGTTTTTTCAAAAAAGCACTGCAAAAATGCTTAATTTTTACAAATTCGTGGTTGTTACACGACTTTGGATGTCGATTGTGTTTGTTCGAAAATATTTGTGGAATTTATAGTTTATGAAAAAACTGATCCCACCTATCGATTTTTTATGTCAAAAGAACACATTCCACAAGTTGCCAGTATTTTTCTAGATACAGAATTTTTTGAAATTCACCTAATCCTTGCAAATATTGATTGAGAAATTCACTTCTTCTGGTAAAATTGCTTCCTTAATCGATTAGTAGCTATTACATCGTTGTAACCATCCCATATCTCGAGTTACAAATACTTTTAGTTTTATAGTTTTTCGAAGGATTTCACTACCTCTACTTTGATGCTTAAAAAATTAAAAATTCCTCTGATTATTATGTTTTCCCTAGTTCTAGTATACTTATTTGTGAAACCTAAGACTCAACATATAACACATTTTTTTTATGTATCCTAATATTTGAAAAAAAGTGTAGTTTTTCTACTACTATACTACGACTTGTTAATTAAATACAAATTTTCAGTTTCACGATGATACTGATTATAACACTGGTTTTCATTATGGAACTGAAAAATTTACCAATATTAATCTAGACGTTTAAATCACCAGGTCCAATATTTTCTGTAGAATGTTTGACAGTTTCCAACAGATTCGTTTTTTCTAACAGTTTCAATCTTTTGCGTAAGTCAAAAAGGTAGATACCTTCCACTTAAAAAAAATGTTATAAATACATTATCAATTAATTATTATACCGCAAAAAAAAATAATAAATGACATCGGTTGTGAAATTTTCCCCTTATATACAAACTGATTTATTTATTTGTGAAATTGAGAAGAAGCCCCAACTCCTCTCTTCTCCAAATTGGTTTTGTGTTTGCAGACTATAAAATAGCAATGAAAAGGCTTCCCGAAACTATTTTCTAGCGTTAATAAAGTCTTCGATGAAATCAAACCTTCTTGGCACTTGGCGAACTTCCAGAGGCGTTCCAATGTCATTTCTATACACCCGGATACGCTATAAATTCATTCTTAGTGATAGATATTAACATCTAAACTCTACTCTATTTTAAAACAAGCAAAACTTTCAATATCTTTTTCAAACTCGGAACATTCTTGGACACGCAGTATATTTGGTTTCTAGTTTTAAAAAATATGAACGCCCATGTATTTGTTTTTGGCATCCTTCTAGTTTCTTTCACTACAGTACAACTTAGGCCAAACAGAGAGTGTTTAGGTTGCATTATAAAGTCTTTATTTATTTATTTATATACTTCTTTTCAATCCGGAAAATAGACTTTTACGGGATAGTAGCAAGTAATTCAATTTTACAGGCTTTTACATATTAAAAACTAATAAAAACTTAGTTATGCTTAAAAAGTATAAATATACATTTATTGAAATTCATCAGCAAAACAATAAACAGAATGATTTGATGGGTATCAGTGATGCCCCATGGCTTCATGAGATTTGCGCAAAATGTCCTCAGGACATTATTTAAAAACAATATTGTTTCTAGGGGTACCAACTACAGGCCAACTATCTTGGCATTGAATGCAAATTTCAAAAATTGCGAACGCCGATAAATATATCAATATTTTATTTTTTCACTTACCGAACTTGTAACGTAAATATCTATTCTGGCACTTTTTTTAGGCGGATTTACAAATTTAAAGTGTAGAGCCTTCGCTAGAAGATAATATTTCTTGTGGGGCTATGATTAGTTTTGAGATCTTACCAGATTCATATTAAAGCAAATAGAGCATGAAGAATTGGAGTTCTGTACAAACCTGTAGCGATTGAGATTGGTAAAGTTTGTCTATAAGATGTAGTTTTATTATATCGTTAATGAATATCAAAAAAATTCGGACCTAAAACGGAACCTTGCGAATTGTGAATTATTTTAATTACCGAGAACATTCAAGAAGGAAATCAAATTTTTTGGGCGTAACCCTTTGTGCCCGCTACTGATTAGCACTTCATAAACATCTCACATAATAAACAATCTCCCCAATTTTTTCCAATCAATACCCCAATGTCTCCAAAGTCAGGAGAACTTAATTTGGCCAATACTTATTCTTAATACGAATGTGACCCAATTGCCCCCACCGTTTTTCTCTTTCTCTCTGTCTCTCGTGTCGAATTCCATTAGGGTGGGGAAAGAGCCAACAATATGCTTTTAGAATGATTTCACTCCCACCTCGACAGATTTTCCGGTAGGGAAAAAGCGCACCCCACAAATTCAGTTCAGTTTAGAGCGCTGAAGGGTGCTTTTCACAAACGGGAAATTGCCTTCTACACGCGTCCGGGGTAGACACATGTTGTGGAAGTTTGTCTTTTTAGTGAGTTTGTGCTTTCAAATTGAAGATGATGAAAGTAAGGTCTGAAGTTTTTCTTCTACAACTTTTAGATTGATATTTGATGAGGAGATTTTAAGGGAAGCTTTCTAGATATAAATTTTATACTCAAAAGTTTTATTTAGAAAAGTTTGACTTGGTTTTCTTCGGTAATTAGTGTTAAACTTTTTTAAAATATTCTCAAAATAAATATCTTATCTAGATTATTTTTTCTCATAGTCTGTGGAAAATTTTTCTTTCTAATTGAATGGAAAAATCTAGTGCAATGGTATAAGGAGCAATTTGGAAAAGCAGATAAAAATTCTTTAAATCAGACTCACATTTAAAAAAATATCATTTGCAATAAATATTTGAATAAGTAATGGAAATATTAGAAAATTCAGAAGTGGGAGTTTCACCGGAAGTTCTTACTTTTTATTGAAAGTATTTTTTTAGAATTCTTTAAAAAATCAGAGAAAGAATTGAAAGCTGAAAGATATAAAAAAAAACTGTGAATATTAAATCGTAAATCAGAGGAATTTGCCACAGTACTGAATAATTTTTAAACTGGTTATTATTGGTTATTCAAATATTCATTTATAACAAATTTACAAAGAACTAATGTTGGTTGAAAATACAATTCAGAAGTGGGAATATCTTCGGAAAGGTATCACTTTTTATTGAAAGTCCATAAAAAGTCTTTTAATTCACAATTTTTTCCAAATCGCTGCATTTTATGTAATAGAAACTGAACTTTTTGGAAAAATTGAAAATTAAAAAGATACAAAAAGGACTGTTGATATAAAATCGTCAATCAGAGGAATTTTCCATATCTGAATTATTTGTTCAGCTGATACTATTATTGGTTATTTTAATATTGATTTACAATAATTTTTAGCATAACTAATAATGACCATTTTGGTTGAAAAGAGAATTCAAAAGTGGGACTGAATTTATCACTTTTTATCTCCCGTATGTTCCTTGTGGTGTATTCATTATTCTTTTTTTGTTCATTTTCTTTTATGTAGCAAAAGCTGAACTATTTGTTAGAATTAAAAATTAAAAGATATAAAAAGGTCTGTTAATATGAAATCATCAATCAGAGGAGGTTCCCACTTCTGAATTTTCTTTACAATTAATACTATCATGAGTTTTGCAAATACTTACAATGAATTTACGAAGAACTAATGACCATATTGGTTGAAGAGAGAATTCAGAAGTGGGAATTTCACCAGAACTTATCAGTTTTTATTGAAAGTCCCTAAAAGTATTTTGACTTACAACTCTTTGTAAAGATTAGTACAGTTTTTGGAAGCCAACAGAAACTGATGGTTTTTGGAAGAAAAAAGGGTTGTTAATACGAAATTGTCAATCTGAAAAGTTTCCCACTTCTGATTGGTACTTTAATCTCATATTGTTGAATATTATCAAATAAAACCAGTAATTAACGAATGTGTACCCCTGATTCTGCAAATTTTTATCGAGTAATATACGTTATAATTCAGTTGAATAATTTATTAATTACTGGTTTGGTTTGAAATTTATTAAAATACTTAGTGAAAATTGTCAATTTCTCCTTTCTGAAAATGTGGATTTAGGTTCATGGAAAATTTGTCGAATTTGAATCTTTTTTTGGTGTATTGTTTCAACTTTCAATAAATTCGAAGTACTATTTGCTTTTTTAGCAGGACGAAGGAAAGTGTGAAAATGCTTTGTTATTTGTTATATGCTTTTGGTAATGAAATTAAAAACGTTTTACTTTTCAAATCAATCTACTTAAAAAGCTTGTTTTTTAGTTTTTTTGAAAAAGTGATAAATTTTTGAATTTTTAGCCATCAATCCATGATTTTTAAAAAATATGCCGCTTGGGATTGAACCCGAATTTCTTTATCAAAACAGGTTGAAAAGCGAAAGCCTTATAATTTCCAACAGTTTCTCAGTAGATGAAATTAAAAGTATTTGCTTTAAGTATAAAATATGATAAACTTAATCTTCAATCCTAATCATTCTGATCAGGATATTGGAATAAAATTATTGTACTGTCATCAGTCATTGATCAGAGTGCAGTTTCAATTCAATTTGACATAAATGACAATCACATTTGAACATACAAAACGTACGATCGATGCGAAACTGAAAAAAAGGACTTCTCTTGAAAAAGTAAACTTTAAATTTACATAACGTAACACAGTTTACATAGACCAAATTTTAATGTAAGACATCAACACCGAATACACTTAAATTCTACAACGAATGAAAATTTTCGAGTAGATAATAGAACCTGTGACGTTCTAATTTTCAACTTTTAAACATTTTCTTATTGTTAATTATTATTATTGAATTGTTATTGTGGAATCCAGAAGTTGATATAAAACTGGAATTCGCTTGTGATAGCGATAAATCAAGTAAAATAAAATGCTCGCAATCGTCGTTCAGTCAATTAACCTTATTGAAATTTAATTGTAGAGTAAAACACATTAATTACTTTTATTACATCGTTTATCGACTTTAATCCAAGAAAATAATAGATTTTAACGTTTTTTTTTTCATCATAAACAGCTTTTGGTGTTTACGATGGTTCAAATTTAGTGTATCCAAAAATCCGCGTACAGACGTGAGGATAAATGCGAATAAAGCTGTACGGAACGATTCGCACTGAAAAGTAATGAATTACTTTGCGCAAGGACATACGCGGCAAACTGATACCATTGTTCGAAAGTGCTCCTGTCTGTTCGGACCGTACCAACTTGTTCGAGGCACGTATACAAACACGTTCAGACTAAGCAAGAAGTTATTTTCATTGACGATAACATTTAGCTCGGGCTGAGGCCGTGCGCCGAACAGATCGAGGCAGTTTGCCGACCACACTTGCATAGTCATTTGCGTTCGTGCTGAAGTCTGTACGCAGCTTAAGGATATTTTTGAATCAAGAAAATTAAAATCCTAATTATCGACATCTAATATATTTTTTTTTGGCAATTGATTTCGAAGTAGTTACTAATTTTAAAAAAAATGTGTCAATAAGGTTGAGAAAATTATTTTACCAAATCCCCACTCAATATTGATCATAATTATACATTAATTTGTGATTTTCAGCGTTTACCACGACTTTCTCTTAACCCCAAAAACCTTTCTGCACCCTTTTGTGTCTATCCTTCGATAAATTATAATAATTGTTACGGTAGCTGTGGTTTTATTAAGCCTATGAACATCATTGATTCCGTAATTTGCTTTGGAAATGGGCCTATTTCAGAAACAACGTTATAATCATAGCTGAACTGCGGCTCCGATTATTCTGTTTATATAGGAAATTCGGCTAATGTTACCCATCAACAACAAATACATCTTGAACCTATTCGTAAAAGCTCCTAATATATTCTGGTTGAATCGTTTATCGATAAAAACAAGTGTTTTCATTTAATATTTAAAAAAAATAGAAATGATGAAATATGAAATAAATATTGAAAACGTGAATGGAAAAGTAATTGGGGGAGTTTATAAGATGTTTGGGAACCTAGAAGAGAAGAAAATACATCAAAAAAATTCATTTCTTCTAGATGCTCGGGTGTTATTTTTCAAAAGGCACTTTCTCTTTCTTATCTGACCATGTTCATATCAATATCTCATTCTCCGTCTTCCAAAACTTTTCCACGTAAGAAGCATTGCATCACTTGTTGAGGTTATTTCTCAATTACTTGAGAATACCGATATTTCATCAACCACTCCGCTTCAGCAACTTACTATCTTTTTCTGGACGAAACAACTTCCTATATTCAACACCCCTGTCGTCAAACCTTATAAACATAAGTAACAAAGGTTTTCTTGGAATATTACAAAAAACGCCTCTCTATACGTATACCTCGTAAACCTTTTTTGGGGGTTGGTTGCTCAGTAACAACCAACCACGAATTAATAGATTCCTATCGGTTGTTCTTAGCATGAAGTGATCACGATGGTTAGCTACATAACATTCTTAATGACGTCAAACATATTTCCTCTTTTATCAAATAGCTTAGATAGATGTTTATCTTAACTCTCTTTACTCGTGATGTAACACTAAGTTTCATCTGGCTTCCATCTCACATTGGAAATACTGGCATTAAAAAATGCATACCACCATTTCAAAGTACCACATCACTACAACAAATACGATCCCGCTTCCAAACGATATCAAACTTGAATTCAAAAAGTCAATCAAAGAATCCCTGCTTTTTTGGCACAACACAAAAATATATCAAGAGCATAACAAATAAGATGTTAGAAAGAGTATTTGAGAAAAACTATTTTTTAACTATGTAAGTATGTATGTATGTATGTATGTATTTTGGGGTAACATTCACTGAGACCTAAAAGATCTATTGTGCCCCCTTACTTCTACTTAGTTTCTGAGGAGAGTCTCAGATACTAGTAGCTCCTTTAGTCCTATTTCCCGGAGGAATTTTAGGATATCTGAAGGCCTCAACTTAGGTAACTGTCCCTCTTCTATCCAGTAGTCTCCCAGGTGCTGTGCCCTAGGATTCTGAAATACTGTGCAGTTCGCAAGTATGTGGATGGAGGTTTCTTCTTCCATTCCACAGAATCTACAATCTTCTTCCTCCACTATTTTGAGCTTTTTAAGGTGTCCATTCAGGCGACAATGTCCCGTTAGGATTCCTGTTAAAACTCTTAGTGCAGTTTTGCTTTGACTTATGCATTCATTTGATCTCAACAGGTTGTAGTCACCCAGAAGAATCTTTGATTGCCTAAGCCCTACTAGATCTTTCCAATTGTCAGATCTTCTCTTTTCTTCGGCTTTACCTATTTCTTCCAATATTATATTGGAGCTGATTCCGCAAAAGGGTTCCGGCCCCCAAAAGGGTATTTCAGTCCCCCTCTTCGCTAGTTCATCTGCTATTTCGTTTCCTTCTCTTCCAGTGTGTCCTGGAATCCACAGTAAGATGACTATATTGTTCTCGCCTAGTTCATGAAGTTTGCCTAGGCATTCCCACACCATTTTGGAACTGATTACACAAGAACTCAGCGCTTTAATGGCTGCTTGACTATCAGACATTATGATAATCCTTTGCCTTCTATATCCTTTGTCAATATTGAACTGGGCACACTTTCTTATTGCGTGAATTTCCGCTTGAAAGATACTTGGGGTTTTTCCCAAGCTTTCAGAGTGTTTGGTTCCTGGCCCGTACACTCCTATCCCAGTTCCTTCTATGGCTTTTGAGCCGTCTGTGTACCATTGAATGGCATTCTTTCCAAGTCTGGAATTTTTTAACTAAATAGTCTATATATTTTTACTCAAGTGATGCCACACTCTTCTTTTCCCTAGAAATATATCATTCTTCTAATTACAAACAAAGGACAACATCAAAATGGTTGAATGGTAATATCGTGCGAATATCCCAAGTCAATGTCTGTCGTGGCATATAGCCATAGAAGTAGTTGTCGCTTCTTAGTGAACCGTCCGCTCTTTGAAAAGTATTTTTTTCAAACTTTGTAAGGCGTTATACAGTGTATACATAAAGTAACGTAACTTGCTAATATTTCGATTTCCGTTAGGTTTACAAAAAAAATGTTACATAAAAGTTTTTTCAAATAATCCAGACAATCTGCATAAGTCGATTAAAATCATACAGGGTGCACCGTTGCTCCACAATAATTCATTAACAAATTTTTTTAAATAGTGCTCCATCTATGTATTTTCAGTTTTCCATAATCTATTAAATTACAAATACAACCGTCAAGACCGCATAATTCTACCTAATTCCAAAGTTACATTCGTTTGAATCTAAAATTATAAAAAATTGTTTGTCAATAAAGTAGTAGGTTTTTCTGTCATTAATACTAATTCATAAAGTTTTTGGTTTCTGCCAGAAAATCCAAGTTTCCCAAAAAAAAACAGGTTTCCCTCTAAAAACTTCGGGCTTCCCGTTAAGGATTTCAAGTTTCCCGCTCAAATTTTAGGTTACCTGCCCATATTTTAGGAAACCCGGAATTTCGGCGGAAAACTTGAAATTTTTTGCGGAAAACCTGAAATTTGTGCAGCATTCCTGAATTATAGCGGAAAACTTCTTCTTCTTAACAGGAAACCTAAAATTCTTAGCGGGAAACCTAAAATTTTGGCGGAAAACTTGGAATTTTTGGCATGAAGCCTAAAACCTTATTAACTAATATTAATGACAGAAAAACCTACCACTTGTATTTATGTGATTTCAGCATTATCTCCAGTCCAGGATTATGCTCTTAGAGCTTCTACCTTGTTCTGATTAGGCACTATTTTTTTAGTAAACAATCTATATATTTTTATCCCAAGTAATTCTGATCTCTTTTTGCTAGAAATATATAAATCTTATAATTACAAACAAAGGACAACATCAAAATGGTTGGTTATATCGTTCGTACATCCTCAATGTCTGTCGTAGTATATAGCCAGATAAGTAGTTGTTGCTCCTTAGTGAACAGTCTGCTGTTTGAACAATATTTTTCAAAAACTTTGTTACAATAGTATTTAACTATTATCTTCGACATCTATCGATAACACGCTTCACCAAAATAAAAATCTTTACAAGAAACTGAAATTGAGTAAAAAGCTAGGGATGTTACGGAGGTGGTTTTATCGGAACCAAAATTGGAGTGTCAAGAGCAGGTCTACTAAAATAATACAAAGTACCAACAGTATTTATTTAACCTCTTTAATTTCGGGGGAAAAAATATTGTATTTAACTGGGCATTGAAAAGATAAATAATGTTACTTACCTAAATCTTGAACAAAATAAATCAAATGTAGAAGAAGTAAATTGTATTTAATGAACAAAAGCTTCGCAGCCTTATCTCCATCCAATCTATTTCTCGACGGGTTATAGATAAGGCCAGTACCACTAAACACCAGTGGACAAGAAAATTATTGGCAGGCAATCAAGTTCAGAGGTTGGAATTTTGTATTCACTTTCCACCATAATAAGAGATCGTTATTTAAAGAAATACGTTTTTCTGTATTGTACAGTAAAACCTTCAATATAAGAAAGTTGTCTAAAACTACATGTTTGTTAGATGTAGTTTTATCGTCATCATCGTTACTCAATAATATATTTTAAAAAACGTTTCGACATTGTCTTCAATATTGCTTGATTGACCAGCTGCTGGCGATACCAATCTTGCCTGTTTTTCTGCAGGATCACGGTCGCCGTCGCCTCTCTACCTCCGATTCTAACGTCCGATTTAAAAGTATCAAAATCGAACTTCTTATATCAATCAGAATCTACGGCTTTTCGGAATTATAGTCAAATCTCCGTAACACCCCTAGTTGAAACGTATTCTTCATAATATCTCTATGTAAAATCATTTCAAATAGGTATAATCAATACGGGGTTGGGATAAAGTATGGAACCAAGTACATATCTTTTAAACGAAAAGAACGATATTTATGAAAATTTGCAGGAAAGTGCAATGGAACAAAATGCATCTGATGTACATTTTTTTGTTAATAATATACTTACGGTTTAACTGGAAACGCCATCAACTTCTTCAATTTAAATGGGACACCCTATATATTTTCACATATTTTGAAAGAGCTTGTTATTTTGAATTCATTCATACTGAGTTTAGTGTGAAAAAATTTGTAAAAAGCTAGGAATAACTCACTGTTAGTTGTACAATAGGTGTACATTTCATTATTTTAGAATAATGAGAAACAAAATTACCTACTTCAAATGTTCAAAATGCTCGCCGTTTACTTGCTGACAATATGCCATCCTATTAACAAATTCGTGAGTCACTCTTTTCAATACTTCTCCACGTATTAGTTCACATTCATCAATAATTCTTTGTTTCGATTCCTGTAAGTTTGTTGGTCTTCTAACGTGAACACGTGATTTTAGATAACCACGAAGAAAAGAATCTAACGAACTAAGATCCGGAGAACAAGCAGGCGACTCTATGAATCCTCTACGTCCAATCCATCGATTTGGAAAATTTGCATCCAGAAAATCCCTAACCCGTCTATCATAGTGGGGAGGTGCTCCATCTTGTTGAAACCAAACATTTTGTGGTAATTGCCCATTCTGTTGAAGTGCAGGAATAATTTCGTTATTTAGTAGATCCAAATACTTGTCACCATTCAAGTTTCCGTCGATAAAAAATGGGCCTATAAGCCTATTTTCGACAATTCCCATCCAAACTTTTAACTTCTGTGGATGCTGGGTATGAGCTTCATGAATCCAATGAGGATTCTCATTTGACCAATACCTTGAGTTATGGCGATTAACTGTTCCATTAAAACAAAAAGTTGCCTCATCGGAAAAAACTATGTTAAAGGCAAAATTGTCGTTGACATTACCAATGTCCATTAGCCGTTCGCAAAATTCCAGCCGTCGGTCAAAATCATGATTCTGACAATTCTTGAACCAACTGTACGGATGATACTTTTCACTTTTTAATATATTTCCTACAGAACGTCGACGGATCCCATGGTTTAGTGCCAAATTTGTGGTGGAAGTTTGTGGTGATTCTTCTAAATCGATTGCAATATTTTGTTTAACAGTTTCGTTCGTTGCAGTCCGCGGTCTTCCAGGTTTTAGCAAATTTTTTACCATCCCAGTTGTATTAAAACGTTGTAATGTTTCAGTTACTGTTGAGCGTGATATGGGATTTCTCTCCGGATGTAAATTATTAAAAATATGATACACTTCTTCATGAGTTCTAACACGATCACCATAACCGATCATCATTAAAATTTCAATACGCTCTTTTTCACTTAATTGAACCATTCAAAATTGTGAAATTCATTTCCGTCAATTAGAATTTGACACTTGGAGAACAAAAGTTGTACTAAACAGTACTCGTTTATTTATTACTATGCATACAAACAACATCAATTAGTTTATCTAAATAGTTTTTTGCTCTAATGCAAAAAACTCAAAGGAGGTTGATTAAAGTGCTGTATTCCTCGTAATTACAAATTTTTTTACACTAAACTCAGTATGTATGAATTCAAAATAACAAGCTCTTTCAAAATCTGTGAAAATATATAGGGTGTCCCATTTAAATTAAAGAAGTTGATGACATTTCCGGTTAAACTGGAAGTATATTATTATTAACAAAAAAATGTACATCAGATGTATTTCGTTCCATTGCACTTACCTGTAAATTTTCATAAATATCGTTCTTTCCATACTTTCCATACTTTATTCCAACCCTGTATAATCATACACAACCTTGCTAATTGAAAACAAACTTTGTATCCTGCATAGATTCCATCTGGCCCTAAGTTGTAGTTACCGTAAAGACAGAAGAGCGGCAAAATACAATACTACTCAACTGTTATAATTGGTCTAATTTGCGGGAATGAAACTTTGGTACATATGCAATGAGTATTATATCCGAGAAGTTTGAAAAATGTAGGTAGTTTATTGAATGTATGTGTTGCAGATGAGGTGAATATTTCAGATTAGTGGGTTTTCAACTCGATAACTTTTTAATGATAGATGAAATTTCACTTTTCGGATCTCGCCGGTAAAATATCCAGAAAGAAGTGTGCACAGCAACTATTTAACAAAGCGCATGACATGTGAGAAATATTCACGCCTAAGGCACTGAAGACAGATAAGTTTCCGAAAGTTTTAAACAAAAAAAAATTCTGCACAGATAATTGCCTAACCTATGGAGCCTTTCTTTCGCACAAGACACAACTGACTTGATTTAGCGCTGTTGAATGCTTTTTTCGCTTTCCTGTAAGTCTTTCATGAACTAAGTAACAATTAATCGCGAATCATTAAAAATATTGAATGAAAAGAACAAATTTCAACAAATCCTAGTGATAAGAATATTCTCCGTTGTTTCCAAGCTTTTCCTTTTTGTATTTTTTGTGTCACCACTGATAAAAGATCTCACTATTGCCTTAAAACTTAAAAAATTTAAGTAAGTTAACAACCAGCACCGAGTCAACCATTGGGCGGACAAGGCGGCTGCCCAGGGCCCGGTAGCTTTATTTATTAATTCGGGTTGTGTTCAACAGCCCATGCACTTGAATTAAATATTTTTCCCCCACCCCCATAACAAATACACACTTTCCTCCTTCATATAAGGGAGGATACTCGTTCTTCCCACCCTAGGGAAAATAGTATATTGTGTCACAAGGGCAGAAAATGAGCTTCAGCAGCCAGAGACTATTAGATGAACGAGCCAGCGTAGCGAAGCGAGGACAGTTGATAGCTAAGGGCCGCTAAAGCGATTTCTGCATGTGTGACACACAACTTTCTTTTGCCTACGGAATAAACCAAAAAATATAACAAAAAACTTACTGACATACACTGATGTTGAATTGAAAAGTCTACGTGAAACGTCAAAATAGGCAACAAGATGGAATGGGATCCAACCATGCCATTACCAGACTTGGAAAGAATGCCATACAATGGTACACTGACGGGTCAAAGGAAATTGGATAGGATTGTACGAGCCAGGAACCAAGCTTGGGAAAAACTACAAGTATCTTTCAAGCGGAAATTCATGCCATAAGAAAGTGTGCCCAGTTCAATATTGACAAAGGATATAGAAGGCAAAATATAATCATAATGTCGGATAGTCAAGCAGCCATTAAATCTATTATACTGTTTCTGTAATTTCTATAACAACTGCTACATCATGTATTCTGGTGAAAATTGATTGTAAATGAAGTATTATTACAGTTTCCTGTGAAATTGTCGTATTTTAAAGCGTGTTACCAATGGATATCGAAGAATAATTTTATTATTTTAACGCTTTACAAATTTTTACGCCTCATCAGTGCAAGGTATATGTTATCCGTCCGAGAGCTCTAAGAGCCTAATCCCGGAATGAATGACACAAAAATCACAATCAATACATGTATTTCAGTAACAAAAATATCGAAGAATAAATACGCTTTACGACAATTTTACAGGAAACTGTAATAATACTTCAATAGTTTTTGTTATTTTCTGAACCAACACAATCTTATATTTACCTCTTTCGTCCTCTTTTGAATGATCGGTTAAGACAAAAAATTATAATTAAACAGTAATAATACCTACATTAGACCGCGTCAAAAAAAGTTTTTTTTCTTTTTTTTCGATTAAACGTATGTAAAAAGTTTCTTCAGTATAAAAAAAAAATTCTCCTAAATTTTGAGCTCAATATCTCAAAAATTGAGCTGGCGCATAGGGGGGTCCCCTTTCCCGTTTAAAATACATAGGAAAAATTTTTATTTTTTTGGTTTTAAAATATCTACATGCATAAAATTGTTAAAAATTTTTGCTTCTCACTATCTTATAGGAAATTTAATTCTCTACAAATTGCTTTTCGGGTTTTTTTTTTAAACTCAACCGCAACGAAGTTACAGGGCGCTGAATAAAAGGCAAAAAATCAATTAATGATTTAAGAATCGAAAACAATTTATTATATTTATTTATCAATAGATTAACTCAAAACACTTAATTATTCAACAAAATCTGTCAATTTAACATTATATGAATTTTAGTTCATTTAATTAATTTAAGTTATTATATATACAATTTTTTGATTTATTGTTGACTAGTTTGACTCATGTAATTTTGTTTATTGCACGTAGGGTACAATTTGCGATGATTCTGTACAACTTTCCATAAAAACTGTTTTTGTTCTTCATCTTTAGTACTAAACTGATTAAATTCTTCAACTAAAGCAACTGCCCTTTCGATTCTTAAATCATTAATTGATTTTTTGCCTTTTATTCAGCGCCCTGTAACTTCGTTGCGGTTGAGTTTAAAAAAAAACCCGGGAAGCAATTTGTAGATAATTAAATTTCCTATAAGATAGTGAGAAGCAAAAATTCTTAACAATTTTATGCATGTAGATATTTTAAAACCAAAAAAAAAATGTTTCCTATGTATTTTAAACGGAAAAGGGGACCCCCCCTATGCGCCAGCTCAATATTGAGCTCAAAATTTAGGAGAATTTTTTTTTTATACTGAAGAAACTTTTTACATACGTTTAATCGAAAAAAAAAAAAAAACTTTTTTTGACGCAGTCTAACCTACATATTTTTGTATCTATACTTTATATTTGTTTTAGGTCCTGCAACAGCACCAAGGGAGACATTAAGTAACTTGGTTGGTCACGTGTATTCTTGGGTAATTAACACATATTTGGGGATGTTATTGCTTGAGAATACACGTAGCTGACAAGTGGCGACATCTTCAATTCCATAACAACTTGCAGAATACTTTTTTTTAAATAACTTGAATTGTTAAAATTCTTAAGAATTTTTGTACATTATACTTTTAATATGTAATCGGCGGCAACTACCCGAAAATAAAGAACGTGCTTCTTATCTACAAGACAGAGAAAGGAGCGTTTTTTTAAAGAATTTCCAGCACTCGTGAAGTTGGTTAACAAGAAATAAAAACATTTTCATTTTCACGATACATTTGCCATGAAATTCCGGAAAAAAAAACGGAAATAACTGAAACCATGTACAAGAGTGGACCAGGATCGAGTCCTGTTCACGTTTGTCCTCTTTTTAGTTATTGTTTTCGCCGTATTTAGGACTATCTACGGTGTTTAATGACCGTGAAGTGGTCGTATAGAAATGTATGAATTGTAGAAAATAATGTTTGTACTGTTATAATACAATAAAGGTTTTTATTTTTATTATTTTCTCCAGTGTTTTAATGATACATTTTTCTAGAATTTTGTCGGGTGTAATAAAGGTTAAGTGGTTTATCGATACGACAAAGTACAGTTCAACCAAATGGATGAATTTTTGTATGTTGGGCAGACTACGAGTGTTGTCAAAATACGATTCAAAGAGCATTTTCAGGTCAAATACGCAGATGGATATAATATTACGTTTGTAAAAATGAAATTACGATATTGATAATCTATAAATTTCCTGGGTGGCGATTATGTCGTTCGAATGGATGGACTGCAGTTTGATGTCTCCCACGGAGCAAATTTAATAGGCTAAAATGATTAAGGTCCATCCTCCAGCCTAAAGCTCTGGCAGTGTAATCAATTAATGTTACTTGTCGAACAGCTAGCTCTGGGAAGTGAGTTATTATGAATGTCATAATGTTTGTCTTTACATCGGTATATAGTTTTAGATTGATACTTGTTATTATTATATAGGGTTTTCCAATTTTAAGCTAGACAGCAGGTTGATTACATTTTGCAATTTTTGGAAAATTTAATAAAAAACTGTAGTTTTGGAGAAGTTTGGAATGGAAACTAATATCCCCATCTCCAATATTATTTTGTTGCTTTATATACATTTTGATGTAGTTTTTTCTCCCATTATTCTGGAAATAATTCATTTGTTTTTGACCTAATCACTTTTACACTTGATTTCTTCCATTTGTATTCTCCCCAACTTTTCCATTTACTGCTTGATTCAATCTCCTTTTCAATTCTGCCCCACAGACTTCATTTGTTCCTTGTTCGAATGACTTACAAATTAATTTCCTTCTCTTTTGCTTCGTATCTTCAATAACTATCAGAATATTTGCTTTTTTCCCTTTTATCCTTCTTCTGCTAAAATTATTCCCCTATTATCTTCACTTCTATTCTCTACGACATACTTCATTTGTACTTTGTCCATATCACTTATATACGTACTTGATTTTATGTATCACTTGCTTTAAATCTTCTTTTATTCCACTTAATTGCATTTTCCACAATATATTTTTCACTTGTATTTCGTCCAAATCATCTTCACTTTCAACTTCTTCCATCTTCCTATTTATACTCTTCAACCACTATCTGGAGCTTAATTAAACTGCATTTGTACTTTCTACAAATGAATAAATCCAACTTCTTCTCTCCATAACTCCTCTTACTTCCATTCTATACAATATATTTCACTTGTATTCCGTCCAAATCACTTTCACATTCTAACTCGTTTATATTTTAAGTTATTCCACCTCCGGCTTCACTTCTTCCACCTCCTGCTCAATTTCTCCTTTTATTACTAACGACAATGTTTGTATTCGCATATGAGTTAAGCCATAATTGGTTGGTCAATTCAAATAGCGGAATATTCTCTCAACTTTCACACAGTAGTTTTCAATTGATTTTTCCAAATTTTTGTATACAACACTTCTACTACTACTACTACTTAGTCAGGCGAACTTTGGCCAAGACAAACTCAAGCCACGGTTCCGGCACTGAGGCCACCGGCGGGCCCATTGTGCCATTCCTGCCACTCATACATCCATGAAGCCGAGTCCCTCGATGAAGGACTCAATCCTCTTCAGTGGATGCCTGCTTATGTCCCCAGAGGCCATAACAGGGACTCCGAAGATTCACCTGCGTAGCACAGCCCAATGTGGACATAAGAGGAGAACATGGTCCAACGTTTTGTCAGCCATGCCTACACCCCTTAATAGGGGGCTTTCCTCTAAACCTAGGTTACAGAGGTGTTTCCTCAGACAGCAGTTCCCTGTTAGGAGTCTTGCTATCTTCTTTAACCTTCTCCAAGGTCGGACCCGGGCCGTTAAAGGAAGTAGCCGCCCCTTCGTTGCCTTCAAAACCAGGGTGGGCCGGAATCCATTCTAGCCACACTGTGTTCCGCCTTGCTAGGTCAGCAAAGCGCTCACGACATCCAGCAGCAAGCCCCGAGTTGATGGTATATCCACTCAGTGCCTTAATTGCCGGTGTAAATGGTTATGCGTCGATCTGTCTAGGTTTATCTGCGCACATTCCAAGATAGCGTATACCTCAGACTGTTGTACAGACACACCCTTACCCAATGGAACACAGACTTGTGTCTTTGGGTTCCTGGAGTAAATTCCAGCCCCCGTCCCATCGCTGGAGCATGAACCATCTGTGTAAAACACTAACAGCATAGGCTATATCTGGAAGTGTACCCGTTCATAAAAGCACCCTCAGCTTCGCGAAATAGAAGAGAAGTATTCGATTCCGTTCCACCAATTTCCTTCTCTAATCTCTTTCACAACCGCGGACGAGACCGGTTTGCTATTTTCCATGCCAAAACGTTCTAGCATCTTTTTTGTATAAGCTGTCTGGGTAACACTTATTGAATCGTCCTGATTTTTACCCATTTCCAAACCTAAGAAATATGTCGCTGGCTTAACTGTTAAGTATTTTAAACTTCTCCTGAAATCTCTTCAAAAAATTCATTTTAATCATTTCCTCTGTACATGCTCATTATTTCATTTGTACATGCTATTAGATCGTCGTTAACATACACTTATATCAACATGTATTTTCCTTAATTCTTAATAAATTAACAAGGATATGCAGTACTTCGTTTGAAGCCAAGCGAATATATGAAGTTTCCGAAATGCTAGTTCCAGCACCTTAGTGCTTGCTTTAACCCAGGGGCTCTCAACCTTTCATACTTTGGTGTGAGGAGTTACCTAACTTTGGATATGATAAATTTACTGAGTAAAGTGACTTTGTACTTAGGCTAGACATACCCTGGTGAGGAATATAAAATCACAGTTGCTCAAATACAAATTTTAATTAAACAAAAAATCGAAAAAATCATAATAAAATAACAATAATGTCACTCTTGTAGTACCAGTGTGTGCTGGCACTGTTTCTCTTTAACTATTTTTTTTGTGTGGTTGCAATTTTGACAAAGAACACCGCAGGTCACTTTCCACATCTAGTCTGGCTCGACATTCAAATTTTATATTAGCCAGGGCTGAAAATCCTGACTCGCATAGATAAGTTGATGAAAATTGTACAAGCAACTTGGCTGCCTCCATTGCTACTTCTGGGTAAACAGGAAGATATAGTAGCCAGGAATCTTCGAGATCCATGTTTGGGAAATCCACCTTAGCTTTGGAATCACATTGCAAGTCAATTGTTGATTCTTCAATGTGATCAGGAAGTATATCAACGTTGTTTTGAAAGGGGACTCTTGTTAACTTCATTGAAAACAACTGTTTCAAAAAACTACAAACGTATTAATTTTTTTTTTAAATTTTTTGACGCCTCCCTTGGATTTCTTCAACGCCCCCCAGGTTGAAAACCGATACTTCATTAACTTCTCTGGAGATGACAAACCACCTTCTGGTTGTTTCATGAACACTTCTTCGTCTAGAGTTCCGTACACAAATCGTACAGACATCGAATTGTGCGACTACAATGTTTTTACTAGCAGCTATGCTTACAACGGCGCTTATCGTACCACCTTTAGGTACAACTGGACTAAACGTTTGTTCATGGTCTCTTTGTTCTAATTATTCTCTGTGTGAATAGCCCTTCACTACCAGACGAGCTTTGTATTTATCAATGGAACCATCTGGATTGGTTTTCAGTTTTTATGCCAATTTACAAGAAATTTTTTTCCATGTAAATTTTTCAGTCTATGTTCAATTACTTTTCAATAAGTGCATTTTCAGTTATTTTGTTCACAACAAACAATTGCTTCTTTGTAACTAAGTGGTTGTTTGAGGCCGTTTATTTCAGCAGCAACCATTATAACGAACTCGTCAAAACGTGTCAGCTTCTTAATGTTTGATCTCTCTCTTAATTGTCTTCTAAACCCATCTACCTGGACAAGACATGGTATGACACCCATGATACTCCAATGAAGAGTTTGGTGGATTCATAGGGAAAATGCGACATGAAGGCTTCATCAAATAAAAGACAAAGAATAACCATAATAAGGGAAATTCAAGAGTATTTGTTAAAAAATGACCTGTATTTTGAAGAATCGTACACAAAACCAGATCCCTTACCAGTTTTAGCATAGTTTAACATCGAAGAGAATACGTTTGTGATACGATCGTTAAAAATATGGGCCATACAGTATTACGGCTTTCCCCATATTATTGCATGTTTAACCGTATAGAACTCATGTGACATCAGCTAAAATCCAAAGTTAAATCTGAAAACGTTCCACCCTCATTAAACTCAAATGTTATACAGTTAATTAGAAATGTGGCAAATGATATAGGTCAGCGGTGCACCCCTAAAATAACGTATATAAAATCGAAGAAACCGACCACGGAGAGGTGGCAGTTGTGTAAACAAAAAAACCTCAAAAATCTTTTTGCGTACGAGTGGTCAGTAATTTGTTATTAACAAATAAATTGCAAAACAGCAAGAAGCTAATAAATAGATACCGAGAACACATTTTCTATAAATTTTAGGGAAAAATAAACAGAAGTCAAAATAATAGTGTAAAACTATTGAAACGCTTTACAGATTATATTATCTTCAAAGGATAGACCGTTCACTAGGTAGTAACATCTTCTTCTCGGGCAATATAACCCGTAGACAATGAATTACACTTCCAAGTTAAACGGGGTTGGTATATATGAAGAAAAAGAACCAACCATTCTGGTTTATAATTAGAAGGAATAATATCACTTGCAGACCGGTTTCGGCGTATTTGCGCCTCATCAGTACAAGGTAGATATTATCCGTCCAGAAGCTCTAAGAGCATAATCCTGGACAATGCTGAAATCACATTAATACTTCAAACCCAGTGAAGGGAATGCCAAGAATGCGATAATAGCGACATCTCCACACCAAAATTCTGGGTTTTAAAATATCTTGTAGATATACCAACCCCGTTTGACTTTGGTGTGTAATTCAATATCCGGCGGTGCATATTGCACGGGAAGTAGTTGTTGCTCCTTAGTTGAACGGCCACTGTTTTTGAAAAATATTATTTTCCAAAAAATTCATAGAATGTAGAATATTTTAATTATTCTTTCGACATCTGCTATTAATTTTTAAAATATGTTTTGAAGTTAATGCCTTATGATCAACCAATCAATCAACCAATAGTACCCCCAGTAGCCTTTTCCATCCAGACTTTTTCCATAAACACATTTTCACTTTTCCAAGAGGTTTTGTATTTTATATTCAGTCTTCTGGTATTTTAACTAATTTTGTTTTAGACAACTTTTAATATTATGGTTTTAAATCTCAAAAATTTCCGAAAAAATGATAATAAAAGTTACTTGTTTGACACAACAGAGGTTTGCGTTACATTGTGTACTTATTTCAACTTTCGAGGATTATTTTGAGACCCAATTAGGAGAAGGTAACATACGATAACATCAATGTCAAAAGACCTCCAATAAAAGAGGCATTACGGCAAATGATTTTCCGTTTGCGATGAAGTATTTTCTTGAATCGGAAAAATAGGAATCATGTCCAATTACATATTTCCTCCTTTCATGCCGGTGCTTATCAATTTTATGTGAAAAAATGTTGCAGATTAAAATGTTGCTCGTTATATAAATTGGTGTAATACCTACAGAAATGACTCGATTGATATTTTTGCAATTAGGTACGTATTTTGATTATTTGTACAAGAAAATATCTCTGATGCAGATTTAATTTTCAAGCATAATAATTTCGAATTACAAAGGGTGACCCGTTCTGTGCTAATTGGGCATTTGCACTGTTCTGTTTGTTGACCTTCCCTACACGTCTCCGCCTCCTGCTTTGAGTGGTTATTTTTAGTTTCTTTGAGCGTAAGACCGTTTTGACGTAAGCGGCTGGGTGGTTGTAGTTCTCTTCCTTTTCTAGCATCAATTTTACGAAGTTGTCGGGAGTAAAATGTGCTCCTTTCTCTGACAGTAGTCGTAGTTCTGATTCCTACCGTTGACGTATGTTCAGCGTCGTCTTGGATGTCCTACGACCTTTCCTTGCTTACACAGGTAAGATTGGAAGTATCCATGTCCAGACAGTAGCTGTGTGAGGTAGTAATCTACTTCTCCTTGCTCTCACTCGTTCCAAGCTTTGACAGTCTGTAAAAGGCGAGCAGTCAGACTCTTACCTCTGCTAATGCCATCTCTCTAGTGTTGCGTTTCTCTCTTCTTCCGCTATTTTTTTTTTTGCGTATGACTTGTTCTTTCTGCTTCTTTTGTCCTATATAAAGTGAATCCAGGAATATTACAGTCCTTAGAGATAAAAATGAAAAACTGGAACACTACACTGAACATCCGCACAAACACAAATAAGATCACCTCACAGCCGATTACAATCAGACGTGGATTATTCCAAGTAGACCCATTAAGTGCTTTTTGGCTCTGCCTAGCAATCAACCCACTATCCAACATGCTAAACTATACACACTACGGATACAACATCACAGGTGCTCATCCTCACAAAATCACACATTCACTATACATGGATGACCTATAACTAAAACTATTCGCAGCAACAAATCATCAGCTGAACCAACTACTTAAGATAACAGAAACATTTAGCAAAGATATAAAGATGACATTCGGAACAGATAAATGTAAGAAAAGCAGCTTGGTAAAAGGGAAGCAAACAAAACCACGAGTTCATCAGCTTGTTCATTTCCAGAAATATCATTATGTCCCGGCACTCACACTAGTTTTACTCTACTGTGGTCTGCCAGTTCATTCAATTCTTTCTGGCATTCTTCTACCAGTCTGGATGTTACCTTGCGGCTATTTAGAGCTGCAAGGGCTGCCTGGCTGTCAGTTAATATGTTTATCCTATCCTATCGTGCCCCCTTACTTCTACTTAGTTCCTGAGGAACGTCTCAGCGACTAGTAGCTCCTTTAGTCCTATTTCCCTGATGAATTTTTGGATATCTGCAGGCTTCAAATTAGGTAAATTCCCTCTTCTATCCAATAATCTCCTAGATGCTGTGCCCTAGGATTCTGAATTGCTGAGCAATTCGCAAGTATGTGGATGGAGCTTTCTTCTTCCATGCCACATAATCTAAATTCTTCTTCCTCCACTATTTTCAGGTGCCCGTTCAGGCGGCAATGTCTCGTTAGGATCCCTGTTAAAACTCTTAGTGTAGTTTTACTTTGACTTATGCATTCATTTGATCTCAACGGGTTGTAGTCACCCATCAAAATCTTTGATTGTCTAAGACCTACTAGATCTTTCCAATGGTTAGATCTTCCCCTTTCTTTGGATTTGCCTATTTCTTCCAATATTAGATTGGGGCAGCTACCGCAAAAGGGTTCCGGCCCCCAAAGAGGGTCTTTCAGTCCCCCTTTTTGCTAGTCCATCTGCTATTTCAGTTACTTCTATTCCAGTATGCCTTGGAATCCACAGTAAGGTTAATCTATTGTTCTCGCCTAGTTCATTGAGTATGCCTAGGTATTCCAACACCATTTTGGAACTGATTACACAAGAGCTAAGTGCTTAATGGCATTCAGCAATAGAAAGATTCACATTAAATAGAAAAGAAGGAGGTAGAGGATTTGTAGACATCAAAAATCAACACTACGACCAGAAAGATAACCTTAGGAAATATTTCAACCAAAAAGCGACCTACACATATAAATACATCAGCCACACCAATAGAATTTCACAATCAAACATACAACCCCCTAGATAACATAACAACAAAAGCCACAAAAAAGGAAAACTGTAAACAAGAAACATTACGTGGTAAGCACACACATAATATCCGCACATAGATCAAGAGGTGTCTTACACATGATTAAGAAAAGGTAGAGGGATTCATGATAGCAATACAAAAAGTCAACACCAGATACTATAGCAAACATATCATAAGATACCCCAACACGATGACTGACAAAAGCAGACTATGTAAACAACAGATCATATCACCAGCGGATGTACCATAATAAACACAAAATATGGTAAAAGACATGACAATGTAGCACACTCTTAAGTAACGAAATACCCCCTTTATCTAAAAACTGAGTAGATCACTACATTTTTAATGTCAAAAAACCCCGTTGAACCAATTTTCATTTCTTTGTTGTGAATGGGAGTCCTCGCAATTTTGACATTTGACATTCACGTTTGTAGACCGGTCTCGGCGTATTTGCGCTTCATCAGAACAATGTAGATTTCATCCGTCCAGAAGCTATGAGAGCATAATCTTGGACTGGACACAATGCTGAAATCACATCAAAACATTAACCTCAGTAATTCAATGTCTGTCGGGAAACATGGCCCGCGAAGTAGTTATTGCTTCTCAGTGAACGGTTCTGTTATTTGAAAAGTAATTTTCAATTTTGTAAGGCGTTATAATAGTGTTAAACTATTATCTTTGACCTCAATTAATAACAACTTTCTCACAACCAATTTTTTTTACCTTACAATGAAATCCTCATCTATTCCATATCAATTCCTTCATTTGGTTACTCATCTCACAGAATTTTTTTTCAGCGATTTCAAAAAATATTCACTAGTTATATCACAAGAGGTGAATATTTTTTGACATTTTTGGATATTTTTACAGAAATTGTACACAAAAATGTCAAAAAATATTTAAAACAAAATATATACCTCGAGTGGTATATGGTCAGATTATATACAGAAACAGACGAAAACATACAACGAAATGGAAGATTTTCAAAATGTTTTATGTACCTACATAATAATTTATATTTTTGTTGCATTATAGTTGCATTTTTGTCTAATTTATAAAAACGTGTTTCGCAGAATTCTTCAAAATGGGTCCATACCTACGTACTTTTTTGTTTTTATCGTATTCGTTTTCGGTGTTGTTTCGGATATTTTCTATTGAAACATCACCATATCGATTGAAATCCATGTTAATTAACAAAAATGTGAAGTTAATGTGACAACATTAAAAATTGGCTGTGGCATGTGGGCCGGGGTATATTCACTTATGTCAAAAAACATCCAGTATAATTTGCTTCTGATTGGTCGCAAAATGGTATTTGATTGGTTAGAAACGGATGGATGTATATGTCATGGACCAAGTAATAAATTGGGGCATTTTTCTTAATGACCGGGCATTATGAATAATGACCAGCTACTTAGGGCGAGGTAATTAATTATAATTTGAAGTTCCTTATTTATCACATTGCCTAGACATTGTGAATATTGTCATGTAGTTTTCGGGCAATATAATAATACTCTGTGTATTTGACAGGTTTTCTTCAAAAACTGACTAAAAATACGAAGAAGGTTTGGAAGGGGTAGGATTGGTTGGGTTATTATTGAAAATTATTATAATTTATTCTTCAAAAATTGACTAAAAATACGAAGGCGGCTTGGTAGGGGTAGGTTTGGTTATTATTGAAAATTATTATTCAATCATTCTCCTTCCCCTTCTCGAAAAAATATCAAATAATTTGTATTCCACGCGCCAATAATCATTTCAAATCACGTGACACAAACATAACGAATAAAAATTAACTTAATCATGTTTTAATTACTCTGCCCCATAGGTGACACACATTATACATAATGCCCGGACTATTTGATTATTTCAAAAAATTTTATCTCTCTGCCCTCTCATATTGGGAATTTTTCAAACTGCGCGGGCACTTTTTAGAATGTCCTATTAATTACTTGGTCCATAACATATATAATCAGTAGTAATATCACAAGAGAGTGAGAATAAATTGAAAATAATTCGACAGATTCTAGAAAACTTGTTGCCAGAAAATAGACACGAGACCCCGAAGGGCTCGAGTGGCTATTGCCAAATGACAACAAGTTTGAAAAAATGCCTGGAGAATTATTATCTAATTTATCGAACTCTAGTGTGGTATTCGATAGATTATTTTTTGATGTTACAATTAATATCATTTTTAAATAGTTATATTTTTATTTCAACAAATTTATATCACTCGACTTAATATAAGCAGAATGAGTTATTCAAATTAGGATGCATTGAAGTTTTGAACATGAAAAATACAATTATTATTATAAATTATGTGTCCTTCTGTGGAGGATTTTTCAACGTTTGGGATCATTTTACGAATTTCTTGGAAAATTTATGACAGACGCGTCAAATCAAGAAAATCCGTTGTCATGTGGTTGTCATTCAATAAAAACAATGTACATTGAATAGTTCTTGCTGGATTAATGTAAGTAGATTATTTCCATTATAAAAATGTTTTGATTTGCTAGAACGTACTTATATGAATTACTGAAATTGAAAATTTCTATTGGTTTCGAGAAACGTCAAAAAATAATCATTATTATAATTATTATAAACAGCAAAAAAGGCGTTATTGTTTGAATATTGAAATTTAACTTTTTCACTCTATGTATCAAAGACTTCAAATAGACAGTAGTCACCTGATTAATAATCTTTACAATATTTTTTTCTCTAGATTAAGACGTTTCATCATAGGAATTTTAAGCAAACTTTTGCTTGAGATTTCGCAATAACATTACACGGACGTAGCGGGTACTAAGCTAAATTGAATGTAGAATGGGAATATTGTGTTGCTCAGCGGGAACTGATTTGATGTGAAAAATAATAAATTGCCATGTAGGAAAATGGAAAAGCCGCGGTTACAAAAACCAAACCATAAAATAAATACTGAAACAAGTTGATATACAAACTCACAGTCAATATTTCAGCATTAAAGTTGTTTGTTTATTTCACTTTTTCTTTTACATCTATTTAATTTGTTTTTCACGATATTTTTTCATTGTGCTAATGCTGCTGATTTCAAGTATATTTATATTACCGTGAAGGCTTTTCAAGTATTGAAATTATTAGTTATCGTGAAAAATGAAAGGCCGTATTAACCCAATATGCGGGAAGTTTTATAATGGTTTTGTTATGAGTTGAAAATTTCTTAACGTATTTGTAAAAAATTCCAGGTACGATGGGCTTACGATAAAATGTTCAAAAGTGATTCATTTATTGGTATTAGCGACTTTGTACAAAAGGGTCTGAACTATACATATAGCCAACCAACCTAATAGCCTTTACTAAGAAATGAAAGCTCAACCTCCAAACCATTGTTCTTAACGGGAGTAAGGTTATGTTAGGTTAGGTCAAGTATCTAGGTTTGACTCTAGACAGTGAACTCCTGGGGAACAAACACGAAAAGGATATTATTTACAAATCAAAAATGACTCTAATAGTGTGCAGGAATCTGGCAAGGAGAAATTGGGGTTGTAACCCAAAATCCTGAGCTGGATGTACACTGCAATAGTGAGACCAATTATGGAGCCATTTCGTGGAGTACTAGAACTAGCCTATTGAGGACGAGAGAAAACCTGTCCAATTTTCAAAAACTAGCCTGAATATGCATTACATGAGCAATGAAAACATGCCCAACGGCAGCCATGGAAGGGATTCTCAACTATACTGTATTTCCTTTTCCGTGGGAGCAAAGTGCCTCATTATTTATTCAAAAGTACTAAAAATATAGGGTGAGTCTTTCTTTGTTTTACCAACATTAAATCGACACGTCCTGTATCGCCTCAAATACACTAGGATGGTCAATTCCACAACAATGGATGGGGATTCAATAATATGATAAGATGGTGGCCAGTGTCGTGCAGTCAGTTAATACCCATTTTCAGTAACGGATTATAGCAGGTATTTTGGCCCAATTGAATGGTCTCCGTAAAATCGGCTCTTAATACTGTAATAATTACTTACTAATGATATGATACTTGCCAAAATTTTGCACTATTAAATAAACCCGACAAATGAAACCATTCAGGTCTTTACCGAAAAATGTAACGCCAATGGTTTATTGCCGTTTTATGGGTGTCGACCCTATCTTGTGCTCCTATGCAATAGGAAATAGAGTATATTATATGGTGGTGGAAAGTGTTGTAGAAAGAACAAGATACAGACTGAGTAGAGAGGGAATCATTAAAAAAAACTAACCTCTTACTTCTTAGACATCAGAAAACCTGGGAAATGTCTCTAGATGGTATGATGAGATGATGTTTAATATTTTCCAATCGCCCTTGGAATTTGGAAGGGCTGCTCTTCAAGAAGGAATATTCCAAACTTTATTCAGAGATCCGGATATCTACTGAACCGATAGAGTTAAAATTTGGTTCATATATAAAACTCTGGAATTTGGAAAATAACTTGTAACGTGAGGAAATTAATCATTAACGTGGAGGTCAACTTTTGGGGGAGAAATTAGGAATTTAGAAAAGGTTATATAAACTATATCGTTTGACATATCGAATTAAATTGTTGGAAGGGTTCCAAATATATATATTTTGAAAAAGATAATTTTGAAGTTATTTGATAAATCCATGGGCTCTATTCTTTTTTACTCAAGAACATATATCATCAAATATTCGGGACAAAGAAGACTGCAAACATTTAATTTAATAATATTTAATACTTGCCAGATTCGAATTTTTACTATAAACTTTTTGACAGTACGACGCGAAACATTTTTAAGACAATTATACTTAAGCATTTTTTTAGTTAACAATAAACAAGAAACATTATTTTCATCCTAACTCTTTATACAGTTTTGAAAAATATTTTCCAAAAACAGTGACCTTCCAACTAAGAAGCAACAACTACTTCCTGTGCTATATCACTATATGCACCGACGGATATTGAATTACACTTCAAAGTCAAATGGAGTTGGTATATCTACAAGATATTTTAAAACCAACTATTCTGGTTTAAAATTATACCGGTTTCGGCGTATTTGCGCTTAAACGGTCACTGCTTTTGAAAAATATTTTTCAAAACTGTATAAAGCGTTAGAATAAAAATAATTATTCTTCGACACCTGTTGTTAAATCGCTTTATTAAATACGACAATATTACAGTAAACTGTAATAATTCTTCATAAACAAGAAAGTTCAAAAACACTTTGTTAATAAACAATTGCCTAACTTTTTTTCAACGGAAATGGATTCTTTGAAGTGTTCAGAGCACACTATAAGTTTTTCAAATTTTTAAATCAACAATTAATACCTTAACAAAATTATTCAATGTGAATAGAATTTCAGGATTAGGAACTTTTTTATTAGAAATTTCCTCCTCTTTAAGGATATTTTCAAAATTCCTTAAATATCAATAGTTTTTGAGTAATGAACAAAAAACTGAATGCTATCCTTTTTTATCTTAATTTGTTAACAGCATGCAGTGGCAATTTTTTATGTGCTAATACATATGAGTCATCGCTTATGTTCTCAGGAGCTTTATCAAGAATTAACACGTTTCTGAGCTTGTTCACTACACTATAACACCAGAAAAGGGTCCCGGTCTCCAAAAGGTCTCCATTTCTTTGATAGTTTATCTGCTATTTCATTTCCTCCTATTCCAGTAAGTCGTGGAGCTTATAGCAAGCTTCTCGCCTAGTTCATTGAGTTTTCCTAGGCATTCCCATTTCATTTTAAAGCTGGTTACGCAAAAACACAGTGCTTTCATGGGTGTTTGACCCCATAGAAGAATCATTAATAACTTGACCTCTGGAAAATTTCCTAATCTTAATTCGAAAACAAATCGTTGTTGTATCATGATCCGGAAAATTGCTTAATCAATTCAATAATGTATTTTCTGGCATGAGGCATTATCCCAATAGTTACGTAAATGACTTAGGGTTTGTCAGATGGATTAGAATAGACATAAGATAAATATAAATTCGCTATGGATCGGTTTCCTTTATTTAACTAAATCTCCTGAACAAAATAATCAGTTATATTATCACAAGCGATTCAAAAATAATCGATTCGCTTTGGTATTCGGTTTTCTTTTGGTTAATTACTTGTGTAGTGGACGCACTGGACACTTGTCTTGACATTATTTGCTCAATGTTACCCACTAGATACAGCGGTAGGGTTTCTTCACCCTGTGCAGTGGAGTGGAGAATATGGTGTTGTATTCAACACGACCGGTGAATTCACAAATTCCAAAAGACATAAGGTTGACTTGTTGCCACTTCAAGGGAACTTGACGGCATATCAGCCATCCGGTGAGTTTTCATAATAGTTTTTGCCGATCTTCGGTGTCGTGTTTTTAATAGTTGACAGTTATTCTCGTCAAATTGCTAGGAAACAGTTTCTCATTAAACAACCCAAATTTACCCGATAAAATACAAACCACTTGTGGAATTATAAGTGACAATAAATGTTTCTGCAAACAACGAAACAAAAAGTGTAACTCAAAATGTCATGGATTACTAACACGCAAGAATAAATAATAAATATTAGTTTTATAAAAAATGTGTGTTTCATGAATAAATGTTAAAAATGTGTAATTATTTTTATTTTACATATTTTTTGATTGATTTCTTTACATTACTTACGACGAACCTACGTATTTTTCGCCTTATGGGTATTCTTCACGACCTATAACACGAAAACCGTCGCGTGTCTTCGACGATAATCGTGATTTCGCGTCGTGGAGTTTTGAAATTTACACACAACGCGTTTTGGGTATATGACTTATACCCGAAACGCGATGTGGAAAATTCGTAAGATCCACATCGCGTTGTGGGTATAAAATTCGGGCGGTGACCGTTTTCGCCAATTGAGTAAAACATATACATACATACAACCACGTCGTCAAGCATATAATCGGTTATCTATACGACGTAACTATGATGGTTCAAAAATGAAAGAAGGCTCAGGATGTGGAGTTTACTCAAGAGCACTAAGCCTAAAGATGAAGTGGGGAATGGGAAACAATACCAGCGTAGTTCAAACAGAACTGGCTGGTATCTCAATTGCCACAAAAGAATTAACCAGAAGAGGAATTTCTGGCAAAAATATAATAATCTGCACTGATAGTAGATAGTAGATAGTAGATAGTAGTAGTATCGAGGCTAGTACTAGAGTGCCACCAAGATTTAGCTGACGCCTCGGCAGATAACAATATCATCCTGAGGTGGGTTAAAGGGCACGACAGGAGTAAAGGAAATCGCATTGCTGATTCTTTAGCCAGGGAAGCCGCTGGACTAAAAATTCTAGGACCCAGTGACACCTACGGCCTAACGACTTCGACAATTGCGGAACTAGCCAAACGCTACACCCATACTCAATCCTTTAAGAGATGGGATGGAATCAAAGGATGCAATCTTGCCAGGATCACCCTGGGCGACCCTGGGAAGCTGGAGCCGAAGAAATATTTGGCGATGACCAGGAGAAACCTACGTTTAACAGTAGGATTTCTGACTGGTCACTGTCAACTAGGGAAACACCTCCATACTATGGGGCTAGTGGACACACCTCTATGCAGGATGTGTGAACAGGAAGATGAAACTGTCAGGCATGTCTTATGCGAGTGTCCGGAGTTATCGTCAATAAGAGAGTGTGTGTTCGGTGAGTCTTGGCCTACACCTGCCGATATAAAGGAGATGTCTCCTAGTGACCTGTCCACCTTCCTGAGAAGGACAGGATGGACAATGACCTAGGAAGACAACTCCTCGGGAGGATGCACAATGGGTCACATGTGGCCTAAGTGCTGTGAGCCTACACTCACCCTCCCTACTCTACAGATACAGAACTATGATCAATACGTCGTTTCTATTGGCTGATTTTATCATGAATTGTATAATCGGGACAAAATAAAAAATTTCACCACTTTCAAACAGTTTATTCAAAACCTCCATTTGCCAAATATCTATACATTTGAAAAAAAAATAGTGTGGTTCTGTTCCAACAGCGATAATTTTCATTTTATAGTCAAGAAACTCCGATGGAACGGAGATATGGTGATGAACCTAGCGAAAGTATCTAATATATATTATATTGATTCGATTGTTTCTTACTTTGACGGCTCCAATCATGCGCACTCGAATCAAAGTTAGATATATTGAAAGCGCGAATATCAATAGAGTGGGAAATTTAATGGACCGAATTGTATTTATATGGATCGGATCCTGATTTGTCACCGAGCGGGGGAATGACTTATTGAAGATTAAGAACGTCGTGTCTATAGGATGTGATGAAAGACGATTTGTTATTTTTCTTTCACAGCAGATCATTTTATTGCTTATACAGAGAGTCATCAGAAATTGTAAATACTCCTATATCGAATTGAAGCTCCTATATTAGATGTATTAAATAACCATTTAATATACACTGTTTTAATTGTATTTTATCTAAGAATATAAGATCACTTTTGAACTTTAAAAAATTATAAATTATACCAATAACTATAAAATATGGTTCCGGAAAACTATCAAATATATTAAACAAAACTATTATAACAATCGCATCTCTAGAGCTAGAAACTCCTCCAGAAAAACTTGGTCTGAACAAAATTCGTTCATCAAACTTCATTGACCTCGACCCCGACGAACTTGACAATCATTTCGTAAACGTTAGTAAGAATATTAGCTCTAACATTTCTCCAGGTCGTGATTCTCTTTCTTTCCTCGTTCCTTCTAAACGAATAGCTGATAGTTTCTTCCTTATACCTGTAGATGAATTTGAACTAATGAAAACGATTCTCAGCACTCAAAACAAAATTTCCTGTGGCATTGATGGGTTATCAGCCAAGCTATTTTTGAATATTCCAGATGGGGTGATTGACGTTTCATGCTCTCTAATAAATGAATCCTTTGAAAAAGGTCTCATCTCTAACCATAAAAAAAACAGCTATAATTGTTTCCCTGCATAAGGATGGCGAAAAAAATAATACTAGTTACTATCGTCCCACTGCCTTATTACCAATCTAATCCAAGATAATCGAAATACTAATTAACCATCGATTGCCCCTTCTTTTTAAACATAAAATACTGAAACTTCAACAATTTGGTATCCTACCTAATGAATGTACTAATGACGCAATGTTTTGTGTCATTAATGACGAATATAGAACCTCACTTTTTTCCGGGCCGAGATGGGAAACTCATGTTAGAATGGGTTCTAACCAGGATCCAGACAGTGTTGGAATCATCCCCAAGGGAATGCCTACCAACCAAACCCACCTCAAACACGCCGCTCCTCCCGCCTTGGAATCACTACCCTAGCATACTTCAAGACGGGCGGCGGTCCCTCACACACTCTCCGTCATCTTCTGCCTTCTATCACTTTTACCTTTATTATGCCATATCGAGTTTATTCCTCCCTCTTATCATGCTCTTCACTACGCCACTAACTTGCATCCATTCCTCCTACCCCGTCAACATTATCTACACCATGTTCTCCCAATACACCGCCTTCCCTAGCTTCCTCTCCAACTTCTTTAGCAATTCCTCGTTCTGATAACACCTGAAGACATGTCCCACATCATCCTCCAATCCACACCTCTCGCACACAACAGTATCTCTTTTCCCAATCTTGTAGAGGTATCCTACTCTCCACCCAAGTCCAGTAAGCACCTGTCTCGAGAAGTAGTTCACCTCTCCGAATTTCTGGTCCATCCAATCTCTTCTACTCCCAATCGCTCCCTTTAGCGCTCATACTCCTCCCACCTTCTCTCCATTTCCTCCTCCATCAATTCCTGTAAATTATTTCAGGACGCACTCCTCCAGCCCTTTGTGTCTAGCTCTTGCCATCACGTCCACTGGATAGGACTTTGAAAGCACCGCTACTGCCAGTCCACCCACTGTCCTGTACCCCTGTACCACCCTCAGGACCTCACTTATTAATCAACTTTTCACGGCTTTGTTTTTTTGTATGGAAGTATGGAAAACTACTGGTACGAGCAAATGGTGAAGTTTCGGAAAATTTACCAGTTACCATTGGAGTACACCGGGGTTCAGTTTTAGGTCCAATTCTCTTTTTGGTATTCATTAACGATTTCAAAGACTCAAAAATTGATGGTAAATTAACTTTATTTGCTGATGACACTGGTGTAGCCTGGGGATATACCAACTTTACATTCTACCTAAGCCAAGATCTTCATTACCATTGAGTCCTAGTCTAGCTCGAACGAGCTTTGTTTTAACACTGAGAAAACTTCTTACAAAGGAGTTTGCAGCCTCTCATACTCAACAATAACTTAATAAAATCTCCAAATTCGATTAAGCTTCTTGGTCTCCATATTGACAGTGCCTTTAAATGGTCCGAACATGTAGACACTTATGCTTGTTTCGCCATTAGTGCTCCATCAACACCAGCTACACCTTTGGTAAAAAAAGTATGAATGGACGAAGTCGTTCGAATAAACACGCTTGAAGAAATTAAAAGTCAAAGGAAAAAGTACAATATCACCAATTCTCCATCTAAAAACAAAAAAATACACGCCAACGCGCCGATAAAAATTCAAAACTAAAAAATATTCTCTCTAAATAGATTCGATCTTTCAACGTAAACATCAGAACAATATAATAGTGTTGAGAGATCAATTCATAGTTACCCTAACCTAGGCATGGAGAACAGAGTCATTTTGACCTGGGTAGCATCGAGGAGTGGAGGGCAACGAGAAGGCCGACACTCTGGCAAAAAAAGTATCAGAGTCTGTATTCATCGGACCCTAACCATTTTTTGGCATTGCGGAAAGCACTGCTAGATCAGCCATAGCTACCTGGGCGGAGAGGAAAACCTTCACGTACTGGGCAGACAAACCGGGGCTCTCTCAGTCGAAGGTGTTCATATACAACCCTTTAAGTACAAAAAATAAGCAGATCCTGGAATGGAGTAAAATAAACCTACACATTCTGTCGGGACTGCTTACAGGACATTGCCGACTGAATTACCACCTAAAGAAGATGATTCTGGTTCAGACCTCGGATTGTCGGTTTTGTAATTTGGAGGACGAAACTGCGGAGCAAATATTATGCTCATGCCCAGCTTTGGGCAGGGTAAGATATAACATATTCGGTTTTAGTACCTTAGAGCCGAATGACTTCAAAAAAGTATCACCAAATACAAACACGGACTTCGTCAGAAGCACAGGCTTGTGGGGTGAATTGTAATCCATAGGGGTGAGCGACAATAGACCCAACGGGGGTCGCAGTGGAGGTGGCGAGAAGGCCCCACTCACATAGAACCTAACCTAACCTACCCTACTGGAGAAAAATATTAACAATGCAATCTACCCTAGACCGAGTTACACTGGCATAATCCAATTTTTAGTGTGGCAAGTTTTAGTGTAAAACGTTATAATAGTCTTAAACTATTATCTTTGACATCTATTGATAGCACGCTTCACTAAAATAACAATTTTTTACAGGAAACTGTATTTCAGTAAATCATTACAAAACCATCTTCACAAAACCAAGATAGTTTTTTGGCAATATACACTTGCGTGCATAGAAATCGACCCACTGTAAACTTTTGACTTAAACTATTTTTTTTTTAACTATTCATCAGTTAAAAAAAATATGCTGTTTAAAAGACAATTTAATATGCTTTAATGTGAGTAAAAATTTATCAAGAAGGCTTATCGTTTATATGCGTAGCAACCGGTAAACAAATGAAACTTGTTTATGTGGTGATAGTAACGAAAATAACAAATTTGTCAAATATTACAATTATTGCGTTTACAACTGAAATTTGCATATTAATCCTTTTTCATAATCTCTAGTGTGTTAGTTTAATGCATACTACACCACAAAAAGCCGCTTTAATCGAAATTGGACTTGGTCAGCGAGCTGTTACTAGACAATTGAATATGACCCGCGCAGGTGTTCGAAGAGTGTGTCAACGTTATGAGGAGACTGGATCCTTTTATAGGCGACCTGGAACAGGCAGAAGGCGATTTACGAGGTTTTTCTGTCATTAATATTAATTTATAAACTTTTAGGTTTCCCGCCAAAATTTCAGGTTTTCGTTAAGATTTTCAAGTTTCCCGCCCAAACTTCAGGATTTTCGGTAAAACCTTCAAGTTTCCCACCGAAATTCCAGGTTTCCCGCCGAAACTTGAAATTTTTGGCGGGAAAACTAAAATTAAGGTGGGAAACCTAAAATTTCAAGGGAAAACTTGAAAATCTTAACGGGAAACCTGAAGTTTTTAGCGGAATACCTGAAATTTTGGCACAAACAATTTTTTCATAATTTTAGATTCAAACTAATGTAACTTTGGAATTATTATTAAAGGTAGAAATATGCGGTCCTGACGGTTGTATTTGTAATTTAATAGATTATGAAAAACTGGAAATTATATACATGGTGTACTATTTAAAAAAATATATTAATAAGTTATTATGGAGCATCGGTGCACCCTGTATACTTCTAATCGACTTATGCAGACGGTCTGGATTATTTGCAAAAACTTTTATTCAACATTTTTTTTTGTAAACGTAACGGAAATCAAAATATCAGCAGGTTACGTTACTTTATGTACACACTGTAGTATTAAACTATTATCTATTTAGTATGGTGTACGATATTATAATTTATTGAATTTTCATATTATATTGTTTTGTATTATTAGTATGGTATAGTCAATATTTTTTTCTTTTTATATTGTGTTGTGCAATTTATATTTCATCTATTTCTTAATTATGTCGCTTTTTTCACGAAATTTTTAAAAATTTTCTTAAAAATAGAAAACCGCGGCTATTTTTTTAGTTATTTCTGCCTACCATACCAAAGATGCGTATGTGATCGAGGGTTTTACCACAATGTTGTATGATCATTTTGGGACTTACCCCGTCGGACTATAATTGCATACAACGTCTTATCGAGCTCCGTTTCGGAATAAAACTTTAACTTTAACCTAAATACACAATCTTACATAATATGTAATAATTCCTTAAGTAACCAACTTTTCATCACTCTGGATAAAGCTAATAAATTCAATTTTGTTCTCAGCATCGCATGTCTACAAGACAGAGAGCGGGCGAGAGAAGACGCGAAAGGCGTTTCCATTAATTTTTATTCATATGCAAGTTCACTCACGCTTTATATTCACATGCTTTTTCACATTTTGGGATGATGCTTGTCTTTGCATAATAATAAGTTTGCCCTTTTTCTGCTCTTGATGAACAGTCGATTCTTCAGTCTCCCATTTTCCCTTCGTTGTCTCCTTTGATTAAATCGGTTGCTTATGAATTTGTTGGGAAAATATCATCGTAGTTTTTGTCGGGAAATTGAAGATAACACATGGGCTGAATAGTTCTGGGCCTGATACAGAGATGGCGCTAGTTATATTGCAATCGAATGTTTTTCAGTTAGTACTTACCTTAAAATTGTGTGAGTTATGGTGCTAAGAGTGACGTTACTTTTAATATTTTCAAAAAATTGGATAAAAAACAATTTCTTGATGGTAAAAAATACCGTTCAAGCCAAGCAATGGCTTGGAAAGTGTTATGGGGACTCCGCTCCATCAGAAACAACAATAAATTGATGGTTTGCTCACTTCAAACGTGGTCGTAGAGACACCGATGATGCGGAACGCAGTAGACGTCCAAATTAGGCGGTAACACCAGAAAACATAAAAAAAATCGACAATATCGATTTGAATGATCGAAAAATGAAGTTGCGTGAGTTAGCTGACATCGTTAAGATATCAAAAAAACGTGTGGGCTCTATATTGCATGAGCAATTGACTATGAGAAAACTCTGTTTAAAGTGGGTGCCGCGTTTGCTCACTGTTGCCAAAAACCAGAACGTGTTGATGCTTCTGAGTAGTGTTTGACCTTGTTTAAACGTAACAATCCGGAATTTTTGCGTTGAAATGTGACAATGGATCCATCACTCCACTCCGGAATCAAAACGATCGTTCTCTGAGTGGAGAACATCTTCCAAAGCACAACAATCAGCTGGAAAGGTTATGGCCTCAGTATTTTGGGATGAACGTGTTGTAATATTCATCGACTAATTTGAAAAGGGAAATACCATCAACAGTGAATATTATATACTTAGCGTTATTGGTGCGTTTGAATGCCGAAATTGCAAAGAAGCATACGCATATGGCAAAGAAAAACATTTTGTTTCATCAAGACAACGCACTGTGTCACAAGTCAATCAAAGCAATGGCAAAACTACATGAATTGAACTTCGAATTGCTCCCACATCCACCGTATTCGCCAGATTAGGCTCCCAGCGACTACTGGCTGTTTGCAGACCTAAAAAAAATACTCGCCGGTAAGAAATTTCGCTTGAATGAAGAGGTTATCGCTGATACTGAGGCCTATTTAAAAGCAAACGATAAATCGTTCTACAAAAGTGGTATTGAAATGTTAGAGCGGCGCTGGAATGATTGCGTTCTTGATGGAAATTACGTTGATGTATAAAACCGAGGGGTAAACCGCGAGCAAAAATCTTGTACACCTACTTTCCACGAAACTTCCACATACTTCCACCTGTTGTTGTTCAGAACTCCTTGCGTGGTGCGGCAAGACGGGGGTGTAAATAGTAAACGAACGACCCAATTCGACAGTGGCTCGAGTTCCGTAATAGGGTTCCGGGTATACAGGGTGTTAATGAATAGGTGTTACAAACTGAAGGGGCATGTAGGAAATGCGAAACTAGGCGAAAATTTTCCTGTAGGCATGGGTCGTTAGAGCTTCAGTTTTCGAGATACAGGATGAAAAAATTCTTGGAAAAATTTTATATTTTTCGAATATCTAAAAATTGACTGATCAGAAATTGTTCACAGTAGTTGCACTAATTGAAGTACCTACATGATTTGATACTAT
This sequence comes from Lochmaea capreae, assembly GCA_949126875.1. Lineage (NCBI taxonomy): Eukaryota > Metazoa > Arthropoda > Insecta > Coleoptera > Chrysomelidae > Lochmaea > Lochmaea capreae. Next base: position 30,309,731 of record OX421401.1, on the reverse strand, counting down.
GAAACTCCCGACGAAAAATTATTCAATCCAGAGGCGGAGATCTGGGTGTGTTGTTACCTTTTTCAATAAATAATTTCTACGTCACTGTCTTTAATGCAATTATGACAATTTTGGTAGGTACCTCATTTTGTTTAAAGGAGAAAAGTCATCCTACGTTTTTGTTGTAGGGCGCACTGTTTTCAAGATAGTTGACAATGTAAGAACCCATGCAACCTTTTTGTAATGCAACACGCTTCCATAACGAGCACAAAAATTTATAATTTCTGAAAACACTCAATAGCATTGATTTTTATGATCTTTTACCTGTTGTGTGAGTAACTTCAACACCTTGTATCTCGAAAACTAAAGCTTCAACGACCCATATCGAAAGGAAATGTTACGCCAATTTTTGCATTTTCCACACGCTCTTTTACTTTATAACACCTATTTATTAACACCCTGTATAATGACTTATTCAATAATTCTAAATTCGTTATTTTCACCGCACTTCGTCTGATTTCTGTATGAAACTTCCACATATTTCCACAAAACTTCCACATACTTCCATATACCTCCACATACTTCCACCAAACTTCCACATACTTCCACCTGCGGTGTACACCTATTCTACTTTCGGTTTACCCTTCGAATAAAACTAATTTTGACCAAAAAAAGTTGTTTTCTTTTTTAGGCCCATGTGTTAATCATTGCGTATATAGAATGGGAAATTCTAGAAGAAAATTTTATTGTTAATTTCTAGTTACTTTGCTAGATTCTATTTCAAATTTAATTATTATACGGATCAATTTCTCACAATACATCTTCTTTAAAGACGGTCTAACTTCTAGTACGTTTTTGATAAACGTCACGCCACTGATCCATCATCAGTACGTTATCGCATCTATATGACGACGGGGCAACGAGGTAGTAAAAACTTTCCAAGACATCAATCACTTCCTGAATTGCCATCGCACGACTGCCTCCCAGTAACATAACCGAAATCGCCTTCGCTACCACTGCCATCGTTAGCACCTGAATATGAGATTTTTATACCGTATCCGGAACTATACAAGACAATATTTATTATGGAAATTGGATTCTTGTTTGTATTATCAAATAATGTATGTTTTTTAAACAGTTTATTCACTCTGGCTACTGTAACGAGTTATTTTTTTTATCGTTTAGGATATTTTTTTTCCGTTAGAAGTTTTACATAACTCGTTACTCCATTTCCGACTTAATTCCAAATTAATTCAAGATTCGCAAATTTGAATCATAATATATAATGCGATTTTCAAAAATTTAAAGACCAGAGTTCGTACGGTTCATATAATTTTGCCATTCAGGTATTAGTTAGTAGTAGTTGTGAGTAAAGTTAATTTGCACCGTTTAACAATTTGTCGGCGAGATAAAGAAATCTATAAGTAGAACCAGAACCGGTTTCAGATTCATATTGTGAATTTATGTATGTATGAATATTGGTGTGATATTCACTGAGACCTAAAAAACCTATTGTATTATATGTATACCTGAGGAAAGTTTCAGAGACTAGTAGTTCCATTATTCCTATTTCCCGGAGGAATTTTAGAATATCTGCAGGCTTCAACTTAGGTAACTGTCGTTCGGATCCCCAAAAGGGAAGACTGGACGGGGGACACAGTATGCATACTGGAGCACTCCCAAAAGTGGTACACAGATGCATCAAAAATGGAAAATGGAGTGGGGGCAGGAGTGGTGGGACCAAGGTTCAACAGACATGTGTCCCTCAGTGCTGACACCACCATTTTTCAAGCAGAGGTCTATGCCATCCTCATGGTGGCTGAACACCTGATTAACAAAGACCGATGCAAACAACACATAAGTATCATGTCGGACAGCCAAGCGGCATTAAAAGCACTCCAAAGTAACAGCTTGAGATCAAAAATGCTTCATGAGTGCCATCTGGCTCTAAACCAGCTGGCGGACAAGAATAAAGTTGAACTTGTCTGGGTGCCAGGGCATGTGGGTATAGCAGGCAACGAGGAGGCAGATCAGCAAGCGAAACAGGGTGCACAAAAGTCCTTTATAGGACAAGCTCCCATGTTTGCTTTTGGACAAAGAGACTACCAGAAAGTCATTACCAACTGGATCAACAAAGAAATCAACAGAACCTGGAATGCTATTACAGGTCTCAAACATTCAAAGAAATTCCTCAACCCTAACAAAAAGAGGGGAAGGGAAGTGTTAAAACTAAGCAGAAGGGAGCTAAGACTACTTTGCGGCATACTAACAGGACATATCCACTGCAGGCATCACCTGAGAAAGATGGGACTGGTGGATGATGACACTTGTAGGTACTGTGGTGAAGAGGTGGAAACTATGGAACACATTATCACGAGCTGCCCGGCGTTATGCCGCAAAAGACAGAAATTCTTAGAATTTATTTTCATCCTGGAAGAAGAATTACTAAACCTACCGATCAGGGGCTTGATCGACTTTGTCAATGACATAGATCTCTCCTGAATCCAACAAGAGGGGGGCACAAAAGATCTTATTTGGTCGCAGTGCAGGAGGTTGCGAAAACACTCACCCTGTTCTTAATAATAATAATAATAGGTAACTGTCCCTCTTCTATCTAATACTCTCCTAGGTGCTGTGCCCTGGAATTTTGAATTGTTGTGCAATTCGCAAGTATGTGGAAGGAGGTTTATTTTTCCATGCCACATAATCTACATTCTTCTTCTTCCACTATTTTGAGCTTTTTAAGGTGCCCGTTCAGGCGGCAATGTTCCGTTAGGATCCCTGTTGAAACTCTTAATGCAGTTTTACTTTGACTTATGGAATAATTTGATCTCAACGGGTTGTAGTCACCCATCAGAGTCTTTGATTGTCTAAGCCCTACGTCAGTCTTCAGTTTTTTCTAGCAGCCCTGCACGAATTTGGGAGACTATTTAGGGTGACAAGGTGCCCTAGAGCTGGCTGTCATTGTTGAAGCTGAACGCAAAAATGATTTTATTTGTGTTCACATATGAAGACTTGTATCCGAATAGTGCTGCTGTAATGGATAATACACACAAATAGCGTTTGGAGGGAAACAAGTGAACAAAAGGTGATAGATTTTGTGAAAGTTTATTTGGTTGGTAATTTAAAACGTCCCTCGTACTTGTGAGGGATATTTTCGCATAGAAAAGCAATTTCTAAGCATAATACCCAAGAGGATTCGGCACCATATCGACATAAAAATAGAGTGAAGTGCAAAAATGACTATATATCTCTTTCGTACGAAATTTGTTCAACATTACAAAATTGCATTGACCTCGATACGTAAAATACGCCGTTGGTTGACTGCTACGAGATACATGGAATGTTTCCATTGTAATTCAACAGGTTTAACGATGCCTACTTATTGATTTCTACTGCCATCAGGACAAACATCCCGAAGACGTTTTCTTCAACGTCAATTTCATCCTTTAACTAGTTCGACTTCCTTCAGAGTCATTCAAAACGGAAATTGGAAATGTTTTAAAAACAAGTTCCATTTCCTCATTTTCTAAATTGCGAAAACGGCGAAAAATCTACAGATTTCTCCAAAGTCGATATCCAAAACTTCTTGATAGTTGAATAGGGAGGAATAACGCGTTACTGGAAGTTAATTCGTTACTTTAAAAGATGGGTTCATTTCAATAGTAACGCGTTACTGCAAAATTAAGGTGCTAATTGAAACATTATTATGTATTTCTGCTGCAGCTGTTTGGAATTAAGACATTTTCCAGTTTTTTAATGAAAAATTGTATTACATATAATTTTTATTAAATGAAATACGGTTTTCATTGATATAATTGCGGTAGAAATCTTGGCAATAATCATTATTATTATTATTATTTCATTAGTATTATGTTTTACATCTGCCGGGCGTCGCGAGACGAGAGAGATAAAACAAAATCTCAATAAAGGCAACATCTAAGAACACAATATCTCATGAATAACAGAAATGAACTAAACCCATCCTGGGACGTTAACACTCCATGTGGACTAGCAATTCAAGTAAATTTTGCATAGAAGCAATCAGAAGTTACATTGCACCAATGAGAATCGATTGTTCGCTTGTGGGTAGGTCAAGACTAGGAATGATTCATGACTTTTCAATCTTTTCGGCTTTTTAATCCTCAAATAGACCTTGCCGCATACTGTTATTTTATTGTGGAACAGTGCAGACTAATTTTACTCGCAACTATACCTGTCGGAAAAAAAAACAAATACATTTTTGTTATGTGTTAGTATACCCCCTCAAATCTTTATTATAGTTTCCAAAAACTATATATAAGGTGACATTGTAACCACTTAAAGTAGGGCGACAATTTGTAACCACTAAGAGTAAGGCGACAATTTGTAACACTAGTTCTCTCCTTAAGAGACAGGTCCCGGCTAGAGACTTTCTCAAGGGTGGATCGACTCCATGTTAATGTCACACTAGGTATGCCAGAGGGTTGACAGACTATAAAAGCTTAGGGCGCCACTACCTTTGTAAACATCGACAAAAAAATGAATTGAATTAAAGAGCAAAGAAACTAAGGTGAAAAGGTAGAAACACCTTGTAGAATTTAATTTAAATGAAAAATAAAAAAGTTACAAACTTATATGAACCCGGGCACAATCCCTACAGCTCTTACAGCCGGGTATATAAGAAATCAAAAAAAGAAATTTAAAATATTAGATTTATTCTGCCAAGGAGAGTAACAAAGGAAAAGTGAAAAACCTGTACTTCTATAAGGTACTTATCTTGTGTCCTGAAGTTGGAGTGGTGAGGTCCTGAAGTTGTCGGTGTGTAAGTAGAGATGTCTTAAAGTGAAATTAGAGATGTCTTGAAAGTGAAGTTAGAGATGTCTTGAAAGTGAAGTTAGAGATGTCTTGAAGGTGAAATTAGAGATGTCTTGAAGGTGACATTAGAGATGCCTTGAAGATGACATTAGAGATGTCTTGAAAGTGAAGTATCTTGACGGTTGTAGCTGTAACCTGACTAACGGTATCCTGGCTTGTAGCTTGACAGGATTAACCTGGCAGGGGTATCCTGGCAGTAATCTCGCAGGGGTAACCTGGCAGCTGTGCTTACCACAGCAATTTAAGGTAAAAACTTAGATAGATTTAAGAGACGGTAGACGATAGGTCCCCTCAGCTCGAGGGTCGAAAACGGAAAAGGGATGAAACTAACCCATGGAATCGAACGTTGGCATCATATGTCAATCGTCGTAACGGTCAGCGGTAGTGGGGGGTTTAGATCACAGAACTATATATTGAGAGTGGTTGCTATGATGGCGAGCGGTAAAATTGAAATTATTTCGTCAAATCGAAACAGGTCGATAGACATGTTACAACATTTCTTATAAAAATGAAACGAACTCTAGCTATTTTCGGGTAATTATTGTGTGTGTGTGTGTGAGAGGCAGATGTCACGGAAATTACTCCATTTGCCACAGAATTTTGGAAATTGCTTAGCTACATTCATAAAGTAACATTGGACTCCTTCAAGAAATTTATTAACAAATCGTATATTAGCATTGTTAAGGATGTGGCTAATATTTAGCGGAAGGTCGTAATTCAATTTCACAAGCGACTCAATTAAACATTTGGATCTCGCGACATTATTAGAGCAACCAAAAAAGATGTGATTCAGATCACAATAAGAATGCTCGGTACAGCTACAGGATGATGATCTAATAATACCAAGTTTTGCAAGGTGTGCACAAAATCTTCCGTGATTGGTTTTAAGTCTAAATATAGTTGATGAATAGAATTTGGGTGTTGTATAATTGAATATATATTTGGGAGGAAGGGGTAATGTAGGATGAATTTGAAAGTACTGGTTTGTAGAGGATCTAGATATATTTGTCCACTCCTGTTTCCATTTATTGGCAATTCTATGACTTTTCGAGTTATTTATATCTGCTAAGGTGAAAATATTGCAAACTTTTCCATTTATAACTGCATCTTTCGCTACCAGGTCGGCCCTTTCGTTCCCAGTTATATTGCTATGGCCCTTTGCCCAAATAAATGTAACATTTGAATCCAGAAGCATAGACTTGATACTACATATCCAATACCTCTGATATAAGTAGATTTTATTGAGTCGATAGCAGATTTAGAGTCAGAAAGAATTACCGCATTCCAAAATTGATTTGTGATCAATCAATTGAGGCTTGTCTGTATAGCTACGAGTTCTGCTGTATATATGCTACTTATATCGAGCAATTTATAACCAAATGATAAGTTTAAAGTCTGTATAGAAAACTCACATCCTACCCCCTCTTTCGTCTTAGATCCATCTGTATATATGAATATTTTATCAACAAAGTTTGACAATATTGATTTCAGGAGAACTACATTGCTTTTGTTGAAAGGTGAATACTTGGGAATTATGACATTGTGACTCGTAATGAAAGCTCTATACTGCTCCCGAAATACTGGTATGATTTTGTCTTTTTTGTAGATATTAGTGTAATTTACAGTTTCAGTAAAAGCCTTCGCAAGAGGGGGAGTATTTTTCAGCTTCCAATATCGGTTTGTTAAATCTTCTACCGAGATATCACTCAACTTGTTGATCATGGGCGATTATTGAATAAGTTAATTACACTTTTAACACTTTTAAATAGGCATGTACAGTTCCAAATGACACCCTGTATATTTTTTTCTTTATGTTCAACAGTGATAGGCATTTAATCAAAGATTTTGTTTTTTATTGGAAATCTTCGGAAATAGTTTCGAATATAAAACGACATGTATAACCCGCATTCTTGAATGTCCCAGCATTCCTCATTCTTTAACGCCCGAATTTGTGCTCGTTGGAGCCCTTTTCAATCGGCTTCTTTACATGCTAACTCAGTAGCTGGGGCAAGAGCGGGCACATAATTCCATTAAGAATAAAATCTTAAAACGGTGACTTTAAATACAAGAGATTGTCTAACGTTGTAGCCGCCTTCTGGAAACAGAAAATTGATGCTCACTCTACGGTATCCTGTTTCGTCTCACGCACCATTAATATACAATAATCAGCCACCAAATATAGACGTTTTAAAGGCATTTCTGGGACATAACCAGGCCTGAAAATATTCCCGAGCAATCAATTAACTTTTTGTTGGTGTTTTGACACAAAAATGACTTCCCACCCGAGAGACTGGCTGGCACTTCCATGTATGTATGTATGTGTATTGAGGTGACATTTACGAAGATCTAAAAGATCTATCGTGCCCCCTTACTACTTCTAATTTAGTCCGGCGAACCTTGGCCAAGACAAACTAAAGCAAAGGTTCCGGCACTGATGCCACTGGCGGGCCCATTGTGCCATTCCTGCTACTTATGCATCCATGAAGCCGAGTCCCTCGATGAAGGACTCAATCCTCTTCAGTGTTTGCCTGCTTATGTCCCCAGAGGCCATAACAGGGACTCCAAAGATTTGCCTGCATAGCACAGCCCAATCTGGACATACGAGGAGAACATGGTCCGACGTTTCGTCAGCCATGCCACAACCCCTGCATAGGGGGCTTTCCTCTAAACCTAGGTTACAGAGGTGTTTCCTCAGACAGCAGTGCCCAGTTAGGAGTCCTGTTATCTTTTTTAACTTACTCCTTGGTAGTTCTAGAGCAGCTCTAGCATGTCCATCAGTCCATCTCCTCAATAGGAGCTTGGACTTCCTGGGACCCTGTAGAGCGCTCCAGTGAGAAAGGTGCTGGTTTCTCAACCAGTTCCTAGTCTCCTTACGGATTGTTTGTTTTGTGAGGCCCAAGGTCGGGCCCGGGCCATTAAAAAGAGTAGCCGCCCCTTCCACAGTCAGCGCATCCGCCCCTTCATTGCCTTCAAAACCAGAGTGGGCCGGAATCCATTCTAACCACACTGTGTTCCGCCTTGTTCCCCTTACTTCTACTCAGCTCCTGAGGAACGTCTCAGAGACTATTCCCAGAGAAATTTTAAGATGTCTGCAGGATTTAGTTTAGGTGTCCTCTTCTATCCAGTAGTCTCCTAGGTGCTGTGCCCTAGGCATTCTGAATTGATGTGCAATCCGCAAGTTTGTGGATGGAAATGAAGGTTTATTCTTCCATATCACAGAATTTACATTCTTTTCTCTCCACTACTGAAAGACCCTTTTGGGGGCCGGGACCCGTTTGCGGTATCACCACCAATGTAATATTGGAAGAAATGGACAAGGACATTTCTCAGGAACTAAGTAGAAGTAGGGGGGCACAATAGATCTTCTAGGTCCCTGTGAATGTCACCCCGTCATACATACTTCTTCACTTTTTTGAGCATTTTCAGGTGCCCATTCAGGTGACAAAGTCATGTTAGGACCCCTGTTAAAACTCTTAGTGAAGTTTCACTCTGTCTAATGCTTTTATTTGTTCTCATTTCTAGCAATATAACATTGGAGGTGATACCACAAAAGGATTCCGGCCCCCAAAGAGGTGTTTCAGCCCCACTATTCACTAGTTCATCTGCTATTCCTAGAATCCACAGTTAGTTGGTTTCACTTTAGCACTGTACATCCAACTCCGGATGTTTAGGCTAGAACTCCAATTCCCCCTGCCAGGTATCTGAACACCCTTAGATCTATTTTTGTTTTGTATATAATCTCCTTTTTGTGTTTGTTCCACATGAGTTTACTGTCAAACCTAGATATTTGACTTCTTTTTTTTATTCAACCTTACTCCCATCAAGTTTAACGGTTTTGACGTTCAGTTTTTTTTCTCTAGGAAGACTATTAAAATGGTTTCGGTGGAGTTGATGTTAAGTCCCACTTGCCTACTCCTGTTATTTCTATAGTTGAAATCCTTTTGCACAAAGTCACAAAGGGTGTTCTCCAATTTTCCTGTGGTCGTTACGACAACATCATCAGCATATCCTTGGCAGTCAAATTACACACTTCAGTTCGTCAACCGTAAGTCTCCACATTAATGGGGAGGTTTTTCTAGAAACCAATCAAGTATTTTCGAAAAAACAAATTGTTTTTTTTTTCACCCCTTTTTTGTTTAAAACTGTTTCTACCAACTAGCATAGTTGTTCGAAAGTTTACTAAAAGTAGGTGTAGGTTCGGTTTATTTCCGGATCCGATTGACTAAGACTACGTCTCTGTTTTGTTCACGAAGAAGCCCGGAAGGTAAATTAGGCAATTAGAAGGTACAAAGAGAGCATCTTGGTTTCAATCGACAAATGCACTAATTAGAAATCGGCGAATAGGTTTGCAACGCAGATCATTACTTCTCATTAAAAGCGTTGTCGCTTTCTGTGTTTTGTGCCTCAAAACGAAATAAGCATACACAGATCATTCGATATTCTCGAGATTAACGAGGAAAATTGAGAAGCTGGGAATTAATTCGAGAAAAATTTTTGTTACTATGTTTTTTATATGGAATACTGATGATATATAGTGCAAGAACTGGTTTCCTGTATAATACTGATACATTTTCTTATGGAGCTCCATCGACAAACGTCAAATTAAATTAATCGATGTTCTGAAGAAGTTATTCTCCGTAGCAACAGAAGTATTGTCAATTTTAAGAATGTAATTTGGAATCTTTTATAAAATTTTAAAATTGGAAATATTTATAGTTTTTTGGAGTCAATTTTGATTTTCTTCTAAAAAATTTCATTTTAATAGAAATAATGATAGATCCAAACAGTTAAATTAACCTTTTTCGGGATTTCCTATGAAAACTTCGAACTTTTCCCAAAATAATCAATAGTAATAATTGGAAATATTTTAGTTTTATTTTTTTTGGAAAATTATTGATTTTGATTACAATAAAATAAAGTATGTTTTTCAAGTTCAGTGACAATCATGGTAAATTGTATTCAAAATGAAATTTTGATTTGTGTTGGGAAAAATTCCATTTTAATAAAAACAAAATCATTTTGATGAATTTTGCAGTAAATTTTCTAGTATTTCTTAATTTCAAAGTTTTTGTATGAAAATTATTCCAATAAGAATACTATCAAATGCAAGTCAATTATGCAATCAATTTTCTAGATTTTTCCAGTTTATGTAAAACGTGATGTAATTGGGAACAATAAAAAATCCAAGAAAATTAGGGAGTGAATATTTGGATTTTTCTCAAAATCGTTATTGTATTGGATTTTTTTTCTATTTGAAACAATGATTCCACTCCAAAATATTTATGAAACATAAAATGGAGTCATTTTTAGGTTTTTATTCATTAAAGTGTTTTATGGAAATTTTGTTTTCCCAAAAATACATGTATTTTTTCGTTTTTCGTGAAAAATTTCTTAATAAAAATAATATCAAGTCCAAAAACATTATCAGTCAATTGATTAGATTGCCTCAACTTAGAAAGTCTAACAAAATTATGGGAGTAAAATTTGACTTTTTTCCTTTGTCGTTTTCTTTGGGACCTTTTTCTAATTTTCCAATGACTCCATTTTATTCCATTTTAATAAAATTCATAAAAAATAAAGTCATGGAGTCGATTTTAAGATTTTTCTTATTTTTCATAGAATTATTCCATTTAAATAAATATAAATAAAAAAATTTGAGAAAATTATATATTCAATTTTTTTGGTGATTCTCAAGTTTCTTGTGAGAAATTTTGATCTTTATTTGCAAATTTCATTTCTATAGGAATAATATCAATTCCAAAAACATTATGCAGTCAATTTTTTCAAAATTGCCTCCGTTTCGAAGTTTTTAATTGGATATTATGTTTTTTTAATTTGATTAAATTGGGAAAAATGGAAAATCTGAAATAATTATGAAGTCAATATTTCCAATAATTTCATTTCAATTGATTTAAAAATCAAACTCACTTATCAGGTCTTTATTCATCCAAAGTTTTTGCTGGTAATTTTTTTTACTTAAAATTCAATTCAAAAGAAAACAATAAGCGATTGAAAAAACTTTGAAGCATTTTTCTTTTCGTTTCCATCAATATAAACGGTTTTCGTGAATTTTGTTTACAAAAATATGAGAAGTTTGAATACTACCCGTTTTTTCTAACAAATTACTTTTTCAGTGAAAAGTCCCCTTTCGCCAAAAAATGGAAAAAACCACTTTCAGCCACTAAAGATCATCCCATTTTTCCAATATTTAGTCTATAACTCCAATAATACGAAACGTGAAAAAACCAATTTTGAAATAATATAACCGAGTGTAAAATTGCCTGAAATTAAACCGTTGCTGCAAAGTCCCTCACCAATGGATTATCATTGAAACGAATAAAAGGCAAGTTATTAAATTCTATCACGATGAATGAGACATTATTCTGCATATTCTTAAGAAAATGTCGACTAATGTATCACAAAGAGGCTTATTTTTTCTGTTTCCAAAAATAATAACAATGTATCGCTCCAATACAAAATATCTTATGGAATATCAGTTTAATTTTCTTATATTAAATTTTACTGTACTAGTGATATTATGACCTTGTAGGCTTTTAGAATTAATAAAAAATCAATAGGTATTAGGCACTAAAAACGTCAACCACATCATTATTTATGTACAAATTGTCAAAGAGGATACTAGTTTGAAACTAGCACGAAGTTAAAAATAAATTAGGAATAGTGGCACATTTATCGGAAAAACAAAGATTCGAAATCTTAATGTTAGTTGGATATGGTGATCGCAAACGTTCCCATGACGCAGCAGCTCATCTTTTTAACGATTCAAATCCTGAATGCCCCCTTATAAGTAGATCTACAGGGTCGAGATTAATAAGCATATTTAAGTGGTAGTGTAATAGTTATTTGTATGCCGAGGAATGAAAGTACTACTTTGTTGGACGAGAGAGAGAGAGACTCTGTCAACAAATGACAAACAAATTTTACATTCTGGTTTTTGTCGAGTGTTCAGTATTTTTGCGTTTTGTGTAAGTACGAAGTGAATACGAAATGTAAGGAAGATAATTAACACAAGAAAAAATCCTGCCATCAGACGTAGAAGATGCAGCGTTACAATCAAAGAGTTTATTATTACCTACCCTAAAAATGGATAATGTATGAGAAGGAATACCAGTCCTTTAAAAAGTGGAAAAGCATCAAGAATATCAATGGTGTGAGTGAAAAAGTGCTTATGGCGTACGTTGTTGGTGAATGAAAATTGTGACATCTCTAAATTATCCATCTTACTGAAAAACCTGAGTGGAGGATACAAAGCTAAAAAGTCTTGAATCCTGGAGTCAGATGACATTATAAAATTTTTGTTAGTAGCTCCTGATGACGTCTATTTGTTTAGGAAGGTTATTGCTATTTTTGGTATGCATGGAGCAGCTTGATCTGATGAATTGCACAAGTTAGATGTGTAATGTGGACGACAGAAAATCGGTGATAGTAGTTTCATTACCTGATACTAAAACCAAGCAGGATTTAATGTGTTTGAATTTGTAAATTTAATTGAATAAAAAAAGTTAAAACATTTTATTTACCTTTGCTGTAAAAGTGTTACTTTATCTACCCTTGCGGTTAAAGTAATACTTTATCTACTCAAAAAAGTTGCTATAACAACATACTAACATTAGCTATAGAAAAAATGTTTAGTTTATAAATATCGGTAAAGTTCTTCCAAAGTTAATGTGATGACCCATATTTTCAATCCCTTTTTGAAGGAAATAGCCGCACAATGGCATGCATATAAATTTTTCATAAATTCGAATATTTTGAAATAATGTTCATCTACTACATCAATTTGAATGAAAAAAATTAACCTGCATACAAAATTCATAAAATTTGTAATACAATAATAAAGCGCTTTCCTCTAGAACACGGAGTATCTAAAGAACAGTTTTTTGTATCGTCAACCCAACCAAATTTTTAAAGGTGGGTGTAAATCCTCATACAGTTTTAATTATAATATAATTACCATTACTACTATTTTCTTACATATTAAGTTAACATGTATTTTATTTTATATATTTATTCATGTCATAAAATCGTAAGGATTGTTTGAATAACAAATAAATAAATAAACACTTGACAACATCATGTGTATCAAACCAAGTTTCGTCTAAATAAATTATAGTTCTATTTGAATCACGGTACCCTTTTGTTTTGCGCAAATACTCCTGTCTAAGTTCAGCGATACGCCGAGACTCCATTATTACCTTTCGATTATCTAACTTCTTATATTTAAATCCACAATTCAATAATCCCGCGCATCATCTTGGACTGTTGTTTCAAATGGTCTCCAAAATGCCATTCTAATTCATTATATTATAAAACTTACCCTAACGTCTACGAACAAATGAATATTATATTAATATCAATTCACTGACGCGACCTAACCACTACACCATCAAAAAGGTTTTATATTAATGATACCTTTCTACACTAGATCACCTACACTTTCCTATAAATACCTATAACAATTCACTAAACTCACTCAACCAAGAAAAATATATTATATTAAATATTTATTTAAAACAAAATTCACACCCGAAACTGAATGATACTAATGGATTATAAGCCGAACCACAACACAACCCCCCCGAACACCCTCAAGACCGTAGAATTTTTTCTGCCAAAAATGTCAAACGGAGTATACTTCGGTTATTTCGTTATATTGCGATGAATACTGCAGTTGATGATTGGTTGTTTCGAAGTTTTGACTGCACGTGCAACTACGTTGCCAAATCTTCAAAATTTTCTTAAATATAGTAGCATATAAAAAGTGGTTTTAATTAATTTTTCTTTTTTCAGTAATTTCAAGCGACTTATTTTAATGTTTACTAATAAATTTACATTATGTATTTTTTTTAAATATTTCCAAACTAGCTTTCTTATAACATCACGAACTAACAGTTTACTGAAGTAAGAGGAACATTTGTGTAGCGAGCCTAACAATTTTAGAAAATATATGTGACAACATTGCTTTATTGTATGGTCATCACACTGACTTTAGTTAGAGTATTACATCCCGTTCTTTGTGATACGTCACTCGACCTGGATTGCCATTTTAAAAAATTCAGAAAGGCGACCGTACGCTAAACGCTGACGTCAATAACATTTGACATTTTCTCTTAAATATGCAGAATAATGTCTCATTCATCGTCATAAAATTTCAAAACTTTCATTTCATCCGTTTCAGAGATAATCCCTTGGTGCGAGACTTTTCAGCAACGCTGTATATCTATAACTTCAGTAGAAATCATAAATATGTAAAACAAATCATCTGATTGGATGAAATCTCCGCAAAACTTTCCGGTTTCGGAATAATTTGTTACTATAAACAACCCCTAACAATGTTTTAGTCGGGTAACTTATTGCTTTCACCTCACCGGCTGTATAATTGGATATTGGATATTTTGGCAAATACGGTTTACCACAATGGAAATTGATGATATAATTTGTTTTCCATATTTACATTTTAATCACCGTATTATGAATAATAACCAATCATTTCGGTTATCAAACTTAAATTTGGATTTATGAATATAAATATTTGTTGATCTTTTTTCACTACCAAATCGTATACGTTGTCAATGTTTTTCATTACGCCGACAAAAAGTTTGTTTTTGTATATTCCAATTTATAGTTTATAGACAGGTCGAAAAAAACCTTAGATATTCCCATTTCTGAAAATTTATAAAGCAGGACGCGCACTGAATCCGCTCGACTCTGATCGACACGGAACGGATCGGATTGGCATTACTATTACCCGCGCACTGAATCGACTAGCAACCAGTGGCGTGGCTATCGTAGGGCCAGGTGGTGCAGTGCACCAGGGCCCCGGAACTCAGGGGGCCCTCTAACCTCAGCTTTGAAAAAATAATAATTATTTCATATTCGCGAATGATACGACGCATTCTCCATAACAATTACCGAATATTAGGCAAAAGCTGTTCGTCAAACCATCTTTCAAATAAATCGGCTGTCATATCTTCGTGATAATCAGCGGAAGACTTTGCCATATTTTTAGCCGACAATAGCAACGCATTAGGTACAAAGCCATCTTTACTTCCGGCATGAAGTATAATAACGCGGAAATAGGGGAGGAGGGCCCAATTCTTTCCCTATGCACCAGGGCCCTTGTCCCACTAGCTACGCCACTGCTAGCAAAAAATTTTAACAATTAAATATTTATGTTTTATAATAACAATCAATCAACTTATTATATTCACTGCGAAATGGAATCAAGCAAAATGAATAAATAAACTTTCGACATTGTTTATGTTGTCTGTTTACTCTATTAGTACATTCATTGTTCGGAGCCTATGATAATATTTTACTCTCCGAATGGTTGTCAAAAAGCCATAATTTTAATTATTATTAACAAAATAGTTTTAGTCATTGAAACAAAATCTCAATCACAGCAAAATTTAAGAACACAATATCTCGTACGAGGGTTGCTATTTATATTTCGAGCCTTGGCTTACCAAGTGTTTACAGGCGCCATCTGATGTTTCCAATTGAAAGTTTGAATTTTTTAACCATAACCTTCTTCAGAACTTTTTGTCATTTAAGTATAACTAAAAAATGGAATTAACTCGTGAACATTTTCATGCGATGATGTTTTACGACTTTCGACGTGGCTTATCAAGACAAGAGTACATCGATCAACCCACTTCGACTTTTGGAGATGAAGCCCCATCCTCGGCCACTGTTAAACGCTGGTATAACGAATTTAATCGTGGCCGCAGTTCGCTCGGGGAGCAAAGTCGTGAAGGTCGTCCAAAGTCAGTTGTTCTGCCACAAAACATCGATGCTGTGCACGAACTGATAAAGCAAGATCGACATGTGACATATCGCGAGATAGAGGCATCTTTGGGCATTAGTATGACAAGCATCAATAAGATATTGCATGAACATTTAGCTGTTAAAAAGATTTGTTCGCGTTGGATCCCGCATAATTTGACAAAAGCTCAAAAGGATGCTCGTGTCAATTGGTGCAAAGAAATGCTGAAGAAATACAATCGCGGTGCATCAAAAGCTGTGTATAACATCTACACAGGTGACGAATCTTGGAGCTATGCATATGAGCCCGAAACAAAACAGCAATCCACTGTATGGGACTTCCAAGACGAACCCAATCCGACAAAAGTGGTTCGTGCGCGAAGCACCTCGAAGCAAATGATCGCCTGTTTCTTCGGAATAACTGGACATGTGGCAGTCGTGCCGTTAAAGCAACGTAGAACGGTGAATTCTGAATGGTACACAACCGTTTGCTTGCCAGAAGTGATTCGTGAAATACGAAAAAACAACCGGCAACGAAGGATCATTCTTCATCATGACAATGCCAGTTCTCACACATCGGCTAAAGCAACCACCTATTTGACTGGCCAAAACGTCGAATTGATGGGTTATCCTCCGTACAGCCCTGATTTGGCACCAAATGACTTCTTTTTATTTCCGCATATCAAGAATAAATTACGTGGCCAACGTTTTTCGGCGCCTGAAGAAGCTGTTGATGCATTCAAAAACCATGTTTTGGAGGTACCTCAATCGGAATGGAAAAATTGTTACGAAAATTGGTTCGAGCGCATGCAAAAGTGTATTGATTATCATGGAGAATACTTCGAAAAACAATAAAGCCATTTTTAATAATAAATTACTGTCTTTTCATTATTAGGCTCAAAATATAAATAGCAGCCTATGTAAATAACGGAAATGAACTTAGCCCACCCTGGGACGTTAACACTCCATGTGGACTAATAATTCGAGTACATATTTTATTTACCAATCGGAAGCTATATTGCACCAATGTGAATCAATTGTTCGCTTGTGGGTAGGTCAAGACTAGAAATGATTTATGGCTTTTTTATCTTTTCGGTTTTCTAATCCTCAAAGTGGCCTTGCCGCATATCTACTGTTATTTTATTGTGAAACAGTGCAAACTTATTCTACTCACAACTATACCTATATAATATATGTCTTCAGTTATTGCAAAAGATGTTGGTACATCATCCATAGATACAGTAGAAACGGTGGAGCTTTACCTTCACGTGACTGTTACGCCAGCAACAATATTCATATATAAAATTAAAACTTCTGTCAACTCAATAGAAATAATCGTTATGACTGATATTCCAAAGGTCGGCCTTTTACGAATTGGTAAGTAAGTAGTAAAATAAGCATTGGGATATTCTCACGGCATTTTAGGTGTTATGAAATGTCAAAAGTTAACAAGTTGATGATGTATTATAGTCGTACTTACCAATGTCAAATGGAATAAAAAGTAAAATTAGTTCTTACAAGAACTGATTTTAACAATAAATACACTTTCAATCCAAAAATTCGTCAAAAACAAGACAAAAAACTAAACTCGCATAACGTGAACTGCGGTAGTGTCAAACTCAACTTTTAGTACGATCAGTTATAATACACGTTACGTCAATTATATCGTTGTCTTTTTTTACGATTACTACGGCAAATTTAAAGAAACTATAACGTATGTCTTGTAGTCGGTCTTGTGAAGAACACAATCGATCGTACGTGGTTATGTTTGATTTATATTGATAGAAGATAGTATGAAGAAAATGTGTGTTGCATAAATCGTAAATTGGGACACGTGATGGTGAATCTCCACCGTTTCTACTGTATAATATTAAAGCTCCACCGTTTCTACTGTATATGTCTACAATATTGCAGAAGATGTTGGTACATCATCCATAGATAACCTAAAAGTCTCTGGCTGCTAAAGCTCATTGTCTGCCCTTGTGACACAATATAGGTACTTTTACATTTATATGAAATAAATCACCACGCTGTTTATGTGTCGATAACTTTTGACCTACCAAATTCCCTCCTTTCGACACTTGGTATACAGTTTGTCCTCGTTATATCTCCATGCACATAGCTTCAACGGGTTTTTTGACAATAGAATTTACTGCTGGCCAAAATAATTGGTCTAAAGTGTCACCAATCAAAATTTAATCAATTTGTATTGTCATAAGTAAATATCGATTAAAGACAACTATAGGGTAGAACTTTTTTTTTTAAATCTCCGAAAACAACAAACATTATCCATGGCATCAAAAAATAAATAGAAGCTTTTACTGAAGTAAAGAGCATCGACTAAGGGATGAACTGAATTTGTGGCGTATCGGCAATCAGCAGGGCTGTCAGGCCGACCCTTCAACTGGAAGAGTTGGAACATGATCAGTGGGTTGGAAGACCTGCAGCCCTAGATAAAGCGTCGGCATCGCCAGTCAGCTCTTCATCATTTATTTATTTTTTGCCTATATATTCCCATATTTTTATAATAAAGAACAATGAAAATATATCAATAAATAGTTTTTAGGAGACGCTTCAATGGAGTATAACAACTGAATAATTATTAAAAAATTTATACATGACGGCTCTGTACAGTGTGGGGAGTTTATAAAGTGTTTAGGAAAAATGTAAATATCTTGAATTTTTAAATAGATCACGCTGTATATTTTCTAATCGAAAAAGTATAATTTGTTGGATTTTAATTAAAAAATGATTGTGTTATATAATTTTTAGGTTTTCCTGATGGGTGTGAGAGTTTAAAAAATATATATATATATTTCAAATGGAAAATCTCTACTTTTTCAAGAAAACACTACACATACAGATACATGCAATGTATGAATTCAAATGAAAAGTGATTAGAGTCATTTGATTATTGAGAATTCTAGAACGGTATGATAAAAAAAAATAAATTTGTATATTTCGATTTCAGGTTAAGGTTCCTCTTCTCCTAACCAGAAATATAAAAGTAAAAGACAATTAAGTATGTTGATTTGAGACACTAGCTATTTTTGAAAACTGACTTGTTCCGGCTAATTTGGAACGTCTTCTCCTAAATTTTCAGCTCCTAAGCTACAATAGGAGCGATACAAACACACAAAAAAACATAAATACGTATGTTTCTAGATGTTTTTGGAACTCTATAGCTCACTAGAACGCCTGTATTAGCGGAAATATCCACTTTTCAATTTTAGCCTCATTATCTAATGACGTCGACCTAACACTCACAAATCCCATTCCTCTTTCACCAGTTCCTCCTTGGTCTATGCATTTTCCCCAGATTAACACATCGTTAAACAAGTACAACAAACACGAATCACCTAAAGAGCTCATGATTAAAGCATTTCTAGACATTATTCATACTAATCGCTTCGACCTAGTACTATACACTGATGCTTCCAAAAGTGATTCCGGCGTTGGCTGTTCAGTCACAACATCCAAAAACCCCATTTGCTCCTTCCTTATTTCCCCAACTTGCAGTGTGCACACTGGTGAACTGTACAGTATTCTACAAGCATTCAAACACATCGACCGTCCTAATAAAAAAGTTGCCATTTGTACAGACTCTCTAGCTTCTATCCTATCTATCCAGGAATTATACACCGAGCACCCTCTTGTCCAAGAAATCCATCAATCTTATCACCACCTCCGTTCCCTAAACACTACAGTTACCGTTATTTGGGTACCTTCACATATCGGCATATCTGGCAACGAACTCGCTGATGAACGCGCTAAAGCAGCCACTACTTCCACCACTTCCATGACACACATTCAAATCTGTTAGGATCTGAAGTCAAAGATGAAAAGAATTACCAACTCTTTATGTCAAAACCATTGGAACTCGGTAAACACCTCTCTTCATGCTATCCAGCCATCTCTGTTTAAACCTGTTTTCACCGGACCTACTGGAATTTCCAGGCAAGAGCTTGCTCTAATTCGTAGACTCCGTATTGGTCACACAAAGCTTACCCATGGTCACCTGATGTCATCAACCCCCAGTCCCTGCTGCCAAAGTTGTCAGTGCCGACTAAGCATTAAACACATTCTCTCTGAATGCCACCAATATAATGCAAAAAGGCAACAACTCAAACTAAACCGCAACTACATAGAAGTACTTAGCGACTCAACCCAATTTAAGGCAGTATTGAAGTTCTTCAAAGAAATTTCAGTGTACCACAAAATTTAACCTCATCCTATTGTAAATTTTGAATATGTTTATATTAATTTAATGTAATTGCTCCCGTGCGAGTGGCCATAGTTGCCGAGCACGTTAATGATAATACAAAAAATAAAATTTTTTTTTCCATTTTTGAGCCGGAAGCAGCTCCTTCGCCAACTTGAGATATATCCTACTCGATTATTCACGAAGCTATATTGAAAAGTTCCAATATCCAGCCGCCTTTTGGACTTATTCAATGCAAAATTACGATTATCACTGATTTCCCTTGTTATACTGCTCAGCATTATCTTGATTGTATTCTCGAACTTACTATGAAAAATTCTATATCCAAATTTAAGTAGCTAATAAAAAGTTAATAATAAAGTCCGAAGTTATTTTTTCTTAATTTTCTTGGGAAATTAAACCACATTATTTTAATACTTTTCAGATTATTTCAACTTTTCGGTAGCGTTCCAAATAACCATAGCTAGGAAAAAAACGGCTACAAATATTGATTTGCGACTGAGATGTAGACCAAGAAATTAAAAAAGCGCTAACACATGTTTTTTGCATCTTATATATATAAATTAGCACTACAGGCCTTGTAGGCCCCTGGCTTCTATTTTTTTCACTACTTGCTTCATTTCTGACGGTCCTTTGCTTTTTCTCTCCAATCATATATTCCCACTTTTTCTATGTCACTCCTTACTTCCTCCATCCATCTTTTCCTGGGTCGCCCCCTTCTCTTTGTAACTCCTTCTCCTTCAGACAATACCTTTTTTACTATTCTTTGATCTGGTAGTCGGGTTATATGTCCTAACCATCTGGCTCTTTGGGCTCTGACTTGGTTTGTAATTGTAGGTTTTCCATACATGTCCCTTATTTCTTTGTTTGTTCGTCTTCGCCACATATCTTCTACTTTTATTCCTCCATAAATTTTCCTGAGGACTTTCCTCTCCCAAATTTCCAACTTTTTCTCTGATTGCATAGTCATTGTCCATGTTTCTGATGCATAAAGTACAACAGGTTTTATAATAGTTTCATACACTCGAATTTTAGCTGCTCTTGAAACATTTTTTTCTCGTAATAATCTACTCAGGGATCCGACAGCCCTATTCCCTTTTATTATTCTTTTATCTATTTCTTTTTCTTCCTGAGCTTTGTTCGTTACTATCACCCCTAAATATTCAAACTCCTCTACTTCTTCAAACATATAATTCTTTTGTGCAGTCTTAAATGTGGTTCTATTGTTTTTGTCTGTATCCTTTGCTTGCATTACCATATATTTTGTTTTTTCCTCGTTTATTATAAGTCCATATTTTCCAGCTTCTTCTACTAGTCTCCTGAATATATTTTCCAACTGGCTCTTAGTTCTTGCTAACAAAACCAAGTCGTCAGCATATGCTACACATTGCTCTCTATGATGATAAATTATTCCTGATCTTTGTATATTGCTTTTTCTAATTATAGTTTCCAGCACAAGATTAAACAGGTCCGTTGAAAGTGGATCACCTTGTCTTAATCCGCTTTTGACTTCAAATTCTCTTGAGAAACTTCCTTCAAGTAAAATTCTATTGTTTGACTTATACAACGTCATATTTATTAGCTTCACAAGCTTATCTGGTATTTCTAAAAATTTCAATGCCTCATATAACTTCCGACGCATCTTAGGAGCTGAAAAAATTAGGAGACGTTTGAAACTAGTCCGAACAAGACCTCAAAGTCCGGCGCCAGGAGCCCAAATCAACATTGCTAATCGGTTATGGTCTTTGTTGGAAATAATGTAATGAAAACCTTACAGAGTAATTTGTTTTTTAAGGAAATTATGATTCGTCAATGAACATTCACCGGCAAAAAACTCGACCACCTAAAATTTTGCTGAAGTTCGTTGTCCAAGTACTTTAGTAATTTTTCATCGATATCAATTGTTTCTACGCCAAATTGTAGATACATTTTTTGGTATTAAGACAAACTCCGGAAAAGTTTTCCAAAAATGTTGATAGCTTATTTATACAGGATGAAAACAAACCATGTATTTGTAGTCCAACTTCTTAACTCCCTGTGGAACAGCTCTGGAAATTTGTAGAGTTCACGCTTAGTTAATTACAAAGATCATCCTTTTCGCCAACTTTCAGTCTTTATTTCACCTTGATCTTTCTAGGAAAAATTTTAATTTGTAATGTTATAATATCCAACAGTTATTTGAAACAAAAAGGAGAACGCAATCGCCGGCACGTACCGAATTATTATTTTTTGAAATCGGAGCTCTAAATCCGACGTTCTTCAGGAAGCTGTAGTTCCCTATGCTCCTTTTGTTAGAGATGACTTCATTTTAATGCACGACAAGTAAGACCGCGTTATTAAACAATATTTGGTTGAGGTTGATATCCAACGATTAGAATGACCTGCATATAGCCCGGATCTGAATGCGATTGAACATATCTGGGATGAAATTCAAAGTCCCATACTACCCGAAACACTTGACGAGCTGCGTTTTGCGTTGCAAGCTGAATATGACGCAATTCCTCAAGATCACAGTTTTTCTTTTTGTTTCAAATTACTGTTGCATATTGAAATAATACAAATTAAATTCTTTCCCTGAAACAAGTCCAGGATTCTATTTGAATACGTGGATCTTCAAAAGATATCAAGGTGAAATAAAAACTGAAAGATGGCGAAAAGAATGGTCTTTGTAATATATTGAGCGTTAACTCTACAAATTTCCCGAAATGTTCCACAGGGTGTTACGAAATTGCACTACAAATACATGAAACCATTTTGGAAAACTTCTCTGGAGTTTGTTTTAATACCAAAGAATTTATTTACAATTTGGAGTAGACACAATAGGCCAATCGATAGGGGTCACAACTACAAGTAATTAGCAATACGGCTGATTTTTTTCATAAGTACCTTAAAGGATGTAGATTAATATAAAAAAAGTTTACCTATCCATTTCCCAAGTTGAAAAAAAATCAAAAAACTTTTTTTTTCTAAATTCTTTAATATTTTGCGCTGGGAGGAAGGTAGAGAAAAATAAAAAACACCACCGTGTAGGGAAAGTGTTTTGCAATAAAAAAGGTTTCTTGTATTTTTTTCAACCGAGCAATGGTTTGTCCGGAAAAAAATCGGTCAACTAAGTATGTATTCCGCATCCGCGCGACTCTGCCACACGGCAGAAAACCTATTTTCTGACGCGCGGCGGAGTACATTATAAACTATTGTACAGTTATAATGTAATATATAAATAATTGTAATAGGGCGGTTTGAAGAGGGAAGTGTCAGCTTTAAGATGGCATTTTTTTTGTCGTAGCACATAATCATTTAGCAAATTACTCATATAAATATATATATATTCTAATCAAAAACCAAGTATCTCAATAAAAAATATTTTATATAATAAGGAGGAATTGAAACAATTTTTCGAACGATGGAAACTGTTATTTAGGAGGTCTCTTCCATAAATAAAATTTACGGATAATTAATTTTTCCTAATCACGAAATACGACACTTTTCATTATCTTGTAAATTTTTAGAATCTTGAATTTACAAGAAAATATATATATTAAGTACTGTAACTTTAATAAAACTAAAGTAATTTTAATGGGTTTTGTCTAGAAATGTTGAGGAAATTTCTAAGATCAAAAATATATAATCACAAAATTAATTAATTTACATACATTTTTGGATTCAATGATTTTTTGTATTATAAGCGAAAATAGCATTTTTTATAGATTCGGGTAGGAACCTTTTTTATTTTTTCAAAATAAAATTTGATACTCCTGTCATATAAAGATGAATATTCAACGAATAGAATGTATATAGTGAAAAGGTATAAAAGTATCCAGGTATAAAGTATTTTATAAATGGACACAGTATAATAATGCACAAGATGCAGATGATTAATTTATAATTTTAAGATATAATTTTTTGCATACCTTTCTCCTATAAAAATATGTAAAAATTAATTTATTACCTTTTATTTATTATTTACAACCTTGACTCTTACTTACCAATAATTAAAAAAAATTCTGATTAAATATTTTTTTTTCGCGATTCAGAAAGTAGGTTTACCGAATTTTTTCCGGACAAACCATTGCTCGGACGAAAAGAACGCAAGAGACCTTTTTTATTGCAAAACACTTCCCCTACACGGTGGTGTTTTTTATTTTTCTCTACCTTCCTCCCAGCCCGAAATATTAAAGAATTTCGAAAAAAAAAGGTTTTTGATTTTTTTTTAATTTGGGAAATCGATAGACTGGTAAACTTTTTTTTATATTAATCTACATACTTTAAGGTACTTATAAAAAAAAATCAGCCGTATTGCTAATTACTTGTACTTTTGGTCTAAAATTTCCCCTACCGACTGGCCTACAATTGAAATCTTGGACAACGACTCCAGCAAAATTTTAGGTGGCCGTGTTTTTTTGCCGGTGAGTGTAGTTAATTTTTTCAACTAAAAATCACCAGTCAAATAAATCCTTATTGTTCTCCTGAAACAATAGTTGTTCCTCATTGTAAATTTCTCTAGATATTTTGTTTATATCAACTTCCTTATCTGGGTTCATCGGTATCTTGGGTTGAAAATGGACAATATTTATTTTGTTTCGGTCATTGCGTATAAAACTTAATAAACAAAATATAATTAATATAGAACATCCAAGAATGAATGCTTTCAACAATAACAAGAGTGTCTATGTTTACCGAGATCACATTTATCTTTTTTGTAATAAACTTTATAATACATTTTTTATAATTTTATAAATTTTCATTTATTTGAGTAGAATCCAGTTGAAATGGATGATAATGTATCGAACGAACCTCAATTACATCTTCAGGAAATTGTTCTCACATCGAGTGAAAATAATTCGAGTGTTAATGGAAAAAGTGATTGTGACATTTTGGAGAAAAAGACGAGTTTATTTTTATATTTTGCTGTCATAACCAGTAAGTAAATATATGTTGTTCAAGTTTCAATTAGATCTTCAAAAATTACCCAAGAATTCTAAAGCATTTTTATACTCTTCTTCTATTTCAAAAACAGCGATCCTTCACAGGGTCTGTGAAGCCAGATACGACGCTAGTATGACGAGCTTATTCAAAAAACTCAATAGAACCAAATTTTTTGTGCTGGTTTTCGTGCAAGAGTCCATTATCTATTTTTGTAGCTACATTGAAGGATTGATATTACCGAAACAGTTGTGGAAGCATCCTTTGAAGGACGATATTGATGTAATTGGTTATGATCGAAGCTTGCTGGATTCTAAACCTTCATCCAGCCAAAAACCCTGGAAATCGTTATATGAACTGCTCTGAAGAGCAGCTACTTCAAGTGATAGCCACAAGGAAATATTTACCCCAAGACTTGGTTTTTCTTGCGAAGAAACCAAAACCAACACCTCCATCCACAGACTGCTGTGTCGATCAAACACTTTTTTTATTCGGTTATTTAACGTCGGTCTATTTCTGCGACTGAGGATAATCACCCCTCTACCCCTAACCGGAAATTTTGACGAACTAGTGTTCCAATTAGTGGTAGGGTTCTTAGTCGAGCCCAAGATCCTTGGACTCGGGTCCTAGGTTTTACGTCTACTCACAAAGACGGCATATCTATATTATACCTCGCGCTCATTAGTATGTATGATGTATGTATGTATTTTGGGGTAACATTCACTGAGACCTAAAAGATCTATTGTGCCCCCTTACTTCTACTTAGTTTCTGAGGAGAGTCTCAGATACTAGTAGCTCCTTTAGTCCTATTTCCCGGAGGAATTTTAGGATATCTGCAGGCCTCAACTTAGGTAACTGTCCCTCTTCTATCCAGTAGTCTCCCAGGTACTGTGCCCTAGGATTCTGAAATACTGTGCAGTATGCAAGTATGTGGATGGAGGTTTCTTCTTCCATTCCACAAAATCTACAATCTTCTTCCTCCACTATTTTGAGCTTTTTAAGGTGTCCATTCAGGCGACAATGTCCCGTTAGGATTCCTGTTAAAACTCTTAGTGCAGTTTTGCTTTGACTTATGCATTCATTTGATCTCAACAGGTTGTAGTCACCCAGAAGAATCTTTGATTGCCTAAGCCCTACTAGATCTTTCCAATTGTCAGATCTTCTCTTTTCTTCGGCTTTACCTATTTCTTCCAATATTATATTGGAGCTGATTCCGCAAAAGGGTTCCGGCCCCCAAAAGGGTATTTCAGTCTCCCTCTTCGCTAGTTCATCTGCTATTTCGTTTCCTTCTATTCCAGTGTGTCCTGGAATCCACAGTAAGGTGACTATATTGTTCTCGCCTAGTTCATTAAGTTTGCCTAGGCATTCCCACACCATTTTGGAACTGATTACACAAGAACTTAGCGCTTTAATGGCTGCTTGACTATCAGACATTATGATAATCCTTTGCCTTCTATATCCTTTGTCAATATTGAACTGGGCACACTTTCTTATTGCGTGAATTTCCGCTTGAAAGATACTTGGGGTTTTTCCCAAGCTTTCAGAGTGTTTGGTTCCTGGCCCGTACACTCCTATCCCAGTTCCTTCTATTGCTTTTGGCGCTCATTAGTATAATGCCTGCAAACTGTGATATGTCACTCCGCTGCTACGACGGTGTTTTCCATGGTCATCCATCGAAGTACTAACCGCGCTCGACACCGCTTCACTGAAATTACCGAATCAGAGACCACTACAGTGGTGGGTTGACGCCCAACAAACACCTTAGCAATTGTTATATTAGCATCCTGGTGGCCTGAAGAATAATTTGTATAATCATTTTTGTAGGTGATACCCACGAGTGAGGAGCTTCATGCTGACTGCAAAAATAATCATATGGCATATGGCATATGGTAATGAATCTTTAGCATTTGTCCAGGGACAACGTAGTCAACCAGAAACCCTAGCAATTGTAATATGACCCAGCTGGTGGCAATGAAAACGATTTGGATGATGGTTATTGTAGGTGTCACCTGCAAGAAATGACTTATTTGAAAAATTATATTTTTGACTGGAAAAATCACATGGTGGCCATATGGGCGCCTATCTAATTATTTCCAGAGCTTGTAGAGTATAAGGAAGTAATACTGGTATAATAAAACATTCGCATCTGTTCAGAAGCTGCTGGGCCAATCAATAACCTTAGTAAACTTCCTGGAGGTGTGCGTTACTTCAAAACTTATGTTTGTGAATGTAAAAAAAGTCGTATTCATATGGCTACTTGGATATTTCCAAAGCTTGTAGGACAACAGAACGCAATATTGGTATACTTATTTACAAGATATTTCGTTTTGACTTATGCCAACATAATTGCTTTAAGACCAAAAATCCCAACAGGTAGTCGTTAATTCGATAACAATAGCAAAAGCGAAGTCGTTTTTTCGGAAAGCGGAAAGATAATTCCTAATAGTTTGATTATCTCACAAGTGAAATGTTTGTCTGGTAAAATAATATTTAAATGGTTGACAACGTTATCAATAAATATTCCAATCTGATACGGTGTGGGCCACCCTGTATGCTTCAACAGTTTAATTTGTTCAATTCCATTTGATAAATAAAAGTTAAATTTGTTTTTGAAATGTTCAGTGATTTTTTTTCTACAAAATAAATTTAATTTATGTTTTAGTTTCTAAATTTTACCGACTACGGATCTGTTATTATACAATGAATGATTTATAAACTTTTATTAGTAAATCCTCAATGCGAGTTAATGAAATTTTGTGAAACGTTCTAAATAATAAAAAACCTTAGAATTTGTTTTTGTACTTCATGGTTGCCTGCAGAACGATTTGGATTATAGTTACCCCACAAGAACTGATTTACATCAATATTCATGTTTTTGCCGTCAAAAAAAATAAAGTACCCTATGGCATATGGTATCTGGCTATCCTCAAGACTTGGAGGGTACAAGAGTGTAATTTTGGACAAACTAAAATCTTCACCATTAACCAGATATGACTGAGTCAACCTACAGTAGCAATGTGGTTACTGTTCGACATGAATGTGATTTGCATAATATTCGAAAGTTATACAATCAAGATGCTAGTTACTCGAAAAATTATGTTTTCGACTCGCACAAACAAAAATCCTTGAAATATTCATAAATTGCTTTAGAAATTTACAATTAATCTGCTCAAAAGCCATTTTTTTTACAGTGAATCTAACTTGCGTCACCCTCGGCGTGGTATTAGTTTGGATATCACCAGTGACAGAAAAACTTCTTTCGAGCGATTCCGAAAAAAATCCCTTGGGACGACCGATCACCATACTCGAGCTGTCTTTAGTTGGATCTCTGCCCCAGATAGGAATGGTCATAGGACCTTTACTATTAGAGAAAGTATTCGACAAATTCGGAAGTAAACGTAGTCTGAATATAATAAATCTTCTAGTTGCAGTGTTACTTGTAGGATTATCTTTTTCTACGCATATTATTTTCTATTACGCATTAATTTTAACTATAGGTATATTACTGGGTGGAACTAATGTAGGACTTCCTGTATATATAGGTGATATAACTGAGGATCATAACAGAGGAAAGATGAGTTGTTTGATGGGGTTGTTTATACCGATAGGAAATCTGTACGGTTTTATATTAGGAAGTTTTTTTTCTGTTCAAACTTTCACTTTATTATCGTCTCTACCTTCGTTAATTCTGGTGATTATGTCTGAACTATTTTTACCAGAATCTCCAGCTTATCTAATTTCAAAAGATGATAAAAGTACAGCTTTAAAAGGTTTAAATAAGTTGCTAGGAAATAACTCAAAATTAGTAGAAGACGTAGCTAAGAAGATCGTTTGTACTCATAATGTTAAAAGTGATAAAGCAAATTTAAAAATTCTATGGTCAGATAAAGCTACAAGAAAAGGTTTTATAATATCATGTACATTAATGTCTTTAACAGTTGCTACAGGTCTTCCACCTGTTATGTCTTATTTAGAGCCAATTTTTAAAGAAGCTGGTGCAGACGTATCAAGTTCTACTTATGTAATAGTGGTAGGTTTAGTTCAAATACTATGCTTTTTAGCTTCTTCTAGTTTAGTAGAAAAAGTAGGTAGAAGATTTTTATTATTGATATCTGCTGCTAGTACTACTATCCCATTGTTAACGTTAGGTTTGTATTTCAATAGATGTACAATAGTGAGCGATTTAAGATGGTTACCAGTGGTTGCGATTATTGTTTTGATGGTAACTTCAATTATTGGTATTTGTTCGGTAGCTCTGGCTTACATGAACGAAATTTTCACTAGTAACATCAAAGCAACAGCAATTTCTTTCGTTTATTTCATTAGTGGAATTACAGTTGCTTTGGTTATATTTTTATTTCCGATTTGTATGGAAACTATTGGACTGTCGTGGAGTTTTTGGTTGTTTTGTTTTTTTAATGTATTAGGATTTGTTTTTATTTATTATTACGTGCCGGAGACAAAGGGGAAAAATATTTTTGAAATCCAAGAGATTATGAGGAAATAAAGTACCGATGTTAGTGGACACAAGATTGAGTTTTTATAAGTGAAGAGAGTGGTTTTATTTATTTAATAATAAAGCATTACTAAAACACGCAATGAGTGGTCCAATTTTTTTCCTCCCTCATATCAGGATATAAACCTTCCTCTTATTTTAACCATGTTTTAAATAATGAAACTAGTAAATCTATTCAAATTGTTTCTGTAATTTTCGTAATATCTTGTATAATCTGTATTCTGGTAAAAATTGAATATTTTTTTTTCATTCAATTCACGTGCTCGGCAACTATGGCCACTTGCACAGGTGGGATTACAGAAAACAATAGTTATTACAGTTAGTTAAAAACATAGTTTAAAGTTTATGATAAAGTGATATATCTTTTAAGAATCTCAGTGTTGTCTCGATTTGGTTTGGGTCCCCTAGGATGTCTTGCAGCTGGGATTTGAGATTAAGGTGTCGTCTTCTTGTGCTAAATTGGCGACAATCAACCAGGATGTGTTTAACAGGAAGTGGGCACTGGCAGCTTTGACAGGAAGGTATGTTGCTTGAGGTCATTAAGTAGCTGTGTGTGAGTTTGGTGTGACCTATTCGAAGTCTACGTAGTATTGATACTTCTTGTCTAGAGAGTCCAGAGGGGTCAGTATACATAGGTGTGTTGAGAATAGGCTGGATAGATAGTAGGGAAGTCTTGGTGGAGCTCCAGTGAGTTTGCCACATATATCTAACGATTCTTTTTGCTTCTGCCTTAACATCCTTGCAAATTTGGATATGAGCAGTAATTGTGGCAGTTGTTGACGCTGTTTTGGCATGCTGATCGGCTAGTTCATTTCCAGGTATACCAATGTGTGAGGGTATCCATATGATGGTGACTGTGGTGTTTAGGTTTAGGTGTTTAGGGAAAATTTAAACTGCATTATTATTAAATACGATCTATAACTTATAAATAAAATAAATCCGTGGCGAACTGATAGTAAATACTGCGTTGACTTTTTGTTACGTTAATTTTACTTTATTGACTTTCTGAGATATGGAGAGCGATTCAAGTAATTTTGAATTCACAAACATCCCACCTTATATTAGGGAACAAGCCAACATAACCTTAATAACCTTATTACCACAAAAATACCTATAACAATATACCTTTACGATATTAGCAACGGGCTGGAGGAAACAAAATGAATAATTATTCAGAAAACATTTTAACGACATTTTTTTCACTGTAAGGAGAATCATTAAAAGCTTAAATGATACAAATAAAGGAGCATGTCGATATTAATTAATATCCAAAGCTGATTGCATGTTGATAAATTCGTTATTTGTGCCGTAAATAAAATTTTAAAAAACGTGATAAGTGGGTAGGAGGAAAAATAAATTGTATTACACAGGGGTAGAGTTCCTCTTCCTCCCTTGGATTATTACTAACAACTTACATCCTGCAGGACGTGAAGCACTTTACCTCCCTAGTGATATAAATAGCTATTTCTGTGAAAATCATAATAATAGTTTATGAAAATTGAGAGATTAATTATTATTATGTGGTAAACCATGAGAATTTTATACCTTGCTACTACGAGTATAGGGGCGTCGACAATTACAGACAAATTACAGAGAAGCAGTGTCGAGCGCGGTCAATACTTGGATGGGTAACCACTGAAAAACACCGTCGTAGATCCCGTACAGCTTACAGCGGATTCGCATATCACAGATCGCAGATATAGATATGTAATCTATTGGAGGAGACGTCAAATAAAGGTAGACAATAAATATAAAGTTGTATAATTATTTTTTGCTTTCTAGTTAACTGCGTTTGATGGAGTTGGGTTTTGAAGTGAAAACTTGAGCAATATTTGGTAGGGGTACAGTAATCTGACTTCCGGCATAATGTTTACTTTAATCAACGTTGGTTTTGGGTATTATTTAGTTGTTTGCATCAAAGTTCACCGAAAACGTCAGTTCATAACTTAATCTGACGTTGGAAATTCGAAGTCGATCGAGCCAATTACTACTCGACGTCAGCAAATGGAACGTTATTTTTTGTTAAGTAGTCAGACAAGGTTCGCTCAACGTTCATTGTTACCTTTTTCATGTCCTTGGACTAATCTCTAATCAGACGACGTTCTAAGAACGTTTAGATCCGCATGTTACAATTTTGGTCATAAAAACACGCCCAAAAGTTTTTGTTCCTATTATTTGACCTACGAGCGGACGTTTAAAAGTAGTTCAAATATTGGCACAATCCGTTGAGATAATAATATATAATCTTTACGTGTCAATGGCACAATCTCCAGCCTAACCTTATTTTTTATTTATGTATTTATAGATTTTTGTCTTAAAAATCATCGACATTTTACAGAAATAGATCTAATTACAACTTAAGCGGACTTACCAAATAACCATCAAGTGAGTTTGGAATAGTTGTTTTGTCCCTGATGGTGTTTTTAATTTATCTAGTTTTATATTATTATCCAGAAACTGTACACCTTTCTAGAAACTATTATGGGACAAACATAAAACATTTAACAGAGTCACCTATCATACCGCTTTGACACAGGTTTGGTTTCGTGTTTACCTCCAAATGGTTTTGTCTATTGACATAGTTCTGAAATGATATATACCCAACTGGTTTGTAGAGTAACTTGTGTCCAGAAATAATTGTGAACCAAGGAACCCAAGCCGTATAACTCGAATAAATACCACTCCAAAAAAATGATCAATTTTTAGGTTAGAAGTGGGGATATTGTTGAGAGGAAATTATTTTAAAAAATGACTGGTCGTCTTTTCGTCGCTTTAAGCACGGTCCGCAAGACTTTGCGGTAGCTGGACTATTTAGTCATTGGGCCGTCGATCCAACTTTCAACTGTCGTTGGATTCACATACCGTCATTTGAACGTTTACTAATCGTCTAGCGAAAAGGAATGTCAGAAAAGGTCGCAACTAGGTGTGGAAAAAAGGTGTTCCTGTCCAAATAGCTAGTATTCTGGTATATATTAGGTCGCTTAACAAAATCCACCATGTTGGTA
The DNA here is from genome assembly GCA_949126875.1 of Lochmaea capreae. Lineage (NCBI taxonomy): Eukaryota > Metazoa > Arthropoda > Insecta > Coleoptera > Chrysomelidae > Lochmaea > Lochmaea capreae. Next base: position 30,277,444 of record OX421401.1, on the reverse strand, counting down.
TGTACCTGATTTGGCCGCCATTGTTTGTTTCATGAATTTATTTGAAAAAAAAAACAATCTAATGCACTTTTTAAAGTTTTGTGACCAGAATTTGTGTTAATGGAGACTTTGTATACTATTTTTAAATATAAATGCAGCCATATTAGGAAAAATAATGAATGACATAATTTTTGTTTCGCTTTTTCCTAAAAATTTTTGAGGTGCGTTTGTTTTTTGCCACATTATTGGCCGTGGTTTATCAAAATATTAAATTTCGTTAAAGATTTTTGTTTTGCTGGTAATAAAAATGTGTACATTATACTGTTCATAATTTACAAGACTCAAACTAAGACATCAGATTGTTAAAAATACTTCCATCTTTGGTCGAGTTTCAAAGACTTCACATTTCTTCCAAAATAAATTATACTATTAGTTGTGGGAAAGTCACAAATCCAATATTTAAAACGAAGTTGGTTTGCGCAAAGTTAATCAACGTTGGATTTGGTCAAATACATAAGACATTCAAAGTTAGTGCCGACGTCGTAACGACTCGAATTTCTATTCCCCATTTAGGTGCAAATTTGGGTCATTACAACGTTGGATGCCAACGTTGGGTTGTCTAGCCCAACGTTATATAACTATCTCGCAACGTCCATATGCTGCTTGGGTTATGGCTTGGTGCATAACCACCACTACTTGAATAACAACGCTTAACCAACATCTGTCGTCGTCATGCTCAAATGAGTGAGGAAAGGTTGGGTTTTCCTTTTTTTTAAATAGTTTATGAGCAATTTAAATTATCAGATTTTAGTATCCTATAACTAGAGAATTGGAGATTAACAGCTTTTTTTTTAACAAGGTTGGCAAGTCAACCCCCTCTCGAATGACAGGTACAATCACCAATTTTTTAAATGGCCAGTATAGGCCTGTGATATATCGTTTGGAAGGTCTCTTCATTCTCTATTGAAAAATGTTATCATTTTCAAGTTTGTTGCAACAATAAAATAATATTTTGTGGTTGCCGAACTTCGCTACAATACCTACAATCAAAAACTAAATTGTAATCCCAACATAATAAAATGTAAAACACTAAAAAGAACTGAATGTCAATGAAGTATCTAGATGTTCAAAATGTTCACCGCGAACGTCTTGGCCTCTTCCTAATCTTAAATAAAACTGTCTTCTACTTAACATATCAGGCGTGATCAACCAAATTGAAAGCATTATTAGGTCTTTTAAGTCATTTGAATCAAGAGGTTTAGTTTTGTACAGAATGCTCTTCGCATATCCTTATTAAAAAAATCTAATGATGTAAAATCAGGTGATTGCTATGGCCATTCTATCGATCCTCGCCTCCCTATCCACCGATTAAGAAATATTGCATCGAGGTACTGCCGGACATTGCGTTGGTAATGTGGTGGTACTCCATCCTGCTGAAACCATATCGTATTCACTGGAACTTGAGAGTTTCCTGGATCAGAATATAAATTTGCCAAACTTGGAATGACATCATGCTTAAATAGTGCCAAATAAGGATCGCCATTATTGCCCTCAGTGAAAAAGGTTCCAATGAAATTAGAGGGAAATAAGTTTCCAGTGTGTTATAGTGGGGGTGCCACCTGTCATTCGAAGGGAGCTGAAGATAGGGATCGCATATTCACGTTGAAGAATGTCATTTTATAATTTAAATTTGACTAGTTTATAGGTTTTTTTTAGGAATATGTACAGTAACCCAAATATTGAATTTGTTTGGGTTGGCTCTTACACACTGTATACAGATCAACAGATCGTGGCTAAATTTTGGAAAAAATGCATTATTTTGCAAACAATTTATTTCAGAAAAAATTCCAAAAATAAGCCAATTTTCAATTTTGATTGCTGATTGTTTTAATAATGTACAAAAATGATGACGTTGCCAGTTTTGACAGTGTGACATAATCACTGATTTTTTTTTTCTATTTTAAAGGTGGTTCTTGTAATATTTGACTGACTAATGCTAATACAGGGAAAAATAAAAAGTAATTTGATTTTATCAGAGAGCAACACAAACAACAATATTAAATTAATCAATACATAATAATATTCAGTTGAATTGGATGCTCAAAATGCCATCCACTTGTCTCTTGCACATTACGAATAACTTCCGAAGTATGTCTGTCAACTTCGTCACTATTGGATGATTCCAGTAGGCCATTCAGTATTGCCACCACAACATTTTCAGGTCGAAAACGACTGACATTTTCCAGGCCTTTCTGGGTACGAATCAAAGTCGAGGTAAAAATAATTTTTGATTTCAAAGATTTCTAGATATTCCCGAATATCTTAACCAGTCTATTAACGTTGTTACTGAAAAAACTAAAATAACCTAGGGGACTTGAATATATACGTGCTTGCTGCATGGACGAAATCTGTCAATTTAATGTCACATGTTTTGTTTTTGACATTTGAAAATAATGTAAAACACGCTAAGACAACAATTTACCACAAAATATACTAGATTATATCACAAATTACTCACTTAGATTAGATGCACGTTCGAGAAAAAACGAAACCAAAGTTAATTCCAAACGTCAAAAACAATACATGTGACATTGAATTCACAGGTTTAGTCCATGCAGTGAACACGTAAATATTCAAGTCCCCAAGGTTATTTTAGTTTTTTCAGTAACAACATTTATAGACTGGTTCAGATATTCGGGAACATCTAGAAATCTTTGAAATCAAAAATTAGTTTTGTCTCGACTTTGAATCGTACGCATCGAAAATTTTGTAGTAGCAATAACTACTGAATTGACTACTGGAATCATCCATTCAGTCTCACAACTCTTGCAGAGTTTGCAGTTCAGATACATGAACCTTCGATTTTAAATAAACCAATAGAAAAAAATTTAGAGGTGTATTACGATATTCAACCGAAAGACACTGGTAGTGTCAAAAATAAGGTTCCCAACAAAAATGTGAAACTATTCGTAACAGTATTATCAACAAATATATATTATAGAACACTCTGAATAAAAAAATTACTTTGTAAGGTTCGTTTGATACAACGCAATGGGCTGATTAAAATTCAAATAATCAGCAACTAATAGCCTTGTTCGATAACATTTTCTTATTATCGTCAACGTTATCGTCTACTTCATGATAAAACTGAACGTTTTCACTTCCTAGCGTTGAGAAAAGACAATAAATAAAATTGAAGATTTAGGTAAGTATTCACGCAATAAAAAATAGTATTTAGTAATAATTTTATTTACTGGTGCAAATTTTGATTTTGCGTATCGAATATAAATATATTTTTTTTTAATAATTTATCTGATACTCACTGGTGATCTCCCTAAACGATTGCTGTCGATACTGGCTATGAGACGATGAAGAAATAACAACTAGTCTGCAAACGTATGACCAAACAATAGCGTATAGAATGTTACAAGACAAAACCAATTCAAAACCAACAAAAGAGGTCATCACTACCGAAAGCAGTTTCCGCAAAATATTTGTTTATGACAATGAACGCTAAGCTACGCTGGAGAGCTCAAGTGAATAAGAAATAAGAATAGCTGAGTAACCGATTTCTGAAAAAAAATATTGGTTACTTGTAAGAAATTCCATTCGGTCATCCTACAACCAATTATACTTTTACAACAAAACTCTCAAGTCCGTATAAACTTATGGCATTCAGCTATGGAATTGAGCTAGCAAAAACAGACTCCCGAGGAATAGCTTCTACAATGTATCAATGCAAACAAAACGAGTGTTTGTGTATACGTCACTTAGATTATGAGAAAGTTTTAATTGAACAAATTGTAGTAGTGTTTTCCACAAAAATAGCAGTTGAAATTCGCTTTCGTCGGATGTTGTCCGCTTAATTAACTGCTCGTTCAATTCTAGAACTCAACAATTAATTCAATATCATTTTTGACGAGAACATATTTTTATTTGACTTAAACAGCTTCAAACGCGGTACCCACTTGGAACGCAACTTTGTCAAGGACATATATAATCGTGTAAAATAGTGGATAGGCACTCTCATGATATATTTAAAGTGCCAGCTTCACTTTTTGGTCTTCCTAAATCATATTTATGTTTCCATTTCAGCAAACTTCAGATTTATCTACATATCTCTACATTAATCTGAGAGGATTTAAGTCATGGTTTTAGTTGGAATCTGTTTTTCTATTAAAAAGAAGAGCATTTCAGATTTTTGTTTCGTTGTTTTGAAAATTATATAAGACCAAAAATATAAATATAAATATAAAATATAAGACCACTGTAACTTTTAAACTGGTCGAAGCGATATAACATTCGAAAGTATCTGAAAATCCAATAATTTTTGCCAATGATAGCCATCTTTGTAGTACATCATGTCCATCGAAAATGTCGTCAAGTTCCTCAAGATCCATTGACAATAACAATAAAATGAAATACAAACACACAGAACCTGGATGCTACTAAACTACTATAAATGGATCAAAGCTTTTCGATTTCACCCCAAACGATGTTAACACAATCAAATTTAAAGTTGAAATAATCTTTGATGCAAATTGTAAGCAAATATGAAACAATAATGTCACAGTTCACAGTTAGAATAACGGAACACCACTTTCTCGTATTTAACTGTATATTTTATGGTTAACATCAACTTGATAGTGGCAGCTAGGATAGCCGAAAGTTTGACTGACAGCTAATGCAAACTGGCAATTGAAAAACACTTTAGCCAACAGCTAAGATTTAGCCCAAGGCTACAATATTCAACCGAGCATTGATAAACCCGCCCTTACCTGTTTATACCTGCAACCTGAGGGTTGTGATCCGAAAATAATAAGCTACCTAACTTTTGCATATTCTATGGGCTTCTTACTTTCGATTGGTATAGAATTTGTCTAATAATCAAACAGGTGAAATGTTTAAAAAAAAATTGTTTTATAATAATTAATTAATCATATCCTGGACTGAAATTTGTTAGGCAACCCATATGCAATATATTTATTGACATATTAAATTAAATATAAAATACGTTTCATCAAATAAACATCTCGGTGAAGGTCGTTTTATATCGGGATCCTATACTATATTCCTCATAAACGTTTTTTCTAAAGTTTCGAAGCCAATCACAATCGCTTCGTTTATGCGGTTTAATCCCTTCCTTTTGTCTTTAATCCTCCATCGAACTCTGCCAGCGAGACTCCAAAATGTATCATCATTTCAATTATTTTTTACATTCTATGCATTAAGTTTTTCAAACAAAATTTTTCCACACAGAATCCATCAAAAATAAGATCTTGAGCTATATCATATTACTTGACATATAACGACACAATAAAAGTTAAATATAGAGTATTTTGAAACCATTGAACATGAATTTTATATTCAAATTATTGAAAATCTACCAATAAATGTGATTTAGTTGGACTATTATCGAAAGTCATGTGATTTAGTTGGACTAGTCTCACTAATTAATCTCCTTTAAAATCTTTTCCATACAAACTTGTTATCACATTTTTTGCGACACGATTAATATCAAATTTTTCACCACGAGCCGTTTCACGGTTATATCAGTTAAATCAGTAATAGGTTAATCAAAATAAGTGACTTCATTATATAACGAATTCGTATTGTTCGATTCTGGACCGATAAAGCCAAGTCGTTCACAACTTGCCCGCAATTCTCTGATAAACCTCTTCCTGTGGAATACTTTGAAGTAAAAATAATTTATTTGAGCCAAGACTTTTCTACAATACAAATATGTTAGTGACATGACAATGTTTTAATAAACAAATCTTTGGTGTAGTTTCAAAAATGGAACAGCGTCGAAATTCTGATCCAAGGCAGCCGCTTTTAAGTGACGATTATGATGACGATAATTTTGGTTTAGAAACCTTTGAAAATGAAAAGAAAACTACAAGTTTATTTTTATATTTCGTTGTATCCGTGGGTAAGTTGAAATTATAATTTTTATGTAGTAAGTAATATGAGTGTTATGAGGTCCTTGAGGAAACACAGAAATAGCTATTGTCATATATATATATAAACTCCTAATTCGATAACTGAGAAGTCTGGACTAATTTCAGCAATAAATAATATTAAAATTGGAATAAAAACGAAAGTAAGAATAGGATAATAATAGAGCAGAAATTGTTAAAATTAGGATAACAATAGAGAATGGAGAGTAAGAATTAGGATAAAAATAGAACAAGAAGCGTGAGAATTAGGGGAGATCAAATTAGGATAGCAATAAAGCATGATTATAGTGAGGATTAGGATAAGAATAGAATGGGAAGAGTTATGACTAGAATAAAAAAAAAGTAGAAATACTTGAAATTAGGACATGAGTAGAGCAAGAAATGTTGGAATTGGGATAATAATAAAGCATAAAGTGTTAAAAATAGGATAAATATAGATCAGAAGAGTTATAATTATGATAACAACAAAGCAGAAAGAGTTAGAATTGGGACGGAAATAAAGCAGGATAAGATAGAGTCAGGATAACAATAGAACAAGAAGAGTCCAACTCTGACTTTTCTTGATAGCACTAAGGCAGGATGTGTAAAAATTAGAATAAGTACAAAAAATGAATAAAATTCGAATAGATAAGGAAGTGTTAGAATTAAAATAAGGATGGAGCAGGAATAATTAGAATACGATTGATAAAAAAAGAACCGTAAGATTTAGGATAAAAATTGACTGAGGAGAGTTCGAATTAAGATAACAATAGAGCATGATGTATTACGAGTTAGGATAATAATAGAGCCAGAAAAGTTATAATTAGGATAACAACAGAGCAGGAAGTGTTAGGATTAGGATAAGAACAATACAGAAAGAGCTAGAAATAGGATTCGAATAGAGCAGGAGAAGTAAGAACTATCTTCAGAATAGGATGAGGAGTTATAATTTGAATAACAATACAGCATAACGTGTTAGGATGGTGATAGATCAACAAGAGCTGTAACTATGATAATAACAAGCAGAAAGCGTTAGAGTTCTGATAATAATAGAGCAGATAGAGTTGGATTTCAAAATAAATAATTAACTAGAACTACAGGATCATATTTTGGTTGATGACTAAACATAATAAGTGACAATATCTTTGTGATATCGTTAATGGATGACAAAAAATAATTGGTCCCAAAACTGGTCGTTGTGGTAAACCACAGTTTACAGATAGATTTGACCATTTCTCACCAATAGCCTTTTCTACTCTTGATATAATATTTAAACCATTTAGAAGGAATAAATAGGAAGTCATCACATGTGAAAACTGATTAATATTTTAAAAACTGAAAATTGGTTACATTGGCAAATAGAAGTAAAAAGGAGAACTACGAAAGCAAAAGTGCAAAGCAAAGTGTTCTTACTTGAAAGAATATATCGGGTGTAAGAGGGAATTGAGCCCCGGACTACCTCGTACAAGTCCTATACACTATCATCTTCGCTAATAGAGAACACCACTAAGGGATGAAATCCTTTCAAACATATTTCAATTAATGAATAATGATGTTGGTTCCGTGTGCAGAGTGGAGTTCTAAAATCAACATAATTCAAGACTAAAAAATGTCCGAAAGGAATGTTCGATGTTATGACGTAATAACCTTATCTTTTTGTATTCCGTCAAAATTAGTTTAAGCCCAAACGAAATCAATATGGCTTTGTAGCAATGTTAATGCCTTTCAAACGAGATATCACTTGCCATAAGGTCCTATTTAAAATTATTGGCCAGAGTGGCACTGTGACGTCATCTATTACTATTACGTCACCAGTTACCATTCGTAGAGAAGTTTACAACACTTTATTTCCACACTCCAAATTTTATTAATGTTAGTGTAGTCGTTCAAAAGATACAAAGGGGGGGAGGGCACTTTTGAATAGCACTGTATAATGAAGATTTAAACAAATTAAATTATTTTATTCCATCGTTTTGTTGGTTTTGTTATTTTATCGTATGTGTCTGAGGTTTTTGTGTTGTAAATTAATTATTAATATTTTTTTCCAGCCTGCCTCGGCCCCTGTACCCTAGGAGTGGGCGTGGTTTGGATATCCCCTGTAGCTCCGAAGATAACTTCCAACGACACCGCAGTAAATCCTTTAGGACACCCTGTTACAACGGTGGAGCTATCCTTCACAGGATCTCTATTCCAAATCGGTACCATAATAGGTGCGATATTTTTAAAAGGTACCTTCGACAAATTCGGAAGATTGAGGTGTTTAAGCAAACTACATTTTTTAATAGTGATAGGATTTGCAGCTCTAGGTTTCTCCAGGCATATAGTTCTATATTTCTTATTCTTGTTCATAATAGGTGTACTGGTCGGTGGTACCAATGTTGGTACGCCGATCTATATAAGTGAAGTAACTCAAGACCACAATAGGTCGAAGATGAGCTGTTTAATAGGAATTTTTATACAAATAGGAAATTTATACGGGTACATAATGGGTTCGTATTTTTCAATAGAATATTTCACTTTATTCTGCGCCATACCAAATTTACTGTTCTTCATAATTTCCGATATGTTTTTACCAGAAACACCAACTTATTTGATTATAAATAACCGAAAAGAAGAAGCAGTGGAAACTGTACAAAAACTAGTAAGATGCGATTATCAAAAAGCTATTAAAATAGTTAAAAATTTGGAATTCAATATAAACCAAACAGCTAACCACCCTAATTCGAGTATTAAATCTATTTGGGCCGATAAAGCTTCTAGAAGAGCTTTTATATCGACACAGGTGATAATGTTATTAGGTTGCACTGGTATGCCAACAATTATGTCATATTTACAATCCATTTTTAGAGAATCTGGCTCGTCGTTATCGAATTCAACGAGTACTATAATTGTAGGAGTTCTCCAAGTCTTTTGTTTCCTATTGGCTACTCAGATTGTGCAGAAAGTTGGAAGACGACCACTGTTGATTTTTTCTACTTTGATCAGTTGCATACCGTTTTTCGTAGTGGGGTTGTATTTCGATTTGAAAGTTCTGCAACCGTCTTTAGTTGCTAATATCAAATGGATACCTTTAGCGGGTATTATTGTTCTTATATTTGTCGTGGATATTGGTGTGGCTTCGGTGGCTTATATTTATTTAAATGAGGTTTTTACTAGTGACGTTAAAGCTACTGCGATTTCGATTATTTATTTTTGCAACGGAATTTTCACGTCGCTTTCATCTTTTATGTTTCCTATTCTTATGGATAGTATTGGACTGGATTGGATATTTTGGATTTATAGTATTATATTTTTTGCCGGGTTTGTTTATTCATATGTTAAAGTGCCAGAAATTAAAGATAAAAATATCATAGAGATTCAAGAAATTTTTGCCGATAACACCCCGCCTTATATACATTATTATTAAACATATTTTATATTAGTAACGAATATACTGAGGCAGAGCTATAAAAAAAATTAGTTAGGGAATAGTTAGGTAAATGTTACATAGCTAGTAATTAATATTTATTTCCAGATGTTTTTGAAAATAAAAATGATTGTGGCGTATGTTTTTAGTTCCTATTAAGTACTGACCCTCAGAAAAATCGAGCCGCCAAAAATAAAGTGATCTATTGAATTTGAACTACAACAGAGGGTGTCAAAATGTTACTTTATAAACATTGTAGTTTTTTATTCACTTAACACGTTAAGCAACAAGACTTCAAAAGGAAAGTTGACCTCGGACCAGACCACTTATTTGCCAAATTTGATTAAGGGATTATTTTATACCACGAATTTGAATGTTGGTAATTTGGTTCCCGGGCATTATTGGATTAGAGGTACGACCTGCCTGTCTGCCTGCCTAATTATCATCATGAATTGTGCTTGCTCATTCACTTTTCTTTGAAGTTTTGTTGAATTCTTCCATATATCCCGAAATAATTTTGAGTGGACGAGAAAAACCTATAAATATGTCCTCTCAAGGTCCTGAAATGTGGTGAGAGGCGATGGACTTGTACAAACAGAAAGTGAAAATAATTTGTTCTTAGTTTGAGCGAATGTGATAAAAGTTTAATAGTTACAAACCATATACAAGAACATTTTCATGATGCAGTTATGCAGGAATTGAATCGTTAATTCTTCCTGCAAACGAAAATCTGTGGACCTCTGCGAAAAACCTGCGAAGATTGTTACATGAGAATATATTTTTTGAATCTTTGTGTTGTAAATACCAGGTAAACTGAAATGCCAGGAACCAAATTATACATAAAAATTACGTATATTTGAAGTATTGGGAACCAATTCTTGTGCCTTTTTAATATGGGAACCGAATTAAATTCACCCACGAATTTACAGACCAAACAGATTTTTTGTTTACTACAGACCGAAAGATTCTAATCACCCATAAGAAATCACGGGCCTGGAATAACCACAGTAATTGGATCGCGATCGTATACTAAGTATTAGGCACACACAGTCCCTAAGAAAACCGTTGTGTACCAATGTGGTGCGTATGTGGCTTAGCGTGTTAATTATACAGGGTGCGGGACCGGAAACGAAACAGATCGCATATCTTGAAGACACATTTTTTTTGGAGAAAATGCAAATCAGGTCCATTTTTATTTCAAGGGGGACATCTATCGATCGTATCCTCAACTATCTCATATTCCTCCCCTCCACTATGTCACTATTACCAATAAAAATGATATAGGGATAGTACTAAGTGTGACACATCATTGAAAAGGTAATTTTATAAGGAATTTGACACTGTGACATGTGACAGTTCAAATAAGCCAAATTCAACACTTCAATGCTAAGTACCTTTGGAATAAAATTTAACTTACTACGCCTATGTTTTCGTAAAATAAAAATAAACATTTTTGTTTCCATAACTACCAGGTCTGTTTTTTAGTTTAGCGTCAATTCATAATAAGAATAAAAAAAATAGAAAAGTGATCATAAAAATTAAATTGGAAAATTTAGAACAACTCCCATAATTAAAAACTAAATTACTTCAATGTAAATGCTCAAAGTGTTGTCCATTAACTTCCATACACGAATATAAATTATTCTCGAATCTTTGTCTGACGTTTTGGAGCATTTCTGGAGTTATTTGGCGACATTCGGTAATAATACGTTCACGTAACTCTTCTAAGCAACCTGGCTGAGTGGCGTATATTTTACTTTTCAGATATCCCCATAAAAAGTGATCTAAGGGGGACAGATCAGGAGATTCAATAAAACCTCTTCGTCCAATCCAATGTCAAGGAAAGTTTTCATTTAAGTACAGACGAACCACTTCAGCAAAATGTGGAGAAGCCCCGTCCTGTTGAAATATTAGGTGATCTTCAAGGTATCGGTTATCGTTTTCTAAGTATTATGTCTGTTAACATTGGATCAATGATGTTTTAGAGTAATTCCAAATACATACCCCCAGTTAAATTACCTGGTTTAAAAAATGGACCAACAATACGATCGCCAAATATTCCAGCCCAAACGTTTAACTTTTCTGGGTGTTGAGTATGCGTTTCATGAAATACTCTTGGATTGGAATCTGACCAGTATCGACAGTTATGTCGATTGACAGTCCTGTTAACATAAAAACTGCACTCATCCGAAAAACGAATGTTATAAAAAAAAAGTGGATCTTGCATAGCATGCTCGCTCATGATTCCACAAAATTGCAAGCGGCGATCAGAATCGTCTTCCTTAAGTTCCTGAACTAAATGACGACCCGACGATACGTTGACTTACTCTAGATAATTCTGCAATTTTTCTTGTACTAAGAGTTGGATCTGCAACAACTTGTCCCAAAGCGATTACCTCTGCCGCTTCGTTTCTTACTGGATTTTGAATCTGCTGTTTTTTATTTTGAACAGATCCTGTTTGTAGAGATTTTGAAATAAGTTCCAAAACGTACTTACGTTTAACCTGTTTGTTTGGGTGTCGCTCATTGAAAATTGTACAGGCAATGTTAGGAAATTCGTTATTTTTTAAATAACATTCAACAATTTCTACTTTCTCCTGAATAGAATAAACCATTTTTGTTTTACTCGCTTATAAACTTGAAGTATCAATTACGCTAAACTAAAAAACAGACCTGGTAGTTATGGAAACAAAAACCTTTATATTTATTTTACGAAAATATAGGTGTAGTGAGTAACATTTTATTCCAAAGGTAGTTAGCATTACATCTGACATAAAAACACGCTTGTTTGAACTGTCACATGTCACAGTGTCAAATTCCTTATAAAATTAATTTATGATGTGTAACACTTAGAATTTTCCCCATTTCAATTTTATTGGTAATAGTGACAGAGAAGCGGGGAGAGATGTAGGATAGTTGATCGATAGATGTCATTTTCTAGAAAAAAAAATTTTTCTTCACGATATCCGATCTGTTTCGTTTTCGGTGCCGCACCCTGTATGTAATTTGACACGACTATTTTTTTAAGCAACGGTATAAAAAGAGTTAGAAGTAAAATCGAACCTGAGCAATTGCATGGAATTCTTATCGAAGATCCTGGTGGAGACGGAGACGAATTCGTCTCTATATGGTTGGTCCCAGAGATACTCTATGCTCTATAGGATTAAAATCAGCACTGCAGATACAATTTTTTTTTTCATAATCATGTGCCGAACAGAATGCTGATTACAACGATATATTTTTCAAAAAATTAATATTCCTCGAGTTATTGCCATTTAAACAATTGAAAATGTACAATTTACACTTACTTGAGCACATGAAAAACAACTAATAATATAAAAAAATCATTTTATTATTTTTTTTATGAAATACTTGAATGTTGTGGAATAATGTTATCGAAATCAATTTTAAGAATTTGAAGAGTTTTTTTTATTTGTTAAGAACGTGTACTTTTCAACTACCCCCTTAGTTCCCTATTATGTCTATCCTCCTCGCACTCATACTTAATGCAGTGTTTCCGTATACTATTGTACTAGTCACAGCCACATAAATATTGCCCTTACCTTATTTAAGTTTACTAGAAGTTCAAAAGTTGAAATTTTCTCTTTAATCGAAAGGTATATATTTCTTTTAATATTGAATATAGATTTCAAATAATGTTACGTGGAATTTATAAATATTTACAATAATATTATTCAACGTTACAAATATAAAATAACTATTGATTTAAGCAACAAGTGTATTGCTCTTTTGTGTACAATATATGAGTGCGAGAAGGATAGACCTAATTGATGGAGTGGAAACTTGTCAAATCGATTTCTCTGAGATTGTTCCAAAACATTTGAGGATTTCATAAAAATGATCTATACATTATAAAATGCTTTGTCCTGAATGACTGACTGACGGATGAACGCACAGCCTAAACCGCCAAACGTAGAGACCTGAAACTTGGAGGTTGTGATCTTTGTATGACGTAGGCATCTGATAAGAAAAGATTTTCCGAAATTCTATCCCTAAGGGGGCGAAAAACGGGGACAAAGTGACCTTGGTACAATCTACTTCAAATTTTGCATTAACAATCTTCAACAGAATTGATGGAAGACGTGGTTCGAATGTTATTGCCTCACAGGTTAAAAGGGGTAGAAAAATAATTTGAGGGTTATTTACATTGTAAATAATTTGAGAAAGATTAATTTTTTGAGCAGAAGTCATTTTTGGTAGAAAATTTAATGAAAATTTGATCAACTCAGGAAAAACAATTTTTCTTATTTGTTTGAACATCCGTGGTTTAAACAACTTCTGACCAATATACAGCCTGGTAACATAATATCGTTGTAATCAGCATTTTATTCTGGACATAGTTATGAAATAAATTGCTTCCGAATTTCTGGAGCACTTGCGCCCATACCACCTAGTCTAGGGAGCAGCAGTGTCCTGGGGGATTTCTTCGATAAATCGATGTACATTTAAAGCCTAGTTTCCAACAAATATTAGTTATGTACGAGATCACCTCAGCCAGAATATTTATTGCGTCTGATTGACAGGCAGCTCAAAAGGATCTGAAATCTACAAGTTATGAGTCTAAAACAGTCTGGAACTGTAAACAACATCTTAAGCAACTGGCTAGACACAACAAAGTAACTGTGTTCTGGGTACAAGTGCATGAAGAAATTGTAGGAAAAGAAGTTTCCCGGAAAGGGTACCATATTACTTTCGGAATGGGAAAGGGAATTAATCCAGTATACTGGAAAAAAACTCCAGGCCAAAGACAGGCAGAAAGGTTGATGGGATTTTCTGCTGAATTGCTCTTGGAGGTCCAGAAATCTGATGATTTCACTTTATTCACAGAAATTCCCATTGGACACTGCTCACTCAGATACCATCTATGTAAGATAGACAAAGTGGACAGTATTCTGCGATGATGCAATTGCAGAGTAATTGTTCCCCCGCGCCATAAATACCTGGAACAGGTCTACCTAGAACCGGGCCAGGTTACAGGCCTAGCTCCAAAACAGATGATAGGCTTTTTCAGAAGCCTAGATCTCTTGGATTAGATTGTATATAGATGTGGGGCTTGCACAAATGATCTTATAGGTAGCAGTGTGGTGAGAACAGCCAGGCAAATCGACTAGTGATTTGATCCGAACTAATAATATCACTGCGTTTGGAAGGAAAGTGTGGAACTTTTCCAATAACAGAGATGATTACGTGAATAAAATCCAAAAGGTTCATAAATCAAGGTACTACATTTTGGCACCAGTTGACTTTCCTTATTGTAGTTGCTGCATTCTACAGATTGAACTACAGTGACCTAAGTAAAAAGAACAGTTATATAGTCGCAATTGAAACATTCAACAAACTTCCCAACGAACTCAAAGTTATAATAGGCAGCAAGGCTTGTATAAAAAACGACAATTTAGAAACAACTGTATTAATTATATCACGATTTGGTATAGTTACATGTATGATAAAAATAGGCGATGTTCAACAAAAGTCAATTTTATTATACAAAAAGTCGAATGCATATGTAAATATAGTCTAAGTTATAAATATGTACTCATGTAAAATAGTGTGCACAACATTTAATATCCATTGCGATCGAATTGAAAGACGTTACTTAGGCTTTAGAAAAAGCATACAGAAATAAATATATTTATTTAGAAAGCCTGCTTTTTAACCTAGTTTTAAGGAAGCCACGCCTACGAACAGGTACTTTAGGTACCTCTGAAAATATATGTACTACTGGTTGAATAAAAAATAGAATTAGTGGTTCAAGAGATTGTCGGTTTTGGAAATGTGTAAAATTTTTTTTAATGTTTTTTCAATCTCTTTCTGATAATCGGACTTGAAAAAAAAACAACTAAAATTTTTCCCATGTTTAGTGCACCGTAACACCGTAGTGCAGCGTAAATATTTGACATAAGCTGATAATCGCCATTGTAGCATTCTACCTGCTTTTATTAATATTTCAGAATACAGTAAAAAATAAGAGCTAGTAGGAATTTTATTTTAAATATATCTTGACTCACCCTGTAATAATCAAGATTTTGATTCGAAATTCAATCTAAACTAATGTCTTACGGGCAATGAATAACAGTCGTGCAAAAAAATTGTAATGAAAAGGTTTTACTAATCGAAATATTACTTTTGGAAAACCGCTACTTTCCAACTTTAGCCTCCCGTATCTCAGAGACTAGTCATAGGAAGATCAAACTCTACCACACCAAAAATAAAATAAAAATTCCTAAAAGAATTGCGGTGGCCTTTATAGGAAATTTTGTTTTTAATTCTATTGAAAGATTCCCGATTATACAGCGTGTCTACGGATGGGGTATCATATAAGGTGAAAAATGTTTAAATATTAGTTTTAGTAAAAAATGTATTTCATGATAAAAACTTTGGCTTGTTTTGAAAAAATGAAATTAAATTCAAGGTTTTAAAACCCGTCTCATTTTATAGCCAGTTTTATGAAAACCGTATGAATTTTGGCACGAAGTTTGAAAATGATGTATTAATCTAGTGAGTGTTGTTTACGATGTACCAAGTAATTGTTAACTTTTATAAATAATTTTCAAATTGTCATTCTTTAATAAATATTTGACAACAATGTTAACTATTCAACAAAGAGTATATCTTATTGAGTGTTATGTTATTAGGGAAGTTTCGTACCAGTATGCAATTGCAAAATTTCACAAAAAATATCCAGATGTACCCATTACGCGGATTGAAAAAATTAATAAACATTGACAAAAACATTGAGTATGTAATAATGTGTGAAGGCTGGTCTATCTCATTGGTTGAAACCACAAACAACATTTTTCCTGTGTAGGACTGAAAAAAATATCGCCTAAAAATGAAACACCCTAATGTTCACCTGTCGATTCATAAGTGAGTTTGCAGTCTATCTTCAAACGTTAAAATCGATAACTCACACAAAATTACGAACTACTTTTCAGTAAACAATAATTATTTGTGAATAATCGTATGAATTTTTGAAACAACAAACCTTGAATCCTGATCAAACTCTTGGTAATTTGAAATTTTTCTCTGGTCCCTTGAGTTTCAACTTATCGAGAGTCGACTGTATTTATTTCAACAAAATTAAAGTTCAGTAGACAATTCCAGTTGAAGTGAAATTGGGAAAAAATATTGCAATATTTGGAAAAATACTATGAAAGGGTATTAAAATATCATATTTCAAAAGGAGTTTTCCGTACAAAATTTCCGTCTCTATATAATCTTCGAGATTCCGGTCTTTCCATATAAATTTTCGAAAAAAAAAAATGCAAAATCTTATCAATTTATCACACCAAGCCATAAAGTTGTCCTTAAGTATACTAGATCGCAACTATATTTTTTAATGAAAGCTAGATTTTCTTCCAAATGACAGTAACTGTATTAAATTCTGTTTAAGGGTATTGAAGTTACGATGATTTTATCAAATTTGACACTTCCACTCTCCCTTAGCGTACCTATATTTAAGAAAAATAGGGAAAACGGTAGATTTTTACACTAACTGTGCCTAGCATTCTGAATATAAAATCTATTTATTTAGACATTTTATCATTTTTTTTTAAATTGTACGGTACATACTATTTGGTATACAGTTCTGTATTATTTTTAACTAATCGCTTTCGAATGAATGTGATATATTTAAAAATATTGTACATATAAGATAATAAAATAAAATAATTCAAAGTTTTGTTACATTTATTCACCCACGTCCCATCAAAGTTAATGTTTCCAACCAATAGTTATAGAACAGGATCAAAATGCTCCAACTATAATGGGGTTAGTATGGGAAATGTCCTCTGAATCCTAGACAGCAAATAAAAAAAATACTACAAGGATATATAAGAAAAAACGGGAAAATCGGACCATTGAACAAATCGAGTAGAGCTGAGACAATTAAAGAACAAACTAAGAAAATGATGCATAAACTGGAGTAAGTCTGATAGGTGTTCTTTCCACCTGGATCCAATTCGGAGGGAAGCTGGTGGGCACTGGAAGCCACAGTATTCTGGGAACGAGCTAATTACTAATTACTCCAATACACACACACGTGCATCTGAGAAAGCCCGTCCCACAAAGCATCCACCCCCGGGTTTTTAGGCCCGCCGGTTGATTCTAACTAGAACTTTCCACCACCTACAGTCATTCTGGCTGGACCTCACTCGTATCTCGCCATCGCGTATACCTTTCCTTCCTTTATTCTATGGGACCGCCAGAGCTATCTTCTCTATATAAGGGGTAGCTCTGGTGTCTATATTCCCTTGACCCTCTTACTTGATGTTTTGTCGATTCGGTTGTGTGTGACTTCAATAGTAAACTACTACCGGTTTTACACCATATCAATTCTTAATAGAGATAACTGGCCCCTCCGTGAAGTGAAACTACTAAAAGTAGATAGCTGTTGGTATACAGATAGTAAAAAAATGGTGATCACAAAAGATGCTTAGAATTAAATTCACTACAATTTTTTTTTCATGAATTTTTTCATAGGATCGATATTTTCCGCTTAATACCCTAAAAGAGGGGGTGAATTTTTGCTAGATCAACTACTCGTTTATTTTAATTTTACATGAAAAGTTGTTATTAACACATTTGTTCAAAATTAAATTGCCTACCATTTTGGTTTTTATAAATTTTTCCGTCGAATCGATATTTTTCAAATCGAAAAATATCGAACCGTCAAAAAAATTGATAAAAGACAAAATGGTAGACAATTAAATTTTTCAAGTACCACTCAAAACAAAATTTGGACTACCAGTGACCTCCCCTAAAGAATTCCGAAAGAAAATTGATTCTTAAATATAAGCAATGGGCAGAAGACCACAAAATAAATAATTATTCAAAAAAAGGTTTAATAACTGGCTAGGAGGAACAATTATATGTATTGCACATCTTTTTGGAGGAAACTGGTGTGAACAATTCCATTTATTTGCTGAGGCAGAAGATGTGGCCCAAATATGACATTGTCTTACGACGTTCCAGACTCTGTACTATCAATATCACGACAAAATAAAAACGAAAAAAACATTGTAATTCTATATTCGAAATAAAAATTGTAAAAGCCCAACAAGCATATTATTAATACCGCAATATAAAATTTATTAAATATTAGGAGATAGATCAAAAACTAAGTAGAAGTAGTTCACTTTGACATCGTTCAGTTTGGTGGAATTTTCAATTATGAAAACGTAATGAAAAAACAAAGACTTGTCTTGATGTGGTAGAGAAATTCAATTTAAGTACGTTTTCCAGTATGCACCAACAAGATAATACAGAGAAAATTAATATGTTTAATAGGATTACATACCTATGGTTGATATTAATAAACGTGGAACATAGTACGGGATAATAATAAACCAGTTACATTTTTAAAGATCTTCAGAGAACCTAAGAAAATTATATTAACATTGAAATTGTTTTTACCCTCAGCACTGAATCTACTGCTTTCATTTTATTCCATAAAAATTACCGTCCTGATTTTTTTTCCACAAAGTGTCTCTGACCAGTTAGCTAAAGAAGAATCTAAAGGTCCGGAACCGTTTTGTGGAATGACAAAGGATAAGATAAAAAATGGACTCTGGCACAAGGACACCTCCATACAAAAAGTTTACTGAATAAGGTAGACAAGGAACTCTCGTACAAGCTGATGAAACTGGTTAAGAGACATTTGAACGACCTGGTGACTAGACACTGCACCCTGAAGAAGCATTTGCACAAAATGGGCAAAGTTAGTGATTCTACGTGCAGAAAATGTGAACTCTGCGACGAAACACCTACTCACATACTCTGCTACTGTGAGAACTTACAAGGACTCAGACGGAAACACTTTGGAAAGGAAGCTACTGGAATGGAAGTAGATAACAAGGGTAATGGTACAAATATTCAGTTCAAGTATGAATGAAAGATACCGTCCTGATTGAAAATTAGGAAATATCTGCTTTTTATTTCTTTGTTGATTGCATGTGATAACGCCGAAAAAGGAGTAAGGGCGAGCGCGAAACACAATAGGCCGTATTTCAAAAAATAAAGCAATCCTTCAAGGCGTATGCAAAAAAAAAGTGGAGGAATAGGTTTTGCTTCAAAGGCTTTGCTTTAAAGTGAAAGGTTTTACGTTTTTCGTATTTATAAAAAGTATAATTTGCTCAAAAACTGAAGGATTTGCTTCTAAAAAAGGAATCTAGGTTCACAAGAACTTTTCTCACTTTTCCTAGTAGTTGCTCGGCTAACACAAAGCTTGTAACGTGAAAATAAGTGTATATGTAGGAGTGTTTTCTTGTGTTGAACTCTATCTGGAAGGGCTTGTATCCTTGGTTGTGTTTGTAATGGCTAATATGGTGCATTTATGTACAAGAAAATACTAAAACGTTATTTAGATTTGACGAGGAGAATGTGGTGTGGTTGGCAGACCACTTTCTTGGCGTGGAAAACGAAACTCGTGGAGCTGCCCTGTCACCTGTACAGCAAATGAAACTATTTCTGCGTTATTGTGCGAACCCTGGATTCCAGGGCGGAATTGCTGAATAATTGGGATGTACGCAGCCCACAGTGTCCAGAGTATTCCATGACGCAACAGGCCTATGAATGGATCCGGTTCCCAAACACAGAAAATCAAATCATGCAGGCCAATGAGAAGTGGTTGACCAGGTTCAATTTCCCAACAGCTATTGGGGTTATTGACTGCACGCATATTTGTATTGAAATCCAGCCCAATTTGGAGACGAATATGTAAATCGAAAAGGTTTTGGCAGTATTAATGTGCAGGCTACATGCGACCAGAATTGTGTCATAACTAGTATAGATGCAAGTTGGCCAGAATCAGTTTCATGATTCTCGTATATGGAAGAATTCGGCAGTGTGTGAAGTCATGAAAAGGACAAGAAAGACTATCCTACTAGGAGACAGTGGATATGGTATAATGCAGCGTGTTATGACTCCCTACCCCAACCCCCACGAGGAATACCAGATAGCCTTCAACAGGCTGCTTACAACAGAGTGAGTTGTACCTTTCACATTATTTATCAGAAGCATTTCCTTGCAAGGAAAAGTTAGAGATTATGAATACAAATTAGAGCAAAACCTTTTACTTCTACCTTTTACTTGAAAGTAAATGATTCATTTTTATAAATACGGCATATTCACTGTAAACATACCTTTATCTTTTTTGTTTTCATTCTGCGTTGCCAGAATAAATACTATGATAGTGAAATGAGTTAAAGCAGACATTTGAAACTATTGGATTTTATAATGTTATATGTTCTCGGGTATTTTTGTTTTGGCTATTTAAAATTCGTCAATCATGTCTTACGGAAATTTTTATAAATAAATAAGTTGAAAATTGCGCTTGACTACTTTCAAGAAAAACTAACTGAAATTACATTTTATATTTGAAAGTACCTATGTATGCATAAAAGTTCACCGATGCGAAGGGAAATACTAATTCAACTTTTGCCGACAAGAAATATACCATGTCAAAAGGGACTGGAAATGGAAATCAAATGGTTTAAGTCAAATCTAATTTCAAAACGTAATTAGAACAACCAAGGGGATACAGATCCGGTTTACTTATATTTTTAGAAATTCTTGATATAAATTTCCATCACCCAAAGACAGAATCAAGACTTCTTTTTGTTATTTTTACAAATTGTTCTCAAAATTGATGAACTTTGACTTTATCTGTTAAGAACAATCTCAAATAGACAAATACGTAATTAGAATTATTTATTTCGAAAACGTAACGTCAAACTTTATGTGCATGAACAAGAAAAATCCGTTTTAACTTTTTCATCACTGCAGATGCATGTCAACTTGTCCACCGTTTCTTTCTAAGCATTTAATTGTTCTTTTAGAAGATCATTTTATTACATTTCTAATAACAGCAGGAGTAATATCGTCACATACTTCCTGAATAATTGTTCTTTCCAAACGATCAATACAGTCGACTGGTCTTTCAAGAAACACGAAGTGTGGTTTTCTTTTCAATGGTTTGACATGTCCAAGTTCCCTGAATTGTGCATGAATTTTAGACACAGTACTTTGTGAAATATTAGGCAATTCGGGATACCTGTGATTAAATAAGTTTGCCACTTCAACTTGACTTCTGCAGTTATCCCCGTACCCGATCACCATTAAAATCTCAATTCGGTGAGTCTCAGTTAAATATTTCATTGTTATGTCGACAAGGAAAGATTTTATTTTTTCAGTATAAACTGTCAACACATCAATAACTGACAGAATAGAAAACAATCCACATTATTTACCGATTTTGTCTAATTATTGGCGTTTTTAGGCAATTTTTAGGTATTTATGATAAAATTCATGGGCGCAGCAGGTTTTGTTTAATATACAAGTACGTCTAATAATTGGTTAGTTAAGATTTTTGATAAATCCATATTTATCTAATTTAAAAAAGTATTAATATTTCAAGTGTAATAAATTATTAATTTTAAAATTTCACCCTGTATAATTCATAATTGACCATACATTATTCAGTTTGTTGGAATCGGTTCATTAATAGGATTTCAAAAATATGCAAATATACAGGGTGTTTCATTAAAAAAAAACAACACCGACTATGGCATACTTGCGTGAATCACCCTGTACATTTAAATTTATGTTTACATAACGCACAACTCAATTCAAAAGTTGACGTGTCTCGGCATTTTTTATAATTTTCTAAAATAATGACATAAATAATTTTATTCCATAAGTGGTGTCCACACTGTATATGATGCGTGGAATATTTTGTATTATTATATATGGGGTATTTCATGCCAAATCGACCACTTTTGAACCTGACCCTTTTAGATTTAGCTGAAACTTTACTATTCTTTTCTACCATTTGAAAGACATTTTTGAGAATTTTTTCAAATTTTTTTTTCCAACCCAATAAAAGTTATGAATTTTTCAAAAAAATGGTTTTTTATTTTCAAATAGCCATAACTTTTTTAGAAATTGACTTTTGGGTACCTTTTTTTTTAAAAATTTTTGTTTTTGAATGAACTTCTCGAAAAAATATACGAAAAAAACTTAACAAGATCAATTATATAAAATAATCGATTTTATTAAGTAAAATTGTCATTTTATCGAAGTCCGACATTTTCTTTTTTTTTTTTTCTCAAAAAAAGCTTATTCGACAACTATCCCCGCTAATAGTCAAATTTTCAAAAATTGAAAAAATGTTTTTTCCGTAAACTTTATTTCTATCTTAAAATAAATATAATTTAACGATTTTGTGATACAACATTTTATGATAGAAATAAAGTTTACGGAATAATTTTTTTTTCCATTTTTGAAAATTTTTTTTAAATGAATAAAAGAAATATAAAAAAAATCTGCCCAGCTCGGGATTAGCGGGTATAGTTGTCAAATAAATTGAAGTTTTTTTGGAGAAAACAAAAAAAAAAGAAAATGTCGGACTTCGAAAAAATGACAATTTTACTTAAAAAACCGGTTATTTTATATAATTGATCATGTTAAATTTTTTTCGCATATTTTTTCGAAAAGTTCATTCAAAAACAAAAATTTAAAAAAAAGGTACCCAAAAGTCAATTTCTAAAAAAGTTATGGCTATTTGAAAATAAAAAAGCCATTTTTTTGAAAAATTCATAACTTTTTTTGGGTTGGATGAAAAAATTTGAAAAAATTCTCAAAAATGTCTTTCAAAGGGTAGAAAAGAATAGTAAAGTTTCAGCTAAATCTAAAGGGGTCAGGTTCAAAAGTGGTCGATTTGGCATGGAATACCCCATATACAGTTTAGATTTTGTATAGTGCATTAATACTTCTTAAAAAAGCAATAACTTTTGATGGATTCGATGCACTTCCAATGGCTTCACTAATAATTTCTGGAATCTTATGGATTCTACGTTGTAGATCATACATAGGTCAATCAATTAGGAGGTGATGTACGCTAATAATCTCATCGCATACATGACAGAAAAGAGGATCGTCTTTTGTAATTAAATGCTGATGGGTGAATCTGGTATGTCCTAAACGTAGTCGAGTTAAAATTACCAGGTTTCTTCTGTTTTCGGTATACATCTGCCAAGGACCAAAATTGAATTTGATAGATTTCAATTTCGATACTGAGTTATGCCAATGTGAATTCCAGCGTTTTATAGTTTCATCTTTGAAATATGATTTCAACAGTCTATCGAGTTTTTAGACACTCCTTCTTGAGCTTTTTGACCTGCTTCTTTATTTCCTTTGATTCCCACGTGGGATGGAGTCCAGATGAATCTGACGTCCTGGTTAGGTTTATTCAGCTAATAATGAATTTATGCATTAAGTACTGCTTCAACGCATTGTAAAATTACTTTTATAAATATACCTACTATACTCATTTTGTTGAACAGCTGTCATTTCTTCAAAATTTTCACATATTTGTTTGGAAATTTCCACCAAACATTTTTGTTTTTTATTTCATAAACAAGAATTTGATTCTACCAAACTTATGAATTTGTCGTTATCAAAAACTTGACGCTCCATCGTACAACCGAAAAATAATTCCAAACCAATTCACTTCTACTAATTAATAATAAAAATTGTGTAGACCTATGCTATGGTGCTTTTTTAATCGCAAAAGTATGCAAGTCTGAACAGGTACATAAGCCACAATGGTAATTCGGTATCCCGGATTCGGATACTGTCGCCGGCGGCTGAAGGGGCGAGATTCAGAAATTTAGTATCGTGATACTGTATCCCGTGATGAATGCAGTGTGAATAACTAAATTTAAACACATGAATTTTCTGTATCTTGGATACGCGTATCTCAGATACTGTATCCTAGTATGAAGGGGCTCTAAATACGTTTATCTGATGGCATGTCATAATGACAACGTTATGTCACTCAATTTTGATGACATAAGGAAGCTCATTATGGTACTAAGTACCATAATGAAATTCTATAAGGAAAACATGTAATGGTTTGATCAAAAAAGTTTATTCAAAATGCATAACTATGTACAAAACTATTTATTATAAATGGTAAAAGAACAATTACTACAATTTGTAATATTAATTCCAATGGATTCTACAGTTTTTACATCAGTAGTTGATGATTGTTGGCAAACTTGTAATCCTGTTTGGTTGTTGGCACCAAAAATTGCTTCTGATATTTTTTTCTTTTGCTCTTTCGAATTTTCGATGTAACCTTCAGCGACAGTATTGCTTTTCCATCCGCCATGGCGTTTTACGGTACACAGATCAGCTCCAGAATCAGCCAAAAATGAAGCAGACGATCGCCGAAAACAATGTCCGGTATATTCTTCAGGGCGAGGTAAATTCAAGAAGATGGCAATAACTTTTGGCATTTTACCAAAGGTATGTATTCCAACGGGTTGTTTTGTGCATTTCTTATTTCTATAAGTGACAAAAAAACGTAGATGGTTTGTGTTGCAAGGTCGTATTTTCACATATTGTCTGACAAGTTCTACCATATTCAATCCTGGGATATTCCCCGAAGTTACAAAAAATTCTCGCATTACCTTTGTTTTTGTATTCGGTAATGTAATTCTAAAAACGGATCCTTCATCTATTACATTTTCAACAAGCATATTTGTCAATTCCTCTCTTCTGCATGCTCCACTTAGTCCAATTATCATGGCAACTTTATTAAATAAGTATGTATCATCTGATGCTTCCGTTAAAAACTTTGTAACATCTTGTTTAGTAAAAATTTTGGATTTTTTAGCTCTGTAACCTTCTGATTTACGTTTTAGTAATGCAACCAGCTGTAGGTACTTACTAATATCGACGTTTTTTCTTGTTGATAAAATACTTCTTATCATCGCATAATACGACCAAAGAGAAGATGGTTTTCTTTCCTTAGATAAGCAATCAAAGTAAGCCAACAATACTTTTTCATGAGTGATATTCTTGATTTGTTTAGCAGAACACCATTCTTCGCACCGATTAAACACCATTTCATATACACTCCGTGATTTTTCCGGCAAAAGGGAGTCCACGATATTTCTCGACATTTCTTCCAAATCAGAAGGTAAACTATCAGCTTCAGAATCACTTATTTTTTAAATTATATTAAATTCTACCTGACAATAATTATTGAGTTTGACAGCGATAAATAAATATTGCCGTTACAACCTGATGACGTTGTCAAGGAAATGGCAAAGCACAGCTCACTCACCTACTAATATTTGAAACTACACAATACTTACTCCTTTAAAAATAGTTGTCATTGTGACATGTCGAAAATGCAGTTTTTAATTTTTCGAAAATGTATTGATATAAATGCCATCAGATAAAATTTTGTATGTAATACGAATCATAAACAATCATTATGGCACACGCCGTGTTATCGGACTCGACTACGCCTCGCCCGATAACATTCACGACTTGTACCATGATGATCGTCTTTATGATCCTTATTACATAAATAACTATTACCGAACAGGAAAGAATAATGTTTCTTATGATGAGAGGTTACGGTGATCAATAAGCTCACTTATTTAATGATACGTAGGTGTCCAAATCGCAACCAAATTACCAAAACTGCAGTTTGAAGAGGATTGTGAAAATTTTTTAAACAGTGGGTTCAACTAAAAATCGCCCTAAAACTGGCCGACCAAAGACCGTAACTAATGATGAAAAATCCTTGGACGTTATGCAAAGTTTTGTAAAATATCCTTTTACATCCAAGCTGAAAACTTCATTAGAACATGATGTTACTGTGGGATCCGTCTGTAACATTATTAAGAAGAATAAGTTTCATCCTTACAAAGTGACTTTATTACAAGATTTATCGGAAGATGATTATGACCGCAGAATAGAATTTTGTGAAACTATAATGCAAAAGGTAGATGCAGTCCCTCATTTTACAAGTAAGATAGTATTTTCCGATAAAGCCACACTTGTAGATATTGGAGTAATACTAATCCTAGGTAGGTTAGGGAATATAGAACACAAAGACCTTGAAAAGTTAATATTTGGGCAGGTATTATCGGCACCACCGTTATCGGACCATTCTTTGTAAAGGGCAATTTTAACGGACCAAAGTATTTAGATTTATTAAGAAATCAAATAATTCCTGCAATAAGAAATACAGTTGGTAACAATTTTAATGACACTTGGTTCCAGCAGGATTGTGCATCACCACACCTTAGTGTTGCTGGTGGATTGGAGGAAGGGGCATAATTGAGTGGCCAGCCAGATCTCCCGATTTACCGCCTTTAGAATATTTCTTCTGGGATATCTGGAAAACATTTTGTACAAGACAAAACCTGATAATCTGGATGAACTGAGAAATAGCCTATGAAATAACAAATCAGCAATTGCGTAATACCATATTGGCTTTGTATAATCGACTTAAATACTGTCAAATAGAAGAAGAAAGACAATTTGAACATCTCATTAAATCAGATTAGTTATTTATTCCTGTTAATTATTTTGGTAATAAAAACGTTCCCGTAAAATTATTCTTCTCAATAACTGTAGAACAAATGAGATTAGAATTATCATGCGGTCTTGACGGTTGTATTTGTAATTTAATACATACTTAATGAAAAACAGAAAATATATACATGATGTACTATTTAAAAAAATATGTTAATAAGTTATTTTGAAGCAACGGTGCACCCTGTATACTCCTAATCGACTTATGCAGATGGTCTGGATTATTTTAAAAAACTTTTATACAACATTTTTTTTGTAAACCTGACGGAAATCGAAATATTAGTTACGTTACTTTATGTACACACTGTATACTATGTTCTAGGTCAAAGCTTGGTTTAAAACAAGTTATCAACATAACCTAACCAATGGTTAGCCGAATAACCCACCTTTATAAACAATACTCGAAAGTAAGAATAGGACTTTAAACCGAAAATAAAAACATTTTACTTAAAATCCACTGTTCCAAGTAAACCCGACAACACCGACCGAAACCGATATTAAATTTAACTACAAATGTTTTTATCGATACAGTTTTTTTACGCGCTGAAAAAACCTAAATGTAAACAAATATTTTATACTAAATAAAATGCCCAATAATGCTTGTAATAGATTCAAATAGTGAAATTGGTGCTCGTACACGACCATTGTTTCAATTGCTCAGTAAAATATCTAAAATAACGGAGTGAAACATGTAAATAAAGGAATAATTGGTTTTAAAATTAACTTACCAATTTACTGTTCCTCTAGGATTCCACTTCTTGCTTATTAGGAAAAGGGGATAAAGGGAAAAGAGCACTTTAAGTTATTTGTCACACGTGAAAAATCGTGAAACTATCGGTTGATCGGTTTTGTGTCACAACTAGTTAAAATCACCCCGCTGTCCGATAAATTCTTAACTGAATTTTTACGTTCGTACCTCGATTGTACTAATTACTACTACTTACTTAAATCCTTTTAACAATATTCGGACAGAAAACGATGAAGCGTTGTTGCCAAGTTAAATAAACCGTTTTAGGAAAACTAAATAGGCGTAGTAAACACACCTGAAAATTACAATGAAGTGAACTTCAACTATAAACTGCACAATTTAAATATTTTACAGCCATACGTCTAGTATCATAATTCACTAGACCTTCTTCCATATCTAAGAAACCGTATAAAGGGCGAGGCCAAAGTCGAATACATCAGATTTACAATCAAGTATTCCCTTTAATCAAACTGAATAAATTTTGTGATATTTCAATTCCAATAAAAAGCAGTTACTTACTTCAAATTCATTCACAACAATTGATGTGTCAGGAAAGTGTTATTTTAGAAAAAGGTTTTAAAAGATCAACAAATGAGGATCAGATTTCTTAAGTAGTTTTAGAACCATATCATTATTAAAGTTCTCATTAATAACGTAGGTTTCAATAAGGAAGAAGCCACCTGAAGTTGCAGTCGATGCGCGACCTTGATGTCAAAACCAGCGCCATATTTAAAAATTGATATTTTAATCTAAATCAGTAGCGTAACGTTTTCACATTTTGTAGGGTAACACAAAATTAGAAGTATTAGAACCAAATAAATAACTGCTAAGTGCAGCAGACTATATGAATTATTTGCAGAATTCAATTATTTTTGAAGTAATGTATACTCTTCCATATATTTTACAACAATCTGAATGCCATGAGTAATATATTGGATTATTATACTTTCTTATTTGACTTACCGATGATTTTTCAAAGGAATTTGGATTCCATGTTCAGCTTCAGACTCCATAAAAGTTGCAACGTTTTCAAGAATCTGTCGGCCTTCACTGTGGATAACTTTTCTTTTAACACCAACCACTTTTGTAGGAGGCATGGTTTTAGATCAAATAAAACACACAGCACTCACAAATAAACTAGCGGAACGTCTTAAAATATTCAAAAATGAAAAATATTCGACAGTAAATGTTTGTTTCAAACACAACTTCAAATGTCAACAATTTAATTGCTGTCGGCATGAAACATCGCTTGTAACGCCAATGGCATGGAACGATCGCTCGACAGATTTTGACTTATGCGCAGGTCGGTACGCCAACTTCAGGTGACTTCTTCCTTATTGAAACGGACTCTAGTAAGTAGGCTCAACGTATTTGCTAATTTGTCAACAAATGTGGTATCTACATGTCGGAGTTCCTGCTGATACGTTTCCTGAAAAGTAGATTGGATAAGCAGGACTAGTTTTCTGGACACCAAGATCACCAGTATGATAAATAAAGTCGATTTTTTGTTCGTTTCTGTTATGCTAAAGAACAGGTGTATAAAGTATCTGTCACTACACCAGACGATAGGAAAGATAAAATAAGACAGGCTTTCCAAAATGTTGATGCCCTAATGCTTAGAGATTGAAGTTGATCTTCTGAAGACCGGCTTCAAGCCTGTACCGATGTAGAGGGTAATCACTCTGGGAATGTTTATTACTTTATTATTGATTTCTTATAAATTCCAATATATGTAGTAGATTGATGTGAATAAATTCAGTATTGTTGATTTTTTTAATCATAAAAGCAGAAGTAGAATTAGTATCTACACCATCAATACCCTAGACAACGATAAAAACTCCTACAGTAATATGTAGAACAAAATAGCCTGAGTATATTTGTCTTTGGAAGTACTTACCATGGGAAATGGTTCCTTTAGGAAGTAAGATGTTATGAGCATCTGCTTGTAATTATAACTCCTTTGTAGTACCAAGAGCATTGAATGACATGAAGAAAAAAATACCTGAGAATCTACGTCTTAAATATCAAGTGGTAAGACGGACAAGATTCTTTGATCATCTACATATATGTACAACCTTTTGGAAGTATAAACAATACTACGGTTTATATCAACAAGAACATAGAGTATTGGAATGCAATAATCCCCTAATTGACAGGTGTTTATCGGATATTACAGAGTTGTACTTAAATTGACGAACATTTTTATAAAATTTAATAGTAGCTTTAGGTAGGTATTATTCACATTTGGAATATGGATCATAACGTATAAAATGTTATTGGGGTGTGAAAGTGAATCCTTCAATTATTAATGTAGATAGTTCTAGCACTAGTGATCAAGTAAATTAGGTACAAGTGACACTGATAACGATGACGACCAGTAACTTTCTGCTTGTACAGTAACTTTGTTGTTTTTTTACATTTTTATGAGATTTCAATCACCACTTAATCATTTTACCAAAACAATATACAATTAATATAGTACGGCCGTTCTTAGTGTACCACTTTCGTACTAGAAGCTTGAACCGATAAGGTGTTCTGTTTGTTGGAAATTTCAGCAGAATTGTAGCAGAGAACACCTATACTCTGGACGGTCCCAAAAAAACCGCATGTGATCTATTCGGCTGCGTATTGGACGACTTTCATTGAAATGTTAGTAGTGGGGGAGCAGAAAACGCCCCTGTTCAACCTTATCCACTTGCCTAGGTCATTCAATATTCACGTGATTCTATTTTCGTGTGGTTTTTGTTGAGAACGAACCGACTTTAGAATTGTGACATTTTTTATGAGATAACACCCAATCAGATTTATTAGATACTTCATTCTAGATATGAAAACAAAAATTACGACCATTTTCAGTGATCATAACCTTTCTTATAAAAAAAAGAGACATTTCGATTTTTCAAAATACCTGTTCTCTAGTATATTAAGGGTCATATCATCTCAAAAACGAAGTAAGCTTTCGACATGATCTTTTTTGAATCATAAAAAGTGTTTGGAAGCAAAAAGTTTTACTTTTGTCACTTAGTTTAGAAAAAGGAATTTTTTTTTTGAAGCGCGCAGATTGCGTGCCATTCAACAACTGTCTCTAGATGAAAATAATTTATTTCTACCCTACTTATACAGTTCAAAGTGCTTTATTTTCGTCCGAAGGGTAGTTTTTCGAGATTTTATTGAATGTATGAAAACAAAAATCGAGATTTGTTTATTTTTTTAATTAAAAGAAATCATGACTAGGTACTGAAAGAAGGCGCTAATTTTTCATTGCTAGTAAGGCAATTAATTATATCTTATTAATTATGGGAAATAACATTTGAGTACAGAACATCTTATCGCTTTAAGATTCTAATCCGAAAGTGGTAAACTAAGAGCGGCCGTACTATATTAAATTGTTGTGAAATATACCGTCAATTTTGAGTACAACTCTGTAATATCCGATAAACACCTGTTAGTTAGGGGATTATTGCATCCCAATACTCTACGTACTTGTTGAAATAAAGTAGTATATGGATCGAAATGACCTAAGCACATACCTACGTACAATTTTTGTCTTTGGAAGTACCAAGTTCACGAAGTAGAATGAGGAGCAATATACAATTATTGCTCCTTGGAAATATCAAGGACTCAAAGAGGTATTTTGAGCAAAATAACGTGAGTATCCACGTAAAATTTTCGTATTTGTCAGTACCAATGGCAGCGAGTATTATAAAGAGCAAGAATCTAGGTCTAACTAGAGTTGTAAACACACGTACAAATTCAGTTGATAGAGATTTTAAAGCCGCAAACCGTATGGTTTTGTTGGAATCTCGGTCGAAATTCCGCTTAACAAAAATGAATGTAAACAGCAAAAAGGACGGAACGTAAATTTTCACGTGGGGTGTAGCGGACCATTCCCCGAAAACTTTTAGAACATTTAACACTCTCGGAAAAGTAAACTGAAATAGCGAATAGGCGGCGGGGAAGCATCTTTAAATAATACATTGTTTCTTAAATTGAGACAAATGGAGCTTGGAGAGATTAAGCGCACTGCAGTCGGGGGAAAAGAAAAGGCCAGTCTTAACCGAAATGATTCCAGCTTTGTTACTGTTTTTGTTACTGGGTAACGCAAAAGTTTTATACGAAGAAAATAGATAATAATCAGAGGAAAACAGATCAGTAAATTGGTGGTTAGCGAAGAGTACGGGAAATTAATGTGAAGAAATCTACCCAACATCAAATTTTTCCAATATGGGGTTCTATTCCGTATAGTCCAGTAAATAAATGCACCAACCTGTTCATCTCATTATTGTCGGACTTTTTTTTTGCAACTTGTAGGTATTCATGTGTGGATTAGTCTCTGAAAATATGTCCTCCGCGGGATTTGCGGAAGGGGCTGGAAAATGGCCCATGATCCCGAAAATTAAGTTTTTGGCCGATATCTCCGGAAATATGACACTTAGAGAAGTGGGGTTTTGCTAGAAATGAAGTACAGTTCATTACCTACAAAAATGGTCCCTATCATTTTTGTCCCTGGATCAATATTTCTTGCAAAATAGGCTTGCAAAAATTTTCCGGAAAACTAAAAAACTTAGCCAAAAATTTTAAAACCATCGAAAAGAGGACAATTTCAGCTTTTCAATGGTGTGCAGTAAAGACCGATATTGCCAATCATTGTTTATCAATTTGCGGTAGACCCGAGAATTTTCACAAAACTCCGGAAATAAAAAAAAACGTCCCAAGAAAAACATGTTGTTTATAAACATACACAAAAATTATTTATTCATTCTTTCGGAATACATTCACCACCTATCAAAGTCCCATTATTCAAAAGCTTTCGGTAAAACTACGCTTAATTTAAAAAATATGAACGGATTGATAAGGGCGGTCAAATATTCAGGAAAAATAAAGTTTGGCCAGTTTTTTCAATATTTCTGGAAAATAAAAAAAACGAAAAAGTTACACGATGTTATAGGTACAGGTCCCTTCTTTCATATGCACTTTGAATCATGAAAAAAGATTCATTTTTACTGAAGTTATGGGCCAATTTGCCTGCCCTCCCATGCCTACATTCACGGAGTGTGCTCCCGGAGACGCCGCGCAGCAGCTCGAAATCCAAGGTACGCTTGGGCCCGTTTATCTCGAAAACGGTTAAACTTTTGACAAAAATGATGAGAATCATTTTTGTAGATAATAAACTGCTCTCCATTCCTAGCAAAACCCCACTTCTCTAAGTGTCATATTTCCGGAGATATCGGCGGAAAACTCAATTTTTGGGATAATTAGCCATTTTTCAGCCCCTTCCGCAAATTTCGCAGAGGACATATTTTCAGAAAGTAATTTACCCGTGAATACCTACAAGTTGCAAAAAAAAGTCCGACAATAATGAGATGAACAGGTTGGGGGGTTTCTCGGTCTTTATTTACTGGACTATTATCAAAGTATAAAAAATTATTAAGAAAAAAGAAATATGAATTTGAACGGAATATTATTGGTAACATCTCTAACTCTACTAGTTCAAAAACTTTTTGGTTTTACATAAAAAAAGCCAGAAATCATCCAAATAGTTACTTGTCATTACCTACAGCAACATGGGGAAACCTTTTACTCTGAAATAACTGGGGTCGGATTAGTTGACCCAACTCTATTTTTTGATGCAAGGAGTCCATATTTTGATAACCCTATAACCACCAATGAAATTTATTCAGCTCTAGACTCTTGCAAAAGTAATAAAGCTCCAGGACCTTACGAGTTTTTTAAATACTCACCAAATAATTGGAGCTTATATCTAAACTCATTTTTCAACTCTATATTTAATACTTCTACTTTTCCTAATAGGTGGTCGGTAATCACTTTAAAAATGCTCCACAAAAAAGGTCCTTCTAGCGATCCTCTCAATTACAGGGGCATTGCATTAGTAAACTGCATTACTAAAATATTTATACAAATTATTTCCAACCGTTTAGTTAGCTGGGTAGGAACTTTTAAGATACTTCCTGAATCCCAATCTGGTTTTCGTAAAGAACGTGGTTGCTACGATAATGTCTATACTCTCATTCAATTTCGTCTACGATTTAAAAAGTCCAAGATATTTGTGTTATTTGTTGATTTTAAACGGGCTTTTGATTGTATTAATCATTCGTTGCTCTGGTCCAAACTTTTTGCTTTAGGTATCAGTTCTAAAATTGTACATCTACTTAAATCTTTTTATTCTAACGTTACTTTGCGGGTTAAGTCTGGCGAACAGACACTAAATCCTTTAAAATTTCCGAGGGAGTGTTACAGGGTGAAGTCCTCAGCCCCTTGCTATTTGCCTTATTTCTAGCAGAAAACACGGCATCGATATTAAATCTTTGTATGATAAGCGTGGATCGGTACTACGCTATAACGAAGCCTCTCGAATACGGGGTGAAACGGACACCGAAACGGATGATTTTGTGGGTGATATTAGTTTGGTGTTTCGCGGCGTGTATCTCTCTACCTCCTTTGTTAATATTAGGAAACGAACATTCGGAAACGGGGGTAAACGGTATGGAGAAATTCGACGTGTGCTTAGTTTCACAAGATTTCGGGTAAGTTATTGTTAAAAATTTGTTCATATTAAAATTTCGATAGAATTTCAAATATAACACTGCATTCTGAGTGTTTCGGGGACGGCAAACTACAAAGAACATGGCTCATGTCCTTAGAAAGCGCATCAAACACATCCATATTAATTTTTTTTAGCGAAAGTTTTATTTATTAAACCTCCACCATCAGTTGTCATTTTCAATTAACTTAATTATTTTTGAGTAGATAGCAAAGGTTAAAAGTTAGCTGATTTTATTTATTTGATTTTTTTTCTAATTTTGTTTTAGGAAACAAAATTAGTGGCGCCCTTAAATTTCTTTCCTTATCTGATCTTTTCTAGTTTCTTAATTTCCATCAGATAACAAAGTCCTGAGAACTGGCTTTGTTATCTCCAAATAAATTAATCAGTTTGGTAAGAACCTGCAGTTTATTTTCCATCAAGTCTCATAGTAATCAAATATATTTTTTTTCCGGCATTAAATTTTTTGTCTAATAGCATTCAAATAAAATTAATGTTGCATTGATTATCGTAAGCATATGTTTCAAAGACCCGAGACAGTCGGCGATTCGCTGAAATTCCTGTAAAGAAATAAATTTAATTTCCGAACGAAATCGAGTCGCTCAGTAATCAAATATTATTCCTGACAACTGTTATTAAACAACGGGAGAAAATAGAAATCTCAACAATACCCGAGACAGTCGGCGATTGGCTGAGATTCCTGTACAAAAATTATTTTAATTGCCGGACGAAACTTTCGGATCGCCCAGTAATCAAATATTATTTTTAAAACCAGAACCACTACTAGAAATAAACGGAAAGAGAAAGAAATTTTAACAAGACCCGAGACAGTCGGCGATTTGCTGAAATTCCTGTGAAGAAATAAATTTAATTTCTCAACGAAACTTTCGGATCGCCCAGTAATCAAATATTATTTCTTGAACCAAAACTATTATTAAACTAAATCAACGGAAAGAGGAAGAAATCTCAACAAGACCCGAGACAGTCGGCGATTTGCTGAGATTCCTGTTAAAAAAAAATTTAATCCCTGAACGAGACTTGCGAGACGTCCAGCAATCAAATATTATTTCTTAAAACCAGAAAAACTTACTAATAAACTAAATCAACGGAAAGAGAAAGAAATTTCAACAAGACCCGAGTCAGTCGGCGATTGGCTGAGATTCCTGTTAAAAAAATAAATTTAATCCCTGAACGAGACTTGCGAGACGTCCAGCAATCAAATATTATTTCTTAAAACCAGCAAGTGAAATCCTAATAAAAAACTTAGGTAAAAAAAATCGAATGCTGTTTCATTTTCTGGCTGTTTTGCTTGTTCTCCATCTTTCTTCATTTCCTGTCTTGCTAATTCGGCTTTACGTAAATGCAACTCTTTTCGTTTCTCCAGTGCTTGTTATTCTTCCCCTTCTGCAACTTTCAGTTTATTGTTAAATCTACCCCTTTTTGTGCAACTGTCTGTTATTGGTGCATGAACCTCCTTTAGGCTCTTGGTTAGGCTTATGCTCTTGGTTGGGCTTAGGCTCTTAACCTCCTTTAGGGCCTTGGTTAGGCTTAGGCTCTTGGTTGGGTTTAGGCTCTTGGTTGGGTTTAGGCTCTTGGTTGGGTTTAGGCTCTTGGTTGGGTTTAGGCTCTTAACCTCCTTTAGGCTCTTGGTTAGGTTTAGGCTCTTAACCTCCTTTAGGCTCTTGGTTAGGTTTAGGCTCTTGGTTGGGTTTAGGCTCTTAACCTCCTTTAGGCTCTTGGTTGGGTTTAGGCTCTTGGTTAGGTTTAGGCTCTTGGTTGGGTTTAGGCTCTTAACCTCCTTTAGGCTCTTGGTTGGGTTTAGGCTCTTGGTTCGGTTTAGGCTCTTAACCTCCTTTAGGCTCTTGGTTGAGTTTAGGCTCAAAGCTACAACTTTTTGACGCACTAGTTACAAGCACAATGTCCAACTGTATTTCTGTTTGGGCACTTCGTTATGCTGATATTCTTGAGCAAGTCCAAGTTCAATTTTTAAAACGTATCCTCGTGTTACCAGTGTCAATACCCAGGAAAATTCTTATGATGGATGACTTCCGTTACCTCAAAGTGTGCTTCTTCCGTCAATTGCATCTGATGGAATGTGATAGCAAGTATAACTGGGCAGCTCAGGTAAAAGCACTTTTTACTTTTATTGATACTAATCTTACTTGGAATAACCTCTCCCTTCGCTTTTTACAGATTAATAGAAAATCTCTCTTACTTAAATTTAAAAATAAACTTTTATAACTAGATATTTCTCTCTGCCAACAGTCACCCTTCCTTCCCATATACAAACGTTTAACAGTATCTGCGTCACGACAAAAATATCTGTGCCTAAAATGCCCATCCAAGTTACAAGAACGATCGCGCAACTTCGGTTATGTAATACATCCTCCTTAAAGTTTACATACAAAGGGTGTACCTATCAGATAAACCCTAATGAAATATGCACTATTTATAACCAAAAGGAGTTAGATACGATTGAGCACATACTTTTTGATTATCCAATATATTGTTGTATGAAACGATCCACCTTAAATTACCTAGCCGTCATCAATGTTGCAGCTGATTCACTAAACAATATTTCAATACATTCAGCTAAAGCAATTGCTAGCTATATTTGGAATGTTCTAAAACTCAGAGCCTTTATTATAAACGAATAACTAATATGTATTTCATCATTGTAATTAGGTTTATACATTGTTCTAACCCTTTCCATAAAATTGTAAGAGCCTAAAGGAGGTTAAGAGCCTAAAGGAGGTTAAGAGCCTAAACCCAACCAATAGCCTAAACCTAACCATGAGCCCAAAGGAGGTTAAGAGCCTAAACCCAGCCAAGAGCCTAAAGGAGGTTCATGCACCAATAACAGACAGTTGCACAAAAAGGGGTAGATTTAACAATAAACTGAAAGTTGCAGAAGGGGAAGAATAACAAGCACTGGAGAAACGAAAAGAGTTGCATTTACGTAAAGCCGAATTAGCAAGACAGGAAATGAAGAAAGATGGAGAACAAGCAAAACAGCCAGAAAATGAAACAGCTGCTACTGCATTCGATTTTTTTTACCTAAGTTTTTTATTAGGATTTCACTTGCTGGTTTTAAGAAATAATATTTGATTGCTGGACGTCTCGCAAGTCTCGTTCAGGGATTAAATTTATTTTTTTAACAGGAATCTCAGCCAATCGCCGACTGACTCGGGTCTTGTTGAAATTTCTTTCTCTTTCCGTTGATTTAGTTTATTAGTAAGTTTTTCTGGTTTTAAGAAATAATATTTGATTGCTGGACGTCTCGCAAGTCTCGTTCAGGGATTAAATTTTTTTTTAACAGGAATCTCAGCAAATCGCCGACTGTCTCGGGTCTTGTTGAGATTTCTTCCTCTTTCCGTTGATTTAGTTTAATAATAGTTTTGGTTCAAGAAATAATATTTGATTACTGGGCGATCCGAAAGTTTCGTTGAGAAATTAAATTTATTTCTTCACAGGAATTTCAGCAAATCGCCGACTGTCTCGGGTCTTGTTAAAATTTCTTTCTCTTTCCGTTTATTTCTAGTAGTGGTTCTGGTTTTAAAAATAATATTTGATTACTGGGCGATCCGAAAGTTTCGTCCGGCAATTAAAATAATTTTTGTACAGGAATCTCAGCCAATCGCCGACTGTCTCGGGTATTGTTGAGATTTCTATTTTCTCCCGTTGTTTAATAACAGTTGTCAGGAATAATATTTGATTACTGAGCGACTCGATTTCGTTCGGAAATTAAATTTATTTCTTTACAGGAATTTCAGCGAATCGCCGACTGTCTCGGGTCTTTGAAACATATGCTTACGATAATCAATGCAACATTAATTTTATTTGAATGCTATTAGACAAAAAATTTAATGCCGGAAAAAAAATATATTTGATTACTATGAGACTTGATGGAAAATAAACTGCAGGTTCTTACCAAACTGATTAATTTATTTGGAGATAACAAAGCCAGTTCTCAGGACTTTGTTATCTGATGGAAATTAAGAAACTAGAAAAGATCAGATAAGGAAAGAAATTTAAGGGCGCCACTAATTTTGTTTCCTAAAACAAAATTAGAAAAAAAATCAAATAAATAAAATCAGCTAACTTTTAACCTTTGCTATCTACTCAAAAATAATTAAGTTAATTGAAAATGACAACTGATGGTGGAGGTTTAATAAATAAAACTTTCGCTAAAAAAAATTAATATGGATAAACTATATTACTATAAATGTTGAAACATTGACTGTGTACAAAAAAAATAACTATAACTAGAAAGGTTAGTAACGAACTATATACTATAAAATGGTCATCAGATTTGTAACAATAAAAAAAACGTAACCATAAAGCAATACAACCTCTGTTTTTTTACTTCTATATTTCTGGTCAAGAGCCTAAAGGATGTTAAGAGCCTAAACCTAACCAAGAGCCTAAAGAAGGTTAAAAGCCTAAACCCAACCAAGAGCCTAAAGCCAACCAAGAGCCTAAACCCAACCAAGAGCCTAAACCCAACCAAGAGCCTAAACCCAACCAAGAGCCTAAACCCAACCAAGAGCCTAAAGGAGGTTAAAAGCCTAAACCCAACCAAGAGCATAAAGGAGGTTAAGAGCCTAAACCCAACCAAGTGCCTAAACCCAACCAAGAGCCTAAACCTAACCAAGAGCCTAAACCCAACCAAGAGCCTAAAGGAGGTTAAGAGCCTAAACCCAACCAAGAGCCTAAAGGAGGTTCATGCACCAATAACAGACAGTTGCACAAAAAGGGGTAGATTTAACAATAAACTGAAAGTTGCAGAAGGGGAAGAATAACAAGCACTGGAGAAACGAAAAGAGTTGCATTTACGTAAAGCCGAATTAGCAAGACAGGAAATGAAGAAAGATGGAGAACAAGCAAAACAGCCAGAAAATGAAACAGCATTCGATTTTTTTTACCTAAGTTTTTTATTAGGATTTCACTTGCTGGTTTTAAGAAATAATATTTGATTGCTGGACGTCTCGCAAGTCTCGTTCAGGGATTAAATTTATTTTTTTAACAGGAATCTCAGCCAATCGCCGACTGACTCGGGTCTTGTTGAAATTTCTTTCTCTTTCCGTTGATTTAGTTTATTAGTAAGTTTTTCTGGTTTTAAGAAATAATATTTGATTGCTGGACGTCTCGCAAGTCTCATTCAGGGATTAAATTTTTTTTTAACAGGAATCTCAGCAAATCGCCGACTGTCTCGGGTCTTCCTCTTTCCGTTGATTTAGTTTAATAATAGTTTTGGTTCAAGAAATAATATTTTTGATTACTGGGCGATCCGAAAGTTTCGTTGAGAGCGTTGTCCGAATAGAATTGGTTTTTCTACCTTCAGACGTATACAAAAATATTGAGTAGGTATACTATAGTTACAGATGCACACCCTCTTATGAAAGAGACTGGTGCTCCGCTGCGCTGCTAAGAGATAGGGAACTTCTAGGTATTCCAATAAAAATGTCGGTACTCCAGGATACTAAACCAAAGAAAAATTGTATCCCCGAAACTGTATCCCAGAAACTGTACTTCGGGAAACTGTATTGCCAGAAACTTGTATTCCCAGAAACCGTGCTATAATGAAATATACAGTAGATATAAGAAAAACAATAAAGAAACTATAAAATTAATAAACATTAATTACAATTGAATAACTGTTATGGACAGATTGTCTGCGCAATATAAAACAAGCCTTCCAGCAGGGTTCAGAGCAAATTATAATTGTTTGGTGCTCCCGCACGACTAGTAACTTACTCGTTATCTGTGTTCCAAAATTAAAGAGCTTTCAATTTCGCGCATGCGTTTTCATATAAATGACTATTCTTCCTTTAGTTCTTTTGCTTTTTAATAACTTTGCTTTTTGGTTATGTTATTTGTTTTATATTGACATTTCTGTGTATATTATTGTTATTGTAAACAAAATGGATGCTTTTTTTATTGAGATGAATCAGAAGTTGGTATGTCCGAAGATGATAGTGAGTTTTCAGAGTTTGAAAAGGAATTATTACAAGAACTACATTGAACAAACGATACAGCGAATGTACATACAGTGAATTTGTTGAACTTTTTAGAATTCATAAAGAGCGTGTAAATAGCATTTCAAGACTGTTTGAAAACAGCGATTTATTTCATCCTCAAACAGGTGAAAATAACAAAATAGGCTCCAAAGCTTATATTCTTGTGGTTTGCTGGTCACCAAACCTCTTCATTTCGAGATGTGTTTGACCGGTTCAACATTTCAATTAGTAGTTTGTTTCGAGTGATCCGTCGGGTTACAAAATTTGGATATTTATAACCTAACCTTATGTCTTCTTTTCTTTCTTGTCAAAATATTTAGCAAATAATACTTTTCAGAACTGCTCCAGCACACCTACTTGGTACATTATTCTGTTCACGCATGCGCATCAGATAATGTTAGTAACCTGTTTGGAAACAAAACTATTGGATGCCGAGAAAACGAAAGTCTTAGGCAATCAAAGATTCTTCTGGGTGACTACAACCTGTTGAGATCAAATGAATGCATAAGTCAAAGCAAAACTGCACTATGAGTTTTAACAGGAATCCTAACGGGACATTGTCGCCTGAAAGGGCACCTTAAAAAGCTCAAAATAGTGGAGGAAGAAGATTGTAGGTTTTGTGGAATGGAAGAAGAATCCTCCATCCACATACTTGCGAACTGCAGAGCAATTCAGAATCCTAGGGCACAGCACCTGGGAGACTACTGGATAGAAGAGGGACAGTAACCTAAGTTGAAGCCTGCAGATATCCTAAAATTCCTCGGGGAAATAGGACTAAAGGAGCTACTAGTCTCTGAGACTTTCCTCAGGAACTAAGTAGAAGTAAAGGGGCACAATAGATCTTTTAGGTCTCAGTGGATGTTACCCCAAATGACATACATACATACATACATAGTTATAGGTATTGATCAATTTGTTGATTTGTTAGATTATTGAATCCGATCTATGAAT
This sequence comes from Lochmaea capreae, assembly GCA_949126875.1. Lineage (NCBI taxonomy): Eukaryota > Metazoa > Arthropoda > Insecta > Coleoptera > Chrysomelidae > Lochmaea > Lochmaea capreae. Next base: position 30,236,421 of record OX421401.1, on the reverse strand, counting down.
TAATTCATTTTTCCATTTTCATTTTACCACAATATATTATCGATAGAGGACATAATATTCCATCTCAGGAAAATTTTATGTTTGTGTCCTAGCTTCCGCGGACTAAAATTAGAAGCAGGAAGAGTTTATTATTGTTTAGAAACCATTAACATTGCCATTCAAGACTAGTCATATTCTACTAAAAAAAACCAGTAAAATTGATTGACCACCGAATCGAAACAAAACGACAACTGAATTCGGTCTATAAAAAAGGTTGTGGAAAGATTTAGAAAAACATTTTTGATTGTGAACATCTTTTTTGTATTCTATTTTAAAAATGTACAGTAGAAAGGCCAAGCAGTATTTTTTTAAGTTGAATTTTCTGAAATTTCAATTAAAAGTGATCTGAATTGAAGTTAAATTGGGTTTAGAGTTATTTACGCGTTACCTTACACAAGAAACTATAGACGAGGTTGAGAAACCTCCGGAGAAGAAAGTAAACACGAAAAGAATGGCGAAATGAATGACAAATAAACTGGGAAATCCCATGAATTACAAAGGAATGTCTCCGGTTACTCCGTTCAGTTCGGGTTTCCGTTTTTTTTCTTTTAGTTTGCTTTAAACCTAAAGGAAATTAAAGTGGAAATTACAGATGTATTTGAACTTTTTCCTTGCTGGAATATAAGACATCGAATTGGAGGCTTTTTTGACATCTTCTTTCTAGCTGAAATTGACTCGTTACCTAATAGGTATAGGCTCGGATTTTTCTCACTGTGTCGCAAAAGTTTTGTCTTCTTTTTATTGGAAGTTTGATGGGATACAAAATATATTTATATTTTATAATGTCGCAGGAAGTTACAAAGGATCAATATTTCAGGAGCATCTCACAAAATTTAGAAGTGTAGTTTATTTGTATATAAGATATACCAGATGTCCTTGAAAATAAAGTTATGGATATGGTAGCGGAATTTCAACTGAAAATTTCCAATATTTGTAGTTTACTAAAAATCAAAATCAATATTTCACAAAGTGATGTGGTTTATTTTAATTGTATACAAAATATATCAGTCCTTGAAAACGGAGCTATTAACACTTTGGGTGCCCCCTCTAGTTATAGGCCTAGCCGAAATTGTCACAAAAGCATGGTTAAGAAAGCTTTGTCATAAAAACAGGATAAACAACTCGAGAAACATATTTTTTTTAGAAAATAATTAAAATCACCGGTGATACACATGGCACCTAAGTTAATCGGTATTATTTTTTCTTATTTTCTTGGGAATGAAACCACAATATGTTTTTTTATTTTTTATTTCAACGTTTCGGTAGCGTTCCAGCTACCGTTGTCAAGATTAACTAATAATGAATTAATGAAAAATTTTTTGGTCCCTATCTGACACAACGAAAAAAATTTGACAACTGGACAATCAATAATATTTTGAAGTTTAAGACTACAAAACTTTGTTGTCAAATTTTATTAAGGTCCATTCATAGTAGATCACACCTCGGGTAAAATGAGAAATAAAATATTTTATTTCATGACATTCTAACGATATGTAGTCCACTAGAAATGGAATCCAGTGAAGTGCACGTTCCAGGAACGGTTTTTATTGGGATAGCGCTTTTTTTCGCTTATTTTGGAAATTTTGTTAATAAAAACGCGTTTGTTGTTACTTTTTTGTGTATGATTATTTTGTTTTCAAAATATGTATAACTCAGTTTGGTGATTTTGTGTATTGAAGTGTGTATCGATTAACAACCATTCCAAAGATAAATCATAAGAAAACCTGGATAAAAACTTATGATGCTATCCTGATAACGCCGGTAATTGATTATTGGAAATTTCTCTTTCTAACATTGGTAACCAAATTTGACTACATTCGGCTGAAATACTAGCTACAAGAAAATAAGAAAAAATAACAAGTAATGCCACAAGGAACTTATAGAAGATATTTAATCGGTATTTCTCCAGTGCTATGTGTATCAACGATGATTACAGAAGAAAAAGAAAACGAATCTAACGTTTTTCAGTAGAACAAGTAAAATAAATATTGCATTACCTGCATTTGGTAGAGACCATTTTAGCTTGTTTCATTCCCACAACTCGACCTCCTTCTCATGCCTTAGCTTAGTACTGAAGTACGAAGCATCCCTTTTGTCTTTCCATTCAAATATAACAAGTCCTGTAGTACTTGCCTTCCCCACAATTTCCCCTCTTTTTAGCTGTGCATTCATAACTTGCTTAAAGAGACCTTCTCTTCTAAGTGTGCCTTTAAGATGAGTCTTGGATGGATCTGTGATTTCCTGTAGTTCCTTTTGTGTTAAAATTCTTTTTTCATTCTTAGTATCGTTTGGGTCGTCCAGAATTTGTGGAAGGTTCATCATTCATTTAATTTATAACACACACCATTTACTAACATTTATATTTCTTAAACACTCCTCTGCGTTAGCAGGTTCCAAAAACAATAGACAATCCCCATCAACCGAAAAATATGTATAAAAACCAACCCGCATATAGTAACAGCTTAGTCGTAAATTTCCGCTACAAAGGTAGGAAACCACTGATGTTACTTATCTCAATGAGTTGCCTTGTCTATATTATCAGTATGCCATAGTATAAGTAGTTGAACTTAATACACAGACCTAGCGGAAATATCTGCGATTCACATGGCAGCTGATGTGTTGAAACAAAATTTCAACTAAAAACTTGACCCGTTTTGACTGACAATATTTTTTTCTGAGGACCAAAAGGTGGAATTTGCCAGAAAACCCGAACACAATGAATGGATTTGTTTTTGTTTTCCATTTCAGAAAACAGAATAGCTCTCCACGTGAGTGTTTATGACTCGACGTTTCGGGATTTATCAAGAAGAGAGACAGAACAAAAGGAGCTATTAAAGGAGTCGATATCAAAGTGCGTGTTGTTTTTGTTATAAACAAACAAATTCCTTTGGGAAATCAACAAAAACTTCCATGCTCTACATTTAATGTCATGATAATCTCAATCAAAGCTCTTTGGATCTTTTTTAATCAGGAGTCAGGCATGCGATTGGAAAAAGTTGGAGTTAGTTCATTAAAAAAAGGATAACTTTGTGAGTACCTATGTAAAATCGAGGATTTGAGTTTTTAAGTGATTTTCGAAACGCAAAGGCAGGATACTCAAGACGACATTCTCAGCTTGAAAAAAAAAAAGTTACGTTTAAGAATGCCAAATATAAAGATCGACAGTTGGAATAGCTATTTGTACAACAAGGGGGAAGAGTGCCACTTTTCCTCCTGCTGGATGTAGTTTACCAGTAATTATTCAAAGAAGGAAAAGGCAGGCATTAATAGCAAATCATGAGCCTTGCATATGGGGTATTCCATGCCAAATCGACCACTTTTCAAACCCGACCCCTCTAGATTTAGCTGAAACTTTACTATTCTTTTCTACCCTTTGAAAGACATTTTTGAGAATTTTTTCAAATTTTTTTAACCAACCCAAAAAAAGTTATGAATTTTTAAAAAAAATGTTTTTTTTATTTCCAAATAGCCATAACTTTTTTAGAAATTTGGGTACCTTTTTTTTTAAATTTTTGTTTTGAATGAACTTTTCGAAAAAATTTAACGATTTTGTGATACAAAATTTTATGATAAAAATAAAGTTCACGGAAAAAATTTTTTTTCCATTTTTGAATATTTGACAATTTTTTTTTAAATAAATAAAAGAAATATAAAAAAAAATCGGCCCAGCTCGGGATTAGCGGGGATAGTTGTCAAATAAATTGAAGTTTTTTTGGAGAAAAAAAAAAAAGAAAATGTCGGACTTCGAAAAAATGACAATTTTACTTAAAAAACCGATTATTTTATATAATTGATCATGTTAAATTTTTTTCGTATATTTTTTCGAAAAGTTCATTCAAAAACAAAAATTTTAAAAAAAAAAAGTACCCAAAAGTCCATTTCTAAAAAGTTATGGCTATTTGAAAATAAAAAATCCATTTTTTTTTAAAATTCATAACTTTTTTTGGGTTGTATAAAAAAATTTGAAAAAATTCTCAAAAATGTCTCAAAGGGTAGAAAAGAATAGTAAAGTTTCAGCTAAATCTAAAGGGGTCAGGTTCAAAAGTGGTCGATTTGGCATGGAATACCCCATATACTTTCAGTTCATGGTATTTTATTGGTTTCTAGCTCATTTAACAGTATGTTAGGTGAGTGAGGTTACGAAAAAGAAATGAAAACTTTCATGAGAGAAGTCTATTTTCCATGGTGCGGGTTGACGCTGCAACTCGAAAAAGTTGCATGCAAATTGGCGTTTTTTTTTCGTTGGGCGCGTCGGTCGCATGAATTAGAACTTGCTCTATTTTCGAGCGAGAAGTCGCTGCGACTTGGTAGCTTTTCTGGTGGATTTTGTCGCACCAACCCAAAATTTATATTGGCTGCTACGCTCTGACATTGATGTCACAGGATTTCTTCTACGTTTTCTTCTCGTAGAGCAGCACAGGCCATAATACTAATTACTCTTACTAAAACAATGCCCTCAATGTTTTCCTCATCCATTCTGTTAACTTCAAGACTTGATTCTAGAGAAACTACTCCTATTTGCTTAATTTTCACCCGCAAATTGTTTTCACACTGTCAGGTTATGAAACCAGAACTGCCAATTTCTTAACGAAGTTGGCAACAGGTAACGTTTCCCCTATGCCTGGATGAGTCGCAGCAACAAACTATCGATGTGCTGATTGTACTTTTTCTTGCAGCGATTTGTCGCAACGTGGAAAATATACTTAAGAAATCCGTTTTTGTCCCCGTCTTGAAAAATATCGAAATCTGTGATCGTTTGGTGGTGAAATAATTAGTTCCATTCTGTGCTGCTGAATGTGTTTATGCTTTTACGTGATGAAAAATAGGAATATCTATTGTCGTATCTTCTCTTCTGTATGGAATTTTTGAAGACATTTAAAGGCACAGTGCAGTTATAATGAGTATAATAAGTGTTGAAAAGAAAAAATTTGGGAATTGAAAAGACACCCTCTGTGCAAGTAAGTATATTCTAAAGCCGATTATAAAATAAATTCAATAAATAACAAATTACATGACAGAAATATGCAAATTTTAACAATACACACCTTGCCCATTTTCAATTTTTAACAATTTTGGTTCGTACTTGCCAAAGGGGTGGGAAAAAAGTTTTTATGTAACCTGCATTTAAAATGGCAGTTTCAACTTCTGTTGAACCAACTGAAAGTAGTCAATTATAGACCGATGCTATTGTTGCCGGCAGGAATCAATCATTTGTTTCCACGGGCAGAAATCAATCATTTTCTACCCGCACAATGACGTTGCAGATCTATTTTTGACACTGTCATTCTAACCCAATATCTGTCAGGTTAACTAAACTGACAGTTGGTTCCAGACCTTAAACTAGCACTTTTAATGCAGATTATATGAAAAATACAGTGCGTGACGCGGGAAGAAGCACGATTTCAGACAGGCAACTTTCTCCCTAGTCTGAAACCGTAATGTTTCACCCCTAGTTACACAAAATACCTACTGTTTTCCAAAACTCTTACAAATAAAACGAAAACTCTAAATAATAGAAAAAAGGATATAAATGAAAAACTGAAGAAACATTTGCAGAAATTTTTCCTGAAGAACAATTGTTTTATAAAGTAAAACGTTTTATTTGACAAAACCATAGCATTCCTCCAAATTCCTTGGATACATTATCATAATTAACGTTAAATACTCAACAGAAGCCAATTGTGTTAATATGATCTTAATACAATTTATATCTGATATCTACTAATATTGTTATGTAAATTTCATTATGTATCCATCAAAGACATAGCGGTTAACTATGAAACGATAGAAGTCAGGGGTGCAACGGCTCGAAATACAATTTCCTTTAGGTATATACGATTTAGCCCAAATAGACAGTTTGTTTACGGTAATTTTGACAGGACGGAGATTTTATTTTCCAAACGAAGCTGCCAATAATCAAAATCTTTTTTTAAAATTCCAAACCTAATTTCCATGACAAATTCCCTCTTGTAAACTTCGGTTCATTTCTTATTGACATTTTGTTGACAGTTTGTTAACGATAATTTTGACAAGAATAATAAGATTTCCTTTCCCCTCAACAGTTTGCCAACAAAAAGCATTTTTTTTTGAGCTCCTGTGCAGTTAATTTCACTGGGATTTGTGAGTTTGGCGGTTCTCTAACAATTTATCCCTTGTACAATTCAGCTCATTTGAAGTTGTCATTTTAACAGTTTGTTAACGGTTATTTCACAAAGAAGTATAATCACACTTATCAGGTTTCATCAAAAAGTGATTCGTAACGTTGCTCTGACAGCAGCTGTACCCACTAATAATTTGATTTGGCTTTGTGCTGAAAGTAGGGTCTAATTTAGTCAATGGAGTTTTTGTTTTCGTAGGCAAAGTAATACTAGAGTTTATTATCTTGAATGTTACATAAGCAATATACTATGTATAAAAAAAAAGTACCTGAGAATCTCTAAAATATGTGGAGGAAGTTTCCATAGATAATTAAGAAAAGCTAGGTGAAGAGATGGTTCAAAATTTTTTTTTCAGGCATACCCTCATCCCATGCAGAAGTTTCACGATCTAGAACATCTTTTTAGTAATTATGTTGATGATGGTAGACCAATGATATTGTGTAATCGAATTAATAATAAAATGATTCCATTTTAATTGCGTAAATTCAAAAACTGTTCCCCACTAATGGTATTGCACTGTGTTTGAAAGAAGTATAATTTTTTGCGAAATGTAGTTCAAATGAATAACAATTATTTTTATAACAGTTAGAACATTACATACATAATCGAGGCAAAACACTTTTAAATTAATTCCACCGAAAACTCCAAATGAAAACGACAATCACGATTAGACCGTTGATTTAGCAAAAGTCGTAAGACGATAATTTGTAAAGAAAATATGGCAAGACGATTTGGCAACCCCTTATTTTCAGGTGCCCATGAAATGCCGGCCTACCATCGTTAATGGCCGCCGCTTCTTGATAAATAATTATAGAATATGAACATTACTTACAGATTGACACTAGTGTAATGCACTTTTACATCACTATATGATATTTAATATTTAGAAAAAAGCCCCAAGGTTCGGGGATTGAAATTCAACAGCAGAAGGCTGTAAAAGCGATAACAAAAGAAGAGCACGACCTTTATGCTTAACAATTTTTACCAAAAAGTACTGTTTTACCGTTGATTACTTACTTATCAATCCAATATTTTACAGGCCGGTTTTAAATTTCTGCGCACTCGCTTGAGACCACGCTACCATACGACATTCGAAAAAGACAGATATATACGAGGTACTAGGCTTGTTCAACTGAAACCCATCTTTGGTCAGGTTAGCCTTGGAAACAATTGTAATCATTCAACTGACGTTTTCCAACATTAGTAGTGTATGCAAACGTCACACTGATCTGTTTATTTCGTTTATATTTGACAGCGATTTTAAGTATTGTGACTTTGAAATGGTGTTTGTTGTTAACAATCCGTCCAAATGTGATAAGCGTGCGGTCATTCAATTTTTGTGTGCTGAAGGTGTGCAACCGTTGCAAATTTATACGCGAATGCAAGCAGTGTATGGAAACGCATGTTTTGCATATCCAGCTGTGAAGGAATGGTGTCGAAAATTTAAGAATGGAGAAAAGAGGGCGAATGATAAGCCACGACCAGGTGCATTGATTACTGCATCAACAGACAGGAATGTGGCATGTGTGGAAGGCCTGATTAGAGAAAATCGTCGAATTTCAATCAGAGCAATTTCAGAAAATGTTGGTGTGAGTATAGGATATGTCCATAGTATCGTACACAAACTAGGTTACAGCAAAGTTTGTGCGCAATGGGTTCCTCGTCTTTTGTCTGAGGACCAAAAAAGCTTGCGAATGGGCTTGTCTTTGCAACACCTCACGGAATACAGTCAAAATGGTAATGACTTTCTCTCGTCAATAGTTGCTGGCGATGAATCTTGGTGTCATTATTTTGAACCATCCAGTAAGCTCTGTCATCGATGCAATGGAAACACGCAAATTCTCCGCCACCAAAGAAGTTTAAAGTTCAACCTTCTGCAGGCAAGGTGATGTTGACATTTTTTTTCGACCATGAAGGACCCTTGCTGATAGAGTTTACAGAACCTAGAGTGCATATCAACGCAAACCTGTATAATGAAACTTTGAACAAGCTCTATCAAGCAATAAGAAGAAAACGTCCAGGGAAGCTTTCACGTGGTCTTATTCTGCTTCACGATAATGCTCGGCCTCATGTTGCCAACGTAGTGAAAGAAAATCTGCAACGAAAGAAATGGAGGATATTAGAGCATCCATCCTATAGTCCCGATTTATCGCCTTGCGATTTTCACATCTTTGGGCCACTAAAAAAGGCGTTAAAAGGTAACCGTTTTCAGTCGGACGCAGAAGTACAAAACGCTGTGAAAGAATTCTTCCAGCAGCAGCCGCAAGAATTCTATAAGCAGGGTATACATCGGTTGGTGAAACAGTGGGATATGTGCCTCAATTGTAGTGGTAGTTATTTGTTACTGTACTTGTCAATAAATTTTTCCTGGACCAAAGATGGGTTTCAATTGAACCATCTTGTAAATTCCGAATTATGAAAAGTTACTTATTTTAAGAAATCTATTGTAGAAATTCAAATGGAATTTCTACACGAAGTACGAATTCTCTAATCAATTTTCAATAAAAAAATCCAATTCACTTTTTTCAAATGTTTTATTTATCCTAATTAAGAGCGTTTATAAGGAGCCAAGCCAATCCTGTAAGATGTATAACTTACGCTAGGCTTATATAACTAAGCTTTCTGACAGTGTTTACAGGAAGCCCAAAGAGCAATCTGGTAATTAACAAAGTTAGTTGCGCTTTGTGAAGTGTTCTTACCGGGAAATTGGAGATCGTGATGTTAGACAATGAATGTTCGTTTTTGTTGGTACTTTATATCCCAGATATATTTTAAAGGAAATTATTTACACAGTCGAATGCTAAAGAGAAGAAGAGATTAAATAGTTTTGTTATTTAATTATATAATCAGTTTAAAATATTAATTCGTAAAGTGGAGGGTCATGTTGAATTGGAGTACGAGGGTGAGCCAAACGGTATTTCTATCCAAATGTGTTTTGGAACACACAATAGGGTGAGAATGTTGTTCATTGAGAGAACATAGGAACACATCAAATTGACCAATGGTTTTGTTCCAACTGGCAATAGAACCGCGAAAGTACTGTATCTCTTTAACGTTCCAACTGTTTATGGGCGGATGTAATTTGGGCGCTAAACTTTTTACAACATGTAAACTAGGCGCCAAGACCGAAGGGTCATTTTATTCCTATGTGAATTTTGAACGCTAACCGACTGAAGTACGTGATTTATGAAATACAGTTATTTATTAAATCACCGACGTTTATAATAAAATATATTTTTGTAAAGTAAATTATAATAATTTTCAATAATAACCCAACCAAACCTACCCCTACCATACCACCTTCGTATTTTATTAACATAAGAATTATTTTATGATTCGACCTACCTGCACTTCTTAGCGGCGAAAATACATGTCGGATTATCTACCCTTCTTGGTCAGACAGGTGAAGAAGGATAGTCAGCGCCTAAATTACACCCGCCGCTGTTTATAGTATCGTTCTTGGGACTTCTTAGGACGGTATACAAACTGTACGTTCTGAAAAGGGTGATGAAGTTCATGTGTCCATCCCAAATTCGAATTTGCGTACTTACTCCACGCAATATAGGGTTGTGAGCATTGTTTCCCTCCTGGTGGCTGATTTTGCTTGACCAGATGGCAAAATTGATGTAGGATAAGATGCACTCATCCCGAGCTCTGAAGTCGTTGCGGAAAATTGTCTAACGAGGTAAGAAGGGTTTTTCGTGCATATCTTTTTACCCTTCAGGTTTACAAAAAAAAAACGTTGAGATCTTTTTTTTTCTCCTCAAAATATCCAGACTTTGCACGTCAAAAAATATCGATTAGGTCCGAAATTATGACCAAAAAAATATATTTACAATATTATTAATAATTATTATTATGGAGTGTTTATATTATACCTAATTACGCCCTCAAATTCACAAATAACGTGTACGAAACCTGGAATGTGTAACTTAATTGGTTTGCAAATTATGACGTCATGAACAAATTAATTGATTCTCGCCCTGTATGACTTTGCGCATCACCCTTACTTATGCTGTTTGTTTTGTTGGTAGATATCACTGTAATAAGTCATGTGTCGTTATTACTTTTCAGAAATATGCAATTACGTAACCGTGGGAATGATTATTTAAAACGACCTTAGTTGTAAAATGCAATATACCGTATGTTCAATGAATTTCGCAATTTATTATTAAGTACATTGATAGAGCATGAAAAAAAGCTTGAATCTGAGAAAAGATTTGTCTAGATTCCTTGAAAAACAATGGAGTGACAAACCGTCAAAGTTTAAGGCTAATTGTTTAACAATTTCAGGGTGCAGCAAAAAAAAAGGATATTCTTGATCGGAACTTGGAGTACTTTCACTGTATAAAATATTTATTCTAAGGGGAACAGATAACTAAGCTAAAGAAAGCCATTTCCAACGTTCGTGCAATGCTATCATTTTTACTATCTGGCTCGTGCTTCGCTTGAACTGTATTTTTTCCCATCAAGTAGCAGTGTAAAATTAAAACACGAAATTGTTTTTGATCTATTGTTTTGAAAATATTAAAAGTAGCGTCACTCTTAGCACAATAACTCACGAACTAATGAATAGAATATCATGAAATTTTGACAGCTGTTTTTTTAAGGTTAGTACTAATTGAAAAACAGGCGATTGTAACAAAACTAGCGCAATCTGTGTGTGTCAGGTCCGGGATTTTTCAGCCAATGCTTTTTCATTGAGGATTTACAAAATATTCTGTTTGCTGGACATAGTTTGCATAGCAACGCTATTAGTTGTTACAAGATATGATTATGTTGTGGAGGGATATTATGTTGATCAATCAATCAGCACCAGCATGCGAGAAATCCTCTTTGTCGAATAAAATCTGAATATTCTTATTCTCAAATGTCGCTTTCGCAAATTTTTGATAGACAAATTGTAGAATGGTCAAAGGCAGTCGACAATTTATGTCGAATGCGAGAATTTCATTACTTGCGAAATTTATAGGTTAACGTTATACATGTCAAAAGTCAAAACACTCAAAACATTGTTTTATACTTTTGTTAGGTTTCAGAAATTGAAATTGTATATTTTTTTGGTTTCACTTTCCATGTTTATCTTGTTATTCTTGTTCTACATTCTAGTAAGTACATTGTACATTCTAACTTCTAACAAATAACCAAATCATTACTGTCATCACAGATCATATAACTACTACTGTCATTTCATTATTTTACAAGAGAAGTGGCATGGAACACGATATAATATCGAAATTTCGGTGTTGCCAGTTCATGTTATTCGACAAAATTTATCTCATGCGACTTAGATGTCGAACCCATTTGAGAATGCTAGATGCCAATGTTGTGCGACAACTTCTATCGACATATGTCGAATACGACAAATGTCATTCGACATTCGAGAATAGGCCCCCAGGAATTAGATACAAATCAAATTTTTTAGAATCCATACAAAAAACGACGGCGTATCTTCATCTGGAGTGTTATTATCAGTTAACAATAGAACAGATGTGGCTAGACGATGCCACAATATATAAAAATCTTGATTGTAATTCTTCTATAATTTTGAATAATTGCTTGAATGTAACAATCAACCAAAGTACCTATGAGGAAATTTTGTTATTTTTTATGATAGAAAAAAAAGTTGCACGAGTTTCAAAAACTTAACGGGAAACGTCAAAGAAACGAGGCTCATCGGCAGTAAGATATTTTCCTGTCTTCTTGATTTTTTTTTGAAAAAATGCATTCCAATAATTATAAATTACATTCTTCATCATAGGTACAGTGGAAACGGTGGAGCTTTACCATCACGTTACGCCAGCAACAATTTTCACATGAATCAAATCAAAACTTCTGTCAACTCAATAGAAATATAATCATTATGACTAATATTCCAACGATCGGCCTTTTACGAATTGTTAATTAAGCAAGAAATTTAACTTTAGCATCGACATGTTTATTAAAACTATCGATATACTGGGTGAATATGTTACAAAATCCAAAATTAATAAGTAGTAAAATAGTAGTAGTATTACGTATGTCTTGTAGTTGGTCTTGTGGTGAAGAAGACAATCGATCGTACGTTATTATGTATGATTTATATTGATAGAAGAAGATAGTATGTTTTGCATAAATCTTAGATTGGGTCACGTAATGGTAAAGCTCCACCGTTTCTACTGTATTATCCTTGATTGTACTCAAAGATATTATTATGATATAAACGGGGTTGTAGAAAAGGTATAGTGAGTCACTCGTCAAAAACATTTTTTGGAGCGAGAGAACAGTTTACTGTTAAAACAATATACTATTCTACAAGAATTTGTTTTGAAATTATACTTCTTTAAAAGCCACGTTTTTCTCAAATAACTGAATTTGGGATATGAAAAAAGGCACTTTTGTAAATTTCATCTAACTGAATTTAAAACCGCTCGGTATAAGATGATAAAAGCATTTAACTTTAATTCAATAATCCATTTTGGGATTATACTTACCTTTATCTTTGAGGCGAGAGTCCCAAGAAAGCGACCCGACATCATCGTGTCGCTCTATGTCTCAATAATCTTTCTCTCTCCCTCTATAGTATATATACACTTATTGTTTGACTCCGGAGAATGGATGTTGTGGTATTTCCGTTTGCCTGGAGTGCCGCTTCCGGTTACGGGACTCAATTACACGATCGGTTTGTTTATTTTGCCATTACTTGATGAAATCCATGCCTCCATATTTGTACAGTTGCTCATTTTTTCAATATTATTTCTAATAATTGTACTTTTCAACAAGATTCTTCTCCTCTGTTCTCAAAAATAAATACACAAACACACTCTATCGAGAGACAATCTATGCTAAAGCATCTCAAATATTTTCTTGATACATTTTCAATTCTGTATCCTGCAAAACCTTTTAAATAAAACTGTTTCTAATTAATTTCACATTAATTAAAAAATATATGAAAATATCAGAATGACAGATGTTACATTTTAAAAAGTCTGAGATATATAAACTTAAATGTCCAGAATGTGAAGTTGTTAAAGATCTCTTTTGTAAATAAACTATTTCACTTCTGATACAATTTTATGGCACTCTCTGTACATTCTGAATGGTTCGTAATTATTAAAATACCAAATATCCTTACATATTCAACTTTTTCAGATAAAATCGTTTATGATGTCGCAACTCATTTGAAATTTCCAACTGGAAGCGCTCAATTAACTTCAGATTCGAAGCGGAAAGTTACACACGCTAGTCCACAGTTTGGATAACTAATTGAGCTCGATATACACGAAATAATGTCCTTGGTATCACCTTTCTCCATCACTTGATACCTGCATATCAGATATCAGATAACTGTATAATCAACTCAAAACAATATTTCGCAGTTATTAGTTTTCAGTTTTCCAAACCAGCAATCCATCTTTTTTGAAAACAAATAATTTGTTTAATATAATACGATTTTAATACAGATGTACTTACTGCAAGCGACAAACGTGATGGCGAGCCCGCCCCCATGCGCACAAACTCATTTTCAATGTTACCTCCCACTACAGCTCTTGCAAGACATACAAATGCTCTGTACAGAGGCGTATCATTAGTGTCCTTCAATTATGTTGGCGTTTGGCATTTTCTGAATAATTTTTGTGTTGTTTTTGAAAAAATGTCATCGCCAAACAAAAAACCAGTTATCAAGAGTCAGGCACGTGAAATATTTTTTGAAGTGTTCATATTTATTTTTAAAGTGTCAAATGTGAGTCGGATACGTTAACAAATGTGAAAAATCAAACTTCTCTCGCTACAGGTAACATTGAATGAATTTCAAAAATAACTACTTCAACACAAATCTTTATTTTTTATTAGGTATTTCGATAAGAACCATTGAAAGACTGGTTAAAGAAGGGGAGCAATTAATTTTACATCGTAAAAGATTACATTGAAATATGAAAATATAAAATTATTTGCATTTATAATAATGTAAATTGATATAATAACATTCTTAGAATGTAATGTTTATCTTAGATTTGTTTAATACCTTACATTGAATAAAAGAGATTAAAACAAACTCACTGCTGGACCACAGAGTTCTTTTGTCACGAATTTCAATTCCAAATGACATAGGTTATTATTTCAATTCTAATAAATGGAATTCTATTGTATACATATTTTCTCCTTTTATACTTTGGAATAAATGAAATGATATTTGGGATAAAGAGCTGAGATATAATACTTGAAATGTTTGCTAATATAGATAATATCAGGTTCATAAAAGCTGTGGAGACCTTGCCTTGCTATTTATTTGTAGAAAGCTTTTTGACTAATCACTCTTCTTGATTCTAAAAATGATCACTCTCATTTAAAATGGAATCAAAAATAAACGATAGAGTACAAATCTGATTCCTCTCTTTTCAACGATTATATTTACTATGTTGTTGAGTTTTATTTAGTAAATATAAGTTAGGTTTAGTAATTTTTTTTTATTTTCTTGTGTCATATTCAATGATATTCTTGTTACACTTTGATCTGTGTCAGCTGGTCGGGAACCGATATGTGTTGAATAATGATGAAAACTATTAATTGTTATTACGTACTATTGTTTATTGAGGTTAATTCTATTATTATTTACTATTTTTCAATTTGTTTTCTGATTCTAATTTTCTGATATTGTTAAAGACATTTACACTTTGATTTGTGTCAGTTGATCGTGGTTGAACTTAGTTAAATCACTGGTCCTGTGACCAGTCAGTTAACCTGCAGGGTTACAACACACCCTTAGGGTCTTTTTGATGAAACTAAGGCAGGGAGTATCTGATTCGTTTATAAAATCAATAATGAGATTTTCGTGCAATAACCATATCAGGTATACGCTCGTTGAATCACCCTGTACACGCTGGGATTAACAATTTCAGTTTAAAGGATTATATATTGCTTTTCTTTAAGCCAATGTTAAATTACAGCATTTTGCAATAATAATAATAAAAACTCTCAAGAATATTTGACCTATTTTTTAGTATCACCTTGTATGGTAACAAAATAGGTGCAATGGAAGAAAATAATTATTTTGATGGGGCTACAACAAAATATAAGAGTGATAAAAATGTCTTGTTTGTTTTTGCGTTGGATTTCAGGTTTTAGACATTATCTGTCGAATTTCCATAGGCAACTGATGATAAACTTATTAGTTTTGGAAGCCAAAAAATTCATTACCCTGTATCTCATGAACGACAAAACTGACCACGCATGTTTATAGGAACTTTTCATCTTTGAATAGAATGATCAATCGCCCACAACCATATTTCACATTTCTTTAAAAACTCCCTTCTAAAAAACAGTTTTCACTACGCCTGTGTGTGTCTGGAAAAAAAATAATATAAAGGATCATTTAATTTCCTAAAAAGCAATAAAATAGTGCACGTAGGTAATTTGCGAACTTACTAAATCACCGCAAATGCTGCAAAAATTAACTGGTGATTCAAATTTGGGAAATTTACCAAAAACAGATGTTCCTGTATAAGAAAAAAGGAATTTTAATGAAACACATTTGAAATTAAATGTCTTTATTCAATTCAATAATCTACAACCCCCTATTAAACAAAATAACAATATTTACAATAACCATTTGCAACAAAAATAATGTGTATACATGAGATTGTCGAGAAAGAGGATACAAACGAAAATAAAGAGGAAATTATTTTAAAAAATATGGCTTATATAAGTTACAGCGAGATGTGCCTGAAGCCGAGATTCTAAAGTCTATACAGAATGTATGTAGTTTGGTTGTTGGTAAAAAAGTTATTTTTCCAAATTTTTTTTCGGAATTTGGTAATTCTGGATACTGGAAAAACAAGAACAGCCAAAGCACTAGCACACACATGAGATAGCAGATATTAAAAATATAAGATCAGTTGAGTAATTAATAGAGTTGAGAGGTAAAATTTTTATCATTTCATTCCAGAGTCATAACCATCTTTTTTCCAATAATTGGTGGAAAAGTCTACAAGAATTCAAATTTAAAATGTGGGCAGTGGAATCGAAAGAGTGAAAATGAATCAAATGTAGTTTCTTGTGTTCCTTTTGAAGGGTTTTTTGTAATTTTTTTGCCATCTTGCTTTAATGTGTTGGTACTCTAAAAATGCTTTTTCTCATTATAAGTATATGATTCATTCGAACTTTTCCAGAAATCATGTATACCAATTTCCAAAAAAATATATACAGGGTGGTTCGTTAGTTGTGATCTGAAAAAAGTATCCCGAAAACCACTGAATTCTTTGAATTTATTAAAATGATTTCAATGCCTATAATCATTCACAAAAAAGACAAAAACATAAACGTTTATTAATAATAAGACTCTCACTGTATACTTTTTAAAATTAAATATATTACCTAAAAAAATAAATAGATATTGTTTGAATCCTCTCTTTGACAATTATGGCCCAATTGTAGAAGTACCGAGCTAAGGATTCAACTTTTTTTATTAAGGACTATCAGATCCACCGCTAGGTGGTATACTCTCAAAGTCATACGTCTGAATGCTTGCAGGCTGTGTAGGACCGCTTCCTGATGTTTGGGATTCGGTGGTTTCAAGAGCGGTAGAAACCTGTAATTGACAGCTATCAAAATTTTAAAGTGACTTTTATAGTTATGTATACGGAAGTTGACTTTTTTTCTATCTTGTGAAATAACTAGAAGAGGAATAATGCACTGCCACCTAGTGATCGATACAGTAGTCGCCAATTACTTAGATGTACAAGATAAGTAAGACCGAGAATCGATTGTTTTATATCGACGGCTATTGGTTGAGCATATTCAATCAAACGCACAAACGGTGTAAAACACTCAGTTACGTGCAAGCTGCAGTCGTGAAAAAGAGTTTATAATATGGGTGATCAAAGTAGAAAGAAACGTAAGCACAGTGTTTACGGAAGTATTATTTAAAGTGTACGATTATTTTGCAACAGTAAAAAGTGAACCAGAGACTGTAGCAGCATGGATATGAGAGCCGGAAGGGCTCGAGAAGCTATTGATAAATGGCAACAGGTTTGAGAAAAGGCCTGGAGAATTATTATCCACAAAATATTAGTGGTATAGTTGACGTAAAAGGTATAGTGCGAACTTAAAGTTGCCGGCTTTTTGTGCGACTTTAAGACTAAGAGTGCACCGTCATAGCCCAGTTAATATTATAATTATTTAAAATGCTTACTTAGTTCACGATAAGTTAATTTTTATAATTTCAACTAATAATCGTTAATAGTTATTTAATAAACTAGTTTGTTAATGAAGGTGAATAATAAACGAGACTGTTTAAAGCACGAACGAGCGATAGCGAGTGAGTGCCTTTAATAGTTTGACTGAACTATAACTATTTTTGAGAGGTTGTTGCAGGTGTTCTCTTTGGTCGGTGGTCTGACATCAAGAAAGTGTGTGTGTTTTTGTGTGGAAATTGTAAGTACGAGGATGTATTGATATCTAGTTAGTCTAGACCAGTTCCATGCATAAACAAAATATTGCGTTACCATAGTAACGAACAATAACTCATTAGAAGTGTCAGTGTGAAGTTTGACGTCAAAAAAGAAAACCAGAGTTACGCAATAAATTAAAAGAAAAAAGATGTCCACCTGTATTTAAAAGGGTTAAGAGGTAAGCAGATTTACGAAGTTATGCTTAATACCCTTGGTGATCAATGTCCTTCGTATGCGACCATGAAAGCGTGCAAGCTTCAAAAGAGGTAAATTTTCCATTGAAGATGATGACCCATCGGGAAGGCCAGTTTCTAGTTAGTTTTATCAGATCGTCGAATTGGGCTAGAACGGATATCTGAAGCACTGAATATTTCATACGAACGCGTTCATCATATAGTTCACGTCAATTTGGACATGAGAAAAATTGCTGCAAAATGGATCCCCAAATGTTTGAATGTTGACCAAAAGCGTGCAAGGGTAGAAGCATCGCGTTCGATCTGTGCTCGATTTGAAAACGATGTAGACTTCTTAAACCGAATTGTTACTATGGATGAGACTTGGGTACATTTCTACGATCCAGAAACAAAGCAACAATCGATGGAATGGCGACACTCTGGTTCTCCAAGACCTAAGAAGTTTCGTGTCCAAAAATCTGCTGGAAAAGTTCTTGCTTCAGTTTTTTGGGATTGCCATGGAGTAATCATGATTGATTTTTGGATACGAGTAGAACAATAACTGGAGATTACTATTCGACATTACTGACCACTTTACGGGAAAAAAATTGCATAGAGTGTTGAATATTTATAATTATTCCTTTCACCATCTGTTGATACATTCACTCTATTAAATACGACAATATTACAGGAAACTGTAATAAGATTTATTGTTTTAAGCCTACGTGGTTTATTGTCAAAAATTCAAGGTTTTTGGTTTGCGATTGGAAGTGAAGAGGGCGCTGCCGTCACAATCTTTACATTTCCGTTACTGGAAGACATGTATTGATTGTGATTGAAGTGTACTCTTCAGTCCGGGATTAGAGATTCTCGGACGGACACCACATACCTTGTACTGATGAGGCGCAAATACGCCGAAACCGGTCTACAAGTTGTGTTGTCCCTTCTAATTGCAAACCAGAAAGGTTGGTTTTAAAATATCTTGTAGATATACCAACCCCGTTTGACTTTTGGGGTGTAATTCAATATCCGGCGGTGCATATTGCACGGGAAGTAGTTGTTGCTCCTTAGTTGAACGGCCACTGTTTTTGAAAAATATTATTTTTCAAAAAATTCATAGAGTGTTGAATATTTATAATTATTCCTTTCGCCATCTGATAAACTAATTGTTTTTTTTTTCACATTTTTATCAATTTTTCACCCTCACTTATCAACCCTTTTGTGTGCCATGTTTCGGATGAAAAGTAGTACCCAAGGAATGAACCGAGTAGTGCCTTAGGGAATAGCCTTACTCTACTTGAATTTAACATGAAACTAAATGGTAAAAACGTCGAAATAATGAAACACGCCTACATGTGTCACCAGTCTATTATTATTTAAATCAGGAAGCAAGTTGAGGAGATAAGTTATCAAAATAACAGGAAAAGGGTGGAAGAAAAACTTACCAAATTTACCTGCAAATGTTTTACTTGCTTTTCCCAGACATGCAAATACATTTTAATTTAGTGAGAAGGTGTGAACAATGGTGAACAGACGCCACTCCCTATCATAATTTATTCGTATGACGAATGGTTGTCGGTTGAGCGGAGTCATAATCTCCATAGACTTATTTTAGTACATCTAAGTAATTGGCGACTACTGTATCTTGTTATGTTGTTGAACACTGAATTCCCTTCCAAACAGTACCGTCAACATTTATTGAAGGGTAAGTTGGTTTATCTTTACCATCACCTCTACCGTATTGGGTCTCGCAGAGGACGGTGATAGCCGGATTTTGCCGGATAGTCCCTATCATCGGACTCTGCTATCGTTTCTCGGGAGATCGCAATCACTGGCATCACTAGAACGTCGGGCGGAATCTCTGCCGGTCTTGGTAGCGACCTTCAATTCAAAAAACCTACCAATAATGTAGACGTGTTGTAAGACAACAGCGACGCTGTGTGTCGGCTTGTTGTTGTTACGGTAGGGGAGGGAGAGTACTATTAACGTACATTGGTGTGTGGGGTAGTGGTAGTCTCGCTAACCCGTTTCCTAAATGATGAGACGGCACACAAATTTACGTAAAATGGTGTGAAGATGTCGAATATATAGATTTATGTCTATTTTCATAAAGAACAAAATCTTTTTCCACCAATTGTACAATAAACTTACAGGTAAACTGGTATCTCGTGACAAGGCGGAGCTTCCAGTACGTAGAGAGAGAACGTATTCGGCCAATATCGAGCTGCCCACTGCATAACGTCTACCGCACGATTGGCTTTGCTGGATCCCCACTTTCAAATTTGTTACGGCGCATCGTCACCTCATTTCACGAGATACCGGTTGGAGTGGACTTAGTCCCTCTGTACAAATAAAGAAAATAAAAATTATATTTACCGTTTGACTGGATTGACTCGAACTAATAGGTTGTGCAATGGTGCCAACTGAAATTGTGGTGGTGGTAACTGTATTTGTAGCGGTTGACGAGGCCGCGCGCATCGTGGTACCTGAAGTTTGAGTTGTGGCGTTTGGCCGCACCGTTGAGATGAGGTCGGATATCCTTCTGGCGG
This sequence comes from Lochmaea capreae, assembly GCA_949126875.1. Classification (NCBI taxonomy): domain Eukaryota; kingdom Metazoa; phylum Arthropoda; class Insecta; order Coleoptera; family Chrysomelidae; genus Lochmaea; species Lochmaea capreae. The sequence continues at coordinate 30,216,073 of OX421401.1, read as the reverse complement.
CCAATGAGATAGGTAACGGTTGATTCGAGTTACGTAATAAAAATTGTTGGAAATGCGCTTGTTGCAAAATTACAGGTAGCTCGTAATGGTGAAAAAAGTACACCATCGAATGCTGAAATAATTTTTATTTTGAACAAAAAATATTATAAAGCCTGTTGGTTTGAGAAAAAATTCATTAAATTTGTGAAACACCACTCCTTTTCCTTCAAGTCTGAGGAAATAAAAATATTTCTCAGGATCGCTTTCTATCGTATTTATAGACAACAACTCTTCCTTTTCACAATTACATAATGTCCCTTCACTATTTTTTCATTTACAAAGTGATGCACGATATAAACTAAGCTACAAAAGTTGAGGAAGTTCACAAATAAAGGATTTATTATTTTATTCACCGTCTGTAATATATTGACTGCTGTTTTAATTCGTATTTTCGATAATTTTACATCAGTTAGGGCTCTATTAGACCTGGTCACCAGGCGACTTCACCGGTGACCTGATTAGTTGGTGGGCACTAGTTCTTATGGCGCTTATTGCATTATGGTCACCAGCGTTTGGTGACTGACCGGTGACTCTGCCCCGTGACCAGACGAGTCGCCACTGGTGACCAAGAATTATCGCTGGGTATTGAATCAAATTACACACAGTCACCGCTGTTGCGACGCCACTGTATTTTTGTATTCTACAAGTTCAGATTGTTTGATTCCAGTGTAGTGAGCGGACCTAATGTTGGAAAAATATGAAGGAATGCTATTTCTTGCTCTCTTGTTAAGGAAAATGAGGAGACGGACAAGTAAAATGCACGTGCATCCTATATTATATTTAAGAGAAACAAAAGGACTGTTTTATACCCTTTTAGCTGACGAAAACAAGTTTTTCAACTACATGAGAATGTGAAAATCCACCTTTGGGGGTTGGCCACACTCCTGGTGACTTTGCTGGTGTCGCGGCTGACTGCTCGTACAGTAACCGTTGACGCCGCTGGTGACCAAGTCTAATAGGACCCTTAGTGTTTACACTTTATTCAGTCAACTGTTATTTAAAATTTGGAATTTTCTTTTGATAATGTCGTAATGACGTAAACTTGATTGTGGCAGGTCATCTTTAGAAAGAAGTTGCAGACGTTGTCCAAGTCAATGGAAGTGTCATTTCACGGCTTCTCCGTAGATATCGAGCAACTGAGAACGTGAGAAAAAGACCTAGAACTAAACGATCAAAGGTTACCACCCCGCACGTGCCAGGGCATCGAGGAGTGGAGGGTAACGAGAAGGCCGACACTTTGGCAAAAAGGGATCAGAGTATCTATTTATCGAGCCTGAACCATTTTTTTGCATTGCGGAAAGCACTGCTAGATCAGCCATAGCTACCTGGGCGGAGAGGAAAACCTGCACGTACTGGGCAGACATACCGAGGCACTCGCACTTGAAGGCGTTCATATACAACCCTTCGAGTACAAAAAATAAGCAGATCCTGGAATCGAGTAGAACAAACCCACGCATACTGTCGGGACTGCTTACAGGACATTGTCGACTAAATTACCACCTAAAGAAGATGAGTCTGGTTCAGACCTCGGATTGTTGGTTCTGTAATTTGGAGGACGAAACTGCGGAGCACATATTATGCTCATGCCCAGCTTTGGGCAGGGTAAGATATAACATATTCGATTTTAGTACCTTAGAGCCGAAAGACTTCAAAAAAGTATCGCCAAATACTTCGTCAGAAGCACAGGCTTGTGGGGTGAATTGTATTCCCTAGGGGTGAGCCACAATAAACCAAACGGGGGTCGCAGTGGAGGTGGCGAGAAGGCCCCACTCACATAGAGCGTAAACCTACCACCCCGCACAGGATCGCTATCTGACTGTGTATACCAGTGGAGAACCTCTTAGTACTTGTCTGATCATACAACAGCGTCTTTTGAATGCTTCTGGTGTTTCGGTTTCAATTCAAAGATTACACGAGGTAAACTTACGTTAAATTTTGTGTTCCATTAACTCAAGTTCAAATATATGCTCGATTGGAATGGGTTGATGGACATGTGAATTGGAATGATGAATGGAAGTCCGCATGAGTCGATAAATAAACAGTTTTCTAATAGTCGGCGAATTCGTGTAAGGGCTCTTCCAGTGCCCAGAAATCAAGGAGCAGTGCAGGAAATTCATTCGTTGAGTGGTGGTGAATTTGCTGTTTGTGGAGGCATTTGTTATAATGGGCGTACTGAATTGTTAGTGATTGATGGGTACATGACTGCGCATATTTAAATACAAAAAAAGTTATCAACGATGTTATACGTTTGTTTCATGATGCTTTTGGACTAGCTTTCCTTAATTTCTCGACCTCAATATTATCGAGCATGTTTTGGACTAGCTCCAAAGACCTTTGAATTCCCATTAACCAACCCCAAAGACACTACAAGAACAGCTTTTACCCCAACTTTGGAGACACATCTAGCAATGTTACTTCAACGACCTTATCGAAAAGCGTTGTAGTAACTGATATTAGAGAAAACCCTACTCGTTATTAACGTACGGATTTGCACTTTAATTTTTAGTAAAATTAAAAAGGTGCTTAACCTCAAATTATTGTTTTTGTAAATTAAAACTGCAAACCTATTGCACAAAAGAACGAACAAACGCTTACATGAAAAAAACATTCGATTTAGAACATACGACATTTGATAACCAAAAATCGTATTTTGTTAAAACACAATCTTTGTAAACTTGCTTAACTTTTGTGAAGTAGTTTATTCCACTATTAGGCTAGGCAATAGGTTAATTGTTATGACAAAAATCGAACCGTGCTATCATGTAAAAATATTACGTAGTATTGACGTGATATATTTTCGACTCGCAAAAATGTTCACGAAATTTTTTTTAGTTTTTGTTAATAACACGAAAGTTTATTGAGTAATCTTAACGGTGTTAAAAGACGAATTATAGATAATGGAAATACGAATACAAAGTGATTTGATAATTAGGAGAGAAGAAAATTCGGAAAACGTGGAAAGTCCGTCATTACTTAATAAGTTTTGTGTTATTAAAACTAAAAAAGGACGTTTTTTTCGTTTCAATTTTTTATAACAATTTCGTGAATAATATTTGCTAGTCGTAATGTCTTTCACATGATACCACAGTCCGTTTTCTACTAGGATTTTTGTCACTATTTTGATTCTCTATTGCTCGGCCTATATGTTTATCTCACCTTAAAGAACATTTTATAACTGTACCAGTCTATATTTCAACAACTGGCTTTATGATAAAATTGTATTCATAGGTTCTGTTGTATGATTTGAATTTTAGCTGAAACGACTTTGAAAATATTGTGGTTTTCACATTGATTTTAATTAAACTCACCTTACATACTGCCCATTCGAAAATCTCTACAGCTTTTTTTATAACATTAAAATTGTTACTTTCACTCATCTTATATAATGATTAAAATAGGACTATAAATAGAGGAAACCAACTGACATTAACGTCCAACGTACGTCAATATACATTGTTTCGATGAATCAGATTGCGCCAAAAACTTTTTTAGATAGTGGCTTCAATTGGAACGACTGTTGTGTTTTAAATGTCAATATCCTGTCAAATCGGGGTTATATTTCTATGATTCTGGCCAAAGAACTAGCGTTTAGTTCTGTAGTTCTAACAGAAACTAACATGATAGATATGACACATGACATTATTTATAATAAGTTTCGCTAACGACTGCTACCAAAGTAGCAACGATTATATTCGTCGACGAATTTTTCAAAGAGATGTTTTCCTCCGATCGGATCTTGTTAATTATTCATCAAAAAATTTCATTTTATAGCAGTCGCTTTTATATTAATAATTATTGTATTATTATATTTTTCTGCTACACCTATAATAATAAAATGAATATTCCTAAACGAAGAGTGATTTTAATGCTTCTACATTATCAGGCTCAAAATGAAAATTTGCTCCTTCATTTAGCACTAGAGTCTGAAAGAAGGCGAGAAAAGGTATTGCCAATGTTTAAAATTGTGCCTAAAAATAAAAAAAAAATCTAAAAAAATAAATACATTTTTGATCAAATCATTAATACAACAAAACCTTTCACTATCCTACCTGAAAAATCGGCATGAATCAGTCGCTTGTCTGCTCCCAGAGAGGCGACCGGCGACTGAGCGAATAGCGACTTAATTTGGGTAGCAGCTACTCAGTAGCGCGTAGGAAAATAATCCCGTTTAAATACATGAAAAGGTGTCTTGACGAATAAGTCGTCGCTACTTTTTCGCGGCTACTAGCGAATGTGGAGGAAAACGTACCTTAACTTGGGATTGCGTACAAAGAAAATTACAGTATCAAATTAATTTTTTGGACAATATTATGTCATAACGAAAAAAAATTGTTTAGACTTTTTTTTTTTTATGTTCTGGTTCCCACGAAAAGGAATATCCTGTAATGTTCAGAGAACATCGTGGGAACCAAGGGAAAGGAGGTAGGAGTTGGTGTTCTTCTTAAATTTCTGGAGGATGTATGCCTCGGGGAACACCTCCCTAGGCAATAAGTTCCAAAGCCTAGCTGTTCGTTGGATGAACGAGTCTTTGGAAAGTGATGTTCTGCAGGTCTCCAAAGTGACCACGAAGGGGTGTGAAGAATGAACTTGACGGGTTAATCTCGAAGAGACTGCCAAAGGAGGAAGGATTGTTGATATTTCAGAAGAGCATCGCCCATGAAAATATCTATAAAATAGAGACAAATCGCCAACTTTTCTACGGTGTTCCAGAGAAGTGAGCGATTTTGTAAGCGAGGCATCACCGACGAGACGAATTGCCCTTTTTTGGACAGAATCCAATAGTTTCAGGATATGTTTAGGTGCCGCACTCCAAATATGAGAACAGTATTCCAGGACAGGTCGGATCTGTGCCTTATAGATCATAAGCAGCTGACTGGAAGTGAAATAGCTCTTGGCACGAAACAAGAAACCAAGTTTTTGGGAAGCACTTTTGGCAATGGACCTAACGTGATTTTCCCAGGAGAGGTTATTGCTGATAGTAATACCAAGCATCGATATGGATGACTTCAATGGTATGGTTACTCCTGACAAAATTATGTCAGGCACAGTGAGATCGGCTTTTCTAGAGAAAAGACATGCTTGTGTTTTGTTTGCATTGAATTCTACCAAGTTATTAGATCCCCATTCGAGAATTGTTGCTAAGTCCATATTTATATTGTTAACATTTCTTCCTCGTTCATTTCTGGTTTCACGGGCTGATATAGGAGCCCTGGAAGAGAAAGCGGTATGGAGGGTACTATCATCGGCAAAGCTGTGCACTGGACATGAAGTTGCTTTCAACAGGTCGTTGATGTGAAGTAGAAATAGTGTTGATGTGAAGTAGAAATAGTGTTGGTGCTAGAATAGATCCTTGCGGGACACCAGCATTTATGAGTAGAGTGTCAGATGAAACTCCATCGACCACTACATGGAGAGACCTGTTTGAGAGAAAACTAGCAAGCAGAGAACACAGCTGAGGGGGCAAGCCAAAAAATGGAAGCTTGGCGAGGAGCCCCTGGTGCCAAACTCGATCGAACGCCTTGGAGATATCTAATGCCACAGCTAAAGTTTAAAGTTTCTCCATACTTTTCAATAGATAGCTGCCATATATGTGAGACGTAAGCGAGCAGGTCACCAGTTGATCTCTGATGACGGAAGCCATATTGCCTATCGTTGACAATTCCTGAGTCTTCCAGATATTTCATGAGCTCGATGTTGATGGCTTTTTCCATGACCTTTGAAATAATAGATAGCAGTGCGATGGGTCTGTAGTTGCCAGGTAGGGTCTTTTTGCCTTTTTTAGGGACTGGCTGTACTCTTGCAATTTTCCAATTGGACGGAAATACCCCCAAATTGTAAGAGTGGTAGAACAACTTGCAAAGAACAGATGTTAGTTCGGGGGCACATTTCTTGAGAACAATCGGTGGGATTCCGTCAGATCCACAGGCTTTGTTGGTGTTGAGATCCAGCAAAATCTTTCTGATAGTACGTTGGCGAAAGGTGATCTCGGGCATGTGACAGTCAATAGGTGTAATGTTCGGGGGTTGTTTTCCCGATGAATCCAGAGTGGAATTTCCAGCAAATAGGTGCGCAAAGATATTGACTGTGATTATGAAAACCTCTCGACAATGGGTTCCTAATCGTTACGGCATTGATACCAGAATCTATCATTGCTTAAAAAAGAGAAGGTTCAAGCTGTCAAAATTTACTAAGGTTGAATCATCTTTAGATAGAAGCTAACAACAACTATAACATGACATATGGTGAATACTTTCAAACCTAAAACGATTTGAGGGTTTTTCTCAATCATCTTTTAAAATTCAAATAGAATATATGAAGATATGTTTAGCCAGTTTATGACAAAACTACGTTTTACTGGATGCATATTTTACGTCTGTCCCAAGAATTTTCATATTCCCGAATAACATTTCATCCAGAAGTCAATGCAGGTACTTTACTTGATGGAATTCGCCTCGAGCGCGACACAATACATTTTGACTAAGTGGGTATTAAAGTCGCTGAAGGAAAGTTGAAACTCCCTATTCGTTGTTACGGTCACTGGATTCTCCTTATTTATTTGCCAGTTTAATTCTTTCGCATTTCTCCCGATTCTCTCTACATCAGGTTATTATTTTCACAAACAACTAAATGAAACAAGATACTGAGATGTCGTTCGGGCGCGTGTCCTTTTTTTTTCTTCGTTGATACAATGCCCTTAGGCTATGCCTTTTCATAAAGCTTTTTCTGTTTCAGTTCTTCTTTATTTTTTCTAATATACTTATAGGAGTTGTTGTACGTCGTTAAAATTTCTGATTGCACATTTTTATCAGTATTATATTGGGGTATTTCCAGAGAAAATATTGACAGACCGAAATAACACTTAAAAAAATGACTTCCCATTCCGCGGATGGTACCTGAAAGCGCATATTGGCAGTGCTGTGAGGAATGGAAAAAGCATTTGCATAATATGATTATTATACCTGAGAAAGATTACCTACTTCAAAGGGACAAAAAATATATGTGAATAAATCGGGTTGGAAAGAAATTAGATATTAAATGGAGAATTACTGCTATTGATGTAATAAAAACTGCTTTTTCAAACAACAAGGTCCATAAGAAAAAGGGAATTTTTAACAACCAAAATTCATTAAAACTGTTATTTTAAGAAACAAAATCCACGGAAACTGTTATTTTAAATAACAATATTGTTAAAAAAATTTATTATAAACAACAAAATTCATGAAAACTGTTAATTTAAACAACATTTATGTGAACTGATTTATCAACCAACAACATGGATGCTATTTTGAACAAAATTGATGGAAGTTGCGGTTTTCAACAACAAAATTCATGAAAACTACTATTTCAAACCACATAATCCATGAAATCCGCTATTTTAAACGACAAATTTCATAGGCACTGCTATCTTAAACCACAAAAATCATAGAAATAACTATTTAAAACGACAAAATTCATAAAAACCGCTATTTTTGAATATAAAATTCATAAAAACTTATGTTTTGAACATTAAAATTTAAGAAAACTGAATTTTAAGCAACAACATTAATGAAAACTGCTATTTTAAACCACAAAATTCATAGGAATCACATGAAAACTGTTGTTTTAAACAACAAAATTCATGAAAACTGATTTTTAAGAAAGAACATTAATGAAAACTGCTATTTTCAACAACAAAATTGATGGAAATTGCTGTTTTCAACAACAAAATTCGAGAAAACTACTATTTCAAACCACATAATTCGTGAAATTCGCTATTTAAAACGACAAAATTTATAGGCACTGCTATCTTAAAGCACAAAATTCAAAGAAATCACTATTAAGAACGACAAAATTAATGAAAACTGCTAATTTAGATAATAAAATTTATGGAAACTGTTGTTTTAAACTTTTATGAAAACTGATTTTTAAGAAAACATTGATGAAAACTGCTATTTTAAACAACAAAATTAATGGAAATTGCTGTTTTAAACAACAGAACTCGTGAAAAATACTATTTCAAACCACATATAGTTTGTCAAGTTTATCTGAAGCTACTGGGCATCGGTAAAGGGCGAGGAAACGAGGCGGATATCGGTCATAAACGTACCAATGACGTACGGTACCTATTTTTATAAAAGCATTAAAAATAATAATTATTATTACCTATACAATAATTATATATAGAAAATGATTTTTGCTTTGCTTTAAAGGTAAGGTATTTTTCAAAACACAGTATTTGTTAAAAACAAATAATGTTAGGAATCGTACTTGAATTCAATATGGATACGAAATAGTTCAAAATATTACACCGACAATACCAACGCCACTGGATAATCAATGTGTCAATTGACAAAGTGAGAGGGAAGAGCACACGCACGCGCTTGCCAATAGGAAGTCAGCTAGTCGCTTACCAACGAAGGCCTTTGAATCATTTCACCCATTGAGTTAGTTCGGAAGGCGTGAAAATTATGGTTTTCGCACAACGCTGCCAGAGCTTGAAAAAGCCCATAACAAATTTGGAAAAGTGTTCATCTTTTAATATTCCTAAATTGAAAAAATAATGTTAATATACAAAATCCAATGAAACAAATACATTAAAGAATTGACGTTTAGTCATATAGTTAATATTGTTAATAATAAAAAGTACATTTTCTAATTATTATCAATATATACTTAGCACTTTATCTTTTCCATAGTTAAACGTGGCAATATCGAATGTTTTCGACTGCATTCCTTTCACGGCTTCAGATAAACTTGCCAAACTATAGTTAAAGAAATCCGCTATTTTAAACAACAAAATTAATAAATACTGCTATCTTAAACCATAAAATTCATAGGAATCACATGGAAACTGTTTTTTTAAACTACTATTTCAAACCACATAATTCGTGAAATTCGCTATTTAAAACGACAAAATTCATGAAAACTGCTATTTTAGAAAATAAAATTCATGAAAACTGCTATTTTAATAAACAAAATTTATGGATATTGCTCTTTTCAACAACTAAATTCATGAAAACTACCATTTCAAACCTCGTAATTCGTGAAATTCGCTATTTTAAACGACAAAATTCATAGGCACTGCTATCTTAAACCACAAAATTCATAGAAATCACTATTTAAAACGACAGAATTCATAAAAACCGCTATTTTCGAATATGAAATTCATAAAAACTGTTGTTTTGAACAATGAAATTTATGAAAACTGAATTTAAGCAACAACATTAATGAAAACTGCTATTTTAAACCACAAAATTCATAGGAATCACATGGAAACTGTTGTTTTAAACAACAAAATTCATGAGAACTGATTTTTAAGAAAGAACAATAATGGAAATTGATGGAAATTGCTGTTTTCAACAACAAAATTTGAGGAAACTACTATTTCAAACCACATAATTCGTGAAATTCCCTATTTTAAACGACAAAATTTATAGAAATCACTATTTAAGACGACATAATTTTATGAAAACTGCTAGTTTAAACCGTAGAATTTATAAAAACTGCAATTTGGAAAAATAAAATTCATAAAAACTTTTTTTTTTCAACAAACCACGTAAATAGTTGAAGCGACCTTCATTTACTATTTAATGAACTTTTTCCCAACAACACTTGTTTAAATTATTGATTTTCATTATGAAGACGAGTTAAAATGAAATAAATGATCAATACTTACTTGAATGAACAGCCAAGACGTTAGCAATGCCAAGCTGCTGTATTGCCCGTTGAACCTATAGTGATAAGCGTAAAACGAAAAATGGTAGAGGTAGAAGAACCTGAAATAATAGAAAATGCGATCAACCTCTCGCTGCAGCTGCTCGGAAATAATTAATTAGCGATGTTTTGATTTTGCACTCCGGGGAAATTGAGAACAATACGTCACTCAATCTGATACGGTCGGTGGGCGGTAGGATCTCGACAATAACAAAAATGTTAAAAGGGTTTATTTTCTTTTTGTTTTACAACTACAAAACGTCAAAATAACATTTTAATTTTTCCTTTTTATTCTAGTTCTATTTCTATATAATGAGTGGATTATTGACAATCTTATTTAATTGGAAATAAAAAGACTCTTTATTCATTGGAACAGTTTCTATAACATACAGGGTGATTTATTCAATTCAATATAAAAATGTTTATTTCGAATTTGGGTGGTTTATAGAAATTGTTATTTAATTTGAAATAAAAATACTCTCTATATATTGGAAAACTTTTTAGGAAAATATACATGGTGCTTTATTTAAACTACCACTCAATTCAACATAAATATGTTCTCTTCAAATTTGGAAGCATTTAGTCCACATTCACAGTCCTCGTTTATAGAAATTGTTACTTAATTTGAAATAAAAATACTCTATATATTGGAAAACTTTTTGGGAAAATATACAGGGTGCTTTATTTAAACTACCACTCAATTCAACATAAATATGTTCTCTTCAAATTTGGAAGCATTTAGTCCACATTCACAGTCCACGTTTATAGAAATTGTTACATAATTTGAAATAAAAATACTCTCTATATATTGGAAAACTTTTTGGGAAAATATACAGGGTGCTTTATTTAAACTACCACTCAATTCAACATAAATATGTTCTCTTCAAATTTGGAAGCATTTAGTTCACATTCACAGTCCACGTTTGTAGAAATTGTTACTTAATTTGAAATAAAAATACTCTCTATATATTGGAAAACTTTTTGGGAAAATATACAGGGTGCTTTATTTAAACTACCACTCAATTCAACATAAATATGTTCTCTTCAAATTTGGAAGCATTTAGTCCACATTCACAGTCCTCGTTTATAGAAATTGTTACTTAATTTGAAATAAAAATACTCTCTATATATTGGAAAACTTTTTAGGAAAATATACAGGGTGCTTTATTTAAACTACCACTCAATTCAACATAAATATGTTCTCTTCAAATTTGGAAGCATTTAGTCCACATTCACAGTCCACGTTTATAGAAATTGTTACTTAATTTGAAATAAAAATACTCTCTATATATTGGAAAACTTTTTGGGAAAATATACAGGGTGCTTTATTTAAACTACCACTCAATTCAACATAAATATGTTCTCTTCAAATTTGGAAGCATTTAGTCCACATTCACAGTCCACGTTTATAGAAATTGTTACTTAATTTGAAATAAAAATACTCTCTATAAATTGGAAAACTTTTTAGGAAAATATACAGGGTGCTTTATTTAAACTACCACTCAATTCAACATAAATATGTTCTCTTCAAATTTGGAAGCATTTAGTCCACATTCACAGTCCACGTTTATAGAAATTGTTACTTAATTTGAAATAAAAATACTCTCTATATATTGGAAAACTTTTTAGGAAAATATACAGGGTGCTTTATTTAAACTACCACTCAATTCAACATAAATATGTTCTCTTCAAATTTGGAAGCATTTAGTCCACATTCACAGTCCACGTTTATAGAAATTGTTACTTAATTTGAAATAAAAATACTCTCTATAAATTGGAAAACTTTTTAGGAAAATATACAGGGTGCTTTATTTAAACTACCACTCAATTCAACATAAATATGTTCTCTTCAAATTTGGAAGCATTTAGTCCACATTCACAGTCCACGTTTATAGAAATTGTTACTTAATTTGAAATAAAAATACTCTCTATATATTGGAAAACTTTTTAGGAAAATATACAGGGTGCTTTATTTAAACTACCACTCAATTCAACATAAATATGTTCTCTTCAAATTTGGAAGCATTTAGTCCACATTCACAGTCCACGTTTATAGAAATTGTTACTTAATTTGAAATAAAAATACTCTCTATATATTGGAAAACTTTTTAGGAAAATATACAGGGTGCTTTATTTAAACTACCACTCAATTCAACATAAATATGTTCTCTTCAAATTTGGAAGCATTTAGTCCACATTCACAGTCCACGTTTATAGAAATTGTTACTTAATTTGAAATAAAAATACTCTCTATAAATTGGAAAACTTTTTAGGAAAATATACAGGGTGCTTTATTTAAACTACCACTCAATTCAACATAAATATGTTCTCTTCAAATTTGGAAGCATTTAGTCCACATTCACAGTCCACGTTTATAGAAATTGTTACTTAATTTGAAATAAAAATACTCTCTATATATTGGAAAACTTTTTGGGAAAATATACAGGGTGCTTTATTTAAACTACCACTCAATTCAACATAAATATGTTCTCTTCAAATTTGGAAGCATTTAGTCCACATTCACAGTCCACGTTTATAGAAATTGTTACTTAATTTGAAATAAAAATACTCTCTATATATTGGAAAACTTTTTAGGAAAATATACAGGGTGCTTTATTTAAACTACCACTCAATTCAACATAAATATGTTCTCTTCAAATTTGGAAGCATTTAGTCCACATTCACAGTCCACGTTTATAGAAATTGTTACTTAATTTGAAATAAAAATACTCTCTATATATTGGAAAACTTTTTAGGAAAATATACAGGGTGCTTTATTTAAACTACCACTCAATTCAACATAAATATGTTCTCTTCAAATTTGGAAGCATTTAGTCCACATTCACAGTCCACGTTTATAGAAATTGTTACTTAATTTGAAATAAAAATACTCTCTATAAATTGGAAAACTTTTTAGGAAAATATACAGGGTGCTTTATTTAAACTACCACTCAATTCAACATAAATATGTTCTCTTCAAATTTGGAAGCATTTAGTCCACATTCACAGTCCACGTTTATAGAAATTGTTACTTAATTTGAAATAAAAATACTCTCTATATATTGGAAAACTTTTTAGGAAAATATACAGGGTGCTTTATTCAAACTACCACTCAATTCAACATAAATATGTTCTCTTCAAATTTGGAAGCATTTAGTCCACATTCAACAGGGTGAATCAAATAAATTATTGTTTATTTTGATTCAAAAACGCGGTATATTGATTGGAAGGCTTTATAGTCCAATATACAGGGTAAGTTATGTGAACGAATGGTTAATTGAAATGAAAAATTCAAATTTATCAACTTTCTTTTCGTTTGAATACGAAAATACGCCAACAACAAACGGAGGTCACTAAGCGGGCTCTAAAGATGCTCATTTGTTTGGTGTGACGATCTTACTATTCAAGATACAGGGTGTGCTATTAATGTTGCGTTTTTGTCCAAAGTGATCCACCCTGTGTTTTAGCGCCTGTGAAAACCCACCCTGTGGATGAAAAATTGTCACTGTTTAATTAAACAGATTTAGTCGTTGTCCAACTTGAATACGGTATGGATAACCACCAATTGATTTGAACATGCGACGTAAAGACGTTTCACTAATGTTGAGTTTACATGCAGTTCTTACAAGACTTCTTTGAGGTGATTGCACAACTTGGTTAAAAACACGTCCTTCATTTTCGTTAGTGCATACTGTTTTTCGACGACCTGAAGAACCTTTACGTTGACACAATACACTACCAGTGCGACGAAATTTTTCAACAACAGCTAACATCACACTTTTACTAGGAGCTGCTTTATTAAATTTTTGTTGATATTTTATTGACACCTGTTCTAAGCTTGGACCATCATTACGACCTTTTCCGTATGAACGAAAATAATGCTCTACCAAAAACACTTTTTCTTCCGTTGTTAGAACCATTTTTAAATCAAATTTAACTGCAGCGTACTATTAATATATCAACTAATGACAATTGAGTCAAATATGACAAATCCACATTACATAAACAACTCCACAGCACTCTCTGTTTCGGTACTGTTTATTTTGGCGGATACCGTATCTTATACGTTGCGACCTTACTACCGCCGATATCGGAGGGCTTTCATACAACTCCATGAGCTCCTCATTTGTTCTTCTGATCCAGATATCTCCTACTTTTCTTCCCCCATATATTCTTCTGAATATTTTTCTCTCCCATATATCTAGTAATTTCTCTTCTTTTTTATTCATGATCCACAGCTCTGCTCCATATAAGACTGTTGGCCGATGCTAGAATAAAAATAAGCCGAGTTTGTCAAGGTTACCAAAAGGACACCGTGTTGTCTAAATAAATGTCTCCGACCATAGTCGATATTAAAAATCTCCCAATGCAAAGCCGTTTTATTATCCTTTCTGTAAAACACTGGGAGTTATTCCATTCAAAAATTATCCTGTTAGCGAAATGGTCTGAAAATCCGATAATTATCATCAGGTTGACAACACTGATGCAGCCACTGAAATTGATGTATTTATATTGATCAAATCATTCGGTCATATTATCAATCGTTAACATTGGTTCCTGATTGGGTGGTTACGATGACCTTTCTTTCTGTTTACATATTTCCCGGGGCTATTGCTTGCTTCTGTCGGCTGTAGTTGAAGTGAAAAAACAACGAATCCACTTTAGAGCAACATATTTTTTTCAATTTTCGCCAGACATTCCTAATATTTCCCGTTCAATTTTTAGTAGGGCATCGTCCAGTAAGTTTTTCGTAATCTAATAATCTTTTTCTACAGCAGAACAAGAGATAGATGTGCTAGAAACTCATAACAACTATGAGAGAAACTTGACGGACATTCCAATCTGCAAATAACATACATATCACATTACCTCTGCGTCTTAGCATGTCACTCTTGTCCTTTTGTCCCTCGGGAGATATTATCTGACACAACAAAAAGAAAAAAGAAAAACATCGCCGGCAAAAGGGAAGATTACGAATAATGGTCGACGGGAAATTACATTCAGGTCTATTACCGAAAATTGACCTATTGTGTCTTATTTGTTAGGGAGGAATATAACTCTACGACTGTGGATAATGTTTCTTAGTGTATTAATTAGGAGAGGGCCCGTGAATAATACCCGTAAAAACAAAGATAAAAGTCGAAGTATCGTGTTTTATGTGACCTACAAAAAAAATATGGTGCGTTGAGTTTCTTAGCCTAATATTATATGAATGAAACGGTTTAGGAATTTTTTCACCTACAATATAAGCGAATGAAGTGAAATTTATTCCAGAACCATTACTATATTGTATTTTTAACTACTATATTGTATTGACAAGTGTACAAAGTTTGAATTGAATCTGTTCGTTTAAAGTGGGGTCGGTTACAAACATACCAACTTACAAACAAACAAACATACAAACAAACAAACACAAACATACATACAGGTGAAGAAAATTAAAGCGTGTTAAAATAACCAAGAAATCCCCAGGAAAATCATAATGTAATCTAAGGCATGAATAATAACAAGTTATAGTTTGTCTCAAAGTATATCGTCTCAGCTTCTGCAGGCAATCATCTAAACACGACCATTTACGACCTTCTAAGAAGAATTTTACCTGAAATGAAACCCAAGAGCAGTCGAGTGAAGGCAACTGCGGGCTATCAGGTTTGTATCGGGTGTATGATGGCTGCATTAAGCAACAAGAAGCAATGGGATCCAAATACTATTATCAGACTTATGAAGAATGCCATTCAATGGTACACAGACGGCCCAAAAGCAATAGAAGAAACAAGGATAGGAGTGTACAGACCAGGAACCAAACACTTACTGTGGATTCCAGGATACATTAGAATAGAAGGAAATGAAATAGCAGATGGACTAGCAAAGCCGAAGAAAAGATCTGACCATTGTTAAGATCTGGTAGGGCTTAGACAATCAAAGATTCTGATGGGTGACTACAACCGTTGAGATCAAATGAGTGCATAAGTCAAAGTGAAACTGCACTAAGAGTTTTAACTGGGAACCTAACGGGACATTGCCGCCTGAACAGGAACCTGAAAAAGCTCAAAATAGTGGAGGAAGAAGAAGGTAGATACTGTGGCATGAAAAAAGAAGCCGTCATCCACTCACGTCCTTCAAAACAGTGTCAAAATGTGTTATTTACAATATGAGTAACTCATAATCCTAAGGCACAGCACCTAGGAGATAGATAGATAGATAGAAGAGGAACATTTACCCAAGTTGAAGCCTGCAGATATCCTGAGATTCCTCAGAGAAATAGGAGTAAATGAGCTACTAGTCTCTAAGACGTTCCTCCGGAGTTAGGTAGAAGTAAGGAGACACAATAGAGCTTTTATTTCTCAGTGAATGTCACTCCATCATACAAACATACATACAAATGAAACTAATTCATAGCGATTTATTATTGGCAACCTACTTCCAAATTAACATAGCATCTAGTTTTTTTAGTTATTAGAAAAAAAACACACCAAAACCCGAAAAAACGGTATCCCGTGCGATCCCACAAAATTTCGAAAGGTCATTGGGAAGAAAAAGGACCCCGTACTAATCTTATGGAAAACCGGTTTCGGTGAACGTCGCTGAAATTTCAATATGATGTTGCCCATGCCATCCTGAACAAAGGTTACCATCGCGCAAATCCTCTGATTACCGGCGTTTGGATACTACAGGGGCTCAAAGTTTGATATTTTGTCGATTTTTCAAAAAATCCGGAATTTCATTTTCATTGTATCGACATGAATTTTCATAATGGAATAGTCCCCAATTTTTGCATCGAAAAGTGCGTATGGACAAAAGTTTCTAGAATTAAAACTGGCGGGTACACAAAGGGTTAAACTTTGTTTTTGGTAATTTTCATCGAACTTTTTTCCAAAAATATATTCGTTTACCTGCAGATCCATATGCAATTGATGTTACTTGAAGTACATGAGAGGGCAATCATATTTTGCATTTGAACCAACCATCCAGCTTTAAATATTTGGAAGATACTGGGCAATCAAAAATATATTTTCATAAATCTTATTACAGTTTCCTGTAATATTGTCGTATTTAATAGAGTGACTGTATCAACAGATGTCGAAAGAAATAATTATAAATATTTAACACTCTATGAATTTTTTGAAAAATGATATTTTTCAAAAACACTGGCCGTTCAACTAACTAGTTGTTGCTCCTTAGTTGAACGGCCACTGTTTTTGAAAAATATTATTTTTCAAAAAATTCATAGAGTGTTGAATAATTATAATTATTCCTTTCGACATCTGTTAATATATTTTCAATTTGGGAAAAATGTATCCCTTTGTGTATATAATATATTATATACAAATTTGTCAACATCTGTGATCATAAATCTGAATCGGAATAAAGTTGCGACGATGCTCCAAAAAAGGAATGTTTCGGAATTATTTTGAAATCATTTTTAAAATCATCTGTGATTTTCTTTTTATTTTCTGACACAATGTAGATGAGTCTTTCTTGATCAAAAAGTTCCACAGTGCCTGTGTGTGTGTGATGGTAGCAATGGCATCAGCTCTCGCTATTTGCCACATACTATCTGATATGAGCATTTAATCTATACCTAAAGGTATATCAAATATCAATATTAGTTGTCTTGACAAATTTAACTATCAAGTCAAAAATATTCTTATTTCCTGTACCTAACAGAGATGTGATACAAGTTGGTAGTTTTATATTATATTGTAGTAGATCTTGTAGGAAAAGGTCTATCGCCTGCCTATTATTTTTACAACCAAAAAATAAATGGTTTGTATTTGCTATCTCATCATTATCACAATAAGTGCAATAGGGAGATCTCACCAAACCAATTTTATGAAGATGAGCCGGGAATCGACCATGGTTTAATTTTAATCTGGATATAATGCAAGTGTAAGCTTTGCTGACATAAGGAAAAGAGGAATGTGGAATAATATTGGGTAAAGTCTGATGAATTTTGAAGTAATGATTATTAGAACCTGTTGCCGCTTTCTTATAGACCGTGTTCCATTCCTTTCGAATTAATTTCTTACATTCCTTAGTAACATCGTGAAATGGTACTAGCGATACATTGATATTGTCAATTCTGCAAGCTTTTTTCGCTTCGTTATCTACCCTTTCATTGCCTACGACACCAACATGTGCCTTTGTCCAAATAAATTGTATTTTTACATTTTTGGTGTAGAGGTGAACAAGCAGTTTTTTTATACTGAACATTATTTCATTTTTAAAATGTTTTGTTGGTGAGCTATTTGAAGCCTCTAGGTGCAGTCCCTAATTAAAACTGCACCTGGCACTGATCGCCTACCTCACGAATGCCACGGCTTGAATTATACAGGGGTTTGAAGTATAGTATTTCATCGGATTCTCGAATAGTCAATGATTCCTTTGTAACGGAATATTATATTGTTTCCTAGACAAACCTCGAAACATTTCAATGACAAATTATCTGAAATGAGAATTCATCAATATAACATCTAGTAATATAGTAATATGGCTTTATTGTTCATACGTATACAAATAACATGAACAATGAGTGGCTACAAGTACTTTAGTATATTGAGGTTACAAACAATATACATTCTGAATTTAAACAAAAAGTTAGATAGGTACATTATTAGTAATAAAAACACATATTAAAGTTTTCCCTGGGTTGGATGCCTATGCTGTTATTCATTAATTTATAAACGATCGTAATTTCATTGCACTTTTCATGAAGTTAAATAATTTAACAAGCACGAGACGCTCAGTAGATATGACAACATAACGTCTAGGTCATCCGACGGTCCTTGACGTTGAATCATATTATCACGTAAATTTTCATACATCGGACATACTAACAGAATATGTTTGAGACTTAACATGTTACATACAGTGCAAGTGTCATTAGAATTGTTTAAATAAATATATAACCTTTTTGAGTTTGATGTACGAAGTCTTTTGAATATGAAAGGGCAATGTACTGTTTAAATATTTTTTTTCTGTAGGATAACTTTGCAGTAGGAATTTGTATGTATGCTAAGCAATACTCTATTTAGGTCTTTTTCATAGTTTTTCTTTAAATAATGGCTAAGTACGATATTTTTAGTGTTTTCATCAACATTAGTAATATTTATTTCTGTAGAAATACTGTCGAGAAACTGGCTGGACCAATTATATTTTGAGTTGCCGTAATTCAATTCGTGTAATTTTATTGTACGTAGGAGAGCCGTATAGATATATTGATTGGGGTTTCTGTTTCTTATTAATAGTTCAATAGCCTGTTTTATTATACGGGGTTGGGATAAAGTACGGAACCAAGTAAATATCTTTTAAACGAAAAAAACGATATTTATGAAAATTTGCAGGTACAAAGTGCATCTGATGTACATTTTTTTGTTCATAATATACTTCCGGTTTAACCGGAAATGCTATCAACTTCTTTAATTTAAATGGGACACCCTTAAAATTTTAACAGATTTTGAAACAGCTTGTTATTTTGAATTCTTTCATACTGAGTTTAGTGTAAAAAAATTTGTAAAAACGAGGAATATAGCACTTTAATCAACCTCCTTTGAGTTTTTTGCATTAGAGCAAAAAACTATTTAGATGAACTAATTGATGTTGTTTGTATGCATAGTAATAAATAAACGAGTACTGTTTAGTACGTCTTTTGTTCTCCAAGTGTCAAATTCTAATTGACGGAAATAAATTTTACAATTTAGAATGGTTCAATTAAATGAAAAAGAGCGTATTGAGATTTTAATGATGATCGGTTATGGTGATCGTGTTAGAACTCATGAAGAAGTCTGTCATATTTTTAATAATTTGCATCCGGAGAGAAATTCTATATCACGCACAACAGTAACTAAAACATTACAACGTTTTAATACAACTGGGACGGTAAAAAATTCGCTAAAACCTGGAAGACCGCGGACTGCAACGAACAAAACTGTTAAACAAAATATTGCAATCGATTTAGAAGAATCACCTCAAACTTCAAACACAAATTTGGCATTAAACCATGGTACCAGTCGACGTTTTGTAGGAATGATATTAAAAAGTGAAAAGTATCATCCGTATAAGGTACAGTTGGTTACGGAATTGTCAGACGATGATTTTGACCGACGGCTGGAATTTTGCGAACGGCTAATAGACATCTGTAGTGTCGACGACAATTTTGCTTCTAGCATAGTTTTTTCCGATGAGGCAACTTTTTGTTTAAATGGAACAGTTAATCGCCATAACTCAAGGTATTAGTCAAATGAGAATTCTCATTGGATTCATGAAGCACATACCCAGCATCCACAGAAGTTAAAAGTTTGGATGGGAATTGTCGAAAATAGGCTTATAGGCTCATTTTTCATAAACGGAAACTTGAATGGTGACAAGTATTTGGATCTACTAAATAACGAAATTATTCCAGCACTTCAACAGAATGGGCAATTACCATAAAATGTTTGGTTTCAACAAGATGGAACACCTCCCCACTTAGATAGACGGGTTAGGGATTTTCTATATGCGAATTTTCCAAATCGATGGATTGGACGTAGAGGATTCATAGAGTGGCCTTCTCGTTCTCCGGATCTTAGCCCGTTAGATTTTTTTCTTTGGGGTTATCTAAAATCAAGTGTTAACGTTAGACGGCCAACAAACTTACAGAAAGTGAAACAAAGAATTATTGATGAATGTGAACTAATACGTGGAGAAGTCTTGGAAAGAGTGACTCAAGAATTTGTTAATAGGATGGCATATTGTCAGCAAGTAAATGGCGAGCATTTTTAACATTTGAAGTTATTTTGTTTCTCATTATTCTAAAATAATGAAATGTACACCTATTGTACAACTAACAGTGAGTTATTCCTCGTTTATACGAATTTTTTTACACTAAACTCAGTATGTATGAATTCAAAATAACAAACTCTTTCAAAATCTGTGAAAATATATAGGGTGTCCCATTTAAATTAAAGTTGATGGCATTTCCGGTTAATCCGGGAGTATATTATTAACAAAAAAATGTACATCAGATGCACTTTAAACCTGCAAATTTTCATAAATATCGTTGTTTTCGTTTAAAATATATTTACTTGGTTCTATACTTCATCCCAACCCCGTATAGTATCCAATCTTACATATTCCTGTTTCTATCCTGACTATGTGTGCCACTGTTGTCTTCTGCAAAAAAAAGATTCTTCCAGAAATAATTTTGTGTTTTATCTACTTGGTCTAGATATCGAATTATTTAAAATATAATCTGTTACATGTTCCTGAAACCAAATAGCTAAATCAGTTGTTTGATCTATGCCGCTTTTATATGTGAATGTAGGAATTATTATGTTGTAAGAAAGTAATTTTATGGATTTTAAGGATGACATTTTTGAACATGTTATAGTTTTTAATAACACGCCTTGGCACAATCATCATATACAAAGGTTACAACTCGTCCAGGATGGCATGGGATCTGCATCATATCGAAATTTCAGCGATTTTTACCGAAACCGGTTTTCCATAAGATTAGTGCGGGGAATCGCATTAAATAACATACATATTATTCTCCAATCACTTCATATAAAACAACACTTTCATATCTATTGATTATTTCATATCTCATATTATTTTTCCTGAAAAAAAAATCTTCCCTCGGGATAACACATTTCAAAGGTTGATCCTTTCTATTCGCGCGTCTGTTTTCTGCCATTTGTGACGCCTCGCTAATCATTAATAATGTCCTTACTAGCCACACAGTCGTCGTCCTCACTTGCGTTGACAATAAATCTTTATCTTCCGATCTCCTTTCAGCATTATATATTTGTTTTTCGTCACAAAAGCAACGGCGTACCACCACCCAACAAAATTATTTGCGAAAAATAATTAAAACTATTCTCCATTCAGATGATTAGCATATTGTGCCGTTTCATGATTTTCAAGTTTAAATAAAAATAAGTCAAACAAAAATCGGTTTATACAAGGACATATCTCTTTTAACATATTCATCTGCTGGATAATTCCTTGTATGTACTGGTCTTCTTTTTTTTCTACTTAGTTCCTCAGGAAAGTCTCAAATACTAGTAGCTTTTTTAGACCTGCAGGTTTTATTTACTTGAATACAGTTTCCTTAATCAATTGTCATATTTAAGTAAAGCGTGTTACCAATAGAAGTAAAAATAATAGTATAAAACTATTAAACTACTTCTCGGGCTATATGCCCCGCAGACAATGAATTACACTTCCAAGTTAAAGGGGGTTGGTATGCATGAAAATATAGAACTAACCATTCTGGTTTATAATTAGAAGGGACAATTTCACTTGCAGACCGGTTTCGGCGTATTCGTGCCTCATCAGTACAAGGTAGATATTATCCGTCCAGAAGCTCTAAGAGCATATTCCTGGACTGAAGACAACGCTGAAATCGCATTAATACATTAAACCCTGTGAAGGGAATGCCAAGAATTCGATATATAGCCCGAGAAGTAGATGTTTTGCTTCCTAGTGAACGGTCTATCCTTTGGAACGTAATTTTCTAATTTGTAAAACGTTTTAATGGTTTCATACTATTATTTTGACTTCTACTGCAGGCTTTAGTTTGGTTGAATGTCCCTCTTCTATCTAGTATGTCCTGAAGCCCACAGAAAGGTGACGATGTTACTCTCGCTACTCAGACAAAATCTAAGCAACGGTAAATATTAAAACGAGCGGCTCTAAGTGATCTCAGTGAGCGCCTTATGAAATTAATTCGCAAATAATTGATGAAATTCGACAATAGATGTGATGTGCGTAAATAGAAATGTACATCAAGTAAGATCGAGGAAGCTGCCAAAGTTACGGAAAACTCGTGATGAGCTTTACAAAAGGGGAAGATTTTATAATTAAAAGCGACGAAAGTTTCGTGTAAAACGAATATGGTATTTTATTGTTGTGTAACGGATTTGTACGTGGATGCTTTAATTGCTGTCCTAAATATTATCTGCAACTTTATACAATACATGCGACAAAAAATGGAACCTACATTTCTCGTGTTTTTTGTCTGCCCCCAAATGAAACCATCCCCTGTTACAAACAGACCTTTCTATTTGTAAAAGAAGAATATTGCATATTAGGTTTCCCCGAGGACTATAACTGCAGATTTTGAAGTGGAAATCCAAAAAAGGATAGATGACGTGTTTCTAGAGGCCAAAAATATGGCACGCCACTTTCATCTTGGACAATCTTGGTATGTAAATATGAGATCTAAAGGATGTATTGTGCCCCCTAATTTCTATTTAGTTCCTGAGGAACGTCTCAGAGACTAGTAGCTCCTTTAGTCCTATTTCCCAGAAGAATTTTAGGATATATGGAGGGTTCAATTTAGGTAAATGTCCCTTTTCTATCCAATAATCTCCTAGTAAGTATATGGATGGAGGTTTTTTTTTCCATGCCACAGAATCTACGTTCTTCTTCCTCTACTATTTTGAGCTTTTTCAGGTAAGGATCCCTGTTAAAACTCTTAGTGCAGTTTTACTTTGAATAAGGGCAATCTTGGTATCTCAATATGGAAGAATTGGGTGTTTCGCCTGAATATGAAAACAAACGAGTAGAAAAGATGGATATTGCTAAATTTTTGACCTAAATTTTTGGATTACCATTTTTAGATCCAAAAGACGTTGGTGGTTGCTTCGCATTTGAATTAAACGAATTTAAGCCGAAATGTGATAAAGTGAACTTGCGATTATTTGGTCGAAGCCTGTTTAGATGAAAATTCAAAGTTTCCTCCTTATATCTTGGCAGAGCATTCATCATCATTATTATAAGAACCACCAATGGCTGTGAAGCATTTCACTCGAAATATAATTCATCGTTCTACTTACCAACAAAATTTTTCGGTTCCCATAAACTCATAACAATAAAATAATGTAAGCATAGTGCAACAAATTAAAATATATCCATATTCAACAAGGATCTAGTGGTATTTAGTGGAAAGGGGAAAGAGCTCTTGCTAATTGATGTATATAAATCCGTTCTCCGCTAGATTTTGATTTTAGTTCAAATGGCCTAAAATCAGTTTGTTACTTCTTCAAGATTTAGGGTGAAAGTCATAGTCGACACTTGAGGGTCACTCATACTTCACTCATCTTGATTGTTGCAGATACACTTGACAGGCGAAAAGTAAGGTTGAGTTTGGGTGTAACTTGAGTGAAATATGAGTACAGGTTTCAGCTCCCTTGAGTGAAGATTTATAACCTAAAAACCACGTTTGTACCTTAGACTGTCATTTTACGATATCGAAATTTTGTTTGGTTATTTGTCAGTGGTTATAGTTTCAAATTTTTCAAGGAAATTAGTATGATGGACGATTTTATGGATTTTGTAGACTATATAGATGATGATAATGCTTACGTTAGTAATCACATTGGTGTAGTAGAAAGCAAAATTGAAAATACGAATATAAAATTATCTATTAAATAACTAGCTTGAAAAATGAACTTACGCAGCAAATAAAAAGTATATGTAAACAGTAAAGAGCTGAACTGAAAATAAAATAATTACTCATACACGAACTGAACACAACACAATTCGAATATGAATGCAATGCAAATAATATGTCAGATACACGTTAAAAAACGTTCGTAAATCACAATTGTTAACCAAACGCAACCAACAGTTCCTTCATAATAATAACATTGATGCCAAACTTTCTTCACTCAAATTGAAGTATTACTCGAGTAATGGTTGTAGATATGAAAACTCGCCTCGAGCTAAACTCAAACTAACTTGAGTTTGAGTATGGGTGACCCTCAAGTGTCAACTATGAATTTCACCCTTAGTTACACAATGTTAATAACGGGAGACAACTCAACTCTAATAAAAATCTACCAGCTGGTCTTCGGAGACAACTTGGCTTCTCCTGCATTTCCATACCATTTTAGAACTGAACCTATTACCTTAATTTGCTTTTTTGTAGATCATGTTTGTTATAACCCCCTAATGTTCCACTCGTGTCTTGAGCATGCGTTTATGTACACTATGTAGATGGTAAAGATAAATATTATATATGCATACACATCTCTGGATTAGAGATTTTCTTCAAAGAAGTCCTCGGTATTCAATGGGACAATAATAGAATCGCCTTTCTTAAAAGCATATATTTAAATCGAATACAATAGAATACACATTTTTCCACTTTTGAGTGAGAACGTGTCTTCGTTGACACATCTTTGAAAATCAAATGAAGGCGTGAGATTTTTATGTATCGTTTGGTTTAATACAGTTTTGAGGTGAAAAAACTGGGGAAAAATTGGACGCTAAGAAGTTTTGGGTCAAAAAGTTCTGACAAAATTTCAATATTGGGAAGAGTTTGTTAAGCGTACGGTGACAAAAAAAGTGAAATACCATTTTTTTAGTATTGACAGATACCTATGTTATGTTAATCGTAAATAAAAAAATATTAGGACAGTTCATTGTTACTAAGAGTGCTATGGAAAGGTCTTTATATGACAACAATATAAAGGAAGCAAGAGAAGACGATGAGAATTAAGTGTTGAAAAGTTTCGGCAAAAAAGTTCTGCTCTAATTCTAATATCTGGAAGTGGAGGTAGTGTTAACAGATCTATCAAATGTGTGAAGGATAAAAAGGTCCTGTTTTTCCAAGAAAGGACGGTTAGGTATAAAGTTCAATTTAACTCAAAATTGACAACAGCGCGAAGGACGTTGATTATTTTGTAGAAACTGTTTAAAAAAAAGTAGATGTTGAAAAATTTGGTCTAGTTGCTTGATGAGAATTTTTTTAGCGCACAAAGTTAAATAAGAAATTATTACCACCTAACGTGGAACAACACAAAAATCCTGTTTTATCCGGAAAATAGTAAGGTGGGACATTTCAGAAAAGTGCAATGGAGCGATCTTCATTTGATAGCATCATAAAGGACGAAAAACTATTCAACGTTTTAAATGGGAGTTAAACATTGAAAAGTTTCATTCAAATGTAGACCCGCGGTAGCGTGTCAAGCTAACAAAATGGCGAGCAGTATCGTATGTAAGATTACACGAACCAATTGAAGCCACTTTTGAC
This sequence comes from Lochmaea capreae, assembly GCA_949126875.1. Taxonomy (NCBI): domain Eukaryota; kingdom Metazoa; phylum Arthropoda; class Insecta; order Coleoptera; family Chrysomelidae; genus Lochmaea; species Lochmaea capreae. Next base: position 30,190,320 of record OX421401.1, on the reverse strand, counting down.
CCCCTCATAACTTAAAAACAATTTCACATAAACATGTGAAATTTGGCTCATATATTCAGACTTGCTGAAAACATATGTACTCCAAATTTCATAATCCTACCTCTAACAGTTATTCAGATATTATCTACCCCTACATTGAACTTGACACCCATTTAGATCTCACTTCTTTTGTCGTTGAAGTCAACAACCAAGGCATAAGAGGATGAATTGATATCTAGTTAGCCTAGACCAGTTCCATGCATAAATAAAATATTGCGTTACCATAGCAACGAACAATAACTCATTAGAAGTGTCAGTTTGACGTCAAAAAGTAAACCAGAGTTCCGCAATAAATTAACATAATAAAGATGTCCTCCTAAATTGTGAAAATCGAAAAATTGGAGTATCGAGCCATAATCAAGTACTTGTATTTAAAAGGGTTAAGCGGTAAGCAGATTTACGAAGATATGCTTAATACCCTTGGTGCGAAATGTCCGTCGTATGCGACCGTGACGAATTGGCGTGCAAGCTTCAAAAGAGGTACATTTTCCATTGAAGATGATGACCGATCGGGAAGGCCAGTTTCTGTGTCAGTTCCCGAAAATATCGATGCAATTCATGACATGGTTTTATCAGACCGTCGAATTGGGCTAAAACGGATATCTGAAGCACTGAATATTTCATTCGAACGCGTTCATCATATAGTTCACGTCAATTTGGACAATTGCTGCAAAATGGATCCCCAAATGTTTGAATGTTGACCAAAAGCGTGCAAGGGTAGAAGCATCGCGTTCGATCTGTGCTCGATTTGAAAACGATGTAGACATCTTAAACCGAATTGTTACTATGGATGAGACTTGGGTACATTTCTACGATCCAGAAACAAAGCAACAATCGATGGAATGGCGACACTCTGGTTCTCCAAGACCTAAGAAGTTCCGTGTCCAAAAATCTGCTGGAAAAGTTCTTGCTTCATTTTTTTGGGATTGCTATGGAGTAATCATGATTGATTTTTTGGATAAGGGTAGAACAATAACTGGAGATTACTATTCGACATTACTGACCACTCTACGGGAAAAAATTGAAGAGAAAAGACGCGGAAAGCTATCCAAAGGTGTTTTGTTTTTGCAGGACAACGCCCCTGCACACAAATCTCCTGTTGCAATGCAAAAAATTCGTGATTTAGGTTTTGAATTACTAGAACTCCACCCTTATCCACCAGATTTGGCTCCGTCCGACTATCGTCTCTTTCCTCAACTGAAAAAAAGTTTAAAAGGTCGTACATTTTCTTGCTGTGGAGGTCTGGTTTGCAGAGCAAGAAGAAACATTTTTTTTAACGGTCTAAAGACGTTGCAGGTTCGCTGTAAGAAATGTATCCAATTAAGAGGAGAGTATGTTGGGTGATAAAATATTTTGACATTGAAATTTTGTTTGGTTCTATAGTAGGCTAAACATTTTTCAATATATCCTCGTATATCATAATATTGAACTTGGCTTTCAGTTCACATTTATGTTTTTATTGGGATCATACTATCAGGAATGCTCCAGTTATTAAAAATAGTGGTCTATCGAATAACATACATTATATACTTTAATTGAAATTAAAAAATTCTTGATCAATTTTTTTAGTAAAATATTAAATATTCTACGTTTATTTAGAAAAATTCCTATCCACAAATTTCTTACACCAAACGACTTTCCCGTTTTCCATGATACATTCACGTGAGACTAAAAAAAGTAGGGATTTGTGAACGAGAGCTTAACTCAGTCCTCCTCCCATATAGATTCTCGGGAATATATTTTCATAGTAAACAGAACATAAAGTGCAGGTGATATTATTACATTAGAAGTTTTTCCCCGAGTTTATGCTCGGTTTATACTTTGGTTAGTGCATTCACGTGTAACAGATTTCATTGTGTGCAAAAGAAATATTTCGAAAAAGACGAACAATCCGAGGATTTTTTGAAATTACGATAAGTACATTGAAAAAAATTTGAAACATTTTTGTCGAATTCAATCTGGAAGTATTCATATTTTATTGTTACATAGTTGTATTTTTGCCAAAAAACTTTTGATTCAAATTATATTCTGAAGATTTGCTTGTGGTGAATTGCGATCAGTTTTCCTCATAAAAAGGCCATAAGTTCTAGTATACACTGTGGGAAATAAAGGAGTACATTTTTTAATTGAAAATATTTTTTTTGTTTTTTGGGCGACTTATTTTCTTTTTGCAGGGATAATAACCTAACATGTCCTCAACATGACTGTAAATTTGAAAGCAAAAAAAATGTACAGGGTCGGACTTACAAAAAAAAAGTCTTAGCTAAAATTGTACTAATACGCTTTTTCGGTAGATAAACTATCCAGAACACTTCAGTAAAAAGGAAATTTTCCGAAATTACCGGATTTGCGAAATACCATTTTTTTATTAAATAACATTTTAACAAATAACACATTTATGAAAACAGTTTAGTAAGTTTATAACTTAAAGTAAAATATTATGAATGTGGCCCCCATTATTTAATAAAAAAATGGTATTTCGCGAATGCGGTAATTTCGGAAAATTTCCTTTTTACTGAAGAGTTCTGGATAGTTTATCTACCGAAAAAAAATATTAGTACAATTTTAGCTAAGACAGTTTTCATTAGCAACGAGCTCAAATTCACTGTTATATAATTTTTTTTATAAGTCCGATCCTGTACTTTGCTTTTGCTTTCAAATTTACAGTCATGTTGAGGACATGTTAGGTTATTATCCCAGCAAAAACAAAATAAATCGCCCAAAAAACAAAAAAAATATTATCAATTAAAAAATGTACTTACTCCTTTATTTCGGCCCAAAGTGTAGGAGCTTAATAGACTAAAATTAATGTTAACTTTGACGGGTCACGTTTCGTACTTGCGATTCGAGGCGGATCCGTATAGTTTTTTTGGAAAAATACGAAAACTGAGGGATATAAATTATCTGTTAATAACCGATTCATTGAAATCGATTTAAAGTTTGCGCCAGACATAATATCCATCAAACCCAATACTGATACTCATCAAGCAGGAACTATCCCAGCTATACAATTCAGAAGCAGCTACGGGAAAAACCCAATTACAACGCAGGGAAAACAAAATATTCAAAACAATGATAAATGAACAAAGCAGAGAACTCTTATGAATGTTGGTTTGACTTACATTTGAATCAAAATTAATAGGATTTCTAGTCTCTATACGAGGTACACAAAAATTGACATACCTAACCTAGTAAATTTGGGCAGTCATTTATATTATTTATAATCTTATATACAAGAATTATACAAAATAATCGCGACTATGTTCCAATCTCACTAAGCCATATATCTCCAACGGCTCTGTAGCAGAATAGCGCTGGTCAAAATAGCGCCGGTCAAAAAAAGCGCTGGTCAAAATAGCGCTGGACATAAATAGCTGTTTTGTCCTGCGCTGTTTTTGACCTGCGCTATTTTGACCAGCGCTATTTATGTCCTGCGCTGTTTTTGACCAGCGCTATTTTGACCAGCGCTATTTATGTCCAGCGCTGTTTTGTCCAGCGCTATTTATGTCCTGCGCTATTTTGTCCAGCGCTTTTTTTGACCAGCGCTATTTTGACCAGCGCTATTCTGCTACAGAGCCATCTCCAACATATCTGAGTACAATACGCCGTAAAAAACCAACGTAAGTTTTGAAAAGCACCTTTGAACTACTTCTATCCGTTCAATGTGACATTGATAAAGTGGACTCCACACACCACATGCATATTCTAGCTTGGACCGTATAAAAGCATGTATGTACGTATGTATGAGGGGGTGACATTCATTGAGACCTAAAAGATCAATATTGTGCCCCTTACTTCTACCTAGTCCCTGAGGAACGTCTCAAAAAACTAGTAGCTCCTTTAGTCCTATTTCTCTGAGAAAATTTAGGATATCTGCAGGCTTCAACTTAGGTAAATGTCCCTCTTCTATCAAATAATCTCAGAGGTGCTGTGCCCTAGGAATCTGAATTGCCATGCCACAAAATGTACATTCTTCTTCCTCCACTATTTTGAGGTTTTTCAGGTGCTCCTTCAGGCGGCAATGTACCGTTAGGATCCCTGTTACAACTCTTAGTGCAGTTTTACTTTGACTTATGCATTCATTTGATCTCTGCGGGTTGTAGTCACCCATCAGAATCTTTGATTGTCTTAGCCCTACTAGATCTTTCCAATGGTCAGATCTTCTCTTTTCTTTGGGTGTGCCTATTTCTTCCAATATTACATTGGGGCTGATACCGCGTAAGAGTTGAGGCCTCCAAAAGGGTCTTTCAGTTCCCCTCTTGGCTAGTCCATCCTATTCCAGTGTGTTCTGGAATAAACAGTAAGGTTACTATTTTGTTCTCGCCTACTTCTTTCGAATGTCTCTTCTGTTTTATCAATAATAATATTGTTCTGAATGCAGTTTATTGTCTCGTCTCATATTTTATGATGGATATTTTGGGGCAAATGGGAGGTATGACACCGATAACTAAAACACAACTGCTATAGGAGAAATATATTTTTTGTTATTTACAAATGTTAAGATTATTGTTTACAAAAAATAACCAGCAAAAAGAGAAACGAAATTTATTGGTAATTAACTATCACTAATCAAAAGCTACTACGTGTCAATGGATGGAAAAGTTAATACGTGCTGCTTTTTGTCATAAAATCTCATTAGACCGTGCATGTCGCTGACTACTGCTCCGACGCCGCGACGCTCAGAAATGCGTAATATTCGGAATTAAGAAAATGTATCGTCTTTGCATATTTTTGACATTTTTTCCTTGATGAAGATCAATTTCTGTAATTTATTGAACCAAACAACGTTGCGCGAAAATGAATCATATCGTTTTGTTTGAAAAAAAGAAAGAAACGTTCCGGAATTTCAATTCTATGAATAAAATAAGAATAAAATGTAACATTCTAAATAGATATATCATCTGCAGACTTGAAAGTCGCTGTGAAATACGGAAAAGTGGAAACAGTTACGTGTTTCACGTGCCACGTACATGTGATTCTAATTTCACGTGTTTCTGTCACGTTTCAGAGCATATCCGTGTATTTAGTGAATATTGCCAAATATTGACGAAAGGTCTATTAACCGTACCAACATTGTTACTGAGGATATTACTTTCATTCGCATTTTTTTAAGCAGAATATTGTGTTTGGGTGATCATTTTTTTTTTTTAATAAACAAACAATCCAGAGTGAAAATTTGAAACAAAAAACGCATATTAACGACTCATTTATCGATTTTAAAAAGAGTGTCAGTGCTGTGAAGGACTAAAAGCCTCTTTAGATACATATTTATCCTCGTAATTTTGCCCCTGCTCGTTCTCCGGATCTTAGCCCGTTAGATTTTTTTCTTTGGGGTTATCTAAAATCACGTGTTTACGTAAGATGACCAACAAACTTACAGGAATTGAGACAAATAATTATTGATGAATGTGATCTACTACGTGGAGAAGTCTTGGAAAGAGTGACTCAAGAAATTGTTGATAGGATGGCATATTGTCAGCAAGTAAGCGGCGAGCATTTTGAACATTTGAAGTAATTTTGTTTCTCATTATCTAAAATAATGAAATGTACACCTATTGTACTGTAATGTGTAATGTAATGAGGATACTGGGTGTAGTAGGATAGTAGAAGGGCCTCTGACTAGGTGGTGCTGCTGGTCACTTGGTGGGTCATCCCCCAGGAATAAAACAACTACCTGTTTCACTGGGACATGTTCTATTTAATATTTACTATACATTAACCACTAACACTAATTGACTACTCTTAGATTACTACTTAGAATGAATGATACTGACTGTAATCATCCTTTCATGAATGACCATCATAATGACTTAATAATAATAATGAATCAATAATGAATTAATAATGAATCAATAATGAATTAATAATGAATTAATAATGAATTAATAATGAATTAATAATGAATTAATAATGAATTAATAATGAATTAATAATGAATTAATAATGAATCAATAATGAATACTTAAAATACTATTGTTACCTATATATACAAAGAGTCAAGTTCACTATAAGTAAACATACATGATACTAGATAATGTTTATTTGCTTTGACATTGACTCGTACGTGTAACCTTTATATTTATTATTTATAAAACAATTCGTGGTTTATTGGAATTAGCTGAAGGGAATTTATTCGATAATATTTTAAATAATTAATGACTTAATGTTTAGGCCAAAAGGCATCACACCTTCCCCTTTTACAAAAAGAATAAATTCCGTTGAGCTTCCTTTCCCCCTAATGAAATGAATTTACAATTATCCTAAAAATAAATGGTAGATGGTTATTAAATAATGTCACTAACCTACGATTACATAATATATTCATAAATAAATGAATGTTCATTGCCTTTAAAAATTGTTTACGATCACTTAGTTGTTTATTTATTTTCACTTCAATGTTTTGAACGTTTGTTATAACACTTTTGTTTATTATTCGGAAATGTTTATAAACTCACTCGCACTTCCAATTTTACAATATTTTAATTCATTTTACAATAAGGATGGATTCTGTTTTTGTGTATTTCTTTTATCACACCTGATTCTAATTTAATTTTACAGTTAACATCGCTCACCTCTGTGACTGTAAATGGACCTATATATTGAGATTCGAATTTGGTTCTATTTTCCCTCTTTACTAACACTGAATCCCCTATTTTAAAATCAACTGGATTAGCTACCTTACTATTTTGACTTTGTCTACTCAGTTTATATTTGGTTAAATATTTCTCTGCTCTCTGATGAGCTACCTGCAGTTTATATTTTAACTCATTCTGATATTCATCAATATTATAGCATGGCTCAATCTCGTTTGTTAGATTCTCGGGTAAGTTAGCACGTCTACCGAACAATAATTCAAATGGCGTATAACCATGATACGAGCTTGGAGTCGTATTATAACAATAAGCAAATAGTTTACACCATTCATCCCAATCATCCTTACTTTCATTTATAAAGTGTCTCACATACTCATTAAGTGTTCTATGTAATTTCTCACAACCTCCTATAGATTGATGATGATATGCTGTTGAATAATTATGCCTAATATTTAACATTTTAGTTAAAGCGTTGAATATTTCATTTTTATATTCTGTGCCTAAATCTGTCCTAATTTGTTTCATTAGACCGTAATTTGGTATGAAATTTTCAAAAATTCCACGAGCTATCGTGTTCGCTTCTTTGTTTTTAACTGGAATTATTACTGCATATTTCGTTAATTCACATAACATTGTGATGCAATAACGGTTACCATTTTCACTTTGTGGAAAAGGACCGACCGTATCTATATATGTTATATCCCATGGTTTTTCTGCTGTATCCGTTAATACAAATTCTTCCTTGTGATTATTCTTTGCTTTATTGACCTGACACTTGTGACATTGCTTAATATATTTTCTTACATCTTTTTCCATGTTTTTCCATCTAAAATTCGCTCTTAATTTTTTCAATAGCCTGTTATTTCCTACATGACCTCCAAATAAAGGATCATTATGATAAGTTTCTAAAATCTGTTGCTTTTCTTTTTCTTTTTCCACCATCTTAGGTATATCGCAAATACATATTTGTACGTTTTTTAACGTATTGTTTCCTTTTTCCATAAACTCTTTTATAGTGCACTGTGTGAAAATAATATCATTCATATAAATTTTCATCCTTTTTATACCATTATTTACCGCTAGCTTATCAAGCTGAACTAACGTTTGATCTAAATCAAAGTTAACTATATCGGTATTTAATAAGGCTTGGCTAAATCTCATCCTGTTTTTGATCCGTATGTTCATCCTTAACGAAACACGGTTATTTTCAAATTGCAGAATTGGTAATTTATGCGCCTCTAAATTATTCAGTACTTTATATACTGCTGGCTTGCGAATATCTTCCTTTATTTCTGTGGAAACTATTTTATCTTCTCCTATAGGCTGAGCTTTATTATGACGAGTTTTTGACCTCGTTATTGCTAAGATGTGAGCATTGTCAATGTACAAGTCTTTTAATTCATTTATGGATATCCTTGAAATACTGTCCGCATAATTTGAATTTCCTTTCAAATATTGTATTTCGAAGTTGTATTCTTCTAGGTCTAGTCTAATTCTCGTAAGTTTCGGAGTTGGGTCTGTCATCGAAAAAAGATGTGTTAACGGCTTGTGATCCGTTTTCACAATAAAATGTGTAGAACCATATAAATAACACTTAAAATGATTAATTCCCCAATGGATAGCTAACAGTTCTTTCATGATTATAGGTTTATTTAATTCACTTTTCTTAAAACCTCGCGATGCATAAGCTATAGGTAGATCTATACCTTCGTATTCCTGGCTAAGTATTGCAGAACACGCAATATTTGAAGCATCTGTTGTCAATATAAATTTTTTATTGAAATCTGGATATTTCAAAATAGGCGGCTGAATTAATGCCGATTTTAGTATTTGGAATGATTTTTCGCAGTCTTCTGACCACTCGAATTTTACATTTTTCCTAGATAATTTATTGAGAGGTATGCATATTTCAGCGAAATTTGGAATGAAACGTCTGTAATAGTTACAGAATGCTACGAACCTTTTAGATTCTTCTGAATTTTTGGGCACTGGATACTTCTCAATGACTGAATATTTTGCCTTATCGGGTAGAACCCCTTCGCTGGACAAATTGTGTCCTAAATACGTTACTTCTCGCCTGAAGAATTGACATTTTTGTGGATTTAATTTAAGGTTGAATTTCCGACATGTGTCAAACACCCTTTCGAGATTACTTAAATGATGATTTTCTGACATCCCTATTACGACTATATCATCCATATAAAGAAATGCTTTTTCTGGAGTTAATCCTGAGAATGCTATGGACATCATTCTTGAAAAACTATTTGGACTTATATTTAAACCAAATGGTAATCTTGTATACTGAAAAGAACCTTTTTCTGTACTAAAAGATGTATATTTCCTTGAAGATTGTTCTAAGGGAATTTGATGAAAACCTGACATAAGATCTATGACTGAAAACCATTTCGACCTCCCTAACTGATCTAAGATCGAATCTATTCTGGGTAATGGAAATTTATCTGTGACTATTTTCTTGTTCAATTGCCTGAAATCTATACAAAGTCTCCAAGACTTCTCTCCATTGATTGCCTTTTTGGGAACAAGTAAAACTGGACTGTTATAATCTGAGATTGAAGATTCGATTATACCTTGTTCTAATAACTTTTGGACCTGATTATTAAGTTCTGAAGATTGAGAATGTGGCGTGCGATAATTTTTAATATATACTGGAGTATCATCTTTTACCAATAGCTTTTGCTCATAAAAATTATTATGCGTTAAAATGTCGTTCTTTAAAGCAAAAATATCTGAAAAATTCTCACAAAGATTTATTAGCTTATCCCTCACGTATTCTGGTACCTCTAAATTTAATGTTTTTCTTAATTCTTTCAACCTATTCTTACTTTCATTCTTCACAGCATATACATGAAATAAATTTAAATCCAATATTTTAATATTGTTTGTATTTATCGACTTGCTTTCATAATTTGTGTTTAAAATTCTGACATAAGGATTAGTTTTTGATATAATAGATCTTGCTATAAATATTCCTGGTAATAGTTCTTGTTGCTCAACAACTTTATCTTGTCTTAAGTTTTTGAAACTTTCTACCAACCGATAGACTTCACATCTAGGCGGTATTGCCAAAGTATCATATTCAGGATTGTCAAGAATTTCTAATGTTACTGTATTCCTAGATTTACAATCTATGTATAATTTTAATTCTGAATAATCTAAAATACAATTATAATTTCTTATGAAATCCCTACCTAGAATTCCATTCGTAGGTATAGGAAATTCTTCCTCTACTACATGAAAACAATGTTGAAATGCTATACCCTTAATAAAAAGAAAAGTTTCTATTGTACCCAAAGTTTTAATTTCTCCCTGAGTTATTCCTTTAATATTTAAGATTTGTGTTGTCTTTATTAAGTGATGTGGAAAATTATCTGAAATTTTTAATAACGATATATCTGCACCTGTATCTAATATAAAAGTATCTATATTATCCGATATGTCAGTTTTAATTTGCACAAAGTTTGAAAGAGTTAAATCAAAGTTATAAATGTAATGATTATTATTATGCAAGTTATTTAAAATTTTGGATTTTTCACCTTTCTTTTTCAAAACCCCAATTCTTTCTGTTCATCTTCCACTCTCGTCTCTCCACTCTCACACATTCTTACATTTCTATATTTATTATCATTGTTAAACCTATTGTTAGGCTTGTTCCTATATTCTTCTGGTTTCTCCCTGTAACCAGTAAATCTCCTATTGCCTTGATTGGCGTGAAATTTCCTACTGTTATCGTAGTTATTTTTCCTATGGAAATTATTTTCTCCATTATGATTTACATAAGAGTGTCTTCGCTGAGGAAAATAGGTATTTCGCTGTGGAAAATAGGTATTTCCTGACACAAACTTATTTCTATCTGCCTTATAATGCAGAACACTTCCTGTTGACTGATTGTTTCCCACATTGATGGAAACCAATTTAGTCATCACCTCTTGCGGTGTCGTAAAATTTCCAGCTGCTATAACGGTTTTTATCCGCTCTGATGCTGAGTTGTCGATCAGTGATTTTACTGCTGCTTCTGTTGTATACTTAGTTGCTAAGTGTACTGGCATTCCTTCTGCCAAATACGCGGCTTGTAACTGCTCTGTTAATTTCTCCATCTCTGAAGCATACTCAACTATATCCTTATTGTTTTGTCTTAATTTGCTTAATTTAGCTCCTACTAAACTAGCACTATCTCCCTTTAGTCCCTTTTTAAGGGTTCCTATAATTTCTACCAACGATTTTTCGGTGGTGATTAGACTCCTGGCCTTTCCAGTTAGCCTAGTTTTCACAAATAGTACAGCATTCTCCTCATGCTCTGCTGCACCAACCTGTAGCAAACTTATAGCATCTACAAAAGATTGCAATTTGCTTATATCCCCATTAAATTCATTTGGTAATATCTTACCAGCTAAATTGAAAAAGTCATTCATACTTAATGCCATTTTCTCCTTTTTATCTTTGCTCATTGCTTCTAATACTATTAAATTATTAATTAAATTATTACGCGTAATTAATTGAGACGGAAGTTCATACTGACAATCTAACACTTGAAATGCTTTCTCTACCTTTTCTCTAATTTTGTTAAAATATAAAATACATGTACTCTGCTGATTCTCCTCTAACTTATACCAATTCTTATTTATTAACTTAGAGAAACTATTAAATGAATCACACAACTTATTTATTATATCTATATGACTATCTGAGCTTTTTGGAACCTCCTTTTTTAACACACGCTTACTATTCCTACGTATATCTTCTAAAATTAAATTCAATCTAATCTCAAATTCATCCCACGTTACTGCATTTCCATCACTCGAGGACATTTAAAATTCATTGTCAATAGAAATAAAAATATGAAATATCAATTATCAAAAAAAAAAAAAAAAAAATTTTAGCCACAAAACAGAATATACCCTTAAAGTTTACAAAAAAAAATAATATTCTCACCATCCTACAGATTTAGCGTGCTTTGCTGTAGATTTCTTCTTATCTCCCTCTTCATTTGTCTTCTATGATTCTTATATATAGACCATCCAAATTGTAGTACCAAAACAACCACAATAATGTAGATAAGAATCTTCACCTCCAGATCTGCTTTGAGTTCCTCTTCTTGTACTATAAAATTACTGTTGACCACGCCATTTTCTTGGACCGCTTGTTTCGTTGCTTTACCACCCATTGTTACAGAACTCCAATTGTTTGCAGGATCGCCATGTAATGTGTAATGTAATGAGGATACTGGGTGTAGTAGGATAGTAGAAGGGCCTCTGACTAGGTGGTGCTGCTGGTCACTTGGTGGGTCATCCCCCAGGAATAAAACAACTACCTGTTTCACTGGGACATGTTCTATTTAATATTTACTATACATTAACCACTAACACTAATTGACTACTCTTAGATTACTACTTAGAATGAATGATACTGACTGTAATCATCCTTTCATGAATGACCATCATAATGACTTAATAATAATAATGAATCAATAATGAATTAATAATGAATCAATAATGAATTAATAATGAATTAATAATGAATTAATAATGAATTAATAATGAATTAATAATGAATTAATAATGAATTAATAATGAATTAATAATGAATCAATAATGAATACTTAAAATACTATTGTTACCTATATATACAAAGAGTCAAGTTCACTATAAGTAAACATACATGATACTAGATAATGTTTATTTGCTTTGACATTGACTCGTACGTGTAACCTTTATATTTATTATTTATAAAACAATTCGTGGTTTATTGGAATTAGCTGAAGGGAATTTATTCGATAATATTTTAAATAATTAATGACTTAATGTTTAGGCCAAAAGGCATCACAGTACAATTAACAGTGAGTTATTCCTCGTTTTTATAATTTTTTTTTACACTAAACTCAGTATGTATGATTTCTAAATAACAAGCTTTTTCAAAATCTGTAAAAATATATAGGGTATCCCATTTAAATTAAAGAAGTTGATGGCATTTCCGGTTAAACCGAAAGTATATTATTAACAAAAAAATGTATTTTGTTCCATTGCACTTACCTGCAAATTTTCATAAATATCGTTCTTTTCGTTTAAAAGATATTTACTTGGTTACATACTTTATCCCAATCCCGTATATAATTGCCTCGAGTCCTTTGACTAAATAAATAATCCAATAGGGAAAGTTTATCTCCCGTTAGTGTTTCAAAATATTCTGGTACTGCTGACAACTACCGAGGTTGAAGTGTTATATGAAAAAAACTAAACTTATTTTCCGGCAATAATCGCCAGGAGATCCTATCGAATACGTCGACATATGGTCGTTTTGTGACAATCTCCCATAAAATTGTTTACGTGTGATGATAGATCGGTCTTGGAATCGGCACGTGTTGCCCTATATCAATCAGATTATAATGATTGTAACTAGGGTATGTTTGGATATTTGCTTGAGTATTAATAATACGTGTTTAGTTGGATTGGTTATATTAAGAAAATAAAAAGTTTGCGGTTTTTGTTTGTACTGTACAAGGATTCTTGGTTATTTGTCCCACAGGGTAATAAACCATTGCTAAATGAAAGTTATTTCAATTTTCCTAACAAATTTCCATTGCAATTTTTGCATTATTTTTTTTAGTAGTCTAAAGTGTTTCGCTGCAGACTGTACGGGCTTCTCGACCGTGTTCCCAGTGGTCATCCATCCAAGTACTAACCGCGCTCGACACTGCTTCACTATAATTATCGGATCGGTGGCGTTCCACTACAGTGCTGGGTCGACACCCTTTTTCATTATTTCACGGAATTATTTGAAAACAAAATATAAATTTAGATTTAATTTTAAATCATGAACCAAAACTGTGGAAACGGCGCAGTTGACATGGGGAAAATATCATAATAAATGTTAATGAACACAAGACAGAGTGACAAACCGATAAAGACGTAGTGGCATAGCTTAATTCAGGCACAAAAGACATAATGTACCTTTCCATTTGTTTTAATTGGACATACGCGGTCAGTGATATCCACATAAAATTAAAGTGTCTTTGATACATTCAGGGAAGTATGACGTAACGAGAAACATTCGTGAATTTTACTGTAAGAAACATATATTAGTCAAGAACGATTTTGCGATAGCGAGGGTTGGCAATAAAGTTCGAGACTAGTAAATATACTTACATCCCGTGAAGTATGCAAGATTTTTTTCGTCCCCGCAGAACTTATTCTAGGATTATTATTAATTTAATTCGATACTTTTTGCATGAATTTATGGACAGATTTAACCGGTGTCTATAGCGTCATAAGCATTGTTATTTTATCAACAACGTCAAGCGAACAGTTTATTATCAAAAGTTTGAGAAATTGAAATTATTGATTTGTATAACAGCCAAATGGTTATAGAAGTATCAGCAAATATCGCTTGAAAAAATCAAGGAAAAGGTATGGAACAACGTGTTAATCCTTCAAGAAATGGTGCCAATTAAAGACTGCTACTGCAGTTTCAGAAAACGTGCTTTTGGCATACTTTCACGAAAAATCTGAAAGTCTCCATCAAGTTTATATTGCAAATATTCCATGCTAAAGCCCACCGTTTTCATAGAGTAAAACAAAGTTATTTCCAAGTGAGTTTCGACCATTTTTTAAAAGAAGAAATGACGAGTATAAACACAAAAAATCTATTGTGTGTCAGGTCTTGAAGGTTGTAATGATAATGAAAATTGCTGGAGCGTTCCGTTATAGTGAACTCTGTGCAATGAAAATGGACAATATTGAATTAAGGCTTGAAGTCATAATTTTTACTATTCCTCATTCCATAAATGGAATGGCACATAAATCTACAGTGACTGAAAGTGATGATGAGAAGGTTTGTTCTTTTAAAATAGTTCGATATTACATTGTTATAAGATCCCACATGACGAATTTTAATCCTGGCTTCTTTATGCGATATCAAAATGAAAAGTGCTTAAACCAGCCTGTCGGGAAAAATTTGATTTCTTCCATTCCAAGTAAAATTGCCAAATTTCTGAACTTTCAAACCTCTAAGGAGTATACTGGCCACTCCCTTAAAACAACGTCGGCTACTTCATTAGCGAATACTGGAGTGAATACTGCAACGATTGCGGAAAGTTGTGTAGCGGAGAGCGTCAGTAATAAAAAGGAAGTTGCAAATAAAATTTTATACAATATAACGAAGCCTGAAGTCTCCTGCAGTACTTCAAGGGTAACAAAAAACTTGGTTAGAATGGAGAAATTATGGAGTAAGAACATTTCATACAAACTGAGAAAACATTTATCTAAATTTCGTAGATAATGATAATGATGATAAATTGTACTATTAATATTCATATAAATAAATAAGATAGACGTTTTATATAGCATAAATTATTACCATCCAAGGGTGATAAGTTGACTTACTATCCGTTGTCAAGGACAATCGATACCTTTCTCCTTCAAAACAGTGTCAAAATGCGTTATTTACAATATGAGTGATTCAGAATCCTACGGCACAGCACATAGGAGGTTATTTGATAGAAGAGGGACATTTACCAAAATTGAACACTGCAGATATCCTGGAATTCCTCAGTGAAATAGGACCAAAGGAGCTACTAGTCTCTGAGACGTTCCTCAGGAACTAAGTAGAAGTAAGGGGGCACAATAGATCTTTTAGGTCTCAGTGAATGTCACCCCATTATACATATATACATACATATAAGGAGGAGAAAAAAAACTTGAATATTAATATTAGTTTTCCATTATTTTTTTTTAACTTCAAGAGAAATAAATGATTTTCCAAAGCCGATATTGCCTTAATATTGTCATGTCACTGGGTTTTGTAAATTGCCTACATGGCATCTAGCATGTTTACTGTTTTGCACTGTTATCGGTAATCGAAATGCCTTGTTGTCCAGTAGAACGAAAAGCGATTTGATATCCGCAGGAGGTAGCAAGCCAGTTTTAGCAAAGTCGATCGAGGGGGGTGTGGCTGTTTAGGTCTATTCGCCGTTGTACAGGATGTATCACTTTACTTACACAGGAGAACAATGAAAATAATTTATCTGTAGAGAAAGAAAAAGTGAAACCGTCCACTTTTAAATTGTTTCCCATTATTTTGATAAATTGATAGTTTCAACCCTTACACTGTGAAATTCATACATATCAATGTTTAAAAATACTCATTATTTTTATTTCACAATATTTTTTATACCTGTCTATAAAATCAACTGCTCTTAATGTGATACAGTATATATTGGTCAAACAAGAAGAAATCTTAATATAAGGTATAGTGAGCATCTTGGAGCCTACAGAAACAAGCACCCTGACAGATCAAATTACGCAAAACATTCGTTAGAACAAAACCACAAACCAAATTTGAACAATCAAATACAGTTACTACATGACTTTCAGAATTATAGTAAACTTAACTTTTTAGAGTCTTTAGAAATAAGAAGGTACTCCAATGATCCTCAGTATACTCTTGTAAATGAGCAAATAGATACTTTACAATCTCCTTTGTTAGACTGTTTGACCGATATAATCTAATGTGTTTCCACCTATCTTTTCTAAATTCTGCTCATCGCGAAAATATGTACCTACATATATACACCTTTTAACTTAGCTAATAATACACTTGTTCACTTTATTTAATTTCACTATCTATATGATACCTATTACCATCCTACCCTAAAAGTATTCCTTCCATTTTCTTAGTTACATAATAAACAATGTTTTCATTCCACCTCTTGAAAATGATGTATAAACATCGAAACCGGTCGGGTCTAAGTTTTTTATTGTGAAATAAAAATAATGAGTAATTTTAAACATTGATTATTTTGATAGTAAAAATAATAAATACATTTATTTTTTTCCGTCTATTATGTTCTAAACTATTGAAATTTTATAATTTAAAGTTAAAGTCAAATTTTGTGTTGTGTTATTAAGAGCCCTTTCAGACTAGGATACTGTATCTGAGATACGCGTATCCCAGATACAGAAAATACATGTGTTTAGTATCGCGATACTGTATGCCGTGATGAATGCAGTGTGAATACCTACATTTAAACACATGTATTTTCTGTATCTTTGATACGCGTATCTCAGATACAGTAACCTAGTCTGAAAGGGCTCTAACTGGACACATGAAATTGGTTTCAAGTTTGAACAAAGTAATAGTCCAAACAAGAGGGTTCAATAAAACTCAAAGTCCAAACCACAATAATTCAATTTGTCCACTAGAACTTCTTGCGGTACGATCTAAAAGGTTACAGTTTATCAGAAAATATTCCAAAGAAAGAGGTACCAAAGGCTGAGACGTCGATTTTTAGCAAAGGTAAGAAGAGGAAAGCATGGTAAGATAATATTATATTAACTCAGTCCAAGAAAACAGACCAGTTAACACAGGATATCCTATGGATATCCATATAATGTCCATGATTGGTCCATATGGACATGGACACAGAATGAACATCCAATGAATGTCCATTTACCGCTAGTATAATGGATATCCGTTCTCTGTATCTGTAGAGTAGGGAGGGTGAGTGTAGGCTCACAGCACTTAGGCCACATATGACCCATTGTACATCCTCCCGAGGAGTTGTCCTCCTAGGTCATCGTCCATCCTGTCCTTCTCAGGAAGGTGAACAGGTCACCAGGAGACATCTCCTTTATATCGGCAGGTGTAGGCCAAGACTCACCGAACACACACTCTCTTATCGACGATAACTCCGGACACTCGCATAGGACATGCCTGACAGTCTCATCTTCCTGTTCACACATCCTGCATAGAGATGTGTCCACTAGCCCCATAGTATGGAGGTGTTTCCTTAGTTGACAGTGGCCAGTCAGGAATCCCACTGTTATACGTAGGTTTCTTCTGGTCATCGCCAAGTATTTTTTCGGCGCCATCTTCCCAGGGTCGCCCAGGGTGATCCTGGCAAAACTGCATCCTTTGATTGCCTCCCATCTCTCAAGGGATTGAGCATGGGTGTAACGTTTGGCTAGTTCCGCAATTGTCGAATCCGTCAGGCCGTAGGTGTCACTGGGTCCAAGAATTTTCAGTCCAGCGGCTTCCCTGGCTAGAGAATCAGCAATGCGATTTCCTTTACTCCTGTCGTGCCCTTTAACCCACCTCAGGATAATATTGTTATCTGCCGAGGCGTTAGCTAAATCTTGGTGGCACTCTAGTACTAGTCTTGATATAACACGTTGTCTGTTCAAGGCTAATAGGGCTTGTCTACTATCAGTGCAGATTATTATGTTTTTGTCAGAAATTCCTTTTCTGATTAGTTCTTTTGTGGCAATTGAGATACCAGCCAGTTCTGTTTGAACTACGCTGGTATTGTTTCCCATTCCCCACTTGATCCTTAGGCTTAGTGCTCTCGAGTAAACTCCACATCCTGAGCCTTCATTCATTTTTGAACCATCTGTATAAATGCGTATTGCATCTGCAGCATCTGGCTCTGTGTTGTGTTTTATTTGTATTTTGTAGGGTTTATTAAACAAAAATCTGGGTTTAATTGCATCATTGGCTGCCTGCAGCAGAGGTAGCGCAGTAAGCGCTTCCTGCCATAGGCTTAACCGCAAATTGCCCACTCCTACTTCGGGGTTTACACCAGCCTTGCGCAATCGTACCATGGCCATCAACGCAACCTCCTTGACATACAGGTCCAGAGGGGTCAGACCAGTAATAAGCTCCATTGCTGCGGTTGGTGTTGTTCTCATGGCTCCTGTTATGTTTAAACAGGCCATTCGCTGTATTTGATATAGTTTTTGAATGGCCGTTTGAGGACATTCACTGGATCTTCAGTTCTCGTTCACCACTGGACGTGAAGATTTATCTGAATGATGGACGTCCATTGGACATTCATTGTTTATCCTTTGGTCGAATCGAAATATGCACTCATTGAAAATGTACTAGGTCCGCTATATTTTATACTTATACCTTCTATTTGCTAGTCGAATAATTTTTTACACTCGTAATGAGTACCTATTATATTTTTAATTTCATGTAATGCAAAAAAACCAAATGAAGGTAGTAAAAGTTAAGACCCGGGCGGCTAATGGAAATGGCATTACATAAAATGTCTATTTGTATCTGATTTGGAAGGAGGAAGAGTGCATAAGGCTGAATATCTGTGGATTCTTAAAAATGAATAATAATTTGATAATAGACTGTGTAGACAGCTTTTCTACAAAATATATCCAGTTCATGTCCTAAATGTATCCAGTTCATATCCCAGATATATAGTTCACGTCCATAACAAGTACATGGGATGTACACATCTGTGGTTTCGTAAAAATAAATAATAATTTGATAATAGACTGTGTAGACAGCACTTGTACAAAATATAACCAGTTTATTTCATGAATGTATGCAGTTCATGTCCTAAATGTATCCAGTTCATGTTCTAGATATATATTTCACGTCCATAACAAGTACCTGGGATATCCATATCCTATACTGTTCATGTCCAAAACGTATGCAGTTCAGGTCCATGGAAAGTGCATGAGATGTCCATGGTTTATTTATCATGTCCAGTGAATGTACATATTTGTACAAGCTATATCCATTCCTAGTACGAAACGGACATCCATGGGATACAATTGGATATCCAATGGATGTCCATAGGATATTCTTCTGGACTTGAAAGGATATCTTATGGATAACCCTTATGTCGAATGTGGATAACCAATGGACATCCATTGTATGCTCATGAGTTATCTGGGAGGTGGGTGCTGAATATATATTATAATATACAGGAGGAGAGGACGATTTTGTTGAAAATGCAAGTATAGTTTTTTAATGTAACCGAAAACCCTACGACTACCATGATAATATTGTCTGCAAAAAATGGTTCAATAAAAAATTTATAATAAACCCATGAACAAAGTCGATTACTATCCACGATTCCATTTTCAAGTTAATCTAAACAAAATAACTGGATTGGGTCGAATCTTAAGATATCAATATTCAAGAGAGACTTATGAAGTACTAAATGGGAAATTTGCCAAAAAGAGAGTATTATGCATCTACAGGGTGTCACAGGATAACTATTCCTAAAATATTTTAATAAATGACAGAGGGCACTTAAATAAACATTTTTTATTCATAAACTAGTGTCCGGAAATTCTTCAATATCGAGATAAAATGAAATAAAATTGAATCATTGCAACTTTTGAAGAAAAATAAAACTATTTTCGTACTTGTCATTCCACGTGTGTCACAAATGATTTCTTATTAGACAAGTGTGTTTAATGATCATTTTACCTGTCACAAATTAGTGTTTGATTAAAAATGTATCATTTTACAAATATCGTTAATTCGCCATTCACAGGTTACATCATCAAGTATTATTTCTAGCGTAATGTTTCTTAACTCAATTGCTTCAATTTAGAAAGTAACTACTCTTTCCTGATGTAATTGTTTTTGAAGATTTCCAGTTTATCTTGACAACGAAAAATTTCCGAACACTAGTTTATTAATAAAAAATGCTTAATCAAGTACCCTCTGTCATTAATGAAAATTAGGAATAGTTATTCAATGACACCCTTTATAAGGGAATTCACATTCAAATGGCATAAAGTAAAATTGTGTGAGTATTTCGAATTATAGAATTTTTGGGATGGCATTTAAAAAATGAAAATTCGTCAACTCACCCTAAAATACTCTGCGACTTCAGATATTGCTTCAAAATTGTTGCCAGACGAACATGTTCAGCTTTGTACAAGTCCATAACTAAGTTTGTATGATATTTTGTATTAATATTTTATCAAGTTGGTATTTTATAAATATCTACGCTACTGATAGTCCCTGCATGGGTCCTATCGCATGAATTCAGAGTTAATTAAAACGACTGTATCGTTAAAATTGACTGTCGTTTAATTGGTCCACTTGATAGTTTCGGTGTTTTCTAAATGAGACCTTCAGTGCACACGAAGAGTATTCGTTGAATGTCGTATCGGTGAAATCGATGTCCAGAGGTTTTTGTAATAGTCGTTAACATACATTGTATTTTCTAATATTAAATGGTCGTTTAATATGAAGATAAAAATTTAATTTCGGAAAAATAAATTCCAATTATTAGGCAAATGTGTAAGAATATTATGAGTCAAGTTTTGTTTAACGGAAATCGATTGAAAATAGCTATTTGTTTAGCCAGGGAGGAAGTATTACTTCTCCTTAGGAAGGAATTTACCAAACAATCGTTACTTCATTCCTCATTATAAGTAATATACTGGAGGAGTTTAATGATCGTTTTCTGAATAAACAGCTTTGTCAAATATTGGGTTTATGTTAAAAATTATTCACTGTTTTATTCGACAAGGTTTTGTCTGTAGTATATTGAATATTCACTTGCTTATCTAACTATTTTTTTTTGTTTCCAAATTGATATGTTTTTTAATTGAAGCAAGTTTTTTTCTTTTGTATTTTCGAGAATTTTACATCAGTTAATTTTTTCAGTCAACTGTGATCTATAGTTTGGCAAGTTTATCTGAAACTGAGAGAAATGCAGTCGATAACATTCAATATTGCCACGTTTAACTATAAAAAAGCTAAAGTGCTAAGTTTTTAGTGATAATAATTAGGAAATGGACTTTTTATTATTAACAATATTAACAATATGATTAAACGTTAATTTTTCAAACTGATTGTTCCTTGGATTTTGTCTATTAACATTATTTTTTCAATTTATGAATCTTAAAAGTTGAACACTTTTCAAAATTTGTTATGGGCACAAGCTGTGGCAGCATTGCGCGAAAACCGTAATTTTCCTGCCCTCCGAACTAACTCAATTGGTGGAATTTATCGAAACCTTCGTTGCTTAGCGACCAGCTGACTTCCTATTGGCAAGCGCATGCGTGTGTTCCTCCCTCTCACTTTGTCAAATGACTGACATTGATTATCCAGTGGCGTTGGTATTGTCAGTGTCAGATTTTGAACTATTTCGTATCCATAATGAATTCAAGTACGATTCTTAACATTATTTGTTTTTAACAAATACCGTGTTTTGAAAAATACCTTACCATCAAAGCAAAGCAAAAATTAGTTTCTATATATAATTACTATATAATAATAATAATAATTGTTTTTTAAACTTTTATAAAAATAGGTACCGAACGCCATTGGTACGTTTTTGACAGATATCCGCCATGTTTCCTCACCCCTTACCGATGCCGTGTATCTTCAGATAAACTTGCCAAACTATAAAAGGCAATAGCTGACTTACAATGTTGATTCGGATCCCTAGTAGGGTAGGCCAGAAATGATTTTTAATTTTTTTTTTCTTAGTTACCATGAAAATCTCATCCGACATGACAAAAAAAAAGCTCTGGTAAGACCTGAGCTCTTAATATTAATATTAAGAGGTGCCTCACTGCTATTTTTGATTTCCCATTTAAATAACACAGGAAATTTTGTTTTTTTTTGTTTGAATTTTTACTGGACACAAACAAATAATTGTTTAGCGTGAATCAACACATATTCTTATAGGAAATTTACCGATCTACAAAAAAGGTTTAGAACATTTTTTGGCTGAGTCAACTCATTTAAAGTTATTTGTAGTTAAAGTCCAACAGAAAATTATAAAAAATGATTTCCACAATTTTTCATCCTATATTACAAATTAATGGCTAACAAACATAACAAATCATATTTTTCGTAAAACTTATCGAGTGTTTAGAGACTCAACCATAAAATTTTCACAAAATATCGATAATCGTTTAATCAAATCAATTTTTCAAGTACTTAACTTAAACAAAAACTTAGAACTCTACTCTGTGTAAGTGATGACTTAGAAACATTAATCGTTTCCTGAAAAAATATTGTGTCCTATTTGCTTTTGACTCTCAGGAAATGTAAATTAATAAGGGTTGGGAGCACCAATTAAGTAAATCGGTTTGCAGCTCATTTTTAGAAAACAGCAAAAAATTGCAATATTAAAACATTTCACTTTTCTGTTACTAAAGACAATAATCAACTACGAATCAAAACGACACAAAATATCAGACAGTAAACAAAGTTGGAGAGATTGACGTAACTTTGAATAATATTTATTTACTTATATTGCCACATAGGTGTCGCTAAGATCGATAATTACAATGACTTAAGCGGTAAAATACAAACATAGTAATGAAAATTAACAATTAAGTTCAGCATGATAAGATTGCATAAATTTTTTTTATGAATTAATTAAATAAAAAGAAGATAAATCGAAAAAATATGATTTGTTATGTTTGTTAGCCATTAATTTGTAATATAGGATGAAAAATTGTGGAAATCATTTTTTATAATTTTCTGTTGGACTTTAACTACAAATAACTTTAAATGAGTTGACTCAGCCAAAAAATGTTCTAAACCTTTTTTGTAGATCGGTAAATTTCCTATAAGAATATGTGTTGATTCACGCTAAACAATTATTTGTTTGTGTCCAGTAAAAATTCAAACAAAAAAAACAAAATTTCCTGTGTTATTTAAATGGGAAATCAAAAATAGCAGTGAGGCACCTCTTAATATTAATATTAAGAGCTCAGGTCTTACCAGAGCTTTTTTTTTGTCATGTCGGATGAGATTTTCATGGTAACTAAGAAAAAAAAAATTAAAAATCATTTCTGGCCTACCCTAATCCCTAGTCATTGTTGAAAACTGACTTTGGGGTTTTGTTTGGAATAATTTGAAACGTCTTCACCTGAATTCTCAGCTTCTAAGATGCATTAGCGGATTTGCAAACGCAAAAAACCATGTTCCGGCACTTTTTGGTTTCTTTTTTTTTCTTATTTTCTTGGGAATCAAACCACAATAATGTTTTTTTATTTTTTTATTTCAACGTTTCGGTAGCGTTCCAGCTACCGTTGTCAAGATTAACTAATAATGAATTCCCAAGAAAATAAGAAAAAATAACAAGTAATGCCACAAGGAACTTATCGAAGATATTTTTGGTTTCTGTCTCAGCCGCTAATCAATATTTTTTACGTTCTTTTTTTAGTTTTACTTATAAGAAAATTTCCCAACGAAAACTTATGGGGGCGGATGGATTTTTAAACTGTCTACTACAGAGTATTTTGTATTATTTCTCAAATTAGCGCGGGAGCTGGTTCCGGCTCAAAAATGAAAAAAAAGCCAGGAAAATCAAAAATTGTGAGCATTTTCATTAAATAAGGCTTTCTAGTAAGCTATAAAGTTACCTATAAAAAGATATCAATACGAAAAAATTTGAAAATATAATAATAATAATAATGTGAATTAATTTAAAAAAAAACACCTTTTCCGAAATGTCACGTTTTTCTTGCTGAGACGATCTTTATGTTCAGCTTTTCTTTATGTTATTTACGTATGTATGTATATTGGGGTAACACTGACTGAGACCTAAGAGATCTAATGTGTCCCTTATTTTAACTTAGTTCCTGAAGAAAGTCTCAAAGAGTAGTAGCTCCTTTAGACCTATTCTGTGGAGAAATTCTAGGATGCCTGCAGGCTTCAGTTTAGGAAAGTGTCTATCTAGAAGTCTTCTAGGTCATATGCTCTAGGAGTATGTGGATGGAGGTGTCTTCTTCCAAACCACATGATCTACATACTTCTTCCTCCACTATTTTATGCTTGTTCAGGTGCCCCCAAAAGGGTATTTCAGTTCCCCTCTTTGCTAGTTCATCTGCTATTTCATTTCCTTTTATTCCAGTGTTTCCTAGAATCAACAGTAAAGTTACTATATTATTCTCACCTAGTTCATTGAGTTTGCCTAGGCAGTCCCATATTATTTTGGAACTGATTACACAAGAACTCAATGTTCTAATGGCTGCTTGACTATCGGACATTATTATAGTCCTTTGCTTTCTATATCCTTTATCAATATTGACCTAGGCACACTTTTCTATTGCGTGAATTTCCGATTGGGATTTTTCCCAAGCTTTCGGAGTATTTGGTTCCTGGACCATACACTCCTATCCCAGTTCCTTCTATTGCTTTTGAGACGTCTGTGTACTATTAAATGACATTATTTCCTACTCTGTTAATGGTTTTTGAATCCCATTCCTTCTTGTTGCTTGATTTCTTATCGAATTTCATTGGAAACTTTTTCATCTTATCATCTTGTGGCATATCCTAGGTTTTCTGATTTCTAAGAAGCGGGAAGTGTTCTTTTTTTAAATGATTCCCTCCAGTCTTAGCCTGTATCTTGTTCTTCCTGCAACACTTTTCACCACCATATGCATTGATGTGAGGTTGAGAATCACGTTGTTAGGCACGTTCTCATTGCATGTACAGGATGCTCTTTGAATTTTGAGGAGGTTTTCTCTCGTCGTCAATAGGCTAGTTTTATTAAGCCACGCTATTGGGTATAATTAATGACCCAGTAGATCCACTTTACACTTCACAATTTTGGTTCTTGTCTCATATATTCGGTATTGAGTTTATATTGTATTGGGATATGAGGAAGAATATTGCATGGATCATATGCAACTTATAGAATTGCCTTCGGCATCATCAGCCTTTAGGTTTTTTGTGCTCTTGGTTGTGCCGTTTATGTGAAGAGACCAGTGGCGCTTATTCGGCTAGACAGTCTTTTCACTAGGTTTTTCTTGGAAAAATCCTTCCTTGGATGCTTTACTCCTAGGTGTCTATATCTCCAATGAGACAATGCTTTACATTCGAAGATAATGTGAGAGGTTGTTTCCTCCTCCTCTATGCACAACCTATATATGCCGATTGTATGCATGTGCTTCCTTGGGGTACAGTGACCGGTGAGTAATTCCGTCACTCTCCTTATCTGGCCACTGGTGAAGTTTAATATTTCGTTATTCAGTCTCTCCGAGGATTTATGACCAGGAGTTTGCTGTGCTCCTGTTTTGGCACGTGTCTCCAGTACGACTGGACTGATCTTTGGTTTGAATCCACCGAGATGTACAACCACGTGCAGCAGTTTTCATATCCCAAATACTTGTGATGCAGTTTCAGACCCTAGCTTTGCTAGCGTGTCTGCTTTTTCATTGCATACGATTTAGTTAATATCGTATATTTGAATTGTTTTTGTTTAAAAAAAAATGTAGCTGTATCAGAAAAAGGCCTGCAGTACCTATCATACAAGTTTTCCGTTTGTCAAATATCAAAAGAAAAAGAAAAACTTTAAGCCAACTGTTATTGTAATATTTAATATAAATTAAAACATCAAACGTATCAAAACTACCAGCGAGAGAATAAATTTCTCTTTTGGCTGTTAACCTAATGACCGCCCATGCTCATACGACATACCCATATCACAAAATCAAGCGGCAAACAACACACTTCATTAGTACGGAGATGATCTCCAGGTTATAGTGTTTATGGACAAACATAGTTGGCTCACGTCACGTATGAGGGTAGAGAGCTGTGATTGCTTTTAACTCTGTATAAATGGCGGCTACGCTTCGATACCGACGATGGTCGTCATCAAGAAGACGTGACATAACAGTGTCGCCCCTTTTTATATACGCGAGTTCTCGACGCAGTGGTAGGGCTTTATATTTTTATTCAGGGTTTTCTTTTCGATCAAAAATTTTAGGTATTTTTTTAACTGATATGTATGTATGTATGTATGTATTTTGGGGTAACATTCACTGAGACCTAAAAGATCTATTGTGCCCCCTTACTTTTACTTAGTTTCTGAGGAGAGTCTCAGATA
Organism: Lochmaea capreae; assembly: GCA_949126875.1. Classification (NCBI taxonomy): domain Eukaryota; kingdom Metazoa; phylum Arthropoda; class Insecta; order Coleoptera; family Chrysomelidae; genus Lochmaea; species Lochmaea capreae. The sequence continues at coordinate 30,164,061 of OX421401.1, read as the reverse complement.
CTAGTAGCTCCTTTAGTCCTATTTCCCGGAGGAATTTTAGGATATCTGCAGGCCTCAACTTAGGTAACTGTCCCTCTTCTATCCAGTAGTCTCCCAGGTACTGTGCCCTAGGATTCTGAAATACTGTGCAGTTCGCAAGTATGTGGATGGAGGTTTCTTCTTCCATTCCACAAAATCTACAATCTTCTTCCTTCCACTATTTTGAGCTTTTTAAGGTGTCCATTCAGGCGACAATGTCCCGTTAGGATTCCTGTTAAAACTCTTAGTGCAGTTCTGCTTTGACTTATGCATTCATTTGATCTCAACTGGTTGTAGTCACCCAGAAGAATCTTTGATTGCCTAAGCCCTACTAGATCTTTCCAATTGTCAGATCTTCTCTTTTCTTCGGCTTTACCTATTTTTTCCAATATTATATTGGAGCTGATTCCGCAAAAGGGTTCCGGCCCCCAAAAGGGTATTTCAGTCCCCCTCTTCGCTAGTTCATCTGCTATTTCGTTTCCTTCTATTCCAGTGTGTCCTGGAATCCACAGTAAGGTGACTATATTGTTCTCGCCTAGTTCATTAAGTTTGCCTAGGCATTCCCACACCATTTTGGAACTGATTACACAAGAACTCAGCGCTTTAATGGCTGCTTGACTATCAGACATTATGATAATCCTTTGCCTTCTATATCCTTTGTCAATATTGAACTGGGCACACTTTCTTATTGCGTGAATTTCCGCTTGAAAGATACTTGGGGTTTTCCCAAGCTTTCAGAGTGTTTGGTTCCTGGCCCGTACACTCCTATCCCAGTTCCTTCTATTGCTTTGGAGCCGTCTGTGTACCATTGAATGGCATTCTTTCCAAGTCTGGAAATGGTATTTGGATCCCATTCCTTCTTGTTGCTTAATTCCGTAACGAATTTCTTTGAAAAATTATACTTTTTCATCATACCATCTTGTGGCATGTCCCAGGTTGTCTGATTTCTAAGAAGTGAAGAGGTGGTTTTTTTTTAATGATTCCCTCTCTACTTAGTCTGTATCTTGTTCTTTCTGCAACACTCTCCACCACCATATGTAATGGTGTGAGGTTGAGATTTTTAACTGATAAGAATAATCATAGATTAGAAGAAATTGAAAAAAAACTGCACAGGCTCGAATTTCGAGTACCTAGAGGGCTGGTCCTGCATATCTGCAGATACCTTGTGGAAGTAATAAACGAATAGCTCTGGGGATGGTCTACAGGTATTCTTGTGATAACCTGTTATTTTTTTGGAAGAACGTATAAATGTTACCGTAACGGGCTAGTAGGGCTTGGACAATCAAAGATTTTGATGGCTGACTACAAACGGTTGAGATGAAATGAATGCATAAGTCAAAGTAAAACTGCACTAAGAGTTTTAACAGAGATCCTAACGGGACCTCTGGAGATCTTTTAGGTCTCAGTGAATGTCATCCCAACATACATACATACATACCGTAACGCCACGCTTTGAGTAGCGAGAAGAGTGATTTGTGTGCTTACTCCTTACTTGTTACGGTAATCAGTAACTTTTTGAGGCATCCTATGAAGTTTTTTGGCACAACATCGTTAAACCAAATAAATCTGATTTATTTATCTAATTTGTTCATAGCTGGAATATTTAGTATTTTCACGGAACGTGACATCATAAATTGTAATTAACAGCCGACAATAACAAGAGGAGGAACAGCCACCGGCGGCGATCGTTAATAGGGGATGTTTTCTGTGCAAGGATTTTTCTACGACAAACAAAACAACCATCTAAACAAGAAATTTTCCGCGAAACTACAATTAAAGTTTAAGGATTTCTTATTATCGATGTCCAAGACGTTCCAGATCAAAAAGAAGAAGACAAAAATGGTGTTTATTTCAAGATAATAGAGTTTACACTCGATTCCTGAAGTTGAACAACAACAGGATTTAATTGGGGATGCTGGATACTATTTAAATAGACTGGAAAGTAATTAAAATTGGTTTAAAATCATTGACAACATTTTCTAGTTCATTTCGGAGAAATATACATCGAGTTTTACTTGAAATTGTCGATGCACTTTCAAAAAAAGAATCGTACGAATTAAGTTTTTTTCAATATTTTTTCTTTCTCAATCGCGCTACTATTAAACATTCCAGTATTAGATGGATGTTAAAAGAATATTCCGTCGGTTAATAACTGAGTGACAGTAAATTATTTTGTCGTTTGATGTGATGGTGTATTTGTTTAATGGAATGAATTAGCCAGGAGCTTCCTATTTTGTCCATGTCGAATTTTTTTCCGGAACGTATATATATATAGTCGGCGTCGTCCACACAGCACGTCAGTCGCCATCGGCTCTGTAAATACAGAGAAGGGCTGCATATATTCTATTTTGAAATACTTAAGATTTTTTTTAAGTGATTTATTTTGCCGCATAAAATCATGCAGCTTGTTATCTACCCCTACCTATAGTTTGGCAAGTTTATCTGAAGCCGTGAAAGGAATGCAGCCGAAAACATTCGATATTGCCACGTTAAACTATGAAAAAGATAAAGTGCTAAGTATGTAGTGATAATAATTAGAAAATGGACTTTTTATTATTAACAATATTAACTATATGATTGAACGGTAATTCTTTAATGCGTTTGTTTCATTGAATTTTGTATATTAACATTATTTTTTCAATTTATGAATATTAAAAGATGAACACTTTTCCAAGACCTAGTGGGATTGGGACCACTATCCCTTCAAGGTACGGAGATGGATGTTGAATATCTCGAAGTGATTATTGACTCGAGATTAACATGGACCAAGACTTGCTTCTACCTCATTATTGCAGGGTGCATGAGAAGCTTGCCAACGGCAACACTAGAAGCCTTATTTGGCAACCTCGTGATAATGAATGAAGCAAGGATGGAGTTATTTAGGCTGCAAAATAAAATAAACAACAAAACAGGACACATATTCACAGTTCTAGATGATTCCAGATGTATGCCTTCTCCTTTCTCTTTATGGACCTCTACATATCCTTAATACAGGTGCGACATAACAATATTAACTGACAGCCAGCAGTCCTTGTAGCGTTAAATAGCCGCAAGGTAACATCCAGACTAGTAGAGAGGAAAGCCAAAAGGTTTTAAATGAACTTTCCGGTCCGAAGACTGATACCAAAATGGGTACAAAGCCAACATAGACTACAGTGGAAGAATATTCCAAATATCAGTAGGAATCAGCTGGGAATCATTACAGGTTATCTAACGGGACATGCCCGGTAAAATATCACCTGCATAAAGTAGAGTTGTATAACGGGGATCTCAGCTATAGACTTTGTGACATGGATACCGAGAATGTAACCCATGTCTTATCGAACTGTGAGGCACTGGACTCGGGGAGGAGGCAAACAACTTTCGGAGAAGCCAATGTGCCACCTGAAACATATGGCATACATTCAGTGGACCTATATCGGTTACTCGAAGGTACGGGGATAACTTGGTGGGTGGACTAAATATGGGAGTAGAGCAGAATAAGCCAACAGACTGCAGGCTCTCGGCCTAAGAAGGGATCCCAAAAAGAAAAAAAAAATCGGTAACGCATCGATACATTTCAGATTATCGCATCACAAATTAAAATTGCAATTGCGATAAACGTAACTGTTGCCTGGCGCTTTTCGCATGTATAATGTGCATATGAAGAGCTTCTTTTGTAGAAAGCTTCAGCTCTTAAAATTAAAAAATGACTAGGATAAGTATTTCCAAATAAATTACTTTTTTCCGAATTTAGCGTTATTGGAGCTCGAATGCAGAGGTTATCGCTGACACTGAGGCCTATTATGCACGGACCACGTACCCTATAGACAACCCGCGCAGGTTACAAGACCTTGAACGAAAATATAGTTACAATCCTGTTCATCGGATGTCGCTAGTAGTCTGAGTAGGCAAATATCATAGCTCACGATTGTAAGCCTGGTTGCCATAATCGGGAGTTCTCTTGTTAAACGAATCTAAAGTGATATCGCTGCTGCTGTGTTGCTGTTAAGGTGTGGTTCCATTAGTTAGTGATGATCGTTGTTATTGTCAGTTGTGACTTGGTTTTGTTTTTGCTTACCGTTGTTTGTACTATTTACTTTTTTTTATTATTGCCAGTTGTGTGTGCTAGTAGCTACTAGGTAATAGTGATTATAAAAATAGACAAAATGCCTTCATTCAAAAAGTGTTGCGTTCCTCATTGCGTCCTAGGAAAAAATGTTTGGTAACAAAATTCCACGCAAAAACGTAATAGAATGCTAAAAAAGGTAATAGATTTTTATTTTTCTTCTTCTTTTTATATACAATTTAGAGGGGTTTATTAAGTAATGCCAACTCCTTGGAAGTTAAATAGTTAGATATGATTTTTCTTGTATATAAGTTAATTGTGGTTTGTAGTTTAAATTTTTATGTAATTTTAAGTGTTGAGATACTTTGTTAGATTTTTATTATTGCAACGAATAAATAAAAAAAGAAAATTTGTAATTGTTTTATTTTTTCCGTACTCTCACGTTATTCTTATTGGGTTTGAATTTCGCGCCATCGTTGGATTTGAATTTTGCGCCATTCTTGTTACTTTTGACGCAGAACAACAGATGAATCTTGACGCTCCTATAATTGTAAGTTGCCTACTAAGCAGGTGCCAGAAACTACTAGCGACATCCGATGATCAAGATTAGAACTATATAATGGGTACGACGTTCTATAACGGGCGTGGGGTATCTATAGGGTAAGTGGTCTGTGCTATTATGAGTCAACAGATAAATCGTTCTACAAAAGTGGTACTGAAATATGTTAGAGCGGCGCTGGAATAATTGCGTTGTTCTTGATGAAGATTGCGACTTTTCAGCCCATGTGTTATACCCGTCTTACTGTGGTCAATATATTACAAATCCGAAAGATAGTTTCACTTGCATCGTGGTTTCAAAAAACCACACAATAATTTTTTTTTGGTTACTCGGCATTAGAAAAACGACGACCTTACACTGTCACGATCAATTTAATAAACAATTAAAACCTCGTACTATAGTTCCGTGCGTTGAAAATAGCGATTTGTCAAAAATTTCGTTTATTTAGGAATTCCCCTAGTACAAAATAATGTTAACTCTTGACTTTTTGTCAATTTGCGTGAAATATTCAAATACAAATCCGTTCCTGAACATATTTGTGGAAACACTCGATTCGGGTGTCGATATATTTTATTTTTTTAATTACAATTTACCCCGACCGTGAACGAAAATCGACAAATTGGGGAGATACTGGAGGATAAAAATTCCTTTGTAAATATGAAAGTTTGTGTTTGGGGTTTAGTAGCAGAGTGGTTTGTAGTCGATTTTATGGATATTGTTTTATATTCATAAGGGCTTTAAATTGCGGGTAGAAATATCCCCCCAAAATTGTTTTATTATTAAGAAATTGATGAGTGCTTAATTTGTTCAGCACAACATTACGTTTTGAAATTTTAATCTCACACACATACACAAACACGAAAATTATCAACTTTACAACTTGTTTGTTGGATTAAACCTTTTTTGATTTTCATTAATGTTTGTGGGCTCTTGCGAAAGGTCTATTATAATAATGATCAATTCTAAATTCCTCAAAGATTATTTCTTGTAATATCGAGAGCGTTCAAAAAATGACGCTGTGAGGGATAACGGAATATTTATGTATGTGAGTGAACATAGTCGTGAGTGATTAGACTGGACTGAAATCCAACCCCATCAAAATCTTCCCAATAACTGAAACTTGAAACCGTTAGATAGTAAACTTATATGGAACAAACAATAAAAAGAGATAACACACAAAGCAAAATGGCTCTAGCATTATGAAAATTCGCAGATACTTATTGATAAATATTTATAAGGAGTTCGAACTCTATGTATTTCAATGTTTGGTAATGGTAGAGGGCGCCAGTGTCAATACCATACCAAAAACATCTGACTGCAGAACAACAGCCTATCATGAGCCTTGCATACACTTTCAGTTCATGGTATTTTATTGGTTGCTAGCTCATTTGACAGTATGTTAGGTAAGTGAGGTTAGGGAACAGAAATGAAAAAGTTTATTAGTAAGAAATCTGTTTTCATCCTCGTCTTTGAAAATATCTAAAATTGTGATCGTTTGGTAGTAAAATATGATATATATATATCTCTTCGGCATGGAATTTTAGAAGACTTTGAAGGGTCGGCGCAGTTATAATTAGTAGGTATAACAAGTCTTCGAAAAAAAAATGTGAAAAAGCCACCCTTGGTTCAGGTAAGTATATTCTAGAACCAATTGTACTTGTATATACCAGAATGGTGTCATCAGTGAAAGTAAAATATTTTGTGAGCAATTTATTGTATTTTTTTCTAGACTTCTCGCGAGTAATGTATATAATTTGAATCCTATCATAATCGTTACGGAATTAAGCAACAAGCAGGAATGGGATCCAAATACCATTACTAGACTTGAAAATAATGCCATTCAATGGTACACAGACGGCTCAAAAGCAATAGCAGGAACTGGGATAGGAGTGTACGGGCCAGGAACCAAACACTCTGAAAGCTTGAGAAAAACCCCAAGTAACTTTCAAGCGGAAATTCAAGCAATAAGTAGGTGTGCCTAGTTCAATATTGACAAAGGATATAGAATGCAAAGGATTATCATAATGTCTGATAGTCAAGCAGCCATTAGAGCGCTAAGTTCTTGTGTAATCAGTTCCAAAATGGTGTGGGAGTGCCTAGGCAAACTTAAAGAACTAGGAGGGAACAATATAGTCACCTTACTGTGGATTCAAGAACACACTGGAATAGAAGGAAACGAAATAGCAGATGAACTAGCGAAGAGGGGGACTGAAATACCCTTTTGGGGGCCGGGACCCTTTTGCGGAATCAGCTCCAATGTAATATTGGAAAAAATAGGTAAAACCGAAGAAAAGAGAATATCTGACCATTGGAGAGATCTAGCAGGGTTTAGGCAATCTAAGATTCTTCTGGGTGACTACAACCTGTTGAGATCAAATGAATGCATAAGTCAAAGTAAAACTGCACTAAGAGTTTTGACAGGAATCCTAACGGGGTATTGTCGCCTGAATGGGCACCTTAAGAAGCTCAAAATAGTGGAGGAAGAAGATTGTAGATTTTGTGGAATGGAAGAAGAATCCTCCATCCATATATTTGCGAACTGCACAGCAATTCAGAATCCTAAAGCACAGCACCTGGGAAACTACTGGATAGAGGAGGGACAATTACCTAGGTTGAAGCCTGCAGATATCTTAAAATTCCTCCGGGAAATAGGACTGAAGGAGCTACTGGTCTCTGAGACTCTCCTCAGAAACTAAGTAGAAGTAAGGGGGCACAATAGATCTTTTAGGTATCAGTGAATGTTACCCCAAAATACATACATACATACATCCTATCATAATAAATATTCTTTCCTACTTTAGTTATCTTTGAATATTTTTAATCACCTTTGGGGACCGAAATCCACATCAATGTTAGGTATATTGGGAGGAATGGGCAACACCAAAACCAGAGATTTTCTAACCGTTGAACAATCAAAGATACTAATAAACCATAACCAAGCTAGTATCAAGGATGAAACGATAGCTGTGGACACTTTCTTAGATATTGATGGACCTTTCAACAAGGTAACTACCAACTCATTGGTAAATGCGTTGAGTAGACGGGGTAATCCTGCGGTAATAAGAATATCCTTTCTGGGACATGAGCAGAAGGTCTTCTCACCACAATTTTGGAAGAGAGAGAGGAGGAGGAGAGACTTAGTGTATGCAGATGACATAGTATTTATGTCAACGGCAAATTCACCACAGTTTTAACCGGAAGAATTCAGAGAGTTACAGCTTTGGAATGAAATACAAAATATCTATATATATATAGAGAAGGGAATACTGGAAGAGAGCAGCACAGTAGTGCAAAGATAGAGGGATGGTAGGAATGAATCAAGGAGTCCTTTAGAAGGATGTAAAAATTTTCCAAGCGGAAATCCACCAGTATGCAATATAAATTGATAGACCGGAATGAACATACCGTTCAATTGCTATCTTCACAGATTGCTGGTGGATTTGATTGAAAGAGTCAGCCAGGGAAAAGTAGTCTAGATAAATGGGACCACAATAGACCATAAAAAGTCACAGAGGAAAAAGCCATTAGGTATTTTATAACATCTGATCTAACAACTAGGTGAGAAGAATCAATGTCTGAACCAGAATAAAAATACTATAAGAGTTTTAACAGGTAGTCTAGGAGGACACTGTCGCCTGAATGGGCACCTCAAATAAGTGGAGTAAAAAGACTGTAAGTTTTGTGGAATGGAAGAAGAAACCTCCATTTATATACTTGCTGAATCCTAGGGCTTGCGAGGCTTCTGTATAGAAGAGGGATGGTTACTCAAACTTAAACCTGCAGGTCTAAAGAACCGGAAGCCGGGGGATGGCCTAAAATTCTAGTCTCTGAGACCTTCATCAGGAGCTGAGTAGAAGGGAGCACAATAGATCTTTTAGAGGTCTGAGTGAATGTCAACATAATACACAGACATACATAACATAGTCGTGCCATTACCCCATTCGATATAAGCAATAATTTATCAATGTATTTGCTTCTCAAATAATGTGAAATGATCCACAGAGCTTGAAATTGTGGAGTTTCAACCATAAAAATTAAAATCGCTGCTTAATAAAGTGAAGAACTTTTCCTTTACAAGTTTTCCAATTTTACGTTTCCATGGAAAAACATCATCTTTTAAAAATGCTTTAAAATTTAATTCCAACAAACAACTCACTCGGAAAATTCGTATCCTTTATTTTATATACAAGCAACCCATATTTTGTTGTTTGGCCGATTTTCCACTCGAAATTTCGTTTATTATTTATTCATCAAGAAACTAATGGAACTGGATACTTGTTTTTGGATTATTGCAACTGATCGTCGAGCATTTTTCGGTGAGTTGAATTCGTTTTTGAATATACATTTAAAATAAACGCTGCTCGGTGTTTTACAGAAAACTCCAAGCGTGCTTAAGTGGATTGGTACTTTTCAGTAACAAAACACGAATAAAAAGGCAAAACTTGCAACTTCTGCGCCACTGAACGTGGCATTTCTATTACTTGTCGTTTTTTTTTGTATTCAATAAACTTTTGGCTGTTCGATATTGAATACAACTGTATGCCAAAATCTGGAAATAGATAATTTGACATTTTTTAGGACATCCATGGTTACCACAATACACACTGCTTTCATCCATTTGTAAAGGATGTAGTGTCTTAAGCTGCGTCCTCACAGAGTCGACATTGTCGATCGACAGCGCCGACTTGTTGTGTACGTTGCAATCGACCGGTGTTTCGGAATTCGGTCCGGGTACCTAGCAAAAGGGCTACCTGCTCACAGGGACCTTGTCCAAATCCGAAAGGGTGATTTCGTAATTCGGTCCGCTGTCGAAACAGGTAGATTTCATGTGGGTATTAAAAGATTATTTTTAGCAATTGTTCTTCTGAAGTGCAGAGTGTATCCGTTATTGTGATTTTGTTTGTTTGTTTGACATGGAAAATATTAATTTCACCTCTATGACGAGTGAAAAGGGTAAGCGTTTATTAATAATAGATGGGTTTAAATTTTGTTTTCAAAAATCATTATCTCAAAAATACGGTGGTTTGGTAGGGGTAGGTTTGGTTGGGTTATTATTGAAAATTATTATAATTTATTCTTCAAAAATTGACTAGAAATACGAAGGTGGTTTGGTAGGGGTAGGTTTGGTTGGGTTATTATTGAAAATTATTATAATTCATTCTACATAAAAATTGACTAAAAATACGAAGGTGGTTTGGTAGGGGTAGGTTTGGTTGGGTTATTATTTCACGTACTGTTTTTATTTTTGACGATACGCATTTAGCGTAAATTTTTAAACATGCCAGTACAACAACAATAAGTGTGTACTGTTGGTCCTAAGCCCAAAAAAAATGTGAAGGAAAATAAAAGTCAAATTAAACAAATAGTAGGTACATGGGACCCAATTCCGAAATCGCATTTTCGCTGGTGTGACCACACTTCGAATTTAATCCATTACAGGTAGTCCCTTCCGCAGGTAGCGGGACCGAATTCCGGTGCGTCCCAATCGACGGTGTCGATCTACAAAATAAATCGATCGACATGTCGAATTGTTTTCATAAACAAGACAAAGTCAGCTTTTATTGAGGCATACAAATTAAAATCAAATCTATGGAATTCCAAAACTAATAATTATAAAAACAGAAACATGAGGCACGATGCCCTTATGGAAATTGCTAATGAATCTTCGTCAGACATGTTGATTAGTCTGATCGACATCATTTCTGCCAACTCTGGTGTGGACGGGTGCAGTTTTGTCGACTTGTTGATCGACCAAGTCCCAGTTTCTTCTATTCTGTGCAAGCTCTTTCCCCTCCTTCCAGCTCTTGTTATTTTTTCCCAGGACACCAGCAATTACATCATCCCATTTCCTTCTAGGCCTTCCTATAGCTCTTATAGTTTTTGATTTGGTTTGCCATATAGACTCGAGTTGTCCATTCTTACCATACGTCCAAACCACTTAGGTTAACATTCATAATTACATAATTTCTCACTCTATCTTTTTTTTTGTGATGCCCTTTATGCCCCGTAGAAATGTCATTCCTATAGCTTGTATTTTTCTCTTTTGCTGTTCCGTGAGTACCCAACTTTCACAACCATAGATTCAGATCGGTTTGAATATGGTTTTGTAAACGATTAGCTTTTCTTTCTTCCTAACAAGCGTGTTACTTAACGAATAGTATAGTTTGGATGCGTTTTCTATTCTGTTAATTTCCGCTTTATTTTTCCCGTCTTTGTTTATCAAGACACCTTTATATGTGAAGTTATCCGTTTGTTCTAATTCTTTATCGCTTAAGTTAACAATAGTTTGAACTTTGTTTTCACCGATCTCCATTATTTTTGTTTTATTCATTATTCACATTAATTTTCAGGTTGTTTTACTTCAGCGCTTCATGCCATAGTTCTAAACTGTTTTGTAGGTCCTTTTGATTCTTGCCACATAATATCATTAAATCGTCTGCGAAGACACATTCAGTTTTATAGGTTGGTACCAGATTTCTGTAGCCCACCAAGAGTTTCTTTGATTTTGCTTTGACTTCCTTCATTGCAACGTCTAGTATTAGGTTGAATAAGGTGATGCTTAGTACTACTCCTTGCCTCAAACTTTCCATATTTACAAACTGTTCTGACTCGGCTTTATTTGTTCTTATGTAGTTTCTGGCGCATTGGTATAAGCTGGCCCTTAGTTCCTCGTTGACCCCTCTGTCCAGCTGATAGTTTTTAATTTACAGCCTAACAATTCTTCGTACACTTTAGAGGCAATGCTTAATAATGTCAAACATCTATAATTGTTACAGTTCCTATTGTTTTGTGTAGAGGCAGTATTATTTTTATCTTCCAATCTTTGGGAATTCGGTGTTCCTTTGCTGCTTTATTGAATAGAATTGCTAACACTTCAAAGCCTTTGGGTTCCAAGTTGTGGAGCAGCTTTACCGCTTTTCAGTACTTTTATTGCTGCTTTCACATCTTTTATTTCGAACTATCCATATTCACAGTGTCCTTGTTTCGCTGCTGACATTTCTGTTTCTCCTACCATGTTCGTTCGTTGCACAGTAAGTATGTCTTCGAAATGTTGTTTCCACCTTTCGATTATTCCATTTATCTCTGTTAATAACTTGCCATCTCTGGATAGAAGATATGTATTTTTAATCTTTCCTCCTTTTCTGATTGTTTTTAGCGTTTTGTAAAAAAGCTTTTGGTTGCCATGTCTGTCTAGTTCCATCTTCTCTCCAAAATTCTTCCAGGATATTTCCTCTGCTTCCTTAACCATCTCTTTCACATTTGTCCTTTGTAACTTGTACTCGCTGTAGTTTACGATTGACATTTTTCCATTTGTTTTTTTCCTTGATTTCTTTTTTGATAGTTTCTGACCAACAGTTTGTTTATGCTAATTATGTAATGTAATATCATCAATATCAAAACTAAATATATTTTTGATTACAAATACCTTTATGTATTTGTTATAAAAATGCCTATCAAATATTTAAAAAATATTGAATGGGTAATAGCTGACTCTGGGGTTTAATCAACCACCTACATTTACTCCAATTATTCGTGTGGCACTACGAATGTATACAAAGGATGCTCAAGAAGTACAAAAAAAACCACAACTTTTGTGAAAAGAGAATACCGTAGTATTACTTTGAACTTTTTGTCACCAGAGTGCGTATTGCTTCGCTTACACGACTTTAAATTGCATGATATTCAAAATATTTCACAATTTCCTCGATTTTGAACGGAGGAGAAAAAAAAGCGAACTATTTTACAAGTTGAATCGATGTAACTCGCGAGTGTGGAAATTCCGACACCATCGTTGAAGTCTTCAAAACTTTCGCAATATTTATTCCAGGATAATATTCCAAGAAACAACGTCATGATATATTTCCAATAAATATACTCGATGTCACAGTCGAAGTAGAAGAGTGAAAATACATTAAATTTCCCACTTGTTTACTCAATTAGGGCAGCCGTTTTTGAGTATGTTCGGTAATCAGCGATTCTGGATTATGGAAATATAACAAACGCAGAAACGGACTATTCCTGGATTTGGAAAAAAAATTGTTCGTCAAAAACAAAAAACCCCATTTGGTAGTCGAGTATTAGATTAGATTAGATTAGAAATGGAGTGGCTCTCTGTCCTATCCCACTGCGACCTTTGCAGATCTATTGTAGTCCCCCCTATCCTTAGAGCTCGATATCTGGCTTTATTCTTTTTGTTAGACTTATTAGCCTGGATACCGCCTCCCGTGCATAGCTCTCTGCCCTCGGTTTTTCTTCTCCGAATAGGTGAAACCGCAACCTTACTAGGCCTTCGCACTCACAAAGTATGTGCTCCGCGGTTTCGTCTTCTTCCTGGCAAAACCTACATAGGCTGTCATCTGCTAGGCCAATTGTATGCATATGATTCCTCAACCTACAATGTCCGGTCAGCATTCCCACCATCATCCTCGTCGTTTCTCGACTTTGACATAGTAGGTCGCGTGACAGTTTGGCCGAAGTGCTTTCAAGGAATAGTTTAGCGTGCCTTTGTTCTGGGGTTTTATGCGACCAGCACAGCGCCTGATTGTTTATCCATTGGTGGATATTCTCCTTAGTGAGGTTTTTTGCAATTCCACAGGAAGGTTCTGGCCCTATCATGACCTCAGTAGCTCCCTGCTTGGCTAATTCATCAGCCTTTCAGCCTTTTCATTGCCCTTTAATCCTTGGTGACCTGGTACCCAAGCTAGGGTCACTCTATTATGACTACCTAGTCTGTTGAGTGCCTTGCGACACTCCCACACCAGATTTGACGTTGTCCGATATGAGCTTATCGCCTTTAGTGCCGCCTGGCTGTCGGAGTAGATGACGATTCTTTGGTTATCCACTTTCCGTCTCATCAACTCTTCTGCACAGCATTGCACTGCCATTACCTCTGCCTGAAAGACAGTGGCATGTTTCCCTAGTCTTAGAGAGATCTTGATCTTCTCTTGTACCCCATATATTCCGACTCCTACTCCAGAGTCTGTTTTAGAGCCATCAGTGTACCAGTTGAGATTCGCTGTTATGGGAGGCCCTGCCTCCCAGTCCTTTCTCTCTGGAATAACTACTCTGTATTCAGTTTTGAAGCTGTATTGTGGGGCAATCTGATCCATTGGATCTGCCTTTATTTCTTCATATAGCTTTTTATAGCCCTTGCCGTGTCCTTGACTTATCGAAGGAGGCCCCTGTAATAATCTGTGACTAACAGATCTTGCATTTTCCTGAACGAAGATATGTAGTGGCGGTGGGTTTAGTATTACCTCCAGGGCTGCAGTCGACGTTGTTCTCATGACCCCTGTGATACTCAAGTAGTCGAGTATAGTCCAGATTTTATCCAAAACGACAAAAGCCTTCGTAGATTCATTGAAATTTGCTACGACTGAGTTTCAAGCCGCTATAGACTGTATTGATGAAAACATCTGAAGAGGATACACCGGACAGCCAGGCTCTGCTTGAAGTTATCAGTGATCCAACAACTAGGTCTAGACTGGTAAAAAACTGTAAAGAATCCCTCAAGAGGCTGGCAAGAGACAACAAAGTGTCTCTAATATGGGTGCCGGCACATGTGAGGATTGCAGGTAATGAAATGGCTGACCAGTTAGCTTAAGAAGGTTCTAAAGGAGACTTCATAGGTCCGGAACCGTTTTGTGGAATCACCAAAGATTGCATAAGAGGGGAAATCGGGAACTGGATAGATACGGAATACAAGCTAAAATGGAGGTCGACAGAAGGCATCTCCATACAGAGAGTTTACTGAACAAGGTAGACAAGGAACTCTCAACCAGACTATTGAAACTGGGTAAGAGACAGTAGAAGACAGTTACCGATCTGGTGACTAGACACTGCACCCTGAGGAAACATCTGCACAAAATGAGCAAAGTTAGTGAACCTATGTGCTGGAGATGTGAACTCAGACGGAAGCACTTTGGAGATGAAATAATACAACCATTACAACTATTGAAAATCCCTTCAGTGGCCTACATAGAAGACACAAAGCTTATGGAATGGAAGTAGATAACATGAGAAATGGTAGGAATATTCAGTTCAAGTGCCTGGGCTGTTGAGCACAACCCAATCGAATGAAAGAATGAATGATGATGAAATTTGTAGATGGATTATTTATAATTATTCACAATTTTCTTATTTGAATCATAGATATAAATAAGAATTACTGATTTTTTTGCTTACACGAAAAATGCATTATCCTAAACGAAAATAATGAATAAAAGTCCGGATTGTTACGCACACGCCTAAAAAAATCTCGTTAGTATAATGTGATTAAGCAAAAAGGTCCGGTGAAAGTTCAACCCATTTTTTTTTGTTTTTTTTATAAAATTACCAAAGTATAGTTTAAATCCAAATCATTCTAAAGTAAACTGGATAATTCAGCGTAAATCAAAGGTGAACAGAAAATATTTTATGTTTATTTTAGGCAACAATTAATACAAGTGGCTCGTGGACAAGGAAAAGAGATAGGATTACAACGAGTTACGACCAAACTGTTAAAGAAATCGAAAACTTGAAAAGATACGGTATCACTTTTAAATAGAAATTTGAATAATATAATATAAAAAGGATAATACGATAACGAAGGATATTATGAAGACGGAAAGAGCATGGGCGAGTATAGAGAGAAAAAATACAAAAACACTCCACTTTAAAAGAAGCTGAAAATTTAAAAAAAAAATTATGTAAAGGATAATCCTATGCCGAAGAATATTACCGAGATAAAAAAAAGCATTGACAAAGTATTTGGCTCGACCAGATTTGGAGAACAAATTATCTACCTCAAAAGGAACCATCAAATTTACAAAATAAATATAAACAGGATAATACTATGCCGAGGGATAATATCAAAATAGAAGTATTAGTAATTAGATGGATGAAATAGTTCGTCGAGTAATGAGAAGAAATAAAGGACCCAAACATGTTAAAATAAAAACCATAAAAAGAATAATATAAAGATAGAAGAATCATGGCTGATTTGACCCGACTAGATATGGAGAAAAGAAATACATCCTATCAAACTTAACAATGACTTGATAAAATCTTCAAATTCGATTCAGTTTCTTGGTCACCATATTGACGGTGCCCTTAAACGGTCTGTACATGTAGACACTTTAGCAATAAAATTATCCACTGTTTGTTTTGCTATTGAATATGTGTCTAAGCAGTTTGATTCTTCTACTGCTTTAACAACTCACTACTCTTCTTTCGAATTGCATCTTCGCTATGGTTTGCCTTTCTGGGGGTCTTGTAGTTTGCATATATTCGAATCTACACTGTGTCCGTAGATTATGGAACAAATTCATTTTTAGCTAAACAGACCATTTTAAGAAATAATCCGGAAACACGTCGATTTTTTATTAAGATTTACCGTATTTTAAAATAATTGTCTAATATACAGGGTGAATTACTTTCGAGTAATGACGTCGCCGTCATTTTTTTTAAATAGAACACCCCCATTTTGTCTCAATTTTCGGATTACTCTAGCTGAGCTGATTCCAAAAATGTATCACATGTTGATTCCAATTGGTACAGGGTGGACAAAAATATAATAGTTTTGTGTGTGCTCATAAAGTAATCCTGGAGGTTTTGATGAAAGTTCATGGTTTCAACAGGATGGTGCACCTCCACATTATGCTGTAGATGTTAGAAGGTACCTAGATGAAATTTTTCCGAACAGGTGGATTAGTAGACGTGGACCTATTGAAACAATAAAGGTTCAACAAGAATTTGTACACCGTTTGGGTTACTGTCAAATACAACAAGGGCTGCAGTTCGAATATTTATAGTCATGTATTTCATTATATTCTGTCCGCTAGACAATAAGTATTTTTGATAATATTGTTAATTTAACTAATAAAGAATGATACGAAATACTTTATGAGCACACACAAAACTGTTGTATTTTTGTCCATTCTGTACCAATTGGAATCAGTTCAGCTAGAGTAATCCGAAAATTGAGAGAAAATGGGGGTGTTCCATTTAAAAAAAAATGACGGTGACGTCATTACTCGAAAGTAATTCACCCTTTATATTAAAATATTATTTTAAAATACGGTAAATTAAAATCAAAAATCGACATGTTTCAGGATTATTTCTTAAAATGGCCTGTTTAGCTAAAAATGAATTTGTTCCATACTTTACGGACACAGTGTATATTCGTTACATTTATGGTTTAAAAAGTAGGGCGCATTGCGAATTCTATTTTAAAAAATACAAAATTTCAAGTCTTCCCTTACAGTTGTATTTAGAGTTTTCAGAAACTGAAGTTGAAGATGCAAATTTTAAAATAAACGGGGACCTCGGTATCATATCTGAGTTATCCAATAAGTTCTGTCTTTCTATAAATGCATCTAAATCGAATATTGGGTCGAAAATTACCAATTTATCGAATAGGTGGCAGGTTCCTAATGGTGATAAAATACGAAGGTGGTTTGGTAGGGGTAGGTTTGGTTGGGTTATTATTGGAAATTATTATAATTTATTCTTCAAAAATTGACTAAAAATACGAAGGTGGTTTGGTAGGGGTAGGTTTGGTTGGGTTATTATTGGAAATTATTATAATTTATTCTTCAAAAATTGACTAAAAATACGAAGGTGGTTTGGTAGGGGTAGGTTTGGTTGGGTTATTATTGAAAATTATTATAATTTATTCTTCAAAAATTGACTAGAAATACGAAGGTGGTTTGGTAGGGGTAGGTTTGGTTGGGTTATTATTGAAAATTATTATAATTTATTTTTCAAAAATTGACTAGAAATACGAAGGTGGTTTGGTAGGGGTAGGTTTGGTTGGGTTATTATTGAAAATTATTATAATTTATTTTTCAAAAATTGACTAGAAATACGAAGGTGGTTTGGTAGGGGTAGGTTTGGTTGGGTTATTATTGGAAATTATTATAATTTATTCTTCAAAAATTGACTAAAAATACGAAGGTGGTTTGGTAGGGGTAGGTTTGGTTGGGTTATTATTGGAAATTATTATAATTTATTCTTCAAAAATTGACTAAAAATACGAAGGTGGTTTGGTAGGGGTAGGTTTGGTTGGGTTATTATTGGAAATTATTATAATTTATTCTTCAAAAATTGACTAAAAATACGAAGGTGGTTTGGTAGGGGTAGGTTTGGTTGGGTTATTATTGAAAATTATTATAATTTACTTTACAAAAATTGTCATTCGATAAATTCACCTATTCGATAAATTGTTTATTCGATAAATTGTTTTTCGATAAACTGTATTCGGTCAATTGTCATTCGATAAATTGTTTTCGATCAATTCACCTATGTATAATTTAGACCTACCGTTGTCATTAGGATTTCCCGTTATCGCAAAAGATTTCTAAGAGATAAACGCTTAACAAACATTTAATAAGGTAAACAAAGTAATAAAAACTTCTATCTATCTATTTTTGTATATTCTATTCAGAATATTGAATTTCGAACAATAGATTTTCGAACAATTCATTTTCGAATAATTGACTTTCGAAGAATTTATTTTCGATTAATTGATTTCGAACAATTGACTTTCGAATAATTGATTTCGAACAATTTACCTAGATCCCTCATGAAATACCTCAATTCTTAAAAAGGCCTCAAACCTTAAACATAGATAATTCCACCGAAAGTTACTTAATAAACAAACAAAAATGCAGCTATATAAAGGCTTATTTTTTTTTCAACTTAACTACCTTTGGTGTAATTTATGGACCAGTCTCAACCCAATTTCATGAAAAAACGTTTACAACGAATTCAAAATTTATGTAATTTGTGTTCCAAAGCGTCGATATCCAACATGACAACATATAGCGAATATTGGATGGTTTAACTTAAATAATAGAAGACTGATGCATACTTGTGTTTTTTTCCATAAAATTATTATTAGCAGAAAGCCAACTACTTACATATAAGGAAACTACCTACCTATAAAGAAAAACTAAAAAATATCTGAAATCCACAACATTAACATAAGATTTGAAACTAATATAACTTTACCCAGATATAAAGCAACAAATAATTTATTAAGATTCAAATCATAGGCATAGTGCGGATCTGTATGAAAAAAGGGGCGCAGTTCGATTCTACGCTTAATACAAACCAAACAAATTATAATGACGGTCATCGAGTAAATACGCGTAAATTCGACATGTATATCGGTATAGATGGAGAGACTAGGACTCGAATTAGGACCCATTCAGGATAATTAGCGTATGATAGATGGGCTCTTTCTGGTAAAATTATATCGAAGGACAAAAGCTCTTGATGACGGCCACCGGCGCTCCAAAGGCGTAGGAGGAGTCGTCATATTTTTTACGACTAACGACTGTATTTACTGA
The DNA here is from genome assembly GCA_949126875.1 of Lochmaea capreae. Taxonomy (NCBI): domain Eukaryota; kingdom Metazoa; phylum Arthropoda; class Insecta; order Coleoptera; family Chrysomelidae; genus Lochmaea; species Lochmaea capreae. The sequence goes on along the minus strand of OX421401.1, from coordinate 30,145,103 downwards.
AACGAATCGTTTCTTTGAAAACATATTTTTTCAAGTCACATTTCATTTATCAACACGAAAAACGTTGGATTTCACATCAAAATTATTTAATCGAAAATATAGAGACGTTTTTGATGGTATACTAACGTCAAACGTTGAATTAAGTCCTTCGATGCGCTGTTCATGAAATAGTTTACGTTTAATAGTTATTTTTGTCAAAACAACTTGACATTTCTGCATCTATATTGAGGCGTAAATGTTCACTTTTTTCACCTTGAAAAATAGTATCTATATTGTGCAACAGGTGGGAAAAGTACTTTCCCCAATAGCTGCACACTATACTTTTTCTACAACTGCACAAATTTTGGAAAATACAAGTGAAGTAACTTAATATTTATTTCTATGGTTAGTTAAACAAAAATAACATTAAAGTATTCTATTCTAAAGTATTTTATTTAAAATTATAGTTGACGGTGAAATTTGTACAATTTCCGGCAACAAATCTAAAAAGTTACTTTTGCAGCTTTTTCCAATATCTCTGGCGGAGTATTATTAAAATCGGCACTATTGTCAGTATCTATATTATTTATTATAAATAAGTAGTATGTGTCTCAACAGACTGTGTACGATCCTTAGAGCAAGCATGGGACTAGGGTACATACCAAAGGTCTGGAGAAAAGTAAGGGTGGCCTTTATTCCTAAACTTGGGAAAACAAGTGACAATAAAGCAAAGTCTCTATATAAGACCCATAAGTCTGATGTAATTTATACTGAAGACATTGGAAAAACTGGTAGACATGCATATTAGAGGAGGATCGTTGGTAGAAAGACCGATAAACCTGGATCAATATGCATACAGACCGTATCCACAGAGACATCGCTCCATCACCTAGTACAAGGGATCATTGTCGGATCACAGTTACATTTGTTTCAGTTACAGGGTTGCTGTTGAAGAACAATCAATCAAGTATAGGGACCCCAAGACTACCAACTGGGAACGGTATAAACTGGATCTCGGAAGGAGACTTGGTGGTTTCCCTAGGAACTTGAGCAATAACGATGAGATCGATTGGGCCATAGCGGAGCTGGGCTCGATTATTGTCTCGTCTTATGAAGAAAATTGCGCCGAAAAAACGAGGAAGGAAAGTAAGGGCCACAAATGGTGGAACAAGTCTCTAGACTCGCTACGGGAACATACCCGGCGCCTATTTAATAGGGCTAGGAAGACGAAGTCGGATCTGGATTGGGAGCAATACCGCCGGAAACGGAATGAGTATAAGAGTGCTGTTAGGTTGGCTCGGAGAGATGCCTGGCGGGCCTTCTGCGAGGATATCGTATCGGTACCTCAAATGTCAAGGCTGCGCCGGATCTTAACGAAATCACCGGACAGCGCTATAGGCTGCATGGAAGTCGAACATGGGATATGTGAACATACAGCGACCATGTAAAGAGGACTATCTTCTAGCAAAAGAAATAGTCACATACGAGCGGTGTACTTGGGCGATACGGTCATTCAGACCGTACAAGTCTCCAGGAAAAGACCAAATCTTCCCGGCTCTGCTTCAACAGGGCTGGGATGCAATTGGCACAATCTTGGTACATATCTTTCGGGCCTGTCTGGCACGCAGGTATGTCCCTGAACAGTGGAGGCAGGTGAGAGTAGTCTTCATACCCAAACCGGGTCGTACCACATATACGGTGGCTAAATCCTTTAGACCCATTAGCCTAACATCCTTTGTGTTGAAAACATTGGAGAGGGTGGCTGATCGGTACATAAAGGAAAAAGTTGGGCTAAGGTATCCCTTGCACAACAATCAACATGCGTTCAGGTGTGGCAAGTCAACTGAAAGTGCCTTACACCAACTGGTAACCCAGGTGGAGAAGGCGCTGGAAAATGGCATGATCGCCCTGGGAGCTTTTCTGGATATACAGGGGGCGTTTGACAGTACCTCTGTAGAATCTATTTGTAAGGCTGCGACAAATCATGGAATAGAGCCAATGATCACTCACTGGCTTGGGCCATGTTGTGCAATCGTACAGTAGAGGCCACATGGAAAGACCATGTGGCAAAAGTGATCGTCGCTAGAGGATGTCCGCAAGGGGGTGTTCTCTCGCCCACATTGTGGAACCTAGTCATTGACGAGCTAATAACTCTTTTAAACGGTGAAGGCTTTCTAACGATAGGGTATGCCGATGATATCATTGTCCTTGTTGTTGGAAGGCATATTACCGTTCTCAGGGACCTCATGCAAAGGGCTCTGAATAGGGTACATGGGTGGTGTAACGAACACGGACTTGCAGTAAATCCTGCCAAGGCTGAGATAGTTGCTTTCACCAAAAAAAGAGGTATAAGACCTGAGGGTCTAAATCTTGATGGAGTACCACTGCCTGTGGTTGAGCAGGTGAAGTATCTGGGAGTGATCCTTGATAAATCACTGACATGGAAGGCTCATCTTGACAGTCGCCTAAGCAAGGTGACAAACACGTATTGGGCCTGTAGGAGAGCCATTGGTCCGAAGTGGGGACTGACCCCCAAAACGATCTTATGGTTCTATAGAGTGATCATGCTGCCTATGCTCACATATGCGGCTCTGGTTTGGTGGCCGAGGGTAACCTTGGTCACGGCTAGATCGCAGCTGACACGCCTTCAAAGGGTGGTCAGCTTGGGGGCAACTGGCTGCATGAGAACTACACCAACTGCTGCGATGGAAGTGATCCTTAGTCTTCGGCCTCTTCACCATGTGATCGAGGCTGAGGCGGGGAGGGCTTTTCTGCGCTTAAAACAGCTGGGATACGTGCGAAGAGGGGAAGAGTACAGGCACGTCAAGAAGCTCCGGCTACTGGAAGATATTCCAGTTCTGGCTCGAGCACCTGATGAATGCCTGCGAAAGTACTACTTCGCAACTCCGTACAGGGCCATGATTCGGGATAGAGAATCCTGGGAAAAAGAGAGGAATACACAGCCTAATGGGACTGTCTGGTACACAGATGGCTCATGCTCCGGTGATGGAGCAGGGGCTGGAATTTACTCTAGGAACCCAAGAACACAAGTTAGTGTACCATTGGGTGATGGTGTATCTGCATATCAGGCCGAGATATATGCTATCTTGGAATGTGCGCAGATAAACCTAGACAGAGGTTATGTGGATCGACGCATAACCATATACTCCGACAGTCAGGCAGCAATTAAAGCCCTGAGTGGGTGCACCAGCAAATCAGGACTTGCTAATGAATGTCGAGAACGACTTGCTAATCTTGCAAGGCACAACGTGGTGCGGCTAGAATGGATTCCAGCCCACTCTGGTTTTGAAGGCAACGAGATGGCGGATGCACTGGCTGCGGAAGGGGCGGCAGCTCCCTTCTACGGCCCGGGCCCGACCTTGGGCCTAACAAAACAAAGAATACGCAAGGAGACGAAGAAGTGGCTGAAGAATCAGCACCTCGCTCATTGGAATGCTCTGCAGGGTCCTAGGCAATCCAAACTTTTACTGAAGGGATGGACTGATGGACACGCTAGAGCAGCTACTGAACTACCAAGAAGTAGGCTAAGGAAGATAGCAGGACTCCTAACGGGGCACTGCAGTATGATGAAACACCTCCACAACTTAGGAGTAGAGGGAAGTTCCCTATGCAGGGGTTGCGGCATGACTGACGAAACGTCAGTCCATGTTCTCCTAGAGTGTCCACACTGGGCTGTACTACGCAGGCGAATCTTCGGAGTCCCTGTTTTGGCCCCTGGAGACACAAGCAGGCATCCATTGAAAAAGGTTGTGGCCTTTATTGAAGGGCTCGGCTTTATGGATGTCTAGGTAGCAGGAATGGCACAATGGGCCCGCCAGTGGCCTCAGTGCCGGAACCTTGGCTTGAGTTTGTCCAGGACAAGGTTCGCCTGCAAACTTAGTAGTAGTAGTAGTAGTAGTACAAGGGATAGAGTATGCTCTCGAAAATAAGGAAGTATTATTAGCAGCTTTCCTTGATATAGAGGGTGCCTTCGACAACACCTCTCACTAAGTAATCACGAGTGCAATTCGTCAAAAACAAATTGACGAAACAAGCTACATATGGATAGAATGCATGCTGAAAGACAGTGTGATTTTTTCTACCTTGATGGGTGAAACATTATCAGCCCGAGTTTCAAGGAGGTGTCCTGTCTCCTCTAATATGGAACTTTGTAATGGACGGACTGATAATGAGACTCAAAAAGGAACAACATACTGTGTTAGGATATGCGGATGATCTGGTCATCATATCACAAGGCAAATTCAATACTACAGTCAGAGCATGCAACAGGCTCTGACCGTAGTAACAAAGTGGACGGTAGAGTTGGGTTTAATTATATGTCCCACCAAATCAAACATAGTGCCTTATACCAAAAGAAGGGACCTGGTGGGATTGGGACCACTATCCCTTCAAGGTACAGAGATTCTAATTGTGATGGATGTTAAATATCTCGAGTTATGAAATTTTTAAAAAATTTATATCAAAAATAAAGTTAGGTTTGGACTTACTTTTTTCGTTTAAAAGCGATAACTTATCGGGACAAAAAACCAGTAAGTGTTTTTTTTTTTTAAAATATATTTCAGACGATGTAAATTCACAATCACAGTTGTCCAAAAAATGTTGTTTGCATTTCGTGTATAAAATTCGTGTTTTCATGGTACATTCGATACAAATTTTGGCCTCGACCTAACCTCATTTTGCGTACTTAATACAAAAATAACTATTTTGTTGTGTACAATTTTCTAAGCTACCATTAATATTAGGATCTTAGGGTTCGGAAAGTAGAATTAGATAAAGCTTTTTGGGGCACGCCCTTGTCTTTGAAAGATAATATCAACTCGATTCTATGCAAATGAAAATTATGAGTCACTTGTTTGGACATCGAAAGGCATATTTGTCGCTGTTTCTCGGGATATGTAATTATTCGGTGGGTTTATAATGGAACGCGGCTGTTTTTCGTCGTAATTGGACAATCAAGATGTTGTATACAATAAAAGGGTTCGGTGCTACATCGTCAAACTGATTATGTCGGAAGTAAAATAATTTCGTGGGTTGTGAAAAGTAAATTTGAAAGGAAATACACCCCCATTGGGTGAATAATTTGAAAGAAATACACTAACAACTTGAAAGACATCGTATGAATCAGAAAAATGTGGATGTTGAGCTTGAAATTTAGTCCGAAGAGGTTTTTATTTTACAAATAGTCAAAGTAAGGGTAGTGAAAACCTATGAAAAACACTAAATCTAAAACAAAAAGTATTCATAACAGAAGAAATTAAAGGGTTACAACGTTGTAACTTTTACCAATGGATTCAGGATACAATGTTACATATTATAGGAATGAATGTTCGCAACAACATTTCCAAAACGAAAAAACAAGAGAAAACTATCGACAGTCGTCTAAAAACTACAATAGCTATTTGTGTATCAAGAGCAGAAAGTAGTACTTTGATAGTAGAGACAGAAAGGCAATCTGTAGAAACTACCAAGACTTTCTGCTCTAAATACACACAAGATTTTTTCTACTATAACACCAAAATCAACTACTAGCTCTCTTGTATCTATAAATAAAATTAGGCGTGCGCCAAAGTTACTTTCGGTTTAAGAGCGCCAATAATGTCAAATTATGACAGCTCGCGGAAAATTAGGCGTGCTTCAAAGTTACTTTCTGCTTAAGAGCGCCAATAATGTCAAATTATGACAGCTCGCGGAAAACATCAACTTTGCAGTTGCTTTTCAAGGCACAAAAGACGACTTTCGATAGTGATAGTAGAAAAAATATGTTTTTTAAATTTTTTCACCTCATTTACTATGTAGATAAAATAAATTTGGGAATTATGTTCTTCTAAGAGCGTCTCCACTACGACCACCTTTGCAGATCTATTGTGTGTGCCCTTCAATTATGCTAGAGTTCCTTATTACTAGACTTCGAATGCCAAACCTCCATATATTGGGAGGATTGTAGTTTTTTCTCCCCTTTCATCGACAATCAGCCTAGACAGGCCTTCGCAATAGCAAAGTATGTGTGCTGAAGTTTCCTTGCTTATGGTTGTTTCTGCAAATCCGATATTATTTGCGAATGTGAAGTCTACAATGTCTCGTTAGGCGCTCAACCAGGATCTTGATTGTTTTCCTATTCTGGCTTAGTAGGTACTCCGTCAGTTTTGGCGAGGGTCTTTTGATGAATTCTTCAGCATCATTTTAGGTTCCTTATTGCACCATTCTCGCTTGTTTATTCAAATACTGCTATTTGTTTTTTTTTCAGCGCTTTCCCTATAGCACAGGAATGTTCTGGGCCAATGGGAACACATCGTATTCCTTCTCGTGCTAGTGACTCAGCCTCTTAATTGCCCTTGTGATCTGAGTGGCCTAGTACCTAGGCTACCTGCGTCTTGCAGCTTCTCCAAGCAGTCATAAACGAATTTATCTGCATGGAACTGATTGTTTTTATTGCTTGGCGCTGTTGGAGTATAGGGCAATGGTTTTTGCCTCAAACTCTTGCCTTAATAGTTCTCCTGCACAGTGCTATATTGCTGCAACTTCTGCCTTGAATATCGTCACATGTTTGCCTAAGCACATTGAGACTCTTGACCAAGTAAAGTAAAAGATTTTATAGAACGTTAATTTTGTTATATCATCCGTTTTGCTTTTGTTTTTATTTGGTTCAACGATGTATGCGTTCACTAATGCTGAAGTGACTATATAAGTAAGCCAATAGCCTTAGAGGACAGACGTATGTATGCCCTGCGTTATCCAAATAACCGCTTACCATGTTCTAAAGGTGGGTTCGATTTGCAAATCTTAGAATATTCCCGAAACTAGAACAATTAATTGATGGATGCCACGTACTTGGATGACTTCCTCACTTTATCTTAAAAAAAACGTGGCATACAAATCCAAGCGATACTAAGGGTTGATAAGCGACGGTTAAAAAGTAATAAAAACGAGAAAAAAAACAATTAACTAATGTATGACGGCGATATTTGATTTGTTAATAATTTTTCAAATATGATTTTCAATGTCCCTGCGTCGATTAGCAAGTTTAGGTCTTGGGCAATAGCCTTATTTTACTTGTTTTTCTCATTAAACTCGATGGTGAAAACGGCTTCCATTTAAAATAATGAAGCCTACGCATGATATGAGCTACAGGTCTAATAGAATTTGGTGCAGAGCCACAGATACGTTAATTGCTATTCCGGATATGTGTTAACTAAAATTCCTGTTTAATTAGTTACAGGTTTATGTGGAGTTATAGCGTTATATTCTGAAATGTTTTTATGATCTACCTTTTTTAATATATTTCTTTTGGACTTTCAGGAATTGTTGAAGGCCAGCATGCCTCAATCACTAATACAATGGTGCCCAAGGGTAGGTTTTTAGATATGCTATCAAATAACGTTTTTTGCCTAGCTTGCCAGAAAACCAATCATATGAACACCACCGAGGGCGGAAAATTCTCAACTCCACGGTTTTTGAAGTTTTTCACCATCTGCCATTGAGTACTTTGACGTTCCACGTAATTTTTCAATTAAAGGTCAGTAAATGCCAAAGATTTTTTTTATATTTTCCCATATTTTGGTTTATTTGGTAGGCGAAAAACAGTTGCGTGTCACACATGCAGGAAACGCTTTAGCAGCACTAAAGCACATTCTCTGCTCTTGTGACACAATATACATATGTGGCTTCATAAAACAATGTTTTGTTTTATTATTGATTTCAACGTTTCGTTAGCGATTCAGCTATCGTTATCAGTAATTACTGTATTTTTTGAATTTTTTTCCATTCCATTCGAAAATGTTACACAGGAATATGGAAAATTCCATTTGGATTTTATTTACCTTTATGTATAAAAATTAGTTATTTCAACCCGAGAGAGAGGGTAGCTTCAATAACGATAAGTGTCTGTCAATTTTTTTCATCACAAATTTAAGTTTCAAAAGTTTGTTATTCAATGAACGCGTTTTAATTTCAAACGTGTACTTGTTGCTAAAATGTATTGCACGTCACACAAATTCCATAGATATATGACCTGTTTGGTTTTTTTTCTATCTTAATTTTATTTCCATTTCATTGTTCCGTATATAATTTTGCAAATATTTATTTCCAATTTCAGTAGAATGCCGCTAAGACACTGTCGATTCCTGCTTGAAACTTGAAAAAACTGTTTTCATATCACTTCAAATTTTGTTCTTTGGATATTCCATTCTTTTTCCGGTAAACCTTCAAATCGACAAAAACAAAAACCTTTTTTATCTTTATTTGTTGTTTGTTGTTATTATATTTTTCCATCAAAGTTGAAACGTGTCTTTAAATACGACCCATCAAAAAATTCCCATTCAACGATCCCCATAGGCTTTTATTTTTATTTAAAACTTTCCGCATTTTACCTATTAAAGGAGAAAGCGACATCAGTGTCAAGCTCCCGACACGACATCGAAGACAAAAAGATTAAAATTCCGGAACCATTTCGAAACAGTTGACGCTATTACAAAAGATTCAATTTGTACTTGTTCAAAATTCTCAAATCTAATAATATTATGCCTAAGTAAGTGGAATAAGCGTCGTTGAGAGAAGAGAGAAAAGTTTTTAACTTCGGAATTAATATATTCCGTCCAGAAATACCTTTCGGATTATTCGACGAAGCTCGCATGGAATTGAATCGAACAATTTTTTCATCGTGTCTTTATTGTGGTATTATAATTCGAGTTGGATTTTTCGTTAAAAAAAATGTTATAAAAATAATCATTTTCAAAACCAGTGAAAAAAGGGATTGATATATTGTTTATGATTTTCGGCTCTCGAGTGGGAAAGTTTTTTGAAAATTTGGAAAGGATCAATTTTTTTCATTATTATCTATAAAAATAGTATATTTCATTACCAGTTCAGAAATGAGGATTTTTCCGTGCGCGCGTGACAAATTCTCGTGTGAGGCGCAGCCGAACACGGGAAGTCATGCGAGAACGGAAAATCCATTTCTGGACGAGTAATGAACGATATTTTTTATTATACTTAGGTACCTGAAATCAACATAAACAAAAAATATCGCAAAAAATTATTAAGAAAATCGGGAATATTTATTTTTATTTTTAAAACAGTAAAAATGTAAGTACATACAACTCAAATTAACAAAAAAAATACAAGTAGGTAATTCTAAGAAAATTAATTTTGGACAGAACCGTTATTGTTAATAGTAATATTTATTGTACAATTCGTATTATTGTTGAAGCTCAATCCCTTTTGCATTTCTTTTTGTTGAACTAAAGACTCTGCTAAAGATGTTAAAGCGGAGTGTTCGTGTGTGCTTTGGTTCTCTTGATTGACTGTTACAGATGTTGTAGTTTCCAAGTTAGAAGGGCTAAACAACTTCCGTGATACTTCAATTTTTCTTTGTATGGACTCTTCTATATATCCTTCTGCTACATTGGAAGAAAGCCATCCTCCGTGTCTATTCAAAGTGAGCAAATCACCGCCGCTTTCCACCAACATGGTTGCCGAAGAGCGCCTTAGCCCATGTCCGGTATATTCTTCGGGATTTTTTAGTTTTAGGTATTTTGCAACAAGTTTTGGAATACCACTGATAGTATGGCACCCAACATGTTGAGCGTAACATCTTTGGTTTCGGTATGCAACAAATAATCTTCTACTCTCCATATGTTTAGGGCGGAGATCTGCGTATTTACGGTAAATTGTACAGGGATCGAATTTGAAATTTTCATTGGTAATGGTAAAACTTCTTGACCTGTGAGTTTTTCCATCTCGTAAGAACACGACAAGGAAACGCCCATTATCTTCCACATCATCTAAACTCAAACGTATTAAATCATCTCTGCGGCATGCACCGAAGATGCCAAACACTAAAATTACTTTTGCTAGTAGATATTCTCCATCTGAAGCTTCACATAAAAATTTGGTTACTTGTTCTGCTGTAAGAATCTTGGATTTCTTTGGTATATATCCTACAGCTTGTCGTTTCAAAAAAGCAATCGTTTTTGGATATTGATGGTGAGTATTTTCTTTTATTGCCAAACAACTCTTTAACATAGAGAATCGACTCCATAAAGTGGAGGATTTCATAGTGTTGGCTTTTTCAGAAAAATATACTAAAAGAATATCGTCACTCACAATTTTGATTCGTTTCTGAGTCCGCCATTCGGTAAAACTGTTATATTCTTGTTCATATCTCAACCTGGATTTCACTGGTAATAAATCTGCACTCACTTCTGCCGCTCGTTGTAAGATATTTTCGGGAATATCCCGATTTTCTTCACAATCTGAATTCATTTTTGCAAAATGTAATAAATACATAAATACTTCATTTTCACTGACAGAAAATAAAATTTGTCATTAATAAATAAATCGTTGCTATAGACACATTACTCGTTTCTTTTTTTTCTTCGGGTTGCCATAGGATATCTAGTATTATGGATATCTATGTTTATTATTAAGCGCACGGAAATAGGGATCGGGAAAAAATTTCCGTGCGCTGTTCCGAAAATGTCATATTTACTGTATTTTATAAACAGTTGAAAATGTAGTATTTTCTGTTAAGTATAATAAAAACACTATTACCTATCTCGAATTTTTTTCCAAATTATTAGGATTATATTATTATGGTAAAGGTACGTTTTCCTCCACATTCGCAGCGAATTTGGGTAGCAGCTACTCAGTACGCGTAGGAAAACACTCCCGTTTAAATACATGAATAGGTGTCTTGACGACTAAGTCGTCGCTACTTTTTCGCGGCTACTAGCGACTGGCGAATGTGGAGGAAAACGTACCTTAAGAGAAGGGGTTTCCCAGAATCCATTTAAAAATGGCAAACATACATGGGATGATGTCAAACATAGTATGTTTGTGCTCACTAAAAAAGATTTTACAGTCAATAAAAGTATTTGCCAACACAAAATAAACATCTTTATCTCATTATTCGCTCCCGCTAAAATTGCTATTTTTAATTGTTCTTCCATAATATAAATTAATATTACAATAAATAGATCCACATAAATAAAGCAGCATAATACATAAACGTCATAATAAAATAAAGTTTTTGGTCTTGTATTTGTTACTATCAATAACTCTATCAAAAGTCACATTAAAGGATACTTTAATAAAGGAACTTTTAATAAAAGCAGCCTTTAGTACAGATCTTCAATAACTCTCTAATAACTGAAATATTTTAATAGTTACCACTTTGATTTGGCTCTCAATCGATTCGGGAAAAAAATTTAACCATATAAATGAATTTTGAAATATTTTTTTCAAAAATTAGGGAAAAATAAAAAAAACTCAATATGTCGAACGTGGGAAATTTTGGAAAAAATATAAAGAATATTATCCAGGAAAATACTGATAATATAGTCAAAGGGGTTTTTAGGCATGAGACGGTGTGTTTTTTTAAATTTTAATAGTAGTACTAAAACCGATTGGGTTTTCGTTTTACAAATGGTCAAAGTAAGGGTAGTGGAGAACGTGTAAAAAAAATAAACAAGGTTTCGAGATTTTTGAAACATCAATTTAAAAAATCGTATTAATATCAAAAATGTAAATAATAACCAAACTTTTAACAGGGCGCTTTAAAAGAACGAATTTACCTGGAAAAAATTGGATAGTACCACGAACGAAACGGTTTTCATTTCACATAAAGTTGATAAAGTGAAGGTGGAGAGAATATTGGATAAAAATGCAAACTTTAAAACCAAAACGAGTTCATAACTGAAATAATTGGATGGTTACAACGTTGTTTAGGCCACCAATGAATTCAGAAAGAAATTTCACTTATAAGAATGAGTTTTAGAAGAGTATTTCCAAAAATTAGGAGAATATATAGTAGAATGTCAGAATTTTTAAATTTTACATAAAAATTATTTTTTATGTAGGAAAACTTGATTAAAGGGGTTAATTGAAACGAGAAATTCACTGATGTTATCAGTATTTCGAGAAATTTTGTGTTTCTTGCTGAAATAGTGTATAAATTTTTTTAAACATACATTTATATAAAAAAAATGTACAAATCACAAAAATATAAATATTGAACTAAAATTTGAGCAGGACCCTCTTATACGGCCAGGGGGTAGCCGAGGATAATCAATTTTCAGCCATTTTCTCATAAATGTACAACTATTTATTTTAATATTATAAAAATTTATAAAAAAGACCCTGGCAACAAAACTTTAGTTTGATATTGTTGGCAAATTGTTGAGAATAATTTTTTTTATTTTAATGTTTTCAGTTTATTTTAATCATTAAATTGTTAACCTCGTGATAAATAAATTTTTATAAGATTGGAAAAACATATTTCCATAATTTTATTGATTTTAATGGAATATTATTAAATTATCGCGAATTTAATAAAAAAAAATGGGGAAAATAATTAAATTATTATTAAAAAAATCTTGAATATTCAAACTTGCAATGTAATATTATGTAAACATACTAGGTGTTTCTAAATTCATGCGACAGAATTCCGGAGGTGATTGTTCGTATGAAATTAAGATGGTATTTCCTGTAACAAAATATCCTCAGCCCACCCCTTTCCGAGATATCACCCTTAACTTTTTTTCGAATTGAACATTTAGGATATAAAATTTAACTTAAAATCTATGTTTTATTTACAATTTTTTTCCATTCTTAAATTGTTTTCCAAAACCAATAGCTGCAGAGAAAAAATATTATAAATCGTATTACATTTTACATATTTACCGTTTTCCACTCAACTTATTGAAAAAACTATAAATTATGTTTTTTATTTTTTTTCTATGCAGCTATTGGTTTTGGGAAAGAATATAATGTTAAAAAAATGTTATGAAAAATCAATTTAAGTCACCACCTTTCAAAGGTGATATCTCGAAAAGGGGTGGGCTGAGGATATTTTGTTATAGGAAAAACTCATCTTAATTTCATACGAGCAATCACCTCCTGAATTTTCTCGCATGAATTTAGAAACACCCTGTATTTTATTCAATATTTATTAGTTTAGTTTCACTAAATATAAACAGTACAAAAAACTGGTGTCCCTTTTTAGTAAACGCGATTTTAGTAGTGAGTATAATTGATTATTAGTATCATATAAACTTTGAAAATAATCACTTATACAAACAAATAACTGATATTTTATAAATGCATTTACACGTAGATCAAACACAACACACACACACACACATGTTATTTTTGTCAAAACATTGCTGCACATTAATTAACAAACCAAATTAATTATTCATCAAATAATAAATTTGTAACATCAAAATTATCCGTGTTATCAAAAAAACCAGCTTTTGATCAAATCTGAAATCCCACCACCTTTTAAAATATATAAAATCATTCCCAGACTCACCTCAGCCAATGTCGTTTAGTGATGGAAGTGTGACAGCAAATAGCATCATACTGATCTGCCATCCACACTATAAGTATTATATAGAACGCTGTTGTTGTGTCATTGAAAAATTCGGACATTATGGCTTCCATCCCTGCAACACATTCAAAAATATTAGCAATAGAATATTGAGATATTACCAAGTGGTTGAATAACTAACAGCTAAAATTGGTGATTAGCAAAATTGATCTGGGTCTTGCGAAAAAGCAAGACCAAGACCATCCTTAGACTAACAAGACTAAGACTAAATGAACAAGAACAAGACCAAGACTTGGATAATCTTGCTTTGCTCACAATAATTTTGCTAGTGTATAATCGATTGTAAATTATAAATAATGATGATCTTTTAAAGTAAAAAAAAATAGGTATAGTTAGTCTTAGCTTTTGCCTGCAATCATCTGAATACGACCATTTACGACCTTCTTAAAAGAGTTTTAGTTGAAATGAAACCCAAGAACAGTCGAGTGAAAAGGTAAGGGCGGGCCATCAGGTTTGTATCAGGTGTATGATGGTTGCATTGAATTCATTTTGCAGTATTAAATATTCCGTTTTGGCATGAGTTTTCGAAGATCTTTCTATACGAGTATTATAAGTTATCATTAATTTTTTTCGCAATGTTGCGTCGAAAAAACTTGTCGTTAGATGCAAAGCAAATTGTGAAAAATGTGTATGATTGTTTTGTAAGTAGAGGATTCATTAAACAAGAAGCTTTAAGAGAAGTCTTCTTATTTACAAAGACACCAATATCCTCTATAAAGGATATTATTAACAGTGAAAATTTAAGTGGAAGAAAAAAACGTAGTGATTTTCAATCTCATCATCTGGACAATATCCAACAGGATATAAATATATTCCATCTATGAAAGCCAGATTGTTCCTCCTTTGAACAATCTAGAAAGGAAGCTACAAGAAGATGACATCAATATAAATATTAGCCGGGCCATCCTCCATAGAGTTATTGGTAAAATGGGACTCACATATATCGTAAAATTGACAAAAAACAAGAGGCAATGGAATCGCAAAGATAGCGCACTTGTAGATTCAATTTCCTTCAGGACATTAAGAAGTACCGATCTGAAAAGACATCTATACTTTACCTGAACGAAACATGGTTTGATACACACGATACAGTATCCAAAGGATGGGTTGATTCCAGTAAAAACTGAACTAAGGCACCTTCAAACAAAGGAAAGTGCATAACAATTATTCACGCTAAATCAGAAAACGAATTTGTTTCAAATTGTCTGCTGCTGTCTACAAAGAATATTAAGGATTCAAGCTTGGATTATCATGACGATACAACTGAAGAACTTTTTTAAAACTGATTTCAAAATCATCTTATGAAAAATATTCCCGACCACAGTGTAATTGTAATGGATAACGCAAGCTATTACAGCCGCCTACAACAGAAAGCACCAAACTCATCAAGTAGAAAGACTGAAATTCAAGAATATTTGTTACAAAATGACATTTACTTTGAACCTGATTACAAGAAGGAACTACTTTTGGAGGTGTTAAAATCATATGCTATTAGAAAACAATATGCATGTGACAGTTTAGCTGAGGAACAGGGACATCTGTGCTACGTCTTCCTCCATACCATTGTATACTCAACCCCATAAAGCATTTGTGGTATCAAGTAAAATCAAAGTTGAGAGCAGAAAATGTTACTCCTACTTTGGGTCCCAATGTTATAGAATTATTTAAAAATGTAGTTAATAATATACCAATTAAGAGCTGGAAAAATTCTGTATAGCACGTTATAAAAATTGAAGATTCATACATTTATATTCAAAAATAATATAGAGCCTATTTTAATTAATCCTAATGATAAGTCTGGCAGTGAAACAGAATTAGATTTAGAATTATATTAAGATATAACAATAAAGTTGGATATTGTTTTTTTACCTGGTTTTATTTTGTTTAACTTAATAGTATTTAATAATTTCTCTTTTAGGAGGAAAAAGACAAACAGCCTTATTAATAATAAAGACGATAACACCATACTAACTAATGGTTACTAAGAGCGTACTTATAGCAAATAATGTTAAATGTATTTATTAATATGTTTTTTCACTAGTTTGATTTTAAAGTCATGTTAGAATAATCTAAATTTATTATTAATAAGGCTGAAAAAGTTTAGAGAAATGGTCTTTACTTATTAAATAAAAAACAAAGGATGTATGATAAAAATACAAAAAGATAGATACCCATTTGTGAATTTGATCCTTTTTAAAATAATTTTAAATAATCCGCCACTGGTGATCTCTTCTACAGCAGCTGTTGGCCATATGATTTATTGCAATTGGCCCATGAATTTCATGATTGCCGGCAAAAGCCAAGACGATATACTTCGAGACAAACTATAACAGGTAGCAGCAAACTCCTGGTTAAAAAACCCTCGGAGAAGCTGACCAATGATATACTAAACCTTAGCAGGGCCCAAATAAGGATAGTGACGGGTTTACTCACTAGACACTGCACTCTAAGGAAGCACATGCATACAATCGGAATATATAGGGAGGAAGTGCATGGAAGAGGAGGAAACAGCCTCTCACATTATCTTTGATTGTGAAGCACTATCTCACTGGAGATATAGACTCCTAGGACTAGAATTTCCAAGGGAGGATTTCTCCAAGAAGAACCTAGTGAAAAGTCGGCTGAGCCTGATAAGGGCTGCTGGTCTCTTCACATAAACGGCACAACCAAGAGAACAAAAAGCCTTAAGGCTGAGGTGCCGATCAATAACAGGTAGAATGAACAAGACCAAGACTTTGTACGCAAGACCAAGACTAAATAAACAAGAACAAGAGTATCCGAGTTATATCCGAGCTATAATCGAAAAAAAAACGTAGAGTTCTTTTCTCTCTCTTTTATTAACATATGAAAGGTATGTGACAAATATTTACTTCATTTTGACACGTCTCCGCCGTAAATTAATATTAAACGACATTGAAACTTCTCTGAAATATTTTGAACTGTTTCAAACATTCTATATTGATATAGTTAGCAAGTTTTATCGTTTGCAGCAATCAAAGAAGACAAAACATATTTTGAAACTTGTAAATAATTTCAATATGCTGATTTATATAGATTGGTCATTAGAGAGTTATTGAAACGTCTTTTGGGATTTCCTTTATTAAAAGATTCCTCTATTTTGACATATACGCATGCGCATTTCCTAAGTTTGTCTTAAAGGTTTTTATGTAAATAAAGGATATCCTATATTTAAATTAAATACAGGAAAGGAAAATTTTAGTTAAAGCTTATTAATTTTGACATACTTTGTCAATATGTGACAGAAAATAATTGTTTTGTCGAGCGAAATATTTTAAATTGCAACTTTTCGTTGGATTTGCTATCATCAAAACCGTTCAAAAACCGTCTTCGTTTCACCTATCAGGATGATATTATTATGCTAAAGGTATGTTTTCCTCCACATTCGCAGCGAATTTGGGTAGCAGCTACTCAGTACGCGTAGGAAAACACTCCCGTTTAAATACATGAATAGGTGTCTTGACGAATAAGTCGTCGCTACTTTTTCGCGGCTACTAGCGACTGGAGAATGTGGAGAAAAACGTACCTTGAGAGAAGTGGTTTCCCAGAATCCATTTAAAAATGGCAAACATACATGGGATGATGTCAAATATAGTATGTTTGTGCTCACTAAAAAAGATTTTACAGTCAAGTATTTACAAAATAAACATCTCTATCTCTTCAGCATTCGCTCCCACTAAAATTGCTATTTCTAATTGTTCTTCCATAATATAAATTAATATTACAATAAATAGATCCACATAAATAAGCAGCATAAAACATAAATGTCATAATAAAATAAAGTTTTTGGTCTTGTATTTGTTACTTTCAATAACTCTATCAAAAGTCACATTAAAGGATACTTTAATAAAGGAACTTTTAATAAAAGCAGCCTTTAGTACAGATCTTCAATAACTCTCTATTATCTGAAACTAGGTTTTATAATCTGATTTTAAACCATGTTATTAACACTTCTATGTAGTAACTTGAAAAGGCTGCTATTTGAACCTCTATATTATGTCTGGGGTGTGTGTTTTTATATAATTAGGGTCATGCCATTCATGTATTTATTTGTGGATCAGCGTTTGTTAAAATTAAACCTTGTAATGGACTGCCTAAGTCTGACGTCACTTTTCCAAACAAACCGAGTGCGAATGTGAATTGCCACGTGAGATTTTTAATTTTTCGCAAGTTTTCTGTTTGGTGTTGATATTGTTGATATATTATCACTGCTGTTGATTTAGTTTTAAATGAGAGTGATCGGTATTAGAGACAAGTGAAAAGTGATGAATTAAAGACATTTTTATAAGAAAATACCTATATAAATAACTATATAGCAAACGGTAAATTTAAAATATCTTATATTGTTTGGACACACTTGGTTTGTGTTGGGCACGCGCATTAGATTTGTTTGGAAAAGTTTATAGGAGGAGTCTTCTGCTGTGACGTCAGAGCTTAGGCAGTCCATAAGGCATCAAGCTTGTTGGGTTTATAAAAAAATAAATATTTTCGAAAATAATACAACAAGTGTGTTAATGATTATCGAAATACAAATTTTTTCGATTTGAGAAACAAATTGTTGTTAGGAAACCGCACGAGCGCGTAAGCACGAGTGTGGTTTCCTAAAACAACAATTTATTTCGAAAAAGAGAAGAAATTTTCGATAATCATTAATTACACGAGTTGTATTTGTCAAGATTATTTCACAAAAACAATTAATAATTCTTACGTTTCGTTAATAATTTGACATTTTCTGTCAGTCACTAGATGTTTAATATCGAATAAAACAACTAATGACAACGCGAAACACACAGATAGGAAAATTGCATGTAACCAATCAGGTGCCGAAATACAAAATCGAAAACATGGGGTGTTTTCAGACATCAACCCTCATATTTAAACCAATATTTTGTATTGAGTGGAATAATCGCTGACATACGTTGGAGAATCATGGCGGTTAATTCGTGATATGGCTGAAAAGACTTGAAGGTTATTTTTGAGTGGATAAAAGGCAACATGCTCACTATGAACGTTGAGAAATCTCAAATAATACCATTTACTTCTTATGAGCCTCATTTACCGTCCTATGATTTGTTGTAATAAGCAACCTGTCCCACTAGTAAACTCCGTAAAATATGTATGCATCCATATAGGGTGTGGAGTGAAAACTTTTGATTAAAAGTAATGGAAGATACAGTTATATTAAAAATCAGAAATTATGAAGCTGTATATTTTGGATGACGCTGAGTTCAAATGCAATATTGTCCTGAATGGGGCACTTCCCGTCATACCGGAAGCAGACGTCAACTTTGTTATTTTAAGTAGAACCTAATATTTTTTATTTTATTTTCGAATTCTACATAAAATATTAGATGCAATATGTGCACAATTTGGTCGATTTGGATATCTTTCTGCAAAAACACCGCAAGTTCATTTAACAATTTTACTATTCTCGCCGTAAATTATAATAAGATGAAAACTCATCATTAGTAAATCCTACATTTGCCATTATTTACTAAGAAATACAAGCTGGTAAAAAAAACTGTCAATATCAATGTTCAAAAATACTCATTATTTTTATTTCACAATATTTTTTATAAGTTTTACAAAAAACTTGGAAACTTATTACAGTTTCCTGTAATATTGTCGTATTTAATAGAGTAAATGTATCAACAGATGTCGAAAGGAATAATTATAAATATTCAACACTCTATGAACAGAAAGGTTGGTTTATAAAATATCTTGTAGATATACCAACCCCGTTTGACTTTGGGGTGTGATTCAATATCCGGCGGTGCATATGCACGGGAAGTAGTTGTTGCTCCTTAGTTGAACGGCCACTGTTTTTGAAAAAAATGAATACATGTATGAAAGGTAATTAATAGTGGTGGACAAAATATAGTATTCTACTCTCATATAATCGCTAGTATTCAATTGAACACGTGAATAATAGCCATCATTATAATATGCTGTTGAATAATATACTATTAATTTGACATCCCGCGTACACTTGCTTTGTTTCACAGACTGTCATTAAGCAATGCATATGTATAAAGTATTGCCTATATTAAGGTGTTGTCAGTCGAGACGATGAGATTTCATTAGCAAAGGAATGAGGATGAATTATCAGCGAATAAATTTTCCCAGATGAGGGAAAATAATTGTAAGTAAAAACCAATCTTGGAATTGCCGAAAATTATTTATCGGTCGAAATTCAATCCTGCCTTGAATATAATCGACTCGGCTGTTTGGAAAATGTCGCCGCCAGTGTTTTCGATCCAAAGTTCAATAAGGACTCTCTTCTTGCTCTTGTTTACCTCTTCATAAAATTAATTGAATGCCTTTTCTGACCTAAAAGTTATTCGAGAAATGTGTTTTTGTCGTGTCGAACGTCAGGAAGACGGAAAAATTGTTACATTTTGATGTGATTTTTTTAGGGTGTCGTAATTTTTATTTTCGATGAAAGTCGATGTGTAAAAGCGCGCGATATAATAGAGTACGACCTCAATAAAAACGTTTTTCGTTTAGTACACAAACGATCTGTAAGCTACGGGTTGCTGGTGAAAGGATAATTATTCTTTCGAGTTGAGTTTTTGGTCACGGGAAACAAATTCGGGGAACACGGTCAAAATTGACTTTTGGGTACATACCAGTTCGCTCCCCGTGGTCAGAAATACCTGTTAATCCTGTACTAATTCGCTCCGATGACCGTATGCTAATTCGCTCCCATGTGATAAGGCGATTAAGCACCTACCTGCTTACTTTCTAAGAATACCAATGCAAAAGAAAACTGATTATCTGTATGCAACATTATATTTACATTTTATACATGCAATTTATAGTGTATTTAATACGTCATGTACTTCCTGCATGGAATTTGGAATCTTTTTGCAGAACTTGTTTTCGGCCGTTATAAATTTTCTTTCTTCTTCTGTCGTCTTTTGTGCTTTGAAAAGCTGCTGCAAAGTTGATGTTTTCCGCAAGTTCCCTTATTTTGACATTATTGGCGCTCTTGAGCAGAAAGTAACTTTGAAGCACGCCTAATTTTCCGCGAGCTGTCATAATTTGACATTATTGGCGCTCTTAAGTATGCAGAGGCGTTTTTTGGTTGTGATTAATATTAGAGGAGCCCATTTTCGTTATTTACGTGCACTGTACAACAATCGGGGGTAATATCCCTGGCGCATTTAATTTTTCCGGAAAAATTCGGAAAAACGAGTTTCTTAGTAATTTGTTTTAACAAATAGCATGAGCGAGAGTGGATTTAAAAATCCGAGTCGAAGACGAGGATTTTTCCAATTTCGCGAACAATATGTCAAACTTGCATGAAATTTTTTCGATTTTTTTTTCCGGAAAAACTGCTGACAGCTAAGATGACAGTTGTTAAGTAATATTTCCACTTAAAATTTATATTTGACATACCAATTCTTGATCTGGCAAAAACATAATAATCTGCACTGATAGTAGACAAGCCCTATTAGCCTTAAACAGACAACGTGTTATATCGAGGCTAGTACTAGAGTGCCACCAAGATTTAGCTGACGCCTCGGCAGATAACAAGATTATCCTGAGGTGGGTTAAAGGGCACGACAGGAGTAAAGGAAATCGCATTGCTGATTCTTTAGCCAGGGAAGCCGCTGGACTAAAAATTCTAGGACCCAGTGACACCTACGGCCTAACGACTTCGACAATTGCGGAACTAGCCAAACGCTACACCCATACTCAATCCCTTAAGAGATGGGATGGAATCAAAGGATGCAGTCTTGCCAGGATCACCCTGGGCGACCCTGGGAAGCTGGAGCCGAAGAAATATTTGGCGATGACCAGGAGAAACCTACGTTTAACAGTAGGATTTCTGACTGGTCACTGTCAACTAGGGAAACACCTCCATACTATGGGGCTAGTGGACACACCTCTATGCAGGATGTGTGAACAGGAAGATGAAACTGTCAGGCATGTCTTATGCGAGTGTCCGGAGTTATCGTCAATAAGAGAGTGTGTGTTCGGTGAGTCTTGGCCTACACCTGCCGATATAAAGGACATGTCTCCTAGTGACCTGTCCACCTTCCTGAGAAGGACAGGATGGACAATGACCTAGGATGACAACTCCTCGGGAGGATGTACAATGGGTCACATGTGGCCTAAGTGCTGTGAGCCTACACTCACCCTCCCTACTCTACAGATACAGATACCAATTCTTGATAGCGATTGGTCAAAATTAATAGGAAGGAAATAATTGGAAAAAAAATTATATGTTTCACACAGCAGAGAATCAGAATTTATAACATGTGAATAAACACATTTGTGAAGTAGTTTATCTCATATATCCAGTACAGCGAAAGTTAAAGTTTTGAGTTTAGTCTTGCATATATGGTCTTTCTCTTGAATTATTAGTTTTGTTAGTTTACAGACGAAATTGCTTCAACATTGACATCTAGATTTATTTGTATCACTTTTTCCTTATGACTTGCTGCTAAGCAATATTTTTCGGACTGCTTTTATTTGAAAATAAAAAAAAACTTTACAGCAGCCTGTACATATCCGTGATTTTACTTAGCGTTTGGTGTTAAATATTTTATGGTTCTATCAACTTTTTTAGTTTCCCCATTTACCGGTATAAAATGCTATATGGATTTTCTTTTGTGCTGAAAAGCAGTGTCGAATTCGGTATTATGTTCTAACAGTTTCAATGTACAAAGGAGTCTTTAAATTAGAAAACAGACTACTTTATATTGGTGGATTTTCAGTGCCGAAGATAATTTTCCAAATCAAGAACGTTTCGTTATTTTATTTTGTTGATAAACCAATTTTAGTTGTTATCCTACATTCCAAAAAATTTTTGTGGAAGGGACTGAGATATTAGGTATTTTCGCGGAGCACATCCCGAACGCATTCGGAGAGACTTCGCATGCGCGCTTAAAATTTGAGTGTTCGCGGTGAAACAAGAACTCCCTCAGGATTTGAAATTCAGTGTTCGCGAATCACGTTCTGTGACCCGTGGACACGTTCGTAACGCGTTCGACAGATCCTCGGATGGAAGGAGGGATATCTCATTCAAAGCAAATTCTAACCTTAAATTTTGTTCTTTTGTGAGGTTCTTATTTGTGTTAAGAAGTAAAAGTATACAAACGTACTCTATTTTGATTACTGATTTTTTAGATCATGGATTATTTAAGTTTATGTGACGAAGATCATATCAGAGACAAGATCATATATAATAAATATCCTTAGTTGTGCTAGGTGCTTGCGCCGTAGTATATGTTCAATTTATATTCCGAATGCGTTCGGGATTGTCTCCGCAAAAATACCTAATAGTGCACAAACCAGAACCAGAACACTTTAATACAGGGGTCGGCAACCTTTTAACAAATATGCAATTTTGAACAAAGCCAAAGTGCCACTACATAAAACTGTATAACTTTCATACAAATAAATAATGTATAAAATTGGTAAAAGTAATAAGGAAGGTTACTTATTAAATTAAAAAAATGGACAACAATATTTCTAAAAAATTTATTTCTATTTCTGGTTTATGTCTATAGTTACTTTTACGGTGTTTCCGATGTCCGTCCGGCGGTCAGGGTAAAACGCAGGTACGTCCGAGGTCCGTCCCGCGGTTGAAAGGGTCAAGACGTTTGTCCGAGGTCCGTCCCGTGGATCCGTATGATAATTTATATTGCAGATATTATATATACATAAGATATAATATGTAGTAGTAGTAGAAAGTCGAACGGTATCACACGCGAAACAACGTGAAGCACTACTAGCTATTATTTAAAATATTCCTCTATTTATAGGTAAGGGTCTGTGGAAGGGTGTCGATAATACACGAATCATACTAATTATTCTAGGAATAATATTCTACCCTGCCCATTCTACCTGTGTATCCACCTGACCGCGGGACGGACATCGGTCGGGGATTAAAAACCCTTTTCCTAAACCCTCAATTTTCTGACCGCGGGACGGACATCGGTATTGCCCTACTTTTAATATTACACATGCCTCCTTCCGTTTTTAACCGGCTTCGATATGGATTCAAAATGATTTTCCTATGGGAAAAAAACTTGCTCACACATATAGGACGATCAGAATGATGGAAGCATTGTAAATGTCACTTTTTTCAGGTGAATAAATTTATCTGGCAAACTAGCCAAACAATTTAGTATATCGTTTTATATATGTATCCTGAGGATCACATTCTGAAACTCTTCTTAGTTCCACAAAATCTGTCTTCCATAACTAGGAGTTCCTAAATTCAATATGATCAAAATATTAAAGGAAAAGGAATGCTGGTAACATCCTATTAAGTCCCGGTTTATCAATAGCCAATATTATCTATCAGTTAAGTATCCGTCGGATAAAAGTACCTAACTAGCAGATAAAGTTCCAGTTTGTTTGGAAACGGTTTATCAACTCGTTTTTCTTCTCTAGTTTGTTAACTGACAGATAATGAAAGTTGACAATGCTGACGAATGAATGTAAGCAATCTCATTGGTTGTTACAAGTACAAGGTAATGTCACATCAATTGATATTTTTCTTAGGTTATTGGTGAATGTTTATCCAAAGGTTTGTGTGTTTTTATTTTTCTTTCTTGAAGAGTTTTTGGTTGTTGATAAATATTAATTTTTTGAATGATTATATTCTGGATAGCGACGAGGATATTGTGCAAGTTTTTGAGTACGAAAGAAGGCCTTATACAGTTAGGGAAAGAGTGGACAACTTCGAAAAGTGGGATGACCAGGATTTTCATGCAAGATTTGGGATGACAAAAGAGACTCTTCTGTCAATATTAGAACTGATTGAGGATTCACTTGAGTGTCGAACTGATAGGTAGGTGATTTTATTATGTTCATACCATTTTATATTCCTTAACTTTTTACATTTTCAGAAATAACAGTATAAGGCCAATAGACCAGCTTCTTCGCACTCTCAGGTTTTATGCAACAGGAAAATTATTGATATCATCTGGAGACTTCTGTAACGTGAGCAAAAGTTCTGCATCAAAGATAATCGAAAAGGTGTCTTTCCACAAGGAGAACAAATTTCCATAGCCCATGAACTGCAGGAACTTTTACTCAATAGCAGGGGGAAGTACTGATAGCAAGAATCCATGCAGGTACAGAAAAAATTTCCGGCAATCGCCAGTCTTTCCAAGGTATGCGATTTGCAATGAGAAAACGTTGCAGATTATGTATAAAAGATCCTGTTACATATTCTAACCATTAGTAGTTTGTTAGTTATTAAAATAAATTGAAGAAAAATATTTATATAAACATTCAATATCTAAAAAACCACAAATTTTTTTATACTATGTAAAGGTTATGCGTTTTTCACGTGAAAACCATTGAAAAATGAAAAAAGCTTCACATGCCACGGGCGTAAAAAATAGGAGGGGAAATGTGACATATTATTCCAAATGCACACCACTTGATCAAGAATTGAAACATGTGTTTACATCAAAATATGCCCTTTTATATTTAAAAACAACCTGCCAAATGTCAAATCAAAATATTCATCTATTTTAAAGTTATCAAATTAAAACTTTTAATTTTTCATAACTTCAACACCCTGCATTTCGAAAAGTAAGTAGACTTATATCATTTTGTCCAATTTTACGAGAGGTACCAACATGCAGACGTTGCAAGTGTCACACCCTGTATAATGGTAAATCCGCCTCCTAGAAGTTTCCCGTATACCCGTGGCAATACCGCTCACCGGGCGTTCGAAAAGCCGAGAATCACCTGATCGGGTTTTCGTACCAACATGCAGACGTTGCAAGTGTCACACCCTGTATAATGGTAAATCCGCCTCCTAGAAGTTTCCCGTATACCCGTGGCAATACCGCTCACCGGGCGTTCGAAAAGCCGAGAATCACCTGATCGGGTTTTCTCTTCTCTAGAAACATCCTGTCGTGGTCGGCAAGTTCTAGCCTGCAATCACTTAGCTCGGTACAGTTACGTAGATTATTTTGAATTTACAATAAGAGTATCCTGTTATGCGTAGGTACCATTTTAAACTGCCAAACATAGGAACTACTAATCACTGAGACTACAACGATAATTTTGCGAATGATAATAAGTCGTGGACCGTATCATAATGTTCAGTTTTCCTTAACTAGGTCAACTTTTCATTCCACAGTGGTAAACGTGAAAACTGCGTGATTAAAAATCTACCTGTATTATAAAAATTCGCTGTAACGATCGTACCAAATAAGCCTGTTTAATTTGTGAAACTATCAAAATTCGAAAATTCTCCGGCAGACTATATACGTATCTGTCCCCATCGCATATAAACCGCTTCATTTAATATCAGCATAGAATTAATCAATGCGAAATCTATAATCCCCAGCGTTGTATACGATCATGCAACTGGGATTAGTTTGTTTAAAAATGTATTATTGAACAGTGGAAGTATCAAAATAATACACTGACGCAGTTTACGGTGTCTATCGAATAGTTCCAATTTGAGAAAAATTTTGTTATTAGTTTGGATCAAGAATTTTTTCAGAAGTGGGTTAAGCGATTTTATCAATTTAATAATTTGACTTCGAACAGTTCTGGTGATGATTCACGACAAAGTTGCTCGTACCTTCTGGATGGTGAGTTTCAAAAGTTTTGAAGTGAAAACTTCTAAGCGCGTTGAGCACTTTTTGGGTGAACAAACACCATGGAATCATTGTCACGCTTTCTATGTTATACGGCACACAATATGATAAAATTTTTGAAAAAGGGTTCATTTTTGTGTGAAAATTCCCATTTACCATGGGAGTACCACTCAATTTTTAGAAGGAAAACAATTATTTGCAATAATTTATATCTACCATGAACGTAAGATAAAATTTGTAAGAGGGAATCACCGAATTGTATAAATTCCCATTTACTATTGGCGTAGGTACGATAAAAGTTTTTCAAGGGGGTTAATTTATTTGGAAAAATTTCTTCCCATCATAGGCGTATGATAAAATTTTTAAAAAGGGGTTCATTTTTGTTTGAAAATTTCCATTTACTATGGGAGGACCCCACAATTTTTGAAAAGGAAACATTTATTTGCAAAAATTTCTATTTAGCATGACGTAAGATGTAAGGGAATCATTGATTTATAAAAAAATCCCATTTACCATGGGCGTACGATAAACATTTTCATGGGGGTTACTTTATTTTGACAAATTTCATCCCAGGGCGTGTGATAAATTTTTTGAAAAAGGGTTCATTTTCATGTGAAAATTTCCGTTTACCATGGGAGTACCCTACTATTTTTGAAAGGGAACCATTTATTTGCCAAGAATTCTATCTACTATGGAAGTAAGATGAAATTTATGTAAGGGAATCATTAATTTGTAAAAATACCCATTTACCATGGGCGTACGATAAACATTTTTAAGGTGGTTACGTTATTTGGACACATTTCTTCCCAAGGTGTATGATAAAGGTTGAAAAAGGTTCATTTTTGTTTGAAAATTTCCATTTACCATGGGAGTATCCTACAATTTTTGGAAGGAAAGATGAAAAAGTATAACTTTTCAAAGAAATTCGTTACGGAATTAAGGAGTGTACGGGCCCGGCACCAAACACTCTGAAAGCTTGGGAAAAACCTGAAGTATCTTTCAAGCGGAAACTCACGCAATAAGAAAGTGTGCCCAGTTCAATATTGACAAAGGATATAGAAGGCAAAGGATTATCATAATGTCTGATAGTCAAGCAGCCATTAAAGCGCTGAGTTCTTGTGTAATCAGTTCCAAAATGGTGTGGGAATGCCTAGGCAAACTTAATCAACTAGGCGAGAACAATATAGTCACCTTACTGTGGATTCCAGGACACACTGGAATAGAAGGAAACGAAATAGCAGATGAACTAGCAAAGAGGGGGAGTGAAATACCCTTCTTAGGGCCGGAGCCCTTTTCAGGAATCAGCACCAATGTAATATTGGAAGAAATAGGTAAAGCCGAAGAAAAGAGAAGATCTGACAATTGGAAAGATCTAGTAGGGCTTAGGCAATCAAAGATTCTTCTGGGTGACTACAACCTGTTGAGATCAAATGAATGCATAAGTCAAAGCAAAACTGCACTAAGAGTTTTAACAGGAATCCTAACGGGACATTGTCGCCTGAATGGACACTCAAAATAGTGGAGGAAGAAGATTGTAGGTTTTGTGGAATGGAAGAAGAATCCTCCATCCACATACTTGCGAACTGCACTGCAATTCAGAATCCTAGGGCACAGCACCTGGGAGACTACTGGATAGAAGAGGGACAGTTACCTAAGTTGAAGCCTGCAGATATCCTAAAATTCCTCGGGGAAATAGGACTAAAGGAGCTACTAGTCTCTGAGACTTTCCTCAGGAACTAAGTAGAAGTAAGGGGGCACAATAGATCTTTTAGGTCTCAGTGAATGTTACCCCAAAAGACATACATACATACATCTACCAAGGATGTAAGATAAAGTTTGTGTAAGGGAATCATTGATTTGTGGAAATTCTCATTTACCGAGGACGTACGATAAAAATGTTCAAGGTAGTTTATTTATTTGGACAAATCTCCTCTCGTCATAAGCGTATGATAAGATTTTTCGAAAGGGTTCATTTTTTTGTGAGAACTTCCATTTACCGTGAATGTTCGATAAAATTAATATAAGGGATTAATTAATTTGGACAAATTTATCCCATAATGGGCGTACGATAAAATTTTTGAAAGGGATTAATTTGTTTGTAAACATTCTATATCATGAGCGTACAACAATGTTTTCCGGTTAATTAGTTTGATAAAATTTCAATTTGCTACGGAAGTAAGAAAACATTTTTGAAATAGGTTCAGTTGTTTTTATTTTCATTTCTGACGACAGTCCACAAGACTGCTTTTTTTTCTCTTTTTCTAGTTTCAACTTTCTGTGTAATTTAGCAGTGACCTTATTAGTTTAATACATTTATCCCTCTCGTAAATTAATATCAAATAAATGAGTGAATTCAAAAAGTCCACCAAATGAAATACTTGAACCACTCCATGAATTTTTATGATACAGAATGAACGAGAGAAAGATAGATAGAGAATCTTCATGTAACAACATTGTTTAGATAATTACGTTCAGAACGCCGAGATAAAATAACTCGTTGACTTTCTATTTCTTTTTTTATTTTAATTTTTTTGCGTACTCCTTCGCTACACCGAACATTTCCCTGTCTACTTTTCTTGTGAGATTTATGAATACGAAATCTGTTGACTCGGATGTCTACTACGACATCTCGATCATAATAATAATGTCTTTATATAGAGCACCGCAAGTATCTTTTTCGGTTTTAGTCATAAATGTGGAATTAAAAAAACATTTATTGAAAGGTAATTTGAATGAAGAAATAGTTGTATGTATGTATGTATTTTGGGGTAATATTCACTGAGACCTAAAAGATCTATTGTGCCCCCTTACTTCTACTCAGTTTCTGAGGAGAGTCTCAGAGACTAGTAGCTTCTTTAGTCCTATTTCCCGGAAGAATTTTAGGATATCTGCAGGCTTCAACTTAGGTAACTGTCCCTCTTCTATCTAGTAGTCTCCCAGGTGCTGTGCCCTAGGATTCTGAATTGCTGCGCAGTTCACAAGTATGTGGATGGAGGATTCTTCTTCCATTCCACAAAATCTACAATCTTCTTCCTCCACTATTTTGAGCTTTTTAAGGTGCCCACTCAGGCGACAATGTCCCGTTAGGATTCCTGTCAAAACTCTTAGTGCAGTTTTACTTTGACTTATGCATTCATTTGATCTCACCCAGTCACCCAGAAGAATCTTAGATTGCCTAAGCCCTGCTAGATCTTTCCAATGGTCGGATCTTCTCTTTTCTTCGGCTTTACCTATTTCTTCCAATATTACATTGGAGCTGATTCCGCAAAAGGGTTCCGGTCCCCAAAAGGGTATTTCAGTCCCCCTCTTCGCTAGTTCATCTGCTATTTCGTTTCTTTCTATTCCAGTGTGTCCTGAAATCCACAGTAAAGTGACTACATTGTTCTCGCCTAGCTCATTAAGTTTGCCTAGACATTCCCACACAATGTTGGAACTGATTAAACAAGAACTCAGCGCTCTAATCGCTGCTTGACTATCAGACATTATGATAATCCTTTGCCTTCTATATCCTTTGTCAATATTGAACTGGGCACACCTTATTGCGTGAATTTCTGCTTGAAAGATACTTGGGGTTTTTCCCAAGCTTTCAGAGTGTTTGGTTCCTGGCCCGTACACTCCTATCCCAGTTCCTTCTATTGCGTTTGAGCCGTCTGTGTACCATTGAATTGCATTTTTTCCAAGTCTGGTAATGGTATTTGGATCCCATACCTTCTTTTTGCTTAATTCCCTAACTAATTCTTCAATCCTTGACATAATTTTTTTCGGCATGTCCTAAATAGAATTGTGGTGGCGTTCCCGGGACGCCGTCGACTAACGTGGTGTGTTGCCAGTTACTTGCCGACACCATCTCGTTTTCTATGCCGGACGAAAAGGCACAAATCGCGTTAGCGTTTCGGGAAGAGATTTTTATTTCTCCGGGGACTATGTGATAATTTTCGTTGCTTTTATTTTTATTTATGTATATCATCAAAAAATAAATAGAATTGGTGGATGACCAAAAATACACATTCTAAAATATACAGTGTCTCAATTTTGAAACTGATAATGGACCGTTTGTTAGAGAATAAGGGTCGAATTCCTAATCGACGACCTGGAACGGCTCTAGCCGCGCGGTCTTGACGACTACAGTCGTCACTGCTGTTGTAGCCGACAGGTACATTCCCAAAGATCGGCTAGAGTACTTTGACGTCATGGCCGATGCATTAATGTTGGGCCTAACCTATTTGCTATTACAAGAGTAGAAGGAAGAAGAGATATTGTTGGCCAAGTTAAAAATGAACGAAAAGTCACATCAATTGTATCTTTCGAGATGTGGAGTTTAATCAATAGGCATCTGCTACAGAACGATTCAATGTTAATCTTTGTACAGTGGGTGTTTACAGCTGAACGCACTAGTTCAATAAGTTGAACGTCATCCATTATTAAGCAGGGAAATAATCAGATAAACACTAGCACAGAGCTTCAGTCATCGCGGCTTTTACGACTGAACTGCTCATGCTAGCAGTCTAGTCGTACAGCTCAAGCCGCCTCACTACAACCGCTTCCACCGTGCGGCGCCAGTCGGGTCATAGGAATGAGTTTCATTTACGTGCATGCAAAACAGTCATGAGTCATAGTCGCACAACTACGGCCGCGTGGCTAGAGCCAGGACAATATCCTAAAAATTACCATTTCACATTGTTTCCCTTGTAGTAGCCGATTTAGCATGTGAAGATAGAAAAATGTGAACTCACCTCGAACGCTGGAATCGTAGCGGAAAATTGTTTAACAAGGTAATTAGGGTGTGATTCTAGTAAAAATAACGTTTCTCGTGTATATCTCTTTTTCTCTTCAATTCGACACAAAAAGAAACGGCGAGAAAGTTTTTCCCTTCAAGAGATCTACAAAACTAGACTTTGTTCGTCAAAAAACATTGATTAGGCTTGAAGTTATTGGCGTAAAATCATTATTTATGATATTAACAAACAAATGTAGAAAGCGATTATTTTATTATGAAGTCTTTACGTTAGATATAATTAAAATTCACATAAAACATGTACTAAATCTGGAATCTGTAACTTTATCAGTTTGCAAATTACGCCGTTATCAACAAATTAATTGATTCTTGTACTGTACGACATTGTGAATCACCCGTAATTTTGCCGTCTTCACACGCATCAGCCGCTACAAGGTTTTCTTGAAACTCAAGCATAATATTTAATTATTTCGTACTGCATTGGCAGCTACGTTTTTGCTACATGACACACCCTATATAATTTTTTTTAAATGCGCATTCAAAAAATTCAACTAGAGGTGTCCAAGCGTTTTTCCCAACACGCCCTCATTTATTCGTTATCGAATTTATTCCATTTGGCTGTTCCAAACTGTATGTATTACAATACCTAAGGAAACATGCCCAAGGTTGGACGTGTGGTTAGGTGGTTCTTAATTTTGCGCCAGTACATATAGTGGTGATAAGTGTTGCAGAAAAAACAAGATCCAGACTAATTAAGAAGAGAATCATTGAAAAAAATCATCTCCGCGAAATCAGAAATCCTGGGAAATGCCACAGGAATTTTATTTCAAAAACAATTAAGTTTTTATAAAATTCTGACACTGAAGATTGTGAGTTATTGATCTAGTAGTCCGTTTTGTACAAGTAGGTTGAAATTTTATTTTTTATATTAAATTTCGTTTCCAATGGAATTATTAAAACTGTCTTTGGGTCGACGGAACGGCAAACGTCTATGACAATGGAAAATGGAACTCGTAGTCCTGATCCTTCCGAATATATTGAAATTTCCGTTGTTCGTATTTTACAGATTTCCAAATATTTTTCCTCATATTTTAGGTTCTTTATTAAAAATGTATGGAACATAAAAGCTTTTCCTAAGAACTGATCGGATGAAATATAATGGAAGAAGAAAAAAACTTGTAAAAACTCCACTGAAACTCACATTTCAGCTTTATGTAGTTGAGTAGCATGTACTGATTTTGCGACTTAATAAGACTAAAAATAAAATATTCAGCGAAGCTCGTCGGCCTAATTAAATATTTATTTGATTTGTATGAATTGGGAAAATTCAAATTTAGGAAGAAAAAAAAATAATATAAGTGCTCCGGATTGCTTGTATACCCAGAAAATAGTACAAGAAAATGGTTCTTTAACTGCGAATATTGAGATAAGTTTCGGATATCCGATAATCTCGAGTTATACATACTTTTAGTTTGGGAGTTTGCGTTTTTCTAAGGCTTCCTATGATTTTTAAAATAAGAACCGTTTCTGTTTTGCTACTGTAATTTTTATCTCTAGTATGTTAATCTTTCAGCTCAATATTCACAGTTTTATGGTCTTTACACAGCTCGTTTATAACAAAAACGTTAACATTCCGTTTCTCATTATCTTAACAAATACGTTAATAGGAACTTTCCGTATTAAAATTGAATGACGAACCACCCACAACAATATATCAGATTACTTTGAGAACACCCTGTTTATACATAATATACAGTGTGTACATAAAGTAGCGTAACTTGCTAATATTTCGTTTCCGTTAGGTTTACAAAAAAAAGTTGAACAAAAGTTTTTTTCAAATAATTCAGACAATCTGCATAAGTATATTAGAAGTATACAGGGTGCACCGTTGATTGATTGTTTGATTGGATCAGCACAACAGTCAAAGGCTTGAAGTCCTTAAGGCTTTTTGTACTCTTGGTTGTGCCGTTTATGTGAAGAGACCAGTAGCCCTTATCAGGCTTAGATATCCCAAATACTGGTTCAGGACTAGTGAATGCAGTCTCAGACCCTATCTTTGCTAGGATGTCTGCCTTTTCGTTTCCTACAATGCCCTTGTGACCTGGGACCCATTTAAGAGTAACTCTATTATGGTTAGCCAGGGTTTTTAGTTTCTGTAGACAGTCCCAGACCAGTATAGATCTGATCTGAAGACATGCTAAATATTTTAATGCTGCCTGACTATCGGAGAGAATAAGGATCTTTCGATATTCAGTTGCAAACACATGTCAATAGCGTAGATTTCAGCCTGGAATACAGAAGCAAGATTCCCCAACAATGCGTGGATATTGCACCTGGGTCTAGCACCATGGACTCCAGCACCTGTCAGTCATAGATCCGTCAGTGTACCACACTAACGTTCCTTCCTGACTGCATGCTTACAGCCCATCCCAGTTTAGCTGGATATGGTATGGCTGGGTGTCGTTAATTGTAGCCAACATGTTGTCACTTCTCATTGTGAGGAGCGAGTTTGTGATAACTTCTGTAATTCTGGAATGACTATGGGTGTTGGTACTTCCATTCCAGTTCCCATTGCATTCCAGCCTGTATGCAGCCATCCTCGCTACCGCCTTAACGTGCAGAGCTAGAGGTGGAAGATTGAGAATTGCTTCCATTGTTGCATCCGGGCTGCTTCTTATGAAACCCGTTAGGCACAGACAGGCAATTCACTGAAGTTTTGATAGCTCCAATTCGGCTTTCAACTGATCTGTTTTTGGCCACCAAACTAAGGCCCCATAGGTGACCATGGGTCTCACCATAGTTGTGTACAGCCAGTGTACGATCCGTGGATTTAGTCCCCATGTGTTCCCTGTCGCCCGTTTGGCAGCCATTAGGGCCATTTTCCCTTTATTGGTTTTATCATGAAGGTGTGAGTTCCAGGTTAGTTTTGCATCCAGAATTATACCCAGATACTTAGCCTCCTGACTTGACGCAGCTGCTGGTTAAAGAGGCTTGGTATTTTTAGTCCCTCAAGCTTCCTTTTTCTAGTGAAGGAAGTGAGCGCAGTTAGGTTTTCGTCGAAAATATTAGGCGTGATCCATTTGCTGTCACATAATTTATTGTTGCCACCTTGTCTCGTTTTCGAAAATAGAGGATTATACTCGATACGTCCAGTTTCTTTACCATTATTTTCAATTTCAGATACGGTTTTGCAGTAAGGTGCTTCTCCTCCGCGCCAAGCTAGTTCAAACGCCAAAATGTATTTTGAAGTCCTTCCGGTTCATTTTCGTTATATAATCTGGCCATTGCAAATACTTCAGATTCATCAAGAGCTGATGCACTACATTTTCTCTTTTCGGGTTGTGCTTGCAGGATTTTACGTTTAGCATTACGTGCAGCTCGTGACGAATTAAACTGAACATCGGTGAAAGGGTTGAATACAATATTGAATTCGTTATAATATTTACTTTGTAGCATTTTAGCGGTGGTGTTCCAAATTGTTTTCACTGCCGCTTCTTTGTAGTCTTCTCCATTACTTTTTCTCATATTAAATGCCCAATCTTGCAATATTACATTCAATTTCTCGATGGAAGTGTCTGGTTCAAATGTGTATCTTTTTGCATCGCAAAACGTAGAAAATTGTCGCCAGATTGATGATTGCGTCGCAACTGTATTAGTAGGCACACAGGTATTAACAATTTGACTAATTTCGGCGTTCGTAGACACACCGAATCGACTAATTGTTAGTTCTTGAAAATGCAATAAGTTGTTGACAAACATGCCAAACTATTTAGTCTGGTAACCAACACCGCGATAATTGATGAACAAATGAATAAGTGAAAAAATCACTAGTGTATTTGTCGCTGTAAAAGTTAAAGCTTACTTTTGCCGCTGTCAAAGTGACAATTGCACTGTGGCATATGCGATTTTTTATACATGAATTATATTGTCAATGATATTGATAAAATTGATTATTTCATTTTCATTAGCTTTCTTTTATTGACAAATATCAAATACATAAACAAGTATAGACTTTCTATGAAAGGTTGAATCATTAATTCCGTCTGCAGTTTCCCCCGAAGAAATTTTGTGAAAAGAAAAAAAAAAGTGAAAAACTTCAGAGTAGATGCGGAAACGTTAAATTACCTGCGGTGCTTTTGAATTGCGTTTTATTTCACATCATAAACGGTGACAAAAATAGCCGGAATAAATTAAAAGTTTTCTACTCTGCACGAAACACGCTAAAAGTCGCAACGACTTTTCTTGATTGTCGACAAGATATTCTGCATAGGAGTACATTTTGATAATTCTTCAAAAACTTTAGTACGATGAAATAGTCTGGTCACTTATTTAGCTTTATTGGAAACCCTATCAGAAGGATATCGAAGGACACAACTATACAATGTGGGCCGAAATAAAGGAGTACATATTTTAATTCAAAATATTTTTTTTGTTTTTTGGGCGATTTAATTTCTTTTTGCAGGGCTAATAACTAAACATGTCCTCAACATGACTGTAAATTTGAAAGCAAAAATAATGTACAGGGTCGGACTTATACAAAAAATTATATAACAGTGCATTTGAGCTCGTTGCAAATGAAAACTGTCTTAGCTAAAATTGTACTAATACGCTTTTTCGGTAGATAAACTATCCAGAACACTTCAGTAAAAAGGAAATTTTACGAAATTACCGGATTCGCGAAACCATATTTTTTTATTAAATAACATTTTAACAAATAACACATTTATGAAAACAGTTTAGTAACTTTAAAACTTGGAGTAAAATGTACTCCTTTATTTCGGCCCACAGTGTACATATACTGTTTTTACCAATTAGTCTGAGGAAGTTGGAGCAGTCTTTTACGCTGATAGATCTTTCGGTTCTGCTCACCCGATAGAATTGTTAGCATCAAAATTGTAGGAAATCTGATTCCCTATAACATGATAAAAGTAGATCTAGAAAAAATATTTTTCCAGCCCTCAATGTTTCAAAAACTGCTAAACAATTTGAAATTTTGTTTATTGAAGTGGCCACTATTATAAAAGCTACAAAATCAAGGTAATAATATGAGTAATTATAGAGGAAATGTTACTGAAAAAGTAGGTGTTTGAATCTTAATGGCAGGGGTGCAAACTGAATTTATAAATATAAGGAATTTTAAGTACGTGATTCGTTGGGTCATCGAACCCCACTTTGACGCCTAATCCCTGCCACGCTATAGTTTCTTTGCGCCTCTTTTGTACACTTGCAGTGGTACAACGAAAATGGAAAACTGTATTCATCTACTGATTGGAACTAACGCATCAATCATGAACTTAATTCCTTATGGCATTTCTATGAGTAACTACATAATGAACTTTGACTTTTCTTCTTGTTTTCTAATAATCGTATTAAGACGTGTGTTTTTGGAGGCATATCCTTTCAATAACTCTTAAATAAATGTAAAAAAAAGAATGTTATGTCCGTAAAGTATGAAACAAATTTATTTTTAGCTAAACAGACCATTTTAAGAAATAATCCTGACACGTCGATTTTTGATTTTAATTTACCGTGTCATAATATCACTTTGATTTTGTAATTTTGATGAGACTTATATAAACAAAATTTAAAATGTTTGAAAAGTGAAGTGGTTTTCAATCTACTTTTATAATGTTTTAGTGATTGAAATTTCCAACAATTTTGAAATCTACAATTTTTTTGCGAGCGTGAAATACTCCAACTTCAAGTGATCTATTTTGTGCGCATTGCAGGCTATGTCACAAGCTCCAGCAGAATTTATTCCTGAATTTAGGAAAATGATATTCCATCTCGGAAAAATTATATGTTAGGTAGATATTTTAACCTTACTTTCCCGGATTAAATGTTTACAATAAACAAAAGGAGTATACCATAGAGTTACTTTCAATTTTCTGCCACTGGAGGATACTTAGCAAGATTTGCAAATAGCCTCAAAAATGACTGTACAAAACACACTGGAAACAAAGGTTTAAAACCCTTCCTCTGCAATTTATTGGCAGTTATTTTTCTTTTTGCAATCACATGTACCACTTATTACTTAATTTTGAAAACAACTACTCGAAATTAATCTACTACCCGTCTCTGATAGACGACGCTAATCTAAAACAACATATTTTCTTTTTCGAGGACTTTTTTTTTCGTTTTCTCATTTCGTCAAGAACTCGCGAAGTCGCGCATCCCTGAAAGAAATTAGTTCCGTGAAAACGAATCACTACACTTAGCGTCGCCGACGAGTAGCTATTTTTCCATTGCTTTTCAGTCAAAGGAAAATTTTTATGTGGCATGGCACTTCTCAATTACCCTACCTTCCACCCTACATAGGCGTTGAGTATTATTTTTATCCAAAAAAAATCTATTAAACCAAATAAATAGTGAACCAGGCTTCATGAACTTGAGAAAAGCAGTTGACATCGTAGAGCAGCACTAGCAAAAATCTAGGTGGAGAACAGACTTGTCTAGCGATCTCTGTCAGTCCTTCTAGACCTACTAGCTTCTCATGAACGATAATGCAGTGGGACAACAAACAGAATTGTACAAAATAGGTGCATACGAAAATCTCACAGCATTATGGGAATGATCTTCGACGTATAAAGCACTAGGTTCTCCAAAAGGTAGACGTGATCAGCTCTCAATTTATTTTGGCTAGCCTACCGCAAAAAAAGGAAGTCATAACCGTTAAATCATGATCTACTACAAACTTTTCTGCTTTCTAATGCTAAAAATCCTGATTTGTTTTCAAGCGATTTTTAAGCGATTAAGTTATTTTCGACAGCTTATCGCAATAAAAGAAAGTCATAAACCGTTAAATCATGATCTACTACAAACTTTTCTGCTTTCTAATACAAAAAACCCGGATTCGGTTTCTAGCGATTTTTAAGCGATTAAGTTATTTTCGACAGCTTATCGCAATAAAAGAAAGTCATAAACCGTTAAATCATGATCTACTACAAACTTTTCTGCTTTCTAATACAAAAAACCCGGATTTGTTTTCAAGCGATTTTTAAGCTATTAAGTTATTTTCGACAGCTTATCGCAATAAAAGGAAGTCATAACCGTTAAATCATGATCTACTACAAACTTTTCTGCTTTCTAATACAAAAAACCCGGATTTGTTTTCAAGCGATTTTTAAGCGATTAAGTTATTTTCGACAGCTTATCGCAATAAAAGGAAGTCAGAACCGTTAAATCATGATCTACTAAAAACTTTTCTGCTTTCTAATACAAAAACCCGGATTTGGTTTCTAGCGATTTTTAAGCGATTACGTTATTTTCGACAGCTTATCGCAATAAAAGGAAGTCATAACCGTTAAATCATGATCTACTACAAACTTTTCTGCTTTCTAATACAAAAAACCCGGATTTGTTTTCAAGCGATTTTTAAGCGATTAAGTTATTTTCGACAGCTTATCGCAATAAAAGGAA
This sequence comes from Lochmaea capreae, assembly GCA_949126875.1. Lineage (NCBI taxonomy): Eukaryota > Metazoa > Arthropoda > Insecta > Coleoptera > Chrysomelidae > Lochmaea > Lochmaea capreae. Next base: position 30,106,960 of record OX421401.1, on the reverse strand, counting down.
GTCATAACCGTTAAATCATGATCTACTACAAACTTTTCTGCTTTCTAATACAAAAAACCCGGATTTGTTCTCAAGCGATTTTTAAGCGATTAAGTTATTTTCGACAGCTTATCGCAATAAAAGAAAGTCATAAACCGTTAAATCATGATCTACTACAAACTTTTCTGCTTTCTAATACAAAAAACCCGGATTTGGTTTCTAGCGATTTTTAAGCGATTAAGTTATTTTCGACAGCTTATCGCAATAAAAGGAAGTCATAACCGTTAAATCATGATCTACTACAAACTTTTCTGCTTTCTAATGCAAAAAATCCGGATTTGTTTTCAAGCGATTTTTAAGCGATTAAGTTATTTTCGACAGCTTATCGCAATAAAAGGAAGTCATAACCGTTAAATCATGATCTACTACAAACTTTTCTGCTTTCTAATGCAAAAAATCCGGATTTGTTTTCAAGCGATTTTTAAGCGATTAAGTTATTTTCGACAGCTTATCGCAATAAAAGGAAGTCATAACCGTTAAATCATGATCTACTACAAACTTTTCTGCTTTCTAATGCAAAAAATCCGGATTTGTTTTCAAGCGATTTTTAAGCGATTAAGTTATTTTCGACAGCTTATCGCAATAAAAGGAAGTCATAACCGTTAAATCATGAGCTACTACAAACCTTTCTGCTTTCTAATGCAAAAAATCCGGATTTGTTTTCAAGCGATTTTTAAGCGATTAAGTTATTTTCGACAGCTTATCGCAATAAAAGGAAGTCATAACCGTTAAATCATGATCTACTACAAACTTTTCTGCTTTCTAATGCAAAAAATCCGGATTTGTTTTCAAGCGATTTTTAAGCGATTAAGTTATTTTCGACAGCTTATCGCAATAAAAGGAAGTCATAACCGTTAAATCATGATCTACTACAAACTTTTCTGCTTTCTAATGCAAAAAATCCGGATTTGTTTTCAAGCGATTTTTAAGCGATTAAGTTATTTTCGACAGCTTATCGCAATAAAAGGAAGTCATAACCGTTAAATCATGAGCTACTACAAACCTTTCTGCTTTCTAATGCAAAAAATCCGGATTTGTTTTCAAGCGATTTTTAAGCGATTAAGTTATTTTCGACAGCTTATCGCAATAAAAGGAAGTTATAACCGTTAAATCATGATCTACTACAAACTTTTCTGCTTTCTAATACAAAAAACCCGGATTTGTTTTCAAGCGATTTTTAAGCGATTAAGTTATTTTCGACAGCTTATCGCAATAAAAGGAAGTCAGAACCGTTAAATCATGATCTACTACAAACTTTTCTGCTTTCTAATACAAAAAACCCGGATTTGTTTTCAAGCGATTTTTAAGCGATTAAGTTATTTTCGACAGCTTATCGCAATAAAAGGAAGTCAGAACCGTTAAATCATGATCTACTAAAAACTTTTCTGCTTTCTAATACAAAAACCCGGATTTGGTTTCTAGCGATTTTTAAGCGATTACGTTATTTTCGACAGCTTATCGCAATAAAAGGAAGTCATAACCGTTAAATCATGATCTACTACAAACTTTTCTGCTTTCTAATACAAAAAACCCGGACTTGTTTTCAAGCGATTTTTAAGCGATTAAGTTATTTTCGACAGCTTATCGCAATAAAAGGAAGTCAGAACCGTTAAATCATGATACACTACAAACTTTTCTGCTTTCTAATACAAAAACCCGGATTTGGTTTCTAGCGTTTTTTAAGCGATTAAGTTATTTTCGACAGCTTATCGCAATAAAAGGAAGTCATTACCGTTAAATCATGATCTACTACAAACTTTTCTGCTTTCTAATACAAAAAACCCGGATTTGTTTTCAAGCGATTTTTAAGCGATTAAGTTATTTTCGACAGCTTATCGCAATAAAAGGAAGTCAGAACCGTTGAATCATGATCTACTACAAACTTTTCTGCTTTCTAATACAAAAACCCGGATTTGGTTTCTAGCGTTTTTTAAGCGATTAAGTTATTTTCGACAGCTTATCGCAATAAAAGAAAGTCATTACCGTTAAATCATGATCTACTACAAACTTTTCTGCTTTCTAATACAAAAAACCCGGATTTGGTTTCTAGCGATTTTTAAGCGATTAAGTTATTTTCGACAGCTTATCGCAATAAAAGGAAGTCAGAACCGTTAAATCATGATCTACTAAAAACTTTTCTGCTTTCTAATACAAAAACCCGGATTTGGTTTCTAGCGTTTTTTAAGCGATTAAGTTATTTTCGACAGCTTATCGCAATAAAAGGAAGTCATTACCGTTAAATCATGATCTACTACAAACTTTTCTGCTTTCTAATACAAAAAACCCGGATTTGTTTTGAAGCGATTTTTAAGCGATTAAGTTATTTTCGACAGCTTATCGCAATAAAAGGAAGTCAGAACCGTTGAATCATGATCTACTACAAACTTTTCTGCTTTCTAATACAAAAACCCGGATTTGGTTTCTAGCGTTTTTTAAGCGATTAAGTTATTTTCGACAGCTTATCGCAATAAAAGAAAGTCATTACCGTTAAATCATGATCTACTACAAACTTTTCTGCTTTCTAATACAAAAAACCCGGATTTGGTTTCTAGCGATTTTTAAGCGATTAAGTTATTTTCGACAGCTTATCGCAATAAAAGAAAGTCATAACCATTAAATCATGATCCAATACAAACTTTTCTGCTTTCTCTTGCAAGAAATCCGGATTTGGTTTCTAGCGATTTTCAAGCAATTAAGTTATTTTCACCATCCTTTCGCAGGAAAAGGAAGTCGTATCCGTTGAATAATGATTTACTACAAACTTTTCTGCTTTCCAATGTGAGATATTTTGTTTCTAGCGATTTATAAGCAGTTTGGAGCTACTTTCGACAACTTACCGCAAGAACAGAAAGTCAAGAGCGTTAATTTATGCTCTTTCTTCAATTTTTGCACTTACTAATGTATAAGATCACCCGAATCTGGTTTCTAGCGATATTTAAGTTGTCTCAAGCTTTCTTCTTCAGCTTCCGTGACCAAAGGAAGTCATAACCCCTAAACCACTATTACTACTATTACACTTTTTTCGCTTTCTAACGTACAAGACAACCCTGATTTTTTAAATCGATTTTCAAGCGGTCCCAAGCCAACTGTTTTTGCCTTATAATGTACAATGTATGGTTTCTAGCAGCCGGCGTATTTTTTCCAGCAGCAGATAGATGTACCCGGCAAAATATTTTCAGCTTCTGGTAGACTCATCGATCTGCTTAGAGTTCTAAACAAACGTCTTGTAGTGTAGAAAAAATGTATAAAACCAATTTCATAGAAAGTATAATTAATTGTTGAAGCTCTGAATCAACAAATTGTCTTAATAGGTGCACCCAAACTTATTTATTGAAATCTAATTTTTTCCTCAAAATCTAAACATTACGCCAATGATCGGTATCAAATCTGATTATATCAAAACAACCTCACTCTTAGACTTATGCCAACTAAATTCGAACGTAATCGAATATTTGGAAATTTGAAGAGCGGAGGTTTTCAGAAATATGAGTTTATGTTATTACGCATACAAAACGATATTATGTATACACTGGATATTGTTTAATTAAGTATCTCGTCAATATTTTATATAAAATGTAACAATCATAAAGGTATTAGATTTCACGAAACTCAAATCACTCGTTTATAGTAACAGAACTTATTACGTTCTTTGTCACGTGAATTATACAAGGATCATTGACATATAAATAACATGGACTTGCCCCTATAGATTGTCTGCACACAGCTGTTAACAGCCAACATTAGAAAGAGTCGTGAGAGAGATAGCGCTAATCCGGGTAAAAAGCCGCGCGCCCAAAAGAAATTTAAATGGAATCGTGCTAACTTCATTGGAACGAGCAAGTATTTTGGAATAAAACTTAGTTTCAATTTAATTCGCTTAAAAGAATTAAAGTACAATTACGAGGAATTGATTGTGAATATATTGCCTATGATTAACTTCTTCTTCTTCTTCTTTTTCTTATCCATCTCTTCTTCTTCTTCTCTTCCTATTTTCTTCTTCATCTCTTCTTCTTCTTTTTTTCTTCTATTCTCCTTCTACGTTTCCAGGTGTCAGGCGAGGATTCCGGTTCCTCTTGTACTCAATGCTTCCATTATTTCCTGTCTCCTGTTACTCTTTTGATTTGATCTAAAGTATTTTCTATAATATGGAACATCTTAAGATAATGGGGCATCGGCCAAGCACTGTAGTGGAACGCCTCTGATGTTATAATTACAGTGTCGAGCGCAGTTAGTACTTGGATGGGTACCCACTGGGTAATACCGTCGTGTAAATAGCTCATACAGCCTGCAGCGGACTAGCATATCACAGCTCGCAGGCATTATACCAATGAGCACGAGGTATAATGTAGATATGCCGTCTTTCGGAGGAGACGTAAAACCGAGGTTCCGAGTCCATGGATGTTGGGCTCGATAAAGAACCGTACCACTGGTTGGAACACCAGTTTAATGGTAGCTTGTAAAACTCTAAGCTACACCCATTGATATATCGTCTTCTTTTTCTATTTATATGGAATATTACGAAATTTATAAAATAAACGAAATGTTTTCGTATTCGTTGAGTTACTCTGTCTGGTTGTTAAGGAAGAGAATCAGAAAAAAAATCGTATTTTTCAGACTTTTGCGACTTCTTGTAGAATAGTCTCGGTAATTGGTTGGGCTTATACCATGGATACCCGTCCAGTGCGCTCTTTTGAAAAAGTGGCGAAATTCAGTACATACGAGAAATTGTAGGGAATCTACGTAGGTTCGCCTTTTATATGCACATTCTATTCCATTTACTTTTCAACGGTGTTTTTGTTTGTCGTGCGAAACATGAAAGTATTTAGTTCGAAGTTATATGATTCGACTTTTATTTCGGTTCATTTTCTAATTTAAAAAAAAAGGACGTTGTCGATATATAAAATGAGGGAAGTTGAGCAGTTTCTTGCAATTAATTTCAAAGAATTTTTCCATTTTCATCGATATTGCAGTAAAATCCGAAATACACAGGAGGTTGAAAAAATATATGTGGCGATGTAGAACAAATTTTGCACGCCACTGACAATTTTTTTGGAAATCGGTGAAAAGTAACTTGAACCCTTTTTTCTATTGTTGTTATTTATTGTCTTTTCATTCGAAAACGTTTCTAGAAGCACCTTTTTGGAAATTGTGATTGAAAATTTGCTGGTGAAATAAATGAAAATAAAAAAAATGTTACACCACTGATAATTTTTCGGAATATAGATCGAAAGTATCTGTAATAAGAAATTTATTTCATTTTTTTATTTTTGTTGTACCTACAGTGTGACCCATTTTGTTTGGAAGCACCCCTATAAAATCCGCATTTTTCAACCGATTTTGATTTAGTCTTTTTTGTTGAATCAGTATCAAAAACAGAATTTGAGCACAAATTTTCATACCATAATAGCTATTTTCAAGGCCCTATACGTTAATTTTTCTTTGCCAAAAAAGACGAAAGTATATTAGGCATTTTTTTTTCTCAAATATGACTACACCACTGGATTCAGAATCATCACAAATGTAAACTATCAAAATTTTATAAAAAAAGTTTTATTAACAACAAAGTTATCACCACATGAATTTGGAAAAAGTTGTTTTTTAATTAATTTTTCACTAAGAATGTAGACACATTTTAAAAATGGCAACATGGTAAACAAAAACTAGGACTCAAACATATTGCACTGTAAAAATTCGAAGCCGCAATTTTAAAAGACAGGATAATAGGTCCATTCTTTTTTGAGGGTAACATGAATGCCAATAACTTCATGGAATTCTTGAAAGGTGAGTTATCCGCAGTGATTGACGAACTGCCACTAGCAGAAAGAAGAAATTTGATATTTCAGTAAGATGGTTGTTCTGTACACTATTCTAGGATTGTCAGGCAGTGGCTTAACGAAAAATTTCCAAATGGTTGGATAGGTCGCGGTAGCGAGTTAATCGAATGGCCTCCTAGATCGCCAGATTTAACTACATTGGATTTTTATCTGTGGGGGCTTTTGACACAAAAAGTGTATAAGACACGTCCAAGGAATAGAGCAGAACTGTGTGACAGAATACGACAGGCGTGTGCTGGAATAACGCCACATGAAATAAAAAAGCGCTAAGACATAGTCGCAAACGATACGAGAAATGTGTGGAAATTAACGGAGGTCTAGTCGAGGCTACAAAAATGTAGAATTCAATTATTATTAAGTAGTTTAAAAATCAAAATGTATTATTTGGTGTTAATTTGTATTTTCGTCACATCAGCACAATTTTACATTACTCTCAGAAGCTATAACTCCAGAACGGGTTAAGGTATCGGCTTCGAATTTTTACAGTGCAATATGTTTGAGTCCTAGTTTACCATGTTGCCATTTTTAAAATGTGTCTACATTCTTAGTAAAAAATTGATTAAAAAACAACTTTTTCCAAATTCATGTAGTGATAACTTTGTTGTTGATAAAACTTTTTTTATAAAATTTTGATAGTTTACATTTGTGATGATTCTGAATACAGTGGTGTAGTCATATTTGAGAAAAAAAATGCCTAATATACTTTCGTCTTTTTTGGCAAAGAAAAATTAACGTAGAGTGCCTTGAAAATAGCTATTATGGTATGAAAATTTGTGGCTAAATTCTGTTTTTGATACTGAATCTAACAAAAAAGACTAAATCAAGATCGGTTGAAAAATGCGGATTTTATAGGGGTGCTTCCAAACAAAATGGGTTACACTGTATATACTAATATTGCAAATGAATTTAGAATGCAAAACAGTCAAAGTAATTGAGACAATTTTCGGAAAAAAATCATAAATTGAGCCCTCTAGAAATATTTTTTGCACGCCACATACAAATGTTTTGAAAAATCGATTGAAAGTATTAAACTTTTTTTTTTATTTTGTCGATATTTAATTTTTTTTTACTCTAAAGCGTTTCCAAAAGTAATTTTTCAATATTGTAATGAAAAATTTACTATAAAAGAAATACATAACCATACATAATCATGACTATTTCAAAAATTTTTGCTTTGCTTTTCAATATCCGAAACAGCCTGAATTTGGGTTCTAGCGTCTTTTAATCATTGGAGAATCAATCAAAAGAACCTGACTATTCAACTTTAAATTTGAAAGTGTTCCCTTTTTGTGGATAGTTCAGGTAATTACTCTTTTTCTAATTCCAAAAAACCTTTTATAACGACCTTTTTTTAAAAATTAAAATTCAATAAATCTCAATAATTGACAAGGTATACAGAACTTTCAATTGAAAAAATATATTTAATAGAACCTTTCAAACAAATTTTTTGAATTTTTCAGAACATCGATCGGAAATTTTTATTTAACCAAAAATAGGTAATATCCTATCAAATGTTTTTTATAAAGGAAGTCATTTGATCAAATTGTAATGTAATTCATTTAATTCGAAATATCCTATCAGTTTGTTTTGTATAAAGGGAATCATTTGATCAAACTGTAGTTTAATTCGAAATATAGCGAGGGTCCATCAGAGTTAGCTGTTTGTTAAGCCATTAAAGTTATAAATACGACGAGGTGGTGGAATTACACATTGCAACATCAAATAGAATATTATGGGAAGCTGGTGACCTACCGACAATTTAATAGGCTTCAGAGTCATTAACTATAAGATTAATATATTGATCTCATCATCCTTCGGTCGACATCTGAATAATCATCAAATCGATTTACATTTGTATCCATACAATGTATATCAAAATATAAAATTTCCTACCAATTCAGAAAATCTGCTGACCTATAAGAAATTGTAAGTAGTTCTACTTCTAAAAAAAAACCTAAAACGAAGAAATAAGAACAAGAAAGAAACCCAACTTGAAAAAATTAGAAATAATTCCAAAAAGAAGGAAAAGCTTAAAACGAAGAAATGTCTGAAACGAAAAAAAGCCTCAAACGGAATAAAATCCTACTACGAGAAGATAAGAGGAAAAAATAAGCCTAAACGAAAAAATGAGAAGAAACCCAAAAAGAAGAAAAACCTTAAAACGAAGAAAAGCCTGGAATGAAAAAAAGCCTAAAACGAGAAGATGAGAAGGAAAAATAAGCCAAAATTGAGAAAAAAGCCCAAAGAAAAACCTTAAAAAGAAGAAAAGTCTGAAATGAAAAAAAAAAACGGAATAAATCCTGAAACGAGAAGATTAGAGAAAAAATAAGCCCAAACGGAAAAATGAGACAAAAACTGAAAAAGAAGAAAACCCTTGAAATAAAGAAAAACCTTAAAACAAAGAAAAGCCTGAAATAAAAAAAAGCCTAAAACGAGAAGATAAGAATAATCCCAGAAAGAAGGAAAAGCTTAAAACGAAGAAAAGTCTGCTTCTAAAAAAAATCCTAAGACGAAGAAATAAGAAGAAAGAAGCCCAAAACGAAAAAATTTGTAAAGAGGGAGGAAAAGCTTGAAACGAAGAAAAGTCTGAAACAAAAAAAAACCTCAAACGGAATAAAATCCTACTACGAGAAGATAAGAGGAAAAAATAGGCCCAAACGCAAAAATGAGTGAAAAACTCAAAAAGAAGAACCTTAAAACGAAGACAAGCCTGAAATGAAAACAAAAAGCCTAAAACGAGAAGATAAGAGGGAGGAATAAGCCCAAACGAAAAAAATTCGAAAAAAACCCAAAAAGAAGAAAAGCCTGAAATGAAAAAAAACCATAATTCACTCTAGTAGATATATGGGTAACATATACCTTTTGTTAGGAGGTAAAAAATTGACTTATTATTAAGTCTCTCTCTTTCCATTTTTCTCTGTTTCTCACCTCGTTTTGCTCGTTCCTTACTCCCACTGTTCTCAGGTCTCTCCTAGCCTCCTCCAACCTTGGTCTTGCTCTTCGCTTTATACCACCTCCTCCACCTTTTCCACCTTTTAGCACTCGTTTTACCCATCTATCTTCTGTCATTCTACCTATACGCCACAACCATCTCGCTCTCTGTGCTTTAATTATACGGGTTATACTTTTTTGCTTATACAATTCTGATAGTTCTCTGTTTGTTCTTCTTCTGTACATTCCCTCTTCTAATAATTCCACTATAAATCTTTCTGAGCATTTTAAATTCCAGTATCTCTAGTTTATTCTGCTCATTTTTGTTCATTGTCCAGGTTTCGCAAGCGTAGGTTACTGACGTTCTCTTTATTGTTTGGTATATTCTTATTTTAGCTGTTCGTGATATGCCTTTTGAGTTCAACATCTTTAATACCATTCCTGCTACTTTACTGCCTTTTGTTAACCTTTTTTTCTATTTCCCTTTTTTCGTCTCCTTTATTTGTGATAGTGACACCCAAATATTCGATATGTTCCACTTTTTCTATTGTGTAGCTATTATTTCCATTACAATATATAATGATATCGGTTTCCTCGTTGTCCTTCATTAGCATGTATTTTGTTTTTTTCTTGTTGATCACTAGACCATGTTCTCTTGCCTTCTCTTCCAGTAGTTTAAATACGCTTAGAAGTTCTTTCCTGGATCTTACCATGAGTACATTGATATGTCAAACATCAACATATACGATATGTCCAATTTTATGAAAATCCGCACGGCATTCACAATTTTTTCGTTAGTGTAAAATGCCAATTTTATATTTTGACATTTCGTTGTGCCAATTTACTTGAACAACCGGTATTTTAGAACATATTGATATACCATATTTTTTATTATTAGAAGGCGGATTACAGAGTTTTGTACTGTTGATAGAAATACTTTTAAAAAAGCATTCCGAATTTCAACCGTTAGAGCTCTCCGAAGAGTTCTATATCAGAAAGAAAAGTTAAAAATTAATTTTTAACTAAAAATTTTCTTTTGGATAAATTGAATGTTGAAAGAGATAAATTGTAACTATGGCTTTCTAAACCGCTTTTATTTACACTCTGCTATCCCTATCCTGATGAATAAAAAATAAAAGAAAAAGCAAAAAAATGATAATTTCCAAATCCCCGCTCTATCCACCATCATTTTTCATAATCAATGTTTCTCCGTGTAAAATCCCGGCATTTGTAACTGTCTTCACGTATAAAAATCAATTGTGCGGAATCCGGATACAGTGGGCGGAAGCAACAAAAAAAAAATATCAAGATTGGACGTGGCAACTGGTGATGTTTGGCATGTGCCGCCGCCAGCATCTCCACGAGGACGCCCAACTTGTTGATGTGGCGGTCTAGACGGCGACGTCTGAGACGGCCCCGCTATTACGGTGCCTGTTGCTTGCTAACGTCGAACTCCACGGTCATAACGCCGGAATGTACTCTGGAGATTGATGGTGGAACTTGTTGCCGATACGTGTATTGTAACTAAGCTACGAATGGTGTTGCTTGTTAGCAGGGGGTCGAATATGAAATTTAATAATTTTAGTTTTTGTTTTTTTTTTCATTAATAGTGTGTAGAGTTTAAGGAAAATTTGGGGGGTTTTATTTAATATGTTTTTTTGGCACTACTAATAAGGGGAGAACAAAAGTTATCAAAGATGTTATTAGTACTTATCGAATGAATTAATGAATTTTTCTTAAATTTTTTGGTAGTCTGTACCATGTCCAAGAATAAAAATGAGCAATTCACAATTTTCATTTTAAAGAAAAGTCCAAAAAATGTTGCTTTGTCATTTTTTTAGTACTCAGGAAATACTTTGTCTATGAGCATTTCAAGTCATTTTTGTGATTTTAAAAATTTCCTTGAAAAATGGACATTTTTGAGTATTTTCCAAACGTTTTAAAATTTTTATCTGTACTTATGAGGGCTGTGAAAAAAGTTATTTTCATCATTTTCAGTGCTAATTAAAAGCTGCTTCCAATTTTTTTATGTTTTGCAGTACCTTGAAAAGACTGTTATAAAAGGGTAATGAGAAACATTTTTCTCAATTTTACGGGTGGTACAGAGTTATAAAAAAAATCGTAGAATCCATGGAAACATCTTATAATACAAGGAAATAGATACTTTATACATTTTTGAAACAACTACTTCCCGTGCAATATGCACCGCCGGATATTGAAATACAATCCAAAGTCAAACGGGGTTGGTTATCTACAAGATATTTTAAAACCAACCATTCTGGTTTGCGATTAGAAGGGACAACACAACTTGTAGACCGGTTTCGGACTATTTGCGCCTCATCAGTACAAGGTATGTGCTATCCGTCCGAGAATCTCTAGTCCTGGACTGAAGAATACACTTCAATCACAATCAATAACCAATAATTCTGGAAAATTCCTTGAAAGTATCCTTCAGAAACTAGGAAGCGGTGGGGGATTGATTGTTTGGATCAGCACACCAGTCAAAGGCTTGAAGTCCTCGGCACCTCAGCCTTAAGGCTTTTTGTGTTCTTGGTTGTGCCGTTTATGTGAAGAGACCAGTAGCCCTTATCTGGCTCAGCAGACTTTTCATAGGTTATTCTTGGAGAAATCCTCCCATGGATGTTCTAGTCCTAGGAGTCTATGTATCCAGTGAGATAATGCTTCACAATCGAAGATAATGTGAGAGGCTGTTTCCTCTTCTTCCATGCACAACCGACAGATAGGTTCCTCCCTATATATGCCGATTGTAAGCATGTGCTTCCTTAGGGTACAGTGACCGGTGAGTAAACCGGTTACTATCCTTATTTGGGCCCTGATAAGGTTTAGTATTTCGTTGGTCAACTTCTTCTAGGGTTTTTTGACCAGGAGTTTGCTGTGTTCCTATTTTGGCACGTGTCTCCAGTACGACTGGTGTTTAGTTTGAGTCCATCGAGATATACAACCACGTGCGGTGGGGGAAATCTATTGATAACCCTCTCAAAAACTACTGAAAAAGTTCAGAAGTTCACTGAAATATTTTCAATTTTACAACATTGCACAGATAGGCTAAAAAACCAGAAAAATCTCGTACCGTTTAGTGGGTACCGAAAAGACAAAAATGTGGATATATATTTCAATATCCATATAATCCATAATAATCCTAAAAAGAGCCTTGGGTAAGTACTAACAAACAGTCGAAACAAAATTTCACATCTTTATCAAAAAATTCTGAAAAAATTCAAAAATTCATAGGATAAACAAAGCATTGCATATTTTTAATTCGACAAGGCTGCACAAACTTCCCAAAAATCTGGAAATACCCTCAATTACCGTTCAATAGTACTGAGGAACAATCGAAAAAAAAATTTTTTCATCCTTTAAATAAATTCTGGAGAAATTTGACAACTCACAGAAAATACATAAATTTGCATATTTTGAATTTTTCAGGGTGGCACAAATATTCAGAAAATTTGGAATGATCCTAAAAAGATCCCTTTAGTAAGTATCTACTAACAAACAGTAGAAAACAAATTTCACATTTTCCTGAAAAAATACTAGAAAAATTTATCAAGTAGACAAAAAAATTTAATATTTTCAAATTGACATTTGCATAAATAGAAAATCTATCAAGTATCGTTTATTGAGTACTGGGGAAGAACCGAAAAACATTTATCTTTTTTAAAAACAAAAATAATCTTTTAAAATAAAAATACTGAAAAATTCAAAATTCGCAAAAACGACCAAATATTGCATATTTTCTGTGAAAATTTTCAAAAGTACTAACAAACGGATTTTTTATCCTCCTTAATAAATATTGAAACAATTAAAAAATTCGCAAATGACAAAAATTTTTCAAGATGGCAAAAATTACCCAAGAAAAATTACCGTTTAGTGAGTTCCAGGTGATGGTTGAAAGAAATGTATATATTTCCCTTCAAAAATAGTAATCAAAACTCGCAAAGATGTATATTTTGAATTTTTGCAAAGTTGCATTTTTCCTAAAAAACATTTTTAAAACATTTGCAGGTGACAGAAATATCGAAAAATTCTTAAAATTGCAGTTTGTATGTATGTATGTATTTTTTGGGGTAACATTCACTGAGACCTATTGTGCCCCCTTACTTCTACTTAGTTTCTGAGGAGAGTCTCAGAGACTAGTAGCTCCTTTAGTCCTTTTTCCCGGAGGAATTTTAGGATATCTGCAGGCCTCAACTTCCCTGTCCCTCTACTATCCAGTAGTCTCCCAGGTACCGTGCCCTAGGATTCCGAATTACTGTGAAGTTCGCAAGTATTCCACAAAATCTACAATCTTCTTCCTCCACTATTTTGAGCTTTTTAAGGTGCCCATTCAGGCGACAATGTCCCGTTAGGATTCCTGTTAAAACTCTCAGTGCAGTTTTGCTTTGACTTATGCATTCATTTGATCACAACAGGTTGTAGTCACCCAGAAGAATCTTTGATTGCCTAAGCCCTACTAGATCTTCCCAATTGTCAGATCTTCTCTTTTCTTCGGCTTTACCTATTTCTTCCAATATTACATTGGAGCTGATTCCGCAAAAAAAAGTTTACTGAGTAATAGGGCAAAATCTCAAGTATCTCAAGTGTTGAAATTCAAGAACTCTCAAAAATGAGAGAAACTTTAATATTTTCAATTCTTCAGGATATAGATTTCATTCGATTTTCCATGCTCAACAACGTTTAGGAACAAAGCAAAAAGTATATATAAACCATTTTTCAGCTGAAAAATGTTTAAAGGAAATCCACAATTCCAAACGTCTTCCCGTCGATATTAATTAAAATAATAATTCTTTTATTGCACACCTGTCTTCACATATAAAGAAAAATCTCTGCAGATGACACGAAACAATAACAAACGGATCGCAATCTGCCCCATAAAACCTGCCCATGAATTTTCCATTATTGGAAGTGATCGCTGCCGCTCGCTTTTATCTCTTCTACAGCATGTCATCGATTCATCAAAAACCCATTCCGTCGCAATAAAACGCAAGCAAAACCATCCGGCCGAATTAACGGCACGGATTCGACGGTGCGCGTATCCAGTAAACATACGTCGTACCGAATTACATTGTTGCCGTTGCACGTGAAGGACATGAATAGACAAGAGTCGACAGAATCTTTATTGTAACATACGGGAAGGTGGAAAAAAATCTGATTAGTAAAATAACGTTTTGGCAACTAAATTGCTTCCGAGATATTGAGATATTTGGTTTTGAATTTTAACCGTAGAGTTGAACTACTTGTATAAATATGAGTAAAATAATGTGATGTGTCATCGACTGTACAGATCTTATTGGTCACTAAGCGACTTTTTATTCTAGCACATATTTCGAAAAACAATGGTATACTTCATATTAAAAATTAATTTGTATATTTTGTTTTCTCAGTGTAGATTGTATTTTCGCATCCATGTGCTTCGGTAACTAAAAAATAACTAATAGTTTAAATATGTAAATTATACTGTTGTCGCCGTCGTCGAGAACGACCATCGATGGCACTTTCGACGTCCTCGACGCCTCCGCCATCATGGCACGCTGTTGACATGGCTGGCGCCGCGTCAACTTCAACGGGCCGTGTTCGCCCGCCCTTCAACGACATACAACAAGTTGACTGAAATTACTATTTCGGGGCGGAATCTTTTCAAAAGAGCTCTGCCTTTTAGCAAAATATTATTTGTTGAAATAAAAGAAGGGTTGGTCTAGATTTCGCGTTAAAAAATTTTATTTTTCTTAAAATAGAAACTGGGAAAGCATTTACGGGGGTTGCAAACTCTGTTGCAGCATTCACGGTTGATTCAGACCACAACCTCAACTTCTTCACTTATTCAACTGACTCCAATTTTCGTTCCACATATCATCATAGTATTGGAAGGTGGGAATCTTAGAGTAATACTACAAATAGAGTCCGCAAGTCATTCATAAAACTATCCGAAAAGACGGCTAACATTCTATCGCCGTACATATGTTTTCATCAATGACTGTCAAGGAGTGGGGAGTAACTGTCGGACTAGTAAGACAATGCCTCTGGCATATAGAATTATTTACTTACAGGTGAAAAGAGAGGTTAGGAAAATTGCGACTGTTTTTTTTGCAAATTTGGCACTGACGGACCATGATTTTTCCAAAAAAATATTGTTTTTAATTATATGTAGACAGACACACAAATATCAGTCGAAAAGACGAAAACAAAAGCTTCAATAAAATAGGAACGTTGAAACTTCGTAGTAAAATAAGGTAAAATTGATAGTAAAATAATTTCCGCCCTTTTCTCGGTGAAAAACCCATCGATGCAATACCTACGAGACATAGCTTCGATAATAAGTTCAAAGTAACTACCTATACCAAACGGGGAAGACTGGAAAAAAGGTGTACCCATACATGCGGATGTTTTTTGGAGCCGGTATAGTAGGGCTAAAGCAAAGGATAGCCTTCCCAGTAAGCCTATCAAGGAATGTCACAATTTTCCATGCGGAAATGAGGGCGATTCACCACTGTGTGGAAGAAATTAAAAGGCATATCGTTCAATTGCCTTCTTCACAGACAGCCAAGCAGCGCTAAGGGCACTCAACTCCGTAGAGGTCAATTCTAAGCTAGTATGGGATTGTGTGGGGCCCTAAACACACTGGGTGAGCGTAGCAATGTTACGGTAGCCTGGGTATCGGGGCACGAGGGGAATAAGGGCAACGAAAAAGCGGATGAAATGCCAAACAAGGAAAGAAGGTGGGATGAGTTTAACACCTACTTGACACATGTTCTAATAGGATGGTATTTTTATTAATTATCTTTATAAAATAGGTAAAGCACAAAACAACATTTGCTAGTATTGCGAAAATGTTGATCCTATGCAACATACAATTTTTGAATTTTTAGAGCAAAGGCCAAAAAAGAAATAGGTATCGATATCACGGAAGAATATGTAGCAGAATTATTGTATTTGTATAGTCAGTGTTAAAGCAGGAAATATGAAAAATGTTAGTGGACTGTATCTATATTGGTTTCATAAATTTACTAAAATGTAACACATCATCAACGCAAAAAGTTTAAAGAGGAAAAAAAACTATAAAAGGTTCCTACCTGGTGAAGCTATATTTGCTGTCCGTTGCGCCTGGGATGGTTGAGGATATGTTCTGGCTATTTACTTGGTTTTGTGATATTTCACCGGTTTTGTCTCGAAAGCGTTCGTTCACCGTTCGAAGCTTCTTGATATACTGGCCACTGGCATGTAGACCTTTTCCTCAAACATGCGCCAATGATGTGTGTTACGCGGCAAAAATTTAAAACTTAAGTTTCCTTAACAGTCAGATATCATGGAATATAGTAATAAAGACGAAAAAAAATAATCTAGACGAGAGACTAAGGCAGTAAAGATAGATAGACCTTCCATTTGTTCAGAAGTAATGCCGCTGGCGGTTCCGGAACAAAAATGGTGAAGAGTGGAGGTGAGTTTTTGTGGGTAGGCAGGCTTGGACACTCGTAGAACAAAAACTTAGAAGTTGAACATGAGTTTCTTCACTCGTCAATAAAAAACGTTACTGGGAAGTTACAATAAGGTCTAAGGAATGATGAAATTAAATTCGAGATAACACAATGAAATAAATAATATACAACAGACCTCATATGGTAGAAAGGGAGTTTTGTAAGAAAATTATTTACAAAAGGAGAAAGCCAAGTTTGTTTAAGTTACAGTTATGTCCTAGAAAGGCGTTTTGCTAGATATATTATTTTTATTTGTATTTTATTTTTGATCGTACCTGGTACGAAACGATAAAAAATAGAGAAAATTTAATGGCAACGCATGGGGGATAAATGAACTACATGATCCTCAACTCGTAGTTTTATTGATTAATTAGTTCTTCTATACGATCATTTTAAAAATGACACGTCATACGGCAAGAGCGATGAGCTCATCAATCAGTCGCGGTATCAAAATGCTACATGGCACATCCCGCGGAACAGATAAATTGGAAAATCGAACTACTTCGAACGCCACGTCGACAAACGTATATTACCGGTTCTTTCGGTGTAAAAAATAGTATGACGCTTATTATAACAATCATTCATTCATTTGAACATAATAAATTTCATATGGGATTTTGTATCGTCGAGATTATGAGGTTCGATGTAAAATTTATGAAAGTATGTCCGTAAATACGTTTATCTACTCCTATTATATTATATACTAATTATTCAACTGCTTTTAAGCAGGTTATAGTATCTGTAAACGAACAGCGTGAGTTATAATAACTCACTGCTTATAACTCACTATAATAAATCGGAAATTCTTGAAGGTATTTACGAACCGAATATCAACGTGGCTCTGTACTCTGTACTTCTGTACAAGCACAAGCCGGATGGGGAGTAATGTCACTTGTGACACTTGATTAATTTTGACGTTTTCAAATTAAGTTAATACCGAATTCTTATTATTGTGAATTTTGTGCTGAAAAAGATGAATTCAGATAGTGAAGATGAATTATTATGTACACCGCCAGAAATAAGACAAATAGCTAATGTTACCATACAGAATTTATTGCCTGAAAAATCCCAAAACAAATATAGAGGTGTATACAAAAATTTTCAAGATTGGTGTAGCAGTAAGGACATTAGGTCATCGTTTACAGAAAACGTACTTTTGGCATATTTTACTGAACTTAGCACTAAATATAAAGCATCGTCTCTATGGACTTTCTACTCCATGCTAAGAAGCACACTCAACATAAATAATGGAATCAATATAGAGAATTAATTAAAATTACGTGCGTTTCTTAAACGTCAATCAGAGAAACATGTAGCTAAAAAGGCAAAAACATTTACGCCACAACAACTTAATAATTTCATAAATGAAGCTCCTGATGAGAAATATCTGGCGACAAAGGTAGATCGATTTCACAATAATTCAATCGTTTTTATCATTATATAATTTATTTTAGATTGCTTTAATAATGGGCATTATGGGAGCTTGTCGTGCAGCAGAATTATACTCTATGCAAATTACAGATTTAGAAGATCATGGATCTATTTTTATGGTCAGTGTACCAAATACAAAAACAAAAATTGCCAGAAAATTCACTGTTACGGGAAACTTTTATACCGTAGTTAAGAAATATTTAAATCTTCGTCCTACCGATATATCGCAAACGATATTATTCTTTAAATATCAAAATGGAAAATATCATTCACAATGAATTGGCATTAATAAATTTGGAGCAATGGGGAAAGACATTGCTACATTTTTAAAATTACCCGACTGTAATTTATATACAGGGCATTGTTTTCGCCGCTCATCGGCAACTTTATTAGTAGATGCTGGAGGGGATATAACGGCACTGAAACGACATGGCGGTTGGCGATCAACTACTGTGGCTGAGGGGTACGTTGATGATTCCGAAAAAAATAAGAAAGATACCGCAAATAGAATATACAGTTCTATAACACCTCAACCAGTACCTACATCATCAACATATATGCAACAAACACAAAAAGAAACAATAAACTTCCATAATTCGGTCCCAAATATTCAGATCACTGGTTGTTCAAACTTTACTGTTAATTTTATTAATAAACAAGATGAATAATCACAACTAAAGTTTTTAAAGCAATGTTATAGGTACCTATTAAGATTTGTTAATAAAGTTTTTGTCTGTACTTGTGTCTTAGTATTTATTGTTATAGTCGTAGATAAAGTATAGTATTCAACGAGCGGTAATGGTCATAACTCACTTGATGAATTACAGCACTCGCCTGCGGCTCGTGCTGCAAACTTCATCTGCGTGAGTTATGACCTACATTACCGCTCGTTAAATAATATACTATAGAAATAAGGATCAAGTAAAATTCAACAGGAGAAATTAAGAGATCGGGATGAGTAGAAGCATTTTGATGCATGCTTTGGAGAAAGGTTTGCAGGTTGATGCTGTGTACACTGATTTTTCCAAAGCTTTCGACAGGGTAAATCATGAACTCTTGCTACATAAACTTTGTTTGTATGGTGTGGACGGTCTTGTATTACAATGGTTAAGTAGCTATCTATCGAATAGATCGCAGATGGTCAGAGTTAGTCATTACTATTCTTATACTTTTCCAGTAACTTCTGGAGTTCCCCAAGGGTCTCATCTGGGACCATTATTATTTAATGTATTTATCAATGATATAATGTATTGCTTTCAGGGTAGCAAAGCTTTGTTATTTGCTGATGACCTCAAATGTTTTAAGGTAGTTAATGGTAGTGATGATGCTTTAATTTTGCAATCTGATATAGCCTATCAAACTGGTGTACACAAAACAATATGAATCTTAATGCATCCAAGTGCCATATTATGCGTTTTCTTCCAAAACATCACCTAATTTTTTTTGACTACAGCATTAATAATGAAACTTTAAATTGTGTTACCCAAATTAAAGACCTTGGTGTTATATTAGACTCCTCACTCACTTATAACGTTATAAGTACCATGTTACTGCTGTTGTTCAAAAATCTATGAAGATGTTGGGTTTGATAAAGGGAACCACCTGTGATTTTACTAGCATCACTGCTATTAAGTATCTTTATTGCTCTTTGGTCAGAACACATCTTGATTATTGTTCTCCGGTAAGGTCTCCGCATTACATTACTTCGAAACTATAAGCTGTACAACACAATTTTTTAAGATACATTGCCTTTAAGATGCATGTTTGCCAACGTTATGATGTTTTAGAGATCTTCTTAAACATCTCTACCCTAGAGATTCGCAGGAAGCAAAGAGATTTAATACAGCTTTTCAACATACTAAATGGAATATGTAATAGTCCTGAACTTATTTCTAAAATATATTTAGATGTTCCTCCTCGTGTAACTAGGCAGGTGCAAACCTTTCATAGGTACAGCTATACAATGAATAGTTTTCTCCCTAGAACACTTAGATTAGCTAACTCTGTTGAAGACATTTCAATTTTTACTGAGTCAACTTTCAAGTTTAAAAAACATCTGCTAGAGCTTAAACTTTGATATTTTCAAATTTTTGATTGTCGATTGATGTTATGGTGTTATTACTCTTCTTACTTTTTACTCTGTCAATTTTACTGTATTTTCGGTTTTTGCTTTTATTATTTTATGCATAAATTTATTACCTGTCACTTACTATTTTTTTTTTTGTAATTTTATGTTTTTTTTTATTTGTTTTTGTTTTTAGAGCATTTTAACATTTATATTTTATGTGAATTGGGCTTGTCCGCGAATAAATAAATAAATAAAAAACATCAAAATCTGTCCATAAAGAAGATAGCAAATTATTTTTTCAGCTTTCCACTAAAAGCTCCATCTAGAGTTTGTTTTTTAAATTAGTTGACGCATTTTTGACGCATTTTCATGCGAAAAACGTCAAAATCTGTCCATAAATTGTCGAGAGATTCAGTTTTTTCCCTTAAATTGGCCTCTAGGGTTGATTCTTTAAATTAGTTGACAGCTGAAGTTGACATTACTCATCGAGTAGATGCATTTTGATGTAAATAACGTAAAAATATGTCCCTAATTCACGGGGAATTTTTGAAATTAGTTGACAACATGAGCTGATGGATTTCTTTGAGCAGATGTTGATTAAAAAAACGTCAAAATATGTCGTAGAGATTTTTGTTTCAAGTTTTTGGCTTGAAACGCCATTTAAAGTAGATTTTCCTAAGTAGTTGACAGCATAAGCTGATTTTGATGAGAAAACAGCAAAATCTCTTCATAAATTTGGTTTTTCAAGTTTTGTAATAAAACACCATCTGGAGTTGCTTTTTTAAATTAGTAAAATCGGTCCATAAAAGTGACATGGAATTTGTTTTCAAGTTTTGGAAATGTATCGCCATCCAGTGATGATTTTTTTTCCAATTGTTTGACAGCAGAAGTTGAGATTGATAAAAAAAACCTCAAAATCGGTACATGCAAATGACTTTTCAAAATCAAAATATAAATTATAACTCAGAATTATGTTAAAAAAGTGCTCATTTATCATTGTACTCATTAGAAACTCTTGTCAAAAGCTTAGAACCAAAATATCTATACGGAATTTGTTTTGCTTGTTTATCCGACAAAATTCAACTTTGCTTTTAATTTCATTAGAACACGCCATTTTCCCGGGTCTCCTTTTTTTTTGGAAGCAACCCCTTAGCGTTCACTACCAAACTTGTTTATAATTAATTTACTTGTTCTTGATAACATTTCGAGGACGATTTTATACCGTCAGGAAAAAGGAGTGAGATTTCAGAAAATAGGTTGTATTTGGAAATTTTTCCAGTAAGATTGTTCCTTCAATAGGCATTTTTGGTGGATCAATAGATATTTCTCACAATCTCACAAAACAATCTTATGATCCTCGTAATAGAAGTCCTTTAATTAATAAGTTTTAATGTGAATTTCTCTCCAACGAAAATGAATTAAAAAATGTTAAAAACCTCTCAATGATACCCGACAAAACTTTATATTTTAATACAATACGAAAAAGGGTAGAACGCAACCCCCTTGATGTTTAGTTCCGTTAATCAACCCTTGTGTAAATGTATACATGTTTTGGTTTATAATAATAAAGGGTGGATCGTTGTATTTTAAAGTACATCTTTTGGAATTTAAAAAAAGTACACGATACCAATTAATTTATTTTTTTTGTTAAAATGGTAAAGACGGCTAATTTTCAAAAACAGTATAATTGTGAACTCCATGACTAAAATTTTCTGTATGAATTGATTATATACAGGGTCTTTCTAAATTAATGCGACAAAATTCAGGAGGTGATTTCTTGTATGAAATTAAGATGGGTCTTTCCTATAACAAAATTTCCTCAGCCCACCCCTTTCCGAGATATCACCCTTAAAAGGTGGTGACTAAAATTGAGGTTTTTTTTTTCTAAAATTTCAGTAATGCTAGAAACTTGAAATTCTGTAATTTTCGTGCACTTGCAAAGGACTAGACACGGGAATTTTTTCAATATTCCTGCTACACTATACGGGGGTGAAATTAGCAACCCTTACTTTATTTCATATCAAAACTTTTTTTCGAGGTGAAGTTTTATGAAATAAAATTTAACTTTAAATTTATTTAAAAATTTGTTTCATTCTTAAATTTCTTCCCCAAAACGAATAGCAGCAGAGAAAAAAAAAATAAACACCATAATTTACAATTTTTCTAATACATTTAGTGGAAAATAATATGAAATAAAGTGAGGGTTGCTAATTTCTCCCCCGTATAATGTAACAGGAATATTGAAAAAAAACCCGTGGCAAGTTTCTAGCGTTACTGAAATTTTAGAAAAAAAAATTAAAAACTCAATTTTAGTCACCATCTTTTAAGGGTGATATCTCTGGAAGGGGTGGGCTGAGGAAATTTTGTTATAGGAATGACCCATCTTAATTTAATTCGAGCAATCACCAATAAATTACATAATTTTCATTTCAAACGTATAATTTTACGCGCCATCTGTAAAGGCTGCTCTCATTGGTGTAATGCAGTATGACGCACTAGCCCCTACACGCCTATCGACCTTAAGCAGCCACTCATATCAGTTCTACCATAGTAAATCCATATACAGGGTGTTTCAAAAAAAGGTAACACCGTCTCTAGGATAGGTAAAAAACTGAAAAATAATTGGGGTTTGCTTAGTAAAATTTTTTTCTAACGCCATCCGTTTTCAAGATAAAGGGCGTTGAAGAAAATAAAAAATTACACATTTCTTACGATTTTCCGAAACTACTGGCACCATTGTAATGAAATTTTATACGAATATGTTTTGGAAGCTGATATATCCCATGAATTTGTTTTTATAACTAACTCTCATAGAGGGCGCTAGTTACACGATTCATACAACGTATTATTCATCATAACTTTTTTAAGGGTAGAATTATTAGTCAAAACTCCAAGTGAACATAAACATCGTTTAATTTTACACCAAAAAGGTACTCCTGGTAAAACTCGATATTATGTACCGTTTTCGGAATATTTTGATTTGAAAATTATGAAGTAATAACCGCTCCTCGTATAAGTTAATGATAAATTTATTAATTAAAAAAACTTACAATAAGAAAATTAAAATAAAGACAAAGAACATAACATAAAATTCAATTAGAGTAAATGTTCAAAATGTCCTCCGTTCTCACGAATACACAAGTCTATCCTTTTTTCTAAAGAATCCATTAATCTTCTTAACGGTTGGGGATCAGCTATGAGGTCATTAAAGTGACGTTTAATTCTGTCTATTAATTCTTGACGAGAATTTACCTCTGTAGCATAGACTTTTTCCTTAATATACGACCAGACTGTGTAGTCCAAAGGATTAAAATCGCATGACCGAGGAGGCCAATGAATCGGAGCTTCTGCACCTCTACCAATCCATCGATTCCGAAAATTGTTACTCAACCAATTACGACACCTTCTATCAAAGTGCGGTGGAGCTCCATCATGCATAAAAAATAATGATGTTCGCTCATTTATCGATAAATCTTCTAATATCTCAAATAAGTGATTATTTAAAAAATCAAGGTACATAATTATCACCACTTAAATTTCCAGGTAGAATATGATAACCTATTAATCTGTTACCTAAAGTTGCTGCCCAAACATTAACTTTAAATGAGTGTTGGTAATGTGATACCCTTTTGGCTTGTGGATTCTCATCACACCAGTAGTGTGCGTTATGGGAGTTAAACATACCTTGTCGCGTAAAGGTGGCCTCGTCCGTAAAAAGAATACATTTTAAAAAATTTGGATTGAGGGCTGTCCTTTCTCGCAATGTTTCACAAAAATCGACTCTAACCGGTAGATCGTCCGGCAAGAGTTCTTGAACTTGTCTGTAATGGTAAGGATGTAGCTGCTGCTCTTTAAGTATCCGCCAAGTAGTTGAAGAAGATGTATTTGTTTGTCTTGCCATATTCCTTACACTTAATGTTGGATTTTGATCAACTAAATTTAAAATAATATTTTCTTTATTAATTGTTCTTGTTGTTCTTGATCTACCTGAATTTATTTTCTTTGGTCTTACATTCCCAGTTTCTCGACAACGTCGTTCAACTGCTCTAAATGTTTTTTTACTTGGTAAGTTTCTTCTAGGAAACTTTTCTGCATAACGCGTAAAAGCTGCACTAGAGTTTCCTAAACACTCGCCTAAAGTTAATAACATGTCGGTGTATTCAACATTTGAGTACATTTTGTTTAACAATATCTAATTTTACAAATAACAAGGTTTCAAAACTCTATTTATTGTTGACTTATTGTCATAACAATCAATAAATGTCAATTTTACATGGCAAACTTAGAGAAAAGCGAACTTTATCATTAGTTTATACCAGGAGCGATTATTACTTCAAAATTTTCAAATCAAAATATTCCGAAAACGGTACATAATATCGAGTTTTACCAAGAGTACCTTTTTGGTGTAAAATTAAATGATGTTTATGTTCACTTGGAGTTTTGACTAATAATTCTACCCTTAAAAAAGTTATGTTGAATAATACGTTGTATGAATCGTGTAACTAGCGCCCTCTATGAGAGTTAGTTATAAAAACAAATTCATGGGATATATCAGCTTCCAAAACATATTCGTATAAAATTTCATTACAATGGTGCCAGTAGTTTCGGCAAAATCGTAAGAAATGTGTAATTTTTTATTTTCTTCAACGCCCTTTATCTTGAAAACGGATGGCGTTAGAAAAAAATTTTACTGAGCAAACCCCAATTATTTTTCAGTTTTTTACCTATCCTAGAGACGGTGTTACCTTTTTTTGAAACACCCTGTATATGTGGTTCTGGTTATGTTCTGATATTCCTGAACAGTACTGCCCAGTAAATTTTGTCATTCCAATTTTACTGAAATTCACTCGTAATGATTTGGCGCCACTTTTCAAGAGGATATACTGATACTACTGTTACAGAAGTGGCCATGCACTCCCAGTATCCCTTCCCCAAATTGGAATAAGTTAGGTTATGTATTTGTTGAGAGTAGGTGATCTGTGGTTGAGAGCGTTGAGACAGATTTCTAATAAGTAATCTATGCAGATCTGATTTTTCTGAATCAGTATCGCTATTGCTTAATATTTCATCCAATAAGATTTGATTATTTTCACTTCACTATGATAAATAAACGGGTTATGTTTTGTTTGTTCCTTTTCAAACACTGTTACTGACCAATACGTTCCGAAAATCTTCAGCAGTTTAAGATTACTGCTACTTTAAAGCGTTCCGAAATTGCTTGCTGTAAACAGTAATACCAGCAATATCGGAACATAACCTCTGTGTGAGACAGATAATGTTAGGGGTTAGTACGTCATAGCACCACCCACTTCTTTCGGACATTTTTCAATTTTGAATTAATGTTGATTTCAAAACGCCAGGAAATCTGTTTAAAACAATTTTCACAAATGATATTGTCCTCACACTGAGCTGACTGAGCCAACATTCATTGACTGAAAGGATTTCATCTCTCAGAGGTATTCCCAATTGCATATTATAATAATAAATAATCACAAGCAAATATTTTTGGTAAGAGCAGAACTTATGGGTTGATAACGTCACCGTCATCGCGTTACCGACATGAAGGGTTCATTTGTTTGTCAAAATTTCCATTTCCTATGGGCGTAAGATGAAATTTTTAAATGGGGAGTTGTATATTAGTAAAAATTTCACTTTAGTCTTTCAAAATGCTCTATTTAAAATATTAACCCATTTTGGAGGATAATACTCCCCTGTGAGCAAAGTAAAGAGAATATTAAATGCTATATACGAAGATTTTTTTATGGTGTTCAATCAACAATCGTTTTATTACAGGTTGGCAAATTAATTTTGGCAGTCGGAAGTTTGGCAACGTCCGATGCGCCGTAGCAAAGACGTATCCGGATTGCAAGAGCTCACTTCGCTGGCAGAATTCGTAAGCTTTACATTGCAACCTTTTGCATGCTCTTCCCGGTAACTGCGTTTACAACGTTGTCAAGTTGTATGGCTTTCTCGCGCATCGTCAACTGCCAAGATTAAATTGCCAACCTGTAAGTTCATCGATGAAGTGTTATAGACAAAAATGGATTGAGAAACTATTGAGAATTATACGTGGCTACTTTTACATTCATTTGCGTAAATTTTGATCAATTAAAAAACATTTTTAACAATAATTATTATCGTCTGTCTACGAAGACAGCAGAAGATTAATAGGAGAGTGATAATTTTTCGCTCTTAGCCAATATTTAGTGAACGATAATTACTTAGGATTTAGACAAATTGTAGTGCTCCAAAAAGATACGGACTTGAATGCACAAGTAGCATTGTCACGGTTTTTATTAATGACATATCCGAACTGAGTCAACAGCGAGTAGATTAAAATTTGTTCATTAGTTTTGTTTATTTCTATTTCACGCAAGTTTCGTTGTATATAAAACAAGGAACAATTAGCGCGAAGAGAGTTTTCGAAAAAAAATCAACAATAATATTGTCCGAGGAATTTTCGTTCCACATAAAATCAAAGTATTGGTATGTGGGAATCTTAGAGTAATACTACAAATAGAGTCCGCAAGTCATTCATAAAACTATTCGAAAAGATTCTATCGCCATACATATTATGTTTTCATCAATGACTTTCAAGGAGTGGGGAGTAACTGTCGCACTAGTCAGACAATGCCACTGGCCAATAGAACTATTTACTTACAGGTGAAAAGAGAGGTTAGGAAAATTGCGAAATTGCAAATTTGGCACTGACGAACCATGATTTTTCCAAAAAAATATTGTTTTCAATTATATCTGTAGACAGACACACAAATATCAGTTGAAAAGACGAAAACAAAAGCTTCAATAAACTAGGAACGTTGAAACTTTGTAGTAAAATCAGGTAAAATTGATAGTAAAATTTAGAAAAACAAGTCAAGTATTTCCATAAAGGTGTAAGTGCCAATGAAGGACTGAAAGAGCCTTTTGGGGGCCGGAACCCTTTGCAGTATCAGCCCCAAAGTAATATTGGAAGAAATAGACAAAGCCGAAGAAAAGAGAAGATCTGACCATTGAAAAGATCTAGTAGGGCTTAGACAATCAAAGATTGCAGGTGACAATCCGTTGAGATCGAAGGAATGCATAAGTCAAAGTAAAACTGCACTAAGAATTTTCACAGGAATCCTAACGGGACATTGCCGCCTGAACGGGCACCTGAAAAAGCTCAAAATAGTGGAGAAAGAACAAGAAACCTCCATCAACATACTTGCGAATTGCACAGTAATTCAGAATCCTAGGAGATTATAGGATAGAAGAGTGACATATACCTAAGCAGAAACCTGCAGATATCCTAAAATACCTCAGAGAAATAAGACTAAAGGAGCTACTAGACTTTCCTGAAGAACTAAGTAGAAGTAAGGGGGCACAATAGATCTTTTAAGCCTCAGTGAATATCACCCCATCATACATACATACAAGTTCCAATATGCCCTAGATGAATGTTTCTGGATAAATCAGTTGTAAGTGTCATGTTTTATATACTTAAATTTACTTTGCGCTCTATCCTCTATCAAGTGAGGGAAAAGTGATTTTGCAAAATGTATCGTGTTATTTGGAAAAATACTGTGTTAAATACCGGCCACCTAACAAGCCCCTCGGCAATGGTATAACGAAATTTTTATAACCAAATTTGAATTGTCTTTTGCAATGCCCAAAGTAGATAAATGTGATATTTTGACCTTTGAAATAAAATCAGGCGATAAGGCAGCTGCTAGTCATTTTCGGCGGTGCTCTTGGGCTTTTTTGACCATTTTCTCATCATTTTATCACAAATCTAAATTATACGTCCTGCTACACTTTTCCTATCTACAGCAAAATATTGCATTAAAAAATTTTACCATAGTACTGCTCTTTGCGCACCTCAGGTGCATACAAAGGACTTGTTTTGTACGAAGTTTCAACGCTGTAACCTAAAAAACGACGAAGATATGAGTTTTTCCGAATTTTCTTCGCTACTAATCATCCAATCACTTCGCTGTAAAATAAGTTCTATTCGTATTTTTATCATCTACAATTCATCTTTTGACACCATAACGATTACTTAATACTTAAAAAGGCATCGAAAATATATCAGGTTCATAATAATTTTATATGAAGACATAGTTCGTTTTCTACTAGGATTTTTTTGAAAAACTCACTATTTTTATGCTCTTTTGCTTGGCCTATCAGTTCTCATATATTTTTCAAGGTAATTTTGAAACTAAATATATTATTCTTGTTTATTGAAAATTTTGTGTCCTTACAAACACTACAAAACGAAGACAGACAAACAAACTAAACACCATCTTTGACGCATGAAGACTGAAAAGAACTTTCCTAGCAATAGATCCAATGCGAAATCTAAAATAAGGATATATCCGTGTACGTTTCCTTTCATCCTTTCCGAGAAAAGCGATCCCCATTGTGTATTTTCGAGCCGCTAGTATTTTATAGATCATATTTCATTGCAACAACACCATATAAGCTCTATAACTTCGTTCATTTTATTTTTAATTTTTTCTTTATACTCACCG
This sequence comes from Lochmaea capreae, assembly GCA_949126875.1. Classification (NCBI taxonomy): domain Eukaryota; kingdom Metazoa; phylum Arthropoda; class Insecta; order Coleoptera; family Chrysomelidae; genus Lochmaea; species Lochmaea capreae. Next base: position 30,078,654 of record OX421401.1, on the reverse strand, counting down.
ACAAGCGCCAGGATAACTGTCAGCAAAGGAGCAGCTGGGAAAGTCACGGTTACGTTAAACTCCAACATTTGCAGAAGATCGACTACAACAAAAAGAAAAAAATTCATAAAACCTAATTTTAAACAACAATATTCGCAAATATCACATTACAACGTAGGTTTAAAATAACGGGTGATCTTGATCCTCACTTCCCTATCAACCCCGATACATATTTGAAGTATCCTAACGAATTTAAGTCTTTCTTTGAAAAATATTTCAATCGAAACAGATTTAGATCGGTTTATTCGTAGATACCTAAAAGAGGATCTCTAAAATATTCGCACCATGGTAACTATTCATATCAAACATCACAAAGAATTTCGAAAATACAGAAAAGTAGCGAATGGTATATAACAAAGTTCAGGTAGAAAATTTGTGGTCAGATAGTGAATGTATCTTTACATTATATTTTATGCACATATAGGTTATTGTTGAAGGTATTGTGGAAATACCTTCAGAGACGTAGGTTTACAAAAAATTCGAAAAAATTACAAAACAAATGCTTTTTTTTTAGTCCACACGGACTAATAATGCGTTAGGAGTTAATGCGCTTACAATGTAAAGCTTGGAAATTTGGAGGACAGACTCTATTAAAAATCAAGCGTTAAACAAGGTGAGAGTCCATCGGTACACTCTGAGTAAAACCCAAGTTTAAAGTGCGAATTTTCCTACAGCACTTAGTCAGCTGTACTATTTAATTCATTGCAGAAATTACCTTTAAACTTGTTTGAATTGCTATACAATACATTATAGAACGCAGCATGCATTAAACCGTAGACCAAATCGATAGATGTATAGAGCTTCGCTCATAAGTCTCAAATACTAAAATTTATTTCAAATGGGATATACCAGTACGCGATAACATTTTTGTCAATTACGTAGGTATTCTTTCAGCAGCTCCATGCTCCAACCCATTATTTTTTTGTTTGAGTTGCCTGTACAAATTTTACCTAGATCGCGATTAGAACATACCAAATTTCCATATATCTATTGCATCAAATCCCTACTCTCCACTTTTATGTGTGTGAGGTTGTGATATTGACGGCTCTGTAGCAGAATAGCGCTGGTCAAAATCGCGCTGGTCAAAAAAAGCGCTGGACATAAATAGCGCTGGACAAAATAGCGCTGGACAAAAACTGCGCAGGACAAAGTAGCGCTGGACAAAAACAGCGCAGGACAAAAACAGCGCTTCATAAAATAGCGCCGCCAAAAGATAATTATGCTTCTTTATTTTACTACTACCTCTTACATGAAAATAGACTATAACACCGAATTAGCATAATTAGGAATAACATATTTTTCATAAATTACAGTCATAACAATAGTTTTCCTAATTCAATTCGTCAATTCAACATCGCTTCCCGACCAGCTGACAGTGATCAAAGTGTTGGTAACTGTCTATAACAATATCAGAATATAAGGAACGGAAAACAAGTAAGAACAATCAATATTTTTCATCATACTTCAACACATATCGCTTCCCGACCAACTGACACAGATCAAAGTGTAAACAACTACTTGTCCGCCGAATATCCCTCGAAAATTGGTAAATGACTAATAATTTTATGAGAAATTTCTCAAACTCGTCGCTTCCGATTGTCATAAAATTATTTCGTTTATTATCAATGTCCTTGGGTTATTACTACTGAAAATTACTTTGAAGAAAATGAATAATATTGTAAAAACTTCACCGGAGAATAACTACCTATAGCAAATACCGTATTTTTATTTTTACTCGATTTCCTACCTCTGAGATGCACGTTCAAAGTAAAATAAGGAAATCTAGCAAAACGGATGACCGGATATCGGTATGAAACTTCTTCAGCTCGTCAAAATCTGATGTATACGAATGTACGGCTAAAGTTAATACCGACAACGGTATCGGCGTGGGTAAAGTCGAACAGGGGCGGAAGGACAATTCTCCTGAGAACGACCAGTAGGCGCCCCTCGGCTATGCTGTGTCCGCAGACCGGCAAACAACTGCTCATGTTGACCGAACTCGTGCGGTCGCGGAGGCTTTGCATAAGAAAAATCCCGATCCGCCATATCCGTTTCCTTTACTTTAGTCCTATATACTCGTATTATATTCATCCTTCATAATACAGGGTGGACCACAACGAATTCAATTCAAACAAAAAGTATTGCATTATCAACTATTTTAGTTTTTAAAATAATTAACTGGATTGCAAATATACATATTCCCGCAACAAATTTCTCAAAGCCTATGGAACAAAAAAAATTTTTCTTATTATTAATGATAACTCATCGCCAAAAGTCTAATTTTGTGTATCGATGCACTGTTACTGGGAAAATTAACGTCAATATATGAGGCGTTTAAAGCAAAGGTGGCCTAAGCCACAATGTTTTCAAAATTGAGTTACGAGGATGTATTGTTATCTAGTTAGCCTAGATCAGTTCCATGCATCAACAAAATATTGCAACGAACAATAACTTATTAGGAGTGTCAGTGTGAAGTTTGACGTCAAAAAGGTTAACTAGAGTTATGCAATAAATTAAAAGAAAAAAGATGTCTGCCGAAATTGTGAAAATCGAAAAATTGGAGTATCGAGCCATCATTAAGTACTTGTATTTAAAAGGGTGAAGAGGTAAGCAGATTTACGAAGATATGATTGATACCCTTGGTGATCAATGTCCTTCGCATGTGACCGTGAAAAATTAGACTGCAAGCTTCAAAAGAGGTAAATTTTCCATTGAAGATGATGACCGATCGGGAAGGCCAGTTTCTGTGTCAGTCCCCGAAAATATCGATTCAGTTCATGACATGATTTTATCAGAACGTCGAATTGGGCTAAAACGAATATCTGAAGCACTGAATATTTCATACGAACGCGTTCATCATATAGTTCACGTCAATTTGGACATGAGAAAAATTGCTGCAAAATGGATCCCCAAATGTTTGAATGTTGACCAAAAGCGTGCAAGGGTAGAAGCATCGCGTTCGATTTAAAAACGATGTAGACTTCTTAAACCGAATTGTTACTATGGATGAGACTATGACGACACTCTGGTTCTCCAAGACCTAAGAAGTTTCGTGTCCAAAAATCTGCTGGAAAAGTTCTTGCTTCAGTTTTTTGGGATTGCCATGGAATACTCATGATTGATTTTTTGGATAAGGGTAGAACAATAACTGGAGATTACTATTCGAAATTACTGACCACTCTACGGGAAAAAATTCAAGAGAAAAGACGCGGGAAGATATCCAAATGTGTTTTGTTTTTGCAGGACAACGCCCCTGCACACAAATCTCATGTTGCCATGCAAAAAATTCGTGATTCATGGTTTGAATTACTAGAACACCCCCCTTATTCACCAGATTTGGCTCCGTCCGACTATCATCTCTCTCCTCAACTGAAAAAAAGTTTAAAAGGTCGTAAATTTTCTTCCAACGAGGAGGTGATAAAAGCTGTGGAGGTCTGGTTTGCAGAGCAAGAAGAAACATTTTTTTTGAAAGGTCTAGAGACGTTGCAAGTTCGCTGTAATAAATGTATCCAATTAAGAGGAGAATATGTTGAGTATTAAAATATTTTGACAATGCAATTTTGTTCGGTTCTATAGTAGGCTAAGAATTTTTCAATGTATCCTCGTAAGATCAAAAATGGCCAACAAATAAATCAAATTTCAATCGTTCAAGTCTATTGGGACCATTTAACACAATATGTCGCATACATTCTCTTTTGCTCTCACTGCAGGCTAGTATTTGTGAAAGCAAGACTGGCCAACCTACTTCTGGGCACCTTTTGCATTCAGTTGGACACTCTTACTTTCCAAACGATCAAGACTTTGGTCTAGTTGAAAAAAATAAGAAACACTAAAAAATATTCATGTTCGTAATGATTGGTTGCAGCTGGTTGTTTAAACCAAGAAAAAAAACCGTTCAGAGTATTTGTTATGACATCCAGCGACTTTTTCTCAACAAAAGAACTAGATTAAACTGATAAAAAGGTACAGTGGCGACGTATACATTGGCTTCGGTATGATAAAGAAAAACCTGGAATTGACCAGCATAAGTATTCACATAACGAAGATGTTTTATTTAAGGAAATTAATGTAAAAAAACTGGGCAAGCAAACTTTCCAGGAAATGACGAAACTTCTTTCTGTTTGAAGGACTCAAGCCCATACAAGACAAAAAATACCAAGACTTTTTATTTAACTACATTCCACCAGTACACCATGAATTTTATCGTCAACTGGTCCCCAATGCAGGTGGGGAAGAAGTTTTTGAAGATCACGGTGTGGAAGAGGCTATGCAAAAATGGCCCGAGCTACATTGAAAATCTTATTTTTCAACAAAAATAGTCCAAATACTATGTATAATATCCTAACATTCGAATAAATTAAATAATTCTTAACATCGCCTCTAATAATTAGTTGATTAATTTCCAAAAATCATAATTTCCTTCTGTTTTTATTGTTGTTTCTCCATAATAATTATTTTGGGGTTGGGCCACTTTTGCACTAAACGTCTCATATCAATTTTAATATTTTTTTTAAATTTAAAATCTTCCCAAATTGATCTTATATTTTTCCTACTGTTTTCAATTATTCATTTATTTTAAATTTTTTTATTTACCAAGAGTAATCACCCTGTAGTTATTCTTCCAAAGGTATATTCTCTCTTTCTCTAAGGCGTTGACCGTAAGCGATGCTTTTGGTGGTTTACTTGTAAATCTCCTGGCAAAGAAGAAAATCTGGAAATGTATGTATTTGGATACGGCGGCTTGGGTGGTATACAGGGTCTTTCAAGTTGAGCGTATCTATGCGTATGTATGTATATATGATGGGATGACGTTCACTGAGTCCTAAAAGATCTTTTGTGCCCCCTTACTTCTACTTAGTTCCTGAGGAACGTCTCAGAGGCTAGTTCATTTAGTTCTATTTCCCTGAAAAGTTTTAGGATATCTGCAGGGTTCAACTTAGGTAAATGTCCTTCTTCTATCCAATAAAATTCTAGGTGCTGTGCCCTAGGATTCTGAATTGCTGTGCAATTCCCAAGTATGTGGATGGAGGTTTCTTTTTCCAAACCACAGAATCTACATTCTTCTTCCTCCACTATTTGGAGCTTTTTCAGGTGCCCGTTCAAGCGGCAATGTCCCGTTACGATCCCTGTTAAAACTCTTAGTGCAGTTTTACTTTGACCCATCAGAATATTTGATTTTCTAAGCCCTACTAGATCTTTCCAATGGTCAGATCTTCTCTTTTCTTCGTGATTGTATGCGTAGTGAAATACTTTCAAAAATACCACATTGTCGCTGTTAATAGAAAGTGGGGGAAAGTTTGATGTTTCCAAGTGGGACAATCTAGAAATTATAATATTTTCCGCATTTCTGCCTTTTTAGTCACAACTTTACTCAATATTGTAACTCCTCTCACTTTCTTAAACTTCCTTTATTACTTCAACTTTCACAATTTAATTCAAATGATGTATCACTATCAGACCACAGAACTCAAACATCTAATACTCCAAATCATGGAGCTCCAAATACTCAAAACTTATGTCAATTGTCCCACTTTTTATACTTTTCACCTGTTCCAGACAGTTCTCGACTTTTCTATGACATTTCTAGAATTATTTTTATTTGCCTAAAGAAAACTAGAAGTCAATCTGGCAGATCTTCTTTTTTATAACCCTTTGTCTCGTAATAAATGAATCCAAGGTGTTTATTCACGAATGAAAGGCTTGTATAGAGGTCATTTTAGATTAGACAATTTTTCGTGCAATATTTAATTCAAGTTTTGGAACAATATTTGGAATCGATTTCTTGTGTGAAATATTGGCCAACTGTTTTAAGCTAATTTAGACTATTTCAATTTATTGAAGAATATTTAGTTCAAGATTCTTGGCAGTGATTTGATCTGATGATAAAATATACATAGCCTTTTCAAAAATTTCATTACGTTAGTTAATTATTGACTCGCAGAAAGAAACGTGCAGACTTTAAAGCATAGATTAAAAGCGAGTATGCATGACAGTACACCTATTCAAGACAAAGTCCAAAACATTTTGTTTCGGTATCGCGCGACATCACTATAGTTTGTGGTGAATCTCCTGCAGAGTTGTATTTACATCGGAAGATGCGAATCCGTTTGGATGCAAGTTTTCCTTATCGACCCAAAGCCTCAGATTTCATACAAACCAGCAAGTTCATTTCTAGTGGGGGAGAGGATCCAGGCTAGAGTTTTCATAAATAATAAACACATAATGGCAGCTCGGAAATGTAGAAAAGAAACTTGGGAAACTCCATTATCAGGAAGAACATTAAAAAGACATGTTAACCAATTGAAATTAACGCTAGTCCGGAAAAAGACAGTAACGTTTGGACCCACTCAGTCATTCAATGTTCCAATGCTTCCAGCAGTACCTCAAAGTAATCCAGATTTATTGAATGAACGTCATTTAGGTGAACCAAGAGCTACTCGAAGATGACACAAACTTTTCCAGTAATACATCAACTATTTCATTCTGTGGATCCATTATGTTGTTTTATAAAAATCAATTAAATTAGGAAACTGCCCACTAAGTACTATTTCAACAGTTTTGTAACTGTCAGTAACTGTTGTTTATAAGGCCATATGCAATTTTGACCAACTGTAGCCAACTTTACGGCCTAAATTTTAAAAGGAACTTTCTTTCGGAACGCAACCGATACAAGGAGATCGATGTATTCCACTTTTTGGTAATGGTAGAGGGCGCCAGTGTAAATACAATACCGAATACATCTGAAGAAACATCGAAGAAAATGGTGGACATATCGATCATTTACTTTGGACAATATTAAAATTATAATGTTATTTGTGTAGTTGACTTTTTCGTAATTTATTAAATTAATAAAATGTATCCTAATTAGGTCTTCATTTTGAAGTACCATACAGATTTTTGATGTTAACTGCTACTATGCTCTAGTACTGTTCATCTTAATACTGAACAAAAATAATTATCGTACACGCAACTACATTTTTTTAATATAATGTGCATACAGCTTATCACTAATACGTGATTATCTCTAAAACCGTTAGGATTTGAGGATACTATCAAAAGTAGGGTTAATTTAAACAGCAAAAAAGTTTAGCTCACCTAACCAGATTAGTTACTAAAAGGTGTGTTCCGAGAAAGTAGTCAACAGTCGTGTTCCAAATCTATTAAATATAACTTGATGGACGAAGAAATCAGTCACGCCACCAACTGTTTGAGACATTTTGGATTTAACATGAATATTTTTGGTTTTTCATCCAATATATTATATATTTGTTTACACACATATATTGTACATTGTTTTTCTGAGAGTCCTAAATAACTTATGTTCAGCGTTTACATTGTTTTGCCGGCCTAATAAGCGAAGAGCTGTACTCGAAGTAGAAGGATCCGTAATTGCAGATATTCAATACAATTGCTTACTGAAGGTTTTAAAGGAACATTTTTGACGAAATAGAGTGGAAACTAAGTAAAAATAATAAAATAACAACAGCGAATGCAATGTTAAAAATAAGTATATTCATCTGTCAGAATTATTGTCAAAAATGGAAATTAATAAATTATCAGCTGAAGTCAATGCTACGATGTGTTGTGTGAAACTGGGCGGAATCTGACCAATTAGAGGTCTACAGAATTGCAAACTTAAATTCAAATTACTCCTCCTGGTTTTTAAATGAGGTATAGTTAAATGATTATTTTGAAACAAGTTCCTTACACGCATTTAGTGAAAACGCCACGACTGCCATATGTCAAGTTTTTGGATGCAAACAAACTTTTATAATTCTGTTAAATTAGTTAAGTAATAATAAATATATCATATGCTAACCTTATTTTTAATCGTTATATATTATTAATACACTAATACAGCAAATATATTTCTAAACACTTGGAAATAGAAAGACCAAAATTGATTGTTTGCATCCAAAAACTTGACATAATGACAATTTATGACGCGTACTAACTGCGCGTTAGTGTCTCCGTTAAGGTCACATAACCCAGAGTTCACCAACGATTGTGAAACTGGCTGTTAGATGATGACAAAATTGATCTGACAAAGGATTCATTTGAAAATAAAACTCGACGGATTTTTTTCCCCCAAAATAACCGGTTTACGAAATAAAGGAAATGTTATTTTTATTTGGTACCTACTGTATATGAGACGGTTCATTTAATTCGAATTTAACTCAACCGCCGTAGCGAGTATCTAAGTTTGAAGCATCACAAGCTCCAATTATTTTCCAATCTGTTACATTCTCCTTAATACATCCTATTTTACTTTCTTTCTCGAAATCCTTTATGAAACTCTTAATCTTCGAGCATAGTCAGCGTCAACCCAAGTTTTATTCTTTACTTGTCAGCCCGTGCTTCTTTCCAAACCCGATTTTTCAATAATAAGTAATCGTTTGTACAGTGGCGGATACACTTTAAACACTAGTGTTTAAAGTGACGTTTTGCGAATGTCAAACCCGTGTTTTAGATGCGGTTTTAGTGACGGAAGTAGAAAAAATTCTTTGACCGATACAAAATCAGCGCCCAACGTTGCGTTAAAATGGAAAAAAAATATTTTTAGGAAACTGGAATAAAAAGAATTATCTTTCGTCCTTTAAATAAGTGTTAATTAATAAATCTAAGTTTTTATTTAACCAATTTTCATTCCCAGCTATCATCTCGGGCAGATCCGCTTTAGATAAAAATTTAATAAAAAAAATATATATCTTTTTTATATATAAATTAGATTCTGCCATCCGCCTCTGATAACAATCGCGCTTGGAGCATACTTTCGGTAATGATAAAACTTTTCAAGTTGCACGGCAACTGAGAGCGGATTAATGAAGAGAAAAACTTTAAAGTATCAACATCGCCATACACACAAGAGCTTAATAACCCAAAAAGAGGGATTACCGTATTTTTATGAAAGAAAATTTTTCGCAAATGAATTTATAAATGATATCTTGGCGCGTTAGACCCGGTAGAAGAGGATGACAGTGTACTTTATCCGATCCTGAAGCATCCTGTAACAAATTTAGGTTGAAAAGTTCGTGCAACTCCATCTATCGGACTCAAGGAGTACAAAAATTTCAGTTTCTCCTACGCCGAAATTATTTCTGCAAATCATTTGAAGTTGATATGTCAGTTTGTTTTTTAATAATGATACAAAATGAACAGTTTAGGGCGGGTGATGTCTTGGAGTTATCTTTGTATTTAACAGTTAACTTTTGGTTTTAAAACGTCAGTTACCTTAAAAGATATTTACTTGGTTCCATACTTTATCCCATCAACCCCGTATGTGGTCTGATAAAAATTTCACTTCGGTATAATGAATAACTTTGGCGTTGTCGACAACAATTATTACTTCGTCTTGTTAGTAACATGTAAACTTCATTTCATCTGGAAGTTTCTCAAAAGTTTTTGGTTTATCCTATGGCGGGTAAATAATAATCTTCTTTATTACGTTAAAATTTCCCCGGAGGTCATAACCTTTTTTTTTTTAAACAAATTTCAGGTATTTTCGTTTTAATGGCCGCTTGTTGAAAATTCAAATGTAAATGATTTTCCCCAATCTAATACCTTTGTCTATGATTTGGGAGCGTTTCAGTTTTCCCAATTATACAGTGTGGAAACCACTTATGGAATAAAATTCTTTATGTCATTATTTTAGAAAATTATAAAAAATGCCGAGACACGTCAACTTTTGAATTGAGTTGTGCGTTATGTAAACATAAATTTAAATGTACAGGGTGATTCGCGCAAGTATGCCATAGTCGGTGTTGTTTTTTTTTAATGAGACACCCTGTATATTTGCATATTTTTGAAATCCCCTTAATGAACCGATTTCAACAAACTAAATAATGTATGGTCAATTATGAATTATACAGGGGGAAATTTTTATTTTTACAGTTATTAAACACATACATAAAATACCTGATGTATTTGATTTTAATACATCAAAATAAATGCTCAAAATGTTCTCCACCTAGTTGTTGGTAATAGCACAGTCTCCTATAGAACTCCTCCTTAACTTTGTTTAAAGTTTGAGGTGAAATATTCCGTATTTCTGTAGTTATCCTGTCTTTGAGGTCTACAATGCTAGTTGGTTGTGTTGCATATACTTTGTTCTTGAGATAACCCCACAGAAAAAAATCGAACGGCGTAAGGTCTGGCGATCTAGCTGGCCAGTCGATAGTACCTCTTCGTCCAATCCATTTATTGGGGAAGATTTCATCTAAATAAGTTCTTACCATTAAAGCATAATGGGGTGTTGCCCCGTCTTGCTGGAACCAAACATTTTCATTCGGTAAGCTAGGATTTATTGCGTTGGGATATAAGTTTGCCAACGCAGGAATAACTTCATTTCTAAGCATATTTAAATATTTTTCAGCTGTCAAATTTCCATCTATAAATATAGGACCAATAATATGGTCGCCTATGATACCGGCCCAAACGTTCACCTTTTGAGGGTACTGAGTATGTGTCTCACGCATCCAATTAGGATTATCTGCTGACCAATATCTACAGTTCTGTCGGTTTACCTCTCCATTCAATGTGAATGTTGATTCGTCAGAAAAAAAAATGGTACCAAGAGCTATCTCATTTCTGTTCAGCTTATTCATCAATCTTTCGCAGAAATCCATTCTACGATCTGGATCGTCTTCTGTTAACTCCTGCACTAAAGTTAATTTGTAGGGAAGAAGTTTTTCTTTATGAAGACATCTTAGAACAGTTGTATGACTAACATTATTTTCACGGGTAATTTGACGTGTACTTGAAGTTGGATTCTCTTCGACACTTAACAAAATATCCACTTTCACATCATCTTCAACGAAGTGTGGTTTTCTCTTCAATGGTTTGACATGTCCAAGTTCTCTGAATTGTGCATGAATTTTAGACACAGTACTTTGTGGAATATTAGGCAATTCGGGATACCTGTGATTAAATAAGTTTGCCACTTCAACATGACTTCTGCAGTTATCCCCGTACCCAATTCGGTGAGTCTCAGTAAAATATTTCATTGTTATGACGACAAGGAAAGAGTGTTTGACAAAGATTTTACTTTTTCAGTATAAACTGTCAACACATCAACAACTGACAGAATAGAAAACAATCCACATTATTTACCGATTTTGTCTAATTATTGGCGTTTTTAGGCAATTTTTAGGTATTTATGATAAAATTCATGGGCGTAGCAGGTTTTGTTTAATATACAAATACGTCTAATAATTAGTTACTTTAGATTTTTGATAAATCCATATTTAGCTAATTTAAAAAAGTACCAATATTTCAAGTGTAATAAATTATTAATTTTAAAATTTCACCCTGTATATAATTCATAATTGACCATACATTATTCAGTTTGTTGGAATCGGTTCATTAAGAGGATTTTAAAAATATGCAAATATACAGGGTGTTTCATTAAAAAAAAAACACCGACTATGGCATACTTGCGTGAATCACCCTGTACGTTTGAATTTATGTTTACATAATGCACAACTCAATTCAAAAGTTGACATGTCTCGGCATTTTTTATAATTTTCTAAAATAATGACATAAAGAATTTTATTCCATAAGTGGTTTCCACACTGTATAAATTTTGTGTCAAAAACTGCAAATTTTGTATCCCATGTAAGTCTGCTTCGTTTTCTTTTTTTATTACATCGTTTAATATTCTAAATTCAACCTATTTTCGTTCTTCGAATGCAAACCTTCATTTAATTCAATCCGACAAATTCAACTTAATCAAATGACCATTTTAATGTATTTAGATCCGATTCATAACTCCCATTTGGTCCATTATCTATAAAGGATATATTTTATATTGTTCAACAAAGTGAAAGAAAAATATAATTTAATTCTCCAACAATTTACTTTACTCTGTAAAATTCAATTAAGACAAAAGCATTGTTAAATTTAACAGAAAACCGTAAAAACAAGTGTTTCTCGGCATTTAATTGATCATCACACAATATAGCTTTTATTCTATTTTTAATAGTCGTTTAGTTTTATTGTATGAAACATTTTAGAGTGGTAATGAAGAAGCACAGAGGTAGAGGCACAATGCAAGGGAAACTTCCAAAATAGGATCAACGTCTATGAGATGCATTTTTGGGAGCCTATGACATTTAATAACCTCAAACTCCAGCCGGTCTTGCGCAAATGGGATGACGTTAACGTCTCCTACCAGCAGGTTTCGACCTAACTTGCTGAAACACTCTTCTAGAACAACGGAAATATTTTTCTCTCGCGATGGATATATCACTTACTATTTCTTATTTTTAAACTAAGAGGAGCAATAATAATTTAAGTTGGCATTTCTGCTGCCTAGTGATTGGTCGCCACTGCACATCTTCATTCAGGGAAATGCAAGATCTGTTAGTCACAGATTATTACAGGGGCTTCCTCCGATAAGTCAAGGACGTGGCAATGCCTATAAAAAGCTATATGAACAAATAAAGGCAGATCCAATACTGGGAATGCCAATGGATCAGATTGCCCCACAATACAGCTTCAAAAATGAATACACAGTAGTCATTCCAGAGAGAAAGGACAGGGAAGCAGGGCCTCCTATAACAGCGAATCTCAACTGGTACACTGTGGAAATGTGAATACACAAAATGTAAGGTATTGGAGTGACACAAATTCTCACACCTTTCGTGAACAACACACCCAATTTCCAGAAAAAGTCAATGTTTGGGCAGGTATTTTGGGAAACCACATAGTTGGCCCTGTTTTCCTAAATTCAAATTTAAGGGATGAAGTGTATCTGGAGATGTTACAAAATGCAATTGAGCCGTTAATTCTTGAAATTCTGGAAGATAATCCAGATGAATTCGGCCATCTGGAAATAACATTTCAACAAGATGATGCTCCTGCACATTATTATGGTGCAGTAAGACGTTACCTGGATGAAGAATATCGAGGTAGATGGATCGGCCGGCGAGGTCCTATAGAATGGCCACCTCGGTCACCAGATCTGACACCATTAGATTTTTTTCTATGGAGGTACTTGAAATCCAAGGTTTATACTACGGCACCAGATAGCATTGGCGTTTTGAAAAAAAGAATTATTGAAGAATGCAGTGCAATTTATTGCTGACACATTCGAACGAGTACGACAAGAGTTTACTAATAGGATGTATTACTGTCAGGAAGTAGACGGAGCACATTTCGAACACTTGCTATAAGAATCCATTGTTGATATTTGATTAATTAAATTTAAAATAATAATTTCAATAATTTTGGTATTTATTTAATTTATCCGTCAAAATTAGTTTAAACCCAAACAAAATTAATATGGCTATGTAGCCAAAGTCAATGCCTTTCAAACGAGATATCACTTGCCATAAGGTCCTATTTAAAATTATTGGCAAGAGTGGCACTGTGACGTCATCTATTACTATTACGTCACCTGTTACCATTCGTATAGAAGTTTACAACACTTTATTTTCACGTTCCAAATTTTATTTGAACTTTTGAATAGCACTGTATATTAAGTACTGTAACTTTAATAAAAGTAAAGTAATTTTAATGGGGTTTGCGTAGATATGTTGGGGAAACTTCTAGGATCAAGAATATATAATCACAAAATTAATTAATTTACATACAATTTTTGGATTCAATGATTTTTTGTATTATAAGCGAAAATAGCAATTTTTATAGATTCAGGTATTATTATTATTATTATTAAGAACAGGGTGAGTGTTTTCGCAACCTCCTGCACTGCGACCAAATAAGATCTTTTGTGCCCCCCTCTTGTTGGATTCAGGAGAGATCTATGTCATTGACAAAGTCGATCAAGCCCCTGATCGGTAGGTTTAGTAATTCTTCTTCCAGGATGAAAATAAATTCTAAGAATTTCTGTCTTTTGCGGCATAACGCCGGGCAGCTCGTGATAATGTGTTCCATAGTTTCCACCTCTTCACCACAGTACCTACAAGTGTCATCATCCACCAGTCCCATCTTTCTCAGGTGATGCCTGCAGTGGATATGTCCTGTTAGTATGCCGCAAAGTAGTCTTAGCTCCCTTCTGCTTAGTTTTAACACTTCCCTTCCCCTCTTTTTGTACACTTAGATTCAGGTAGGAACCTTCTATATTTTTTCAAAATAAAATTTTATACTCCTATAATATAAAGATGAATATTCAACGAACAGTATTTTATACATAAAAACAGGTATAAAATTTAATTTGAATCTGATGATGAAGACCAAAACGATATTAATGCACAAGATGCAGATGATTAATTTATAATTTTAAGATATAATTTTTTGCATACCTTTCTCCAATAAAAATATGTAAAAATTAATTTATTACCTTTTATTTATTATTTACAACCTTGACTCTTACCAAAAATAAAAATAAAAATTCTGATTAGATATTTATATTTTTTTCGCGATTCAGAAAGTAGGTCTTCCGCAGTGCAGCAGAGTCGCGCGGATGCGGAATACATACTTAGTTTACCGAATTTTTTCCGGACAAACCATTGCTCGGACGAAAAAAATGCAAGAGACCTTTTTTATTGCAAAACACTTCTCCTACACGGTGGTGTCTTTTATATTTCTCTACCTTTTTCCCAGCGCGAAATATGAAGTTTTTTGTTTTTTTTTTTAATTTGGAAAATCGATAGACTGGTAAACTTTTTTTTATATTAGTCTACATACTTTAAGGTACTTATAAAAAAAATCAGCCATATTGCTAATTACTTGTACTTTTGGTCTAAAATTTCCCCTACCGACTGGCCTACTATTGAATTGAATTATACAAATATAGGAGAATGTCGATGTGTGACGTGAATATTGAAATTTTTATAAATGGGTAGGAGGAAAAGTCACATGTATTACATAGGGTAAGAGTGCATTTTCCTTCCTAATAATGTCAATAACTATAGGCTCTGGGCAATCGAATATCTCCAGCCTAAAATTATCCTCGGGAGAGGAAAAAACAACACGAAGGTTAAAAGTTTAATTTGCGTATACTGTGCATTGTTTAAATTGCGATTTATTGAAGTGAAAACTTCTTCAGCTGCGTTGTGTGATTTTTGAGGCAAAACTTATGGGTTGGTAACCACCAATCATAGGAGTACAATTTAATTTAAAAAGGGTTTAACTTATTTGTAGTCGTTTCTATTCACTAAAATGGGCTGATTTTGATGGTAAATTATAGACGTATGATAATATTTTCCAAGAAATCAATTTATTCGTAAAAATTTTTATTCACCATAGACGTACTATAGAATTTGTACTAGAGGTCTACATTTTCATTTTTTTTCCATTAAAATATTCACAATTTGGAGGTAATCTATTTTAAAAAGTTTGAAATTGATGTAAAATATAATCTGTTGACTATATTATCTCTGAGGACTTCATAAAGCGAATGATTCAAAACGATTTCACCTATATAGAGCAACAAATGAATATTCACCTCCGATATATACCATTTTTATTTTTTGAGCACTGCATTATTTCATTATGCGCCATATATAACATTCCGTTCGCTTTTCAAAGCAGCTCGCGGATTGTTAAAATACATTGAAAATTGAGTTAATAGCAATTTTGAATACCTTTATATATATCTGGTAAATATGAAGGTACTTGACTGAAAACTGAAAAAGTGAAATACCGGACAATAGACCAATCGGAAATAAACGATTTGGATGGTCCATTGTGATTTTTTTTCAAAATAGTACTGAAAAACTGCAATTCCATTATTATCTTTTAACCGGAAGTGTCAAATGAATGTATCTGGAATCGATATAAAGCCAAAAGTTCATATTTATTCGCCACACAGGTTTTTTATTAAGTATCTTAATTAAAATAACAGAGCAAAATAATAGTACTTACCAATAAACACGAATATCTGATGGTGGGAGTAACGCAACAGCATAGACACTGAGACGGTCTGAAACAAAGGATATTTTTTATTTACAAGTGTTCCAGTAAAAATTTTCGGAACAAAAATACTAAAGTTGATATCAAAAATAATTAATAATAGGAAATAAACCAGTGTCCATTGGAAATTACTTCCAAATTTTAAGATAAAATTCAAATTTTATTGCAGTTTCCGACCACCACCCGAGGATTTCCGAACGCTACCGATGATACGTGTGATGTCATACCATGTGATTACTTTTGTCAATATGGCCGGTATTGCATTCGGTTCTGTGTAGTTTTGTGTTTATATTGTATTTTAATTAACTATTAATTGCTTCATCGACGTAATAATATCATTTATATGTTTGTTTGATACCATTTGACTTTGATTTAGTGACGTATATGACATTGCGAAAATGTTCAATTCATATTTGCGAAATATTCTAATAGTTGCATAAGACAACGGAAACGCTATGTAGGAAATACTCAAAAGCGATTGTCATTTTCTATATGATATAAGTACTCTCCTTCGAGGGTCGCCAACCCCGTAATATCCTATGAACACACACACACGAGTGGAAACAACTGAAAGGTACCGCAAGTCCAAACAGGAAAGTCTCTTTGGCCCTATAACTTCCGTTAATTTTGGGTTAGCCAGACTTTAATTGAGACAAGTCTTCCTCTTCTATACAGTTGTGCCCTGGAATTCTGTAGTGCGTTGCATTCCATATGTATGTGGATGAAGGTTCTACTTCCAATCCATGGAATCTATATTCTCCCTTCTCCCCTGGTTTGGGCCCTTTGAGAACCTTTCCAAACTCTGAGTGCAGTCTTACTCCAGTTTATTCATTCTTTTGAAAACTTTCCCATGTAGGAAACCCCCAGAGTTGACAAAGGGGCCAAGCCTGGGCCAGTACTCTGGGAAACTTAGCTTCGGCGTACCTGTATTGAACCATGCTGGGCCAAGCTGTTTAACCCAACTTCGGCCATGCCTATGATTATCCGAGCTTGTGCCAAGACTGAGTAACCCAGCCTTGGCCATGCCAATGATTACCCAAGCTTGGGCCAAGACTGGATAACCCATTTATTGAGAATCCAAGCTTCGACCAAGACTGTTTGACTCGATAACCCAACCGAGGTCGTTGATCCAAAAGCAAACATCAGCTTTGTGAGTGAGGTACACGAGACATAGACTCGTGTAATCTACAAGCGTTTAATAATAATTTGGATAATGGTAATAATAATGATTCTGACAGTAGTAGTGATAACGATTCAAAAAGTAGTAGCAGCGATTGTTTGAAAAATAATAATGACCAACTTCCAGGTGATGCTGCATAGGTATAGTTTTTCACAGCATAATAGTGAGGAAGTGACAACGAATAAGACATTAAGTAAAAAACTGTTGGACATTGAATAATCTAAATATTTTAATATTAAATGTAGGAACAGACCTGGGAAATAGGCATGGTCCAGTCCTGGCATTTAAACATGGCCCAGTCTTGGCAACCGAGCCTGGCCCATCGTTATCACTCCAGACTTCTACCAAGACCAGGTCAAGCCTATTTGGGCCAAGCTTTGCCCCGTGGTTTCCTCTATGGGTTGTCTTAGTTTCCTAAGTGTATCTTTGATTGTATAAGCCCTACTAGTCCCTTCCAATGGTGCAATCATGTATTAAAATCTGCGTTACCCATTCTCTAGTGATTAAGAAACTAATTCCCGTACGCTCCTTTTCCTTCCAACCCCCCGATAATCATCCCTTCATATCAAGAGTGGTCACGGTGGATCGCTAGTATCACGGCAAGATATGGCACACGTCACTTCCGGTTCGTTGGTTACTTGTTTCTATATAGACTGTACTATTCGATGATGGACCGGAAGTGAGGAGTTGTTTCGCTTCCTTGCACTAAAGGTCCTTTTTGTTGTCTTGTTTATATTCTCCTGTCTTTCAACGAGTGTGTGTGTGTCTACCTTATTAAGAAGCAGATAATGAATTGTTTTCGACATTGATGTTGACAGGTCCCTGTGACCATGACCCCGTGAGAAAAAAAAAACTAAAATTCGAGCCGTTTTCACTTTTTTAAAGAAACAGCTTTTGAATTGATTGGTTTCGGTACAAAATAAATCAGATACAGCGACATCAATACACCGAGTCATGACTGATTTAAGAAAACAATATTGTAACATATGAAAAAAAGTTTGTTTCAAGAGAAATCAATAAATAAATGGTTATTATCAATTATTTATTACACATAACAGTTTATTATTGTGTTCAGAATGGATAAACAATATTTCGAATGAAGGCTTTCGAATGAAGGCATTCGAACTATCGGATGTTTATTTGGGCAGACGTAAACTCGGCCGCTTAAGGATTTATAATCATCTCAATAATTAAAAGACTTGCCAGAATACCGATGATACCAAAATTTTGTCCGGCCGAGATTACATACTCATTAGTGACCATTACTGATAATTGGCCCAGTTTACAATCGCCGGTTTATTTGATGAAACCGGATTCGGAAAATAAAAATGTTGATGAGGCGCTAAGCCGAAACCGGTTGTGTTTTCCCTTCTAATTGCAAACCAGAATAGTTGGTTTTCAAAATATCTTGTAGATATACCAACCCCATTTGACTTTGAAGTGTAATTCAATATCCGTCGGTGCATATAGCACGGTAAGTAGTTGTTGCTTCTTAGTTGAACTGCCACTGTTTTTGAAAAATATTTTTCAAAACTATATGAAGCGTTGGATTGAAAATAATTATTTTTCGCCATCTGTAGGTATGTAATGGATGTATCGGCGATGGATACTTTGGTAGGAAGGGTCTCTAAATAGGTGGGGTTGCGGGTCACATAAGTACCTAGCCGTAAAGCATACTTATACGTAATGGTTAATAATTACTAGTAGGTGACTATTCAACTATATAGAATAATTTTCTTTAAGTTTTCTGCATCGACTTCCCCTTTGATCAATACTGAATGTATATTTAATATTTATATAACCGGTCAAGTTCGAGCAAAACAGATAAACATATAATTGTTTTTGTCTTGCACCACGCTTGAACTTGACAATAACTTTCTTTATTTATATTTATATAATAATGAAATGTTCGAACGTTTTGTTGAAATAAGATCAAGGGAATTTTATTTTCAATATTTATTGTTATATTATTACATTGGGCCAAAAGGAATCACAGGAAATTGTAATAATCTCTAAAAACGTTCTACCTGGGAATTTTAAAAATAGAATAAGTCGAGTTTTTGAACAGTAGAAAGGTGTTTCATTGTTTTATTACGGATCATAATGATGTTCTATAACCACTTCCTTGGAAAATATGGACACTCAAGATATGGAGTGAACAGACGCCATAAGTCACGTTTGGGAAGCAATTAGATTTTTATAGCTACAAATCATTCAATAATATGTATGAAACCGCCTTTCCTTGTACTATATCTAAAACGAAACAGCTTCTGGCACACTTTCCTCGAACTATAAAAGTAACTATATTTCTCAGTGTACCTAAATTTGATAACAGCATCGCCCGTCAATTGAACCATGCACAAATTCGTTTTACTTTCAACGTATCAGATGCGAAAAATCAAATTTGTAACCACTTTTATCGCCGCCAGATTCGCAAAATGACAGCAACTACAAGCAATTAAAAAAAAAAGAAGGGGATACCGCGCGGGAATTGATGATGATGACGATGATGATGAGTGTACAATTTGAATGAGGCGCCGCGTCGGTCATAGAGTCGAAGTTAACCAAGCAGTAACCCAGCCAAACGATGTCTCGGTCTCGAGTGTTAATCAACACGATCATATTTCAGGCGTGGCAGCAGAGAGACGGGCGACGAAGGGCGGCGGCAAAGTACATAAATCAGCGGGTACCCGACCCCGAGGGTTAACAGGCTCCCAGTAGCCTACTATCACGTAATTATGTCACCTATATCGTATGACAACGGCTCGGATCTAGTTTCGATGGATGTGCTCGATGCTCGTTATGTGCTCTACTGGAATTCAGTGGGGTAGTCGAGGGATGTTTATGGCGCTTTTTAATGCGATTTATACGATCAAGTTATTCAAATTATTTTTGATATACAAGGTTCGATCGAAAAACTTCAGAAATAGACCGGTAGTTTTATTAGCAACAATGCTTGGAAGAAATAATTTCGATGTTTGGCGATAACTTTTTTGTATTGGTGGAATAATGAATTGGTGATTGCTGGGTACTGATACATTGCCTTGAAAAATCTCGTATTTTTTCATTTCTAATCCAATTTTGATACTTTTTTATTAATTTGTGAATTTGCAGCTCATTTTTCTGTAGCTCTTTTTGTTGTCTTTCCAAAAGGCGTTGACGAGTATAGTCCGGGTTTTTCGTTGGCTTTATGGCACTTGTGCCCCATGATTGTGTCCGTTTTTTGCTCTTCGATTTGCCTACAATGATCAGCACCATGCGTTTGGCTTATAGCACCTGTGACACACAGGAAAGGACATGTTTATCTGTTACTTAACATCCTTACTACTCCACCTGCTGCATTTTTGTCCACCCATAGGTTATAATTCAATATGAATCTTGAGACGTTTTCCATGAAATTGGGTTAAGGCTGGTCCATAAATTACATCACCGTAGTAAGTTGAAAAAGAACTAAGCCTTCACATAGCTGCATTTTTGTTTGTTTATTAAGTAACTTTCGATGGGAATATATAAGTTTAAGGTTTAAGAAGGCCTTTTTTATAATAATTGATGTATTTCCTGTCAATGATAACGAATCGTATATGCCCAAGTTTTTTCACAAGACGAAAAATAAATTTGCTCACTATCCAGGATTAGACATTTTGTTTGTTACGCGGCTTTTTGGTAAATTTCGACCGAATAACATAGTTTTCGATTTAAATGCATTTATAGAAAGACAGAACTTATTGTATAATTCAGATAATATACTGAGGTCCCCATTTATTTTAAAATTTGTCAACATCACTTTGCCTGCAGAAGGTTGAACTTTAAACTTCTTTGGTGGCGGAGAATTTGCGTGTTTCCATTGCATCGATGACAGCTTACTGGATGGTTCAAAATAATGACACCAAGATTCATCGCCAGCAACTATTGACGAGAGAAAGTCATTACCATTTTGACTGTATTCCGTGAGGTGTTGCAAAGACAAGCCCATTCGCAAGCTTTTTTGGTCCTCAGACAAAAGACGAGGAACCCATTGCGCACAAACTTTGCTGTAACCTAGTTTGTGTACGATACTATGGACAGATCTTATACTCACACCAACATTTTCTGAAATTGCTCTGATTGAAATTCGACGATTTTCTCTAATCAGGCCTTCCACACATGCCACATTCCTGTCTGTTGATGCAGTAATCAATGCACCTGGTCGTGGCTTATCATTCGTCCTCTCTTCTCCATTCTTAAATTTTCGACACCATTCCTTCACAGTTGGATATGCAAAACATGCGTTTCCATACACTGCTTGCATTCGCGTATAAATTTGCAGCACACAAAAATTGAATGACCGCACGCTTATCACATTTGGACGGATTGTTAACAACAAACGCCATTTCAAAGTCACAATACTTAAAATCGCTGTCAAATATAAACGAAATAAACCGATCAGTGTGACGTTTGCATACACTACTAATGTTGGAAAACGTCAGTTGAATGATTACAATTGTTTCCAAGACTAACCTGACCAAAGATGGGTTTCAGTTGAACAAGCCTAGTATTTCAGGTTAGGGGTAGAGTGCTCCCGGCGTCGGTGATTAGCCTCAGTCGCAGAAGTAGACCGACGTTAAATAACCAAAGAGAAATACTACAGATTATCGAAAAATTGGACTTTTCTGCGCCAAGGTATTTGTTAGTGTAAACGAAAATTTACGAAGTTTCCCTTGAAATATCATCAGATTCCAATCCAATATTCTTTAGTACATCGAATAGAGAGAGAGAAAGGTATTACAAAGAAACAAAACTCAAATGTAAAAGTTGTTTATTCTCCGTTTTCGTGAATTCCACCCAAAAATTTCCTTTTCGAATACGAAACTTTCTGTAATGCATATTTTCCTTTGTAAAGCAACAGCATTATTTTACATAAAAGAATTTTCCAGTATAACAACAGTTTGGAGTAGGTCGCGCTTTTCCGCCGTAAAACTAAAATTCAGTTGTTACCTTACGAAAGGATAAAATTTCATTCTAAGAGGATTAAATCCAAGATTCACAGTCAGTATAAAATTTTTTCAAACAAGGTACAAGTTTTTCCAGGTCTTTAGAATGCCATTTAAACCATTTTGACAACAATTATATACAACAAACTACTTTCAAGACACTTTTGACATTTGACAGAAAAAATGTAACAATGGATTTTCACAAACTCATCTTTAGCGTAGCAAAATGGAAGTAAGTAATGACGGCATTTTACGTGAGCCACTTTATATACATGAAGGTGTTTCCTAAAGAATCTGAAATATTATTTTGGTCGATTCGCCATTTTTGTTTAAGACGAAAAGTTGCGATAAACATGTGTAATAAATTTTGTCGTTAATGAGATGGGGTTTACTTAGTTAATAATTTCATGGCGCTATCCATATTCAATATAAAGGATGTACAATTTTTTCTTGTATTAGATCAAAATTTACCTCTCATAGAATAATTTGAAGTACACTTATAATTTGGACCTCTAGCGTAGTACACAAAATATCCGTAAAACGCCGCAAAAAAACTTGAAAATCCAAAATTGAGTATTTTAAAGGGTTGTGATTAACATGAGAAAAACTTTATCTGCATTAGTTTTTGAAATACATACGAAATTTGCATGAACATCATCAATTTTCATGTTTTTAATTTTACGATAGTAAATAAACAATGACATTTAGAAAAAAAATTTCATATGAAATGTGTTCTAAAATGGGGTATCTACAAATACATTGAAACAAAAAAAAATTTTTAATGTATTGTCATCGATTTTCCACGCTCTCTCACCTGCTTTTTCACCTTTATTTGTGCTCCCTTCTCTTTCTTACCTGAGCCATAGGTGTGTTCTTTTGTATCGCGATCACTTTCTAAATAGGTTCGTTATAAAGTTCTCAAATTTTTAGATAATATCATAAACGGTATAAAAAGTTATAGAAGGTTTGCTGACAGACCTCTGATTTACGTATTTATTTTAAATAATTGTCTATTATTTAAAAAATTTGATATTTATAGAAAAACTGTGTAGTAGTTTCGAAAGTAGATGCTTCAAAGTGTTTAGTAGTAAAGTTTCATTGAATTATATTGATTTCGAAAAAAGATATAATTGAATGAAGTCTAAAAAAAAACAAGTAAAATTAAGGATGCAAAAAACAGATTTTTAAGAAGCATTCGTTTAAAATTCTAAATATTGATGGCTTTGCTTTTATAATAATAATGTTTTATGCTCATTTGCAATACTAAATCCAAAAGGAATTTTCGCTAGGATAAGTATTAATTAAAAAGGAATTATAATAAACTGATCTGATATTACAGTCAGAAAATCTACTTTTTCAAATTTGAAAGTATTTCTATCTAAAATTTGAGATCTTTGTTTACATTTTACATGAGTTTATTTATTTTTTCAGAATGTTATAAGCCCAAAATTATTAACTTTTAAGTCGAGCGGTTAATAAATTTGGCTCACGTACCATTCGCGTGTAACCACGAATTGAATACCACTGAAATTAATTTTATCCCACAAACTTTTCAATTTACAGAAAAAATTTGTAGATAAATGCATCAGCTACAAATTTTGATTTGGAAGTTTTTCTGTATATTTATTATTTAAACAATTAGAGTGAAAAAACAAAAACAAAAATTTTCACTCGACGGTTTTCCGGAAAATCGCATGCCTAACGACGTAAAGTTTTTCTCATGTTAAACACAACCCTTTTAAATACCCAATTTTAAATTTTCAAGTTTTTTGTATTTTTTATGTTTACTTTGACTAGGCTACTCAGGTAAGTTATGTTTAAAACTACTCGGTAAAAAACGTGTAACTAGCCCTCTATGAGAGTCAAAACAAATTCAAGGAATGTGTCAGTTTCCAAAACATATTCATGCAAAAATTTAATTTGCAATGTTGCCAGTAGTTTCGACTTGATCGTGAAAAATGTGTATACATTTTTTTTCCACACGCTGTAAACATTTTGAACACGGATGCCATTACTTGTTGCATAAATTACTATTTCCTAACTAGTGCGGAAAGTGGATACTTTTCTGCACGCGTCCGCAGTTCAAGTGCGGAAAAGACACTTCACGCTTGTGAGAGGAACAAAATTTTTTTCACGAGCTGGCGGAAAATGAAAAAAATATCATTCAATTAGACATAGAATAACTACATATAAACTGACAAGTCTATTAGATACCTTCTGATTATTGATGTAATCATTAATAGTTGGTATTAACGCAGTATTCAATACCATAATATAAAATGCAATAGTTGATACCTCAGCTCAAATAGGATTGTATTAATTGAAATAAGCACATGTTAGACCAAAATTTTAGTTGAAATAAAAAAAATTATGAATAAAATCTGTATTTTCACAAAATTGCATACAATAGGGAAGAATAATTGCATTTCTCTAGGAAAGAATGTGTTGTTTAATGAATTTCACAACAGTTTTTAACTCATATTCAGTAACATATTTGTATATTTTGCTTTTTATTATTTGTTCTAATTAAAACGCTAACTCTACCTGTATTTTATTTATGAAAATATCAAATTACTAAATTAGCTTCACCAATACAGAAATATTTATTTTAATACACGTTTTTTAAACCAGTCGAGAATAACACATTTTCAATAAACTAACGATTTTGAAAATTGTTTAAAACTACATCATAAAAACATAATGCTTATACAGGGTGATTCATAATGAATTGTACACAGAGCAATGGTAGACTACTGACAGCTAAATATGACATTTGGCCAAATATTAGTAAAATGTTGATAGTTATCCATCTACCTACAGGGTGGCTAAGTTGAAATATTTTATTATTGATTTTGGAATATTTCAGTAACCGCTTCTCTGATATTGATGAAATTTGGGTAATTGGGGTTTCTCGAGGTGGCAAATATCACCACACGGTTATTATTGGCCTACTCCTAGAGAGGGCGCTTCATATTACAACCTAGTTCGCTCTTATGACTTTAAGTTTTTTATGTTAATTAAGAAACATATGGCGACATGCTAGATCTATGTAGACGACATTTATGAATAAAAATGGTATACTTACTTGTTTCAACTTGATAAATTCAACCGTTTTCGAGAACAATAATATACTATTTTAGAGCACAATTTATTGATAACTTAGACAAAAAATAATTAAATAACTCCGTATAGATTCCATAACTAAGAAGAAATAACAAAGAAAGGACAATAATACGAGGATATATTGAAAAATTCTTAGCCTACTATAGAACCAAACAAAATTTCAATGTCAAAATATTTTATTATCCAACATATTCTCCTCTTAATTGCAGCGAACCTGCAACGTCTCTAGACCTTTCAAAAAAAAATGTTTCTTCTTGCTCTGCAAACCAGACCTGCACAGCATTTATTACCTCCTCGTTGGAAGAAAATTTACGGCTTTTTAAACTTTTTTTCAGTTGAGGAAAAAGATGATAGTCGGACGAAGCCAAATCCGGTGAATAAGGGGGGTGTTCTAGTAATTCAAACCCTAAATCGAACGAATTTTTCGCATGGCAACATGAGATTTGTGTGCAGGGGCGTTGTCCTGCAAAAACAGAACACTTTTGGATAGCTTTCCTCGTCTTTTCTCTTCAATTTTTTCCCGTAGAGTGGTCAGTAATGTCGAATAGTAATCTCCAGTTATTGTTCTACCCTTATCCAAAAAATCAATCATGATTACTCCATGGCAATCCCAAAAAACTGAAGCAAGAACTTTTCCAGCAGATTTTTGGACACGAAACTTCTTAGGTCTTGGAGAACCAGCGTATCGCCATTCCATCGATTGTTGCTTTGTTTCTGGATCGTAGAAATGTACCCAAGTCTCATCCATAGTAACAATTCGGTTTAAGAAGTCAACATCGTTTTCAAATCGAGCACAGATCGAACGCAAAGCTTCTACCCTTGCACGCTTTTGTCAACATTCATTTGGGGATCCATTTTGCAGCAATTGTCCAAATTGACGTGAACTATATGATGAACGCGTTCGTATGAAATATTCACTGCTTCAGATATCCGTTTTAGCCCAATTCGACGTTCTGATCAAATCATGTGATGAACTGCATCGATATTTTCGGGGACTGACACAGAAACTGGCCTTCCCGATCGGTCATCATCTTCAATGGAAAATTTACCTCTTTTGAAGCTTGCAGTCCAATTTTTCACGGTCGCATACGAAGGACATTGATCACCAAGGGTATTAAGCATATCTTCGTAAATCTGCTTACCTCTTCACCCTTTTAAATACAGGTACTTAATGATGGCTCGATACTCCAATTTTTCGATTTTCACAATTTCGGTGGACATCTTTTTTCTTTTAATTTATTGCGTAACTCTGGTTTACTTTTTTGACGTCAAACTTCACACTGACACTTCTAATAAGTTATTGCTCGTTGCTATGGTATCGCAATATTTTGTTTATGCATGGAACTGGTCTAGGCTAACTAGATATCAATACATCCTCGTACATTAAAACTACTAAACAAATTTCATAACGTATAAATGAGAAAATACATATTATTAGTAGTGGAATTGAGTTTGTACTCAAAGATAAATTTGGATTATAAAGAAATTTGTAACCATTCCACCACTGGTCACATAATATTAGTGATGGTGGATCAAGTTTTCGTGAAATGTAATCTGCAGGATTGTTTTCTGATAACACATGATGCCATTGAGCATTGGCTGTCAGTTCCTGAATCTCAGCTACACGATTACATACAAAAGAGGTCCAACGGAAAGGGGTAGCTTGTAACCATGCTAAAGCAATTTTTGAGCCAGTCCAAAGAACAATATTAGAAAAATGAATGCGAAAAATTGAAACGAGTTTGTGACGTAATCGAGACATAAGCAAGCATCCACACAGCTTTAATCGAGGAAGTGTCACCACCTTCAGAGGTGCGACCCTTGATTTTGAACAGATCAATCTGCAAGTAACTTCATTATTGGAGTAGATAGTGCGCAAATAAAAACAAGTTCCATACGCCTTCAGAGAGGCATCTGAGAATCCGTGCAGTTCGAATGCCTTTATCGCATGAGAAGGATTGAATAATAACCTTGGAATTTGGAGGTCATTGAGAAGAAGAATATCTTTACTAAACTTTTCCCATTCGATTTGAATCTCTTCTGATAAAATTTCATCACAAAACTCTTAAGGTTACGTACTCCATAATAATTTTATTACGTCGAATCATCAACGATTAACACAAACTAACGCACCATAACGGGGCTTCTTACGGGATACTTTCCCACAAAGGAGCACATGAACAAAATAGGGCTGTATAACGTAGACCTTACATGCATAAGATGCAAAAAGGACACCGAAACAGCTCTGCACATAGTACACAGGAGGCAGAAACTGTATGGAAGACCCCAAATGACTCCAGAAGACTTCTACAACCAACCAGTAAAGAACCTGTATGAGCTAATACAGGGAACGGATTGGCTGAATAGCCTGTAGTCAGAACACTAGGAGGATCCACAATAAGCCCAAGAGGTTGAGGTGGAGCCGGCGAATGGACGGCTCCTTAAAAAAAAAAACCTGCTGAGAACTAGAAGAACAGAGACGATACTCACACGCATTAGAATAGGTCACACACGACTCACCCTCCAAGATTTACTCCACCCATAGTGACATGTGTAATGTGTACATAAGTGTATCACACATATTAGTACAGTGCCCTAAATTAGAGAGATTGGAGAACATACTGAATGAAAATTGCAACATAGAAAATGTATTAGGGTTACTCAACCAAACTAATCTCTTTTCTAAAATTTAAGCTACCTACCACATAACTGTTTGTAATTCATTGTACACTAAAACCATGCAAATTGTATTGTCCCATTGCTAATAATCCTTAGTGGTTGATGCAGTTTGATATTAAAACAAAATATTCAGTACAACTTAAAAAGTAGTTTAATCTTGCTGGTGGTGAGACTGTATGGCTATCTTTTTTAGAAAATAATTCTACATAATTATTGAACAAAATTGTAGACACTTATACACAATCTCTCTTTAATGCTGATGTTGGTACGATAGCCCAATCTTCATATCCTTTTGTTTGTGAACATTTATCCACATATTATGATGCCGGGACATTCTATCTAAATATTTTAGCTCCAATTTATATTTGCCGTGTATTGCTCAATTGCGAACGTGTAGTGAAGAATACGTGGTATTGTGTATTCTGTGTCAACTGTGGATATTTGTACAATCTGCAATCTACAAGTTGCTGAATCTCTTCCTCATATATTGCTTGAATGCCCAATATATAATGGCGTTCGTGACACGCAGTTGTTTCCAAATTTAAAGAATTTAAATGATTTGGTGCTACTTCTGGATTCGCATGGTTTAAATAAGCAATAGAAACTTGTTCATAGTATTCTTAGTATGTTAAAATTAATAGCGTTTATAATGAATAAATAATTTAAGTACCTATTTTATAATAATATAATGTATTGCCGTACTTCTTGTGAAAAGATAAGTAAGTAAGTAATCTTTATTTAGCTCCAAGCTAACTACAAACAAATAATTCAATTTATATACAATATACAAAAGAAAATAACTTAAAAATAAAATGTCCCATCTTTAAGGAATATTCTCGCATTTTTATTGAATATGTACACATTTTTACTGTTTTTAATATTAGTTGGAATTCTTATACACAATAAATATATCTATCTATCTATATTTTTTGAAACGTCATTTTTCTTGGGATAAACAAATACATTTTTCACATTTGGCAACCACGCCAAACTGTTCTCAACCCCATTCAATAATTTTATGACGTAATTTATGTTGACATTATTTATTGCCCCATTATGTTCATGTATCGGCCTAATAAAACAAGATGGATTTATTTTGCGCTAAAAGTTCATCTAGTTGAAATGGGGCGCTGAATATTCTTTTAAAATAAAATTATAATTGCTCCTCAAGAGTAAAATAAAGACACAGACGGAAAATATCTCTTTGAAAACGATATGTTTTTTTGCTGTGTTTTTAGTTTCATATACTCCAACAAAAATAACTGTTTTACGTTTATATTTTAATTTATGTAATCATCTTTTCGAAAGTAGACGATATTATTACCGTCATAGGATAGATTTTTTTAAACAAACAGAATTCAAATAGGATGTGACGATGGTCCACTTGGAAATATGGAAAACTAATAAGTAATTTGGGTTTTCCTATAAGCTACTTCCTGGAGGAAATAAACTATCACACATCATGTATATAATAGGATAAAACCAATCTTGTGTTTATGTACCTCCAAAAATGTATTTTCCTGACATTTCTATGTCAGACCACCGCTGGCTCACCTATGCGGTAAGTCTGGATCTCAGAACTATTGTAAAATCCCGTGACCCGACCCGACAATCGACTCTTAAAAGGTGCTCTGCGGGAAACAGAGTTTCTGACTCCTGGCAATAATGAGGAATTGGAAAGGTACGCGGTATATATCCAAACCAAAATAGATATTGCCTGTCCGATGAGGATGGTCCAGATAGATGGCAAAACCAATACTTGGTGGTGCCCCGAATTGGAACACCTCAGAAAGATGGCGAGAATGACCTTTAACAAGGCAAAACGAACAAAACTCAAAGAGGACTGGGGAATATACCAAGACAACCTCAAAGAGTTCAAAAAAGTCTGCAGACAAAAACAAAGAGCAACCTGGAGAGCCTAATGTAAGGCAGTCGAAGACTTCCCACAAGTTTCTAGGCTACAAGGCGCTCTCAAACGACCACCACAAGAGTGTCGGCATCCTTACGAGGGAAAATGGCGTTAAAGCCGCCAACCTCCAAGAGAGCGCTGAGATTCTTATGGAAACTCACTTCTCAGGTTCTGTTTTCACTGGAACGACAAACTGGACGGAAGAACCAGCAACACCCTCACTATACAATTGGAAATTTGCTAGTGCAGTAATTGATGAGGACAAGATAAGGTTAGATTAGGTATCGGGCTTTTCCCCTTTCAAGTCACCAGGACCTGACGGCATAAGACCAGCCCTCCTTCAGTGGGGAATGGATATGCTTATGCCGCACCTGGTTGGAATATTCAGAGCCTCTTTAGCTCTGAGGTATATCCCCAGAAAGTGGAGAGAAGTACGAGTGGTATTCATACCCTTACCAAAAGCATTCTGACCGATTAGTCTCACATAGTTTCTTTTAAAAACAATGGAGAGGCTAAGTGAGAGGTGTATAAGAGACGAAATGCTAGTTCACAACCCACTTCACCCATACCAGCATGCATATACTATGGGAAGGTCCACCGATTCGGCCCTTTATCAAGTGGTTGGCCGAATTGAAAGATCATTGGATAATAAAGAATCCACCCTGGGTAAATTCATAGATATTGAGGGAGCGTTTGATAAAACTACCTTTCCAACAATTACCCAGCAACTCAATTCCAGGAATGTACCCCTGGTAGTGGGAGAATGGATACTCAAGAAGAGCAATAAGTATCAATGTAGAAGACATCACTGTTAGAGGACTGGTCATGAGTGGTTGTCCACAAGGAGCAATCTTATCACCCCTCCTTTGGAACATAGTTCTGGCTACCCTGATTAATCACCTCAATTAAAATGGCTTCTACACAATTCTGTATTCGCAGATGACATAGTTATCTTGCAAACCGGAAAATTTGAGAACATACTATGCGATAGAGCGCAGGATGGGCTCAAATTAATAGAAACATGGTGCAAAGAACACTCATTGTCTACCAATCCCAAGACGACTGAGATGGTCCTTTTCACCAGGAAAAGAAGATTATCGGGCTTAAAACACCCCGAAATCTTCAAAAGCAAATTAAACTTCTCTGAAGAGGTGAAATACCTTGGTAGTCAGAAAAAGCGACACCAGGAGTGGAAACTTCTTCTCCAGAACACTCAGACTCAAGAAAACAGATTATAGAATGGGGTGTATTTTATGAGTATTTTGATACTATTTTGCAAAAATTAATATACACATTTTTTAAACCGAATATTTTAGTAGAAAACAGGAAAATAAGAACTCCTAAATGTTTGCAACTTTCACTACAGATACGTCACGAACTCAAAGATGAAGTAAGCAACTTTCTGACTTAGACGTTGTATGAATCAGTAGCATATAAATAGTAGGAGTGTTTTATTTGTTTTTGTTTACAGTTTCTACGAGTTTGACGTTTCAATATTATAAAAAAATAAAAGCAATGTGTTAATTTTTTTTTGGTTAAGTTTAGTTAATTTTTTTTCCACAATTTTTCGAGTTAGAATAATGTCAATATCATATTAATCTTGATTTGTATCATACTGCACAAACACAACAGTTACAACGCCTCGTAAAAAGTTCGTAACTATGCCTGCAGTAAAAATTTAACGAAAATTATGGATTTTGAGCCTGCTAGAAGAAAATATAAACAGACTACAACTAGTTACTATTGCTGTCATTCATCATTTTGATGTGAGTAATTATATGTATGAGACCAGTACGAAAAATATCAAACACTAACAAAAATAAAAACTATACGTTAACGAAAACTGTTAATAGTAAAAGTAAAATTATTAAAATCATCTAATAGCCATAAAAATAAATCGGGAGTAAATTCAAACAACTCTTAAGTTATTTACTATAAAACCAATATAACATAAACATAACCTATAAGTACTTCATCACAATTTAAAAAAATTAAATTGACAGAATTGTGGTCCTACGTCAGCTCTTCTGTAGCTAACTTCACTTTTAGGGCATGTCCGTCACAGCATAAATGGCGGACTACTTAAATCAACCAAATTTGAGTTTTCAAATTGACATAAAAACCTTGTAAGAATAAAAATATTGAAAGTAATTGATTCCCCATTATGATTTTGTCCTCCACTAACTATCAACAATGAGAAAACATCAAATGTTTGTTAAGTTTAATACCCCATTATCATGGTTGCGTTCCGAATGAAGGTCCCTTTAAAATTTAGGCCGTAAGGTTGGCTAAAGTTGGTAAAAATTGCATAGCGACCAAGTAAACAAGGGCTTCGAGTTGGTTGTAATGTTGGATGAAACATAGTCAAATGAAATGTTAACGTAATGTTTGCAAATGTAAATAAAAACAGAAATGTGGTACTTACAAACACAATCATTATAAAAAAGGCAGCAAAGTATGATGTTCTAGCCATCCACATACTAACAAAACGATAATGTTCACCAGAAACAACATTTCTGAAATAATAAAGACAATAATTCACCATCTGATAAACAATTTGTATTAACATATTTATGTACCTCAAATAACCTTTGTTGTCTTCATTCTCAGCTAGGGTTTTTATAGAAGCCAATAAAAGGTCGTCGTAGCCGAGAAATTCATCTAATAAAAGTCTACTGAAAGAATCTCCAAAACATTCATCTTTTTCTGGATCTAGAGTTACTATTTCTATAGGGATTTTTAATCTAGCTCTAGTTGCAGGACTGAGTCGTAGAAATCCATATTCTAAGGCGAATTCTACAATATATTCTTGTTCTTGTTGAGCTAAAATAAAATTTGGGTAATCCTGATGTTGATAAAAGATAATATTTTACCTTTAGATTGCACATCTTCTGAAGTTTCTATCACATTATGACTAACAACTTTATCTAACAAGCTATCACTTTTGTTATTGAGTCTATCAGTAGGCCTCTCAAATATTGAAGACTTTTCTGTGGTAACTGTAGGATCATCGGTAAACAACTGATAATTATTCCACAAAGTTGGAGATATTTTTGATACATTTAGTAAAGCATCTGATATCAACTTTTTATTATGCACATCGGTATCAACATTATTGTTATCAATGTTACCTGCAAAAGAGACTGTTTTCAAACTACTCGGAACCGACATACCCACAAACAATAAAATAACCAAATAAAAGTAGTTTCCTACCTTTCACAGCATCATGCAATGGTTCTGTTTCCTTTGAACTGTCTTCAACAACGCTTGGTTCAATATTTACAAACCCATCCCTAGCCAACAATCCTATCACATGTACAAAATCCTCAACTTTACCCTGTTGTTTCAATTTTTCTTCTTTTGCATAGCTTTGTTCTATATTGTAATCTTTTCCAACATTCCTGACTATTTCTACTCTTAGTATGCCATCTCGAGGCCATGTATCTTTTACATGATTCAAACAGGTAGAGGGTGTTCGAGAAAAAGTAATATGTATGTACATCAAAACAAAAAAAGCTGCTATAGCTTTCACTAATGTAAGAAATTCTAAAAATCGTCGTAATGGTCTAGGAAAAGTTCTTGCATAAGCTAAAGCAGCTCTATAAAACAGTGTATGAAACAATCTATCACGTACATTAAATAAAGGATTTTGATTATTGTTATTTCTTAATCTATTGGTGTTGATGAAGGGTCCACCGAGATGGTTATTATCAGGATTCGCTTCTATTACTGGTGGTGCGTTTCCTGACATTTTTTTGGTAAAGTTTATTAACGATCAGTGATAATTCTGGAGACTATATTCATCCTATAAATAAAAGTAGGTTGTATATATTTACAATTAAAAATAAACTAAATAGGTAACACCTGATTAATTTGACAAACATTTCATTTTAATTCCACTTTCAAAAAAAGAGGGGGTAACGTCTTGCTGTATTTCATTAAATTCATTTGACGTTGTTGAAAATCTGAATTACAAAGTTGATTTTTAGCATATTTAAAATTTTACAAACCATATAAAGGCAAAACACACCTTTTCCTATTAATATTATGGACAGCGTGTAAATATATTAAAACATATAATCATTCTAACAAATAACAATTATCAAGTTTGTCTTAAAAAAATTTCCAAAAAGCAAATTTTTGAGTTGCTTAGACCGAAAACAAATATAAAACTTGACAATTAGATGACATTAAACCACATTAAACTCGATGGCGATGGCGATGACAAATGACGTAATTGACAATTGTTCATCTCTGAAAAATTCCACCAAGTAGTCTGTTAACCTTATGCAACACATATTACATGAATGTATGTATATTGGTGCGACATTCACTGTGACCTCCTTTAGAACGTGTTTATCAATGATCGGTTGAATATTGTGGCTTTTGGCTTAATCTTACCCATAGGTAACTGCCAGCTTGCCTTAGCTGGGAATCAAACTTTCGGATATCCTAGCCACAGACAACCCAATCGTACCTGTCACTATTAAGTTGGTGTTAACCATAGAACAATCAGTTAAATACGAGAAAGTGGTGTTTCGTGATTCTGACTGTCATGTTTCTTTGCTCACATTTTGTATCATTTCAATTTTTGAAATTTGAATGTATTATCATAGCCTGAGGCAAAATCGAAAAATTTGATTCATTTATAATAGTTTGGTAACGTCCTATTAATAGGTTCGTTCCAACTGGCGATAGAACCGTTTCTGGGTATTGTTCGCGCACTTGCTGTATTTCTTTAGCGTTCCAACTGTTTATAAGTATATCTGTGATGTTTTGAAGTTGTGTTGTAGTAACTAGATAAATCTCGTAGTGTTTTTCTTGATATCCTTTTGTAATGTTGATACAAACATTTGATTTTTATTTGTCCATTCTCCATGTCATTGGCAAAAGTGACCGATAAAGAGGTCGTCTAGGTATTATCTATGGTTGGACGGGCCCTTCGTTATTAGCAATTTTTTGATTAATATGTGATCACGTGACCAAAAATCTGTCGCCTCTGAAAATACCATAGAGATAATAAACATAGAGTAGGCAACCTATAGTCGGAAGCGTCCACGCAATAAAAAGAGATGGCGAATGAAATTGGTGATGCTGCCTCTCTCTAACATCGCGTGATGCACATGCGCGAAGACTATAACACTACTAACCTTTCAAGAATGTAGAGAAAGAGAAAGCAATACGAAACTGGTTGTCCAACTCTTTCTAATGGGTGGACGAATATACTTACACGAGCCCCTATGGCATGACTACTTTATCTGTATTATCTCTATGGTAAATACCGAACGTAGAGGTAGCTGTAGTATCATCTTAGTATCGTTCTTGGGATGGTACAAGAACT
The DNA here is from genome assembly GCA_949126875.1 of Lochmaea capreae. NCBI lineage: Eukaryota > Metazoa > Arthropoda > Insecta > Coleoptera > Chrysomelidae > Lochmaea > Lochmaea capreae. Next base: position 30,043,540 of record OX421401.1, on the reverse strand, counting down.
ACCGGACAAGGTTGTCAAATTCTCCCCGAGGCATACAACCTCCAGAAATTTAAGAAGAACACCAACTCCTACCTCCTTTCCCTTGGTTCCCACGATGTTCTCTGAACATTACAGGATATTCCTTTTCGTAGGAACCAGAACATAAAAAAAAAAAAAAAAAAAAAATTACACTTTTAGCATCCAGTAATGCTACATTCGTAATCAATTCGCTGGCCAAGTGGCACTTTGGCACACAAGTCGGCACGTAATTTGCCATTGGCACAATAACTTCAAAGTCGACTTTAACGCAAGCGCGTTCGTACCTAAGTAATAATTGTCAGGATTCCTTCAACATATGGTCGAAGCATGATCCTAGTTGAGTCTGAGGTTTGAGGTTATAATTTATAATATATAATTTGGATTTATTTTTTATAGCAGTATATACTCGAGTTTATTAGTGATGAACAACGCGGAATATAAATTCAATGATGATCAATGGACTGCCTAAGCTCTGACGTCACAACTTTTCCAAAGTCGAAGTGAAAGTTTGCAGCTTGCAAGAATTTTCGACGACTTTAACTTCAACTATGACGTCAAATTGCGTTGTGAACGATCACACTGAAATAGATTTGCTTAGCTTGCGTGCCAAAGTGCCACTTGGCCAGCGAATTGATTACGAATGTAGCCTTATACCCACCTGTAGGTCAAGTGCTGCATTGAGAAACGCTTTTTAAACTATCCGAGAATTGGGCTGGCTGCAATAGAGATAGCCGAGGGCTACGTAGCTGACAGATTTAACCAGACGTTGATAAGCCCGTCCTTATTATTTCCAGTTCTTGAGTAAAGTCCCACAGACTAGTAATTTCTTCAGTCTCATTTCCTGGAGGAATTTCATGCAGACATCAGATTAGATAAGCGTTATTCCTTTTCTACCCAGAAGACTCCTAGGTATTGTGTTCCAGGATTCATCTGTAGCATATATGCAATCCGCCAGTATGTGAATAGAGGTTTCTTCTTCCACTCCACAGAATCTACATTGTTCTGGCTTCACTAGATTAGGAGGAGGTCATTCAAATGGAAGTATCCTACTCAGGCTTAGGCATTCATTTGCCCATACCTGGTTATAGTTTCCTAAAAGTATCCTCGATTGTATCAACCCTACTAAATATATCCAATGAACAGATCTCTTTTTTTTTCGGCGTTATCTAGGTACCGCAAAAGGGTTCCGATCCTCAAAATGTGTTTCAGCCTTCTCTGTGCTAGTTTATCTGCTATTTCCTTTCATTTTATTCCAGTATGTCCTGGAATCCATAGTAAGGTGACGATGTTTCTGTCTAGTTCATTGAGTTTTTGCAGCATTCCCATTTAAAACTGATCACACAAAAACTCAGTGCTTTAACGGCTGATTGACTATCCGACATGATAATAATCTATTGCTTTATCAGTATTAATCTGGCTACCGCTACACTTTGCCACATCAGCTTTTCGTTTTTCTTTGAACGATGTCACAAAGAGTATTCTTACATTTTCCACTGGCTGTTATGACAATTGTCATCGGTACACTCCTGGGCCCTTATTCTCATGGTACTAGTGACAATCTCACCATGCGATTGGTGTATTATTTCTATTGTTACTTATTTGTATTTTTAACAGAGTTATATTGTTGCAAATTTTAGTTTGGAGTTTGTGTAGTTGATATATTTATTCCATTGACAACGAGTGATAAACAATATCCAACGAATGAGCAAGAACTCATTTTGGTTGAATTTATAACTGAACATCCTGAATTCCTAATTAAGCTGGGTATTCGTGGAAGGGTTTACCAGGCAACCAGTTATTTTTTCAAAATAACTTTGCAAAGATAATAACTTTAAAGCTGAAACTCATATGTATTTTATAATTTATGATGTTTGTGACCCAAAAAAGCCATTCAGCTAGTAATTTCTCGCTGGGGAGTCTTTCAGTCGAAAGGCAAACGCCAATGCCAATTTACGTGTATGGCGGCGCACGGACATCGGCCGTGATCCCATCAGCTGAAGGACTTTGTAGCACTGAATTTCCAGCTGAATGTTTTTGTTTGTTCCATATGCCTATAAACTATCATATATATATCCATTTCAACTGTGTGGAATTGACTTGAAAAAAAATTATTTATTTTACTTTCAAGTCCAGCTGAAAAAAATTTTGAGTCTACCTACCACCAGCTGAATAATTTTTTTAACATATAAACATCGTAAGCTTCTATACAAACCAGTTTCAAATATGTGGAAATAGATTGATTTTAAGAAATTTATTGCACCTGGATAGGCTCACCTTGAACACCTGCGAGGTGATTTTACCAACTGAAAGCCATTCCGTTCACTACTGGGATAAGGCCCACCCGAATCAACGAGAACTAACTATGTGTGAATAAGTGCCCGAAAATGCAGCTGGCACCCTGACTATTTAGTTTGTTGGTTACCAAAAGCACCTTGTATATCCTCCCTCATCAGTTGTATAGGGCATGTCCACTAAATGACAGTTGACAATAGCCCTGAGGAAAAACAAAAAACAATTATATATTTAGATTTTATATTTGTAATTTGGAGGTTTTGTATTTATTAAATAATCCTTTTTATTATAGACAGCCATATATAGCTTTTAAAATACCTAAGATAATTAAAACAACGTCTCTTAAAAAGCACCAAATCAAGTAGGTAACTATTCAGAACCACGTGTCGAACAAAGAACGTTTTTTTTTTTCAAAGGAGCCGTCCCTTCGCCGGCACCACCTCAGCCTCTTGGGCTTATTGTGGATTCTCCTAATGTTCTGACTACAGCCTATTCAGCCAATCCGTTCCCTGTATTAGCTCAAACACGTTCTTTACTAGTTGGTTGTAGAAGTCTTCTGGAGTCATTTGGGGTCTTCCATTCAGTTTTTGCCTCCTATGGTCCAGCGTCTCACAGTTGCATAATATGTGCAGAGCTGTTTCGGTGTCCTTTTTGTATCTTCTGCATGTAAGGTCTCCGTTATACAGTCCTATTTTGTTCAGGTGCTTCTTTGTGGGAAAGTGTCCCATAAGAAGCCCCGTTATGGTACGTATAGTTTGTTCCTGCTCATTAAGAGCCGTTCTTTCGCTACTTTTTCTGATGGTTCTTTTATAAATGTCTTCCCATGTGTTTGCCTGGGCGTATTCTTCCAGTGTTTTTTGTGTTGTTCTTTTACCCACCCTTTTAACTAAACCATGACCTAGTGGAGCATCTGGGGATGCCCACAGATGGTTCGGGTCCGCTTTTCATTGCCAGCGATTCCTTTGTGACCTGGGACCCACTCCAGTGTTACACTGTTCCGAGTCGCCAGTCTTCTAAGTTCTTCGTCGCATTCCGGATACCAGCCGAGATGTTACCTTAGAGCTCTGAAGTGCTTTAACGGCAGCTTGACTTGACATATTGTCAGCAAGTAAAAACGGCGAGTATTTTGAACATTTGAAGTTATTTTGTTTCTCATTATTCTAAAATAATGAAATGAACACCTATTGTACAACTAACAATGAGTTATTCCTCGTTTTTACAAATTTTTTCACACTAAACTCAGTATGTATGAATTCAAAATAACAAGCTCTTTTAAAATCTGTAAAAATATATAGGGTGTCCCATTTAAATTAAAGAAGTTGATGGCATTTCCGGTTAAACCGGAATTATATTATCAACAAAAATGTACATCAGATGCATTTTGTTCCATTGCACTTACCTGCAAATTTTCATAAATATCGTTCTTTTCGTTAAAAAATATATTTACTTGGGTCCATACTTTACCCCAACCCTGTATAAAATGGAGGGCCACAGAACAGTTTTTTCTTTTATGAATTATTTATCATCTAGTCTCTATTCTATCTCTAAAAACCCCAAGCCACAACTACTTGAATAATATCTTCCTCATCATCTCTGTTAGGAAGTCTTCAAAAATTTCAGATAAATCAGCTTCAACCATGACGGGTAATGTGAATGAAATATATACCTCTTATGCCTAGTATGTCTGTTAACTTTATGCAACACACATTACTTCAACGAATTTTTGTGAATATATAATAAATTGATCAATTCAATATTATTCCATTTTTTATACAAAATCTACAAAGTATTGATAAAAATAATCAACATTTCCCATATATAATCCCTCTTCTTTTAGTATTATCCTGCTAAGATAAATTAATACTAAAATTAGTACATCCAGCACTAATAATTACTTTACCATATGTTAGGACTTAAACGGAAACAAATATTAATAACTGAAAAACATTTGGTGCTGTTATAATAATCATTGCAATCACAATATATTAATACACTGCTAGTAGTGTAGTACATACTTTTAAAATTCTAAACGACAGAATTTTCGAACATACCCACGGTTATGAAGAATCAAACATATCTAGATTGTCTACTGTTAATGGGATCTGCAATATCTTTAAATTTACCTGAAATGAATAGACCGATTCTGCAAGAAGTTTTGACTACCATTGTTACACTATCAATAACAGTCGAACAAATTGTTATAGAAGACCACCATACTTTGGTAAGACTGTATATGTTTATATATATTATGCGCTATTATATTCTTATCAATTTTTTTATAGGAATTCAATGTATTTTTGCTTTTAACCGAAAACTGGCTGGATCCTCGACTCGGGCCCAATGACGAGACCAGAAACATGGCAGTTTCAGGGAAAATATGGGATCCTAAAATTACTAATAAATTAGGAGAGCAATATAACGAGAATTTAGAAAATACAGTATTTTGGAGAGGATACGGAGACGGAAATATAGTTCTAAGCAAAAAAATCAAAATTAAAAATTATTGTAGTGATAATTTACAAGATTTTCCATTTGACACACAGATATGTGAAGTTAAGTTTGGTTCATGTAAGTAAAATTATATGTAGGTACAGGAAACTATTCAAAATCATATTTTTTGTCTTCATGAGTAAATTTCTCTGTTTTAAATATATTTCATGAGGTACATATATATTTTTTATAAGTAATAGTGACATCAACAAATGGTTGTTTGTGAAGTGTCAGAAAGTTGTAACAGGTAGGATTGTTCAGTATCAAGTACTAAACTGTTCCAAAGTTAATATTATAATGAAAAAGCAGCGAGATTTCAATTTCCAAAATCAGTCAAAATTCATGGTTCCATATTGTTCAACAGACTCACTTGACGTTATTCCATTCGGAACATCTTCAGTTCTTCTGACTGGTCTAGACGTCACTTTCTAGCTCGAGATTGCTTTGAAAGCCCCTGACTATTCAGCCAAATATTATAGTTTCCAAGATAGTGGTTATAGTCCTTTCATCAATATTCCACAAAATACTTCTTCAACCATTTCTTCGTCAGAGATTCAATATTTGGAACCCGCAAATCATTATTTGTATACTTTTTCAATTTCATTAAAATATCAACATTTAATACTACAATTATTTATTTATAATAAAACTATTACAGATCGCTTTCCTGAAGAAGAAGTCCTGATTAAATGGAATGATATTGCCCCAGTGATTATTTCAAATGAAATCAACTCTAGGGAATTCTATTTAGAAAATGTTTCTACAAAAATCATGGTGGATGTTAGATCTACAGGTAAAAGTTTGTAAAACATTTTTATGTTTTGTGCCAACATATTTTTGTTCTAGGGAATTTTAGTTCAGGTTTGGTCGAATTTAGAATAAAAAGGAACCCGAAGCATTACTTAATATGCATTGGTATACCTTGTATAATAATAGTGATACTCAACTATCTATCGATATGGATAAAATGGAAGAGATCACAAATAAATTTATCATCAGTGGTTGTTCATGTTTATTATTATCATTTATCGACTTGTCAAATTTATCCAGTTTCGTATTTCAAAAATTTAGATGTTTTACTTGGGCTTTCGACTTTAATTTCAATAATGATGTTTACTCAGTCAGTAATATTAGTGGAAATTGAAAATAATAATTTTTTCAGAAACCAATTAATTGTAAAAAAGTATTTAAATGGAAACTGGATATCGTTATTGTCTAAAATTAGTTATCCTCTTTTTTATCTGATGATTATTATACTGACAAATTATAGATATTTGTAAAATGACGTTTTACATTATTATTTTGGTCTGGTTCATATACCAATTGATAGCTTGGGAGTTTGACACTTTTTTCGAATAAATGTTACGAGGTGTCATCCAAAAATAATTAGCCAAATGAAACTATGGATATTCATAAATTTGTGATTAAGTCTAATAAAAGTTATTAATTAATGTTTTTATTGTTATTTTCTTGGTTCCTACCAACTAACTGCTACGAAGTTTGGCCTTTTTTCGATTTAATGTTACGAGGGGTCGGCTAAATTAATTCACTTTTATATAAATTGGGTTTAAAAAATTAACTAGTTTTGAAATTTCTTCCAAAAAGTTTGTCGACGTGGTCGAATTTCCTTCATTAAAATTCCTGACAAAGCATATATGACGATGAAATGGTTTCTACTTCAGAAAAGTTCAAAAAAAGTTATAGTGAAATAATTAAAAATTAGGTTACAATAAATAACAAACAACTTTTCACTTAGTATCACAAAAAAAGCAATATAGATATAATCTTTATTCTACATATGAAGGATATTCCAAAAAGTTTGTGAAACTAATTTTCAAAAATCTTCAAATTACTATTTGGAAATGCAAATTTTGTATCCCCTAGCCCTTCAATTATGTCTCAGTACTCATCTGGGAAAGTTATTGGTACACTCAAGTTTTTCACATAAACAAAAATTCTAATTCTCTTACCCTTCCACCTTAGAGCATTTTTGTCATAAAAAGCAGCAAAAAGTAAAAAAAACCTCAATATCTTTTAAAAGCACATTTTGGAAGATTTGTAAAAACTTTTTTGTCGAATATATGAAAAATTGCTACTTTTTATGTAAATGCGTCCCTCACTTAACACTACTTAAAATATATACTTTGGCATGAAAAAAATGTTAAATCAAAATAAAACTCAAGGAACCAATTTTTTAGTTGGTTGAAGTAATACAACCATCCCTGCGATAGAAGAAATTACACCCAGAAAACCTATTGTTCCTGGAGATAATTTTACATGTCCCAAGGAAGTCAATGGAATGAAGAAATCACAACCGTTTTTAATAGTATCAATAACAACACTTTGATTATTACTAAGAATGGAAACTGTCCTTAGTAAAATTTTCAATGTATCACTGGGGGTGAATTTGTTGGGTAGTATAGATTCTTTATTATACCTAAGAAGTTTGGAAATTTCATAAAAATCTCTTACTAGGTTCATGGTAATAGAGTAAAGCCAGTATCTATTTGATAAGTTGGACCATCTTTCTGTATCTACTGTGCACAGATCTGCTCTACCCAGCCATAATATGTGATCTGCTAATAGGAATAATGAATTGGTAATTTTGCTCAGAATCACTGAATAGCGTACAGTTGCTTCATTTTGTTGAAATAATGGTAGTGTTGCATATATACTTTCTGCAAATCTGCCAAATCTGAGCACTAAAAATCAAATAAATTATTGCATTTTACACAAGTATGGAAAAAATAATTATTACATTTTCTAAAAGTGCTTAGCTGAAACTCCAGATTCTTCAGTCCAACTACACCGTTCTTTTGATTTTTCTGTAGATTATGCCAGATAAGTCTACTGAGATATTGCAAGATTCTGGAAATATATATCAGGTTTTAGAATAAGGAGGCTAGTAATTACATAAATGTTTACCTTGCAATTTTATCTCTTCCAGCTGTTTGATTATTTAATTTTATTAGTTGATCCATTGCTCGAAATTGTCACCTCTCTTAATATTAAGCAATTAGCTTAGCATAAACGTTTTTATATAATTGATGTCCTTGTTTGAATGCACTTTAATCTTTCAAGATTTTTCTTGCCCTAATTTACTGTATCAGCAGCTGATATATATATGTATAGATATATTAATATTAATTATTAATATTCATTCAAATATTCCATATTTTTCAAGTTACGCGTATATTTCATAAAAAAATTGTTTTAAATTTTTGGGAATATTTATATTACAAAAAACGTCAGAAACTGACAGCAACAACCAGCTGTCCAGCTACCATCGGCAGCGAGATGTAACTAATTCAAAGACGGTAGCAGATCTAAAAAAAGAAGAAGCAAATAAACAGAACCACAGATAACATTGATCAGACATACCAAAAAGAAAAAGGCCACTAAGAAGAGTAGAATAATTAAACCTCATTAACCTCAATTAAATATAAGGTTAATTTAGATAGGGCATTATAAATATTTTTCATGTATAGGGCATGTCCACGTGACGTCATGCCCTGAGGAATCTGACATGGAACATACAACATCTGATAATAAACAAGCGTTCTTTGCTCAACACGTGGTTCTTAATAGTTATTTAATTTTGATTTAGTGCTTTTTTCGACATTGTTTTAGTTGCTTAGGTATTTTAAAAGTTATATATGACTGTTTATAATAAAAAGGATCATTGAATCAATACAAAACAACCAAATTACAAATCTGAAATCTAACCAAATAATTGTTTTTCCTCAGGGGTATTGTCAACTGTCAGTTGATGGACATGCCCTATATCCTTTATTTTAAAATATTATTTCAACATGGATCAGGGAGAGTCATCAAACGAAGAGCAAGATATTAAACCTATTTTTCCTGTCATAGAAGATCTTACTTTATCAACTAATAATAGCCCTAAAAAATGGTCCCCTAGTCTTCAGGATGGTAGTAGAAAAAGTGCGTTTCTGCCATATAAAATTTATACATGCAATACTGTATTAACCAATCTACAGCGTGGTAATACCCTTGCAGAAAATATATTACCCCAAGCAACAGAAATAAACTTTCATATGAAAGCAGGCCAGGGTGAACTAAATGAACTAGATGTACTTAAAGAAACCGATGTGAATATTAGAGATAACAATAATTTGACAGCCTTACATTGGGCATGTTATTATGGACAGTTTAATGCTGTACAACTGTTATTAAAACATGGAGCTCAGGTTAATGCATTAGGATCAGAAGAAGAATCACCCTTAATTTTAGCCGCTGCTGGCGGTCATCATGATATAGTAGGATTTCTAATAAATCATGGAGCTGATGTAAATCATGTAGATCATGTAATGGAGATAGTTCTATTAATATATTTGTTATAATTGTATATTTTTACAGATGTGTAATTCTTCATTAATGTATGCTGCGAAAGGTAATCATCCTCATACTTGTCAAGAGCTTATTTTAAATATGGTAAACATATCTTTGGTCAATTTAAATGGGGATAGTGCTCATACTATAGCTGTGGAAAATAATAGTACATTGGGTAAGTTTAATATATATTTGGTGTCAGAATTCAAATGCTTTTATTGGAATTTTTGTTACAGCTCAGACTGTTATTGAAAATTTTATCATTTTACAATTGGAATCTGGTGCTATTTCACCAACAAGTAGTGGGGAAATCATTGGAGAAGAAAAATTTGATTGTTAAAATGATGTAAGTGAGAAAAATGGGACCTGATTATGTTTTTTAATTTAAGGCCGTGGATAGAGATACGACAGTCCTAATTCTAGCAGTTTTAGATAAAGTTATGACAGTCACATCATAGTAAGATGTTTTAATAGTTTTTCACCCGTATTTTAATGGAGGCGTTATTTTGACAGTTCTCTCTGTTGAATGCTTATAACGGAACCATCAATATAACCTGCCATTAAATGATAAAACGGGCCCGTTTCACCCTAAATGGTATTCAGAAACCAAATTTTCGTTTAATGGTGTCCTTATATTTGATATAATCAAGCTGAAATATAATCAGTGGTCAATGACCAGTTAAATTGTCATTATTGTCAAGCTGTTAGAAGTTCTTGCTAATAAAAGCTATATTATACTGTTGAAAATACTTAAAGGGTAAATAAACATTATTTATAACTTTCTATCTTTATTTTCCATAAAATATTTTTATTCAAATTTGACATTTAATTTAAAAATTTATTTGATGAACTTCCGGTAAATAATGCGGGTCAACTATTTAATTCTCTCAAATAATATTTTATTCATTAAGTCAGGGTATTGGGCACATATTGCACTTAAAATTAGTTTCTTTTTATTAGTTCTTTATTAGTCAATGTTATTGCACATTTTTTTGCTAAAAACCAAGGGCCGTAGAAATATAAATTTCTAATTAACAGTAATTAATTATTGATATCTGGACTTTTAATATAATATAGAAAACTATTACTTTTATTACGATTCAGTTCTGCAATGACTTATTTATTTATATATTTTTTTAATTCATTTATTATTAACTTCATGGTGAGAGCCAACCTGTACCCAGCCAGAAACGGAAAATCTACAATAGAACTATAAAAGATGTAGGTTCGCAAGAGGAAGATTTTCGAAATAACTTACCTCGAAAAATCTAGATTTGGCGTCTCTACCACTTAAACCCAAATCCTAATAATTAGACTTTATGATCATTTGAACACTCCAATCCTCCATACAATAGGTTGTGGTTTAAATCCCGCTAATTCGGATCCTCCTTTAACCCTTCCAAAGGCTATGAAGACAACAATGTTACAGCAAAAGCAACGACACACTAATAATGGCTTCTACATATCGATGGTCTAGCTCACAAATGTGTTAAGTGATTTTTTTTAGAAATTGAGTTATTGACGGTAAATCATATATCAAGTACCAAAGTTTATTGTGCGCAAAGATGCTAAGTGATAAATTTAATTTTGAAACCTCTGGCGCCATCTTTTAATTGGGCTAAGTACTTTAAAACCACAGTTTTCTATAACAAAAGTGCCAACAGCACTTAACACATTTGTGTTTTATTAATCAGAATTTCAAATGTGTCAAGTGGGTACTTCCAACAGTTGTGTTTTGACATTTTTGTTCACATTTTGAGGTTAGTACATGATTGCGCTAGTGTCTGTACGATTTTAGTGCTTTTGTCTGGTTTAAAAACAATAATAGAAGGAAAAATGACATCACGTATTACAAGAATAATGCAAGCATGTTTAAAAGATAAAAATTTGCAAGAAGGTGAGTGTAATAATTATTGTTTTCATTATTTTTCCCTCTTGTTTTCTTAAAACATTTTGTCAGTAAACTAAAACTTCATTTTTTTATAGATGTTGTGTCAAATAAATTATCTCAGCAAACAAATGTGTCAATATCCGCTGAAGAAACTATTCAGGTTAAAATACCTACAGGAGCAAATTCTTCGAGTTTGCAAGAGAGAAATAATAAAAGTTCTTTAGGTAATTTTAAATAGTGTAATTCTAAGCTTGTATGTAATGGGTGGGGCGACCAAGGTCGGCAAACAGGCCCGTTAGGGCCCTTTTTATGTTTACTTAAAAAAATATAAATGCTACTTTTCCAATGCTATTTATTTAAAAAAAAAATTAAAACATTTTGTTAAATAATCGTAACTGTAACCTATTTTTTATAGTTACTGATGAGTCAAATAAATTGACGTTGCCAACAAACTCTAGTGTTCAAGAAGTCCCTCTATGTACCAAAATACCTAACCAGGCAGAACCTACAGAGCAGGCTGGTACTTCAGGTTTGCAAATAAAGAAGAAATCTTTAGGTAAAATTTATTTTTTTTTCCAATTAAAATGTAATCCTAAACTTATCTTTATTTTAGAAAAACAGATACCTGATACTTCGTATGCTTTAAGTGATGAATCAGAACCATACGCTTCTTCAGGAAGTTCTTATAAACCATCTAATTCCTCTAGTGAATCAGAACATCAAATAGAGGATCAAGATATAAACGAAATACCAGATGCTATACCAAAGAAACGTAGGCGTAAGAAGGCAAATAAAGCAGAATGGAAAAGAGCAATTGTTAAAAACTTAAGAGTTAGTGGGAAAAAATATGTTAACCGGTCTGGAAAAGAAGTCTGTGAAAAAAAACCCAAGATAGTTGATTGCACAAATTGCAGGTTTAGATGCAACAGTTTTTTTCCAGAGGAACATAGAATACTAATATGCAAAGAATATTATGCACTTGCAGATTATAAAAGGCAAAAAATATATTTGAGCTCTTTAATGGAAAACACTCCCATTCAAAGAAAGAAAACTAACCCAGTCACAAAAAACCGGAATACTTCCAGAGTGTACTATTTAAATAAAATTGAAGGAACCAGACAAAGAGTTTGCCAAAAGTTTTTCTGTGCCACATTTTCATTATCGCATAGAGTCATAGAAAAATGTGTTGAATCGATGAGCGAAACCGGCCTGTTTATTGGTTACGATAAAAGAGCAAATTCAAAAGCTCACAACGAAACTAAAGAAATAGATAAACAGCTTGTAGTGGAACATATCAATTCATTTTCAAGAATAGAGTCACATTATTGTAGGCGAGATTCTACAAAACAGTACCTCTCTCCAGATTTAAATATTTCTACTATGTACCGCTTATACCGAGATTTCTGTGCCAGTCGAAATGTATTACCTGTGTCTCTATTTGTTTATCAAAGTATATTTCATAAATTTGATCCAGCCCTGGCATTTTATAAGCCAAAAAAAGACCAGTGTACCGTTTGTAACGCGTTTGAAAATTCTAAAGAAAAAGAGACTCTGAGAGAAGAATATGAAAATCACAAAAGACGGGAGAAGGAATCAATGGATATGAAAGAAGGAGATAAAAAACGAGCTCTAAAAGAAAAAGGGGCCACGTTTAGAGCAATAACTTTTGATCTTCAAGCCATTTTGCCAGTACCATACGCAGGTGATTGTCAGATATACTACAAGTCACACCTAAATGTTTATAATTTTACAGTTTTTGATAGTTCTACTCGTGATGGCATCTGTTATATATGGGATGAAACCCATGGCAGTAAAGGCAGTTCAGAGATCGGGTCATGTCTTCTGAAATATTTGCAGAGTTTACCAGTAACTGTCGAGCATGTAGCATCATTTTCTGATACCTGCGGTGGTCAAAACCGAAATAAGTTCGTTGCTACTGCCATGCTCTGTGCCGTAAATACAATTGAGCACCTCAAAATTATTGACCTCAAATTTATGGAGTCCGGCCACTCTTACCTTGAAGCTGATTCCATGCACTCGACTATTGAGAGAGCTAGAGCACATAAAAAGATTTATAGTACTCGCGAATGGTGCTTGTTGTGCTCAGCTGCAAGAATAAGGCCGAAGCCGTATGATGTAAATAATTTAAAGTATTCAGATTTTTACGATCTGCAGACACTTACTGAGAGCATGGTTTATAATACTGCTTCTAACACTAATGGAGAGAAAGTATTCTGGATGAAAATCAAATGGTTACGTTTGCAAAAATGTCAGCCCAATATAATTCAATATAAGTATGACTTATCATCAGATACATTTTACGAAATTGATGTTTCAGAAACTAAACGTAGGTCGGGTCGTAAACGTACTTGGGATTCTGCACAACTGAGTTGCAAATATAATAGTCGCATTTCAGTCTCAGAGAAAAAGAAAAAGGATCTCATATACCTATTAAACAAACAAATTATTCCAGATGACTACAGTGATTTTATACTTAACATCCCAACCACACATAATGGCTCTGATCTTCTGGTCCACGCTGATTCAGATTAACTAATGGTACTAGTTATTTTTATTATTGTTCATGTTTAGTTGCAGTTTTTATTTTTTTTAATTTTTTTATCGGCACAAATGTGTTATTTCTTAATATTGTTTGAAGTACAAATGTGTTAAGTAAAGCAGATTTTTTGTTTTTTTGAATTATTTCGGAAAACTTTTTTTATATAGTTAGTTTTATGATGTAAGATCAGAAGAAACTTATTTCCCCTCCATACTCTGCAAAAATAGATTTTTTAAAAGGTTAATAAACAATTTTAATTTTCCTCCCAAGTTTATTTTTCGAATACTGAAAATTGTTCATTTTGTACTTACAACCTTTGTGCGCTAGACCATCGATATCTTTCCACAACCCTTGAAGAGGTTCTACCGGGTACTCTTTCCGGAAATTATAATTACCAAAACTCTAACTTTAGACATTCAAAATGATTTCAAAACTCAATAATTTTTGTAGACGAAACACTGTACTGAGACGAACTCACCCATCATTCACTCCCAAACCTCCACAGAAAACGCTCCTCAGGGAAAATCCAATAAAAAGAAATATGCCTAATATTAGAAAATCCATCCTGCTATTCAACATCAAGATCAAATCATAAATCTATTAATAACCAAAAAATTAAGTACATAACTGACTATAAAATTTGACCACCAGGTTTGTCCAGCAAATGGAAACAACAGATATCCCAAAAGTAATCCACCCAATATACGTTAATTTTACAAATTTGTGATATAAATATAATTATGTATGTATTTTAAATTTGAATTAATTATAAGAAAATTATTTAGTGAATTTTTCTTTAACCCAACCACTCACTGTAGTTTGAAAAAATCATCTAGGGCGTCCTCGGGGTATCATTTTTAACGGCAAGTTAATATTTCCAATTAATTGAGAAGCGAGTATCATTTTTAACGGCAAGTTAATATTTCCAATTTATTGAGAAGCGACAGATTCCTTTTCTTCTCATGTTTGGTTGGGGTTTATTGTCCATTATTATTTCTGAATCATCAGGTTAATGTTTGAGGTAAACTTTCAGTCTCTTCAGTTTGTAGTACACGGGTCACTGTTTGAGGTAAACTTTCAGTCTGTGGTACACTGGTTACTTTCAGTCTCTTCAGTTTATACTATTTTGATAGTTTTAGTTTGGATCTTTTTGTATTTATTCAGACTTTAAAAATATAACTTTTTATTTTCTTATAATCTTGTTTGTACCAAATGTTTGTTCTATGCTGTTGCCTGTATACATTTCAATTGTTTTAACTATATAGTGTCTGACTTGTCTTATGTCATGTACTTATATGATGGTAAAGACTAATAAATTATCTATCTATCTATCACAGAGATGTTCAAGTTTGAAAACATTTTCATTAAATTTTTCGGTGCTTATTTCTGATAATATTGTTGCCAATTCTGGGCATTTGATAATAGCTTTTGAATATTTCTGGTGGTGTGTTAGTTTCCTCTTTTTTGTTGAAACTGATTGCCCTTCCTTTGTTTGAGATATATTGATGGTCACTTCTTCATTATTTTTGTGAAAATTGTAACTTTCATCTTCTATAACTACTTAAGAATAACTTTTCAAATAAAGTTGCTTTTCAAATCTTTCAGTAGGTAATTAATATCTCGTAATAGAGGTGTCCATATTATTTGAAAATCTGTTTACAGGGCAATAAATAATCTTCGAAAAAAGGACAACTACATACCAAATCATTAACCTTCAACTCTCTGATGCAGTAGAAGATTTAACAATAGCCTAGGATTCTTCAATTCTTGAAAACGTAACTTTTTCTGAATTCAAAAGATTTTTTTTTAACAAATTGAATGAAAATGGAGTGACCAGGTCATAAAACTTCTCTTCCAGACGTAATACCAACTGGTTTTTTATAAATTTTTATAGCTTTGTTTTTTTTTTCTAAATTTAATGTATTACAAAGAATTAAAAACTGACGAAAACATTCTTGCAAGGTATTAAATTTTGTACAAACAGATTTCATCTTCTGATTATATGATTCTAAATGTTCAGTTGTAACACCATGAGTGCAACATTGTTTCTTGAAACAATTTACCCAATCTTCTTTGCAATTGTACCAGTTAGTATCAGAATACTTTGTAAATAATGGGATATTTAAATTTCTTAATCTGTCTAGCTTAAATATTCTTTTGGATTACAGGAGTATGCTAATTTCTGCAAAATACTTAATACAATATAGGTATCCCTTTGACTACTATCTATACCTATATAGCAGATGAAGTTGTTACATTGGTTCGAAAAGACTTCAATGTGTGGAGTAAACAATGTAAATTGTTCTCCCAACGTTTTTCTTTCAGAGAAGTCTTAATCTGTAAAGATTGTGTGTAATTGAGTAGGTAAGTTAAACCAAATATAATTAAAAATTCCACATTACTATATCATATTTATTTTGGTCCTTGGCCGGTTTCACGAACAAAATAAGGTCGCATCATCAGAAGGTTGACAGTGATGGAATGTCGATATGTAAAAATGAAAAATATATATACCTGGACGAGCTTAGCAATATTAAATTATGAAAGGGACTATGCCTCTAATATTGATTTGCAATCTTTAATAGACAACTTTAAATTAATAAATAAGAGTAGAAAAATTATTTTGTGTATCAGTTTAAAGTGTAGCAGAGTGTTTAGTATTATATTATTTTAATCTAAAATAAAAAAACATATTTTTATGTTGTTATGAATCCTATTTATTTTATAAAATGTTATAACTTGACTGTTACTGTAATATCGGACATATTAGAAGGTTGGCAACGGTGTCAAGTCAAGGAGCACAGGCTCATTGAAACGTAGTGAAGACAGTCTGCTCTCAACCTCCGTCCACTATGCCACGGTGACTCGATATATATATATAATACTAGTATGATAGTTAAGTAAGTGAATATGATGTAAAACCGCTTAAAACATAATTATTAAAGTATATATAAAACACGTGAGTTTTATTAGTGCACGATGTTTAAGTTAAGTGGATACACCACAAAATGGCGACGAGGATAAAAGAAATATAAGAAGAAAAGAAAAAAAAAAAGATGGCATCAACCGGCATCGTGTTCCATCAATTTAACAGTGAAACTGACGATTGGATCATATACAGTGAGCAATTATCAGAATATTTTAAAGCAAACGGTACGAAGGAAGAAAATAAAGTAGCTACGTTATTAAGTAATATTCCTAGCGAAATTTATAAACTTTTACGAGACCTGTGTCACCCAGATCCACCAAATTCAAAAACATTCAAGCAATTAACAGATTTATTAAGTCAACAGTATTGTCCAAGAACAGTTGTATGGCGAGAGCGAAGGAAATTTCACCTAGCTCAACAAACACGTGAAGAAACGATGGCAGAATGGAATGCTAGAATAAGAAGCCTATCTGTAAACTGTAAGTTTGGAAATGATTTACAATTGCTTTTGAGAGAAAAATTCATATCCGGGATGAGAAACGGCCCGATATTAGACAGACTATGCGAGGAGGAGGAAACCGCAGATCTAAAAAAACTAGTGGAATTGGCCATAAAAAAGGAAAACGATAGCATCGATAGAGAAGTGAACATGAACTTTGTAAAAGACACTACAAGGTCATCGAATCAAAAATATCAAGCAACAAGAGGAGTTTCAAATCAAGGCGCGCGGCAACGACAAAATTTTGACCAACCACAACGCCGATGGCAAGGCGCAGATTCACAAAACAGTTCAAGACAGCGCACGGATAGACAGACGTCGACGAATTTAGCTACACTTCCACGCAGAAGGATGACAACTGAAAGAAATGTCAACATGGCGGAAGGAAAACAAAATTACGAGATGATAAAATGTAAAGTTTGTAATAATTATCATAAAGGAGTTTGTCGGTATGTAAATTTTTATTGTTCTAAGTGTAAAAGAAAAGGACATCTTGCTAAAGCATGTGCAAATAGAAATTTTAACTATGTAGATTTTTCAAATACCGAAAATAACCAAAATAACTGCCGAGATTGTTGGTACACGGAACAAAACAATCAAACGGAGGAAGCAGACAAAAATTTTAATGTGTATAGTGATTGTCCATCAGAATTTGAAAATTTTAATATCAATAATGTTGATAAAAAATTTATTGTCAAAGTTTTAATAGAAAATACAGAGCATCTGTTTCAAATAGATAGCGGTAGTGTGATATCAGCGATAAATGCAGATCATTTTAATAACTATTTTAGACATTTTAAATTAAAGGAAGCCGAAATTGTTTTAAAAAGTTACAATAATAGTACTTTTGCACCATTAGGTTATATAAATGTTAATGTTAAATATAAAGACAAAATAAGACAAATTAAATTGTATGTTATAGCTAACGGCGGTCCGAAGATTCTGGGGATGGATTGGTTAGAAGCATTTGGAATTCAGTTCGGAGTGGTTAAT
Organism: Lochmaea capreae; assembly: GCA_949126875.1. Lineage (NCBI taxonomy): Eukaryota > Metazoa > Arthropoda > Insecta > Coleoptera > Chrysomelidae > Lochmaea > Lochmaea capreae. The sequence goes on along the minus strand of OX421401.1, from coordinate 30,025,515 downwards.
CAGCTGGATTATGTAAATAAAAGGATAAATGATATTGTTTCTAGATTTCCAGAAGTTTTTAGCAAAAAAATCGGTAAGTTTACTTTAGATAAAATTAAAATATATATTAAAGATAATGTTATGCCAATATTTCGTAAAGCACGTCCAGTACCTCTTGCATTCAAGCAAGGCGTTACAGAAGAATTAGAAAGGTTAGAAAAGGAAGGAATTATATCTAAGACTGAAACATCAGAGTGGGCTACACCTTTAGTTCCAGTTTTAAAAGAAGACGGTACAGTAAGATTGTGTGGAGATTACAGCGTAACTGTAAATAAATACCTAGAGAATATGGAGTATCCTTTACCAAGAGCTGAAGAAATTTTCTCTAAGCTTCATAAAGGAAAATATTATACCAAATTGGATTTGTGTAGAGCTTATAATCAATTTGAAGTAGATTTAGAATCGAGTAAAATTTTAACGTGGAGTACCCATCAAGGATTGTACACGGTTAACAGACTTCCATTTGGAATTAAAGTTGCTAGTTTTATATTCCAGAGGCATTTGGAGCAACTGTTAAAAGAGATACCATCATGTGTGTGTTATTTAGATGATATTATTCTAACAGGTGAAAATGAAGAAGAACATCTGAAGACATTGATCCTAGTACTAGAACAGCTAAAGAAAGCTGGACTAACCGTAAAATTGGATAAATGTGAATTTTTCAAGTCAGAAGTTGAATATTTGGGTCATGTGATTGGAAGTGATGGATTGAAGACAAGCGAAAAGAAAATACAAGCAATTAAAGAGGCACCCAGACCAGAAAATCTAACAGAAGTGAGATCTTTCCTGGGAATGGTAAATTATTATTCAAAATTTATACCAAACGCATCAATGATACTAAAACCAATTTATAATTTATTGAATAAAAACACTAAATGGGAGTGGGATGAACAATGCAATGATGCATTTTTAAAAATTAAAGAGATATTGTCATCAAAACTAGTACTAACCCATTTTAATCCAAATTTGCCAATTGTATTAACTTGTGATGCTAGTAAGTTAGGGATTTCAGCAGTATTAGCACACGAGATGCCAGATAAAACTGAGAGAATAATAACTTGTGTTTCTAGAACTCTGCAACCGAGCGAAAAAAATTACCCAATAATTCATTTAGAAAGTTTAAGCATTTACTGGGGTTTAATTAAATTTTACCAATATTTATATGGAAAAAAATTTAAAATTAGAACAGATCATAAACCATTAATATCCTTATTTCACCCTGAGAAAGGTATACCACAAATGCATGCCAGCCGTATGCAACGTTGGGCAGCATTTTTATCAAGTTTTAATTATGATATTGAGTATATAAAAGGGAAAAATAATATTGTAGCTGATTATTTGAGTAGAGCACCTTTAAATATTAATTACATTACAGATGAATTTCAAGGTTTAGGTAACTATGTGAATTTTGTAAGTACACTTAAGGAACAAACGATCAGTATTGAAGAAATAAGACGAGAAACCAAAAAGGATATTATTTTGAAAAATGTAATGAAATATATACGAGAAGAAAAATGGCCAGAGATGTCAGAAGAAACGAAACCATACTATCACAGGAAGCACGAGATAATAGTGGACAAAGGAATTTTAGTTTGGGGACATAGAATAGTTATTCCGAAGTCACTCCAAAGAAAAATGCTGGATGAGCTTCACCAACACCATTTCGGAATGGTAAAGACAAAAAGTATAGCAAGATCGTATGTTTATTGGCCTAAAATAGACCAACAGATCGAAGAAACATGTAGAAAGTGTATGTGCTGTATGGAAAACAAGCCAGCTCCACCAAGAGCAATACTAACACCATGGGATGTTGAAACCGAGCCTTGGACACGAGTGAGCATGGACTTTCTGGGACCTATAAGAGGTAAAATGGTATTAATAATAGTGGACGCATATAGCAAATGGCCAGAAGCACACATTATGAGCCATATAACAGCAAAAGAAACGGAAGAGAAAATTAAGAGGACATTCGCCAGATTTGGCATTCCTAAAACGATAGTAACGGACAACGGCACACAATTTACAGCAGAAACGATGCAAGAATTTTTCAAAAGAAATAACATTCGACATATTACGTCACCCCCGGGTCATCCACAGTCGAATGGAGCAGCAGAAAACATCGTAAAAACTTTCAAAAACAATGTCAAAGCCAGAGCAATTGATATAAGAAACAAGGGTAAGAGTATTGATTTGATAATTTCAGAATTTCTATTTTCATATAGGACAACACCGCATATAGTAACGAAAGAAACACCAGCCAAGCTGATGATGGGTAGACAACTCAGAAATAGAGCAACCATACTGAAAGAGTCCATAGGATGGAGAGTAAGTAGGGAAGAAGAGGAAACTGGAGCAGAAAACAATCATCAGAAAGCTCAAGAGCGACAGATTAAGTATTTTAAAGGAAAAAAGAGAGAATTTGAAATAGGAGAAACGGTAGCAGTCGCAGATTATGGTAATCCTAACCAAAGGAGTTGGACTAAAGCAGTCATTGAAAAGGTAATAGGCAAAACGACATATCTGTGCAGACTAGAAGATAAGAGACTATGGAAAAGACATGCGAACCAGATACATAGAAGAGAGAGAGAGAAAGAACAGGGTCAGGTAAAACGAAATACGGATGTAAGAAACAAACAAAACACTATGAAACGGTATTGTTGGGAAAATATGCCTGAACCGGCAAAACATACGTCAGACAGTTATGAAGTTGTAAATAATGATGAATTTGTTTTTACAGATGAAGCAGTAGGGCAAGATCATATTACAATTAACAACTCAGCTGAACCACCAATCCGAACTGAACATTCCAAACCACAACAGACAGAACCATTCATTACGACTGATCCATGCCAACCCTCGGAATCATCGGAAACCGGAAGTAGGACAAATGTTGCAAAACATTGTGATTTAGAGAAGATTGTACGACGTAGTTCAAGAACTACAAAAACACCAGCAAAATTTAAAGATTATGCATTAGAAATCGACTGAAATATGTACTTATGGTTAAAATATTTTTTTTATATATGTGAATGGTCACAAATAACGTTTTAAATTTGTATTTGTATTGTATGTATACATGTATGTATTTTTAAAGGAATGACAGAGTGGAATGGCGGAGAGAGCTTAAGTATTAATATTACTTTTAAAAATAATACAAATTTAAGTGATTGGTAGAAAAAAAAAAAATTTTTGAATATTGTTTTCTAAAATGATTATTGAATGTTTCACTGTACCTATTGTAAGTAGAGATAATTTATATTGTACAAACATAGTAAATCGTAATCATACTGTAGGTATATTGAAGCATAATATTAAAAATGCACTCACAGGAGTTAGGCTAACAAAGGGGGGTGTAATATCGGACATATTAGAAGGTTGGCAACGGTGTCAAGTCAAGGAGCACAGGCTCATTGAAACGTAGTGAAGACAGTCTGCTCTCAACCTCCGTCCACTATGCCACGGTGACTCGATATATATATATAATACTAGTATGATAGTTAAGTAAGTGAATATGATGTAAAACCGCTTAAAACATAATTATTAAAGTATATATAAAACACGTGAGTTTTATTAGTGCACGATGTTTAAGTTAAGTGGATACACCACAGTTACTTTTCTTGTTTTTTTTTAAATATATTTTATAATATAAAATACCGTATTTTCATTATAATAAGAGTGATTCTAAAGAATCATAAAGCGCCCCCTCATATGTTTGCCCCACATGGCTGGCTACGCCACTGACAAAATGAATAACATATAAGGCCGCTCTTATAGTTTACTTTTTCACCTCATTTAACTGCTCTATATCTGAAGACACCGTATCGCTATAAGTTTCTAATCCGAAAGTGGTAAACTAAGAGCGGCCTCATATACAGTATGGTCCAAATGTAAGGAATAAATTCCTTATATCGTAAACCAGTGGTTTTAAGGAAAAATCCTGAAACCCGTCGATTTTCATTTTCAAATGGGCGCTACACGTCAGATCACTTTTTATTTTTGACGTCATCATTAATGTTTGGAACAACCGCGCGATTTCATTTGGGGAGCAAAAAAGTGATGCAGAAATTCTAAATATCAAGGACCTATATTAAGAGATCTTCAATAAAGTAGGTACGATCCTATAACGTGTAATAGGATCATCACGGTTGGAATATTAATTATTATAGAACGTACAGATAAAAGAGTCAAAAAGTTTTTGATTTCGTCTATTACTATGTCAGTAACCGCTTGTCAATAACAATTATAATGTTGAAAGTCATGATAGGGCAACTATTTTTTTTTCGAGTAAAAAGTAGGTAGGTAGTCTCAATGACGTATTAAAGATAGACCAGCCTTCACACATTATTACGTACACAATGTTTTGGTCGCAACATAAATCATGGAAAGTACAACGCACAGTAGCGTATATTTCGAAAGGGTTCATTTAAACTATTTTGTGAAAATTATTTACGTAATTAATTTTTTCGTTTGAATAAGTGGAAATTATATCGAAGATCGTAGCTTATAGACAAGTTATTTTTTTAATAGATACCTTTAAAGGATTTTGAAGTTAAAACAAGTTTTGCACTACAGATTGTAAACATGTTAATATAATATTGAAAGGTTTTATTTTCAATTTCATTTAAATTCATAGTAATAGACATTTTTCAGCTTCGCAACCAACAGTAACTGCAATTTTGGACACTTTTTTAAGTTTTCCAAAAGTTTTTTTAATTCTTAGATTATACAAACTACAATAAACTTCTAAAAGTATAGAACATTTGTTTCCAAAGATGTTTAGTTTACCACAAATCCAAAAATATTAGTAACTACATCCTTAGTATATTCACTCAAAGAATAAACCGAAAGAAAATCATGGTAACGAAGATCTTTTGACAATTCTAAGTATTCTTCAGAAACCTGATAGGTAATAAAAAAAATAGACAATATTATTATGAAAACCAATGTTGAATCCCTCGTCTTATACCTATACTACGCTCATGCTACTATAACCTTACCTGTGAAATGAACGATTATCATTCTTATTCCAAGTATTTTCACACAATATACATTTTCTCACCATCATAAATGTCTTAAAAGCACCTTAATAGACAAATATCAATCAGAAACCAAATAAAAACACAATTATAATTAAAATCTTATTGACAAACTTCACCAAAATGACAGAAGTAGTTCGAGGTTGCCAAGCTAAAAATTTATAAACTATTTTACTCATGGCATTAATAGAACATAAACAATTGTAACCGAAAAACAAGCGAACGAGCTGGACCGAACGTTGGTCATACCTATTTTAAATGCTTTCCACTTTTTTCTTACGTTTTAATCAGAAAATGCTGCCAAAATCTAAAACATATTCATCAATTACGATTTTTGTTATACGAGATTTGGCATCATGTAAGAAGAGTCTCGTCTTAAATATGTTGGGGACAACCAAAATGAAAACAAGGCTTGTCTATCTTTAATACGTCATTGGGTAGTATCTAGACATACTTTCATTGTCAGTAACTGCCTTTACCAGATCTACTGTTGGGTATCAATAAATACATAATAACATAGCTCAATTAATAAATTAAGAAATCTATTCGAATATCATTATAATACGACTTTTGACAATATAAGCAAATCGAAAACTTGAGACATATTGATATATGATTGAATAGATATTTAAAACCTGTCAATTGTTGTATGGCAAAACCCACTTTTCTCTTAAAACATTTTATATAAGTAGGTATACAACATCCAAGATGACATTAAACCTCTATTATATCGTTGAACAATGACTCGGAAGATGAACGAGGTTATGAAGATGAAGAGTTGACCATTCAAGGTCAGTATCGAAATTAATTGAAAACTTTCATAGTTCCGGTATTCACTTGGACCATTTTTATAAAATCGCAATAAAAGACCGCTTGACATGTAGTGTGATACAACGTGCAAGAAATTGCAGCAATTTCTTGCAGGGTCAGAATATTGCAAATGATGAATCTTGCATCACGCAATTCTCTTTCATTGCAACATTGCTGCAAAACCAACCAACAAGTTTCCCAAATTATGTTACATAATGCATTACGTAATGCATTTTTCTGCAAAAATTAAAATGGAAACGCCCAAATCTTGCAGATTATTTCAATAGAAACTAAGAAAAAAACGCATTTTCAGAAGTTGTAGGTACCTTCGGTAAATACCTCGACCTGTGATAGGTACAAGCCGTTCCTTTCACACAATACCATGTACATTTTGATAAACAAAGTCGCATTGGATACATTCGTGAATATCATTGCAATAGTGAAGAAGGATATTTAAATATTCAGCTTCATCTAAAACCATAATTTCGTTCACATTTTTAAGAGGTTTTCTTCAAAATTCGTATGTTGTAAGTGGGTACTTCAGACATATTGACTCGGAAATCTTGAATATACGTATCGATTATCACGTAATTGATAAAACTATTTTATCAAAGGTACCTTTTTAATTGTAAAAATATGTATACAAGAGGATGACAATTTTTCAAGGCTCACTATGGTAGGTATGTTTTTTTGGTAATAGGGATTAGCTTTCCTAAAATTCAAAATGAGCCATGATGAAGAAATTTTTATGGTAAAATTGGTAGACTGCTCCCCAATTTTGAGTTGAAAATATAAGATTGGGTCGTTAGAAAGATCTAGTCAAGCTAGGATACTTGTAATGGTCCGGGCTGTTGTTAATTTAAAACACTTACCTAACACATGGGCTGAAAATAAGTCCCAGGTCTAACGAAGAAAACACGTTTCTTTTGTTCAAAATTTGTTTTATTCATCAACGTTATTTCTATCTAGAACAAAGCAATCATTCTAGCGCCGCTCTAACATTTCAATTCGAGGAAATTTTTCCGATAGCGGGCGCTGCAGTATATATGTCAAAGCTGTCACTGGGAATGGGGAAAACAATAAACAAATCCATTTCTGTTTTTCTGTTCATTTGATTAAATTTCGAATTTTTGGAGATAAAGGTGTTTTGTAAGAGATGGTGCTTGTTAAAAATTTGTTTGGTGGACATTTTAAAATACATTGGAGACAGAAATCGGCCGATGGTAGAAGGCGAACAGGTTTTCAAAGCATTAAATAACACTGAACATCAAAATATTTTATTGAAATTAATGAAATTACCTTTATACTATGTTTCTAAGCAGTGCCTGATACACACTGACACGTTTTCGGAAATATGTTTCCTAATTTTTAAAATGTTTTACCACACTTTGCATAATTTTGGATCTGTTGGGAAGTTATGTACTGATACATTTGCATCTTTTTACTAATTACATTGCGGCACAGAGCAATATACACATGCACTTGCTGGTCATTATTAGAGTCTAAATAAGTATTCTGATAAAACAAACTTCACCAAACTCTTCTAGAAATCAAGAAAACGATATTAATACTTTGCTTACTATACCTACACGTACTCTAATGGGGATTTGGTTTGTTTTCCCCATTCCAAAGCTATAAAATTTTGACGTTAGGTGTCGCACTCTTTGATCGTTTTCGCGAACACCACCTGTAAAACGATTTATCTTTTGCCTCAGTCTCAGTGTAAGCGATAACCTTTTCATTCGAGTTTCTTACTGGCACCTTAGCTTTTTTATAGTTAAGCTAGCCAATATCGAATGTCTTCAGTCGCATTCCTTTTACAGCTTCATATAAGTTTGCCAATTTATACAGTACACAGTACACGTTAGAAATAAATTGGTATCAATTTTTAAATTTCACATTTTTATAACTTTCAAAACCTTCCAAAAATTTAGATCTATTGCCGCCCATGGGTTTGATATAATCATTCACATTAATCAAACATTTTCAGAATTCAAATTACCATTGATATCTAGGTGAGTACCTATATAAAAATAGGGATATGTGTATATCAATTTAAAGAAGTGATATTGTAACAGTATCAATAAAATTTTTCTTTAAATATGACTGAAAAAAAGGAAGTTACACTCAGCCAAAGATTTTTCTGGTTAACAAATACAATTTTCCATCAAATAGTGACTATTGCAGTTGCCTTTATAGCTTACGTATTCGTTAAAAACTTTGATGTTTCAAGCAGAGGTTTCATTCATATTTTTGTTACAACTTTTGCCGTAAGTACTTCATTTCAATTTTCAAATTGAGTTTTTAATAAATTGTTTTCAAAACTAATACCACGAGTTCTCCAAATTTGATCGATGAATTTGTCTTCCAGGAAAACATTTTCATTTGGAAATAATACGATAACAAACCGATTGGTAAAATCTCGAGCCCGTAGGACGAGTAATTTTATCTCGATCGGTTTGTTTGAGTGTTTTAAAAAAGTTTAAGTGCAATAGAAAATTTTTCAATCAAAATTGAAGAACGAATTGTATTGGAAAATAATATTTGTTTCACCAATTTGTTATAAGAAGAACTTAAGAGTTTATTAAATTCAATAATTAATCAAAATCACTGAATTTGTTTGGTTTAATTTTAACGTCAGAATATTTCAAATGTCACCATACATTTTTGACAGTTCAATGTAAACAACGTTTTGTCCACGACTGTTTGATAAAATTTACATTTTACGTGTGCTTTTTGACGTAGGTACATTACTCTCATGTGAACAATAGGTGTGTCACATGACACATATAAATATAACCTATATTAGGAGCAATACTGTAAGGAAACGTTAAATTTTAACGCATTGTTAAAAATTAGACAATCTGCTAACTCCTTTTTACTATTCTATATGCATTTAATAAGCTTTAAAATATTTACGGAAGGCTCATAACCATACCTGTTAAAATTTAAATCCTAATCTTGATTATGCGTACATAAAAACATTTCTATATAACGGAAACTTCGTCAAATATAATGGCGTGTCGTTAACTACTTGTTATAGAATTGACCCTATTGAAGGTTATTTATATACTGTCACAATATAGTAAATAAAAATGATCACCGCAAACGGGATTCGAACCATATGCTTTACAATATTATGATAATCTTTTGCCTTCTATATCCTTTGTCAATATTGAACTGGGCACAATTTTTTATGGCGTGAATTTTCGCTTGAAAGATACTTGGGGTTTTTCCCAAGCTTTCAGAGTGTTTGGTTCCTGGCCCGTACACTCCTATCCCAGTTACTCCTATTGCTTTTGAGCCGTCTGTGTACCATTGAATGGTATTTTTGGTAATGGTATTTGGATCCCATTCCTTCTAGTTGCTTAATTCTGTAACGAATTTGTTTTAACAGATATACCTTTTCATCATACCATCTTGTGACATGTCCCAGGTTTTTTGGTTTCTAATAAGTAAAGAGGTGTATCCCGTTGTTTCTGCAACACTTTCCACCACCATATGTAGTGGTGTGAGGTTGATAAACACTTCTATGGCTGCCTTTGGGCATGTTCTGATTGCAGGCAATAGATACGAGAGCCCGAAGGGCTAAAGGCTAGTGCCAAGTGGCAACAGGTTTGAGAAAAGACCTGGAGAATTATTACCTAATTTAACAAACTTTTGGTGTGGTACTTGATAGATTATTTCTGGACGATATAATCAAAATCACTTTCAGGATTTTATTTTTTCATTTCAACAAATTTATATCACTCGAATCATTATAAACAGAATGACTTATTTAAATTAGGATGCATAGAAGTTTTTAACATGAAAAATACAACGATTGGGATTCATTTTACGCATTTCTTAAAAATTTATGACAGACGCGTCAAATCAAGAAAATACGTTGTCATCTGATTGTTAGTCAATGAAACAATGTACATTGATTGGCTAGAACGTATATAAATTAACTGAAATTGAACATTTCTATTAGTTTCGAGAAACGTCAAAAAATCAGAAGAGCTGAATCTATGCATCTATGCGTAAAATTTCTGTAAAAATTGCGCGAGGCAAAGAATTTTAAAAAGAATGTGACAACATTAAAAATTGGCTGTGGCAGGTGGGTCAAGAAATAGTTAAATAAACATTTTATTTCAATACATTTTTTTTAATTGAAATAATAAGAACAATATAACTTTCAAGCTAGGAAGGATAGTTACTTCAAACTCATTTTTAAATTACAATTAATATAAAAATTACAATTATTGTAGGTTACAGGAGTATTGTTAGCCATGTCGGTTAAATTGTCAAACTTGCATGAAAAAACTGCTGACAGTTAAGTAATTTTTCCACTTAAAATTTTTATTTGACATACCAATGCTTGATAGCAATTGGTCAAAATTGATAGGAAGGAAATAATCAGAACTATAAGTATACAAAATAATCAGGTTTTAACAAACATAAATGAAGGAGAAAAATCCATCGAATTTGTAATTGAAATTGAAAATAACAATTTTTTACCATTTTTAGATGTTCTTATTAATAAAACACCTACAGGGTATGAAACAAGTGTTTACCGTAAGCCAACACACACTAATAGGTATTTGAATTTTGGTTCAAATCATTCTATAAGCGTTAAAAAAGGAATAGTAAAATCTTTATACGATAGGGCCAAAATTATTTGTTCTAACGATAATCAATTCACAAAGGAGAAAACTTTGCTGAAAAATGTTTTAAATGCCAATAATTACCCGGCAGAATTTGTGAATAAAGAAATTAAGAATATAGAGAAGGGCTCATTGTTAATACCCCATAACAATAACAATAATATTAATAATTCAGCTAACATAATTTTTAAAAACTTGACAATACCGTATGTTAAGGGTTTATCAAAAAGAATTAAGAAAATTGGTAATCAATTCAATATTCGAACTAGCTTCAAATCTAACAATACGTTGAGATCTATTCTAACAAAAACGAAGCCAAAAAATGAAGAACAATCTTCAAAAAACTGCATATATCAGATATCTTGTGAATGCGACAAATTCTATTTAGGTGAAACATCTAGACCGTTGAAAGTCCGAATAAATGAACATAAAAAGTATATCAAAGATAGGGAGTTCTTTAAGTCAGGTATTTGCAAACATGCTTGGGAAGAGGGGCATAAAATTCAATGGGATTCGACAAAAATAATATTGAAAGAGCCCAATAATAAAAGACGAAAAATCAAAGAAAGTGCTTTAATACAACCAAATTCAGATAAATGTGTAGCTAGTATTTCAGCCGAATGTAGTCAAATTTGGTTACCAATGTTATAAAGAGAAATTTCCAATAATCAATTACCGGCGTTATCAGGATAGCATCATAAGTTTTTATCCAGGTTTTCTTATGATTTATCTTTGGAATGGTTGTTAATCGATACACACTTCAATACACAAAATCACCAAACTGAGTTATACATATTTTGAAAACAAAATAATCATACACAAAAAAGTAACAACAAACGCGTTTATATTAACAAAATTTCCAAAATAAGCAAGAAAAAAGCGCTATCCCAATAAAAACCGTTCCTGGAACGTGCACTTCACTGGATTCCATTTCTAGTGGACTACATATCGTTAGAATGTCATGAAATAAAATATTTTATTTCTCATTTTACCAGAGGTGTGATCTACTATGAATGGACCTTAATAAAATTTGACAACAAAGTTTTGTAGTCTTAAACTTCAAAATATTATTGATTGTCTAGTTGTCAAATTTTTTTCGTTGTGTCAGATAGGGACCAAAAATTTTTCATTCTCATTATTAGTTAATCTTGACAACGGTAGCTGGAACGCTACCGAAACGTTGAAATAAAAAAATAAAAAAACATTATTGTGGTTTGATTCCCAAGAAAATAAGAAAAAATAAAAAGTAATGCCACAAGGAACTTATAGAAGATATCGATAACTTGTTCGCTTCGTGGTCGGATTATTTAAATTGTCAAACTAACACTCTTTGTAATTATGTAGAAAGTTTGAGATGTATAACCGTATTTATTTTGAAGTACGATTTGTATTTGATACGATTATTTATTGAGTAAATATGAAGAATTTAATAATTTAATGATAAATCTCCGAATCAACTCATTTTTGATAAACGTCAAAATTTGACGGTTAGGTTAGTTTGTGTATTGTTGTATATTGATGTGGTTACTATGGAAATTAATTTATTGTTTAATTTTCGATTGGTGGAGCTACTCTATGTATATTCAGGTATTATTGAAATTATACAAGGTGACTTAACTAAATTGATCGTTCTAATTGGTTGAAAATTATACGAAAAAAATAATCAGTATAATACACGTTGATTGGAGAGAATTACGCACCACTATTCGTCAAAATTATGAAAACATCAAATTTTGACGTATAAAAAATAATTATTTATAATTTTAGTATATTCCATTGATGGCTGAAGGCTTTATATTATTCAATGAATCGAACACGTGGTGTTTGTATGTTAAGAGAAATTCAAAAGGCTGGATACACGGAGCTCTACTAATCGTCAGTTTAGTTTGTGTTTGTGTCGGTATTGGAGTTAAGTTTTACGACAAAAACCAGGTTCCCATTCCCAAACACTACAAAAGTAACCATGCTATACTAGGTAAGAATGTAATATTATGTTTATACTGTTATTTAGATTCAACGGTATTCTGATGACAATTGAAAAGTTAATGTACAGCTTCCGTCCGTTAAGAAATCGCTTGTTCAAATATTTTTTTCAAAACTTTATTCTGCTTACAATAACTACTTATAATGATATAATAATATTAACTATTTATAAATTTTAAAAGTAATTTGACAATTGCTATTATTTGAAATTTCTATTCCATCGATGAGAGATTTACCATCTACAGTAACAGTATTTGAGCTTGTGATCGGTGTGGCCTCATTACTATAAAATAGTTGTCTCGTGATCTTCATTATCTTTGAAACCGCAGCTCTAACCTCCAAGTTCTTTTAACGATAGTAGATCGCCACCATTTTCAACAAGCATAGTAGCGAGGATCTGCGAAACGAGTGCCCTGTGTAGAGCTGAGGATTTTTCTTTTTAGTATCACTCAATGTACAATGGTACTGGTGCTTTCAAAATCATCCACAGTCAGTTCAACAAGTTCGTCACGTCTACATGCGCCAAAAATACCACTCATTAATACAACCTTTTCAAGCAACCATGTATGATCATCTGCCTCCAACAAAAACTTAGCTAGGTACTTCTTCTTCAGACAAAATTTTTGCTCTCTTTGGTGTGTGTCCATCAGACTTTCGTCTCAAGAACAAAAATAATTTTCCAAATCTGAAAATACCATTTCTGTAGGTAATTCTCTAATATGGTGTACGATTTAAAATAACTAACCTAGCTAGCAAGTTTCAACATTGAAATCTTGGTCCACGGAGCGATTTTCCTTTCGTATAGGCTAATAATACATCTTCATTAACCACCTTTATTTGACATTGAGCTGCAAGATTCCACCCGAACAAACATACAAGTTACATAAAAGCATGTAAAAAATGGAAATTAAAGATTAAAAAAATACATCCTGCTAAGGCCATAAAATGTTAAGCATGACAGGTTTTTTGTCAATTATTCAAATAGGAAAGGAGCCTGTTTCGTATTATTAATAACTTCGGAAATTTAGAATCGTCCGGTTTTTGAAGTTATCAAACTCCAGTTTATAGACCGGTAAATGCTTTCCGGGTCATCGACTACTCTCCTAGCAGATTCTGGGGCCGATTTGCTGAGAATTAGACAGCATGGGGGATCCCCATCCCCCCTTATACACTCGTTGAGATTCCAATATCCTTGGAGATACTTCCGTGGGAAATACGTGAACTAAAATGCTACGTATTAACCTACGTTGTCAGTTAGTTGGTGTAATAATTATTGAGAAATTAGCATTTGCGCACGTGTTGCACCCTGCATTTTTCCTGCGACCACCATCCAAAATGATCACCATCCAGAAATCAAACAAAACATTGTATTGTGCTGCACACTTTACTTTTTTATGAGCACTTTTTCTAGCATCTGCTAGCTTTCCATTTAAAGATTTATTAAAAATTACAGTTGGCAACACATTTACTTTTCAAGAAATATACAGATTGCGAAACGGCTTTTGGAGAAAAACAGCTTGAAAGAGAGAGAAAAATAGCTGTGCGTGGTAAGCGAGGGCGTGTATTCAGTTCCAGAGGTTGGCCGAATGTTCATTGCCCCCCTATTTTAACCGCTGCTGCCAGAAGCGCAGATTAATTTGTACAAATGATATTTTTGTCTCGACTTTTTTTCGAGCTCATGCACTATTAGGTAAAACTAAACACTTTCATCCGGCAACAGTGTCCTCTACATAGAGAATTCACTAGTTGGTGGTATTCAGTATGTTCGCAGCATGGAAGGAGTGAGGGTGTTAAAGAAATAAAAAATACAATCGTTATTACGTAACCTGTACATCTAAAAATTAATTTTTATCAACTTGATCGTTTCTGACCAAGTAGACAATTAATTTCTAACTACAATAGGATATTATTTTAGCCATTGTAACTTGAAAATAAAACATTATTTCTTGAGAGAGCCATAATTAATAAAGTAGTTATAAACAACTAAAAATCGCTTCCATTAATAAATTGAATTGAAAAAATAAAATAAGTAGGTACACCTATTCTAAACATAAAATATAAACTTCTTGAAAAAATTGAAATAAAAATCCGTCCTAAAGGTACACATAATTTTAAAGAATTAAGTGCTCAAAAAAACCACCTTGCTGTGCCAGACAATAACCAAATCTGTGATAAAGATTTGATCTCATATCTCTAAGATTATTTGGCGTAATGCTGGCACAAACGTGCTGTATTTTCACCCTCAGTTCATTTAAATTATTAGCTCTTTCAAATGCATGTTTATAAATGCCACTTTCTAAAAATCCCCAAAGAAAAAAATCATTTGGAGCTAGTTCAGGTGATCTTGGAGGCCATTTAATTGTACCAATAGTACTAGTGATTCTGTAGGGGAATATAAACCTTAAAGATTCCATTACTATTCTTGAATTATGGACTGGAGAACCACCTTGTTGAAACCAAATTCTGTTGAGATCAGCATCGGGTATAAGGAGAACTGCAGGAATTACATGATTTTGTAATAAGTCTAAATATTTGGCAGAATTCAAGTTCCCCTCAATAAAAAAAAGGACCTATAATGTGGTCACCCTAAATACCCGTTTAAACATTTAGCTTCTGCGGATACTGTGTTCGGATTGGAATGCTTAGATGTTTATTTTCCAGAGACCAATATCTTGTGATGCATGGATTGTGTTTTTGATGTAATGAAAAAGTTGGCTGATGGGTAAATAATAGTATATTACACTCCAAGGGCCGAAAGTTGAATTTTCGGCCCTGCGCGTCATGATGCTCCGAGGCGAAGCCGAGGACATCATGACGCGCAGGACCGAGATTTCAACTTTCGGCCCTTGGGATGTATACTATTTTTCTTCCTACCTCGGTCGAAAGTACGCACTTTCGTCCCTCATAGCAGGGACGAAAGTACTTTTCACAGGGAGTAAATGTTGAACTTTCGTCCCTGCTATGAGGGACGAAAGTGCGTACTTTCGACCGAGGTAGGAAGAAAATATTTTTTAAAAAGTTCTCGTCAGCATTTTGACGTTCCATCATTTCCTTACAGAAATCCATTCGTCTGATATTGTCCTCGGGAAAAATTTCCTGTGTTGTCTGAACCTTGTAACAATGGTACCCGTTCCGTTTTAAAATATTCTGTAGGTACAGTTCTCTTATCCACGTTGACCTCTTCAGCAATTTGTCTTGAAGAAGATGGTTGTCCTGTTTCAACTGCTAAACAAACATTTAATTGTCTAGTTTGCCTTTCGTCGTATATTGGACGTTCCGATTGGATCTTCCGAAACTTTTTCTACAGTATGAAACACATCCATATTTCTCGAAATTACTAATTATTTTCAAAATTATTGACTTTGAAGGAATTGGGCGATATTCAAATGCCACATTAAACAAATTAACGATTGCATCAGCGGAATGACCTCCAAAATACCATTTTATAATTTGCACTTTTTCGCAGGTTAAGTATGTTAATGAAGGCATATTGTAAATCAATTATTTTCCAATACAATGGCATGCGCTTCCAAAGTGATCAACGTTTGTATCAAAAAGACCTAGGAATAGCAGTTTAAATGTGAATTCTCTCTATAAAGGACACTGTTGCCGGATGAAAGTGTTTAGTTTTACCTAATAGTGCATGAGCTCGAAAAAAAGTCAACGATAACGAGACAAAAATATCATTTGTGCAAATTAATCTGCGATAGGGGGGCAATGAACATTCGGCCAACCTCTGGAACTAAATACACGCCCTCACTTACTACGCACAGTTATTCTTCTCTCTTTTTCAAGCTGTTTTTCTCATATTTTCCTTGTCGTACTTGTGTAAATCGTAAGTCTCCAAAAGCCCTTTCGCAATCTGTATTTCAATTTCAATTTGCTGTAGGTATTTATTTTGGATATACCTAATGTTACTTTGGCTATGACTTATGACCTATAACTGTTGTTGCTATGAGAAATTGCATATTATAACATGTGCAAAATAGTGTTTTGGATAGTGATGGTAGGAAAACGAAAATTGTTGATTTACTAACGATTTTATTCCTTTTTTTAGGTCTGGTGTCATGGATTTTATGTTTCCTTTTAGCAATAACAGGAGTTTTTGCCCTTTTTTCGTCGAAAGTTAAAAATATTATAAAACCGGTTCATTTAAAAACTATACATTTATTCCTAGGTCTTGCTTGTTACAGTATTGGTATAGGTTCGCTTATTCTCGGTTTGGACTTACATTCTTTTAAGTCCCATGTAACTCATAACGAATTGATAATAACAAAAACTTTAGTTTCTATCATCGCAGTATGGAGTTCTATAGGTGCCATATTTACACTTTTTAATAATTTAAAAAGTATTTTTACTTAAAAGGATATTATTTACTATTACAATTAATTTAATGTGTTAAATCTGTAAGAAGTAACATTATAAAGTTGTATATAACGATATTAATAGTTATTTAACGAAAAAGTATATTAATAAGAGCTATTAACAATCGAGCGCGTTAATGGTTGAGATTGTTAATCGCCCTTTTAATACTCGTGTTAGTTACAAAACTGTTCCGTCGACTGTACAACTTGAATCCTTTTTTTCAATATTTAAAAAATAAGCATATTTATTTGATTCATAGGTAAGTACTGTCAAAAATAAATTATGACATTGAAATGTCATAGAGGTCACCCACAGAAATGTCACTGTCTTCGTTTTTCTTAAATTCTTTTCACCGCTAAAAGATGCCACAACTGAGTCCAACTGAGCTTAGATTCTTCTAAGATCTAAGATAAAATCGGTATAATTGTCTGGCTAAAAAGAACATTCCGACTCAAATACATAACCTCATAAACTCGAGTGTTTACATTTTCTCATTGCTGAAATTACACTTATTTGTCAAACCTTTGATTCTTATTAAAATGAATGAACAGATAGATTTCACAAATTCGCCAAACCACAAACCAGGGCCAGATGTTTTCTGACTTCACCATAGATTCTTATGAGATTAATTTAAAAACAAAACACCTTAACCTCAAAAAGCTTTCTTAGTTGAAAGCTTCATAAAATACAAGCTCAGCTGAAGTAAGTATCTCACTAAAATATCAGTTCAAACTTAGTTGCTGAAGGTAAAAAGAATGGTCATTTTAGACTGAGCAACTAACTAACTAAGATTCTTACTTATTCTCAGTTAATTTGGGTAAAAAGAATACTACTATTAATAATGTTTTGTAGAATAATATAATAAAAACGATAGGTAAGTTAAAAACTAGAAGTATTCTATACTAGAAGTCAGTTTTATACATTTTTTTTGTTAATATTATTGTATGTTTGGTTGCCTATACCACAATCGGTTATTAATAGAAAATCGGTCATTAATAAGGGTCATTAATGACCTATTTTGTGTACATTAATATTGCTTAATGACGCGCGGTCGGCGGAAAAGATAATTAATTGTTATTTATATCCGATAAACTATTTAGAACAATATTTGTTTTTATATACAAGTTTATATAGATAATATTTTGAATCTCGGTTAAGTGAAGTTATTAATAAATAAATTTATTTTAAATGTTAATTTTTCAGTTAATTGTTTACCTTTAACTTTCATCCACACTATTCTACAAGAAGAATTTGATCAAAACACCCAGTCACAATAATAGAGCTGGTCTTTAGAAGTATTATCCTACAACACTTATACTCCTTTTTTCCTCATAGATGTCGCTAGTTTTATTCCAGTCGCCTGTTTTTCAGTTAGTACTAACCTTAAAAAGACACCTGTCAAAATTCCATGCGTTTGCTCATTGTTGAACAAAAACAAGAACGTATTGATGCTTCTGAGCAGTGTTTTACCATGTTCAAACGTAACAAATCGGAATTTTTGCGTCGACAATGGATGAAACATGGATCCATCTCTTCACCATAATCAAAACTATCGTCATCTGAGTGGGCAGCAACTGGAGAACCTCGTCCAAAGCGCCCGAAAGCACAACAATCAGCTGGAAAGGTTATGGCCTCGGTATAATATTTATCTTGAAAAGGGAAATACTATCAACAGTGAATATTATAAAGCGTTATTGGAGCGTTTGAAGGCCGAAATTGTAAAGAAACGTTCGCATATGGCAAAGAGAAAAAGTTTCATCCAAACAGCAACAGTCAATCAAAACTACATGAATTGAACTTCGAATTAATCCCACATCCAACGTATTCGCCAGATTTGGCTCCCAGCGACTACTGACTATTCACAGGCCTAAAAAAAATCTCTCCGGTAAGAAATTTCGCTCGAACGAAGAGATTATCGCTGACATTGAGGCCTATTTTGAAGCAAAAGAGCAAGTCTTAAATTAATATTTGCTGCAATTCTGTGTACGCAAATAGTAAAATCGTTAAACCTTAAAACCTGTAAGTATATACCAAACTTATATCCGTTCCGATATTACGAGTCATATAGATCGTTACGATCGCTAAGATTTTTACACAGAATTGCAGCAATTAATTGACATTAACCGAAAAATACATCGAACTTTCAAAAAGTTTAAAGTCAGCGACCGAACTAACTAAAGCGTTGGGATATTACCCAAAAACTGTATGGAGAAAAAAAGACTACAAGATACCGAATTGAAAGAACTCTTATTTTAAGTAGTTTACGACTAGTGGAAAAAGAAAGCATGTATCGATAGAAACAATTCGTGAGAGTATATTCTGTATGTTCTTTGTGGTACATTCAGTATTCGGCGGTAAAACAAACAGTTGAATTTTTAATATTTTTTAGGCATATACTATGTTTAGGATGGGAAGTTGCGTTATCTGAAAACAACAATATATATATTTTTTGTTTTTCCATTTTTTTGTCAAACTGATGCAACCATGAACTAATTATGTATTCGTTGATCCAAGCTTTTTTACTAGACGTCCATTTCAAAAACAGCTTGATATGTTCTCGTTTGAAACGATTTGGATTTTTTGCTTCGCCCATATCAGTACAAAATAAAATTGTTAATCGGTCTTTAGCAGCTTTTCCTCCAGCACATTTGTCATTTTTTAGAGGTGCTCTATAAAATAATCCCTTTTCATCAGTAAATATCTGCAGAATAGTCTTGCATGATTTTATTCAACTTAGATATTCCAGTTTTCAACCTCTTCTAAACACAAATGGTCATTGCAGCATTCCAGACATTTGTTTGATGGGAACATACAGGGGAATCAGGGATGTCCAGCATTAGTTGATACCCAAATATAGGGTAAAGTTTTGACATTGAATTTTTTTCTTTCTTTCTCTTATCCTTATGCCTTTTCAGGCGTCGGATTGGAGTTCTTCCTGAACCCATTTTTTCCATTCTTTTTTGTCTTTGGCCAATGCCTTCATCTCTCCCAAAGTTTTTCCTTTGTTCTTTCCAATTTCTTCAATCTGGTCTATCCATTTCCTCCGGGTCTTCCTCTTTGTCTTTTTCTTGATATTCCCATTTCCAAAACTTTTCTCGCAATTCTATCTTCTTTCATTCTCACTAGGTGGCTAAACCAGTTTAATTGTTTCTTTTTAATCTTTAATACTATTGGATCTTGATTTGTTATGCTTCTGATTTCTTCGTTCCTTACTTTGTCCCATTTCGTTTTACCTGCTATTTTCCTTA
Source organism: Lochmaea capreae (assembly GCA_949126875.1). Lineage (NCBI taxonomy): Eukaryota > Metazoa > Arthropoda > Insecta > Coleoptera > Chrysomelidae > Lochmaea > Lochmaea capreae. Next base: position 30,005,388 of record OX421401.1, on the reverse strand, counting down.
AATGTTTTATTTCCATCGCATTTATTTTTGTTTCCTGCTTTTTCTGCAGTACCCAGTTCTCACTAGCATAAGTAATAGTTGGTACTGTAATTTCTTTATAGATTTCCAGCTTTGTGTCCATATCAATGTGTTTTTGGCTTAATAATGTTCGATTTAAGGAATAATATAATCTTGTCGATTTATTTGCTCTGTTATTAAGTTCTGCATCTACTTTCCCATCATAGTGAGACCAATTATCACTTATGGAGCCATTGCGTGGAGTAGTAGAACTAGCCTCTTGACGACGAGAGAAAACCTCTCTAAAATTCAAAGACTAGCCTGTATATGCATAACAGGAGGAATGAGTACATGCCCAACGGCAGCAATGGAAGTGATTCTCAACCTCACACCATTACATATGGTGGTGGAGAGTGTTGCAGAAAGAACAAGATACATACTAAGTAGAGAGGGAATCATTAAAAAGAAAACCACCTCTTCACTTCTTAGAAATCAGACAACCTGGGACATGCCACAAGATGGTATGATGAAAAAGTATAACTTTTCAAAGAAATTCGTTACGGAATTAAGCAACAAGAAGGAATGGGATCCAAATACCATTACCAGACTTGGAAAGAATGCCATTCAATGGTACACAGACGGCTCAAAAGCAATAGAAGGAACTGGGATAGGAGTGTACGGGCCAGGAACCAAACACTCTGAAAGCTTGGGAAAAACCCCGAGTATCTTTCAAGCGGAAATTCACGCAATAAGAAAGTGTGCCCAGTTCAATATTGACGAAGGATATAGAAGGCAAAGGATTATCATAATGTCTGATAGTCAAGCAGCCATTAAAGCGCTGAGTTCCTGTGTAATCAGTTCCAAAATGGTGTGGGAATGCCTAGGCAAACTTAATGAACTAGGCGAGAACAATATAGTCACCTTACTGTGGATTCCAGGACACACTGGAATAGAAGGAAACGAAATAGCAGATGAACTAGCAAAGAGGGGGAGTGAAATACCCTTTTGGGGGCCGGAACCTTTTTGCGGAATCAGCTCCAATGTAATATTGGAAGAAATAGGTAAAGCCGAAGAAAAGAGAAGATCTGACAATTGGAAAGATCTAGTAGGGCTTAGGCAATCAAAGATTCTTCTGGGTGACTACAACCTATTGAGATCAAATGAATGCATAAGTCAAAGCAAAACTTCACTAAGAGTTTTAACAGGAATCCTAACGGGACATTGTCGCCTGAATGGACACCTTAAAAAGCTCAAAATAGTGGAGGATGAAGATTGTAGATTTTGTGGAATGGAAGAAGAATCCTCCATCCACATACTTGCGAACTGCACAGCAATTCAGAATCCTAGGGCACAGTACCTGGGAGAGTACTGGATAGAAGAGGGACAGTTACCTAAGTTGAGGCCTGCGGATATCCTAAAATTCCTCCGGGAAATAGGACTAAAGGAGCTACTAGTATCTGAGACTCTCCTCAGAAACTAAGTAGAAGTAAGGGGGCACAATAGATCTTTTAGGTCTCAGTGAATGTTACCCCAAAATACATACATTCATACATACATTCCCATCTTCTGTTATGATACTTCCTAGGTAGTTATAGGTTGTTACTCTTTCTAATGTTTTGTGATTACATTTCAATTCATTGTCATTACTCCCCTCTCGCTGTTTTCCGTTTACTATCATTACTTTGGTTTTTTCTGTATTTATTGTCATTTTCAAGTTTTCTATTTCTCTTGCCAATAAGTTAATTAGTTTCTGCATTTCATTTTTTGATTTTGCTATGAGTACAGTATCGTCTGCATATACTTAGTAGATTACTTAATCTGACCGGCACCATGTTTCTGTATCCTATTATCATGTCCAGATTTCCTCCTTGTCTTTTTATTTCCTTGACAATTTTGTCCATAATAATGACAAACAATAGCGGGCTTAAGCTATATTGAATTTGAGTTGTTAATAACGCTTTACATCATCTATATCCTTTAAAAAAAATAGCATAAATCATTGGAAACACCAAATCTCATGGGATTATTTTGAAAGGACTAAAAGTTTGATCTAATATTTTTGTGTTTTGGTGAAATTTTAGCCACCAACGAATTCTGAATGACTACATCTACGTAATAACAACACATTTCGAAATATACAGAGTACTATAAAAGAAAACCATGCCATAAATTATCCTGTCTGGAAGGATCAAATAATTTCCTATTAAAAGAAACTGTGGGTAATTATCATTTACAATATAAGTGCAATCGTAAAGTGAGTTTTCCTTATCAAATTATTACCGGATGAAGATATAAATACCACCCTAATAAAAATAAATGTTATAAAAGTAAAGTATAAAATCAATTACGGTTAAAATAATTGTTATATTTACATTTTTTAAATAAACAATGTCGGTAGAATCAGAAGTTAAAATCAGCCAACGATTCTTGTGGTTCGGTAACACTATCTTTCACCAATTAGTAGCGATTACTTTCGTTTACATTTGCTATATTACATTAAACAATGATTTACCTAACATAAGAATTCTTCATTATTTGCTGAGTACTGTGGCTGTAAGTATATCTTTCAAATTTTTCACCATTTTCAACTCTTTTATATTTGATAGGGAAGAGGCGACATTTTGAAAAGTTATTGACTGCCTGACTCTCACCCTAACTATCACAGATAACCTACCCCTACCAGTGAGGGCACACTACCCATCATTTATGCATTCCTAATTGAACAATTTGCTATCAGCCGATCTATGGGTTAAGGTTTCCCAGTGTCCAAACAATAACTTCTATGTGATCTGTATACAAAGTTACTTTTTTTCATACTCAAAGCAAGTTTGGGCAAAAGTTTAAGAGTTTCAGTAAGAGCAGAGAGCGTAAAAAAATATATTTATCTGATGGTATGTCATATTGACAACGTTATGTCCCATGGTTATATCACTCAATTTTGATGGCATAAGGAAGCTCATTATGGTTCTTAGTCCCATAATGAAATTCTATATGAAAAACATGTGATGGTGAGATCAAAAAAGCTTATTCAAAATGAATAACTATGTACAAAACTATTTATTTAAATGGTAAAAGAGCAGTTATTACAATTTGCAATATTAATGAATTTAGAGCTTTTTCATCAGTAGTTGATGCTTTTTGGTAAAATTGTAATCCTATTTGGTTGGCACCAAAAATGTTTTCAGATATTTTGTTCTTTTGCTCTATTAAATTTTCCATGTAACCTTCAGCAACAGTATTGCTTTTCCATCCGCCATGGCGTTTCACGGTACACAGATCAGCTCCAGAATCGGCCAAAAATGAAGCAGTCTTCAGGGTGAGGCTTTGCTCGGTTCTGGGACCGACGCACTGGAAATGTGTGTTTGATGAGGTTTGTGGGATAGTATGTGAAAAGGGATGTGAGATTACGGTGTATGCGGATGATGTATGTCTGGCAAAGGGAGAGGCAGAGATAGAAAGAAAGGCTGGGAGGATGTGCAGGAAGGTTGCGGAGAAGATAGACTGGACTGGAAGTGGCGGAAGATAAGACGGTGGGGTTGCTAGTGAAGGGACGGAGCAAGACGAGGGAAGTTGAGGTGATGGGAAGGGAGGGAAACTTCGTATGGAGGAGTCTGTGAAATACTTGGGGGTGTGGTTGGATAGCCAATTATCCTTAAAAACACACATGTTGAAGGCGGCACAGAAAGAGAAAGTAAGAGCAGAAAGGATGGGGGGATTGTTGTGTAATGTGAAAAGGCCGGGAGAGTGGAAGAGGAGGGTAATTGGTAGGACAATAGAGCAGAGTATGCTGTACGGTGCGGAAGTGTGAGGTGGAAGAGCGGGGGTGAAAGCGAGGGCTAGGCCACTCCTACGGGTGCAGAGAGGGATACTTCTGAGGGTGGTACAGGGATATAGGACAGTATGTGGACTGGCAGCAGAGGTGCTGTCAGGGTCCTACCCATTGGACCTAGAGGCTAGAGCCAGGAACAAAATCTGGAGGGGTGCGACTATAGAGGAAATGCAGGAATAGATGGAGGAAGAAATGAAGAGAAGATGGGAGAAATATGAGGGCGCGCTAAAAGGAGCGATTGGAAGTAGGAGAGATTTGATGGACCGAAAATTCGCGGAGGTGAACTACTTCTTTACACAGGGGATCACTGGGCATGGGTCGAGAGTAGGGTATCTCCACAAGATTGGGAAAAGAGAGACTGTAGTGTGCGGAGGTGTGAAGTGGAGGATGATGTGGGGCATGTGTTTAGATGCTGGAAGAACGAGGAGGTGCTGAAAAAATTGGATAAAAAACTAGGGAAGGCAGTGTATTGGGAGAGCATGGTGGAGATAATGTTGAGGGGGAGGAGGAATGGATGGAGGTAAGTGGCGTAGTGGAGAGAATGATTAGGGGGGCAGACGCACTTGATATGACATGAGAGGTAGGAGTGATAGAAGGGAGAAGATGACGGGGTATTGGTGAGGGACCGTCGCCCGTCTCGAAGTATGCTAGGGTAGTGATTCCGTGGCGAGTTTTGAGGTGGATTTGGTTGGTAGGCATCCCTTGGGATGAGTCCGTTTTCCCATCTCAGTGAAAAAAAAAGTGTGAGGTAAATTTAAAGAAGTGGCAATAACTTTTGGCAGTTTACCAATGGTGTGAGTTTCAACGGGTTGTTTCGTGCATTTATTATTTTTCCAAGTGACATAAAAACGTCGATGGTTTGTGTTGTAATGTCATATTTTCACATATTGTCTCACAAGCTCTACCATATCCAATCCTGGAATATTCCCAGATGCTACAAATAATTCTCGCATTATCTTTGTTTTTGTATTCGGTAGAGTAATTCTAAAAACGGTTCCTGCAACTATCACATTTTCAACAAGCTTATTTCTCAGTTCCTTTCTTCTGCATGCTACACTTCGTCAATTTGATAGACAGTTTTTACATAAATAACTATTGTAGTACATACCTTTGATGGCAGAAGCATTTATATTATATAATGAAACAAATACATGGACTTTACACTTAAATAGGATTAAGAGAGCTTGGATACATGGGGGATTACTAGGAACTAGCATCATTTTAGCATCTGTTGGCATAGGCGTTCGAATTAATGCCAGTGTGGAACATTTCCAAACTAATCACGCTATATTAGGTGAGTTAAACAGTTATAACTTCACTGGAATTACTTTTATCCTTTCTTTTTGGTCAAGTTTGTGGTAAAAGCTGATCTGTATATGTTCTATGACTTGCTCTTCATCTGTACAAACCTGTTTAGACCAGTAATTTTTTTTAAACACTTGAAATATTGAAAAAAGAACTTTAAGATACAAATAAAATTTGAAATATTACAACTCTCTTCTGTAATATTTTTGTGAGAATCTTATTATGAAAAAAATTGTGAAAGTGAAAATTATTTTGTTGTAGGTTTGGTTTCGTGGATTTTATGTTTCGTACTAGCATTAACGGGAGTTATAGCCCTTAATTCGTCGAAGCTGAAGTATCATGTGCGACCAGTAACGATAAAAACGATTCACTCATGTTTGGGTTTGTCTTGTTATCTTATTGGAATCGCTTCTCTTTTTCTAGGTTTGGACAGCTTTAAAGGACAAATATCCGAAAACGAATTGATAATATTGAAAATTTTAGTTATATTAATTGCTATTTGGAGTGTAATAGGGGCTTTGAAGTCGTTTTTGTACAAAGTTAAGATAATATTATTTACATAATTACACTCAATAAACATTAACAAAAAAATCGAGATTCACATAAGTCCTTTGTTGTACAAATTGGAAAGAAGTCCTCGAATAATATTTTATATTTCTCATACCAGGAAGCTGCGATGTAAACTGCTTCACAAAAGTTCGGAGATTAACAAATTACGATTTTTTATCACCAAGTGTTTATACCAGGTGTCCCAAGTTATCGTTCACAGACAATATCTCGCTTAATTTAAAAGATAATCCAGCACTGTAAATACTGTGCATCAAAATTCCTTCCTAATGACGTATCAGAAACTTTCTTTCACTTGACAGTCCTTTGGCAGCCACCCCTCACTTTCTATTTCCAAATGTCACCAACGACCACGGATACGTCTCGACAAGTTTCGGTAGTGTGCGGACTTGCATTTAGTAGTAGCAGCAAAAAAATAAATAAATGATTTTTTAATAAAATGGAATGGTCGCACGAACTAGTGTTGAAATGTTTATCGGCTTATGAAGAATAGCCGGCCATATGGAACCCTAGGGATCCAGATCACAAAAACCGAAACGTGGTTCACGATACCTGGAAACGAATTGAAACCAAAATGTCTGTGAAGTTTCCAATCGCCGAATTAAAGGAAAAAAAAGGATGGCCTGATGGCTTCTTTCCGAAAGCTCCTACAAAAAATTAAAGCGACAACTAAAACTGGGACTGGATCTGAGGATGTATTCAAACCAAATTGGTTTGCTTTCGACTTTATGTTCCAGTTTTTACATGGTGTTTATATGCCGAAGGTAACAACAGAGCTAGTGAAGTTATTTAGGTAATTGCTGCCTAATGTCCATGGGCCAATTCAATCCTATGACTAGTTTCCGATATACAGGGTATTAAAGTTGAAAAATCTTTGTTTTTCGTGAACACGCAACGTTATTACTAACAAATAAATATGCATTTTTAGATGATAGTACCGTTGATATGTTCTAGTTTATCAATCCTCATATTTCTGTTAGAAACATAGCTGAAGAACTGGGAAAGAGCAAGAGCACGATATAGAGGATTTTGAAGCAACACAAATATCAGCCATTTAAACTACATTTAGTTCAAGGACTGAGACCTACTGATTTCGACAGAAGATTAAAATTCATATTTCTTATCGATGTTATGATTGCCGACAATCCCTTACTATTAAATCAAATATTTTGGAGTGATGAAAGCCACTTCCACAACGATGGTGTAGCTAATGTCCATTATTGGTCGAACGAAAATGCTCACTAGGTTTGTTGAACTCGTTTTCAAACAGTTATGGGGTATAAATGTAAGGTGTGGATTATTCAATGATCATTTGATTGGGCCATACTTTTATTGACAGAGTACAGGTATTTAGAGTTTCTTGAAAACAAATTACCTGAACTTATGGAAGAGAGAAATACAATGATCTGTTAACAGGACGGTGCTCCACCTCATAATGCAGGCATTGTTGCGGAGTATCTCAATCACTCTTTTCACAACAGATGGATAGGTACTTACAGACCTATATAGCTTGGTCTCCCCCCTCGCCCAATCAAACGCCTATGAACTATTTTTTTTGGGAATATCATAAAGAATTATTACATCAAACAAAGCCTGTATATTTAGATGATCTTAAAGAACGCATTCCTGATGCAGGTCGTAGTATTACACCAGCTATGATTCAGGCTGGGTGCACAAGAGCGCTTTTAATACATTTTGAAGCTTGTATGGAATCTGCGGGAAATAATTTTGAATACACACTGTAATTTTTTCATCATTGAGTATGTATTTGTATTTTATTTTAATAAGGGAATTTAGAAATTACAAAATGTTAATTTTTTTGGTGTTAATAATAAAAAAATCAACAAGTATTTTTTTTTAAAGGAGCAGTCCCTTCGCCGGAACCACCTCAGCCCCTTGGGCTTATTGTGGATTCTCCTAATGTTCAGACTACAGCCTATTCAGCCAATCCGTTCCCTGTATTAGCTCATACAGGTTCTTTACTGGTTGGTTGTAGAAGTCTTCTGGAGTCATTTGGGATCTTCCAGTCTTCTAGTTTTTGCCTCCTGTGGTCCAGCGTCTCACAGTTGCAAAATATGTGCAGAGCTGTTTCGGTGTCCTTTTTGCATCTTCTGCATCTAAGGTCTCCGTTATACAGCCATATTTTGTTCAGGTGCTCCTTTGTGGGAAAGTGTCCCGTAAGAAGCTCCGTTATGGTTAGTTTGTTCCTGCTCATTGATAGCAGTTCTTTCGAAACTTTTTCTGGTGGTTCTTTTATGAATCCCTTCCCATGTGTTTGCCTGGACGTATTATTCCAGTGTCTTTTGTGTTGTTCTTTTACCCACTTTTTTAACCATGACCTAGTGGAGCATCTGGGGATGCCCACAGATGGTTCGGGTCCGTTCATTAGTGTTGACGATCCTCCTCTTGCAAGTTCGTCAGCTTTTTCATTGCCAGCGATTCCTTTGTGACCTGGGACCCACTCCTGTGTTACACTGTTCCAAGTCGCCAGTCTTCTAAGTTCTTCGTCGCATTCCCATACCAGCCGAGATGTTACCTTAGAGCTCTGAAGTGCTTTAAGAGCAGCTTGACTGTCACTGCAGATCCTGATCTGCCTGTTTTTGTAGGCTCTCATGTTATTTGCCCTTGCACATGCAAGTATTGCATAAACCTATGCTTGAAATACCGAGGCATATTTACCAAGCGAGACGATTCCTTCATATTTGCTCGACTTGCTGCATATACCCGCTCCGGTGCCGAGCTCATTCCTTGATCCGTCTGTATACCAGATCAGTTCATTCGCTCTGCTGAGTGGTGGTGCGTCCTCTTCCTCAAGCTCCTTTCGATCTTTGATGACAATCTCGAAGTTCTTGCGAAAGATATATCTGGCGGTCATGTGGTCTGTTGGCATTTTAAAGATGTCGTCATCCACGTGCCTAACAAGTATGTTACATCGTTGTATTCTACATAAAGTGACAAGCGAAAATATACAGGGGGTGCCATTTGAAAAAAGAAAGAGGGGGTGGCTGCCAAAGGACTGTCAGGTGAAATAAAGTTTCTGATACGTCATTAGGAAGGAATTTTGATGCCATTCTCAACATTGTTTACAGTATTGGATTATCTTTTAACTTAAGCGAGTTATTGCCTGTAAATGACAACTTGGGACACGGTGTATGTAAGAAAGTGAATGTTTTTTCTTTTATGTAAGCGTTTGTTTGTCCTTGGTGAATAAAACAGTTCATAATTCAAAATATCTATGAACTTGCCTAACTTTTGTGGAACAGCCTTTTTTTGTGAAATAAAGATACTTTTGTTAAACGTTTTTCTTTTTATATACTTTTTTCATCGTCCTCCCTATGCTTTTTACGTTATGCTTTCTTCTTTTTTACACTCTTATATTAAACCGAAGAAGACAGGCCAAGAAATTGGTTTAATAGAAAATCTTACCAGACACGTGGTAGCGTGTTAAGCCAATTTCAAGTTAATAGAATGGCGAACAACACCGTGTGTAATATTACACGAAACATGTCAAATTTGGTATAATTGCTCTCATTTCACATTTATATTTTTGATGGGATCACAATTAACTGACACTAGCTAAGTGTGTTAACTACAATTAAAGGGTTTAATTAATTATAGTGGCTATTTTGCAGTTCGCGCAGGATCGGCTCTAATTATTGTCCATACACCGTGAATACTAGTAAGTTGCTTTTGTTCGTTTGGGGGTTATTTTAGTTTGAGCTACAGAATGGATTGTGTATGAGGTCTGGTGGTCGCGTCTTGTGCAAATGGAATATGAATTACTTATGCTGGAATGGGGGCTCGAGGACAATATGAGCCGCATTAGAGGTAAATAAACTCTAAAAATTAATTACGTATTTACTTAGCTACATTCATTATTTGTTTTTAAGTGACATAAAACATTTTATGAATCTATGCTATTTAAAACTTTGAAAACCGATGATTGATTGATTGATTTTGGACACAATACAATTAAGATTATACTTGGATATACCTACTAACACTGTTAACAATATTTCTGTGATCAGTTGAGATACCTGCAAAGGGCACCCTAATCTCATTGCAAGGAGATGCAGTTCAAAGTTGCCTCATGCATGTATGTATGTATGTATGTATGATGGGGTGACATTCACTGAGACCTAAAAGATCTATTGTGCCCTCTAACTACTACTTAGTTTCTGAGGATTAGTTATTTATAGGTTTAATCACTATTATTATCCAGTTAATACTCCCAAAAATTTTTTCCTCAGAGAATTGATTTTTGGTGACTAGGTAGTAGTTACTGTTGGGTTAATCTAGTGTATTAATTACCTCAAGTTGACTGTTCTTAATAACGATAAATAAAGCCATTTTTATTGTCATAATTAAACATTTGTACGTATTAGTTTTTATACTCTAACTATTGTCAGTGTAATGACCATAAAATAAAGCAATGTTGTCAGATATATTTTCTAAAATTGTTAGGCTCGCTACACAAATGTGACTCTTTCTTCAGTAAACTGTTAGTTCGTGATGTTATAAGAAAGCTAAGTTGGAAATATTTTTAAAAAAATACATAATGTAAATTTATTAGTGAACAAGTCGCTTGAAATTACTGAAAAAAGAAAAATTAATCAAAACCAGTTTTTATATGTTACTATATTTAAGAAAATTTTGAAGAGTTGGCAACGTAGTTGCACGTGCAGTCAAGACTTCGAAACAACCAATCATCAACTGCAGTATTCATCGTAATATAATGATATAACCGATGTATACCCCCTTGGACTACTTTCTCAGAAAAAATTCTACGGTCTTGAGGGTGTTCGGGGGGGTTGTGTTGTGGTTCGGCTTATAATTCATTAGTATCATTCAGTGTCGGGTGTGAATTTTGTTTTGAAGAAATATTTAATATAATATCTATTTCTTAGTTGAGTGAGTTTAGTGAATTGTTATAGGTATTTATAGGAAAGTGTAGGTGATCTAGTGTAGAAAGGTATCATTAATATAAAACCTTTTTGATGGTGTAGTGGTTAGGTCGCGTCAGTGAATTGATATTAATATAATATTCATTTGTTCTAAGACGTTAGGGTAAGTTTTATAATATAATGAATTAGAATGGCATTTTGGAGACCATTTGAAACAACAGTCCAAGATGATGCGCGGGATTATTGAATTGTGGATTTAAATATAAGAAGTTAGATAATCGAATGGTAATAATGGAATCTCGGCGTATCGCTGAACTTAGACAGGAGTATTTGCGAAAAAAAAAGGTACCGTGATTCAAATATAACTATAATTTATTTAGACGAAACTTGGTTTGATACGCATGATGTTGTCAAGTGTTTATTCATTTATTTGTTATTCAAACAATCCTTACGGTTTTATTACATGAATAAATATATAAAATAAAATACATTTTAACTTAATATGTAAGAAAATAGTAGTAATGGTAATTATATTATAATTAAAACTGTATGAGGATATACACCCACCTTTAAAATATGGTGGGGTTGACGATACAAGAAACTGTTCTTTAGATACTCCGTGTTCTAGAGGAAAGCGCTTTATTATTGTATCACAAATTTTATGAATTTTGCATGCAGGTTAATTTTTTTCATTCAAATTGATATAGTAGATTAACATTATTTCACAATATTGGAATTTATAAAAAATTTATATGCACGCCATTGGGCGGCTTTTTCCTTCAAAGGGATTAAAAATATGTGTTATGACATTAACTTTGGAAGAAATATACCCTTTACAACAAAATTCTTAATAATGTATGTTCAGCTGGCCTTCAGGTGGTTTTGATTCAAGATATACTCTTCCCATCTTTTTAAGAATATTTGTATATTTATAAAATACTTCAAATAAACAATACAAAAATAATAAGCAATATCCTCCATAGATCCTAGATGATCAGCTCTGAAGGACCCAATGATAGTTCCGCCAGACTTTTTGATTTATAGGTAGGTAATAAAATAAGTTCAATCGTAAAAATAAAATTTCTTATCAAAAATCGGATAAAGATAAACTACACCAGTAAAACTTAACACCTTATAAAAGTAAGGTGTTACTAAATTTTATTTTATACAATTTTCAAAATAAATTTTTTTATAAAATGATTACAAAATCTGAAGTTAAAATAAGTCACAGGCTTTTGTGGTTTACTAATACTATTTTTCACCAATTGGTAGCCATAACATTCGGTTATATATGTTATACTTTAGTAAATAATGGTTTAACTACCAGAAGACTCATTCACTATTTGTGTAGCGCCGGTGCTGTAAGTAGATACATTTTTTTTAAATTTGTCTTCATATTTAGAGATGCTTATGACAGTTAATCGCTTTAACGGTGCATGTGAAGCTTGTCCAAAATCAATTTCAAAAGCTGAAACACGTGTTCGTCGTACTTTACGGAATTTTTAATCGGCGATTGAGAATTTCAAATTTGAAGATAAATTATTTAGATACTTAGGAATACCTTTAACAAATAATGGAAGCAAGGATCCGGAAATAAGGCAAACTAAAATAATGAAAAGAAAACTACTATAAAAGAAATGATTAAGATCACCAAAATAAAAATGTGTCAAACTATTATTAGACCAGTAGTGATGCATGCCGCAGAAACCATTACAATGACAAAAAAAAGGGAAGATTTAAAAATTGCTGGAAGAAAAATATTAGGACCAGTAAAACCAAAGAATACAACAACTAACAAGAAGCGAAACCCGACGCAAACGCTTTGACGTTTTGATAACAAAAATGTATGATATTTAGAGACCGACGTTGACAGATAACGACTAAAACCTTCACTGATATTGGTGTCACATCTGACCCTGCTCTTTCATTTAACAAACATATGGATTTTTTTTATTTTTTTTGTACCTCGAATAGAGTCTAGAAATCCTATTACTTTTTATTTAAATGTAAGTCGAACCAACATTCAGAAGAATTCTCCGCTTCATTCCATTTGTAATTTAATCAACTCAATGAATTGTGAATTGGATCTATTTTCTTGTTCTGTGTCATATTATATTAAGTCACATATCCTTGTGTGTATGTATGTAAGTATGGGTGACATTCACTGAGACCTAAAAGATCTATTGTACCCCCTTACTTCTACTTACTTCCTGGGGAACGTCTCAGGGACTAGTAGCTCCTTTAGCCCTATTTCTATCAGGAATTTTAGGATATCTGCAGGTTTCAACTGAGGTAAATATCCCTCTTCTATCCAAGAATCTCCTAGGTGCTGTGCTCTAGGATTGCAAGTATGTGGATGGAGGTTTCTTTTTCCATGCCACATAATCTCCATTAATCTTCGTCCACTATTTTGAGCTTTTTCAGGTGCCCGTTCAGGTGGCGATGTCCCGTTAGGATCCCTATTAAAACTGTTAGGTGCAGTTTTACTTTGACTTATGCATTCATTCGATCTTAACGGGTTGTATTCACTCATCAGACGCTTTGATTGCTTAAGCTCTACTAGATCTTTCCAATGGTCAGATCTTCTTTTTGGAAAAATTTCATCTAGATACCTTCTAACATCTGCAGCATAATGTGGAGGTGCACCATCCAGTTGAAACCATAAACTTTCATCAAAACCTCCAGGATTACGTCAGCTGGGAAACAAATTACGTAAAGTAGGTACTAGATACCCCCTTAAAAATTCAAGATACGTTGCCTCGTTTAAATTACATTCGATAAAGTAGGGTCCGATGATTCGATTTCTTACAGTTCCAGCCCAAACATTTACCTTTTGCGGGTATTGTGTATGATACTCACGCATCCAGTGGGGGTTTTTCTTTTGCCCAGTATCTACAATTCTGACGGTTAACCTCGCCATTTAACGTGAAAGTGACCTCATTAGAAAAAATAATGTTTTGTATCAAGAGAGGGTCTCGGTGACATGTACCCATCATTTTTTCGCAAAATGGATTCTTCTATCGGGATCATTTTCGTTTAATTTCTGCACAAGTTTGATTTTATAAGGATGCCATTTTTCAAGCTTGAATAGGTTTTGTACCGTTGTTTTGCTAACACCGATATTGCGACTAACTGTATCAGCATTTGCAGAGGGACAACCTGATTTACGTGCATTTTCAACCGTACCAGTTTCTTCAAATTTCTTTTCAATCTTACTGACTGTTGAACGCGTTATAGGTCTTTCTGGATATTTATATCATTAAACAAATTGCACACTTCCATCTGAATTCGCGATCTGTCTCCATACCCAATCATCGTAAGTATTTCAATTTTTTGTTTTACACTTAACTCCATTTCTATTTCAAATTAAATCTAAACAATAATTAAAACATTCACGAATACCAAAAATATTGTAGTACTAAACTGTCACTGAACATAAATTACTAAACAAATATTGACATTTCACAAAAAACTAGAGGACTATGTTTTTTTTAAATTGATAAGAAATAATTTCTTTCATATTCTGTCTGTTAGACCACAAGTACCAAGCATGTTTGGAAACAGCTCATTTTTATTAATCTAAAAATGTAACAAACTAAAGGGTGTTACATTTAAACCAATTTCCACTAGCGAGAAATATTTTTGATAATATTGTCAATTTAACTAATAAAGAATGTTACGCGTTACTTTATGAGCACACACAAAACTATTGTATTTTTGTCCATCCTGTACCAATTGGAATCAACATGTGATACATTTTTGGAATCAGCTCAGCTAGAGTAATCCGAAAATTGAGACAAAATGGGGGTGTTCCATTTAAAAAAAATGACGGTTACGTCGTTACTCGAAAGTAATTCACCCTGTATATAAGATTATTATTTTAAAATACGGTAAATTAAAATCAAAAATCGACGAATTTCAGGATTATTTCTTAAAATGGTCTGTTTAGCTAAAAATTAATTTGTTCCATACTTTACGGACACAGTGTATATGCAGTTCTATGTTAATAGATACTATGTGTTCTATTACTTGCTCTTGACATGTTCAGACCTGTTTTGACCAGTAATTGATATCTGAATATCAAGCAAAAATATTTAAAATTGGAACCTCTTTATGAAGAAACGATGTTATGTCAAAGCTGAGAACAGGAAGATGAGACGGTAGAGAATATCCTCTCTCCATCATCCACTCGTAGATCCATATTCGGTGAGTTTTGGTTATTCCATAATAAGAAAAGTTTCTTTTTTGGGTACGTCATGAACAAGAACAATATAGTTGGAATATGTATGGAGAGCTGGAAACGAAGCTGTAGTCACAAGAAGAAAATAAGATTAAGGAATACTTGATGGCAAGAGGTGAATGACGACTTTAAAGTATAACTGCCTAACTGGAAAAACAAAAACAAAAGACCGAGAGTCCTGGCAGGCAGTAAAATGATTTTTTAAAGTTAAAACCACTATCTCTGTTAATTTTCATTTTACCAAAAAAATCAATCTCTTCTTATTATTATGTTATTTTGTATCTCTTCCAGAGCAGAACTAAACAAACTGATATGAATAGTATATCGAATAATAGACAGCTGGGATTAAAAAATTAACAATATATAAAATAATGGTAAAATAATTCTTTTCAGTACATTCCTTTGATGGCAGAAGGATTTATGTTATATAACGAAACGAATACATGGACTTTACACTTAAATAGGATTAAGAGAGCTTGGATACATGGGGGATTACTAACGGTTAGCATTATTTGCGTTACTACCGGTATAAGCGTGCAAATTAATGCCAGAGATCTCCATTTCCAAACCAATCATTCTAAACTGGGTAAGTAAAATTAGTTTACGTTTTGATTGAGAATAGTTGGAAATACCAACTTCCAATCAAGCGGAAGATGAGAAATTGAAACCTCCTTGATAAGAATGAGGAGAATATTCTATGGAGGTTGGGATGGTGCAGCTCTAAGCGATGTTTTTGGTCTTCTTACGTATCAATAAGATTCTATTTAGTTCTTGGCTACCTTCAAAGTAGAGGGGTTAAGGGGAAAAGGAATAAAGAGAAGGGATATCGATAGATCAATATGTTTTCTCCGAATGACTATTACGACATCCAAACGGCATCTCAACTATTTTTTTTCCTCCAAAGTCAAAATATTTTTGTTTTAGGTTTGGTATCGTGGATTTTAAGCTTTATACTAGCACTGACAGGAGTAATAGCACTTTATTCGCCGAAATTTAGACAATATTTCCGACCAGTTTATCTAAAAACAATTCACCTTTGCTTGGGATTGTCTTGTTATATAATTGGAATTGCTGCTCTAATTTTAGCACTCGATAAATCAGGATTTAGCGGTAACATATCCGAAAATGAATTGATAGTGATAAAAGTTTTAGTTATACTAATTGCAATTTGGAGTGTTATAGGGGCTTTAAAGTCGCTGTTTGAAAATGTGAGGACTATATTGTTCACATAATTGTTCGTTTTGTTATAAAATATACCATTTCGGCTTTTATTTTTTGTACATTTTTTGTACTGTCACTTTCCTTTTAGTATATTTTTAAAATAAAACAGATAACTGAAAAGCAATGAAAAAAAGGAAAACTTTTATGACATTTTCAAACCTAGAGAAAGCTTTTAATGCAGCTTCAAGAAATAAATTTTGGAAAATACTTAGGTACGGACAGAGGAATAAATGGTAAAATTATAAGATTAACACAGAACAATGAAAACGCAATTATAAAAAACACTACAAATATAGGGCTACGACAGGGAGGCAGCTTGAGCCCGCTACTGTTTATAACATTCATGGACGAAATAATAAAGAAATGTAAGCCTCTAACAAAAAATTATTGTGTAGAACACTTACAATTACAAAAAGTAAATATAACGGAAGGCGAATTTGCAGTTGATGCCGTATTACTGGCTGGAAGTGAAAAATAATTGTAAATAAACAAATGGTATGGAGATAAACAAGAATAAAGCAAAGGTATAGTATAGTATCTAAGGAACAGTTTTTTGTATCGTCAACCCAACCATACTTGACAACATCATGCGTATCAAACAAAGTTTCGTCTATATTAATTATAGTTATATTTGAATCACGGTACTCTTTTTTTTTTCGCAAATACTCCTGTCTAAGTTCAGCGATACGACGAGATTCCAATATTACCATTCGATTATCTAAATTCTTATATTTAAATCCACAATCCAATAATATCGCGCATCAACTTGGACTGTCATTTCAAATGGTCTCCAAAATGCCATTCTAATTCATTATATTATAAAACTCACCCTAATGTCTACGAACAAATGAATATTATATTAATATCAATTCACTGACGCGACCTAACCACTACACCATCAAAAAGGTATTATATTGATGATACCTTTTTACACTAGATCACCTACCCTTTCCTATAAATACCTATAACAATTCACTAAACTCACTCAACCAAGAAATAGATATTATATTAAATATTTCTTTAAAACAAAATTCACACCCGACACTGAATGATACTAATGGATTATAAGCCGAACCACAACACAACCCCCCCGAACACCCTCAAGACCGTAGAATTTTTTCTGAGAAAATAGTCAAAGGGAGTATACTTTGGTTTTTTCGTTATATTACGATAAATACTGTAGTTGATGATTGGATTTTTCGGAAGTCTTGAGTGCACCTGCATCTACGTTGCCAACTGTTCAAAATTTTCTTAAATATAGTAACATAATAATATATAAAGTGGTTTTAATTAATTTTTCTTTTTTCATCAATTTCAAGCGACTTATTTTAATGTTTACTAATAAATTTATATTATGTATTTTTTAAAAAATATTTCCAAACTAGCTTTCTTATAACATCACGAACTAACAGTTTACTGAAGTAGGTAAGGGAAACATTTGTGTAGCGAACCTAACAGTTTTAGAAAATATATCTGACAACATTGCTTTATTTTATGGTCATTACACTGACAATAGTTAGACTATAATAATGATAGTAGGAAAGTACAGAGAAAACTTAACCAATTACATCGATGGAGGAAATTGTTTCCAATATTTAGAGGTAACATTGGACGAGAGAGGGACACAAGACGCCGATATCAACAATAGAAAACGTATAAACCAAGATTTAGCTAACGCCTCGGCAGATAACAATATTATCCTGAGGTGGGTTAAAGGGCACGACAGAAGTAAAGGAAATCGCATTGCCGATTCTTTAGCCAGGGAAGCGGCTGGATTAAAAATTTTAGGACCCAGTACCAAGGACGAAAAACTGTTTATTATAGTCGAGTCTGCAAGTTGATAGCCAAGGCTAGCAAGCAGGCGAGCTGCATATTACATTTTTTCGTCGACCTTGAACGTGTTGTATTGTTTTTCATATATAAAGCGTGATTTCTGGGGGAGTAAATCCAACGTGGCCGTAGCTGCCAATTCCCGCAGCTCCGGAGGAATGTTACTGATTTCCATATCGCTGTCACTACCCATTCTTGATTATTATGAACACTAATATTCACTCCACGATGTTATTAACAAGAAAAATTTAGTTAATTTCGTTGACAACACAAAATGACAGTTATTGTCACAGGTAACCAGAGTAACCACAGCGGACGAAAAGTAAAGTGTCAAAAATAGACCATTTTGCATCCGGAAATAAGTACGTAAAATGTCATTTTTTGTATAGGTCGATTAAAAAATATATTTTCCATAAAATTTACTGCTACGATTTTATCCACGACGAAATTTAGAGTTTTTTAGGCATCCCTGTATATATTGTTCCATTTGCTTTTTTTATAAGAATTGTGTCAACACATTTTATACGGATTATAAAAAGTAGATAATAAAAATATCACATTTATTACGTATCAACTAATTTCCACAAAAATTCTTATCTATTAGTCATATTTTAATACCTATCCACGAAAATCTTTTTGATAATAAATATGTTTGGCGCATAAACTTTTAACAATAAAAAATTTTCTGACGACACAAATTTATAATCTTTTATGAATTTGTTTAGACAGAGACGATCTAAGCTTGTTGATTCCATAATTTGCTTATATCGGTTTCATACTTATAATGAACTGACTAGAACAATAAAATAATATTTATGGCATAGTTTTCATAGTTAAAAAGCAGATGAATTACGTTCCGTACTTAATAACAAATTTTTTTGAATTATTCACTGTAGCCTAATCAAAGTACACATAAATCCTCACAAAAAATACAAAAAACTTGAAAATTTAAAATTGGGTATTTAAAAGGGTTGTGTTTAACATGAGAAAAAGTTTACGATGTTAGGCATGCAATTTTCCGAAAAATCGTCGAGTGAACATTTTCGTTTTTTCGCTCTAATTGTTTAAATAATAAATATACAGAGAAACTTCCAAATCAAAATTTGTAGCTGATGCATTTATATACGAATTTTGTCTAAAAAGTCTGTTGCTTGAGGTCATTAAGTAGCTGTGTGTGAGTTTGGTGTGACCTATTCGAAGTCTACGTAGTATTGATACTTCTTGTCTAGAGAGTCCAGAGGGGTCAGTATACAGAGGTGTGTTGAGAATAGACTGTATAGATAGTAGGGAAGTCTTGGTGGAGCTCCAGTGAGTTTGCCACATATATCTAACGATTCTTTTTGCTTCTGCCTTAACATCCTTGCAAATTTGGATATGAGCAGTAATTGTGGCAGTTGTTGACGCTGTCTTGGCATGCTGATCGGCTAGTTCATTTCCAGGTATACCAATGTGTGAGGGTATCCATATGATGGTGACTGTGGTGTTTAGGGAATGAATATGGTTAGGATTGTTTTATGATTAATAATCAATTAGTAATTGACACTATTCAAAATAAATCCTTCAAAAATTAATATTTTACGGTTATTTTGTGAATTCCTTTGGCAGTGAGAAAAAGTAAACATTCACGCATCCATAGAGATGCAGAAATGTCAAGTTTTTTCGACAGTTATACAAAAATATCATTTTTAATTTCTGTTGTTTTGAAACAAATTTTTTTATCTCGAAATAAAATACAATATACTGTGTGATCTCTTGTTTTAATTACAATTTGACAATTCCTTCGTATCTACCGAATGTTTATCCAAGTTATGTTGGGTTCATGACTAATTATGTTGTTGGTGGTTAGAAATTTTACTAGTAAGTTTGTAGTTGCTATTTTTGCGTTAATTTGTAAGTACGTAAAAAATTATTTTTCTTACTTCTTTCCAAGATTTATTGTTTTGAATTTTATAAAGACAAGCATTCAAAAACCACACAATTTGAAAAAAAAACAGTTTTTAGTACGATCATTAGAGGTCGCGAAGACGAAAGCCAAAGTTTACAAGGTATTAAAAGAATACTATAAGGAATATTGAGTTTGTAAGTGATTCGTTAGGATATTGAATCTAATCTGTAAACTAATTAATTTTTTCATTTTCGTTGTACCGCTGAAGGTTTACAAAAGGGGCAATTATTCGAGCCCGCGCAATGAAACTGTAGACGTCATAGTGAGGTTAAATGACCTAAAAATCAATCAGAAACTTAAAATTTTTCAGCCCGGGACTAGAGATTCTCGGACGGATAACATATACCTTGTACTGATGAGGCGCAAATACGCCGAAACCGATCTACAAGTTGTGTTGTCCCTTCTAATTGCAAACCAGAATAATTGGTTTCAAAATATCTTGTAGATATTCCAGCCCCGTTTGACTTTGAAGTGTAATTCAATATCCGTCGGTGCATATAGCACGGGAAGTAGTTGTTGCTTTTCAGTTAAACGGTCACTGTTTTTAAAAAATATCATTTTTCAAAACTGTATGAAGCGTTGGAATAAAAATAATTATTCTTCTCTGCAACTTAAAATTCCTTGAAGTATTCTGCCAGTGTCTAGCGAACTTTGACTTTTGTTTTCTCGGCTGAAGATCTTAGTTGTCGCATTCTGTCCATCTCCATAGCCGCGTGGTATAGAGGTTGGGCTGCGAAAATTATGAATTGTAGACGTATGGTTCGAATCCTGGACACGGTGATACTTTTTTTTAATTTGTTGTATTGTGACCTTTGTAAAATTTTATTTTTCGGATATAAGCAAATATAAAGGATTTACAATGAATATGACATTTGCAGCTTGTCTCTGTCATTATATCATGAAAGTTTTCAAAATCAATTGCAACATTCACACTCACAACACTAAAAAAAATTAATAAACCATGTTCTTGAAGCAAACTAAAAAGTGAAAAATAATTTTTCTTGCGACTAAATACAAGGTGCGCGTTCGACAGATCTATAAAAATGTAGAAAGTAGCTATCAATAAAAAAACATATCAAACCATTCACACGAATGATAATCCGCCACAAGCTTTTAGTTGCAAGAAAAAATTATTTTTCACTTTTTAGTTCGTTTTCAAACCGTAGTTTATAAAAAATTTCAAATTTCATTTATTATATTTTTATCAGTTATCATTTATTAAAGCCGACTCTTCACATTGTTTGAATAATATTTTTATCAAGATAACATTAATAAATGTTCTAATATATTATCAAAGTTTTATTGATTATTTACAAAACGTACCTACTTCACTACTAGTAAAATGACGACGGCAACGTCAAAAGAAAGATTTTTCCATGTATCCGAAATTCTATTTCAACAAATTCTAGCAGTTTTCGTGTTACTTATACTATGGGAACTATTTAAATCGACCACTTACGGTATCAACCAGAAAATTACATGGCATATTGTATTGTGTGTGTTAGGTGTAAGTATTAATTTTTATTATTCTCACTTATATTTATAAAGGTCGGCACCACTAGTAGAAGGCTTCGAGACCTCTACACCTCAGCCTTTATGCTTTTTGTGCTCTTGGTTGTTCCGTTTATGTGAAGAGGCCAGTAGTGCTTATCAGGCTCAACGGTCTTTTCACTGGGTCCTTCTTGAAGAAATCCTCCCTTGGAAGTTCTAGTCCTAGGAGTCTATATCTCCAATGAGACATTGCTTCACAATCGAATATAATGTGTGAGGCTGTTTCCTCCATCTCCATGCACAACCGACAGGTAGTTTCATCCCTATATAATATATTATGCCAATTGAGTGCATGTTTTTCCCTAGGATACAGTGACCACCAAGTAATTCTGGAGGTTTAATATTTAGTCAGCGACTCCTAGGATTTTTTGACAAGGAGTTTGCTGTGTTCCTGCTTTGGCACGTGGCTCCAGTACGTCTGCTGTTTAATTTTAATGCACCGAGATGTACAACCACATGCAACAGTTTTTGATAAGAAAACTCATTCGTTTTTTAGCTTTTATCATTTATTGCCACATTGTTGAAGACGGTTAGCTCATTATATCGAAACAATCGTTCGAAGGTCAACCGTTTATGAGGTTATACTAACAAAAAAAACACGTGCTGGTATAGGCTGTTATTAGACGGGAACATAACTTACCGGTAAATTAGAACATGTAAGTACATTCTGTAGGGAAATGAGCCGTGTCTTCTTTATCTCTCGAGCCACGCGACTGGTTTTGAGTGTCCAAAACCGATATTTACGTATGTGGAAATCAAGGAAGGAGTCTGACCAAGAAGGGTAGATAATCCGACATGTAATTTCGCCGCTAAGAAGTGCAGGTAGGTCGAGTCATAGAATAACTCTTACCTTAATAAAATACGAAGGTGGTTTGGTGGGGGTAGGTTTGGTTGGGTTATTATTGAAAATTATTATAATTTATTCTTCAAAAATTGACTAAAAATACGAAGGTGGTTTGGTAGGGGTAGGTTTGGTTGGGTTATTATTGAAAATTATTATAATTTACTTTACAAAAATATATCTTATTATAAATGTCGGTGATTTAATAAATAACTGTATTTCATAAATCACGTACTTCAGTCGGTTAGCGACCAAAATACACACAGGATTAAAACAACAGCAAACCCCAAATTAAAAGTCTCTTCTTATGACAATTTACACGCACCTTCGGTTCGTTTGGAAACGTTTTTATGACCATACCTCTTATAACGTCAGACTAAGGCGTTTTCAACATTCACATTTCGAAATAAAACCAAAATACATAATAGAGTTGTTAGTTTTTCTGAATATTATTGTTGTTGCATAAATTACTATTATCATTTTTGCACTTAAATGCTTTTTATTACAGCTAGCATTATGCATGGCCGAAGGTGTTCAGATATTTAGAAAAGAGAGCATAGTGAGTTTCGGACACTCCAGAGAACAAAAAAGAACTGCTCATCTGGTGATCATGGGAGTGGGATTTGTATGCATCTCAATTGGAATTTCGTTGAATATAAGTCGACTTGAAAATCATTTCACCACAACTCACGGAATATTAGGTAAGCTACTATAAGGCCACAATTATACTTCTGAGTGTCTAGGGTTAGTCGAGTTAACTTATAATTGTTTCACCTTGTTTTGAAAATTGCCGTTTATACTCGATCTAGACAATTCAGAAAAATCTCCTGACAGCCACTGTATGCGACAGATTCGTGGCATGCCACTTTTAGCACTTGTTGCACCATCGCAGTATAAATAATTTTTTTTAAGAAAAAAAATATTTCATTAGAAAAATAGTCTCAACAAACACCTGGATGTTATTTACAGACTTGTAGGTCCACCGCTGTATAACGTAATGGGGTATTAAACCGAATATTTTAAGAGAAAACTTGAAATTAAGAACACCTAAATGTCTGCAACTATCACTACAGATACGTCACAAACCTAAAGATGAAGTTAGCCACATTGTTTCATGAACCAATAGCCAGTTACAAAAAGGCGATTCGAATTTGAAGTTTGAAAAACTGTCAAAGTCTATAATATAATATATGAGTGTTTTGGTTTTGCCTACAGTTTATTCGAGGTTGACGTTTAAATATTATAAAAACATTGTGTTAATATGTTTTTAGTTAGTTTTACTCCAAAATTTTTCAAGTAAGAATAATGTCATATAAATCTTGTTTTGTATCATACTTCACGAGTACCACAGTTACAACGCCTCGTTAAAAGTTTGTAACTATGCCTGCAGTAAAAGTTAAACTATGGTTTGAGGCTGCTAAAAAATATATAAACAGACTACAACTAGTTACTATTGCTGTGAAAATAATTTTGATGTATTATATGTGTGTGTATTTGCATGTACGAACCCAGTCAATCTAATAATTAACGAAAAATATCCAATACTAACAAAAATACAAACGAAAATATAATGGTAAAAGTAGAATTATATAAAATAATATAATAGCCGTAAAAACTTTATAAATCGGAAGTAAATTTAAACAACTCCTAAGTCATTCACGCAATACAACATAAGCATAACCCAAACTTCATCACGATTTTAAAAAAGAAGACGACAGAGTTGTGGTCCTACGTCAACCCTTAAGTAGCTAACTTCTCTTTTAGGGTATGTACGTCACAGCATAAATGGCGAACTATTTGAATCATCCAAAAGTGGAGTTTGGCAGAATAATATAATAAATAGTATATTACACTCCAAGGGCCGAAAGTTGAATTTTCGGCCCTGCGCGTCATGATGCTCCGAGGCGAAGCCGAGGGCATCATGACGCGCAGGGCCGAAATTCGCCGAGGGCATCATGACGCGCAGGACCGAGATTTCAACTTTCGGCCCGTGGAGTGTATACTATTTTTCTTCATAGCCGGTCGGAAGCGAGTGCCGCTGGTCGTAGTTACGAGTATAAATACGCATGAGAAACTCTTTCCCCCCGCTGTTATAGAGAAAACGCGTGTACTTTTCACAGGGAGTAAATGTTGAACTTTCGTCCCTGCTATGAGGGACGAAAGTGCGTACTTTCGACCGAGGTATGGAGAACAATTATATGTAAGGTAGTCTCAAAAATGGGAAGTAGACGAAAAAATCTATTACCAAGTTTATTTAATCATATACCACCCATTTATTTAAAAAAATTACCTATTCATGTTTAATTAAAAATAAACAATATTCAGAACCTAATCATAATCAATAATCAACAAAAAAATGGCAAAACGGGATAAGTATGTAAATAAAAACAGAAACAGAACCTTTGTAGCCGTTTCTATTTCTATCAGCCGAATATTCACACGGAATTACTCGAAAGTCTCCGAATAGACATACGGAGTGGCCTTACAAGAAATTTCCTTTCTATTCTGTTACAGAGTTCACGCGCTGTATACCTAAATTACTTAACAATTGTCACGTACCATGCGAAACCTATTGCTTGTCGTATAAATGCTGCCTTAAACACCGAAGTGAAATGGTACATGATACTATAAGGGAGAGAAATGCGTTATTTTGGCAGAGGTGCGATTTGAAGCCCAAGGGCTACAATGCACCGAGGACAAAATAGCATCTCTCCCGAATGGTATATACTATTTTTTCCACGGTCGGGAGTAGAAATCAGTTTCTATGACATCAAAATTAAAACAGAAGTAGTCGATTATTCACAAGGGAGTTTACATTATGGAGAACGTTTTTCATCATACTCCCTTGGGAATAATCGACTACTTCTGTTTTAATTTTAATGTCATAGAAACTGATTTCTACTCCCGACCGTGGAAAAATAAATATACGAACGAAATTTGTTTAAATAAGGCAATAAAGGATTAAATCCCAAGACCCGTTTAACCTCGGATACATTTTTGTCCTTCTTATTGTTTTTCGTTTTTGTCGATTAAATTTACGATTTATTGTTACAAATTATTGAATTTTATTATCATTAAAATTATTTGTTGGTGGTTTCAAGTTATTCAGGAAATAATCTAACCGTACACCACTCGACCTAAAAATATAAAACTGTCGAAGTATTTTTTGC
This sequence comes from Lochmaea capreae, assembly GCA_949126875.1. Classification (NCBI taxonomy): domain Eukaryota; kingdom Metazoa; phylum Arthropoda; class Insecta; order Coleoptera; family Chrysomelidae; genus Lochmaea; species Lochmaea capreae. Next base: position 29,979,988 of record OX421401.1, on the reverse strand, counting down.
ATGATTTTGCTTTTTGCCAAGTAGTTTCATGCATAAAAAATTGATAAAAACCCGAGACCGCTTCGACAGTTTAATCAATTAAATTCATAGGTTTTGGGATATAATATATGATTATTATTTTTGTTTTAAGGTTTAACAACGTGGATTCTCGCTACAATTGCAGCACTAGGTGGACTAACAGTTTTCTTTTTCCCAAATACTTTCAATCCAAGAGTTGTTAAGCTACTCCATATTTTTCTTGGAATCAGTGCGTATGTAATTGGAATAGCCACGCTTTGTCTAGGATTGAAAAATCATTTATTGTATCAATCTCAAAGAGGTTGGATAGCGATGATTGTTTTGTTGGTCGTTTACGCTACCTACAGTTTGATTGGTCCGTGTGTTTCAATTTTCAATTATTTGATGAGTAGATAAAAATAATTTGAAGTAGTTTGTTATTGTTTACGTAAATTTTAATTTATTTTAAATGTACCTTATTTAATAAACATTAAGTATATAGTTAAAGCTGTCTACAAAACTATTTACCCTGGCTAACCATAATAGAGTTTCTCTTGAGTAGGTCCCGGGGCACAAAAGGGCATTGTAAGAAATGAAAAGGCAGACATCCTAGCAAAGCAAGGGTCTGAGACTGCTTTCACTGGTTCTAAACCAGTATTTGGGATATTTAAAACTGCTGCACGTGGTTGTATATCTCGGTGGACTCTAACTAAATATTAGTCGTACTGGAGACACGCGATAAAAAAAGGAACACAGCAAACTCCTAGTCAAAAACCCCTCGGAGACGCTGACTAATGAAATATTAAACCTTAGCAAGTGCCAGATAAGGATAGTGACGGGTTTACTCACCGGTCACTGCACCCTAAGTAAGGGAGGAATCTATCTGTCGGTTGTGCATGGAAGAGGAGGAAACAATCTCTCACATTATCTTCGATTATAAAGCATTATCTCATTGGAGATATAGACTCCTATGACTAGAACATCCAAGAGAGGATTCCTCCAGGAAGGACCTAGTGAAAAGTTAAGCCTGATAAGGGCTACTGGTCTCTTCACATAAACGGCACAACCAAGAGCACAAAAAGCCTAAAGGCTGAGGTGATGAGGACTCTAAGCCTCTGACTGGTGGTGCTGAACCAATAAATATAGTTAAAGCAGACTTTAATATGGACACACTGAGGTAAAATCTGCACAAAATGGGCAAAGCTAGCTTTTTTTTATTGTTTATTTAACGTCGGTCTATTTCTGCGACTGAGGCTAATCACCGACGCCGGGAGCACTCTACCCCTGACCGGAAATTTTGCCGAACCCACTGGTGTTCCAACCAGTGGTAGGGTTCTTTATCGAGCCCAACATCCATGGACTCGGGACCTCGGTTTTACGTCTCCTCCGAAAGACGGCATACCTACATTATACCTCGTGCTCATTGGTATAATGCCTGCGAGCTATGATATGCTACTCCGCTGCAGGCTGTACGGGCTATTTACACGACGGTCTTCCCCAGTGGGACACTGCTTCACTGTAATTATCGCATCAGATGCTTTCCACTACAGTGCTGGGCCGACGCCCCAAAGCTAGCTTCTGTGAGAACATACGAAGACACGATGCTTCTGAAAGGAAAGTAGATAACATGGGTGTTTAGTCCCAATCAAAGATTCATTACTTTTTTTGTTCCTTAAACTGGAAGCACTTCGTACTTAGCGCGAGTGCGATGGAGGGGAAGAAAAAGTGTGGGAAACGGAATTGGAATATACACGATATACGTTGCTTCTGTGTAAAGAATAGTTCAGGTTTTTTAATTGACCTCCCCGAATAGACAAAAGGCAGAGAGTCGGTACCGACAAGAAGATCCAGCTCCATAAGAAAAAAGAGGTAAGTGCTAATCTGCTTCCTGGTTGTCAGTTATTTAATATCTCATCATCAAGATTAAGTCTAAATACAGTCCACTTAATTTCCGCCCAAACAATAGGAAATGGTACCAAGATTTAGTTCAAGCGCCTGGGCTGTTGAGCACAACAAAATTCTAAAAGAGCACTTTTTTCATTTACCCCGTAGGTAAGTCGTTATCAACAATATATTAACATCAGGTTGCTGGGGAAATAAATTATAGAAATTTAATACTTGGCTTTTATAAGACAGATGTAATACTTGACAACGGAATAAACGATAATTATTTGTGTAACAATTTCGTGAAAGTGTGTTTTAAATGAAAGTCTGTAGCAGATTGATGATGAAATTCCGAAAGAAGTTCTGGACATTGCTAAAGATTGCCGGATAAATCACGGCAAACATATGAGAAGGAATATAAGCTCTTCATGGACTGGTGTTCATAAAAGAAAGTTGTTTTTATAGTATGTAAGTACTCACAGCACTACTGCGGTAAAGTGGCACTAACCTCACTTAAATCAGTGCGGTAAGTAGTTACTTACCGTACGCTTGTAGTTTCAAGTTCAAGCAGACTGATAATGGAAACTTTTCAATGTGGCTTCCAAGAAGTTACAGTTTTTTTAAACACATTCCGAAGAAACAGGTACCAGGTTATAAAAAGCAAAAGTTTTGGACTTGGACACTGCAAGAAAATAGGAAAGGGTTTAAGATATATAATCGTGAATACAGGAGAATAAGACGGCTTTGCTGAAGAAGCAGGTTTAGGTTTTAAAAATAACCGGCAACTATTATTATGAAATAAATTGCCAAAACTTTTAAAAAATGGTTCGACACGAAACTCATACCCAACCTAGAAAATTCCGTGCTGCAGTTACTGAGTTTCCTCGGGAACTAAGTAGAAGTAAGGAGGCAGATACATCTTTTAGGTTTCGGTGAATGTCACCCCAAAATATATAAATACAATCATACATGTTGTAGTTGGTCTAAAACAAAATTACCTCTTCTAGATGGGTCGAGTTTAAAAATACCAATATTCAAGGAAGACTTATGAAGTACCAAAAATGGGGAATTATTAAAACAAAGTTGCCAAAAAAGGGTATTATTAGGACTGTTATGCATAATTAATGGGTCACAAAGTTTTAAGTTTACTGCCACATCAATGCCAGTACAGCGGTATTTGAATGGTTTGGTGAGAAAATAAAATAATCTACGATAAAAAAATTATTGAAACTAATGGGTCTCCAAATAATGCATTTCGGAATCACACTTGAAACATTCAACAATACCCATTGGCAACATTACATGGAACATTATGACAAACTAATTTTGAAAAACGGGTAAATTTAAATATTTATAGTCGCTTCTGATATCGATCCTCTAATTTATTTATAATAATAAGTTAATGCAAGTACTGAATGATCCAAACCGATGTAACATGCTGTTCAGCCTGTTTCGTTTTTCGTTTAAAAAACTATTTTATTTAGTTAATATTTTTGGCTCATTAGTCACTGCCTCCCAAATTTCTAATAAATTTCTAAACATGCCGTTTCCTTGTCGCATCAGTCACTCCAAAATAAAACATTAATTTTTATGAAATTCCCCTTCCATTTTTGTCTTTAGATATTCGAAATTCCAAGTATCGATTGGAACTCTTTCTTCCCTCTAACTGCCACATAGAAGGCAACGTTTCAATATTTTTTTAATTTACTATTGGTGACAAATTTTTATCGTCTGGTAAGAATAGAAGAATAGAATAAAACAGATCACTGTTAAGTTGTTTTTTAACACGTGGAGTTCGGGTTTTGTATGCGTTATAGCATAAGCTCCTTTTTTATCCGATCTGTTCTATATATTCGTTCCTTTCATAATGTTTTTTTCTAGTTCCTTATCCCCGTTTTTCTCTTTTTTCCGCAGCTCTGCAGCCGGCAAGTTTAGGTCTCAAGTTGACCAGAAGTTTAAAGTATAGGCAAGTTCCAGCCAACCCCAGTTTTCCTGTTCTCGTTCCCGTACACGAGGTACACAGCCTGTTGAAGCCATCGCGCTAAGAGCTGCAAAACATCCCCAGCCCTCTAAGATAAGTTCCTTTGTCTTATCTTTAGCGTGTGTAAGATTTGAATTTGGCGTGTTGTATTACAATTGGTATCCTTTCGTTTGGTTTTTTTGAGTATTCAATTTATGTGAATATTTGGATAATCCAATAAATATTTAATATCTTCTATTTTTGTATTGATACACGTGTTCGGGAATACGTATTTCCATTTTGTTGATCTTTTCTTAAAAGTAACTTAACGTTAACTTTTACAAGGTATTTCCACCTTTTGCTTTCGTTTTTCATCCCTTTCGTTCGATTTAAAAAGCTGGTGGCGTCCAATTTAATATTAATTGTACACCCCATATTCCAGTGATATTCCACTCCCTGAGGTGGAGTACTCTAGCCTGGGACCTTTTAAGTTATACCGATTTTAATATTAGGTTATTATTATTATAATCCACATTAATCAGGGTGCTGACAGAATTAGAATAAAATCATCTAAAAAAATTAGCACAATTAATGTTTTGAAGGAATTTTTCAAATAAATATCCACACTCTCCCGTATTCAACCACTTGCGTATAAACAAATAATTTTCTGTGAACAATGGTTATGCAATACACATTACTTTATAAGTATCGCGAAAATAAATAAAAAAAAAACATATTGCGATATCTATCTCGTGATGGTAATTCCCAAACAATTTCAAAATGGTGAATACCATTTCTTATTAGCAATTAAAATGTTCAATTACATTCTTGTAAGTTGACCATTCGATCTTTCGGTTTTATTGCAATCAGTATATTTTGTATGAAGTGATTGTGAATATGGGCGAAAACAACTCAAATCATGCAGATTTTAAATCATTAATCAATAGGTAAGTTTTGATTAATTTTTTCAAGGTCAGGTAATCCACTGTAAAATTTCTTTATTGCATATTCATGTTATCCAAGTAAAACAACAAATAATTAAACATGAAAGTTTTCAAAATAGTGTAAATTTAAGTGGGGTAATAACACCGAAATTAATATACAGGGTGCGGCAAATAAACCGTCAATAGAATTTAGAATAATCTCGTTAAGTGAAGGTCTCTGAATAGTGAAAATTGGTATGGTGGGATTACTGAGGGTGCTTAGATTAGGCTGGCTCTTTGTCCTATCCCACTGCGACCTTTGCAAATCTTGTGGTCTTCCCTATTTTTAGAGCTCGATATCTAGCTTTATTCTTTTTGTTAGACCTATTAACCTGGATACCGCCTCCCTTGCGTAGCTCTCCGAATAGGTGAAACCGCACCCTAACTAGGCATTCGCACTCACAGAGTATGTGCTCCGCGGTTTCGTCTTCTTCCTGGCAAAACCTACATAGGCTGTCATCTGCTAGGCCAATTGTGTGCATATGCTTACTCAGCCTACAATGTCCGGTCAGCATTCTCACCATCATCCTCCTCGTTTCTCGACTTTATAGTAGGTTTGACAGTTTGGCCGAAGGACTTTTAAGGAATAGTTTAGCGTGCCTTTGTCCTGGGGTTTTATGCCACCAGCGCAACGCCTGGTTGTTTACCCATTGGTTGATGATCTCCTTAGTGAGGTTTTTTGCAATGATGTTCTGGCCCTACCATTACCCCAGTCGCATCCTGCTTGGCTAGCTCATCGGCCTTTTCATTGCCTTTTATTCCTTGCTGACCTGGCACCCAGGCTAGGGTCACTCTATTATGACTACCTAGTCTGTTGAGGGCCTTGCGACACTCCCACACCAGATTTGACGTTGCCCAATATGAGCTTATCGCCTTTAGTGCTGCTGGTTGTCGGACTAGATGACGATTCTTTGGTTATCCACCTCCCGTCTCATCAGCTCTTCTGCACAGCATTGCACCGCGATTACCTCTGCCTCAAAGACAGTGGTATGTTTCCCTGGGCTTAGAGAGATCGTGATCTTATCTTGAACCCCATATATTCCGGCTCCTACTCCAGAGTCTGTTTTAGAGCCATCAGTGTTAACAACAGAAGTTAACAATAGCTTCGTTTTCTTTCAATTAAAAAGATTTAGGTTTGAGTAATTTTTGTTTTTACTTCTCTATACCTTCTTCAACCGTTGTTGCGTTAAAATTTTTTTATATAAAAAATATACTTTTTCATCATGTACCGGGTGTTTAATTAAAAGTGGTAAGCGGCTGTATCTCAGAAGGTACTTACCGTGCAACATTTAAAAACATTCACAGATATTGAAATAATCTGTGAGATTTGTGATATACAAAACGTTTAAAATTCGACAACTATTGATGAGGCAGTGAATACTGCTGCATTAGAATTGTTGCCAAATAAATTAAGAGAAAAGTACGAATTTTGTCCGGTTGACTCTACACGATGTAGAAGACCTAGAATCTAAGCTTTTAATTAGCATATCTGATTCGAAGACCAACAAAGCAAGATCATTAGTAATTAATCAAATTTACTTGAATGTTTATCGAAAGTATGTTTCGTTAAGACCAGAAAATATGAACAGTGACCGATTTTTCTTTAAATATCAAAGCGGAAAGGGTTGTAGACAAGTGGTAGGAATTCATAAATTAGGAAAAATACCTAAAATAATTGCTACTTATTTGAACTTGGATATACTGGTCACTGCTTCCGTAGGTCTTTTGCAACAATATTGGTTTACTGTGGTGCCGACATAACTAGTTTGAAGAGGCATGGCGGATGGAAGTCATCGAACGTTGAGGTGGCAAATAAAATTTTCACAGTACAAAATATTCAACAAACTAACCTTACTACCCCGCATGGTGTCCAAAATGTTTCTCATAGTTCTAATAATGTTCCTCCTTCCTATGTTCAACAATTGTACTAACTGTCAAATAACTGTAAATATAACAAATTAATTTTAAAATGTATTCTGCACCTCCTGGGAAAGCAATTATTTAAAAATGCGTAATGCGGAGGGGTTCCATCCTGTTGAAATCAGATATTTTCACCAGTTAAATTTGGATTATTGGTATTTGGATACATGTTAGCAAGGACAGGTATAAGTTGATTTCTCAAAAAAGTTAAATAACATTCTCCTGTTAGATTTTTAGAAAAAAGGACCAATGATTCTGTCATTGATGATCCCTGCCCATCCATTAACTTTCTGAGGATATTGCGTGTGTGCCTCAGTTGTCCAATGTGGGTTTGTATGTATAAAAAATGTGGCTTCATCGGAAAAAAGGATTTGATTGATGAAAAGTGGATTGCGGATACATAAATCCCGCATAATTTCAAAAAATTGAAGCCGGCGATCGGGATATTCGTCGTTTAATTCCTGATGTAGTTCAATTTTGTAGGGATGGTTTTTTTCGTTTTTTAAATACGTAATACCGATCGTTGGGAAACTGAAATAAAACAATTTAATTTGTTTTATTTTATCACTTAGTATGGATCTTCATCAAGTAAAAAGCTCATCTATTCAACTAATAGTCGCTAAAAACTCGTGATAAAACGTGATAAAACGTAAAATCAAGTTCTTTCTTTTTTTTTGTACTTAGCTTGCACGAATTTGGGGGCCCAGTGAAATCATCCACCAGGTCACTCTCGGGAGTGGAAATCTGGTAAATTTCCAGGAATCGTATCGGCTGGGAAGATTCTCTGATGACGTAAACCAGATCGAACCAGGTGTGAAATCTGGGATAAAATCCAATTCAGACACTCAAAAAGGGTCCCAAGTTAAAACCCCAACAAAAGAAGGGAAAGTAAACCGTTGTAGTAAGGAACACAAAAAACCCCTACAGCAAGGAGAGAGAAAAAAAAATAAATCTCACCATGTATGTATGTATGTATGTATTTTGGGGTAACATTCACTGGGACCTAAAAGATCTATTGTGCCCCCTTACTTCTACTTAGTTCCCGAGGAAAGTCTCAGAGACTAGTAGCTCGTTTAGTCCTATTTCCCCGAGGAATTTTAGGATATCTGCAGGCTTCAACTTGGGTAACTGTCCCTCTTCTATCCAGTAGTCTCCCAGGTGCTGTGCTCTAGGATTCTGAATTACTATGCAATTCGCAAGTATGTTGATGGAGGATTCTTCTTCCATTCCACAAAACCTACAATCTTCTTCCTCCACTATTTTGAGCTTTTTAAGGTGCCCATTCAGGCGACAATGTCCCGTTAGGATTCCTGTTAAAACTCTTAGTGCAGTTTTGCTTTGACTTATGCATTCATTTGATCTCAACAGGTTGTAGTCACCCAGAAGAATCTTTGATTGCCTAAGCCCTACTAGATCTTTCCAATTGTCAGATCTTCTCTTTTCTTCGGCTTTACCTATTTCTTCCAATATTACATTGGAGCTGATTCCGCAAAAAGGTTCCGGCCCCCAAAAGGGTATTTCAGTCCCCCTCTTCGCTAGTTCATCTGCTATTTCGTTTCCTTCTATTCCAGTGTGTCCTGGAATCCACAGTAAGGTGACTATATTGTTCTCGCCTAGTTCATTAAGTTTGCCTAGGCATTCCCACACCATTTTGGAACTGATTACACAAGAACTCAGCGCTTTAATGGCTGCTTGACTATCAGACATTATGATAATCCTTTGCCTTCTATATCCTTTGTCAATATTGAACTGGGCACACTTTCTTATTGCGTGAATTTCCGCTTGAAAGATACTTGGGGTTTTTCCCAAGCTCTCAGAGTGTTTGGTGCCGGGCCCGTACACTCCTATCCCAGTTCCTTCTATTGCTTTTGAGCCGTCTGTGTACCATTGAATGGCATTCTTTCCAAGTCTGGTAATGGTATTTGGATCCCATTCCTTCTTGTTGCTTAATTCCGTAACGAATTTCTTTGAAAAGTTATACATTTTCATCATACCATCTTGTGGCATGTCCCAGGTTGTCTGATTTCTAAGAAGTGAAGAGGTGGTTTTTTTTAATGATTCTCTCTCTACTTAGTCTGTATCTTGTTCTTTCTGCAACACTCTCCACCACCATATGTAATGGTGTGAGGTTGAGAATCACTTCCATTGCTGCCGTTGGGCATGTACTCATTCCTCCTGTTATGCATATACAGGCTAGTCTTTGAATTTTGGAGAGGTTTTCTCTCGTCGTCAAGAGGCTAGTTCTACTACTCCTCGCAATGGCTCCATAAGTGATCATTGGTCTCACTATGGCAGTGTACATCCAGCTCAGGATTTTTGGGTTACAACCCCAGTTTCTCATCATCTAGAAAGTTGTAGTTTTGTGAAAACTAAAAATAACTCAATTTATCAATGAGGGTTCGCAAAGTTTCCAAACCATCAGTGGACAACCTCCACCAATAGGCTCACAAAATAGTGGATTCTGGCAGGTGTTGAAAGGAGGTTGATTCGATCTTAATGAATCGTGGTTCGGGAGTAAAATAATCCCTTAACGGCGGAAAAACGACTTCCAAACAAACTACTAAAAATAGTCGGACTTCCAAGCAATTTATGCAAATTCATATTCCCTAATTAGGGTAACTAGTCCCGCACTAGTCTCCGAGACGTTCCTCTGGAACTAAGTAGAAGTAGGGGAACACCATAGATATTTTAGGTCTCAGTGAATATCATCCAATCATACATACATACATACAACAACAAAAAGAGCAATTTGAGGTTGTGTTCCTTTTTAATTTCATTTCAATTAAAGTGCAGACGTTAATAGCGAGTACATATAGTTTCCTCTAATATCAATTACAGCCAAACAACGCCTCTGCATACTTTCAACAAGGTCGTTGAAGTAGCCTTGACCGATTTGTCTACAAAATTGGGGTAATAGCTGACTAAGTTCCAGTATCAGAAAACCGTCCATACCTCGACATCTGTGAACAGCGTGGACCTCCATTCAGCATTCAAATTCACATCTTCATTAGCCCATATGTCAATCGATCATGCTTATGAATTTATGTAAATGGAACTCTTCTCAAATGTCGTTGTGAACGTGTAAGTTAACCTCGTGGAAGCATTCAAGAGTCACTGTTCCATGATCGGACAAGTACTAATAGGACCTCCACGGGTATACACGGTCAAATATCGAAATTCTGCAGGGGTGGTTAGACACTTTCACTGACTTGGGAAACGTCTCTGAAGACGACTTGCATCTATAATACGGAGAGCCTTACTAGCTTCATCCACACCAAGTTTACTTCTGGGAATTATTCAAAAGAAAATTCTAAATTCCAAATCACAGTTGATTGAATCAAGTGGAAACAATAACTGGTGTAAAATTCATGAAAACAATTTACCTTAAACTTAAAAAGTGGTCAGATAAGCATGTTAATATTTAGTTTATTACAGACAAAACTTTGGAGATTAAGAGAGATAATTATTTCAACTTTTATGGAGCAGTTTATTTTGTTCTTCCTATTTTATTCTTTGTAATTTATCCTCAATTCCGTGAAATAAAGGTATACTACTGTTCATAGTTTGTTTCTACGCCACTGCTATACAGTCACATCCACTTCACTATCTATTAATATCGGTTTTTGGTTTAATGATTACTATTTTTTTAATAAGAACTCGTTAAAATTTCAGCATTGTTGTTTCGTTTTATGCGTAATTATTCAATTTTTTAGATTTATGATCAACTATACTGTGAGATTTTTGTCGGCTAGTTTGTTTGTGTACACTTGTTGGATCCCATTTCAATATTTGGGAGGATGGTTCTCTTATCACGTCATTTTATGCACTTTTGGGGTAAGTAAGTACTAACAAATTAATTCTTATCTGTTTTTATTTGTATAGGTTTTTCCATTTAAACAAACAAATGAAACTGTTGGAAATTTATTGATTCTGCTGAAAACGGATGTGGCGAAATGTATAAATAAATTTTTCTCAGATTTTTCTTTGTATACCTAAACGTTTTTGGTGAAATAAAATAATTTTTTTTAATGTTAATTTCGTAGTAAATCTGAAAAGACTTAATATTTCCGAAACTGTTGAAGATAGGTATGGGACATTGTACATAAATAATGTCTAGAATTTTCTGAAGAACCAAAAAAAAACTAATATTCTGGGGGTTGCATTTAAAATAAGTAAGTTAGTATTGGCCACTGTACGCATTTAAAAATACAAATCGATCTGTCCAGCGTTTTTCCCAACACTACCTCATTGATTCGTTATCGAATTTATTCCATTTGGCTGTTCCACACTGTATAGGTTAATGTTTTAAATGAAATTAACTGTTCCTTATTAATTCCACTATTTAATGAAGAAATATGGAAAATCTAAGATATTATACTGATGCATATTTCAATATTGACATATCATCATAAAGATATTTAACAGGAGTTACTTTTGACTTAAAATAATATATTATATGATTAGGAAAAGAAGGAGATATGATATTATTAAAAATATTAAAGCTTAGGTATTATTATCATTATCTTGAGTGTTCACTTGCTCAGCCCTAGCTGGTAATGTTCACTTATCCCGAGCGTGTGTAAACGCAAATGGGATTAGGCTCAACAGTTTCATATTTAGAAATTTACGGACAGTGTGACAAGCCATCTGCAGATCGTCTGTGTTTTTGTGAAGTCCTAGTTTGGTGAAGCTGTCTTGTAGAGTTTTGGGAATCAGTTCCGTAGATCACACGATCACCACCCTTACTTTCTCTACATGCCACATCTCTCCTACCTATTACAAGATCGGTGTTTTTTGCAATTTTGTCCAAAATATTGTTGCTATAGGGTACAGGAACATCCACTAGATGAACCGGGTTACCTTTTTTATCCTCAACTACAATATCAGGCTCGTCTATCTATCGGTGATAACTGACCTATTGTATTATTATTATTACTAGCTTTTGCCCACGACTTCGTTCACGTAGAAGTCGACAATGGTTCTAATAAGGTTTTTATTAGTTTTTTTACGTTATTATGAATGTCAGTATTGCATTGCACCAAACGTTTAAGTGAATTCAACGTTTTTTGAATAAAATCGGATTGAGTTTTCAATCGTATCAAAATAAAATGTAATTGAAATCAAAAGCATTGATATCAACTTCGATGAGAATCACCACCAAAATAATTTTCTATAGTCTAGGAGGAATCGGCGCATGAGTACCGAAAACTATTTGACCTCAATTTTTTTATGCGATCCTCTTCAAATTGCCCTCCTTATGATATAAATGCATGTTGCCATGGCGCAACCCGGTGCCATATTGTTTAAACCGAAATTGTTTAAACAATTGCAAGGAATTGTTATTTTTCAACCGGACAAATTTTTTTTATATTCTTTATTGAAATACCAATAAAAAAGGTCCTATGACTTTTAACGATAAAGTTAATATTTTTAAAGATATGAATTTTTAAAGGTTCGAAAAATCTCAAATTTAGGTACTTTCGACCCATGAAAAATATATTAAAAAAAAACATAATGTCTAAGTAATATTTTTTTTTAAATTCTCTATACAATTGTTAATAATATTGTTAAAAAAGATTTAAAAAAATTTCATTGTTTATATCTTTTTTTTAATTGTTAATTCCGCGCGCTCACAAGTATGCGTCGCTTACCTTTAAGTATCGCTGTCTCTCTCTGACTCATGCGTTGCATCGGCCTCTCTGTGTCTTGAATCATTATTTATCATTTATCTTGAAAACTATCAACTTTATCAAGATTGTTAAAGAGAGCAATGTTATTAATAATTAAATTGTCTACAATTTGTTTTTCATACATTTTTTTCTGAAATCAATTTTTCAAAAGTTATTTAAGCATAAATCGAAACATGTAATTAAAATTACTTTTTTATCAGTTTATATTACTTTTTTGTTATTATTATTATTGTTGATATAAAGGCAAAAATTACTATATATACTAATAATACTAATGATAATATACTATACTATATATATACTAAAGATAAATGATAAATTGGGCGTACATGAACTGCGGACCAAAAACCATAAATGATTTTTAAAATTTGTCATGTGTTTTTAATGACCCATGAATTGCGGACCAAGTCGAAAGGGCCACCTGAAATCAGGAGCGTTTAAATGTAGCTCTTACCAACGTTGCCAAGTGTAGTCCTAAACTAAAACGTTTGTGTTTTGGAAAGTAAAAATATTTTAATAATGATATTTATCACGAATGCATAGATACATTTTCCCTAATCGAAAAATTGAATTGTGTAATTGACAGATTATTATAATAATTTTCAATAATAACCTAACTAAAACCACCCTACCTAACCCCCTACCCTTATCCGAATCGAAAAATTGAATTGTGTAATTGACAGATTATTATAATAATTTTCAATAATAACCTAACTAAAACCACCCTACCTTACCCCCTACCCTAATCCGAATCGAAAAATTCTTCGTATTTTTAGTCAATTTTTGAAAAAAACAATAAGAAAATAAAAATAAAAATAAAAATAAAAATATCTTGACTCGGACACGACTCGAACCTGGTACCTCTGTGTTAGGAGCCCAGCACACTTACGCTGGGCTAATCTCTGCACACGTTAACGATATCGATAGAAGGTTAAAAGCCGTGCGCGCTTCGCATGAAAGCCGAGCGCCACCGGAGATACTCGATGGCGCCCTTTCTGAATGTCTTGTTAACCTTTGTTAGTGTTAGAAATTACTAGATATAATTACGTGAAATGTTTGTCCTATATGTATAAAGTAAATAATAAATAAATCTTGGATTTATTAGTACCTACATCAACATATTTATACATTTCCTATATCCCATATATTGTATAGACTATAGTATTTTAGTTGATTAATAAACATATTATAAGCAAAATGTATTTCTTTAAAAACTATAATTTTCTTATTCAAAATAAAAAAATATTGAAATGATAATGGTTTACTATTCCCTAATTTTTACACCTTACCTTTACCCTAGTTGTATAAACTTAAGCTTAGTCCGCAATTCATGGTTTTTAAAAGAGGGGTCTTCTTGGTTTGGTCCGCAGTTCGAGTACGGAATTATTGGAATCAGGTAATCGGTCCGCAATTCGAGGCCGCCGGATAAATTATGATTCTAGACAGAGAGGCCGATGCAACGCATGAGTCAGAGAGAGACAGCGATACTTAAAGGTAAGCGACGCATACTTGTGAGCGCGCGGAATTAACAATTAAAAAAAAGATATAAACAATGAAATTTTTTTAAATCTCTTTTAACAATATTATTAACAATTGTATAGAGAATTTAAAAAAAAATATTACTTAGACATTATGTTTTTTTTTAATATATTTTTCATGGGTCGAAAGTACCTAAATTTGAGATTTTTCGAACCTTTAAAAATTCATATCTTTAAAAATATTAACTTTATCGTTAAAAGTCATAGGACCTTTTTTATTGGTATTTCAATAAAGAATATAAAAAAAATTTGTCCGGTTGAAAAATAACAATTCCTTGCAATTGTTTAAACAATTTCGGTTTAAACAATATGGCACCGGGTTGCGCCATGGCAACATGCATTTATATCATAAGGAGGGCAATTTGATTGCCGATTCCTCCTAGACTACTACTCCTTTTCAATAAAATACGAAACTATTCTTCCATCAATTCTGTTAAAGAATGTATATGCACATGTAGATTGGACCAAGGATTCACGTTGTCCCATACAAACTTTGTCTCCGTATAAGGCACATATATTGTCATAATCCAGAAGAATATTGGTTTGTGGATATAGTTGTGGGGATGGCGCTATTATCGCATTCTTAACATTTCCTCCACTGAGAGCTTCTGGACGGATGATATCTACCAGTGGCGGCTCCTCGAAGGAGGTCCAGCCTCCTCAACAATTTATCCAGCAAATAGCACCAGAAATATTTTGTTAATTATTCTTCATTTTATTTCCTGTTTATTTAATAATTTTAAAATTTTACAACGAATTCCCCGTTTTCACTAGCTATTTTTTAAACTGACAACAGTGCCGTGAGATTAGATTCTACAAACATCTCAATACCGAAACAGGAGTTGCTCAACAGAGTTGCCGTTTTTTCGACCAGTTTCCGTAAAAAATAACGGAAATGGCAACACTCTTAATAGGCTTGCTTCTAGCGGTCGCGATGATACACGAAGGTACATCGTGTTGCGTGCGTTTTCGACTTGACGAATACAAGCTTATTCGAATGTTTTTCAAAACAGTTTCCCACTTTTACACTTTTAGATAGCTTTTTCTAAAATATAGATAGACTTTTTGATAATAATAGCACTGCACAATTAATTATGCGTTGTAGACTCGGATAAAGATAATTTAGGTCAGTACGACAGTCACGCCGATATAATAAAAAATGATTTGCAACAAGTTTTACCTCATAGACTACTTTTTCTACGACAACCTCGATAAATGTTCATTTTATAACCGTAACTTCAATCATAAACAAGCACATTTTGTACAGAATTTTTTTTGCATCGGTTGCTAGGCAAGTTGCTAAGCAACAAATGCGAAATGAAATACGACTACGGCTTGTCAAATTATGACGTCCAGCGACAAATTGATGAAATGTCAGCAGATCGTTTCTGTCAAATTTCATAGTTGTTTTCTATAAAAACTATTGAAACTATTAGAAATAGCAATAAAGAAAATATTTCTTCAATTTATATTTTAATTCTGATAGAAAGTAGAAAGTAATGAAATATTATCAGTTTATCCCTTACAAAGTTTTTGCAATGTATGCATGTATTAAACGTGAACGATATGTTGTCA
Source organism: Lochmaea capreae (assembly GCA_949126875.1). Taxonomy (NCBI): domain Eukaryota; kingdom Metazoa; phylum Arthropoda; class Insecta; order Coleoptera; family Chrysomelidae; genus Lochmaea; species Lochmaea capreae. The sequence goes on along the minus strand of OX421401.1, from coordinate 29,964,441 downwards.
TAGAAAAAGTATAGTATGCAACTCGCAACAAAATGGCCATTTTGCACTCGTATGAATTGCAGCACTTGCCTTCGGCTCGGGCTGCAAATTTCAAACTCGTGCAAAATGGGCATCATTTTGTGCTCATTGCATAATATACTATTGTTTGACAGTTACCATTCCTGTCACGTCGGCATCGGTGGAGAGATCATGTTCTACTCTCAAACGACTTAAAACTTACCTGCTAAATACAATCAATGTGCCAAAATCGTTTATACAATGTTAGTTTAATATCCATTGAAAAAGATTTAGTCAAACGCTTAAAACAAAATAATCCATTTTTTGATATTATTCATCATTTTTCGCAAGATAAAGACCGTAGAATTCCGTTAATATATAAAAAAGAGTTAATAAGATTAATAAAAAAAAACAAAACATGAAAAATTCCAAAATTAAAAAATTAAATATCCAAAAAAAGAACACTCTATACCTCCACGTTGGCTCTTGCTGGGCAACAATTAATTTTGTCACTGAAGTATAGCTGGTACGGTCGCTGCGCAAAGGTTAAATTAATTAGCTGAATGGAGTATATTTTTACAAAAACGTTTTATGTCCAGCCGCCACTGATATCTAACTTGTACTGATGAAGCGCAAATACGCCGAAACCGGTCTACAAGTGATATTGTCCCTTTTCCAATTACATACCAGGAAAAATCTCAAAATAGTGGAGGAATAAGAATGTAGATTCTGCGGCATGGAAGATGAAACCTCCAGCCACATACTTGCGAATTGCACAGTAATTCAGAATCCTAGGGCACATCATCTAGGAGATTATTGGATAGAAGAGGGACACCTAAGTTGAAGTCTGCAGATATCCTAAAATTCCTCAGGGAAATAGGACTCTGAGACGTTCCTCAGGAACTAACTAGAAGTAAGGGGGCACAATAGATCTTTTAGGTCTCAGTGAATGTCACTCTTTCATACATACATACATAAATACAATTGCAAACCAGAATTGTTGGTTTTGTCTTGCATATATACCAACTCCGTTTAACTTGGAAGTGTAATTCAATGTCCTTCGTGGAATATAACCAGAGGAGTAGTTGTTGCTTCTTGGTGAAAGATATGCTCTTTGAAAAGTAATGTTCAAAGCTGTAAGGCGTTATAATAGTATTAAACTATTATCTTGGACATCTATTGATAACACGCTTTACTAAAATGACAATTATTTACAGCAAACTGTTATTAAGTAAATTATTGTCAATATTAATAATAAATTACTCAAATGTAAATGATTTAAGATTGCATTTTTCATTATTACACAAGTAAATAAAGTAGTACTTTGTATGCTCCATAAGTGAGGATAAAACCAATTATGTGATTGTGTATAAAATATATTATTTCATAAGAAGTATTTGCTGAAAATTGGAGGATATGTTGCTTCTGGTACTAAACTCCGGATTTAGTTCTATGTTCTATATAACATTCTCCTAAGGCCAAGCCACACCAAACATCCATCCATCCTTCGGATAGACGGGCTGGATGTTAAAAAAAGATCGCTCGCCAGCTTGGCAAATAGCGTAACGCACACAGACATCCGTCCGTCCGCTGGACGTTTAAAACGTCCAATGGATGGATGTTTTGGAATCGCCGGGGGAGCGATGTTTCCTTCGCATCCGCATGGACGTTTCTCCCGCACATTTCTCCTAGTTCCAAATCGGCCAACAAATGATGAAACTCCCCAAACTTTTTCCTCCCCTTGTTGATTGGGTGCACCCAATGAGAACGATTGTTATTTACACAATACAATAGAATAAGTTCATCATCGTCACTAGAGCTGCAGTCATCAAGCCATGGGATACTTTTTGACAAATCACTTTCACACCAAGGCACATTAAACGACATTATTCATGCACTGACTGCACTGCTACTGACACAAGTGAACAAAATATTCGTTGATGAAGAGATTCATGAAAACATACCCTCGTCTGTGGCCCGAGAGACGTGGTGCCGACCTCGGGCGCCATCGAGTATCTCCGGCGCTCGGCTTTCATTCGGGGCGCGCACGGTTCAAACACCCAGTGTCGTTCTCTATTAAAAGAACATCTCCTCGCTTTCCATACACTTTTTTAACTAAACCACCCTACCTTACCCCCTACCCTAATCCGAATCGAAAAATTGAATTGTGTAATTGACAGATTATTATAATAATTTTCAATAATAACCCAACCAAAACCACCCTACCTTACCCCCTACCCTAATCCGAATCGAAAAATTGAATTGTGTAATTGACAGATTATTATAATAATTTTCAATAATAACCCAACCAAAACCACCCTACCTTACCCCCTACCCTAATCCGAATCGAAAAATTGAATTGTGTAATTGACAGATTATTATAATAATTTTCAATAATAACCCAACCAAAACCACCCTACCTTACCCCCTACCCTAATCCGAATCGAAAAATTGAATTGTGTAATTGACAGATTATTATAATAATTTTCAATAATAACCCAACCAAAACCACCCTACCTTACCCCCTACCCTAATCCGAATCGAAAAATTCTTCGTATTTTTAGTCAATTTTTGAAAAAAACAATAAGAAAATAAAAATAAAAATATCTTGACTCGGACACGACTCGAACCTGGTACCTCTGTGTTAAGAGCCCAGCACGCTTACGCTGAGCTAATCTCTGCACACATTAATGATATCGTATAGAAGGTTAAAAGCTTTAGAACCGTGCGCGCTTCGCATGAAAGCCGAGCGCCACCGGAGATACTCGATGGCGCCCGAGGTCGGCACCATGTCTCTCGGGCCACAGACGAGAGTTGAAAACATCCGTCCACTGGATGGATGCTTTCGGTGTGAATCGGAGCGCTCCGTGGACGTCCGAGGTCGGACGGATGGATGCCGGTGTGGCCCGGCCTTAAAGCGTTAGGTGGGGAGCCGTAAATGTTGACAGATTGAGATGTCGTCTGTTAGAAAATCGTTCCACGTATCTTCTTTCTGCTTCACGAGTTACACTATAGATTAAATGCATATCAGCATATTCTTCATGAGAATAATTGGTCATTTTGATGAAAAATTAGAATTATTTAACCTTTTTTACGTAACAAACTCGTTACCTTCAAAGCAATTTGACTCCTTGTTAATTTGGTAAAGCCAACTAGATACTGTAAACATCGTTTAGTAATTAACTTTCCCAGGAATATTTTCTATTCTCTTATCCATACTATTTTAGATCTTTTCAACGGTTCAATATTTTCCTCAATTCAAACTTATTTAAGTGTGTTATTTTTTTTTCAGTATATTCCATTGATGGCAGAAGCAATAATGTTATTTGTCGGTGACGATATATGGAGCAAACATTTGAGTAGAAAAGCAAAATATTCAATCCATGGTATTCTAATAACTGTGGCTACTGTGGTAACAATTGTTGGTAATATTTTGGTTTTCATCTACATTGAGCCTGGGTTTCATCTTTACACTGCACACGGCATAACTGGTAAGTCATCAATAGTTATACAGTAGAAACGGTGGAGCTTTACCATCACGTGACTGTTACTATACGTATATACGTATACGTATATACGTATGGTAACAATCACGAGATGGTAAAGCTCCACCGTTTCTACTGTACATCTTCAGTATCCTTTTCTATTACTGGGTATTGTTATTTTAGTGAAAACTTTATCAGCCCCATTAAGAGGTTTTGATGGTGGTAAAACTTTTGGGATAACGCTTCGGCTGTATCATGTGCGTGTCGGACCCTTTTTGAATGGGCGCACTATCAAATTTTTATAAGAGATTAATTTATTTGTAGGCATTTCTATATCATGGACGTACGATAAAATTTATAGAGAACCTTAATTTATTTGTAAAATTTCTATATTATGGGGGCGAGATGAAATTCGTAAAGGTTACTAATTCATTTGTTGGAATTTCTACTCATCATGGACGCGCTATAAAAATTTTATAGGGGATTAATTTTGTAGACATACCGTGGGTGCACTATCAAATTTTTTTTATGATTTATTTATTTGTTAAAATTTCTATATTATGGGGGCGAGATGAAATTTTTGAAGGGGATTAATTCATTTTTTGAAATTTGTACTTACCATAGACGTACTATAAAATTGTTATTAGGGGTTGATTTATTTGTGAAAATTTCTAAATTATGGGCGCACGATGACAATTGTGAAAGGGGTTAGTTTATTTGTAAAAATTTCTATATCATGGGCGACGCTTAAATTTATAGATAAGGTTAATTTATTTGTAAAATGTCCATATCATGGAAGCAAGATGAAATTAGTAAAGGGGATTAATTCATTTGTTGAAACTACAACTCATCATGGGCGCACTATACAATTTTCATAAGGGATTCATTCATTTGTAAAAATTTCTCTCCATGGGCGTGCCATAAAATTTTCACAAGGTGTTAATTTATTTGTAAAAGTTTCCAAATTATGGGCGTACGATGAAATTTGTGGAAGGGGTTAGGTTATTTGTGAAAATGTCTATGTTATGGGCGTACTATGAACATTGTTGAAGGGGTGAACTTAATTGTAAGAATTTCTATATCATGGGCGTACGATCAAATTTATAAAGGTGGTTAGTTTATTTGTAAAATTTCCATATCATGAGGACAGGATGAAATTTGTGAAGTAGACTAATTCATTTGTTGAAATTTCCACTCACAATGGGTGCACTATAAAATGTTTGTAAGAGATTTACTTATTTGTAATAATTTTTACTTACCATGGGCGTACTATAAAATTTGTATAGGGGGTTGATTTATTTGTAAAAATTCCTAAATTATGGGCGTACGATGAAATTAGTAAAAGGGGTTAAATTATTTGTAAAAATGTCTATGTAAGGGGCTCTCTATAAATCACGTAGCTCCATTTTTGCCAATTTTTAACCAACCCCTCCCTCTATGTAGCTTACAGTCAACCCCCCCTAAGAAACTACGTAGCACTTCAAAATCAAATTTATTACTTTAACATTTAAAAAAATAATTGTAGACTTTCAATATCATCTTTATTGCTTGAAGATATCGTTCAGTACAAATGGTGAAACAAGCCGATCATGTAAGTTATCAATTACAGGCAAGTTTGACTCAGCATTCTCATCGCTCTCTACTGGAATATTTACGAAATTCAAATCAAGATCTTCCTCAAACCATTGTATAATAAGCTCCATCGTATCAAGCTCGCACAAAAATTCACCGTTTCGTTTTTTTAGTACTGTTTTTACTTTTAATTTCTCATTGAGATCTTTACCATGTATCGCCTTAACATGAACATTTTTCTGGTTTTTCAATACATTTCGCAGTCAGTGCAGGCGGTATTTGAAAAACTTATTCATTTTAAAATTGAAAAAAGCTACGTACCACGTTTATGACCCCCCCCCCCCAACGTGACCCAGCGTAGTCTTAGATCGAACCCCTTCCCCCCAAAATTGGCTACGTGATTTATGGACAGCCCCTAATTGGAAAACGATGGGATTCTTAAAATGGGTTAGTTTTTTGTAATTATTGTACTTTTTTATTGATGTTTCTTTGTTTTAGGTTTGATATCGATGATATTACTCATTATCGCTATTTTGTTGGGTTTGGCTGTTAATTATCCTGTGGAAACTAAAAAGATAGTATCCTGGAGACCGGTAACTTTTAAATTCCTTCATAATGTATCTGGATTGGTTGGGTATGGTATCGGGATAATGAGTTTGTGTTTTGGGTATTTTACCGAATGGTTTAAATATTTCAATGGAGTAGAATCGAGATGGGCTGCTTTGATATTTACGATTTTGGTTTCGATTTGGCCGCTGCATGGAGCAATCGTATCGTTGCGGGATCAGTCAAAATCAGTCTTTGAAAGATATAGAGAATCTTCTCCGACGCCTACACCTCCTACGTCGCCTGAAGTTGCTTAGATGGTTCGGAAAATTATTATTTTTATAGTATTGAATTGATTGTTGGAATAGCGAAAGCTGATGCAATTTTCCCAACTCACACAAAATAGTGATTGTAGAAAGAGTGAAAGTGTGCTCAGTAGAAGTATGTTTTTTAAAATAATTTATTGATAAGATATACATTGTTTTAATCTGTAGGATTTTTTAATAAAATAAAAAAATTCTTGTAAATTGGATTTTTTGTAGCATAAAAATTACTACTCGATCAACAGGACCTCTCAAGGATAAAAAGAAATAAAGTAATTATTTCATAAGTTTGTTGTGGTAATCTTAATTAAAGTATACTACATATATATTTTTCGAATGCAAAAATCATCCCTACCCTACCCTACCCTACTCTATACATTTTGATCCTCTTTTCTAAAATGTGCAGCTTGTCGTTCAATTGAAAAATGAGTGGGTCACTTATTTGGTTTTTAGAAAAAGAGTCTTTCAAATTTAAATTTTGTTAATTTTTCGAAGGAACACCATCTATATTTTGATCCTACGTGAGTGCCAACTTTTTTTTTCCAAAAATGTATAAATTGTGGTAATTTTGAGGAAAATTAATGGGTTATTTGGTTTTTAACAAAATAATATCTCAAATTTCAATTTCAAGTTTTTAAAAAATCACTCTGTATACCCCATGTGAGAGACGATCTCTTCCTCTTTTCGAAAATGTATATGATTTGTTGGAGTTCAATTGAAAAATGAGAGGTTATTCGATTTTTAGAAAAATAGTGATTAAAAATAAAATATTGTTAATTTTTCAAAGGATCATCTTGTGTATTTTCAGGTGAATCAAGCTAATCAAATAATCTGTTTTTAGTTGAACACCCTATTGAAGCTGCTTCAATTCTATTTGTTGTTAAAATTTTTAAAATAATTAACGATTTGATTTGTGTCATCGATATCTCAATTTCCTTGTTATATAATTAAACAATCAATTCAAATGTTACTTTCAAAGAAAGTGTATACGGTCAATAATCTTTATGAAGAAGAATTTATACCGAAAAAATTTTTCTGATACACCTTGTATTATAAAATTTTCGTGATAAACCACCTTTAGTATATAAGAAAAATAAAGACTTACATGTCTATATCTGTGACGACGCCTTTATCTTCATATTCCATTTGGTCAGCACCCATTTCCATTCATATAAACCATGCCATTCCCATTTCCTTGCTGTTTCCACATTTATCACTGACAGCATATTCATACATCACATAATTATTTCATAGTACTGCCTTTTAGTCCACTACGTTAGAGCAACCTAGTATCTAGACTCTAGAGGACTGTTACATCCTGTATTAGGTTTTATTTGACTCAAAGTTGATAACCTTAGGTAGGCAACCAACAATACATGTTCGAAATAAAATTATCTATTTATAAGGAAAATGTGCTTTGTTATGGATTTTCGCATAATATTTTAAAAATTGTATTATATGCTTCTCATATTTGAAAAGATTGTCATAAAATACATGTCTTTATTGTACCTGAAATAACTATGTAATCCTTTCAACAGATCATATCAGACATACATATATTAATAGAATCAGAGGAACGTATTTTTTTATATTTTCGAAATATTTTTTTTATCCTTCTATGACATTATCAAATATAAAATTATTTTTGAAAGGTTCAAACCTGATGAATCCTTGGAGGTAAAAAATGTAATTGTAAAATTTGTAATATCAAAACGACCCTACTGAAAAGTAAAAACATTTTTTATAAAATCCTTCTATTTTTTTCAACCTATAATATCACTTTTTAAATGTTTGTATTGGAATCCTTGGACATCGAAAATTCATTTGTAAACATTGTAATATCGAAACAGTAAATAATTTTCAGGCACACTTCTAAAATAACAAGAATAAAAATAGTTGCTTGAAATTAAAAATACTTTTATTCAAAAACCACAAATCATTGAAAAATATATCGCAAATATTTTCATTCTTGCTTTTCTAGACTACATTCACCTACCTTTAAACAGCGTACCAGAATTTTAATATAAAACTGCAAAAAAGGAAGAAATTATAAATAGAATTAATAAGAAATTTTTTCTACCCCTGTATTCAAGTACCTTCCTCTAGTAAGGCATTAACCAAAACAAATGTACTCCAAAATAGATTTTTGCCTCTCAATATACATTTTTAAATACATTTTTATTATCTCAGTAGCTGTTTATTTAATGTCCTTTCATAACCCTTTAACAACAATAAAACATTTTTTGAAATGTTTGTTTCTAAATTATATCAAAATATGTGAAGTGAGGTGCACTAGCACCCCAACATACTCTTCCACAAGAAACTCAAGGCCGATGCCTTATTTGCAATAGAGCCAGGGTCCGAAAATCTGGGAGTAGGTATACAAAATGCCAGAAATATTTTATATTCTCAATATTTATATAGGTCTTGGATGTTCACTTCCTCGGCAATCTTTTTCCAACACTTCTCAACAACATTTCTATTACTGTGATTTTTTTCACGTTTGTCCCATACAGGGATTTGTTTAAAAACTGCAGAAATCAATGCTTCCGTATCCATTGCCTGCTCGCTTATAATTAAATATTCATTCCGGTAAAATGCCAGCAGTTTGCTACACGCGCCGACAAGCTTCAGCCTGTTTTGTCTCTGTGCGTCCACGTTCAATACGCATACTGATTTTAGGCGCCGATAACCAGCGAGCAGGCAACCCGCTTTCTTTCTGTCCGTACCCTAAGTTACCACTAGCGCATAGTTTAGCTACAGGCGTGAACTATCGCTTAACACGCGGGTTTTTTAAGTTTTCAAACCTTCAGGATACGTGTAATATTGTATACAATGTTTGCAATTAAATGATTTAGCACTTTAATTATATCTTAAAAGAGACATTATCATTATTTCTCTATGATTCCAATGCATTGATAACCTACCAACCAGAAAGCAGACGAAAAATATGTATCATATTGTATTACGTCATGAAGTATAATTCAAAACACTAAGAATTTGTGAAATGTGGTTTTTTAGAATGTAAAAACAACAAAACTGTAAAAATATGGGGCAAAAATTATAGTACAGCAGTTTTAAAAAAACAATCCACTCGTTGAAAATTCAAAAATAATATGGGTAATACCTAATCATAAATATTCAAAGTAACTGCAATCAGACTTAACGCTGCCTGAAATGTTGGACACAATGTCTAGTGGCACAATTTTGGAAAACACCCCAGGCACAAATGTTTAAAGCAAATATTGTCCTAGGTCCTGGACATTTCCCAGCGTTGAAAGACATTTGACACATAATCTGGAGCTTAAAATGAAAACCTACGAAAAAGTAGCTACTAAACCAAAACTGACTAAGTACTGTATATAACTTAAATAATTGGATACTTATTTTGTACAACGTTTAACTAAAATTGAATATCTAACTACATTGCATGAAACCAAATCAGAATGACTGAAAATTATTATCGTGGTAGGTATCGTCAGATAAACATAAAAAGTAAATCAATTTATTAAAAATTAAAGTAACCATTTTTGTTTCCACCACATTTACATAGTTTTGTCAAAAAAAGAGACGCTAGGTATATGAATCTGCCTGCTGCCTACACCATAATTTAATTAAAATTAGAAATATAAAATGTTGAAATGATTTATTTTGTACGTATATAAAATTGTTTGAAAAAAGATGTACCTAGTACAAAAAATGAATGTATAGTTTTTCTTTCAAATACTAAGCCGGAATGAAGCATATATAAAAAGAAAAATATAAACTTACCAAACATTATTAAGCTATTTTTGGGGTGTTCAAAATAATGAAATTTCATTATTAACGCACAATTATTCACAAACACTATTATCACACTCCACTTAAATGTTTTTCATTTCATTTTAAATTAATAAGTTCAGAAATGCTTCAGTAACAAAACTGTACACCAACCGCGCAAGCTCGCATAAACTACTAATATGTGGAATTGAGTAACCACAGCACACTGTTTTTGTTTAAAATTTTTTGCTAAGTAACTGACAATACGGAAATCCAGGTACGGCGTAAGGAAATACTTTATATTCAAATATTTTTACAAATAAAAAATTTATTTTTAATGCTTACACCATTAATTAAAAATTGAATAAATAATATACCTATAGGAATAATGTCTTTAGAATAATAATGTATAGGTATACAATAAAATATTCCGCAAATACGAATTGAACGGGATTGGGAGTGAAATGAATAGGGAGCTGGTTGGGGTGAAAAAATGGAGTAAATTTGTATTAAAAAAATGCTCAATAAGGGAAATTTACAGACAAAAATGACTAGTATAGCCTTGAGACTGAAAATACAGATGGCAGGAAATGGACGAAAATTATTACAGCTCTATCTGCCATTTGACTCACCCACCAACCAAATAGTCAATCAGCACTGAAGTCTTTAGCATGTCCGCCACATAATCAGATCTAAACTGATCTGGGACTGCCTACAAAAACCCAGGCAAACCATATAGATTAACACTTACATGGATCCCGGACCACAATAAGGGTATTGTATACAAAGAAAACGGCAGACACCATAGCAAAGCTACGGTCTGAAACTTCATTCACTGGTCCTGAACCAGTGTTTGGAACTGCTGCATGTAGTTGTGCATCTCGGAGGATTCAAGTTAAACATCAGATGTACTGGAGCGAGTACCAAAACAGGAATACAGCAAACTCCTGGTCAAAAAATCCTCGGAATAGCTGACCAACGAAATATTAAGTCTCCGCAGGGGCCATTCGATAAGAAAAGTGACGGGATTACTCACTGGCCACTGTACCCTAGGAAAGGGTACCCTATCAGCATGCTTACCGGGCAGGCAGATCTAAGGAGACTGCACTGGTACAACTGACGGAGGATATCCGAGGTGCCTTAGACAACCAAGAAACTGTAGTATGTGCATTTTTGGACATAGAAGGAGCTTTTGACAACACTCCACATGAGGCTGTCAAGAGAGCATTAAATAGAAGAGGTGTAGACAGCACAACATCCAAATGGATGTCGGAACTGCTCACCACTAGAGTAGCAGAGACGAGAACGAGCAAAGACATTGTCTCCATCTGTTCAACCAGAGGATGCCCACAGGGAGGAGTAGCATCCCCATTAATGTGGAGTCTGACGGTTGACAAACTCCTGTGTGGTTTGACGGACCTCGGAATATGCTGCCAAGGATATGCCGATGATATTGTTTTGACAGCTAGGGGAAAATTTGAAAACACCCTTTGTGACATCGTACAAAAGGGTCTGATCTATACAAATAGCTGGTTTAGGCAAGTGGGACTCAGCATCAACCCCACCAAAACCATCTTGATAGCCTTCACTAAGAACAGAAAACTCACCTCAAAACCATTATTAAACTTGATGGGAACGACGTTGAATGGAGACAAGAAGTCAAGTATCTCGGTTTGACTCTAGACAGCAAACTCCTGATGTGGAACAAACACGAGAAGGAGATTACATATAAGCAAAAATGGCTCTAATGGTGTGCAGGAATCTGGTAGGGAGAAACTGGGGTTGTAACCCAGAAATTTTTTGTTTTAATTAATTTAATTGCAAAATAAAATAAGGTAATACTTTATAAACATATATTTTGAACAAAATACAAAATTTTTTAATCATTTTAGTGGATAGGTATATTAATTTATGGAATGAATTAAATCATTCCAAACAAAAATGCGGATGCTTGACACAGTCTGAGCAAAAAGTGCTGACTTTTTTTACATTATTTTTATGTATTTCACCTTTGGTTTTTTTCTGATAGCAGCCAACACAGTATTTTCTAACATTATGAACAGGTCCTTGTTTTTTGTTTAAGAAAAGTTCGGATTTTCGCTTGCGTCTATTAGACAAATCAGTGGAGGATGAATTATTATCAGCATCACTGGTTTCACCTTCATCTTGTAAAATCATGTGAATGAAAATAGAATCGCGAAAATATGTTATTGTCATAGAAGAGTGTCATTCATGTTTTTGGAAAGATAATGTACATTTACTATACTAGTACCAGCAAACACATCCATGGCTACCTTTCTGTAATCTGTACCACTTGATTGTTTTTCTCAATGAAGAATTATCAGAGGCTAACTTATCAGACAGGTAGGTCTATGGAACTTTTCCCTTTATTATAATCTATTATAGCAAAGGGTATCGATTTAGTTTCATCATTGTTCCGTTTACACCGGGCGTACCAAATTTTTAGTCCGAGGTCTAAATGACGTCACGTGTACTTTACTTTCGGTGTAAACACCCGAGGAATGAAATTTGGTACTCGAATTTGATCCATCTCATCTATGGTAGTTTAATATCAATTTTTAACGGTGTAAACATGGCATATTAGTATTCGTGGACCAAAGTGACGGTTTGCTAAAAGCCCAGAGTAAAAATACGTCAGCTGTCACTTAAGATCGGGTGAAAATAACCTGAAAAAACTGACTATGATAAATACTTAAAAAATAATACCAAATAATATTAGAAAATGGATCCAAAAAATAATAATGGTCGCGTTCATCCCAACAAAGTTGATCAGGTTAGGTAATCCATCATTTCTTAATTCGGCTGAACGTTCTAATATTGATATAACACCATAACCTAATTTTATTTGACATATGACTGCAATAATTACTCATTCATCTGCTATTTCAATTTAGTTTAATAGTTCGCAGTGGTGTTCATTCATTTTTAAGATACAAAAATCAAAAATATCTTCAAACAAAAATATGCTACGTCATTTTATATGTTTATTCACATGATATTTGTCATAAATGACAGTTAATGCATCACTGATCGGTAGCGGAGCGTATTTCAATTCTAATGGGAAAAATGGCGACTGCTACCACAGCGTTCACATCAATCAGTTGATAAAGACGCGTTCAGCAGGAAATTGATTATCGCTCCGGTAGCGCTACGTTGAGATGAACGCGACCATTAAAAGTGGTCCATATTCTTTGATTGTTCATTAACAATCCCACAAAATTACTGCTACTTATAAGCAAAAAAGCTGAATTGCTTCTTAAATATGGAGACTTCGATAACTAATTTAAATCTTTCAAGTCGTTGAATATTTCTTTTCAGGAACTCTATTACCACTGCAACTATTTTTGTATCCATTTTCAAAGAATAAAATCAAAATCTATCATCAAATTGCCCAAAGATTTAAGGTTATGTCATTTTAATATGGAAATGTCAATTTTGGTCCAGGCTTTAAACCTGGACTATTTTAATCCAGCAAAACAGTCGGTATAAACACTTATGTTCTAAGCTAAATAAGTCCACGATTTGGTCCTCGGACCAAATGGCTCCACACGGTGTAAACTAAGCTAATGCAAGGGGCATTCATATACGCAAGCCCCGGTCATGAAAGGGTCTTGTTAAAAATTTTGACGCCGTATTTGTGAGTTTTTAGAGGAACATATTGTTTAAATACAAGGCGTCCTCTAAAGGGAACTGAGGACTCGTATACTTAAATGGTGCTACCTGGATTAAAAGCAGATAGGAACTTTACAATAAGTTTATATCAATAAGTGGCTGAATTTCAAATAGGCGTTCTCATATTGGGAAAATTTGGTGATCGGAAAGATGCCAGGTTTGTAACAGCAGTTCATAGCGATTCCCAGCTATAAGTAATCCAGCAACTGGTTCTAGACTGGTAAAAAACTGTAAAGAATCCCTCAACAAAGTGTCTCTAATATGGGTGCCGGCACATGCATGAGGGGATTGCAGGTAATGAAACGGCTGACCAGTTGGATAAAGAAGGTTCTAAAGGAGACTTCATAATACATAAGAGGGAAAATCGGGAACTGGCTAGAGAGGGAACACCTACTCAAATGGAGGTCGACACAAGGACACCTCCATACAAAGAGTTTACTGAACAAGGTAGACAAGGAACTCTCAACCAGACTATTGAAACTGAGTAAGAGACATTTGAACACAGTTTCCGACCTGAGGAAACATCTGCACAAAATGGGCAAAGTTAGTGAAGTTAGACCTAAGAATATTTCCATTTCATTTCTGTCAGTAGGAGACCATTTATGAAGCCTTGACAAACTTGGAACATCTTCAGCAAATCAAATAACCTGAGTGGCATAAAGGTTGGTCTGTTCGATCATAAGGTCCATAGTTTCATTATCCACGAATAAAGAAAAGAAAATCATAAGGAGTACCCCCTTGTAATGCAGCCGAAAGCTTTGGACGAATACCTTGTTGAGTATAGCGATTTTCTAAAGTTAGATGATTACCTAGTGGTGCTCCCATCCTGTATTTGATTAATTGGTTTTTCAGTATCTTCCGAATCGGAATTGCTTGTTTCTTCTCTAAGGTATGAACCAATATTTAAAACGGTGAGTTTCCAACATTAGAAGTATAAGTTATCTGAAACGAATTTAGTAATAATAATGTTTGATTTATAATACCATATCCTTACTTCTACTTCAGTAGTGGGGTCCTTCAAATTCGTTTTTGGAACCTCTAGTGAGTTTTCCAAATTAGAAGGAGTCAACTAAAAAGGTAGTGTTCCTAATTGAGGGGGCATCCTCTGAATCCGATTCAGATTAGGGGTGTCTGTATCTCTGTAGAGTAGGGAGGGTGAGTGTAGGCTCACAGCACTTAGGCCACATGTGACCCATTGTACATCCTCCCGAGGAGTTGTCTTCCTAGGTCATTGTCCATCCTGTCCTTCTCAGGAAGGTGGACAGGTCACTAGGAGACATCTCCTTTATATCGGCAGGTGTAGGCCAAGACTCACCGAACACACACTCTCTTATTGACGATAACTCCGGACACTCGCATAAGACATGCCTGACAGTTTCATCTTCCTGTTCACACATCCTGCATAGAGGTGTGTCCACTAGCCCCATAGTATGGAGGTGTTTCCCTAGTTGACAGTGACCAGTCAGAAATCCTACCGTTAAACGTAGGTTTCTCCTGGTCATCGCCAAATACTTCTTCGGCTCCAGCTTCCCAGGGTCGCCCAGGGTGATCCTGGCAAAACTGCATCCTTTGATTCCATCCCATCTCTTAAGGGATTGAGTATGGGTGTAGCGTTTGGCTAGTTCCGCAATTGTCGAAGTCGTTAGGCCGTAGGTGTCACTGGGTCCTAGAATTTTTAGTCCAGCGGCTTCCCTGGCTAAAGAATCAGCCATGCGATTTCCTTTACTCCTGTCGTGCCCTTTAACCCACCTCAGGATAATCTTGTTATCTGCCGAGGCGTCAGCTAAATCTTGGTGGCACTCTAGTACTAGCCTCGATATAACACGTTGTCTGTTTAAGGCTAATAGGGCTTGTCTACTATCAGTGCAGATTATTATGTTTTTGCCAGAAATTCCTCTTCTGGTTAGTTCTTTTGTGGCAATTGAGATACCAGCCAGTTCTGTTTGAACTACGCTGGTATTGTTTCCAGATTAGGGGTGTAGTTTGGATCAGCAATTGAGTCTGATGATCTATAAGGATCTGGCTTATAATTGTCACCAGAGCTCTCTAAAATTAAAGTTTAAATTGAAGTGCTCCACATACGAGAACATAAATTTTTCCAATCGAAAATGACTTCTCCGTGTTCGAGGATATTCGCAGTTGAAATGGATTTTCCCTACAATTTTCTTGATTTTCATCCAATTTCAAGGCAAAAACGTTATTGGGAGGACATAAAATAAAACAACGGGCATTAGAGAAAGATTTTTCCATTAGATATCGACTAATAAATACATAAACTAAGAGTAATACTTATTTTATATATCATACCTTAATTGTATATAGGGTGGCAATAAAAAAATGGAAATCCAGTTAAATTATAAACTTTTTATAATGCTCTCTTTTTTTTGCCTGGAAATCCAAATAATTTTAAATTAAATAATTTTTTTTCGAAATCTTTTCAAACAAACCACAATTTTAATCAAATTGAAACTGGACCAAAAAAATGTACTGGATGAAGGACTATTTATATGGGAGGAAAATTTGCTAAGCTGTGAAATAAAATAATTTAATTGGCCAGAAATGCATCGAAATTTAATTGTTTGGACCCATGGAAGTGATAGTTTTGGGAAAAATAGTTGGAATAATAAAATTCTACAAAAAAATCGAACAAATGAGTAATTCAGCGTCTGTAATGTGAAAACTTGTAGACAGAACCCAATTGGTATTATAGTATCATGAAAATTGAACCAGGAACAAGAAACATATGAGACATGGGAAGAGAAACGATAGAAAAAGAAATACCAGGAATATACAGGAAAATGAAAAAAAATTTGTATATTTGTGGCATACATTTTTTCTCGATTTTTCAGGTTTTATCGATATACAGTGTGACCCATTTTGTTTGGAAGCACCCCTATAAAATCCGCATTTTTCAACCGATTTTGATTTAGTCTTTTTTGTTAGATTCAGTATCAAAAACAGAATTTGAGCACAAATTTTCATACCATAATAGCTACTTTCAAGGCACTCTACGTTAATTTTTCTTTGCCAAAAAAGACGAAAGTATATTAGGCATTTTTTTTTCTCAAATATGACTACACCACTGGATTCAGAATCATCGCAAATGTAAACTATCGAAATTTTATAAAAAAAGTTTTATTAACAACAAAGTTATCACTACATGAATTTGGAAAAAGTTGTTTTTTGATTAATTTTTTACTAAGAATGTTGACACATTTTAAAAATGGCAACATGGTAAAGAAAAACTAGGACTCAAACATATTGCACTGTAAAAATTCGAAGCCGAAATTTTAAAAGACAGGATAATAGGTCCATTCTATTTTGAGGGTAACATGAATGCCAATAACTTCATGGAATTCTTGGAAGGTGAGTTATCCGCAGTGATTGACGAACTACCACTAGCAGAAAGAAGAAATTTGATATTTCAGTAAGATGGTTGTTCTGTACACTATTCTAGGATTGTCAGGCAGTGGCTTAACGAAAAATTTCCAAATGGTTGGATAGGTCGCGGTAGCGAGTTAATCGAATGGCCTCCTAGATCGCCCGATTTAACTACATTGGATTTTTATCTGTGGGGGCTTTTGACACAAAAAGTGTATAAGACACGTCCAAGGAATAGAGCAGGACTGTGTGACAGAATACGACAGGCGTGTGCTGGAATAACGCCACATGAAATAAAAAAGCACTAAGACATAGTCGCAAACGATACGAGAAATGTGTGGAAATTAACGGAGGTCTAGTCGAGGCTACAAAAATGTAGAATTCAATTATTATTAAGAAGTTTAATAATCAAAATATATTATTTGGTGTTAATTTGTATTTTCGTCACATCAGCACAATTTTACATTACTCGCTCAGAAGCTATAACTCCAGAACGGGTTAAGGTATCGGCTTCGAATCTTTACAGTGCAATATGTTTGAGTCCTAGTTTTTGTTTACCATGTTGCCATTTTTTAAATGTGTCTACATTCTTAGTAAAAAATTGATTAAAAAACAACTTTTTCCAATTTCATGTAGTGATAACTTTGTTGTTAATAAAACTTTTTTTATAAAATTTTGATAGTTTACATTTGTGATGATTCCGAATCCAGTGGTGTAGTTATATTTGAGAAGGAAAAATGCCTAATATACTTTCGTCTTTTTTGGCAAAGAAAAATTAACATAGAGGGCCTTGAAAATAGCTATTATGGTATGAAAATTTGTGCTCAAATACTGTTTTTGATACTGAATCTAACAAAAAAGACTAAATCAAAATCGGTTGAAAAATGCGGATTTTATAGGGGTGCTTCCAAACAAAATGGGTCACACTGTATGAGAAGCGATTTTGAAAATTTTCACATGCTTTTAGGATAGTCCAGAATTTAGTCGAAAACTAATTTGTTTTGGTTAATTTAGATAGAAATTTCAAGGAAATGGTTATTAGATTTATTATGTGACAGTAATATACAGGGTGATATAAAATAATGTAAACTTGAAGGAAAACTTGAGTGGTGTGTTTCAAAAGATTTACTTCAATTTTGGCAGTGCTTTAGAAGCTAAAAATATATTTTTAAGTAATCTCGCACTTTTAGGGTTCTTTCGACCGTCGATTTCTCAATCATATGCTTAAACACATAGAAAAATACTCAAAATGTTATCCTTTAAATGCAAATACTAAGAGATAAAAGAGGATATACAAATTGAATGTAAAAGTTGATACAAAAAAAGCTTACTCTTACTGGTACAAATTAAATCAATCTGAACGGTCGAAGGATCACCCTCTCCTTAAACCTAAAGTTAATTTAATAAAGAAACAAATCACAGACATCTATTAAACTTAAAAAAAAACTTGGAGTATTTCAATCTTATTGTGTGATGATACTGATTTTACAAAAATGCACATTCGGTAGGTTAATAGTCTGCAGATTTATATTTTCCATTTAAAACTTACAATTTCTTTGTGTAAAATTTCACCAAAAACTTGTGCAGTTTTGTTGAAAATTGTGTTAACAGTTCCTTAGAAGATTGAGAACAAAATAAGAGGTAAAAGCCTGGAAACAATATTTTTAAACTGTTCCTCAGGAGATGGAAGCAAAAATTGGAGATGCAAACCAAAATAAACTTTTTAAAACAATTCCTTAGAGGATTGAAAACCAAATAGCAAGGGTTGGTTTGGGAAATCATTTGAAAACAGTTCCTTGGAAGATTGAGGACAAAATAGGAAGTAAAAGCCTGGAAACAATATTTTTAAACTGTTCCTTAGGAGATGGAAGCAAAAATTGAAGATGTAAACCAAAATAAACTCTTTGAAACAATTCCGTACGAGATTGAGATCCAAATGCCAAGGGGAGTTTTGGAAATTATTTTAAATAAATGTCTCAGAAGATAGTAGCAAAAATAGTATATGTAAACCAGACGACAATCATTAAAACGCCTTCTTAGGAGATGGAGAGAAAATAGCAGGTGCGAGCCTGAAAAAAAGATTTCCTAAGGAGAAAAAAACAAAAATAGAAAATGTGAACCTAAAAGAAGACATTAGGAGAGGAAGAACTAAATTAGCAGAAGGGAATTTGGGAAAATATTGAAAAACGGTTCCTCAGGAGATAGGAGGATGTCAACCATAGAAGTGTAAGAGCAAAATAGTAGGTGAAAGTGTGACAGAAAAATTTAGAAAGGCTTTCTTAGGAAATGCAAATGAAATGGCAGATGTAAACTCGACAGACATGATTTGAAAACACTTTCATAAGAGACTGGGACCAAAATAGTGGGGTACGTCAGAAACAAATTATTTGAAAACATTACAAAACATTTCCATAGAATACTGGAAGCAAAATAGCGGAAAAAATAATTAGACGCCATTTGTTATGAGATAAAAGAAAAAATAGGAGATGTAATGCAAAAGTAAGTCATCAATACGCTAACTTAGGAGATTAGAAACAACATAACGAGTGACAGTCTGGAAAAAATCATTAAAAACGGGAAAATAGAAGATGTAAACCAAACACTTATCCTCTCGAGATTGAGAACAAAATGGCGTATGAAAACTTGACAGACATGATAAGAAACACTTTCATATGATATTGGAAGAAAAGAATCAGGTACAAGCCTGAAAAAATAGTTCAAAACGCTTTCACATTATATTCATCCTTAGAATATGAGACTATAAAAGCGAAATAGCTGGTGTAAGTCTAATATTAACATTAAAATGCGCTTATTTAGAAGATAGGAGAAAAAATAGAAGATGTGAACGAAAAAGGAGTCTTTAAAAGCTATGAGGTATAATCCATAAAAAAAACTGTTCAGGACTCTTCCACAGGCGATACCAGATGTAATCCAAAAAAGGGTGTAAAAAAACTTCTGTTTGAGATTGGAAGCAAAGTAGCAGATGTGAACCTGAAAAAAGTAGTTCAAAACGCTTCCACAGGAGATTACAGGTGTAAACAAACAGAAAAAGTATAACCCTTCGTAGAAAACTGGAAGTAAACTAATTAGTGAAGGCCTGAAAAAAAATAATAGTTTGAAAAGAGTAAAAAATCACTTCCATAGGGAATGGAAGGAAAACAACAAATATTAACTTGAAAAAAAATCAATTAAAGCAAATATAAATCTGCACTCATTATTACAGCAAATTCTATAACTAGATACCTTATAAAAAAATAATAAATGCCAACTTTGATAAAAGTTAAATTTTAACTACGAATTCTGAAATAAATTACTCGATCTTAAATATTTCTATTTACTAACCAGCGCAGCGTCCGGAAGGAAAGCTGTAGGAGTAATGATTCTAAAGAAAAGTAGATAGAATTGTTAATTTTTTTTTTAAATCTTAAAATTTCTCAATTACGTGTCTTTTTGCTCAACGCGAACAACAACAAAAATTGTTGAAAAAACTTGATGGAAGAAAAGTAAAGACACAGTTCTTACAATCGATTTTTAAGGAGTTTTCTTCATTTTGTTCTATATATTATTTTTAAGATATTATTTATTACTACAGTGTTATTATTTTTCCATTTCTCTTCAGTTCTTTTTGCCTATCTAAACGATTCTCTTTATCCAATCACAGCTCGTTATTCTGACGGCTCCTGCGCTCTCCTACACGATTCGCAACAGTGAGTTACGTAATATGGATAATGGCACAGTCTCGCCTGCACAGCTAATTTGCACTTGTGGATTTTGTCAACACAGTATCCTTAAAAAAGAAACAGAAAATATGTCAACTACCACAGAAAGTTATTTGAATACAGTGTCAATATCTACTCATCATTAAAATTGAATTTGTTTTACTTATAAGTGAGTCAGATCAATACAGAAGCTTAATTTTGACTCAGCAAAGCTGCTAGTCTTGGTATTACCACACTAATGTCTATGGGTCGTCACAAAACAGATGTAAGTCTGAAAGAAATATTTAAAAACGCTTCCTCAGGAGATGGGAGAAAAAGTAGCAAATATTATCCAATAAGGAGACTGGAAGCAGAACAGCAAGTGTTAGTCTGAAACATATGATGAAAACACTTCCTTAAGAGATTCCAGGGGTTATCCAAAAAAGAGTATAAACAACCTTAGGAGAGTGGAAGCAAAGTGTTAGCCAAAAAAATAGCTAAAAACACTTCCACTTGAGATTCTAGCAGTAAACCAGAAGAAATGGTGTTGAGACACCAAAACAGGAGAC
The DNA here is from genome assembly GCA_949126875.1 of Lochmaea capreae. Classification (NCBI taxonomy): domain Eukaryota; kingdom Metazoa; phylum Arthropoda; class Insecta; order Coleoptera; family Chrysomelidae; genus Lochmaea; species Lochmaea capreae. The sequence continues at coordinate 29,943,418 of OX421401.1, read as the reverse complement.
TTGAGACAAAGTACAGAGGTGTCAGCCACAAAAAAAAAGGTCACAACGCTTTCACGAAAGATTGTATATGTAGATAAAAAAAAAGTGTAAAAAACATTTCTATAAGAGACTGGAAACAAAGTAGCATATATGTAAATCTGAAAGATATATTTAAAAACTTTTCTTTAGGAGATAGGAGAGAAAGTAGGTTGTATAAACCAAAAATAAGTGAATCAAAACACTTCCATAGGGAGACTGGACTGAAAATAGCAAGTGCTAGAAGATTTCAGGTGATATAAAAAAATTAGTCAAAAACTAACATATGCGATTGTAAGCCAAGGAAAAATAGCTTAAAATGCTTCCACATGAAGTTCCAGGTGTAATCCGAAACAGTTATTAGGAGGTTATAGATGTAAATCAAAAGAAATAATGTAAAATACACTTCCGCAGCAAACAGGGGCTTAAAGTATCAGGTGTAATCCTGAAACGCTTCCACGTCAGATTTTAGTTATAAACCAAAAAAATAGTGTGAAAACACTTCCATAGGATACTGGAACAGAAGTAGCAACTGTAAAGACGAAATAAATTGTTGGGAACGTTTCATATACGATATTGAAAGATAAGTGTAAGACCCAAAAAATAGTTCAAGCGCTTCTTTAGGAGATTCCAGATGTGAACAAACAGAAAAACGTATGAAAAATGGTACCATAGGGAACTGGAACGAGAATAACTAATATTACCACTAGTATGCTTCAACACATAAAGTTATGTATTTTTTACATCAAGTGTTGTCAATATCTAAATTGCTAAATTCTAACAATACCTTTGATGTTACCACACTAATTGCGATGGATCGTTACAAAACTTCCAATTTAGAAAAAATGTGTTTATAGTGTAAGTGAATGTTTTGAGTGTATCTAAAGGTAGAAAGATCACTTACTTTTCACCAAATTACGAATACCTGATTTGGAATGCATAAAAAAGACTATTTCAATTAAAAAAAAAATCACAAAAAATAAAATTATCCTTACGATCTATCGGTTCATCCTGAACAGGTTTGTATCTTCCTTTGCTATCAGATTCACAAGGACAAGTTCTCTTCCCTACTGGTTTATCATTTTCTGGACAACCTTCGACATCTCTTCCATACGGATCCAAACATCTTATCTCTCTTCTTTGAATACCAACAGGACAAGCACCTATTAAATAAAAATTGAAGGATTATTACAAAAAATTAATAAATTATAAAGTATTTCACCTTCACACTGCCTCCAATCACCAAAATACCAGCGGGGAGGACAAGTACCATCGCAGGACTGCTCTTCAGCAGGTTTCAAGTGAGACGGACAAGTCATGTCGTTGGTAACGTGTGCTGCACCACGAATCTTTATAACGCAAACAACTTCTCGCTTCTGCTTCGCCCTCTCCAAACACGAGTCAGAGCAAGGACCCCAAGGACCTAAATTGGAAAATATTCAAACCATTTATAGTTGATAGATAAACAAATTTCATCTCACCGTTAAACCATTGCGCATCGCATTGCTTTTCGCTAGAACAAGCCCTGGACAATTCTGGTTTGGTTTCTGTTGGACAAGCGTCTTTATCCTGGAGTCCGCATACTGCTACACGAGTTTGAATACCAGTACCACACGCTTCCGAGCATTGACTCCAATCGGAAGTTAGCCATGTCGATATGGATCTACTAGAAGAGGAGTGGTAAGCAGTTTCGCGCGGCGTACAAGAATCCATTTCACAGTATTCTGCGTGTGCAGGTCTATCTTCCGGTCTACAACGTCCTGAAGGACAAGCTACTGATCTAGTTCGATGACCAGTACCACATGAAACTGAACACTGAAATTATTGAAACAAATTATTTCCAAGTACTGTTTGTGTATTTATTTTTGCTTACCGAAGACCAAGATCCAGTTTCCCAATCGAAATTTTCATCGTTTTCGTCAAAGGTTTGCGGCAATTCGTTATCGCTGGGATTGTCGCAAAAATCTTCTTTACAGGGTCTGGTTTGAACGATCGGCTTAGGTTTCAAGCACAAGGCTTCGTTAACCACCAAAGAGTTTTGTTTACATTGTGGTGTGTATTGTTGGATACCTTCGCCGCAAGTGACGCTGCATTGACTCCAGTGGAATTCCCAAGAAGGAGGACACGGAGCTATGTTGCAAACTATTGGTTTAGGTATGGGAGAATGGAGGTGAGAGCATCTCCTGTCGGGCGCCGGGGATTGCGTGTGACCCAATTCTCTTACGCAACTTCTAACATAGCTTTGTACGCCTGGAATTTTTAAAATTCAACCTTAAAACAGCTTAGTGGATTCAATAGAGACCAGAGATAAAATTAGATTGTTTCAAAAGGATAACAAGCTGTTTTCTCGATTCAGGACTACAACTTTTTTAATCAAAGTACTAGTAACAAACACTTGGATTGGACTTACCTTCGCCGCAAGATTTGGAGCACGCAGTAAGTCCCGTCAACTTCCAAGTGAAATGTTTCCTTCTCAATCTTGGTCTTCGAATACCAGGTACAGGAATAGAAGGTCTAGCTTCATCTCTTTGACTAAGAGATGTATTGAAAGCTACTACTTCGGATTGTTTTGTTTCTAAAGCCGATTCGATTGTATTCGGTCGTTTTAATAATGGTGGTGCCAAATCAGCAGCAATAGGTAAGGAATACCCATATTTTATACCTGGATTGGCTTGATAGTTAACAATCTGGAAAAAATCCATATTTCTATTGACATAATATCTCTAGACTTGTATGTAGAGTGAATAGAAATTTATCCTTACCATTATATCGACTGCATTTGCTAGTGGTCCAGGTGACGTTAAAGTTTCCAAAGAGCTCTCATCTTGACGGATATAAACAAACTTTGTACCAGCGCCTTGGAATACTCTACTATTGCTCAATTTCCAGTCTCCATTCACTATGTAAGATCCGTTACTATTTCGCAGAGCTGCAGCATAACAAAGATTATTAGCGTGAAAATGATATAGATCAGTTTACATTTACCCAAGAAATTTCTGGTGTGTTTTAATTGTTGAATTAAAATCCTGCAAGCTCCTGTGGGTAATTGTGCGACTAATGAGTAGCCCGGTGGTAGATCGGGTCTTGTGTAGATTCCGTTGACGCTCCTGCACGATCCTTTAAGACAAGCAGAACATTCTTCTTGTTGTTCGTCCAAGCTACCAATTACACCGTTGGAGCTCACAACCTGTAACAAAAAATTGCCGAGGGTTAAAAACAGGGCTCGTATAAGGGTTATTAACAGTCGAGATGAGGGTGTCGACCCAGCACTGCAGTGGAACGCCTCTGATGTGATGATTACAGTGAAGTAGTGTCGAACGCAGTTAGTACTTGGATGGTGATCACTGGGTAAACACCGTCGTAGCTCCCGTACAGCCTGCAGCGAAACACATTAGACTACTAGGGTGGGTAGCGTATCACAGCTCGCAGGCATCATACCAATAAGCACGAGGTATAATGTAGATATGTCGTTTTTCAGTGGAGACGTAAAACCGAGGTCCCGAGTCAATGGATGTTGGGCTCGATAAAGATCCATACCACTGGTTGGAATACTAGTGGGTTCGGCAAAATTTCCGACTGTACAGCGTGAATCCCTTTTTTTAATATTTAAAAACTAAGAATATTTATTTAATTCATAGGTTAGTACTGTCATCATAATATAATAACATTTAAGGGAAGGTCGCTGGTTCAAATGTCACTGTTTTCGTTCTATAAAATTCTTTTTTGGATGATTTAACAATAATATTATTGAGACGCCAATTGTAGGTTCTGCACCATTCTAAAACCACTTGGAACACTCTCCTTTGCCTTTTCATTAGCATAAATACCAGAATGATCTGGGATCCACACCAGAGAACGTTGTTGAGGAGAGTCTTTCGTGGTATGTAATATTCAAAAAGGATCAAAGTAAATACGACTCAATAATAATATAACTATCTTAACTTACTCTTCAATCCCACGGATATACATAGACTAAAGATTCAAAATAATCCTATTCCCAAACAAACCACTTTACTTTTCTGTACCCTGTTGTCTTATCTGCATTTTCAATGTATATGTTACGAGAGTTCAAAACATCTTTGTTAATGAGTCTTGTATAATAAATATAATACGTTAGAAATATGAAATATAACACTCGCCATCCGGAAAATTGGTCAGTCCTCATGTACACAAAAATCTAAGTTTTAACTATCGTCTATAGGTATGTTCCTTGTGATGTGTTCATTATTGTTTTATTTTGTTTATATTGTAATATTTTTGTACAATAAATTTAGCCATCGCTAATACCCCATTGGATTGAGGCGAATTGTTAAAAAAAAAATTACAATAGCATTCGCCAAACATTGATTTTTTGTATTGGCGTATAACTAAACAGTTTTACAATATTCCGGCTAGAGACTCTCTCAAGGGTGGATCGACTCCATGTTAATGTCGCACTAGGTATGCCAGAGGGTTGACAGACTATAAGAACTTAGGGCGCCACTACCTTTTTAGACATCGACGAAAAAAAAAATGAATTTGAATTTAAGAAAAGAAATTAAGGTGAGAAAGGTAAAAACACCTTGTAGAATTTAATAAAAGTTAAAAATAAAAAAGTTACAAACTTACATGAACCCGGACACGATCCCCTACAGCTCTTACAGCCGGGTAGATGAAGAAATTAAAAAAAAAGGAAGATCAAAATATTAACTTTATTCTGCCATTGAGGAAAAGTAAGAATGGGGATGAAAAGAACGAAGCCTGCACTTTATGTAAGTACTTAGCTTAGACGAAGAGGTGTGGTAGAAACAGAAGAAAAAGATGTCTTGAAGTTGAAGTAGTGATGGCTTGAAATGGAAATTAGATGCCTAGGGGTATCCTAGTGGTTAGAGGTGTCTTGTAACATGTAACCGTATCTTAGCAGTGTATCCTGGCATGTAAGGATATCCTGGCAGCTGTAACCTGGCAGGGTATCTTGGCAGCTGTGCTTACCACAGCTATTTAAAGTGAAAAGTATGTCCTTGCTACTCAAGGGTCGGTATCGTAAAGGGGATGAAACCACCACACGGAATCGACCGTTGACATAATATGTCAATTGTGTTAGCGGTAGAGTGGTAGAATTGAGATATAAGAACTATATTGGGAGTGGTTACTATGACGGCAAGCGGTAATTAGGGAATTTATTTCGTAAAATCGAAACAGGTCGATAGACGTTACAAAACGAACTCTAAATAATGCAACTTTTGTTGTAGTAAATGCCCACCTTAACCTTAAGCTTTTGCTACAATAAATGCAGCTTTCAATGTGCTCCATACATTTTGGAATTTTGTTATAGGAAATAGAGAAGCGACAGTGTAGGCAGTTGCTAGATGAGTTTTTTATACAAAACTTTATAGTAATTTCTAGAGTACACGATCTAAAGAAATAGGTAGTCAAATATGTAGAATGAAACCAAGATCAAGGCAGCTTCTTATGTAATGAATATAAGGAAATAGAACTGTTTAGTTATGTTTTTATTGTTGCATCTAAAGCAGTTAACTATTAAGAAAACAATCTCAATCGACATTAAATGAATAGAATAACTGAGCGTGTGTACATATTTTCACATAGACGTCAATGTTATTATTAAGTGTTTTGACATTTCATGACCTGAATCTATGACACGTCCAAAAATTACTGTGGTAATTCGACTGAGGCGAATCGATACATTTAAATGACAAATATATAGAGACCACACACACACGTATACAATACAAACAACGATTATAATTTAGAAACGTGTGCATTTTATTAAAAACGGTTCATTTTAAATGATTCCGCGTAGTGACAAAACAAAATATTGATGGTTTTATTTACATTTGTTTCGTTATGTCAATTGGATATTGTTATTGGAATATTATGCGTAAAATGTTTCTTCAATCAGTCATTCTTATACTGACTTTTTTCTTAGATCTACTAATTCAGAGCGTCTCTATAGTCGAGAAAATATGGTGAGACCTTTTATCAGATTATACCGAGGTGGTTTACTGACTTTACACAACTATGATAAGGCCAACGATCACCTATATGAGGTGGGTTCGATTTGCACACAGCCATATTAATTTTGTTTGGGTTTAAACTAATTTTAAATTATTTCACATTTAAATATTGAAGATTTTTCAGTCCGCCTCTGGTTAGTTGTCAAAAAAATTGACGTTTTTAATTTAATAGTATTTGTTGCTTTGCAAAGTTTTTCTAAATAGCTTAAATATTTAATTTTATTATTGTTTAACGAGACGTTTAAGAGTTTACATAGGCAAAATGGTACGTACTCAAGCCGACAAAGTAGTAGCTATCTTAATAATTGGTGAATCTGGAAAGAATCTCCATGAAGCGGAACGTTTATTTAATGACAGATACCCAGATCGCCCTATCTCGAGAATTTATTTGAGGGAGCTTCTTCACAATTTTGAAGCATCAGGTAGTGTTCAAGATGCCAAACGATCTGGTCGATCAACATTTAGTGATGATAAAAAAATTGATATAGTTGCTGAAATGGTAGTAAACCCTACTTCCTCTTCAACTAAAGTTGCGTCTATCTGTGAAGTAAGTAAAAGTACAGTACAGAGAGTGTTGGCTAAAAATAAATTTCATCCATACAAGTTAAAAATGATGCACCACTTTTCGGATGACGACCCCGACAGAAGACTCGAATTCTGTGAATGTATGACAAATAAAATTAGTCAAAACCCACATTACACAAAAACAATTTGTTTTAGTGACGAAAGTACTTTTTGCTTCAATGGAAATCTGAATACACAAAATGTAAGGTATTGGAGTGACACAAATCCTCACACCTTTCGTGAACAACATACCCAATTTCCAGAAAAAGTCAATGTTTGCGCAGGTATTTTGGGAAACCACATAGTTCCTAAATTCAAATTTAAGCGGTGAAATGTATCTGGAGATGTTACAAAATGCAATTGAGCCGTTAATTCTTGAAATTCTGGAAGATAATCCAGATGAATTCGGCCATCTGGAAATAACATTTCAACAAGATGGTGCTCCTGCACATTATTATGGTGCAGTAAGACGTTACCTGGGTGAAGAATATCGAGGTAGATGGATCGGCCGGCGAGGTCCTATAGAATGGCCACGTTGGTCACCAGATCTGACACCATTAGATTTTTTTCTATGGGGGTACTTGAAATCCAAGGTTTATACTACGGCACCAGATAGCATTGGCGTTTTGAATGCGTTAAGAATGTGTCGAATGGAATTTTCAAATGTATCCGATGGAATAAAAACCATTTTTGCAATTATCAATAAGGAATATTTAATCTTTACCTTGACATATCACCTACATTGCATTTTTCAATAAATATTTCTTTAAACATTTTTTCACGCTTCTAATAATAATTACATCTGCATTGTATTCCGACATTTTTTCTTTTCGAAATTCAAGTGTTTAAAAACACCGCACCATATAGGATCCTTCACATATTAACCATGTAAAGTATAATAACATGTTTACGATCTGAACGTAACCTCCCAAATCAGCGTATCGAATCTCTATCAAATGGATTAATCTTTACTGACCCACACGCCGCTCTAAAATTACGAAAATAACCATTATACTATGGTTTTTTTCGATAATTCGCGAGAAAATTGTTAAATTATCGCAAAATATAACATTCAATAAGGTGAATAATTGTATAATTTTTTTCCCGAACATTCTATAATCTATTTCGGAAAGGTATAGGGTAATAAAATGGGGAATTCCGTTCAGTTTGGCTCAATTTCGGCGTATAGATGGGTACATCAAAATAATTTGATTTAATTTTAGACTGATATAAAAAATAATCGATATTATTAGAATTTATTTGACGCAACTTTTCAAAAAATAACAGCCATCATTTCTAATCTATATGTTCACCGTTTTATGTTTAGTTTTTTAAATTATAGTCTGGTTCACATGTACCATTTTTCATAAAATTTTTGTATAGTCGATACGGAAAATCATGTAGAAAGTTTAAGGAAAATTCCCAAAAAGGGCCGATAAAAATTGCGAAAGTTAAAAACAATTTATTGAAAAGAAAGTAGGGGTTTGGTTTTTTTCGAATATCTTGAAAACTATCGGAAGATATTCGAAATTTAAAAAAAAAAGATCTGATAAGAGGAGAAATTTTTTGGCTTAATTGACATATTACGGAAAAAAATTTTAAGATAATTATTTAAACATTTTTTAAATTCTACAATAAACAAGGAGATATTCGAAAAAAATCAAACCCATACTTTTTCTTAATAAACTGTTTATAACTTTTGCAATTTCTATCGACTCCTTATGACAGAATGATGGAGTTCTGAGAGTCAAATCTTTTTTTATGAAATTTTTTCCTCTTTTCAGATCTTTAATTTTTAATTTCGAATATTTTCGATATTTTTCGAGATGTTAAAAAAAATCAAACCTATATTTTTTAAAATAAACTGTTTATGACTTTTGCAGATTATATCGGCTCCTCCGTAACTACAACAATTTTTATGAAAAATGGTACTTGTGAACCAGACTATTATGCTACAAATAGTTATGAATAAAATTAACATCAATCGGTAAATATAGAAACATTTAGAGAGTGATACACTTTTGAATAAACTTTACCACAAAAATTTGGGAACTTGTAATAGAAATATTGGATTCATGTTGAAAATTATTAACCGCTTTATTCACCAAAGTTTCATCTGTGATAATTGAATGCTTTTTTGATTACCTAACTAGTTTTTTTTTGTTTCAAAGTGGATAGGTTTTTAAATAAAAAGCTAGTTTTTTTTTGTATTGTCAAGAATTTCGTGAACAACATTTGCAAATCGAAAATATACCACGTTCATACTCCCTAATGTCTTTTGGTAAAAAAAATTGACCTATTGCTGATCTCGAAAATACACGGCACCAGAGCCATATTTAACATAAAAAAACGACACATTGAAGTCCGATCGTGTAAAACAAGACAACAAAACTATAAAAACCAACTACAATGTAAACTTTCTATAAAAACGAAACTCGAATCCATGGTCTATAGCCTTTTTGACTGTCATTGCGTTTAATCAGATTGTTTTATCTATTTTTTATCGCACGGTATAGGTCCGTTTATGGTATGTCGGAACCTTAACTCGTCCCTTATCTAACTTTTATCTTTTTTTCCAGCGTCTCGATTAAGTTAATCTTGTGGCGGTTAGTGGGTCTATTAGGTACAACAACGGTTTTTATGAGCGTCTTGATGTGAAAGAGAAAAAATAAAGATATATGTTATTGAATATATTACATCGTTTAAAACAAACATCTTTTTAAAGAAAAAAAATTCAGGAATTGCCCTATACAATCTATACATAAATACGGTTTAATAATAAATGAAAGATAAGATAGATCATGACGGCTTGTTGACGCATTTGTTGGATTCACCTCCGAATGAAATTTCAAGTCCACGTGTATCGTCTATTCTGGTAGAATCAATTAGAGCTTTTTGATATTTCTTTTAGATTAAGCACCATAAATTTGAATTGGATTTATTTAAAGCTATTTTTCATCTGGGGATTTTTACAGCATCGGATTTCGTCGTTTAGAAATAGCATTGAGTAATAAACATAATGTAGTATATTCGAATAAAACACTTTAAATTATGTCGAAGAATAATTATTTTTATTCTAACGCTTTATATAGTTTTCAAAAATATTTTTCAAAAACGGTGACCGTTCAGCTAAGTACCAACAACCACTTCCCGTGCTATATATGCACCGACGGATATTGAATTACACTTCAAAGTCAAATGGAGTTGGTATATCTACGGGATATTTTAAAACCAACTATTCTGGTTTGCAATTAGAAGGGACAACACAACTTGTAGACCGGTTTCGGCGTATTTGCGCCTCGTCAGTACAAGGTATATATTATCCGTCCGAGAATCTCTAGTCACGGACTGGAGAATACACTTCAATCACAATCAATAAATGTCTTCCAGTAACGGAAATGTAAAGATTGTAGCGACTTCCTCACCTCCAGTCGCAAACCAAAATTCGAAAAATTTGACACGTCCAAGGAGTTGAAACAATAAATATTATTACAGTTTCCAGTAATATTGTCGTATTTAATAAAGCGATTTAACAACAGATGTCGAATAATAATTATTTTTATTCTAACGGTTTATACAGTTTTGAAAAATATTTTTCAAAAACTTACTTGACAATAACTTTTTGGTACAGAATTTTTCCTTGCATTCCTTCGTGTTTATTGTACAATAATGAAGTCGGAACTAAATTATTTTTCACACCAAACTATTTACTAGTTCGCACTTTTCTAAATTCTAATTAGTTATATTACCACAATTTTTTGTTTGACTTTTGTTCACATTCGTTAAGGCCGCTTAACAAGGTGCAATACAACGTGCAATTCTCGAAGAATTGCCATCATTGACTCCGCCCTTACAAAAAGTTCCAAAGGAGGAAGTCCAAACCAAACGGACCTATTTGTACATATTTGAAATTCACAGCTTGCACAGTTTTTCTCAACCAGAATCTATCTAGTTACTTCACCATAAGTATAGACAGACTTTACACGAATTCTGAGATTGTAAAATTTACTCCTTTTTAATAGAATCGGCTGAAGTGTCTTTCAACTGTTCAACCCAATTAACTATTAAATAATTTATTGTACTCACTAAACTTGCTTGATATCAACGCGACTTTATTGGTTTTTAAACTAAGATTGACACATGCTCGGCGTCATAATATCAACTATGTAGTTGACCTGTTAATATTTCAATCTAACTAAAAACTTTATCGGTTTTTTATATCTTTTGTTCGTCCTTTTCTCAGCGGCGTCAAAATTATCGTTATATCAACAGCAATCACGTCTGGCAGCGTTAACACGACAGCTGTCACGTTTGTCAACTATTATTATGACAGCTATTACGTCTGTTCACGTTATTACGACCACTGTCAACTTTGTCAAGATTATAACGACAGCAGACACGTATAGTTTGGCAAATTTATCTGAAGCAACGCGGCATCGGTAAGGGGCGAGGAAACAGGGCGGATATCTGTCATAAACGTACCAATGGCGTACGGTACCTATTTTATAAAAGTATTAAAAATAATAATAATTATCATATAATAATTATATATAAAAACTGATCTTTGCTTTAAAGATAAGGTATTTTTCAAAACACGGTATTTGTTAAAAGCAAATAATGTTAAGAATCGTACTTGAATTCAATATGGATACGGAATAGTTCAAAACCTGACACTGACAATACCAACGCCGCTGGATAATCAATGTCAGTCAATTGACAAAATGAGAGGAAAGAACACACGCACGCGCTTGGCAATAGGAAGTCAGATGGTCGCTAAGCAACGAAGGTCTTTCGATACATTTCACCAATTGAGTTAGTTCGGAGGGCGTGAAAATTATGGTTTTCGCACAACGCTGCCAGAGCTTGAAGAAGCCCACAACAAATTTGGAAAAGTGCTCATCTTTTAATATTCATAAATTGAAAAAATAATGTTAATAGACAAAATCCAAGAAACAAGCACATTGAAGAATTAACGTTTAAGCATATTGTTAATAATAAAAAGTCCATTTTCTAATTATAATCACTACATACTTAGCACTTTATCTTTTTCATAGTTAAACGTGGCAATATCGAATGTTTTCGACTGCATTCCTTTCACGGCTTCAGGTAAACTTGCCAAATTATATGTGAACGTTATTAAGACAGCTGTAACATCTGTCAATATTATTAGGACAGCAGTCAACTGTTATTTCGACAGCTGTCATATTTGTCGACGTTATCTCGACAGCTGTCGAATAAAAGGTTAACAAATGTGTTGCACCGACTTCTATTAAACCAAATTTGACCTAAAATCTGTTTTAAATGTAAATTTTGTGCACGGTATTGTCAAACCGGTAGTAGCCCACAAAACTTAAACTCGTTTAAGAATATAAACCTGAATTAGTTAAACCTCTTCAACTAGTATGTTGTGCAAAGATTCCTTAGATATAACAAGTGAGACCATAATTTATTATAACGTTGCTAAAAAAGAAGGTGGCGTCGCGGTGGTCAGTTGGAGTGGAAGTGGCGTATTTATAAGGAAATATACATAAAACCAATAAACATATTTAGAAGGTAATTGAAAATTTAATAATGTAGGTTGATAGCGAGGACTCTGCCTTGTTCCATATTTTTCCATTTATATTACCCTCTGCATAGATTACATTTTTCATATCCCGGTTTTGTTTTTCCGCTATCCCTTGTGAGTAATTTTAGAAAAATACGAGTCTTGGTCAATAGAAAATGATACATTTTCAAACATGAATGAAAATATATATTTACACCAGGTAGTTTTAATCTTAATTAAAGTTGTCGAGAAGTGATTTTTTTACAGCTTCTTATTTCTTTATCTGCGCCTACACCAGTTAAATATGGTAGTGATTTAACTACGTTGATGCAATTTTATATATAATTCGTTTTTAAATCCTTCGAATAAATATTTCACTTTCTAGTTTTTACGGGGTATTATGTTAATTATACAACTAGTAGATGGCGATGCTGTTATGCCATAATAGTAGCAGATGATGAATCATCTAATGGGCAAATATGGGTACAATTGAAAACCAAAGAAGGATAAGCTACCGGAAGAGATATGTTGTTGAAAAGTGACATCGAGAGAAGGAAAGAAAAATGAAGAAATCGAAAATGGAAGGAATAATGACAGCGATGGAAAACATGACGGATACAATGGGGAATGTGCAAGATGAAACAAGTAAAAGTCGATCAGAGAGCGTCCGAAGGAAGGGACAGAGTACCGAGTTCCGAAGACGAAGAGATAGATTTCACGGAAGTGATGTTCATCAAGAATATCCAGAAACAACAAAGGAACGAAGTAGCCCAAAAAGCAATACTGGACTAAGCCATCCTAGAATGAGAATATACGACATGTCGAGTCAACACCAGGTGCCTTAAGTGCAGTTCCAACAAGTGTCCAAGACCGAGAGACAAACCAGCCTCCTGCGGGAACTGCCAGGAAGAACGCCCAGTGAACTACAAACGATGCCCACAAGCCATAAAGGCAAGGAAGACACCGAAGACCTTCTGTTTTTATATTGTTATATTTTCCTTAAAAATATGAGTAGGAGGTTTAAAATTTCACTAGGATTACTGTTATCTGGTATATTATTCAGTTTTGGTTTAATTTAGTAGCTTTGTTTATGTTCGTTAATTAAAATAATAATGTAATACATAAACTAATACACAAAATGGCTACTAAATTTTGGGATGCCACATGACTTTACCTTTTTCATTAAAACTCTCACTCACATTTTCTAGATATACTTCTCTCATTTGCTTATAATTTTCTTTAATTAAAATAGATGTTTATCCAGAACCAATCATAGAGCTATCAATAAGTTAAATAATGGTAAAATTATTTTATAATAATACTAGCAGACCCCAGAGATATTTTGATATTTTTATTTTGTTTTGTTAATTTTTTGATAGAAGGAATATATTTTTTGAAAATTCGACTTTTCCGAATATTCTTACAATTTTTCGGACAAACCAATTTTTTTAAATGACCGTATAAAAAAACTCCTATACTAAATGCCATCAAAATTGGCCCAAATGTTTGGGAGTTGTTCAGTACGAACCCGATTGCAGCGCCACCTACCGGGACTAATAATTGTTACTTAATCAAACACACACATAAAATTAAACTAGTCTATTATGAATTTAAACTGGAGATTGGAATAAAAATGTATTATATTTGATTGCCATGAAACCCTATTGCTCATATTGTGTGGATGAATAGAAAAATATTAAAATCGCAATTTAAAAATAGGGGTTGATGGTAGAAGGGTGAAAATTCAGGGTTCTATGTATTTTTGTATGCTGTATCATAAAAAAATAAAAACAAAAAATTTTGCCCAAAACAATAAAAATAAAATTTAGGGGTGGACCACCCTTAACATTTAGGGGGATGAAAAATAGATGTTGTCCGATTCTCAGACCTACCCTATACGCACACAAAATTTCACGAAAATCGGTCGAGCCGTTTCGGAGGAGTTCCACTTTATATATTATTATACTTTATATATTAGAAGATTTTATAGTGGACAGAATATAATATGTATTTATCCTGGACAGATATCTCAAAATGTTTCATGAAAATGAGAACTGGCTTTGTACGAGGATGTATTGATATCTAGTTAGCCTAGACCAGTTCCATGCATAAACAAAATATTGCGTTACAATAGCAACGAACAATAACTTATTAGAAGTGTCAGTGTGAAGTTTGACGTCAAAAAAGTAAACCAGAGTTACGCAATAAATTAAAAGAAAAAATATGTCCACCGAAATTGTGAAAATCGAAAAATTGGAGTATCAAGCCATCATCAAGTACCAGTATTTAAAGGGGTTAAGAGGTAAGCATATTTACGAAGATATGCTTAATACCCTTGGTGATCAATGTCCTTCGTATGCGACCGTGGAAAATTGGACTGCAAGCTTCAAAAGAGGTAAATTTTCCATTGAAGATGATGACCGATCAGGAAGGCCAGTTTGTGTGTCAGTCCCCGAAAATATCGATTCAGTTCATGACATGATTTTATCAGAACGTCGAATTGGGCTAAAACGGATATCTGAAGCACTGAATATTTCATACGAACGCGTTCATCATATAATTCACGTCAATTTGGACATGAGAAAAATTGCTGCAAAATGGATCCCCAAATGATTGAATGTTGACCAAAAGCGTGCAAGGGTAGAAGCATCGCGTTCGATCTGTGCTCGATTTGAAAACGATGTAGACTTTTTAAACCGAATTGTTACTATGGATGAAACTTGGGTACATTTCTACGATCCAGAAACAAAGCAACAATCGATGGAATGGCGACACTCTGGTTCTCCAAGACCTAAGAAGTTTCGTGTCCAAAAATCTGCTGGAAAAGTTTTTGCTTCAGTTCTTTGGGATTGCCATGAAGTAATCATGATTGATAAGGGTAAAACAATAACTGGAGATTACTATTCGACATTACTGACCACTGTACGGGAAAAAATTAAAGAGAAAAGTCGCGGAAAGCTATCCAAAGGTGTTTTGTTTTTGCAGGACAACGCCCCTGCACACAAATCTCATGTTGCCATGCAAAAAATTCGTTATTTAGGGTTTGAATTACTAGAACACCCCCCTTATTCACCAGATTTGGCTCCGTCCGACTATCATCTCTTTCCTCAACTGAAAAAAAGTTTAAAAGGTCGTAAATTTTCTTCCAACGAGGAGGTAACAAAAAGCTGTGGAGGTCTGGTTTGCAGAGCAAGAAAAAACATTTTTATTGAAAGGTCTAGAGACGTTGCAATTTCGCTGTAATAAATGTATCCAATTAAGATGAGAATATGTTGGGTAATAAAATATTTTGACATTGAAATTTTGTTTGGTTCTATAGAAGGCTAAGAATTTTTCAATATATCCTCGTATCTCCAAATTCTAAAAACAGTTGGGCAAGAACCTTCGCTACCCAATTTTCAATTATTCATTAACGCCCAATGCCGAGGAAGTAACATTACGTTTCAACAGGAGGGGGTAATAAATAGAATAGAGCTTTATCGTAAGGAATTCCCCTTTTTTGTTGAGAATGCCTTGTATATATTTTATAGTTGTTGAAAATTAAACTATATCTAAAATGTGCGCGTGGTTTTCTGGTTTACGTTTCCATCGAGAGATTCCGTCGTGAAGCATTTTAGACAAATACAACAAACATTATACATATACACAACATTTCAAACTTTACTTGTAAAGTTTGGTATGCCAGAAGGGCACATGGATTTCGTTCGCCAAACGAATTATCCGCTTACTCTAGTACATTAAATTCGCTTAATTTCTAAATATAGTTCTTCATTTGTTCTCGAATGCATTAAATAAACATCTTAGTGGAGTTTAAGTTCTTGAATGCAGATGAATTTGTCTAACTGGAAGAATTATTAATTTGTTAATTGGAGAAATTAACTACCATACAAAATCGACTGGGTTATAAATAAAGTCGGTTAAGCTCAAAATAGCTCGAATGTATGATAATTAAAATCTTGGTGTTAAAAATAGAAAGAAAAGTTAACGTGGTGATTATTAAATCCTGCGTGGTCTTGTGATTGTAGATGATAAAATTGAAGAATTTATTTTTAATTGTTCAAGTCAGAAGGATTTAGAACTAGCATAGGATTGAGACAAGGTGGAGGACTAAGTCCAACTTTATTCAATGTATAAATGGACACCACAATGGAGAAAAGCGACCGTAAAACTAAGAAAATGTTCATTGGACTCAGAAATTTAGACAGAGTAGAAATAATTGAGGGAAAAAAATAATTACAAGAAAACATAAACATCTGGAAAGTAGTTATGGAAAAAGGAGGCATGAGAATAAACACAAATGAAGCAAAGATACTAATAAAAGGTGACTAGAAAATTAAAACAGACCTCAAAATAGATAACATAAAAGTAGAAAAAGTTGAAGAATTTGAATACCTATTAGCAATGTTTGATGAAACGGAACAAGAAGACGCTGAAATAAATGAACGCATCGCTAAAAAAAATAAAACTGTACTATACTATGAACAAAAATTGTATCAATAAAAAAGGGAATATCCAAACAAAGATAGAAATATACAATACAGTATGTAGAGCAGTACTAACTTACGGGATGCAAATCTTGGACTCTATCAACCAGACAAAAAAGTGAAATTCAAGGAGCGGAAATGAATTATCTTAGAAAAGTGGCAGAGTAAATAGAATGGACAAAATAAGGTGTACAAAAATAAGATATGAGCAGGTAGTAAAACCAATATTAAAATTCATGGCTCTGTAGCAGAATAGCGCTGGACATAAATAGCGCTGGTCAAAATAGCGCTGGTCAAAAACAGCGCAGGACAAAAACAGCGCTGGGCAAAAACAGCGCAGGACAAAATAGCGCTGGACAAAAACAGCGCTCCATAAAATAGCGCCGGTTGAAATATCCTTACAAAATCAACTATTACAGTAGGATGTGCTTGAAAAATCAAGTTTCACCGCTAAGCATCAACATTCCTTTCCAACAAACAATATCAGAATATAAGGAACGGAAAACAAGTAAGAACAACAATGAATATTTTTCATCATACTTCAACACATATCGCTTCCCGACCAACTGACACAGATCAAAGTGTAAACAACTACTTGTCAGTGTCATATCTATTGAAAGTCTAAAAAATGCAATTTCACGTTGCTTGTCATTTCGGTAGTTATATCTTTCGTGGAATAATGTATCACCTCCTTTCTGAGACTTGCCAAATTGCATTTTTTTAAACTAAATAGATATGACACTGACAAGTAGTTGTTTACACTTTTATCTGTGTCAGTTGGTCGGGAAGCGATATGTGTTGAAGTATGATGAAAAATATTCATTGTTGTTCTTACTTGTTTTCCGTTCCTTATATTCTGATATTGTTATAGACAGTTACCAACACTTTGATCACTGTCAGCTGATCGGGAAGCGATGTTGAATTGACGAATTGAATTAGGAAAACTATCGTTATGACTGTAATTTATGAAAAATATGTTATTCCTAATTATGCTAATTCGGTACTATAGTCTATTTTTTTTGTATGAGATAGTAGTAAAATAAAAAAGCATAATTATCTTTTGGCGGCGCTATTTTATGGAGCGCTGTTTTTATCCTGCGCTGTTTTTGTCCAGCGCTATTTTGTCCTGCGCTGTTTTTGTGCAGCGCTATTTTGACCAGCGCTATTTTGTCCAGCACTATTTATGACCAGCGCTATATTGTCCAGCGCTTTTTTTGACCGGCGCGATTTTGACCAGCGCTATTCTGCTACAGAGCAGCAGCATTTCCATTCCAACTAAACAAGAACCCAAAATAAGCCACGAATCCTGGTAAACTATTTGGCATGCCAGGAACACCCACTTGCATGAGATCCAACCTAATTTTGGTAGCCCATCACTCTCTAACCAAACAAGTAGAGAGGGTAACACTATGAGAATTCTCAGAATTGGCCATACAACACTTACACATGGTCACCTGATGTCCAGGGAAGATCTACCGCTATGCGACCACTGCCAATTACCTGTTATCATTAACTATACAGAGTGAGTTTTAAGTATGGAACGCCTCAATGGTCATGACGACCGTCACTAAGAATAACTGAAATAATAATTTGAAATAATTGTACAGTATTGTGATTATATTTGTTTCGGTAAAAATATGAATATAAAATATGACAATCTTAGCTTGAACACCGATCACAAAAGATCTTTATCCTGATGATGGTAATATCTCACCGAAACTAGTAGCAAAAGTTGATTGGTCCTACTTTGGACAATAAATTACATTGTGTGGTTTGACTTTGAGTTTTATTGAAACCTTTTTATTTGGATTCTAACCACATTTGAGATATGGATGAGCTGTTGGAGTTAAAAACATATATTCCTGAAAATATCTATCCAAATTTTAAGAGCCATTGCAGCTTCTATTATAGAATACATTATCCTTGAAGTTTACATATGAAGGTTGTACCAATAAGATAAACCCCAATAAGATCTGCACTATTTATAAAAATTTTAAAAGGTAATAAACATATAGCCCGAGAAGTAGATGTTGCTTCCTAGTGAACGGTCTACCCTTTGGAAAGTAAGAATGATTTCCGCATAAAGTGACGTTTTGCTTTTAAAGTACAATGTTTGTCACAACACAAGACAGAGTAACAAACCAATAAAGACGTAGTGGCGTAGGTTAATTCAGACACGAAAGACAAGTGTACCTTTCCATTTGTTTTAATTGGACATACGCGGTCATTGATATCCACATAAAATTAGAGTGTCTTTGATACATTCAGAGAAGTATGACATAACGATAAACATTCGTGACTTTTACTGTATCTATCTGTCTATTGTATCATCAAGTTCCTTAAGGAAGTCAACCTATTATTTAAGTTGTTTTAGTCCAAACAAAAATATACAGAACTAGAGTTGTGAAAGTAAACTGAAATCGATAATTGGCTTTTGCTGGATATATCGGGTCCAAAAGTGATTAGTAATTTCCATTTAAAGGATGAACTAATTTCGTTTATTTGAATTTTCATAGTTCAAAGGCAATTCAAAATGTTACGAGTCGAAACTAGCGACATATTTAAAAGAATTTCATATTCGAAATGGCTGTTAAACACAGAATGTCAAGAGTATAAAAGAGGAAATGAAAGTCGCCAAAAGAACAATACCACCACAAATTATACTAAAAACTTGGAAGAGTATAAAACGACAGGGTACAAAAGAGTTAAAAACAACCGACCGAGTAGGAAAATCGTCGTAACTAAAATGTCGTATGAATACGACTTTATGTACAGTGACAATCTAGAGAATTGGGAAAACCACAAGTTGAATTTTAATCTTAACCTTAGCTTGAATTAAACTCTCTTTGCGGTTTCCGCATGACTCTTTTATCTAGTTTTCGACTCGAGGGAGTTTCTTCCTTCTCAAGAGCCTTTATTTAATAGTATTAAAGCATATAATTACAATCTGTATAACTTAATGTTTTTAGAACCTCCTTTCTAATAAGATTATTCAATTTTTTTTAACTTGAAATGATAATATAAAATGTATGTCAATTGAGTATTATTTAGACGAATTTTTGTTTATAGACCAAAGCTATAACTTGGAGAGACCGAAGATACAGAGTGTATAACTGCAACACTATAATGTCTCATAAAAACATGTTTAAAGAGTAACCAAAATTTTTTACTTTTAAATGAGTTCGGGTGTTACAGTCAAAAATTTGGAGCAGTAGCTTACTGGAGGTATCAAAAGTGAGCTAGAGTTATAGTTAGGACAGTCAAATTTGTATTTTATGGGGTCAATATAGGTGAAGTAGCTTTGATTAACAGTTTGATAATTATTTTTTTCTTTGGACGCAAAAAACAACCAACAACAACTAAAGCTTGTAACTGAAATAATTTGATAGTTACAACTTTGTTTTTACTGCCAATCGATTCAAGAAGAAATAGTTATGACATTGACTGGGCTACAGTATACTCTTAGTCTTAGAGTCAAACAAAAAGCCGACAACTTTAAGTTTGCACTATACCTTTTACGTCAACTATACCTTTCCATTTGTTTTAATTGGACATACACGGTCAGTGTTATCCACATAAAATTAGAGTTTGTTTGATACATTCAGGGAAGTATGACGTAACAAGAAACATTCGTAACTTTTACTGTATCTATCTGTCTATTGTATCATCAAGTTCTTCAAGGAAGCCAACCTATTATTTAAGTTGTTATAATGTCCAATCAGAAATATACAGAACTAGAGTTGTGAAAGTATACTGAAATCAATAATTGGCTTTTGCAGGATATTTCGGGTCCAAAAGTTGTTAGTAATTAAATAATTATAATATTGACTGGGCTATGACGGTATACTCTTAGTCTTAGAGTCAAACAAAAAGACGGCAACTTTAAGTTCGCACTATACCTTTTACGTCAACTATACAACTACTAAAAAGTACTTAAGGTGTACCATCTTTTGTACTCGACTTGGTTATTTAAAAGTCTAAATTTATATTGGTCAATTTTTCAGTAATGAAAACCAGTGTTATAATGAGTATCATTATGAAACCGAAAATTGGCATTTAATTAACACCTATTAATAGTATAGTAGTAAAAATAGTATATTACGTAACAAGAGTTGTAAGTAACCCGCACAGCGGCGAGTGCGTAAATTTCACGAATGCGTAATGGGATTACAACTCGTGTAACGTACTATACTTTTTCTACGACCATCTATTTTCTTCTGAGTGCTCATAATTTCATCGTTTTCATTACTAACAGTCATATTCATAGGTAAAGTTGAGAAAATGTTCGGATACTATAATTTGTTACCAAAATTGACAGCATAAATGAGATGACGTTTTTTCCCATATCAATAAAAAGCGAATTATTTTTTTGGAAATTGTAAAATGTGTTGCCGACATTTAGGGGCATCACTCTTTTAATCTAAAATGTATTTCACTAATGCTAAGAGCTTTTATGTTTTTCAATTGATTAAAAGTATGTAAATAAACCAAATAAAGTATTACGTAAATGAATATTTGATTGCAATTTGATTTCAACAAAGAAATCTAAGTTTTTCTATCTAAACGCACATGTATGTTATGAGATTTTCATTACGTGCATGTTATTGTTAAATGTCACTTACAAGGAATGTTGTCAGTGCGATTTTTGACGTTTACGGACATGGGCGTAGAAAAAAATATGTTATCATACCTATATAATACGAGACAGTCCTATATTCGTGTTTGTTTTTTCATTCCATAACACTAGTAGGTATACAAACTAACTGGCGTCGTTACTTACCAATAAAGATGGAAGATATAGAGGAAGACTATACGAATGTCGGTATATGTCTAATTTATGTTGTTTACAGCCCACTGTGCCGAAGGATTTGACACGAGAAGAATATGCCGAGTAGCGGTAGCTCGTTTCACATCGAACCTTACGATTTATTTTTGTTCTCGTTTTGTTTTTGCGGAAACTACGAAGAAAATAATCATACCTGAGTATTCGGTTTATTTTTAAAATAACGACGGAAATAGAATGTTTAATTTAATTGAATAACTGAAATATTTCGTAACAATTAATCGATTGTTATTTCTAGAAATAAACGCGAAGATTAAAACGGATGTTTTCGGAAAAAAATATTTATATGAGTCAGTTATTTTACAAAATATGTATCATAATAATAATATGATGATCGTGTCATTGATTGAAGTTTTATACAACTTTCCGGATGTGCCGATAATATAAGAAAAAAAATTTAAATTATAAAATATTTATTTTGGTTGATGCTAGTGTTGAAATAAATGCCCTGTTTTCTATCTATAGTATGTTTAATTAGAAGCTGCCCAATAAACAATTTTCATGACTTATATTGCAACACTTATAGTAAATTAGGTTTATTAGGGTGTTATGCCATTACTGTAAGTTCTAGATTTATAATGAAGTGTTTTAACTATTTATATGACTGTGTTATAAAACTTGAAGTAATCGTTACCTCAATTTATATAACAAATTTATATAAGGTTTGCCGTTACTTCCGTAATAGAACTAATGGTTTCTGAGTTTTATAATAGCATCGTTGTTTACCTTTTTAAAACTTCAGATACTTGAATTCTTCTATAAATACATTATGAAACTTTTAGTAACAAGTTCTTTTATAAATACGTTATGAAACTTTGGGTAACTGATGTTTTCTCTTTGTGTTTCAGTAAAAAGCTAACCTAAAATAGAAGTGGTTATTAACTGTGTAAGAAAATTGTGAATAAAGCTATGATTAATAGCTGGAAAAAAATCAAGCACAGCAGTAGATTTTGCCGAAAAGTTTCTAGGCGTTTTACCAGAATAACACAAGTAGTGCCAGCATCTTCTGGTAAATTAAAAATCATCATTTTCGTTAATCGACAGGTATCTTCCAGTTCCACTTTATCAACAAATGACGTCAAAATTTCTTCTTTACCTTTGAATATTACCACCAAAAGTTCTCTAACCTCTAACCATCACTTTGTGGTGTGCTGTGACACTCAACTAACACTTAATAATTTATAGTAGACTTGAAGTTTTATAGAACCACCATTTATGGATATACAGTGTTACTTTAAGTTTTATAGTGTTACCGGCGACAGTAATTTTGTGGTAACTAATTTTTATAAGGGTGTAGGCTTTATCCGCCATGATAATTTTCTAAAACGCAGATATAAACAGGAATACAAAATTAAATATTTAACAAAATTTTGGAAAACTGAATTTAGATTGGACTCTTATTTTACATTATATTGTAAGAACATATGATTGATTCTGTTTTATGAACAAATTTAAAAAAATTAAAATAATTATTTTTTAAAATTCAATATCAACTTTTTCAATAATACATATTTCAAAGGCCAATGAATTTTTTAGAAGTGCCTTGCTAACATTTACAGTAAAAAATGATTGGCAATATAATTTTGGTCCAACCTTATGTGTGGAAATGATGTGACAAGTATTAAAGTGCACATAATATAATATATCACATCATCCATCTTAATATCATATAAACATGGAGACAAAAATGAATTACTATACTGCCTGATGTTTAAAATTGTGGAATTAACAAAAAAAAACAATATAATAACCAATGTATGCTAAAAAGAGAACACATATTGAAAATGTGACAGATGACAGCTTGACAAAGAAATAATTTAGTAATGGTAAGGTTACCAACAACTCTATAGGAAAAGTTTATAAAAGTAACCAAGTCAGTAATAAAACTAAATATCATTACATCCTCTTCCTAGATGAAGTTTTATAAAGGTACGGGAAATGTTTCCGTTACTTTTAGTTATAGACTTATGGGTTTTATAACGTTACTAAATAAAGGTGTTCGCAACTCTTATAAATTGCTCCATTTAAGTGTTGAAAAGGGTTTATAAGAGTTACAGAAATATTACTATGCTTAGCTTATATAAATTGCAGTTTTATAAAATAGTGATGGTAACTTTACGGTTACTATTATATAAACGAAAATGTTTATTGGGTGAGGTAATAAAATGTGTACGACGGTTTTTAAAAATCCCGAATCTTACACAACTCGAATCGGTCCTGAAATAGGATCATCTTGAACTGCAAGCATATTAAATTAATTGAACTAACGTGCCAACAGGGTGATCCGTAAGTAGGGTTAAAAATATTTTAGAGGTTCAAGGATTAATCCTGATTGAATTTCGCCACAAAAAACTTTTAATATCTGCCACAAAAAATAACATTTTAAAAAACGAAAAATCAGTTGTCTTTACGGCCAAAAAAATCTTCTTCTGATGACTCTTCTTTGGTAACCTAAGACTCCCATGAATATTGATATTTTCAGACACGACACTATCTAGTAATGGAATTGGTTCCACCAATCGTGAATGGTAACAGATTCATGCTCTCATTCGCTGTACACCAAACTAGTCGTTAACTACTCGTAATAAAACGTGTACGTGTACATCTTGTTTTTAATTACTTAATTACAGTTTCCTGTGCATAATTATCATTTTAGTGAAGCGTGTTATCAATAGGTGTCAAAGATAATAGATTAACGACGCTTTACAAATTTGAAAATTACTATTCAAAGAGCAGACCGTTCACCAAGAAGCAACTACTACTCCCCTGGCTATGTGCCACGAAGGGTATTGAATTACTCTTCCAAGTTAAAAGGGGTTGGTATATCTGCAAGATATAACCAACCATTCTGGTTTCCACAACGGGCCAAAAAGGGGAATGTTTGATTATCCCAATTTTCAAAACTTATTTTTTTTCATTGTGTTCAATAGGGCGTGAACTCATTGAGGATCAGTAGGGGTATATGTTCCACTTGTTACAATAAGATTTCTTTTTCAAACCCTCCATGCTAAATTGCAACTATATTTGACATAAAATCAGAAAACAAAAATACCAAAAAATTGTTTATTTGTCCAAAATTTTTTGGCCATATGTTAAAGTGTTGTTAGGGGTCTCAAATTGTTAGTAATTTATGCCAATTCAATGTTCCTCATTTTTTTTTGTCACTCACTATTTTCCGTATACCTATTTAACATGCAATAATCCACTTTCAGAATCTATTCAGTAAAATGCCTATTTTTAAATTTTTTAAAATCAACCGTACAAAAAAACGCATTTGATTTGTCATCTCAACGGGCTTCAATTAAGCCTAAATGCGTTATTCTAAGCAAAACCAGATTTTCCGTAAAATTTAAAAAAATTGCTTAAAATTGAGAATTTTGTGGGAAAAATCGAAATTTTCCATGCCCAATATCTTGGAAGTGGTGCATCTCATGAAAAACTGAAAGATAACTTTCAGTTTCAAAAACCGGAAATTATTCCAATAGGTAGGTTTATTTTGGTATATTTTTGTCCCCCCAGGTCCAAAACTTCCAAAGTTGTATTATCGGATTTGACACACCCTCCTTAACAAAATTCAATTCACTTCAAGTGGCTGCCATTATTTTCGAATTAATTAGCCTACAATTCACTTCCTTGACTGGATTAAATATGTTGTATCATTTTCAATGTTTATTTAAATGATATTTATCATAAATTAAATGATAAGTTGACAAAATACGCGTTCACCAGAAAATAGAGGAGTTCAGTCTAAGGTAAGTGTGGCCAACAAAAAGTGGATTCTCTGACAAGAATTACAGTTAATGTCTACCATTCAAAACAAAATATTTTTGCAGGATTTTTATCATTGCGAACATCTACAGATTGCGTAAATTACATTCGAACCGTCTGGATTACACAAGTACGACAGAAAAACAGCTGAAAGAGAGAGAAAGAATAATTATGCGCGGTCATTAAGGCGTGTACTTTGTTTCACCTTAGGGGTGTATACTTATTTCCCGAGACTGGCCGAATGCTCATTGACCCCTATTTTAACCGCTGTTGCCAGAAGCGCAGATTAATTTGTACAAATGATATTTTTGTCTCGTTATCGTTGACAATACAGCACGTTTGTGCCAGCATTACGCCAAATAATCTTAGAGATATGAGATCAAATCTTTATCACAGATTTGGTTATTGTCTGGCACAGGAAGGTGGTCTATTTGAGCACTTAATTCATTAAAATTATGTATACCTTTAGAATGGATTTTTATTTTTATTTTTTTCAGGAAGTTTATATTTTATGATTAGAAAAGGTGTAGGTACCTACCTACTTATTTTATTTTTTCAATTTAATTTATTAATGGAAGGGATTTTTAGTTTATTAATTATGGTTCTCTAAAGAAATGCTGTTTTATTTTCAAGTTACAATGGCTATTGTAGGTAGAAATTGTCAACTTGGTCTGAAATGATCATGTTGACAAAAATGAATTTTAAGATGTACAGGTTACGTAATAACGATTGTATTTTTTTATTTCTTTAACACCCTCACTCCTTCCATGTTGGGAGCATACTGAATACCACCAACTAGTGAATTCTCTCTGTAAAGGACCATTCGGCCAGTCTCGGGAAATAAGTATACACCCCTAAGATGAAACAAAGTGATGACCACGCACAATTATTCTTTCTCTCTCTTTCATATATCCTTGTCGTACTTGTGTAATCCGAGGCCAGGGTTCCAAAGTAATTTACGCAACCTTACATATTTTCACAATAATCTGACATTTGGTTACTACTTTCGCAATGACCTGTGGCCAATCATCATTCGATATTTAGACATGCCTTGATCCCTCATTGGCCACGACAACAGCGAGCAGTACAATACATATTTCACGTAATTTTCATTTAGTTAAAAAAGTCTGAACACGACCCTTTCGGAACACAGACCCAATCTAGTAACTTTTAGTGGAGTGGTTGAGGTTTCCTAAAATGCTCCCCCTAGTTTAAAAACAAGGTATAGTTATGTCATATGTCAGTTTTATTTGTTTTTGTTGATATTCGTTTAATCGCATATGTTTATTTTCAGTTAGACTTTTGTAGTAGGTGGTCAATCAAGCAATATAGATGTTCGCTATGATAAAAAACCTGCAAAAATCTTATGTTTTGAATGGCAGACATTAACTGCTATTCTTGTCAGAAAACCCACTTTTTGTTGGCCACACTGACCTTAGACCGAACTCCTCTATTGATGATCGTTACGGTAGCGCTAAGTTGGGATGAACGCGACCAATAAAAACCTCATATTTACTTTGTAATACTAGTGTCACCATTCTCCTGAAACTTTTTTCCCATCTTCGCCTGTACTAGTACATGATAAACTGTTGTAATGAAACTTTTAATTCGAAAATAATATTTTCATTCAACTCATTTCTTAAAACTATCATGTTTATTCCCGGTTCCATTTAGAATCCTACTCTTCAACGTTCGTGAGATTATTTGGACTAATCTTACTGCTGAAAATTAGTTTTGAAACTCGAACCGTCCTTATTTAAGTTACAGTCTCATTATTGCGGTCTCTGTCTCACCCTAAACATGATTGTAGTTCAGATTATTCATGTTGCAGTAATTATAAACTATGATTAAATATCTGTAATGTGAAATAGAACACGTTAGTCATCCAAGAATTAGTACACAGTTATCGGGCACGTTTCTTAAGACTGGCCCGATATTGGGTTCGAAGTCAAGCACAGTTAGAAACTATGTATTTTATGCCATAAAAATATTCGTCAATTTCAATAAACGCAGCAGAAACAATTGTCAAGTACGTAATGGGACAAATGGAAAGAATTCGTGAAGGAAGAGTAACTGCATCGCGCCCTACACCATCATATCATTTAAGGATAAATATTTGAGAACTATTTGTATATTAGCGATTTTTCATTTGGATGTGGCAATAATACCAGAGTCTACTCTTTTGACAATTTATTTCCGTGATTTCTTGTATCATAGTATTCATTTTCAAGGACTAAAAACAATTTATCTCGAAGTGAGGTTATAATTTCAATTAATATCAGTTTTTACTATAGACCATTCCAGAATGACGACACTAAAAGGTCGGCCATCTTGTGTTGGAGGACTCATGTCATAGGTCACGTTCCCAACGTAGCGCTACCGTAGTGATCATCACTTTCCTGCTGAACGCGTGTTTTGTCAACTGATGCATTAACTGTCATTTGTGCCAAATATTATGTTAATAAACATATTAAATGGCATACCATATTTTTATTTGAAGATATTTTAGATATTTGATCCGCTAGGAACTATTAAACTAAATTGAAATCGAAGATGAACAAATAATTATTGACTAATATATCAAATGAAATTAGGTTATGCTGTTATATCAAGATTAACACGTTAAGCAGAATGAGGAAACGATGGATTACTCTAAAAATCACTGCCGGATCAATGCGACCATATTCTATTTAGTTTTCATTGTTCACAGCATTCACAGGTAAAAAACGAATGACAGTTATACTTTTATAGACTATTCCAAAACACCTGACTTTGACAGGTAGGCCATATTGGGCTGGGTACCTCGATCAGCTGGAGTTGAAGTTTGTGTGTTTTGAGATGTGGGGTAAGTAAGTTGGTTGGACATCCAGTTTAGGATCCTTGAATTAAAACCCCAAATTTTATCTGCCAGATTCCTGCTAGAGTCAATAATTATGCTTGGTATATAATCTCCTTTTCGTGTTTAATATGTGGGGTATGACCTAGATATTCTACTTCCTGTCTCCAACAACGAATAGGCCGACACTCTGGCAAAAAAAGGATCAGAATCTCTATTTATCGGACCTGAACCATTTTTTGGCATTGCAGAAAGCTAGATCAGCCATAGCTACCTGGGCGGAGAGGAAAACCTTCACGTACTGGGCTGACATACCAGGGTTCTCTCACTTGAAGGCGTTCATATACAACTCTTCGAGTACAAAAGGTAAGCAGATCCTGGAATGGAGTAGAGCAAACCTACGCATTCTGTCGGGACTGCTTACAGGACATTGTCGACTGAATTACCACCTAAAGAAGATGAGCCTGGTTCAGACCTCGGATTGTCGATTTTGTCATTTGGAGGACGAAACTGCGGGGCACATATTATGCTCATGCGCAGCTTTGGGCAGGGTCAGGTATAACATATTCGGCTTTAGTACCTCAGACCTTAAAAAGTATCAACAACCATGGACTTTGTCAGAAGCACAGGCTTGTGGGGTGAATTGTAATTTCTAGGGGTGAGCCACAATAGACCCAACGGGGGTCGCAGTAGAGGTGTCGAGAAGCCTCACTCACATAGAACCTAACCTAACCTCTTGTCTCCATTCAAATTCGCTTCTATCAAATTTAAGTATATTTTCCACGTTGCGACAAATCGTAGCGACTTGTTGCTGGGACAAATCGCTGAGAGTATAATCAGTACATCGATAGTATGTTGCTGCGACTCATAGGCATAGGGGAAACGTTACCTGTTGCCAACTTCGTTAAGAAATTGGCAGTTCTGGTTTCATAACCTGACAGTGTGAAAAAAATTAGCGGGTGAAAATTAAGCAAATAGGAATAGTTTCTCTGGAATCAAGTTTTGAAGTTAACAGAATGGATAAGAAGAACATTGAGGGCATTGTTTTAGTAACAATAATTAGTATTATGGTCTATGCTGCTCTACGAGAAGAAAACGTAGGAGAAATCCTGTGACAGCAATGTCAGAGCGTAGCAGCCAATATAAATTTTGGGTTGGTGCGACAAAATCTACCAGAAAAGTTACCAAGTCGCAGCGACTTCTCGCTAGAAAATAGAGCAAGAAGTTCTAATTCATGCGACAGACGCGCCCAACGAAAAAAAACGACAATTTGCATGCAACTTTCTCGAGTTTCAGCGTCAACTCGCACCGTGGAAAATGGACGTTAAAGGTTTTTAGATTGATTGGTTTTGGATTGTTTACTTTCTGCACCTACAACAATTCTTATAGTTAAATCCCCTTTATACGAGGTCACAAAGGGTATTCTCAATTTTTTTCTTTGGTTGCTAAGACAATGTCATCGGCATATTTTTGGCAGGACATATTTCGATGTCAGTCAAACCACACAAAAGTTTGTCAACCGCCAGACTCAACATTAACGGAAATACTACTCCTTGTGGGCATCCTATGGTTGTGCAGATGGAGATGTGTCTTTGACTAAATGTACCGAGCATTTAGGAGATTATACTGGATATTTATGTTTCTCATTCGATTGTACAAACTTTTCAACAGACCCATAAGATGCATATTTAAAAATTGAAAAAAAATGTATATATTTTCGGCTATAGATAATTTCTAATAACTACGATATTGCCACACTCCAAAAACAGCAACTGCTTGTATACATCAACTACCAAGTTTTATTTTAATCTGTAACAATAAATTTCTCCTGTCAGTTGTAGTGTGAAAAAATTAGCATAATATTAAGACTAGAATTCAAAGTGGATCATCCATAATGTTTGGAACACGCTGAAACAAGTAATTTAAAGCCTAATAAACAACTGAAATTCTTGGATGTTTATCGATTTAAACAAGACGTGAGGTTTTTTGCATTTTTATTCGACGCAAGTTAATGAATGAAAATTATTTTAAACAAAACGTAAATAAAGTGTGGAGTCGTGAATGAAAAGTACATCCGTTTTATTTACATACTTATAAAAATGTGTTGTACGAGGTGAGGTTAATAATTAAGTTATAATAACAATGTATTCTAATCTTGTAAACTTTTTTGTTTTTTCAGCGGATTAAATGAAAAAAGTTCCCAAATAATGAATTTATCTTGAAAATTATTATCTGTTTCATTCACCGAGGTTTTGTCTGTAATATATTGAATGTTAATTTGCTTATCTGACTAGTTCCTTTTTGGTTTCCAGGTTAATATGTTTTTAAGTTTGTAGCAAGTCGTTTTCTCTTGTATTTTCAAGAATTTTACATGGGTTACCTACTGTGTCTACTTTATTCAGTGATTTAAAATTTGGAATTTCGTTTTGGATAATGCCTGATACAATCTCTAATACATTATTGTAATCGTCTATTTATGTGGAATTCTAAAAAGTAGAGCGACATAATATGTATGTATTTAAAAAATAACAATAGGTTCGTTCCAACCTCGCGAAGAACCATTCTAGAACGGCACTGCGCAAGTGCATATAGTTAGTGCCGTTCCAAGCTAATCGTGACCGTAATATTACGGTTCTATTTGCGTTCCAACCATTTTGTGATCGTTCTAGAGCCGCAACGGAACGGTAATTTCGATACTCGATCGAAAGAAGTAACTGTGAGGACTGACATGCGCTGTTAGTAAATATTTTCTCAGCTGTTCTCAAAGTTTGTTGTTTTAAAGATTGACGTGTTTGTTCGCAGCTCGTCTATTATCCGAAATCAAAAATTTTGTTATTAACCATAATAACGAAGAGGTAAAACGTTATAAAAAAGGTAACAACCTCCCATAAAAATCAATGTGATTGAATTAACTATTTGTGACTCAGGAAATACCATGGATGGCGAAGGAGACAGCGAATTTTTATCGGAAGAATCCAGTGAGGATGAGGTGGAGTTTCTTTTACACCAACCATTATAAAATATATTCAAAAAAGTGAGGTTACTATTAGATAAACAAAACGGTCGCTAAACGATAATAAAGTACGCCTAAAACCGTTCCAGCCTCTAACAGTTCTGGGACGGTGCAAAGTTTGCGCCTGCGTATAAATAATTCCCTAACGATTCCAGAACGGTTCCAGAACGGTGTTTTATCGCAGGTTGGAACGAACCTAAAGTGTTGACATCACTAGACAGAAAAATATTAAATGTATTCTAAACGTCCTCACTGCAGATTTGCGTTGCAGCACGAGCTCTTCGTACTTATCTTCTTGGCTGCAGTTAATACATTCAAAATGTATAAAGTGATGGGATTGATTATTTAATTGTGTATTGTTGGAAAGACATTTCTTTCAGCATTGTTGGTTTTAAAAATTTTTTCCAAGATAAATGTCAATTGAACAAAATACGGTCGAGAATTTCGGGAGTTTTTTGGAAAGTTATTGGTAAAAATATGAGAAGGACTGATCTTCGGGGGAGACAAGTGCTCATACTGAATGAATTCGTTGCAAGTTTAAAACAAACTATCCTACTTAAGAAGCAACTAGGTATTCGGATAGTGTGCCTACTTTTGTGATTCTGCCAGAATCTTCAACTGTTTCGAGCTTAGCTGTTACTAAGGCCCATTCTATACGGACTGTTTAAACGCGCCAGTTTGAATGTCTTGAAAACGCCAAGTGACTGGGGACACGTCTTGACGGACCGTGGGACACGGTAAAGAATACGGAGTGTCTATACGGGCTTTTTCACGGCATTGTTTGGACGCACCAACCGTCAACAGAGCGGTGGGCAGTCTCAATGAGCAGTGTTGCCGTTCTAGTACAATTGTACCATTTACAGTACATTTTTGCTTGAAAAGTACAAAAGTACATTTACCTGGAAATAATATATTTCATAGTACATTTTGTAAATGTTACCTAAAATAGTACCTACTTTTACAATACATTACCTACATAGGTATATGTATTTCCCATAGAATATGGATGGACCAAAAATTGTTGACCAAAGAAATGTTAAAAAACACTTCTTGTCATGAATGTCAACCTCCTCAAATGCTTGAGGGGGTAATGGAAACACTGATAACTACAGAATTACCAGTTACTGATATAAATGAAAATTATTGCTAATAAATATAAGTATAGTTATTCACAATGTCCACACAAAAACACACACACTTTCTTAATGTCAGACCACCGACTAAAGGGAACACCTACAACTATTCTTCAAAAATAGTTATAGTTCAATCAAACTATTAAAGGCACTAACTCGCTATCGCTCGTTCGTGCTTTAAACAGTTTCGTTTATTAATCGCCTTCATTAACAAACTAGTTAATTAAATAACTATTAACGATTATTAGTTGAAATTATAACATTAAATTAATTTATCGTCAACTAAGTAAGCATTTTAAATAATTATAATATTCACTGGGCTATGACGGTATACTCTTAGTCTTAGAGTCAAACAAAAAGCCGGCAATAAGTTCGCACCATACCTTTTACGTCAACTATACAAACGAACGAAAAGCTGCGGCAACACTGGACCAGATGCGTAAAAACGGCGCGCCGGGGAACAGCTTGTTTGTCTATACGGGCGCTTTTGGAGCAGTTCTAAGGCAAGTGCCGAGCGAGAAAGAGCGTAGATAATAGTGTTTGATACGAAAAAGTTCATTTGTGCAATTGAGCAGCGACCTTGTCTGTACGATGTGGCAAGTAAGGAGTATAGCAACAAACAACTCAAAACCTAGTGTTGGAGTGAACTATGTGAAGAAAGAAAGGGTTCCCCATCTTCTTTTTTCTCGGGCGCTAAACTCAATTTCATAATAATTTTCCAATAAACTAGCTGTAACCGGACACACTGTACTTACGACATCCATATTGACAACAAACTTACACTTTGGCGCAACGAGCGGTTTGGCAGCGTCCAGACTGCCCGTATAGAGTGGCACGTGTTTTACAAGCAGTTCTACGCATAGAGATACTACAGATAGAGGTAATAAGCCATAGGCCGCTGTGTAAGTGGGAATGTCCGACCGAACTCCGGTGAGAGGGAAAAAGATAGACGATCAGAGGTTTTTCTGTTTTTGTCAGTGTATATAGCATGCGCGCTATTAGAGAAAAACAGCCTAAACCCCCGACTTTTTATCTCTCTCTTACATGCTGACGGGTTCTGAGCTGGCTTGTTGCCTCTATCTGTAGTATCTCTATGGTTCTACGGCTAGTAAACCGCTAGCTTTTTAGCGGTTCGTATAGTTGGCAAAAAAACGGCGTGGTTGCAGCGTATAAACTACCGCGTTTAAACAATCCGTATAGAATTGGCTTAAGGCATTCAATTTTTGCTGTCAAGAAAAGTCTATGAACAAACAAGAAAATTAAAAACTATACGATAGTAATGTGAGCAAATCTAATAACTCCAAGCACTTCAAATAAACTTTCTTCCAATTTCTTTAGCACATAAACGTAGGCAGATATTTTCAAATGTCGAAGGCTGCGTGGGGGTCTAATCCAACATGTTCAATAATAACCAAATCCCTCGTAAAATAACGGACATTAAAGCTGGATTCCGTTAAAACATATACATCATTTTCGGTAATTGATTAAGATGTTTTTCCGTAATGAAAAGGATACCGACAGGCAGTTATTTGACGTTAACCTGGCTGGTAAATTAGACGTAAATATTTTCACAATATGGAGAATTATAATGATAAAGTTTATAGAAGAGAAAGATGAAAGAGATACAGTGTTGGACTCGAATACAAGTCTCACTATTTATTCATTCAATTCTCGACAGATTTATTATTATTTGGATTTTTGAATATTATTTCTTTTTAATCAGATTGTCAAAATAGTACTTTTTTGTACTTTTATTATTTAATGAAAATAACCGTTTCAAAGTTGACTACAAAATTAGGAATATCCAAAGAAGTGACTGTTGATTCCAAACTGAACTGGAGGACACAACTGGAAAAAATTACTACCAGTCAACTAGGCTTTTCTGGCAAAACCTGGGGAATACGATCCGAGGTGGTTCACTGACTTAACACAACAGTGATAATGATAACGATCTTCTGTGGAACGACCTCGAGAACGACAGGTAATCCTGGAGACATCGTCTGGTTCACCGATGGTTCCAAAGAAATTATGGCACTGGAGCTGGAATAAATGGGCCTAGGAAGAGAATGTTCTTTAGCCTTGGTCGATATACGTATGTGTTTCAAGCAGAGACGATTGCTGCTTCACACAAAATTAAAATATTTACTCACAGCTAGGCTCTGTTTAAAGCTGGCGCACAACACAGTGTCTCTAGTATGTGCTGGGACATGAAGGGATTACAGGTAATGAACTGTCGGACCAGACCAGACCAGCTGTAGAAGGCTCTAAAGGAGACTCCATAAGACCGGAAGCGTTATGTGGAATCACAAATGGAATTTGACAGAAATTTACTGAACAAGGTAGACAAAGAAATCTCAACTGGGTAAGAGACATTTGAAAACCTTTACCGATCTGGCTACTGGACACTGTATTCTGAGGAAACAACTACACAAACTGGGGAAGTTAGTAAACATATGTCCAGATAATGAGAACTAAGTGATGAAACACCTACTCACATACTCTGCTTCGGTGACAACTTACGAGGACTTGGGATAGGAAAAAATACAATCATTGAAAGTACTTAAAATTCCTCCGGTCAAACTAGTGGCCTATTTGGAAGACACCAAGCTTCTGGAACGGAAGTGGATAATATAAGATTCTGCGATGTTGAGTACAACCTAAGCGAATCAACGATCCGTTTCCATATTTTACGTAGCAATGTGAAAAAAATAACTCGACAAGATTGGGAAAAGAGAGACTGGTGGGTGCGAGAGGTATGAAGTGGAGGATGATGTTGGACATGTATTCAGATGCTATAAAAACGAGGAATTGCTGAAGAAGTTGGAGAGGAAGCTAGGGAAGGCGGTGTATTGAGAGCAGATGATGGAGATAATGTTGAGGGGTGTGGAGGAATGGATGGAGGTAAGTGGCGTAGTAGAGAGAATGATTAGGGGGAAAGAAGGAATTGATATGACATGAGAGGTAGGAGTGATAGAAGGGGGAAGATGACGGAGAGTGTGTGAGGGACCGCCGCCCGTTTTGAAGTATGCTAGGGTAGTGATTCCAAGGCGGGAGAAACGGCGAGCTTTGAGGTGGGTTTCGTTGGTAGGCAGTCCCATGAGGATGAGTCCAACACTGTCTGGGTCCTGGTTAAGACCCATTCGAACATTAGTTTTCCCATTTCGGCCCGGAAAAAAAAGCTTAAGTCTTAGAATCTTAGAAAACATTTATAAACAATTTTTTTCAAGTATAACAAATGTCAAATAACAACGGAATCACTTATATTTATATAATTCAAAAATTATCTAAGAAAAAATTCACGTTCTCCTAATGAGCCAAGACGGAACTGCATTAAAAACCCCTTAAGTATGTTTCAATGCATTTATTCATGTTAGAAAATAACAAATTCCTTCAATAATAAAGGATAATAGAGACTTATAAGGAAGATTAGCTTGTCAAAGTCCGAAGTACAATGCATAATTCTTTATACATGACTATGTATAAGAAGATTAACTATTTTTTCAAAATTCAATTTAAGTAAATTAGTCGGTAACACTATATACAAGTTTAAAAGATAAAATACGGTTTTTTATTAAACTGAGATGGTAGATTATATAATTATATACCTACTTCCAGATAGAAAATGTGACAAATTATTTAAGTTTTTTTTTATAAACCATGTAGATGGTTCGATAATCTACCTTTCGAATCGTCTTGTAGACTAGATTGGTAAATAAAAATAAATTTTTTGCGGCGCCTCAATGAAAAACGATTATCAGTGGTGCCAAATGTGCTATATTGGAATTTAAACTTGCAATAAGGTTAAAGTCATAAAATGCACACTCGTAAATGTACATAGACCATTTAGATAAAGTTTTTTTCTGGCCATGTGCTGTACAAAACACGAAGTGATAACCACTTGGGGCCCTGAGAAACGATACAAACTAGACGACGATGCCGTTTTATGGAAATGAGAAAGGAAATAAAGGACGATACGACAGCGATGGAAATCTTATTTTTCCGAATATCCGATTTTTAAAGGGGGGAAAAGAGTGATATGCGATAAAAGTTGGATTGAAAAAGTTACGGGGAGTGGTCAAATAAAATGGGGAATTTTGTGGGTCACTCTTGAGTAGGATACACAGGATTCAACAGGATTGAGGAGAAAAATGATTTGAAAACTGGATACGTTGATTGGTATTGATTTATATGTAACAACAAATAATCCCAGTGCGATTTTAATCCTTACTTATATTATGAATTCGAGAGTGAGTTTGTTTTTTACGCGTTAACTACTTCACGGATTATCATTTACTTTTTAATATTAAAAATATGGTTGCTTCATTAAAAGCATATACAAATAACGGATGGGGTTGAATACATGTTGATATAATTATAATAACCGAATCCGGTATTTGCGTATCGGCCATGTGTCGTTCAAGACTTTTCGTAATAGACGGGGAGCTGGCTACAAAAAACAGGGTCGATAAGGTGCGCGCCATTTCAGCTTGTAAACTGGCGGCCCCAACTTAATACATCACCGAACGCCACTTCTTAAGGTCAGCACAGGTCGGATATGAAAATGCCAGCCGGTTTTCCCGAACGAAAAAATTGGCTGAAAAACCTCATAACGGGCGCGCGTGAAACCTTTAGTAACGTGGGGTTCGAACCTCAAATAAGAGCGGTGTAATAGCGCAAGAAGTTTTGCAGGCCGGAAAACCCTCGTACGAAGTGATCGAAAGTGTCGGAAAACTCATCTGAAAAACCACATAACGTACGCGCGCGAAACCTTTTGTAATGTGCGGTTTAAGCCTCAAATAAGAGCGGTGTAATAGTGCAAGAAGTTTTGCAGGCCGGAAAACCCTCGTAAGAAGCGATCGAAAGTGCCGGAAAACTCATCTGATAACGATAACTGTTAATATTTTTTTATTTGTGGTCATTGAAAATCAAATGCGCGCGTTAGATAAGTAATACTTTAACGCATTTTTGCAATGATAGAGGCGAGCGCCGAGATTATCATCTTGCCTCAACGTTCCTCAAAGTTTATTGGGGCACCACGAGCCGTTACTCAATACTGAGCAACTTTATCAAAAAGTATAACCATTCCCAGAAGTTTTAAAAAAATATGATCAAAATCACTTGACAATTAGCGCAGTAAATGAATTAAAAAAAAAAAATTAGAAGCCCGTTTTTGCGTTGTTGGCGACGGCTCGAGTAGGTGGAAAATGAGTAAGCGCTATTAAATCACCCGCGCGATAAAAAATGATTATATTTCAGCGAGTTTTCATCGTGATGATTTTTTTTTTAATTCCGGGTATCTCAAACAGGTATTTTGAATGGAGACATCAAAAATAATTTTCCATTAAGCCGAATACAAAAAATTTTCATTTCAAATATACGCCAATTTTCTTCAATTTTTTTCGGGGGTTTTCCGGCCCGCAAAACTTCTTGCGCTGTCACACCGCTCTTAGTTGAGACCCCAAAAACCTAATAAAAAAGTTTCGCGCGCGCACGTTATGAGGTTTTTCAGATGAGTTTCCGGCACTTTCGATCACTTCTTACGAGAGTTTTCCGGCCTGCAAAACTTCTTGCACTATTACACCGCTCTTATTTGAGGCTTAAACCGCACGTTACAGAAGGTTTCGCGCGCGCACGTTATGAGGTTTTTCAGATGAGTTTTCCGATACTTTCGATCACTTCTTACGAAGGTTTTCCGGCCTGCAAAACTTCTTGCGCTATTACACCGCTCTTATTTGAGGTTTGAACCCCACGTTACTAAAGGTTTCACGCGCGCCCGTTATGAGGTTTTTCAGCCAATTTTTTCGTTCGGGAAAACCGGCTGGCATTTTCATATCCGACCTGTGCTGACCTTAAGAAGTGGTGTTTGGTGATGTACTAGGTTGAGGCCGCTAGTTTACAAGCGATCCTGTTTTTTGTAGCCAGCTCTGGGACTATAATCCCGCTGAAAGATTACATTTTGATTCCGAGGAAAGAACAAACCACGTACCTCGTAATTCTACAGAAAAATCCCAACATCGTGTTGTTGTCATGGAACAGCTTAACAATATCACAATATTATAACCCACAGTTTTCTGTGTTCGCGAGTTCGCTTTAACAACGTCCATGGATGAAATTGAGGATCAAAATCAAATTTCTTGATAAATATTGGGAGAATTATGTGCAGCGAGTGTTGAATTACTGCCGAAAATAACTCGAGAGCGATATCAAAAAGAATATAAAAATTTTGAAGAGTGGCGTAAAAGCAAGAATGTAAAGGTGGTGGTTAATGAAAATGTATTATTAGCCTATATGAAAGGAAAACTTGATTTGAACGTTTATGACAAGGTTTCAAGGTTAGTTATTTTAAATCGTACACCATAGAGTATTACCTACAATTATTTTTGTTCTTGAGACGAAAGTCTGATGGATACACACTACAGAAAGCAAATATTTGGTCTGAAGAAGAAGTAACTAAGTGTTTGTTGGAGGCAGATGATCATACATTGTTGATTGAGAAGGTTGTATCAATGTGTGGTATTTTTGGCGCCTGTAGACGTGACGAACTTGTTAAGCTGACTGTGGATGATTTTTAAAGCACCAGTAGGTACTAGAGTTTTTGTTGCTTTAGGCGATTTCGGCACGCTTTGGTACCCCACTTTGGTCTGCCAAATACATACCAATCGATTTCGTTTCGAAAAACGATGATGTCAATCTAACTTTGGTAGCCTTTTTGGTCTGTCAAATCACATAGCAAGATCTGCAGCACGGTTACTGAAATTGGTAGCTTTATATCCTTGTCTAAAGTAGTTTTTGTTTCGATTTTTATTTGTAAGTCGTGGAACGAATTGTATTTTTTGCCAATATTTTAAAATTCTTCCAGTTCTGTCCGTTTTTTTTCTTTTTTTGTCTAGTAATGATGGAATGGACTACATAAATGTCAATTTCATCAATCAGCTGATCTAATTGAACAAACGATTTCGCCTGTAATTGGTACTTTACGTCATACCAGTGACGTAGGACCTACCAATTGGTTAACCAAAGTCCCTACCAACCAAAGCGAGCAGAAATTAGATAAAATCGCTCCACCTTCGATGTCGTGATTTTATCATGTCAGTTTTTCTCGTAAAATTAGTGATTGGCAAAACTGTTTCGTTGCAAAGAAAAATTTATCCGATAAAAAAAGCTCGAGTGTTTTTACTGTTGATAAATGTTTTTGAAACCGGCCTTTCTGAGACCCAAATAATTAATATTAATTGGAGTGGGTGATAAAACAAGAGCGCATTCTGAGGTATGTAAAATGACCGTCGGGTAGAGGCAACAAGCCGTAGGCCGTTATGAAAGAGGGAATGTCCGTATGAACTCCGGTGAAAGAGAAAGAGGCAGACGATCAGAGGTTTTTCTGTCTTTGTCTGTGTCTACAGTATACACGCCATTAAATAAAGACAGCCTGAATATCTGACTTTCTATCTCTCTCTTACATGCTGACGGGTTTCGAGGTGGCTTGTTGCCTCTATCTGTAGTATCTCTATGGTCGGGCGTCGGCCCAGCACTGTAGTGGAACGCCTTTGATGCGATAATTACAGTGAAGCAGTGTCGAGCGTGGTTAGTACTTGGATGGGTGACCACTGGGAAAGACCGTAAAGCCTGCATGGGAGTGGCATATCACAGCTCGCATTATACCAATGAGCATGAGGTATAATGTAGATATGTCGTCTTTCGGCCAGTGGGTTCGGCTAAATTTAGGGTTAGGAGTAGAGTGCTCCCGGCGTCGGTGATTCAGTCGCAGAAATAGACCGACGTTAAATAACCAAATAAAAAAAAGTCCAAGGTGAGTAGAAGTGATCAAAAATTCTGTATTTCCAAACCTGGGAGATCAACATTTAATGACGAAAAGCAATTGCTTTTGAATCGACAATCTCCCCTGTTAAATCTCGCGTTCGGACTAGACTGACTTTGTCTGTACATTTTTTATTTATTAATACTTCAGCAATTTGCTGTATGCCACTCTTCGACTAAATTAGTGAGTTGTAAACGAGAATCAAACATAGATATTTAATTTTGTTTATAAATATTGTATAGCTGTGAATATTATAAACACCTGGCTAGTAAAACTGCAAATAAAACCAAAGTCTAAATATAAAAACAGTTTTTCACCACAACAGCGATGCATTACAGCCGACGTATCATAAATATTTCCGTCATTCTTAGACACACACATATGTACGCTTCCAGCTAGAGTCCATCAAGAGTGAATTTTAAAAATTTGACGCTACAAAGTCTCTGAGTAAATGTCAAGCCCTGACGCCAATATAGGAAAGAGAAAAAAGTTTTGAGAAAAGTAATGGCTAAATAGTTATTTACGTAACTAGTTATGAAAAGAGCGATATTGTTTAACAAGCGTAATATTTGACAAAACGAGTACCAGCGAGTTTTGTAAATTACGCAAATTACGCTCTTTTCATAACGTGTTTACGTACAACGTTTTATCTAATGCCGCGCTTTTATAATATTTAATAGAATCTTCAATTACAATGAAAATATTGATGTGGAATCAAATGGTGTTAGAACTGTTGTTACTATGGCAGAAGGTCCTTGAAGTTTTGTTACTATGGATGCAGACAATGACTTTTCAAAACAAATAATAAGTAATTACTTGAAATGTCTTCAGATAGCGAATCAGACATTCCAGAGAGTCTGCAAATGCTGCTGTGGGTAGTTTAATACCTGAAAAGTCAAGAAGTAGAAGTACCAAAGATTTGAAAAATATAAAGAACATCAACGAAAAGGTACTACTTGCATATTTTGATAATTTAAAAACATTAAAGGCGTCGACTTTGTGGACTACATATTCAATGTTGAGATCTGAACTCACCGTGCGCAAAAATGTCGATATCAAGAAGTACAGTACAATTACCAGCAAAGATTGCTTAGTACCTGGGTCTACCTAATGTTAAAGGATACACAGGACATAGTTTCTCTAGAGGAAGAAGATATGAGACGGAGGGTGGAGTGCCACAGGGCTCGGTTCTGGGACCGACGCTCTGGAAATGTGTGTTTGATGAGGTTTGTGGGATAGTATGTGAAGAGGGATGTGAGATGACGGTGTATGCGGATGATGTTTGTCTGGTATGTACGGCAAAGGGAGAGGCGGAGATAGAAAGTACGGCGGGAAGGATGTGCAGAAAGATTGTGGAGAATATAGAGCGGTGCGGACTGGAAGTGGCGGAAGATAAGACGGTGGGGTTGCTAGTGTCAATACTTTTGACTTTTTCGGTCGATATCCTTCATCCTTTCGCTTAAAAAAAGCCACAAGCCTGTAATATCTGCTTATGTCATGATTATTTATGTTCAGGATCGACTTTAACATAGAGTAATTCGACCAAAGCGTTGACGATTTAAATATTTTGGACTTTTCTTCAAAGTATGCAAGAAGCACTTTTTCACTGGCCTCCTTGCCACTGACATTTTTCTGATCACACCATTTCAAGAAACGATCATATGAAAACTCGTATTGTCGCTTTGACTTACTAGGCAATAATTCAAAAGCAGCTTCATTGGCAGCTTCTTCAATTTCCGGCAGTAGAAATTCATTTTCTTGATCACTTTCCATCGAAAAACGAAGAACCGTTAGTTGTCAACAAAGGCAAATCAACAAATTCGGTTTTTGTTCACTATGGCAACTTGTTTCATGAATAGATTAGATTAAATTGGATTCAAAACTGATAATCTTGATGCTATTATTTTATCTATTAATTAATGTAAAATAAGCGTAAATTTGGACTTTTAATGGTGTTTTTAGAAAAAATAGTGTATGATATACCTGCTAAAAATGATTTTATTTTGTTTGAAGAGATTTAACACTCCGCCTTCGGCGTCGTGTCCCAAACTTTCCTTTTCACAAAATAAAATATCACTTTTAGCACTTCTATCATAAAGCTCCGAAGAATATGAGCGATCGTTCATTAGATTTTCAATGACGACGAAAAATGTATTACCTGTACGTATTTAACGTAATACTACATTGCGCTTATCGCATATATTAAAACACCCTGTATACGTACAAAAAATATCTTTCAATCGACTTATATATCTTTAAGGGCCGATAGAAAGTAATTTTGCTATATCACTAAAATTCATTCCGCTGTTGTGAATACAGTTTGTACACCTTGTAAAAGTGCTTTTAAATTTTTATTTTAAAGAGAAACAATATTCCATCGCTGTTTGTAATTCAAACGTCTAATTGAAGTTGATTCAAAAGATA
The DNA here is from genome assembly GCA_949126875.1 of Lochmaea capreae. Lineage (NCBI taxonomy): Eukaryota > Metazoa > Arthropoda > Insecta > Coleoptera > Chrysomelidae > Lochmaea > Lochmaea capreae. Next base: position 29,900,960 of record OX421401.1, on the reverse strand, counting down.
TTAAAAGCTAAGTCAGTCGTGATTCTTTATACTTAATCCTCTTACACACGTAAATTGATTATCTCTTATGAATTGGTTTTATTTGATTATTTGTAGATGACTATGGATTAATGAATAACGATTCAAAAAGGCCGAAGATCCGGCTTATCTTATCGACAACCGAAGAGTTTCTATAGTTCTATTGTCTCATCTGAATTAATAAAAAAAATATACAAGTTCATTTTAATATGAGACGGAAAACATTTAAGTTGGTAAAGAAATCTGTTTTTCATGAAAAAATGATGTTATATTAATTTTATTATACAGAGCTTTTCAATAAAAACCATCCACCCCATATGATTCTGAAGGCGTCACTTTTATGAAAAAATGAAAAAACACGCCGAATATCATACAAAAGGGGGTCGTCTTTTTGGTAGACGTTGCGTTTCACAAAGGACCGATGATCAGTGCTGATGATCCGGAGTCGTCTAGTTCCTCGCACATTAACAGGTAGGTACAAAATTTGTGTTCAGTTCCTCGCAGCATACGAAGGGTAAGGGATTAGGTATCAGGTAGCAAGGTCCACAATGACAGTGCGAGGGATTTTGATTAGGTAATATTTACATATTGCTAGTAAATGTTTCAATACTGCATCACGTCCATTGAAAATTATTATAATAATCTGTCAATTACACAATTCAATTTTTCGATTCGGATTAGGGTAGGGGGTAAGGTAGGGTGGTTTTGGTTGGGTTATTATTGAAAATTATTATAATAATCTGTCAATTACACAATTCAATTTTTCGATTCGGATTAGGGTAGGGGGTAAGGTAGGGTGGTTTTGGTTGGGTTATTATTGAAAACTCACGAATGCATAGATACATTTTCCCTAATGTTAGGAACATAGCGGAAGAAATATATAAATAAATAAAACAATAGTGTGAGGAACTGCAGACCTGTCTTAATCCTACCCTCCGTTCGAAAAGGGATTAACGCAGGTAGATGCGAGGAACTGCATCACGTCCTGATGATCGGTCGCAACCGATCGTCGGCAGCAATTCTTGTCAGTCGTCAACATGTACTCGCATCGCGCTGTTGTCACTTTGTGCGTAATAAAGCGGTTACTAAAAAGACGAAGAATGAAACATAATTCCAGAAATATTTGGGTACATCCTCTATGTTTAGAAAGGCCAATAAAAGGTGCTTTTGTCACCCCTTATTCAGATTTACGGGAACATCCACGCAAATTTTTAATGTATTTTCGAAATTTTTCACCTGCCATTTTTATTTTCGTTGAATACACAAAACAAGCAACACAGCATCTAAAAACGCAACTGATGATACGCTGCATGTGAAAGCCCCGACCCCGACCGATGATCTGCACACGCCACGGGCTGGACCGACGCGACGCTCGTGCTTGTTTTATCGGTCGACCGATGATACGCTCACATGTGAAAGACACGGTTTAAACAATGAACCCGACCGAACATCAGTACTGATCATCGGTCCTTTGTGAAACGGCACTAAAGAATTCAATAATTAGCCAACAACTACCGTATGGAAATTTTAAGTCAAAAAATTGTGTATTTCTTACAGTATATTTCCAGCTATACATACTTCATATAAGCTTCAGCGGATTTGAAAGAGTTTGAGCACGATAGAAAAACATATCGGTCTTACAAAACATGATGGATCGACATACTTATATTCTACACAGAATAGAGCAGAATGTGGTTGTCGATAAAATAAAAAAACCCCATTCAATTCATGAAGATTTTTAGTTGGACACCAAACGATACAAACATAATTTAACGTTTTAAAGAGATTAGTTTGGTAATATTTGGTATATTTGTCACTAAATGGCGTTAATGATTTCTGCACAATAAATTATGATACTCGATCAATTCGGACCTCGTATGGTACAATTAGTTTCTTTTTACATAACGTTTTCTGTATATATAGAAAGAAACTAAGAAAAAATCTTTTGCCAAAAAATGTTGTTTCTTTTCACGGGAAAAGCAGTCAAAAACACAAACTAGTTACTTCTCACTAAAGTGAACTTTTTAGATATATATTACCAAGCTTTCGGAAAACTCTGCTTCCTTCTTCAAGGCTAAAATACTACAATAAAGGAAACCAGGTGAAAAATTTTGAATTGAATTAAAAATTATCAAACTTTCTTGTAAGTGGGATTATAAACTAAGACTGAAGTAACACAAGAATACAGAAAACCAATTCATTTTTGAAATCAGCTCTACAGGCACTTAGCGACTATAAACGTCAATTTTTCCACCTTTTCCTCGATCTAATAATTCGTTTGGTCAGTTGTGTACTCCTAATTTTTGCAGATCATGTTTTACTGCATCCAACAATTTTGTTCTAGGTCTACCCCTTCTCCTTTCGCTACCTCTTCCACCTATTAGAACTCCGTTCACCCATCTGCCTAGTGTCATTCTGCTTATACGACCCAACCATCTAGCCCTCTGTGCTCTTATTTTATGTTACCGTTGGTTTTTTTTTGTATAAATCTAGCAAGTAATTGTTCGTTTTTCTTCGCTATTCGTTCTCCTCCATTTTGACTCCTCCAAATATTTTTCTTAACATTTTCCTCTCCCATATTTTTGTATGGCTAACATTTAACGTTGAGGATGCTCGTCTACTCGATGTATATGGGTTTAAATCTCACTCAAGCATCTAGTTTGGTATCATCGCTCAGGCAGTTGCTTTCTTCATCTGTCTCACATGCCCAAACTCGTGAAACTGGGACAAACAAATCCGGAAATTTCTCATAAAATAGTCGAGTAGCTTATTTAAGTGTAATCTAGGTTAGGTTCCATGTGAGTGGGGCCTTCTCGCCACCTCCACTGCGTTGGGTCTATTTGGCTCACCCCTAGGGATTACAATTCACTTCACAAGTCTGTGCTTCTGACGAAGTCCATGGTTGTATTTGGTGATACTTTTTTGAAGTCGTACGGGTACTAAAACCGAATATGTTATATCTTACCCTGCCCAAAGCTGGGCATGAGCATACTATGTGCTCCGCAGTTTTGTCCTCCAAATTTCAGAACCGACAATCCGAGGTCTGAACCAGACTCATCTTCTTTAGGTGGTAATTCAGTCGACAATGTCCTGTAAGCAGTCCTGTCAGAATACGTAGGTTTGTTCTACTCCATTCCAGGATCTGCTTATTTTTTGTACTCAAAGGGTTGTATATGAACGCCTTCAAGTGAGAGAGCCCCGGCATGTCTGCCCAGCACGTGAAGGTTTTCCTCTCCGCCCAGGTAGCTATGGCTGATCTACCAGTGCTTTCCCCAATGCCAAAAAATGATTCGGGTCGGCCTTCTCGTTTCTCTCCACTCCTCGATGCCCCGGCACCCAGGTGAAAATGACTCTGTTCTCCTTGCCTAGGGTTTCAACCGATTGTAGACAGTTAATCACCAGTTTAGTGTAATCTAAATAACCAATCTATTATCAATAGATTTTTATACTCCGGAGCGCCACAAAAAACGACTCAACTCAACCACAATATTAATTATTTTTGACAGGCTCAATTGGTACAGGGTGGACAAAAATACAATAGTTTTGTGTGTGCTCATAAAGTAACGCGTAACATTCTTTATTAGTTAAATTAACAATATTATCAAAAATACTTATTGTCTAGCGGCAATTGGTTTAAATGTAACACCCTGTAGTTTGTTACATTTTTAGATTAATAAAAATGAGCTGTTTCCAAACATGTTTGGTACTTGTGGTCTAGCAGACAGAATATGAAAGAAATTATTTCTTATCAATTTAAAAAAAAACATAGTCGTCTAGTTTTTTGTGAAATGTCATTATTTGTTTAGTAATTTTTTGATGTTCAGTGACAGTTTAGTACTAAAATATTTTTGGTATTCGTGAATGTTTTAATTATTGCTTAGATTTAATTTGAAGTAGAAATGAAGTGTAAAACAAAAAATTGATATATTTATGATGATTGGGTATGGAGACAGATCGCGAACTAAGGTGGAAGTGTGCAATTTGTTTGATGATAAATATCCAGAAAGACCTACAGTCAGTAATATTTAAAAGAAATTTCGAGAATCTGGTACGGTTGAAAATGCACGCAAATCAGGTCGTCCCTCTGCAAATGCTGATACAGCATTAGATGTTTTACTTAGTTTTGAAGAAGATGCGCACACTTCTGTGCGTAAAGTTAGTCGCGATATCGGTGTTAGCAAAACAACGGTACAAAAACTATTGAAGCTTGAAATATGGCATCCTTATAAAATCAAACTTGTGCAGGAATTAAACGAAGATGATCCCGATAGAAGAATCCAATTTTGCGAAAAAATGATGGATAATTGTCACCGAGACCTTCTCTTGATACAAAACATTATTTTTTCTGATTAGGCCACTTTCACGTTAAATGGCGAGGTTAACCGTCAGAATTGTAGATACTGGGGTAAAGAAAACCCCCACGACGCGTGAGCATCATACACAATACCCGCAAAAGGTAAATGTATGGGCTGGAATTATAAGATCGGACCCTACTTTATCGAAGGTAATTTAAACGGGTACCTTGAGTTTTTAAGGGGGTTAGGTACCTACTTTACGTAATTTGTTTCCCAGCAGACGTAATCCTGGAGGTTTTGATGAAAGTTTATGGTTTCAACAGGATGGTGCACCTCCACATTATGCTGTAGATGCTAGAAGGTACCTAGATGAAATTTTTCCGAACAGGTGGATTGGCAGACGTGGACCTATTAAATGGACAGCGAGGTCACCAGATTTCAATCCTTTGGATTAGTTTATGTGGGGCCATCTGAAGAATGTTGTGTATCAAACGAAACCAGCAAATGTTCAAGAATTAAAAGAGAGAATTCGAACAGCAATAAACAATATTTCTCAAGATACAATAAACAAGGTTCAAAAATAATTTGTACACCGTTTGGGTTACAGTTAAATACAGCAAGGGCTGCAGTTCGAACATTTATAAAGTCATGTATTTCATCATATTCTGTCCGCTAGACAATAAGTATTTTTGATAATATTGTTAATTTATCTAATAAAGAATGTTACGCGTTACTTTAATAAGAGCACACATAAAACTATTGTATTTTTGTCCACCCTGTACCAATTGGAATGAACATGTGATACATTTTTGGAATCATCTCAGCTAGAGTAATTCGAAAATTGAGACAAAATGGGGGTGTCCCATTTAAAAAAAATGACGGCGACGTCATTACTCGAAAGTAATTCATTCTGTATATTAGATTATTATTTTAAAATACGGTAAATTAAAATCAAAAATCGACATGTTTCAGGATTATTCCTTAAAATGGCCTGTTTAGCTAAAAATTAATTTATCCATACTTCACACAAATACCCCAATAACGACAATGTTTATAAATATAAGATTAATTTATTTTTAGATAAATCTGATAGGTGGTCCATATGATAAACGTCTTGAATTTTTTCACAAAAGCATTACACACCTACTTAGTGTATTTCTTATGTTAATTACGAAATCGCTTTATACCGTCTTTTTATGTGTGAATAATGAAGAAAAAATGTTAAATAGATAATATTAATGTCAGTATTAACGATTCTATTACATTCCTTGATTATTTATCTTATTACTGTAAAGTTAATAACATAATTTTGACATATATTTATATAGTAAAGGTCAGGATAGAAGCTAAACTTTTTACTACCAACAGAAGCGGATTTAGGACCTTTTGACCTCGAAGCAAAAACTTTTTTCGTGGGTTGTTAGCTACTGACCCTATTTGACGAAATTTTATCATTATCTGTAATACGTATGAGTGATGAAGTTGCTTGTCTTCATGAAGCTTACTAAATAAATTCGCTATTCTTCTTGCACTCTTCCCGTTTTCAAAAAATATGGAAATAATCCCAACTCGTTCTGCAATAGAATATAGAATTTTGGAAATATTCAAAAACTAACTAATAACAATTTTAAACAATCTGTCTTAGTATCAAATTAATAGATTTTTGCAATAACTGTTTTAATTTATTTTTGATTTGACAGAAAAAATAACACATTAGCAAACCATAGGCGTTGCATAAGAGGTGGTGGTTAATTAAGCCTTTTTTTGCAAAGATGGTGTAAATATCGAAAAAGATCGTGGACGATCATTATGTCTGAATACTTCATCTAAATGCCTTTCTAATGATATGGGAAATAAGGGGTTGGTGAAGTTGGGGAGGGAGGGGATTGACAAATGACCGATGTCTGTATCGTAAAAATGTGTCCCCTTTAGAACAAAAATCGATCCAAATTTCCTTAAAATCTAAGGAATACTGCCTTATATCGGAGAAGACTGTTTTCTACGGCCCACTCTGTATAACCCAGGAAAAAGTTCGGTACCTAATTCCCATCACATCTCCATTTAATGACAAGACTTCCCACTGTACTATGAAAAGGTAAACTGTGATTCTCCATATGACGATATTTTCGGCATCACTATATCTCTTGCTAGTACTATACCTTCTCCTTTATATTTATAGGCAATGGCAGTATTAAAATTAATCATACTTCTACCAAATACAGTAAACAAATTTCATATCTTTCGAATATCGAAATAAATGGAGGGCATTGTCTTCATTTTCAATTTCATAACTATTACAACAAAGTGACATCCAATACGTAAGTGCTAGAGATAGTTTTATCACTACTAGATTTATGGCCGCTTTGTCATCTAAACATCTAAAATTGAATGCGAATAACTTGAAGAGATTTGAAATACACTTTACTGACGTGTTGTATTGTACAAATTGCATTCTGAGTTATACGTTTCGTTTTTTATTGCATTCTAGTGAAAGGATTATAAGGAAAGCTCGAACAGAGCAGTTAAGAATAATTTACGGGTAGAAATTTTAAGCAGACTACACACAGAAAGATCGTTTGGAGAGAAGTTGAAAAAAATGTACAGCTAGGCAGTTAAAACTGATAGCAGTTTATAAGGACTTTCCAGTCGCAACAATTTTGAATGATCCAGTAGCGGTGGCAGTTCACAAAACAAGCCATAAATGCCAAATGCCTCGTTAGGTTAGGGTTAGGTTTATGGTGAGTGGGTCTATAAGGCCCTCCACTGCGACTCGCAAGAGTCTATTGTGGCTCACACCTATTCAGATTTCACCAAACAAATTCAGCTTCTTAACAAAGCCGATTAGTTTATTTGGTGAATGATATTTCAGGTCCGAGGGCGAGAGAGAATCCTTGCCAAACATCAGATACCTGATTCGAGCCGCAGCGGGGCAGGCACAAATTATATGCTCTGCTGTTTCATCATCTTCCAGACAAAGACGGCAGGTCGGATCTTCCGATAGTCCAAGTATTAGCATATGATGATTCAGATGACAGTAGCCTGTTAAAAGGCCTGTTAGACAACGTAGGTCATGCCTGCTATAGTCTAACATTTGTTTGGACACATTCTTCGAAGGATGTATGAAAGCCTTTGAATGAACCAATCCTGGTAAATTTTGCCAGAAGTCTAAAGCTCTCTTCTTGCCATCCAGGTATTCAGTGTTTGTTTGGCAAAACTTATTGCGATGCCAATTGTAGGTTCTTCCCTTGCAAGAGAGTCTGCCTTCCCGTTTTCTTCCATGCCAGAATGGCCGGGGATCCAGACCAGCAATACTTTATTGAGTTCTCCTATTGAGGAGAATCTTTTTTGGCAGTCTAAAACCAATTTCGACGTTACACGGTGAGAGCTAATTGCTTTCAAAGCCGCTTGGCTGTCCGAGAAACTTTTTATTGTTCTATGTATGAGATTGGCCTGCTCCAATCTCTCCACACATGGAACAATGACGTAAATTTCCGCCAGAAATACGGTTGCCTTGTACTGGAAACTGGTGTCAGAGATAACAAGATCAAACAGAATACGGTGGGTTATAAGCGATTTTCAACCATACAAATCTTCAGAAGAGTATGGAATATACCTCAAAAAGAGGTAATAAATATTAACTCTACATTCATGCAGAACGTTCAAGGCTATGCAATACATTCCTACGAATGGTAAAAAGAAAGAGTAACATATACCTATACCCAAGGTGAGTAAACTAAATAACAGACCGTCCAATTAGTCTAGTCTTCTTCCTGCTGAAAACGTTGGAAAGACTAATAGACAGATACGTTAGAGATAAGGTAGGATAGTCTACAGTCTTGGCACTGGATAATCTCTTGTGTGTTTGGTAATCTGAGTCTAATAACAAGTACGGGACTAGACAAGGAACACTAGCATAATATGAGGCAACACACAACAGATCAGCAAAGGCCATAGTCATAGAAAATACGCTCCAAATTGATCTTAAGCTTAAAGGATTCAGATTTTGAATTATCCGATAAAAAATTAAATGTATATCGAAGTGTCTGTCTTAAAAAAATATTGTACGTCACGCAACCAGAAATTAGTGTTTTTCTGGTCTCTCCAAGCTTCCAGGACTCGCCTGCGGCTCGCCTTGGAATCTGCTTGTCCCGTCCTGAAAAACACTACTTTCCGGTCTTGTAACGTAAATTACTATTTCTATATCCTTTGATCTGGGTTGCCATTAGAAAAAATTCAAGGTGACGTAGGTACGCCGAACGCAGAAGTCAAAACAATAGGCATGATGACACAAACGCCAATCAGAAGAGAGTGACGTCGTACTTTCGCAAATTTGACCTTGATATTTAGTCTTTCGTCCGAACTATCTATGGTCCGAATATCTGTTCTGTTTTGAATTTCCTTTGTGTGATTCAAATTATGTATGAAAATAAACTTCTAACCTGCAAGCTGTCAAGTGTTTGAAGTTTGACGGTTTTACCAATATTATAAAACAGTTTGTTTTATGTTCTAAGAATGACACAGATCACCGATAAATGGTATTTACGAATTGATGATGTCACAGACAGACGCTATTACTATTCGTGCGTTTTGGCGCAGAAGTTAAAATGCATTTTTAAAAGGTAAATTTCTCCTTTAAAAACTTTTTTTTCTCAGAGAAATAACATTTATTGTAGATAAAGTATATATGTGAAAACATCGTGGAGCAGTTTTTCAAAATCAGTCATCATGTCTATTGGCGTGTACCCATCGGCCAGGTTTACATAGGAAGGTGTGTAAACCGATTTAAATACTGAATGTGTTTCTTACATAAACTATCAGAAATCGGTATTTAGAACACATCACATGGTGACGTTTCTAGTCAATATTGAGTTGGTTGTGTTTTAAAGTATACTGAATATTGTTACATTGGGCAAGATTAACATAAATTATAAACTATGACTAATATAATATCCAGATTTGATATAAAATTTTGTTTTATTTTATTTTACGTATTTATGTCGTTCTAGGTAAGGTTTTTAAACTTACAAAGTGTGTCATCTAGAAACACTACATGTCACGTCATAAACTGGGTAAATATTTAAAAATTTTATGCTTTTGTTTGGTGATAAAAACTTGCTGTGTTCGGCAAATATTAAAGACATGTTTAAAGAGAATTTTAAAATGTTCCATATGAGGTATATATTGTTAAATTAAGACAAAAAAAGTGTCTAAACATACCATTATACTAAATTGTTACTATTAGACCTACTAACCTTTAAAAAAAACTACTAAAACTATTAACAGATACTTACCAAGAAAACAGCAGCTAGATAAGTGATGAAGAATTTTGGTTGCCACATGTTAAAAACGATTTAAAATATTTCTAGGTTCATTCATTCAATGCCCCGATTGGATTTCGTAATATTTACAATTTACTATTGATTAATCGATGAATATTTCTGTTGATTGTGTCGATATTTATTTTTAATTGAAGTTATTGTATGAAAAAATTTTCTATAACCTTTTCTAACTAGAGAAAAACAAAATTAATGATCATTCTTGATTATGTAAAACCGAAAGCCGAAAAAGATGAGGTTGCAGAGGATAAATTAATCTAGATATTTGTGAACATATTTATAGAATATTGAAGGAATTATAATAAATAACAAATTTACTTATAAAATTCCCAATTTTGTACGTAGGAAGACGAAGAAAGAAAAGTAAGAAATTCAGAAAGTCTATCTTTCTTTTCAGCGCTATATCTCAAGAAAACCATTAATTACATGTATAAGTTATATGCAAAATAATGAGCTGGATTTAAAGCTAAGACTTCTAAAAATTCTGCCAAACCATTTTCAACTAAATAACCAAAATATATTTGTCTAAATGGTTTTTTTTTTAGACCTCCATAGCTTTTATTACCTCCTCGTTGGAAGAAAATTTACGACCTTTCAAACTTTTTTTCAGTTGAGGAAAGAGATGATAGTCGGACGGAGCCAAATCTGGTGAATAAGGGGGGTGTTCTAGTAATTCAAACCATAAATCACGAATTTTTTGTATGGCAACATGAGATTTGTGTGCACGGCGTTGTCCTGCAAAAACAAAACACCATTGGATAGCTTTCCGCGTCTTTTCTCTTTAATTTTTCCCGTAGAGTGGTCAGTAATGTCGAATAGTAAAATCCAGTTATCATTCTACCCTTATCCAAAAATTCAATCATGATGACTCCATGGCAATCCCAAAAAACAGAAGCAAGAACATTTCCAGCAGATTTTTGGACACGAAACTTCTTAGGTCTTGGAGAACCAGAGTGTCGCCATTCCATCGATTGTTGCTTTGTTTCTGGATCGTGGAAATGTACCCAAGTCTCATCCATAGTAACAATTCGGTTTAAGAAGTCTACATCGTTTTCAAATCGAGCACAAATCGAACGCGATGCTTCTGCCCTTGCACGCTTTTGGTCAACATTCAAACATTTGGGGATCCATTTTGCAGCAATTTTTCTCATGTTCAAATTGACATGAACTATATGATGAACGCGTTCGTATGAAATATTCAGTGCTTCAGATATCCGTTTTAGCCCAATTCGACGTTCTGATAAAATCATGTCATGAACTGAATCGATATTTTCGGGGACTGACACACAAACTGGCCTTCCTGATCGGTCATCATCTTCGATGGAAAATTTACCTCTTTTGAAGCTTGCAGTCCATAGGAAGGACATTGATCACCAAGGCTATTAAGCATATCTTCGTAAATCTGCTTACCTCTTAACTTTTTCAAGTACAGGTACTTGATGATGGCTCGATACTCCAATTTTTCGATTTTCACAATTTCGGTGGACATATTTTTTCTTTTAATTTATTGCGTAACTCTGGTTTACTTTTTTGACGTCAAACTTCACACTGACACTTCTAATAAGTTATTGTTCGTTGCTATGGTAACGTAATATTTTGTTTATACATAGAACTAGGCTAACTAGATATCAATACATCCTCGTATTTTATGAGGATAATAGCCTCGATTTGACTCCTAACTCGCTACTCCTCTATCGTTTCCTTCATTCCTTGATAAAACTTGTAAATAAATCCCAAGGAAACCATCAGTTACAGGTATAAAAAATGTGTCAAATTATAAGTTAGACTTGAAGCTAGAATTATGGATATTTTTAAGAAATTTTGTCGACCCATTTCTACAAAAATATACTTTGCTAACTCGACTTTTTTTTAATTTCTAGTCACTTAGGACACGGCAATTTAATAGTTTATGAGGGTAATAGCTCCTGTTTGACAGGTCACTGCTCTTTTTTCCTTCCCTTCACTCCCTGATAAAACCTTGGAATACAGTAAAAAATTTAGGTTGACGTCAATTTTGTAAGGTGTCATTTTAACTCTTCACCGCTATGCCTCAAGAAAACCATTACAGATTTGAACTATACGTGTGTCGAATTGTGAATGATAAAGCTAGAATTCCTGAAATTTTCAATAAATTCTGTCAACATATTTCCACAAGAATATATTATAATTTTTGGTAATGTAGGAAATAACAATTTTATTTATAGCTTACAGATATGTGTTCTATATCAAATTGTAAGTTTATGTAACATGAAATTTTTGAATCACTGCAGCTTTTCAAGTAAGTATTTCAAAATTAATTTTTACATTTGAGGAAACATTGGACAGATACTTATCTCTAGATATATAATAATTATGTTTCACATGTGAATATTATATTTTATTTGCACATCATGCAAATTTCAATGGATTTTTTAACGAATTGGGTTCTCAAACCTAATAAATTGCCATGTATGAAAACGCCTTAAGTAATCACAAAGGTATGACAGCCGTCAAGACTATTAATTGTCATAGCTAGACTTGTCTAAACCCGAATATAAATATCTGTCTAAATCATAGAGATAATATACAAAAAGAGATGGCGAATGAAATTGGTGATGGTGTCTCTCTCTGACATCGCGTGATGCATATGCGCGAAGACTGTAACACTACAAACCTTTTAAGAATTTAGAAAGAAAAAGCAATACCAAACTGGTTGTCCATCTCTTTCCAATAGGTGGACGAATACGCTTACACGAGCCTCTTAGACATGCCTACTCTATGTATATTATCTCTATGGTCTAAATTCATAAAGTTTGAATATGAAGTCATCCTCGTTATTAATCCTCCATCTGGTATTCAGTCTTGAATAGAAATATATCACAAATGACGGATAAAATCCAAAGGACAGTCAAGAATAACTTTTCTTTTAAAAGTGTATTCTTTCCATTGAATCCCCCTGTATAACTACTTTATATTAATTAACGAAATTCATCTGGCAAATGCCGTGAAATCAAAGGAATGTAACTCATTTAAGGATATCATCGCTATTTCGAGTGAACTGTTTTTATTAGGTCAATCCGAATTAATTTTTGGTTAAACCATTATTTTGCCCACATTTTTTATTTTAATTGACGTACAGCATTTCCTCGAAAATAATTGGGTACATTTCTGTATTGGTTCCATTTAAAATTATTACTTATTCTTAAAAAAACTCGGAAAAAAAACAGCAACATACCAGAGACGAGTTATAATTATTTTTTATGTTTTAATAATTTGTTTTAAGACGATTTTAATCCATATGTTCTATGGAAAAAGATTGTGGGATGCTTTTTATTACAGAGTGTACATAAAGTTGCAGAAAGAACAAGATACAGACTAAGTAGAGAGGAAATCATTAAAAAGAAAACCACCTCTTCACTTCTTAGAAATCAGAAAACCTGGGACATGCCACAAAATGGTATGATGAAAAAGTATAACTTTTCAAAGAAATTCATTACGGAATTGCAACAAGAAGGAATGGGATCCAAATACCATTACCAGACTTGGAAAGAATGCCATTCAATGGTACACAAACGGCTCAAAAGCAATAAAAGGAACTGGGATAGGAGTGTACGGGCCCGGCACCAAACACTCTGAAAGCTTGGGAAAAACCCCAAGTATCTTTCAAGCGGAAATTCACGCAATAAGAAAGTGTGCTCAGTTCAATATAGACAAAGGATATAGAAGGCAAAGGATTATCATAATGTCTGATAGTCATTAAGCAGCCATTAAAGCGCTCAGTTCTTGTGTAATCAGTTCCAAAATGGTGTGGGAATGCCTAGGCAAACTTAATGAACTAGGCGAGAACAATATAGTCACCTTACTGTGGATTCCAGGACTCACTGGAATAGAAGGAAACGAAATAGCAGATGAACTAGCGAAGAGGGGGACTGAAATACCCTTTTGGGGGCCGGAACTTTTTGCGGAATCAGCTCCAATGTAATATTGCAAGAAATAGGTAAAGCCGAAGAAAAGAGAAGATCTGACAATTGGAAAGATCTAGTAGGGCTTAGGCAATCAAAGATTCTTCTGGGTGACTACAACCTGTTGAGATCAAATGAATGCATAAGTCAAAGCAAAACTGCACTAAGAGTTTTAACAGGAATCCTAACGGGACATTGTCGCCTGAATGGGCACGTTAAAAAGCTCAAAATAGTGGAGGAAAAAGATTGTAGGTTTTGTGGAATGGAAGAAGAATCCTCCATCCACATACTTGCGAACTGCACAGCAATTCAGAATCCTAGGGCTTAGCACCTTGGAGACTACTGGATAGAAGAGGGACAGTTACCTAAGTTGAAGCCTGCAGATATCCTAAAATTCCTCGGGGAAATAGGACTAAAGGAGCTACTAGTCTCTGAGACTTTCCTCAGGAACTAAGTAGAAGTAAGGGAACACAATAGATCTTTTAGGTATCAGTGAATGTTACCCCAAAATACATACATACATACATGGAAAAAGATTGTGGGATGCTTTTTAATACAGAGTGTACATAAAGTAACTTTCTGACATTTATCTGCATAATTCGATTAGAAGTATACAGGATGCACCGTTGCTCCAAAATAACATATAAACATATTTTTTTAAATAGTACACCATGTATATATTTTCAGTTTTTCATAATCTACTAAATTACAAATACAACCGTCAAGACTGCATAATTCTACCTTAATTCCAAAGTTACATTCGTTTGGATCTAGAATTATAGAGAAATTGTTTATGTCAAAAAAGTAATAGATTTATCGCCAAAAATTCCAACTTCTCCGCCAAAATTTCAGGTTTCCCGCCAAAAATTTCAGGTTTTCCATTAAGAATTTCAAGTTTTCCGCTCAAATTTTAGAGGTTTCCTGCCCAATCTAAGTTTCAAGTCAAAAATTTCAAGCAAAAAGATACAATCTGAAGTAAGATATGTAAGTATGACTCATACCAAGAACAAATGATACCAAACCTAGATTATATAAAAAAGCGGTTAATTAAGGACGAAATGGGAATTTTTTGTAGCCGAACAAGTATATACAGTATGTCGCTAATGTATGGAATAAATTCATTATTTCCAAAGTAAACGACTTTCGAAAAAAATGTTTGTGTAACGTACATTGCGTCACCAGTATTAATGTGGTGACGTAATAGACAATTTTTTTAAATGCCACCATGTGTCTCAAGACACCTCATTGAAAAGGTCTTCTAATCGTCTTTACAACGATGTAATTATTTGAATATTTATTTCTACAGGGTCGATCAGAACTGTTTATTTGGTAAAATTTTAATCATAATTTCTGATTCAATGAACTAAGTTATTGTAAGGACCGCCACTGGAAATAAAACATCGTAGTGTACCCAAAAAATAATTCTGTTTTTGGACATGTTACTGATAATAGTACTAAATTCTAATTTAAGACTAATTGTTGTGTATCAGTCAAGTGTTCAATAGTTAAAATCTTTAAATTAGTATAATTTAGTCATGAATCTTACAGAAACGGAACGAATCGAAATATTAATGATGATTGGCTATGGAGATAGAGTAAGGACACAGAAAGAAGTTGGCAATTTAATTATTTCTAAATACCCCAATTGTGAACCCATTTCTCAATCAACAATTAGTAAAATCGAGAAAAAGTTTCGAGAAACGGGCCATGTTAAACATCTCCCCAAAAGTGGTAGAAAGTCAATTTCCGTAGACAAAAAAGTTGACGTTTTCCTCGAGTTTCAAGAAAATTTCCACACCAGCTCGAGACAAGTTGCGCTGGATAATAATTTACATCATTCTACTGTTGCTAGAGTGTTGAAAAAGGAGAAGTGGTATGCGTGTAAGGTACATTTGGTCCAAGAGCTGTTAGAAGATGACTTTGATAGGAGAATCGAATTCTGTGAAACAATTTTGAAACGATGTAACAGAGATCGTAATTTCATAAAAAATATACTTTTTTCAGATGAAGCAACTTTTATGCTCAGCAGCCATGTAAACCGCCAGACGTATCGATACTGGGCAAGTGAAAATCCTCATTGGATGCAGGAGTATAGGACACAATATCCTGAAAAGGTGAATGTTTCAGCCGGCATTATAAACAATCGAATAATAGGGCCATATTTTTTTGAAGGAAGCTTGACCGGTCCTCGTTATCTTCAATTTATTCAGGATTATCAGTTACGACAATTAAATCAACTATTTCCAAATAGATGTGATTTGTGGTGTCAGCAGGATGTGGTCCATGGATGGACCGGAAATTCGGGGAGGTGAACTACTTCTTGACACAGATGCTCACTGGGCATGGGTCGAGAGTAGGGTACCTCCACAAGATTGGGAAAAGAGAGACTGGATTGTGCCAGAGATGTGAAGTGGAGGATGATGTGGGGCATGTGTTCAGATGCTGGAAGAACGTGGAGGAGCTGGAAAAATTAGAGCAGAAACTAGGGGAGGCGGTGTATTGGGAGAACATGGTGGAGATAATGTTGAGGGGAGAGTTTATGGGGTTTCAGAATAAGCAAAACTTTTTATAAAGAATTACATTAATCACTAAAACTAATATTTAAACATTTTTCACCTATAGGATACCCCATCCGTAGACATACTGTATCTTTTCAAAATTATAAAAAAATATATTTTAAGCCATCAAAATAATTCCTTTCATTTGATATGTCACATGGTTCCATTTTTTTAAGAACAAAAACTACCCTTTATATAATTAATAAATAATCACGAATACATCATAACTGTAGTAAAATATTAACTAACACTTGAAATCTTGAATATTAAATACCACCGGGAGTCCAAGTTGTTCGATTCGGTGCCGCAACGGCTCAATAGTATATATATATACACTACCTTTAATAATGAACCTCGAAAAGTCCCAACGGTATTTCCGAATATGATTTATGACTATGCAGATATTTCAGTAATTAACTATGTATGCAACACAATCATAACAAACATATCAACTTCGTATATGGCATTATTTAGATTGTTCAGTTTATTTTTCTTTTATCTGTAAACTTATTGTTTGAAAAAAAAACGGAACATATCAGCCGTCACGTGCTCACGCTCGTACTGTAAATAATACGAAAGTATCAGTGAAGTGTATTTGGGGATTCAAGTAGGAATAGTTTAACACGTTGACTGCCGTGAGGTGCCTCACCTCAATGTGCGGTTTGTGCACCGAGGTACCAATGTTGTGGCACATAAACTGATATCCTTTCATTTAGTGCCTATTCTATATATAGTCGGCAAGACGCGAGAAAAAGCACTCGAAAATAATTTTTTTGGTATGGATTTTTTTGTCATAATTATGTATTATGGGTTAAAATTTGTTGCACAATCTATACTATAGACTTTTTATTATTGGACATTATGGATATACCTAATATTGAATAAAAGAGTAAATTATAATAAAATAAAGTGATTTGGTGAAATCATAGATTTATGTATTTCTGAAAAAAAAAAAACGAAAATGAAGCCAATTCAAATGAAAACAAGTTCTACTACTGGAGTTCATTCTGAATACTATACACTATAATCATGAATCATGATATCAAGCTAGGTAACTTTTAAGAGAGAGAAAAAAGCAATTCACACAGAATGATTTTTTGCAAGTAGAGCAAGACCAGGTCGTTGTTGTGGTTTTATTTTGAGCCTCTTTACGTCAAAATTCAGCAATCGTAGCACACTGTTCAACTCAATCGCTTGCCAGTTTGCTCTAGTTCATGTCGCTCAGCTTTCAAATGTGGTTAAGCTTCGGGCTCCTGAAGATATATTTGTTTTTTGATAATGCGTTTCATAATATATTTTTTAAATTCCGTATTGCTTTTTTTGTCTTGTGTCAGATCTGAATAGGTACACCACATGAGCGTTTACTAAAGTATTTCCCAAAATAATTTCGACTGAAAAAAATTTGGCACGGGGGGACCAAATTTTTCATTCTCATGGTGGCAGCCAACGTGTTAAAAATGGTTGAATTTTTATTTATTTTTTCAAGTCGTTGCCTAATATCCAGGTCATTGTACCTACTTCATCTATTTCACATCAACAACTTCTATCACAGTTGTTTATTTGTTGTTTAAGGAATCAATCCTTTGAAGTTGAAATATCCTTTTTTTCGTTCTAGCGTCCACGAAACATAAGTAAGAACAAAGCAGAGCTAAAAAAATCATTGAAACCACGATGCAAGTGAATTAACTGAAAATTTTCGGAAAATTATTCTTTTTAAGGTATTAAAATCGAGTTTTTAGTCTTAACTTAATAATTGGATGATGGCAATGATAATGGGAAATAAATAGTAGATAAGATATCCAATTGTAAATTTGAATTTCAATCTGCGATAATTTGTCTCAAAGTATATCTATCGCCTTGGCTTTTGCCGGCAATCATAAAATTAATGGGCCAATTGCAATAAACATATGGCCAATAGCTGCTGTAGAAGAGATCGCCAGTGGCGGACTATTTAAAATTATTTTAAACATGATCAAATTCACAAATATCTATCTTTTTATATTTTTATCATAAATCCTTTGTTTTTTATTTAATATGTGAAGACAATTTCTCTTAACTTTTTTCTTCGACTTCTTAAATGAGAGATTATTGAATACTATTAAGTTAAATAAACTATAACCAGGTAAAAAAAACCGGTGTTTCGGAATTCGGTCCGGGTACCTAGCAAAAGGGCTACCTGCTCACAGGGACCTTGTCCAAATCCGAAAGGGTGATTTCGTAATTCGGTCCGCTGTCGAAGCAGGTAGATTTCATGTGGGTATTAAAAGATTATTTTTAGCAATTGTTCTTCTGAAGTGCAGAGTGTAAGACGTGTTTATTTGTGTCCGTTATTGTGATTTTGTTTGTTTGTTTGACATGGAAAATATTAATTTCACCTCTATGACGAGTGAAAAAGGTAAGCGTTTATTAATAATAGATGGGTTTAAATTTTGTTTCCAAAAATCATTATCTCAAAAATACGAAGGTGGTTTGGATGGGTTATTATTGAAAATTATTATAATTTATTCTTCAAAAATTGACTAGAAATACGAAGGTGGTTTGGTAGGGGTAGGTTTGGTTGGGTTATTATTGAAAATTATTATAATTCATTCTACAAAAAAATTAACTAAAAATACGAAGGTGGTTTGGTAGGGGTAGGTTTGGTTGGGTTGGGTTATTATTTCACGTACTGTTTTTATTTTTGACGATACGCATTTAGCGTAAATTTTTAAACATGCCAGTACAACAACAATAAGTGTGTACTGTTGGTCCTAAGCCCAAAAAAATGTGAAGGAAAATAAAAGTCAAATTAAACAAATAGTAGGTACATGGGACCCAATTCCAAAATCGCATTTTCGCTGGTGTGACCACACTTCGCATTTAATCCGTTACAGGTAGTCCCTTCCGCAGGTAGCGGGACCGAATTCCGGTGCGTCCAAAAAAACAATATTCAACTTTATTGGTATAAATCTAAGTCCGTGTAATATATTTTTTTTTCTTATTTTGTTTTGGGAATCGAACCACAATAATGTTTTTTTTATTTTTTATTTCGACGTGTCGGTAGCGTTCCAGCTAAAAAGATTATTGTGGTTTGATTCCCAAAAAAAATAAGAAAAAAGAATAAGTAATGTCACAAGGAACTTACAGAAAATATTTTTTTGTCCTATTTATATTTAGTAAAAAGATGTTCTTCCGAGGCTAGGTCATTGAGGGTATACAATAATGCCACATGTTAACTCGACAAAAGTGAGTTTATTAATAATAATAAAAATTTTTCCAATAACTTAAAATAAGAACCAATATATACATAATATTATATTACACCTCCCGGGGGTAAGGGAAAGAATTTTTATTGTATTGGCCAAAAATAAAAATTCTCTAGGCGAATATGAACTTTTCTGATCCAGCGTGAATAATAGTTATGCGCTTTCCTTTGTTTGAAGGAGCCTTAGTCATACAATTTTTACTGGAATCAACCCATCTTTTGTATACTGTATCGTGTATATCAAACCATGTTTCGTTCAGGTAGATTATAGATCTGTTCTCGGATCGGTACTTCTTAATGTCCTGAAGAAAATTGAATCTGCAATTTGCGATTCTATTACCACTTGTTTTTTGTCAATTTTACCATATGTGAATCCCATTTCACCAATAACTCTATGGAGGGTGCCCGGCTAATATTTTTATTGGTGTCATCTTCTTTTATCTTCCTTTTTAGATTGTCTAAACAATCTGGATTTCATAGAGGGAATGTATTTTTCTTCATATTATATCCTGTTGGCCATTGTCCAGACGATGAGATCCACTTAATTTTTCACTGTTAATAATATCCTTTATGAAGGATATTGGCGTCTTTGTAATTAAGAAGATTTCTTTTAAAGCTTCTCCTCTACTTACAAAACAATCATACACTTTTTTCACAATTTGCTTTGGATCTAATGACAAGTGTTTTCGACGCAACATTGCAGAAAAAACTAATGATAACTTATAACACTCGTATACAAAGCTCTTTGACAACGCACGCTAAAACGGAATATTTAATAATGCCAAATGAATTCAATGCAGCCATCATAAAAGTACTTTTCTACCTAGAAGCATGTGTCACTTTTCTGAAGTATGACAATATCGTCTTAAGGTGGTTTTAAAAAAAAGTTAATACCTTTCTTTGCTTTTCTACGGAATTATCCCCTCAACCGCATCTTCTTGGACTTCCGGAGGAGTACAGGTTAATTCAAAATAAGCCATTATGTACTTGTTTGAGCAAACAAATTAAAATTTCTTGACAGTAAGAATATTTTATGACATAATTGTCAAAACCAATACATTATTAATATTGCCTAGCAACAGATTCATGAAGTTCTTTGTCGAAAAAAATATTAAATTGTGATAACAAAGGATAATTCCATCCACGGCTTTTAGCGACCCTCGGCGCTACGCGCCTCGGTTCTCTAACAAAGCCTGTAATGATCTATTTCCCCGCTAGGTATGTAATATACTATTATTCACAACCATATATGTAATGCTGTTATTACTAACGTCATTGAAGGTTAGAAAGTGTCATATTACACACCTCTACTTCCCGCGCTCTAAAATAATGTGCTCGTTAATATTATATATTTATGATAAAATATTATAATACCTATTTCTGGAGGGGTACAATCCATCAATTCTTAATCGGAGGACATTTTTCTTAATTTATCATTCGCGAACTTAATATCCATCCGACTTTATCTTACATTTATTTATATTGGTGACAGTTGTCAAATGTAATATTTTTGGTGTGTTCAGAACGGAACAAAGATTTATTGTTTTTGATCGGGATATGACGGTTGTAAATAAAATAGTATACAAATGTGAATTTGTTGTATTCTAATTGATAAATTTGTACATTTTTGACGAATTCGAAATATTCTATTTTCATAATGTAGTAAGAATGATTCTAATTTATTTCTTATAATTTGATGTTCCGAATTAAATACTATAACGTTCCGTACATAGCGAAACAATATCGTTTTTTGAAATAGTCTCCTAACAACATATATTTTTATTAGCCCCCTCACCAAACACTCCATCTATAAATCAACAAGCTAGTAATTCGCGCGACCCCTTTAGTGTGTTTTAACGACCGATGACAAGTGAACCTACTAGTCATTGTCTATGTACCTACAGTGGTTCTGCTGAGCGCCTCTCACTTTACCCCTATTCCGCGGCCGTCTGTAACGCGACATGCGAGAGATGGACGAAAAAATTTGAAGCGCTAGTATAAAAGTTTCACTTTTAAAACATTATAACGAAATGTTGCGTGCAATACGCGCCAAAAGTAAATAATATACATTTTGTTTTCGTACGCCACTGAACTTGTTTAAAAAAAGCAAATTCGTTATTCATTGGAAAGATTAGCAAGGATGGTATCATACTGGGTGAATAACTGCAGTAAATATGTCAATAATGGCAAATATTATTGAAATTTATGTAACTGATTTAAAATATGTACCAGGCGATGAGTTTATTTATTGATATAGTTTTACTCTCTTTGATTGGTATATATCATGTCTATATGCTCTTGTTCCAACATTTTCTTGTCTTCTGTCTATTCGTTCATTCTTTGATCGATTTCGTTTGTCCAACAACTTAGGCACTTGAATTAATTCTTTGTATCATTTTCAACGTTTTTTACTCTCAATCCAGAAGCTTCTATGTATATAGGCCACTAGTTTAACTGGAGGTTTTTGATCAGATTTAATGGTTCCATTATTTCCTCTCCAAAGTGCTTCCGCTTGACTCCTTGTAAGTTCTTACATAGGTGTTTCATCCCTTAGTTCACATTCTCTGAACAATGGCTCACTGACTATTCCCATTTTGAGTAAATATTTACTCAGGGTACAGTGTTCAGCGATTCTCAAACAGTGACATTTTTTGTCGCATGCGAGATTGTACTTTTTTTGTATACATTCTTGATTGACAAAAGTATAATCTCGCATGCGACAAAAAATGTCACTGTTTGAGAATAGGCTCCCTCAGGCCGAACACGGGGCGACAAAAAGCAAAATTTCTCTGAAAAAAAATAACAGAACAGAACCCCATCATGCAAAAAATATTTAGTCGCAAAGCGCAAAGTGCCTTCTTTGATAGAGGCATTTTTCCGAAATATTGTTTTCTTATTATTACAACAATACCAAAATAGTGCGTAGAGCGTTCGGGCGAATCGGGCAGCGTAAAAAAGATAGTAAATAGGTAATAATAAAGAATAAAGCAGGACGCGCACTGAATCCGCTCGACTCGGATCGACACGGAACAGCATTGCCCAACGTTTTGCATTGTTCTTATTTCAATATATCACCGCGCACACTTTTTTTAATGAAAAAAATAATGTTTTAAATTTTTACCTCATATTTCGCCTCACTAATCAAATTTCGACTAGGTACGCTAATAGTGCGGCACATTTTGTTCTTGCACCCGGGCGGCGGATACCCTAGGCTCGGCCCTGGGCCCCCTGATCGGTAACTGTATTCAAATGTTTCAATAGCCTGATTAAGAGTTAATTTTTTACCTTGTTCAGTAAACTCTTTGTATAAATATGCTAGATTACAGTTTCCTGTATTGTCGTATTTAGTGAAGCATGCTACCGATAGATATCGAAGAATAATAGATTTAATAAGGCTTTACAAAGTTTTTGAAAAATATTTTACAAAAAATAATGATCGGTAACTTAAGAAGAAACAAGTACTTCTCGGACTGTATGCCCCAACAGACATTGAATTACAGTTCTAAGTTAAATGTAGTCGGTACGATCTACAAGATTTAACCAGGCTTACTTATAGTTACAAACCGATGGGTTTGTGTCAAACTAGAATTTTGGTTTTCGGTTGGAGGTGAAGATGTCGCTGTTGTCATGACTTTAATATTTCATTTACTTGGGATATGTATTGATTGAGCTCTAGAACGGAAAATATCTACCTTGTACTGATGAGGCGCAAATATGACGGAACCGGTCTACAAGTGATGTTGTTCCTTCTAATTGCAAACCAGAATAGTTGGTTAAGTCTTGTAGATCATACTGTCCCCGTTTAACTTAGAAGTGTATATCAATGTTTGTCGGAGCATATAGCCTGAGAAGTAGTTTCGAGCTGGCTTTTTGCCTCTATCTGTAGTATCTCTATGCTATATCTCCCGTTAATACTGCCACGATGTCACAAGAAACCGCTTTTTCATGGAAAATTTTTGAGGAATTTTAAAGTGAAAAAAATCAAATATGAAAAGTGATTCCAGCATTATCAACCAGTGAGCAAAACACAAATTTTATGAAGAATACTATCATTATTTTTGGTCTCCAAGTTTTTGGTGCGAGCTTCTGGGACATCCTGTTTATTCGTGGCTACTAGTACTGTATTCATCCTTCGAAATATTTCCGAACCTATTTTCCATCTTTTTTTTTTCGTGATAAAAATATTTATTCATTTTTTTTTGTTCTAAAATCTAACAAGTTGAATCATTATTTGTTTAACAATTAACATTGAACATTTTTATAAAATAATACAGTACTAAATGAGTTTTGTTTTCGCTAAAATAAATATTTAAAATGCCGATATTTTTTAAACAATCAAGGTTGTGAAATCCGAGAACCATCGTTAACTCTAAAATAATATATTTATAAATAGTAAGAAACAGGATATAAGTAAAATTATCATTAGCCTACCCAACCGATTCAAAAAGTGCTCAAAATTTTGTATTAAAAGTATAACACAAAAATTCACATTACCAATTAATTAATGTAGAAAATATCTTACTTCCTGCATCCGTTCTAGATACCTGGACATAAATACTGTTCCAATACCTTCGCCACAAGGAACCCTTTTATCTCACACATAAAACATTCAAAAATTGTTCAGATAGCCCTGCAGTTTTAATGACTATTCGACATTATGATAGTCCTTTGCCTTCTATATCCTTTATCAATATTGGACTAAGCACACTTTCAGGTATGTCGTGAATTGCCACTTGTAAGATACTTGCAAGTTTTTCCCAAGCTTTCGGAGTGTTTAGTTCCTGGTCCATACAGTTCTTTCTATTGCTTTTGAGCCATCTATGTACCATTGAAAGGCATTCTTTTCAAGCCTGGTAGTGGTACTTGGATCTCATTCCTTGTTGCTGCTCAAGTTTAGCCAAACGAACATTAAATACATATACTACAAGAAGAGTTTTACACTTTATTTTACTAGGATTGGTTCATTAAAAAATCTTTAAACATTCTTCATGCTTTCAAGCAAGTGTAAGACTATAGCACACATGGCCTACGTTGTCTAACAGGCCACTTTCGTCTGAATCATCATATGGTACCACTTGTACTGTCGGAAGATCATGCATTAGAAGAGCCCGAATTAGGTATCTGATTTTTGGCAAGGTCTCTCTCTCTTTCTCGCCATTACAAGGTGTGGGCCACAGTAGACTAGTTACAGTGGATTGCCTAATAAACTCACTCACCATAAACCTACCCAGCCTAAGTTGAGGATTCTAGAACCGTTGGCGCTACTCGATACTCGACACAATTTACACTACCACTACACCAACGCTAACACTATATTACTTTTATTTCGATAACCGAATTATCCTCTCCAGAGACTGAAGGCAAACAATTCAGAAGAAGATAAATTGGTTATCACGAAATGTGAGTAAGATCGTGGAAAGCGTCTGTGAAGAACCTTAATATAATGGAACTGTACACACGGACGTTCAGAGTTGGTTTGTCGTTAGTGATTAGTCAGTGGTGTGTAAAGGCTCGCGCGCACTTACCGGCAACAGCCGGAAACGGAACGGGCCACGGCGGCCGGCAATTTTACCTGGGTATCGCGCACTAGTCGGTAAAAAAATGTTGCCAGTCATAGGTCGCTTGTCGGTTATTAGCCATGGATTCAGAGACTCTAAATAAAATAATTATAATAAGTTTACTGTGCGAAGAAGAGGAAAAACAAAATTCTGTTGAACAAAAAAGAAAAAGAGAATGGATAAATGACATTTGTACAAAGAGGAACACTAAAAGTGAATTTGCCACTTTATTTCCTCAGCTAGTAGACCAAGAAGAGACATTTTTTCAATAATTTCGAATGAGCTATGAAAACTTTCAGGAACTTTTAACCATTATAAAACCTGATCTGACATTTCAAAATACTACGTTTAGAAACTCCATTCCACCAGCAGAACGGTTAGCAGGGACTCTAAGGTAAGTTATTATTATTAATTAGGTAGTATTACTGCTGTTTTCATGTCTTTACTATTCTTAGTTAATAGATATTTATTTGCAACATTTAGGTACATTGAATTGAAAAACCAAAGTTGGAATAACTTTTTATTTGTTTAACGGTAACGGCTGTACATTTTTTTTTAATTATAAGTTTGAATCGTTGTCGCTTTGTAATATTTTATTTAAATTAAAGAAAAATCTACTCAACCTAACCTAATCAAAGTGGTTTAGTAGAGTGTTTATTCGGGACTATTATTTAAATGGGTGCATGAAATCTGTATTTTTTTTTAATTTTCTGATTTTAGTAATTTTTGTTAACAAATCATACAATTCCGGGTACCCGCTAACAAAAATATAAATTTTTCGTCATCGATTTTTTCCGTTTCGTCTTCCAAAATCAGCGCGCACTTCTCCGCATCACGACGGAACGCAACGGACCACCGGCAAAAGTATTCTCGTCCGGGATTTCCGTCGACGGCGGACCGGGCCGAGTAGTGAGCGCTGTTTCGTTTGAATACCAGGTAAAGATAAATTCGTGGTCCGTAGCGGTCCGGTCTAGTGCGCGCGAGCCTTTAAGTTACGACGCAAATCCGCCTCAATTTTCGACATCAGTTGGTGTAAGGCTATTTCGTAGGATTATCATGATTTATAGACATATTGGTTATAATGTAATGGTATTTCATTGAGGAGGTTTTCCCTGAAATCATAGTCTTTTGCATGAAAGGAGACAGAGTTATTGGCCTGAACGCCTTTGTCTGGGAATAAGGACGATTTGGGAGTTGCCATTGATGCTCAGAAGAGTTTGCAAAGTACTTGGGATAGATGTATTTTCCCTTGCTGCAGGTGCGATGGGATTATACGATCTGTTCCAGAAGGTTTGTATGGCTCAATCAAGACAATAGTCTCGTTCAATTTGCTCTTGGTTATCACTTTGTTAGTTGCACTCGAGTCCTACTTTCTCGCACTAGCTAGGGGTGTTAGAGATCTAACGAATAGATTTGTTCCTGTCTCTACGGAATCATCCAGCAGATGTGCAGGTGGTAGAATCTACAGGGTCTTGCCACCAATTTCCATGTATGACCCATTGGGTTTTAAAATATTGTATACATAGTAATAGTAATCTGCAATGCAATGTTGACGCAAACGTCCAGCGGGCACATGTTGTTTATGTGAACCGGGCCTTAGGGTTGGTATTGTGGTGGTGTAAATTGTGTATCTAACTTAACCTAACTACACACCGATAGGACAGGATCAAACTGAATGAGATCAAGTGGTTTCAACCTGTAAAAATTTGTTTCAATAATAAAAATAAAAGCAAAATACCCTATTATGTTAGAAAATGTTGTTTGACATAGTTTTAAATTGATATATACTGGAACTTGTTGGAAAAAAATATCGTATATATAGGCTGATTAGCACCAAACCAATCGAGATCATATGAAAAGCAAAAGTTTTATCTATGATAAATATAAGATAATGAGGAAGTTGAGATGCAGACGAGTAACAAAAAAATTATATATCTTTTTAATGATTCACAGCATGAACACCTACTACGATTATACCATCTAATTAATGGATATGTTTATTTACCACTTTACTGAAACATAAACGTTTTATGATACTAAATATCCGTTGCAACATTCATGTTCTGTGTTAATAAGTGTACAAATAAATAAGATATAAAAAAAGTTATAAAATATACAAACCATTCACATAAAAAAAATACCGGTTATACATATAATCTTACTTAAATTTGTGCATAACAATTATTAGAACATTTTAATAGAAGCCAAATAATAAAAAAAAATAACACGAAGAGAGTTTTCATACAAAATTATTTTCCGTATTTTGTGAGTTATCCCAAGCAGCATTTGGACAATGCGAGATCGTTGGGCTAGACAACACAACGTTTGTATCCAACGTTGTAGTGAACACGTTTTTTTTTTAAGGAGCCGTCCTTTCGCCGGCACCACCTCAGCCTCTTGGGCTTATTGTGGATCCTCCTAGTGTTCTGACTACAGCCTACTCAGCCAATCCGTTTCCTGTATTAGCTCATACAGGTTCTTTACTGGTTGGTTATAGAAGTCTTCTGGAGTCATTTGGGGTCTTCCATACAGTTTCTGCCTCCTGTGGTCCAGCGTCTCACAGTTGCATAATATGTGCAGAGCTGTTTCGGTGTCCTTTTTGCATCTTCTGCATGTAAGGTCTCCGTTATACAGCCCTATTTTGTTCCGGTGCTCCTTTGTGGGAAAGTGTCCCGTAAGAAGCCCCGTTATGGTGCGTAGTTTGTTCCTGCTCATTGAGAGCAGTACTTTCGCTACTTTTTCTGATGGTTCTTTTATGAATTTCTTCCCATGTGTTTGCCTGAGCGTATTCTTCCAGTGTTTTTTGTGTTGTTTTGTACCCACCCTTTTAACCATGACCTAGTGGAGCATCTGGGAATGCCCACAGATGGTTCGGATCCGTTCATCAGGGTTGACGAACCTGCTCTTGCCAGTTCGTCAGCTTTTTCATTGCCAGCGATTCCTTTGTTACCTAGGACCCACTCCAGTGTTACACTGTTTCGAGTCGCCAGCCTTCAAGTTCTTTGTCGCATTCCCCTACCAGCCGAGATACTACCGTAGAGCTCTGAAGTGCTTTAAGGGCAGCTTGATTGTCACTGTAGATTCTGATCTGTGAACACGTTACGATCCAAATTTGAAAACGGGGAATAGAAATTCGAGTCGTTAGGACACTGGCTTTGTATGTCTCGACCAAATCCAACGTTGAGAAAACAAACTTCGTTTCAAGTATTGAAATTGTGACTTTGGCCACAACTAATAGTATATATTTTGGAAGAAATGAGGAGTCTTTGAAACTTGACTAAAGACGGATAAGTATTTCAAACAATCAGATGTCTTAGTTTGAGTGGTGCAAAAAAAAAGCGCTATCCCAATAAAAACCGTTCCTGGAACGTGCACTTCACTGGATTCCATTTCTAGTGGACTACATATCGTTAGAATGTCATAAAATAAAATATTTTATTTCACATTTTACCAGAGGTGTGATCTACTATGAATGGACCTTAATAAAATTTGACAACAAAGTTTTGTAGTCTTAAACTTCAAAATATTATTGATTGTCTAGTTGTCAAATTTTTTCGTTGTGTCAGATAGGGACCAAAAAATTATTTTTTATACTATAAATAGTTAATCTTGACAACGGTAGCTGGAACGCTACCGAAACGTCGAAATAAAAAAACATTATTGTGGTTTGATTCCCAAAAAAAATAAGAAAAATAATAAGTAATGCCACAAGGAACTTATAGAAGATATGAACAGTATAATATGATACACATTTTTATTACAAGCACAATAAAAATCTTCAACGAAGTTCAGTTTTCTGATAAACCACGGCCAATAATGTGGTTGAAAACAAATGTGCCTCAAAACTTTTTAGAAAAAAGCGAGAAAAAGTAGATTTTTTTAAAGGCTGAATTTATATTGAAAAATATTATACAAAGTCTTCAACAACACAAATGATGGTCACAAAACTTTTATAAGTGCTTTAAAATGTTTTTTTTTAAATAAATTCGTGAATCAAACAATGGCGGCGGCCAAATCAGTCGCAGGCCAACCTAGTGGACTTTGGCTAAAATACTACCTATTTGGACAAGAGCACCTTTTTCCACACCTAATTGCAAGCTTTCTCGACTTTCCTTTCCCTTGGACGTCCAATCGAGCTGTTTTATTTTCAAACTTGCTCTAATTTTACTCCACACTCGATACAACAGCGCATGTGTGAATAGAAATTTGTTTTCGAACTTCTAAGTTTGGATTTTTATTTACATATTTATTTGTTACATGCAAGAAAATAAATAAAATACAGTGTATTAGTTCAGGGGGATATAAAAATACAGCTGTTGAATGTGAAGTTGCATTTCAAGTCTCACTTGATCTGACATTACACGACTCGATACCAATTGACCAGGGCTCTGTAGTAGAATAGAGCTGGTCAAAAAAAGCGCTGGACAAAATAGTGCTGGACATAAATAGCGTTGGACAAAATAGCGCTGGTCAAAATAGCGCTGGACAAAAACAGCGCAGGACAAAATAGCGCTGGACAAAAACAGCGCTCCATAAAATAGCGCCGCCAAAAGATAATTATGCTTCTTTATTTTACTACTATCTCATACATAAAAATAGACTATAGTACCGAGTTAACATAATTGGGAATAACATATTTTTCATAAATTACAGTCATAACAATAGTTTTTCTAATTCAATTCGTCAATTCAACATCGCTTCCCGACCAGCTGACACAGATCAAAGTGTTGATAGGTAACTGTCTATAACAATATCAGAATATGAGGAACGGAAAACGAGTAAGAACAATCAATATTTTTCATCATACTTCAACACATATCGCTTCCCGACCAACTGACACAGATCAAAGTGTAAACAACTACTTGTCAGTGTCATATTTATTAAAAGTCTAAAAAAATGCAATTTGGTAAGTCTCAGAAAGGAGGTGATACATTATTCCACGAAGGATATAATTACCGAAATGACAAACAACATGAAATTGCATTTTTTTAGACTTTAAATAGATATGACACTGACAAGTAGTTGTTTACACTTTGATCAGTGTCAGTTGGTCGGGAAGCGATATGTGTTGAAGTATGATGAAAAATATTGATTGTTGCTCTTACTTGTTTTCCGTTCCTTATATTCTGATATTGTTTGTTGTAAAGGAAGGTTGATGCTTAGCGGTGAAGCTTGATTATTCAATCACATCCTACAGCAATAGTTGATTTTCTAAGGATATTTCAACCGGCGCTATTTTATGGAGCTCTGTTTTTGTCCAGCGCTATTTTGTCCTGCGCTGTTTTTGTCCAGCGCTGTTTTTGTCCTGCGCTGTTTTTGACCAGCGCTATTTTGACCAGCTCTATTTATGTCTAGCGCTGTTTTGCCCAGCGCTATTCTGCTACAGAGCCATTGACCAGTGTGCCCGCCGCCTTACTGAACGTTTAAATTACAGTATGCGGATCCAACGTCAGTGGAAAGTTGACTCGACGGCTCATTGACTAAATAGTCCAGCTACCGCAAGGCCAAACTCGTGGATTGTGATTAATAGGTCGAAAAGACGACTTGTCCTAACCTCCTAACACCATCCTAACCTAAAAATGGATCACTTTTTTAAAGTAGTATTCATTAGAGAATTGAACGACATTGAGTTGTAATTTCTTCGTAATATCCCAAAATTACAGAGTCCTTTAATACAGTCATATTAAAAGATTCTCTGTTAACCATTTCCACGTCCATTTCTCCAATGTCCGTTAAAAAAAGGGAATAACGGTAAGAAAGACTAAAAATAATGCTTTTATCAGAGTAGTTTTCAATTTAAATGTAGCGTATTGCATATTAACCAATTTCCTATAATTCAATTCAAATATATTATAGGAAGTCGAAAGAAACCAGCTACAGGCAGAAAAATTATATCTGCATGCTTAGACAAGTATAACAACTGAGGTTTTATATAAATCAGTTTAATTGGTTGACGGAACGAGAGTGCCCTCTAGTAGATATTTAAGAGAATAACTCATAGAACCAAAATGAGCCATGTTCATAGGCAATTTTAAAATTAAAATGACAGGGAAAAGAAAAAAGTTATAATTTGTAAAGTAGAGCAGTGGTTAGACTGTATGGATCATTTTAAATATCTCTGGTAGTTTTGTTGATTACTGTATGTATGTTTCTAATATTTGCATAGCATGTCAAGGTAATTATTCCAGCGCCGTTAAAAAGAATAAATAAAACCTGTTTCATTGAATAGTAATTAACATCCATAGAAAAATAAATAAATCCCAATACGTTCATTTTTACGTTTATTTTCAAAATTGAGTTGAAACAATTGCGTCAAATACCGGAAGAATAAATACAGGTTTTTGTACGTTATGATTGAGATACAGAAAACTTTTGGTAAAATTAAATTCATGGTGTTTCCAAAGTAATTTGAAATATTGATGCGGGCGATTCGTTATTTAATTTTAAGAGGAAAAGTAGCTTTGATGCTCAACCATTGATTTGTAGTCACGTCACTTCTATATCAAAAGGTCCGTGGTTGAAAAAACTTAATCAATTAGGTGTTTCGAGATCAGCACGGACGACGGTCCAATAGAAATTTTAATTGGAGAAAATGTTGCAGGAAAACCTCATACCGGGAAACGATATTCTCTGCATCATGGATTGGTAGCAATGGAATTTTTTTTGGATTGGGTGTTACAATCGGAAAAATTCACAGAGACTATTCTAGGAATACATATGCTCCTTCAATGTTGGATTCTTTTTTCTGCAATAATGATATCTCACATTTGTGGGAAACGTTGGGTATTTCAGAACCTGAAACCCAAAATCAGCGACAAAAGATAGAAGAAGACACAATGGAACATTTTTTACGATCAATTTGTATCAGTAGTGAAGTAGGTTTGACTTGGATTGATGGACATCCTCTATTTGTCCATCGCTCCTCGACGTGAGACATTTTTAAGACAATTATTTAAATATTTTTTCAGTTTACAATAAACATATGTGTTAAATAACATTTTGTTAATTAACAATTGCCTGGCTCGCTGAAAAATTTGCTTAAATGTACAGGGCGCTATTAAAAAGTTTGAAGTTAGGGGCTGTAACTAAGGGATTAATATTTAAAGGATGATTTTTTCCACGCCATATTAAAGTGTATTAGAAATGGAACAGATCAGTTTTTGTCCCATTCGAAAATCTCTATTCGTTTAAGAGATATAGCCTGGATAAATTAGTTTGGGACACCCGGTATTATTAAATAGAGAAGGGGAGGAGGATTTCCCAAAAACGGATTGGATAAAATGGAGAAATAAAGTAAGAAACTTGACAAAAATAACTTTTAAATGTCGAGCAAAATGTCTATGGTGTTATTTTTAGTGGTAATTTAATAAACATTTTAATTGGTTTCTCAATAGAATAAGCGCCGCAAACATGTTTCGTAAATTATAGTCGTAAAAGTTTAGTTCATGCTGGTACATTATTTCATCCAATCAAATGATTTCTTTAAGGGTATTAATATCATAAAGTGGAAATTATGGTAATCAGAATGTATCTTAGAATGCGCGAGGGTCACGCAAATTGCTCTATAATTTTGCATTGAAATGTTTTCGAGTGGTGCGGTGGTATTGTTTTTAAATGAATACTAGAATCCCTCCAACAATTTTTCAACACGCTCGATAAATTTCCAATCCTCGCAAGTGCAAAAAGAGGCTTTATAAACGAGTTGTATACATGATTTTTTCTAAATTTGTTGAAAGTAAAAATTATTTTTTTGGGAAAAATGGAGATAATAATAAAAAGTAAACAAAACGTACAGTGTGTGATAGAAAAAAAGAATTACACTTGTGAATGCTGATAGCAATGCAACTAAAAATGATATTTGATCATAAATACAAGGTTCGGATCCCCAAAAGGGAAGACTGGACGGGGGACACAGTATGCATAATGGAGCACTCCCAAAAGTGGTACACAGATGCATCAAAAATGGAAAATGGAGTGGGGGCAGGAGTGGTGGGACCAAGGTACAACAGACATGTGTCCCTCAGTGCTGACACCACCATTTTTCAAGCAGAGGTCTATGCCATCCTCATGGTGGCTGAACACCTGATCAACAAAGACCGATGCAAACAACACATAAGTATCATGTCGGACAGCCAAGCGGCATTAAAAGCACTCCAAAGTAACAGCTTGAGATCAAAAATGCTTCATGAGTGCCATCTGGCTCTAAACCAGCTGGCGGACAAGAATAAAGTTGAACTTGTCTGGGTGCCAGGGCATGTGGGTATAGCAGGCAACGAGGAGGCAGATCAGCAAGCGAAACAGGGTGCACAAAAGTCCTTTATAGGACCAGCTCCCATGTTTGCTTTTGGACAAAGAGACTACCAGAAAGTCATTACCAACTGGATCAACAAAGAAATCAACAGAACCTGGAATGCTATTACAGGTCTCAAACATTCAAAGAAATTCCTCAACCCTAACAAAAAGAGGGGAAGGGAAGTGTTAAAACTAAGCAGAAGGGAGCTAAGACTACTTTGCGGCATACTAACAGGACATATCCACTGCAGGCATCACCTGAGAAAGATGGGACTGGTGGATGATGACACTTGTAGGTACTGTGGTGAAGAGGTGGAAACTATGGAACACATTATCACGAGCTGCCCGGCGTTATGCCGCAAAAGACAGAAATTCTTAGAATTTATTTTCATCCTGGAAGAAGAATTACTAAACCTACCGATCAGGGGCTTGATCGACTTTGTCAATGACATAGATCTCTCCTGAATCCAACAAGAGAGGGGCACAAAAGATCTTATTTGGTCGCAGTGCAGGAGGTTGCGAAAACACTCACCCTGTTCTTAATAATAATAATAATAATAATGCTGATAGTAATTAACTAATAATTGTTGAAAAAAAAAATAATCAAAAATATAGTAGCCTACATTTTCCATGGGGTAATCTTTTTTATTTATTATAATATCTGCATTTTACGTTAATTTCTATGGTTGCATCACGATCAGTTCAATTGTTGATTCTATAGTAATTTATGAAAATTAAAGTTCCTTCCATAAGCAATGATAATGATAAATTTAGTACTAAAAATTTGTAACTGTATTGTTTCCCTAAAACATATTTATTTTTCCAAAAAACAAGCTTAAGCTTGACTCTTTTCATGTTATGCCGAGTATATGTGATTTTTTTGGTGAAATATGATTTATTTTTATAAATATTTGCCAATAAAATAATTAAAAGTCAATAATTATTGTAAATAATATGGACAACAATAGAAAAAATATTTTTGTAAATAAAAAATAATTAAAAGCACACAAAATATACAATGTGTGACAATTAAAAACACATTTACACTTGTACGATAAAAAAAGAATAACGTTATGTTTAGAAAAAAAATTATAAAAAATACACTACCTGAGAAAAGTTCTTTTATATTTTTTTGTTCTAGTTTGTTCATCTTATTATTATTTCGATGGTTTTTAGACAAATTTTAATCATGATTAGTTCAATTTAAACCTCGCTTTGTTAACTTTATAATAATAAAATCCCTTATTTTTTATATGGATTGGCGATGATAAATTTTTGACAAAAATATTTGTAGCTGTCAAATAGATTTATTAAAAAAACATATTTATTATGAAAGCAATTAAAGTTGTTACCTTTTATTCTGACACCTTGTATACGTGCCTGTGTTGGTGGAATATGCTAAATTTTCATAAATATTTAAAAATAATACAATTAAAAATCAGTAATTATAAGCAATAACATAGAAAATAGGTAACGCAGGAAAATTATATTAATGAAAGAAAAAATCATAGAAATCGATTAAAATATACAGTTTTCAACCGTTATTTAAAAAAATTATCAAAAATATAGTGGAGAAATTTTTTTTTCAATTTTTTTCCATTTCCACTTAAATTTAAATTAATTGTTTTTAGACAAATTTCATTCACATACAGTTCATAATTCGATTAGTCAAATCTATGATTATTCAAAAACATTGGAATCCTCCCATTTTTAAAGTCAATGACAAGAAATTAAAAAGCATTAATTTCCTAGATACGCTAAAAACATATTTTTAATCCTGGTTCTCTCTATATAAGGCTAAAACACTCTGTATACGTAACAGTGTTAGTGAAGTATGCTAAATTTTGATTAATACTTGCCTGTAAAATAGTTAAAAATTAATACTTTATTGGCAATAATAGAAAAAAAAATAAACCGTTAAGTAAATAGTCGTTAAAAGCAAATAAAATATATAGCTTGTAACAAATAAAACACTTTTACACTTGCTTATATCCATGAGAAAAAAAAATAATGTTATTTTGTTAAAAATATATTAAGGAAACAGTAGCGTCTCCTTTTCGTGGAATAAAATATTTTAAATATTTTGAACTTCTAACTTTAATTTCGGGTTTTAGACAAAGTTTAGTCACACGCAATTAAATTAGAAACCTCATTTTGTTAACTCTATAATAATTTATGGAAAATAACAACAAAATCAACAGAAATTCAAATATACTAATTACCGACTGAAACTTTTTTTAAAAAATATTCGGAACAATTTCCAATAATTCGATGCGCGTTTTCAAACTTTCCCACAAATCGACTGGGAGCACAACACTACTAAAAACTATCTTTCACCGCGAATCGCGTTTCCACCGACACGACACGCGCTGCGACTACAACTCTAGAAGAAACAAACGGGAACACAACAGCGTTCTGTACGGATGGCGAGCGAGTAGTTATTTTGCGCTCACGTGCCCAAACTCGCTCCGATTTTTGCCAATTTATAGGCGCAATAGGTGGGCAAGGAATGAAATCTACTGGCGTGAGAGATGCAACAGCAACGGCGCGCGTCAGTAAGTACGAGAAGCTGAAAAATCGAGAGGGGTTGCTGGATTACTAGTTGACAAAGGTCGCGGTTGGGATTTATCAATATTACCCTAATTTAAAATAATTCTTTTTTGACATTAGAAATATTTAAAATACATTCATATCTTTCAAGTCCTCCTCTTTATGATGTTGAATGATGAAGGCATTTGTCTGTGTTGAACATGGAATTTTTAGAAAAAACTACAATTTCATGACATTCCTAATGGTTTAAATAAATTTAGGATGCGGAAAACAATTTCTATAAACTTTTGAAAATCTGTCAGTAAGTAGTGGTATGTATGACACTTGTATGTTCTGGAGTAGTTTAGATATAACAACTTCACACTATATCATATCCAAATGTATCGTAATTATCAAGTTCTGGTCTGTCTCAAATGGGCCGACAAAATTGTAGTTTTATCTTACAAAAGAACTTTCCTATATAAAGCAATTTACCTAATAGACAGTATGGCAAAAAAAATGATCCTCTTCCTGTTTAGCAATTAAATCTGTCTTTAACGTACTCTAACTTTCCTCTGTTTGGAACTCAACTACGCTATGGTCTATCTTTCAGGGGTTCTTGTACAACCATCTACCTTTAGAAGTAAAATATATACAACAGATTCTTTGACTACGCTCCTGGTTATTTTTCAAATATTATTTATATATCGTATGCAGTAGAATTTGGGGCAAAAATTCATATGATAAAAGCGGCCCTAAAAAAATTTTCAGGCCTCAAGAAGTGGCCAGGCTCGGCTGTCCCTCGCCTATCCATATCTTTTTCCGGCCTGAAAAATGCCACTTTACCGCCTAGGTATACAATTTACTATTCTTTTACATCGACCGCTTATACAATATACAAGATTTTTCAATCTTTCGTGTGCTATTCTCATAAATTGTTAAAACCTTGATTTTCTTCTCAGAGGTCGATCTATTTTCGGTTCGTGTGTGAGAGTGGGCGCGTTTATCTCGTTCTTATCAATCAAATCAAAGCCTGCTTGTCATTTATTGAAAAGGACAATACGCAACGTCCCCTTGTTTCGATTAATGGAAATGGAAAAGTTTTTTTCCAATGTAGATTATGCGGCGCAAGTAGGTGTCTGTCTATTGAAATTGCATTATGATATCTATCCGATTTGCGATAGGTGAATTTGATTGACAATTTATCTAAAGAAAGTTATTTTTATCACTTACCGAGAATTAATAGAATGTTGTTTACCTGAAACAATAATAAACTGATTAAACATCCGTAATATTGCGTTGTTTACCGAGTAATTTCAAATCATTTACTACTCGCCCTGTACGCTTCATATTTATTTTTACCAAAACAACTTTTAATGTAACAGGTACATGTGAACGTTAATAAAAAAGGGAAAATAAAGGAAGAAAGAATGATGGGAGGAAGGAAAGAATAAAATAGAAAAAAGAAAGAAAGGAAAGAAAGGAAAGAAAGGAAAGAAAGGAAAGAAAGGAAAGAAAGGAAAGGAAGGAAAGAAAGGAAAGAAAGGAAAGAAAGAAATTAAAGAAAGGAAAGAAAGGAAAGAAAGGAAAGAAAGGAAAGAAAGGAAAAAAAGGAAAGAAAGGGAAGAAAGGGAAGAAAGGAAAGAAAGAAATGAAAGAAAGGAAAGAGAGAAATGAAAGAAAGGAAAGAAAAGAAGAGAAAGAAAGGAAAATAAAAAAAAATAAAAAAAGGATAGGTGGATAGAAGAACGAAAGAAAAAAATAAGGAATGAAAAAAATGTACAGAAAAAGATAGAACAAATTGTCCACTAAATCTCAAAAAACTGGAGCTGTAGGTATAAATTTTAATATTGAGAGAACACAGAATATAGCCTTTCTTATGTAACACTTGACAGATCATTATGCCTTTTTCAAGTTAGTTAGAGGTATAGCATTCCATTTAAAATTTCTCAGAAAAAATCATAAATAGAGCTAGTTGTTACATAACGCGCTCAGAAGGCAACAGATTATCATAATATCGGATAGTCAAGCAGCCATTAAAGCACTGAGCTTTTGTGTAATCAGTTCCAAATGGTGTGGGAATGCCTGGGTATACTCAATGAAGTATGCTGGAACAATATAGTAACCTCACTGTGGATTCCAGGACACACTGGAATAAAAGGAAATGGAATAGCAGATGGACTAGCAAAGAAGGGGACTGAATCAGCCCCAATGTAATATTGGAAGAAATAGGCAAAGCCGAAGGAAAGACAAGATCTGACCACTGGAAAGATCTAGCAGGGCTTAGACAATCAAATATTCTGATGGGTGACTATAACCCGTTGAGATCAAATGAATGCATTAGTCAAAGTGAAACTGCACTAAGACTTTTAACAGAAATCCTAACGGGACATTGTCGCGTTAATGGGCACATGAAAAAGCTCAAGACAATGAAGGAAGGAGAATGTAGATTCTGTGGCATGGAAGAAGCACAGCGCCTAGGAGATTATTGGATAGAAGAGGGACATTTACCCAAGTTGAAGCCTGCATATATCTTAAAATTCCGCAGGGAAATAGGACTAAAGAAGCTACTAGTCTCTGAGATTCTTCTCATGAACTAGTTAGAAGAAAGGGGGCACAATAGATATGGAGACTTTATTTTTCGAAATAGGTTCAGGCATATGGAAGTTTTACATCAACGGATGAACACTTTTGCCATTAATTTAAAATAGGTGATACAGAAAAATGATTTTAACAATAGCAGAAGAATAATGACAGTAGTTTCTAGAGTAGATTTTTTTCAAGAACCTGAATTGAGAATTGAGAAATCCAATTATAATTTGTGATAGATCTTCTCATAAGAAGTTTTTTGCCCATACTCTTTCCGAGATATGGTACCTCGGTAACCTCATTGAATCACCTGGTACACTGGAACATTTTAGGTGTTTCCAGATAATTAGGGAAGAGGCAATTTTCAAAGGATCCATTGATCAGACAAGTTTTTAAATAATGAATTGAAATCAATTGAGAATAGTTAGAAATCTGGCGTAATTTAACTTTGAGGTTGAACTGCTTGAATTAATAAATTTCATAAATTCGCTCAGCTCGGTGCATACAATATGTAGGTCTGAAATGTTAAAACAGTCCGCTAGCAATTCATTCCTCATCCTCACTGTTAAACATCGGGAGTAGGAAACCGTGGAGCTCGGAAGGATTTTCCAATTATTCATGCTTCTTTCCGAGATTCGCCGTTCAAACATTCACTACCTTAAATAATGAATTAGCGTCGCCTTCTAGCTCGTTTTAACCAGTGAAGTACGAACTTAGACTTGCTAAAACGTCAAATATTTGGAAAATTAAAATTATTGCATTTAAAATTGATCTTCTTAAAAAGGTACTACCACTCTTGTGCTCTACAATTGCGCTAGTTTTGGATGAGCTAATTATTTTTTCTATTTATCTGTTTGTTTGAGAGATGGTAATATGTATTTTGGAGCTGACATTTTATTTGGTATATACAGGTTGAAGTAGCTTGGAATAATCTTTCAAACGTCGGTGTGAAGAGAGAGCTAGACTGGTAAAAAACTGTAAAGAATCCCTCAACAGGCTGGCAAGTAAGGGGATTGCAGGTAATGAAATGGCTGACCAGTTAGCTAAAGAAGGATCTAAAAGAGACTTCATAGATCCGGAACCGTTTTGTGGAATCACAAAAGATTGCATAAGAGGGGAAATCGGGAACTTGCTAGATAGGGAACACGAACTCAAATAGAGGTCGACACAAGAGCACCTACATACAAAGGGTTTACTGAACAAGGTAGACAAGGAACTCTCAACCAGGCTATTGGAACTGAGTAAGAGACATTTGAAGACACTTACCGAGCTGGTGACTGGACATTGCACCCTGAGGAAACATCTGCACAAATTGGGCTGTTAGTGAACCTATGTGCAGGCAATGTGAACTCTATAATGAAACACCTACTCACATACTCTGCTTCTGCGAGAACTTACATGGACTCAGACGTAAGCACTTTGGAGAGGAAACTATACAACCATTACAACTACTGAAAATCCCTCCAGTCAAACTAGTGGCCTACATAGAACACACAAAGCTTCAGGAATGGAAGTAGATAACATGGGAAATGGTACAGTTCAAGTGTCTGGGCTGTTAAGCACAACCCGATCGAATGAATGAATGAATCTTTCTAAAGTCAGTGTGAAGAGAGAGCTTTTTAATCCTAGCAAATGCCGCCTAATGCCGTGCATATATTTATATTCCTGCGATAGATCATCTCGAATTGTCGTTTTAAATGGTCCATACAAATTAATTATATTAACTGATCGTTCAGCAAATACTCATAATAAAAACAAATACAGCTATACATATTAAGATCGAACACAAGGCAGGCGCCACTGGGGGTATAATATTTCTAACGACACAGTGGACCGCATAAATAACTAACCGACTGAGTTGATGCAAGTTAAAAATACTGTAATTTGGTCACTTTAGTTCTTCTTTTGTTTTAGCAGTCATGTTGCCGGCTCTTCAAACTATTCTTATGTATGGTAATATACAGATTGCGTAAATTGGTTTGGAACCCAGGCCTCGGATTACACAAGTACGACAAGGATATATGAAAGAGAGAGAAAGAATAATTGTGCGCGGTCATCACTTTGTTTCATCTTAGGGGTGTATACTTATTTCCCGGGACTGGCTGAATGGTCCTTTACAGAGAGAATTCACTAGTTGGTGATATTCTGATATTCAGTATGCTCCCAACATGGAAGGAGTGAAGGTGTTAAAGAAATAAAAAAATACAATCGTTATTACGTAACCTGTACATCTTAAAATTCATTTTTGTCAACATGATCATTTCAGACCAAGTTGACAATTTCTAACTACAATAGGATATGATTTTAGCCATTGTAACTTGAAAATAAGACAGTATTTCTTGAAAGAACCATAATTAATAAACTAAAAATCCCTTCCATTAATAAATTAAATTGAAAAAATAAAATAAGTAGGTAGGTACCTACACCTATTCTAAACATAAAATATAAACTTCCTGAAAAAATAAAAATGAAAATCCATTCTAAAGGTAAACATAATTTTAATTAATTAAGTGCTCAAATAAACCACCTGCCTGTGCCAGACAATAACCAAATCTGTGATAAAGATTTGATCTCATATCTCTAAGATTATTTGGCATAATGCTGGCACAAACGTGCTGTATTTTCGCCCTCGAAAAAAAGTCAACGATAACGAGACAAAAATATCATTTTTACAAATTAATCTGCGATTCTGGCAACAGCGGTTAAAATAGGGGGGCAATGAGCATTCGGCCAGAAATAAGTATACACCCCTAAGATGAAACAAAGTACACGCCTCAATGACCACGCATAATTATTCTTTCTCTCTCTTTCAGCTGTTTTTCTGTCGTACTTGTGTAATCCCGACGGTTCGTATGTACTTTACGCAATCTGTATGTGAAATTGTTTTAATTTATTGCAAATGCAGAATAGTTCAGGTACAAAAGAGTTAAGAGTGCTGAGAACTATGAAGAAAAACATTTATTTATTTTTTAAAGGTAGTTACTGAAATCCTTTTCACAACAGTTGTTAAACGACACTGGATAGAAACCAGACACAAGGATACAACCATCTTAAAAAGACAAGGGAACTCTGAAGACGTGAATGGGTGTACAAACGTTCAGGAGGGCTATTCTAAATTGCGCTTTGTTCATTGAAAAAAAATGTATATACAAATAGTGACGTCTCCATTTCGGATTTTTCAGTTTTCATGTAATTTTATTAAAACGTTTTCCATGTTCTCACGTTTTGTTCCTAGTTTGATCTAGATAAAAGGGTGTTATAGCTTTGTACCTTCATAAAGAGATTGTTTTTATATCGAATCCATTTATTTAATAAGAATTTGTAAAAAATAGAAAGGGTAACCATAAAAATAACTTTGTGTTATCAAGCGATTGGTATTGAAGTCATTCACTACTTTTAGTCGATAATGGCAACGTTGGAATGTCTGACGTATCGTTCTGTCATCTGTCATTGTAGTCTTCTGTTGATTTATTTCACTATAACTTTCTTCTTAAAGCAGCGTTAGTAAAATATAGCAATGCTTCCTATATCAAACACCCAATAGAAATGGTGTGGTGTGAAGTGAAACGGTGTTTTCTAAGTAGTTAAGTTTCTAGCCAAACGGTATTGAAATATTCATTTCAGAAGGTTACGGGAAAGTACATAGCAAAGTTTTTGGCAATTAGACAATATGCAAGAGGACATTGAACCTATTATAATATTGTTAAAAGATTACTCGGAAGATGAACGGGATTATAAAAGTGAATAGATTACCTTATGGGTATGGTATCGAAATTTGTTGAAAATTGTAGTTTGGTATTTCTCTAGAACACTTTTATTAAATATTAGTAAATGTACTTACATAGGTATAGTTGAGAGTAGAATTAGTTTGCACTGTTTCACGTTATAATAACAGTATACAGCAAAGGTCCCTTCCAGGATTAAAAAGCCGAAAAGATAAACAAGCCATAAATCACTTCGACCCACAAGCGAACAATTGATTCTCATTGGTGCAACGTAGCTTCCGATTGGTCTATGCAAAATTTACAAGAAGGGTTAGTCCATGTGGACTGTAAATTTCACAGGTTCCGCTTCTACCTTTAGATTTCTTTATCTCGCCGACAAACTGTGAAACGGTGAAAATGAATTCTACTCTCAACTATACGAAAGGTAACTATGTAATCTAAATTATCAAAGTTGCTAATATAGGTTTGTTCCAGCATTGAGTTTTAGGATAGTTCTAGCACATAATTTGAACTGATTTACCGCGGACGACAGTCGAACTAGTTTGTAATTTGTTGGTGCTGGAAAGCAATTATTAATAATCAATAGATTCAAAAACTGCTCAACAGATGACATTTCACTAGAGCTTCAGCCTGATATTGAAATATCAGACATGCTAAGTAAATTATAAGGAAAACTAAACACAAATTCTAACATTAAGAAAGTACTGAAACTTGTTATAATTGTTTATATTTGAAGTAAATATACGAAAATGGAAAAAAAATTCCCTCCCTTACCTTATAGTTACATATAATCACAAAATATTCATAAAATATCGTATGCGTTCGAATGAAAGTTTGTGGTAATTGTACTGATTTTGATTTATCATAAAATTAACCTCAAAACAAAACTGAAACATGCGCTGCGCTTGCGTGAAATGAGAGAGAATTTGAAATACCTCAAGAGCAAGAACTGATCGAACTATTCTAGAACGGTTCTATTGCATGTTGATAAATTGCTGGAACGTCGAATTAGTAGTACAACGTAACTACTAGTTCTCAAAAATAGGCGCTGCAATACTAAATTGCCACGGCGCATACGCAGTACAATTCCGAATTAGTTTCATCGCGTGCTGGAACAAATCTAATATAATTTAATAGCTGTGATCAAGTAATAAATATTATAAAAGTATTATAAGCCTTTATTTTATCCACTAACATTCTCAACCATCTTGATCTAACCATATATATTTCGATGTTTTTGGTGAAAATGACCCTGGTTCTTTCACGAAAGTACAGTTTATTTCACAAAAGTTCGTTGATTCGGTATCTGGTCTTAAGGATTTGAAAATAAAAGTCTATTTATTGTTATCGGATTAACGACTACCTGCTGTTGGTTTTTCTTTTGAATCAATCATGTTGGTATTAAGTTGAAACGAAATATCTTGAAATGGAGTTTACCAAAACTTACAACAATATTAGTAGGATTGGCTCGCGAACTGTCATCTGAACAGAGCATTAGGATGCAGTATTATTATTTTAGATCCTCAACAGCATTTTGTGTTCAATTTTTGAATATTTAAAGTCAGTAAACAATACAGCAGGTGCACATGATTAAATGTAAGTTTTATTGTGTATCCACTCATAGACACTTGGGATTTTTTGCGGTCTATGTATTTAGTTCATCAAACAGAAAATTTCGTCAAGTACCCGCTCTTAACTGTTGAATGCGGTTGAAGTCGAAAGACTCAAACATTCCAATGCCTAATATAATTCCCACAAGCGCACAATTGCAAACCTATAATATATTAATAATAGTACAGGATATCGTCCAT
This sequence comes from Lochmaea capreae, assembly GCA_949126875.1. NCBI lineage: Eukaryota > Metazoa > Arthropoda > Insecta > Coleoptera > Chrysomelidae > Lochmaea > Lochmaea capreae. The sequence continues at coordinate 29,857,064 of OX421401.1, read as the reverse complement.
GTTTTTATATAAAATTGCCTCAAGTGCACTAGGAAATTCAAACACGTAGATGAAATATAAGATATTTACAGATTGCGGAAAGTCTATTCGCGACATACGATTTACACAAGTGCGACGAGGAAAATATGAGCAAAACTACTTGAAAGAGAGAGAAGAGTATAATTGTGTGCTCAGCGATGGGCGTGTGTTCAGTTCCAGCTACCAAAAAACAGTTGGGGGTGTGTTCAGTGCCCCCCTATTTTAACCGCTGTTACCAGAAGCGTACAAATGATATTTTTGTCTTGTTATCGTTAACTTTTTTTCGAGCTCATGCACTATCAGGTAAAACTAAACACTTTCATCCAGTAAGAGTGTCCTTTACAGAGAGAATGGACTGCCTAAGCTCTGACGTCACAACAGAAGGCTCCTCCTATTATTTTTTTCCTAACAAATCGATAACGCGTGTAAAGTAAAACGTCATAAGAGATTTTTAATTTGCGGTTTGCTATTAATATAGTTATAAAAATAAGAGTGATCGTTGTTAGAAATAAGTAAAAAGAGATCAGTTGGAGACTTTTTTACACGAAGATCTGCAAGGTATATATATATATTATCAAAAACCCAATTACCATAGTATATGGTGTAGGGTATACTTTTACAATTATACTTATTCCAACTAGGTACATCGCATTATGCTTAAAACATATACTTATATCCATTTTTTCATCGATGCTCCGGTCCAGATAGAATTTTATTCATGTACAAATTTAGCCCATTGTTTTTTATCCCTTGCCATTGTTTTTGCTTCTGTCCATGTTTTACCTTTTTCTTGCAGTATGCCTACCATAACACCATCCCATGTTTGTTTTGGTCTTCCCTTTTTCGTTCTTTTTTGTATTTTTGATTGCCATACTTCTTTAACTGGTCTTGTATCGTTCATTCTTTGTAAATGTCCCCACCAGCTTAATTGTCTCTTTTCAATAAATTTAAGTGTTGATTCTATTTCAAGGTCTTCTCTTATTTTCGTATTTCTTATTTTATCTTTCTTTGTGACTCCTTTTACTCGCCTAAGATACTTCATCTCAACTGCTTGTATTCGACTCTTTTGTCTCTTTGTTAATACCCAGGATTCACATCCGAATGTTAATATTGGCCGGTAAATTGTTTTGAATACATTTAACTTTGTTTTCTTGGAAATTTCTTTTTTATTTATAAATGTCGAATTCATCGTGTGAGATCTGCAAGGTACGGTTTTCAAAGCGTTTTTAAAACAGTGTAAACATAGTTGAGGTTATGCTGTGTTTTTGTATTTAAATTTCTGTAAATTTTATTGACAAAATAATGGAAATCCTTTTCCAGATTTACACTTAGGTTCAAAAACTTCTTTAATTAATCACTTTTTATATATTTCTAATACCGATCAATCTTATTTATAACTAAATCAACAGCAAACGGCAAATTAAAAATTTCTTGATAATTTTCACGAGCTTTCGGTTTGTTTGGAAAACATTTTATGACCACGCCTCTTATGACGTCAGGCTCAGGCAGTCCATTCAAATTTAAACTTTTACACGCCCAAAGCTGAGCGCACAATTATTCTTCTCTCTCTTTCAAGTAGTTTTGCTCATATTTTCCTTGTCGTACTTGTGTAAATCGTATGTCGCGAATAGACTTTTCGCAATCTGTATAATGCAAAAGAACGGAATTTAGTAGTAGACCGTTCAACTAGAAGGGCAGAAATGACAGGCGATTTTCTCGAACGACCGTGCAGATCAACGAAGAAATTATCATTCTATAGAGACTAGAAAAAATATTCATCTATGAATGAATCATTAGTTTACGAATGGTTAGTTAGACTAAAATTGTTCATAGACAAATATAAATTATTCTGAAAACTCAACATTCAGCTTTAACGCACGAAGAACTGTAAACTACCATTGAGAAGTTTATTTACCAACCTAAATGTACCCATTTTTTGTGCTTTTTAGATATCATTTCGAGTGGAACGACCTGATTGTTACACTGAAGTGCTCCTAGCTGTTTTTCTTTATTTTTTTGGCCACTTATCGTACCTACGCGTGTGCTTCAGATATGCAAATTAGATAAATTACAAGCTCACGAGTTGTAAATTTTTGCAAACTACTCTTTCACCAGAACAGTTTCAGCAAACAAACGTTAATGGAAGGAATGTGTTACTGATTTTTTAAATATGAGAGAAATAAATCACCAAGACAAGTAGTCGTGTAGAAGCTTTTTCCCTCTAATAGTGGGTCCTATTTCAAGAGGTCAACAAATATTACGAGATACAACATACAATTCGTTCCAAATTACCGGGCTTTGACAGATCGACTACACAGGTTGTGTCTCGACAAGCTTGCACTATCTATATATAAGAAACTACCTACACGATTTTTATGTGAGACAAGTAATGGCGAATGGGGTGTTAAATTTAAAAAAAATATTATGTTTTCTCAATATTGATAGTTATAGTGGTGGTCAAAATCGTAATGGGGAATAAATTATTTTTAATGATTTTATTCTCACGAGGTTTTTATGATTTAAATAGTTCACCATTTATGTTGTGACGTACATACCCTAAAAGAGAAGTTAGCTACATAAGGGTTGACATAGGACTACAAATATGTCGTCTTCTTTTTTAAAAACATGATGAAGTATAGGTTATGCTTATGTTGTATTGCGTGAATCACTTACAGTAAAAGTCACGAATGTTTTTCGTTACGTCATAACTGATAAACACCCGAATCAAATCAATAATCACCAGCGGCGCATCATTGTTAGAGGGTTTGGCAAATATGTCTTTAAAGTGACTGCAACAAAATTTTCTATTTTTGGTTGATTAATTCGTTCGAATAAAATTAATTCATCATCTGAATCATCTTCACTGCTGCTTAGGACTTCTCAAAGGACTGCTTTTAGTGCTTTTCGTTTTCAAGTATTACTAGATCCCGCCATTTCCTTTAATACGCCAGTGCACTATCTCGGCACGACCTCGAAACGCTCGTGTTAATAAAGTTACCCTAAGTGCAAAACTAATTGCAAATGGTTTACGTAAATTGAACTAAATGCGAACTAAGTGCGCACTAAATTGCAAATGGGAAACGCTATTAGTACAATCGTTGTCACAACACAAAACAGAGTGACAAACCGATAAAGACGTAATGGCGTAGCTTAATTCAGGCACAAAAGACATTTATGTACCTTTCGATTTGTTTTCATTGGACATACGCGGTCAGTGATATCCACATAAAATTAAAGTGTCTCTGATACATTCATGGAAGTATGACGTCACGAGAAACATTCGTGACTTTTTCTGAAGGAGTTGCTTAAATTTACTTCCGATTTATGTTGTTTTTACGGCTATAAGATTATTTTATAAATTTCACTTTTATCATTATTAGTTTTAACGTATTCACAGTTAGTTTTTGTTTGTGGTAGATATTTTTCGTAAATTCATGGATTTACTTGGTTCGTACAGGCAAATACATCAAAATGATCTTAACAGCAATAGTAACAAGTTGTAGTCTATTTGTATTTTCTTCTAGCAACGTCAAACCATAATTTTACTGCTGGCATAGTTACAAACTTTTTACGAGGCGTTGTAACTGTTGTGTTCGTGCAGTATGATACAAATCAAGATAAATATGATATTGACAATATTCTAACCCGAAAAATTGTGGAGAAAAGCTAAATAAACCCAACCAAAAAATATTATCACATTGCTTTTATTTTTTTATAATATTGAAACGTTAAATTCGTATAAACTGTAAACAAACACAACACTCATATTATACAGGGTATCCCCGGAATGAGAGGCCAAAACTTGAGTAGGTGGTGTTAAAATAATGTCATTACTTTATATAACTTTTTTTTCTACGGACCTCCTATTTTGGTTCATACTTTTTGTTTTTATCATTCACTAATGTCTGGTATTGTTTACAATTTGGCTACTGTCATTTATAAAAACTAAGGTTACTTATTTTGGACGGTATAGTATTTGCAACGCGCGACGCCGCGGTGAAAAAACAAACTGATCAGATAGACTATTTTGACGACAGGTTTTGTCAATTTTTCCGCATAAGTTGTATGTATGTATGTATGTATTTTGGGGTAACATTCACTGAGACCTAAAAGATCTATTGTGCCCCCCTACTTCTACTTAGTTTCTGAGGAGAGTCTCAGATACTAGTAGCTCCTTTAGTCCTATTTCCCGGAGGAATTTTAGGATATCTGCAGGCCTCAACTTAGGTAACTGTCCCTCTTCTATCCAGTAGTCTCCCAGGTACTGTGCCCTAGGATTCTGAAATACTGTGCAGTTCGCAAGTATGTGGATGGAGGTTTCTTCTTCCATTCCACAAAATCTACAATCTTCTTCCTCCACTATTTTGAGCTTTTTAAGGTGTCCATTCAGACGACAATGTCCCGTTAGGATTCCTGTTAAAACTCTTAGTGCAGTTTTGCTTTGACTTATGCATTCATTTGATCTCAACAGGTTGTAGTCACCCAGAAGAATCTTTGATTGCCTAAGCCCTACTAGATCTTTCCAATTGTCAGTTCTTCTCTTTTCTTCGGCTTCACCTATTTCTTCCAATATTACATTGGAGCTGATTCCGCAAAAGGTTCCGGCCCCCAAAAGGGTATTTCACTCCCCCTCTTTGCTAGTTCATCTGCTATTTCGTTTCCTTCTATTCCAGTGTGTCCTGGAATCCACAGTAAGGTGACTGACTATATTGTTCTCGCCTAGTTCATTAAGTTTGCCTAGGCATTCCCACACCATTTTGGAACTGATTACACAGGAACTCAGCGCTTTAATGGCGGCTTGACTATCAGACATTATGATAATCCTTTGCCTTCTATATCCTTTGTCAATATTGAACTGGGCACACTTTCTTATTGCGTGAATTTCCGCTTGAAAGATACTTGGGGTTTTTCCCAAGCTTTCAGAGTGTTTGGTTCCTGGCCCGTACACTCCTATCCCAGTTCCTTCTATTGCTTTTGAGCCGTCTGTGTACCATTGAATGGCATTCTTTCCAAGTCTGGTAATGGTATTTGGATCCCATTCCTTCTTGTTGCTTAATTCCGTAACGAATTTCTTTGAAAAGTTATACTTTTTCATCATACCATCTTGTGGCATGTCCCAGGTTGTCTGATTTCTAAGAAGTGAAGAGGTGGTTTTCTTTTTAATGATTCCCTCTCTACTTAGTCTGTATCTTGTTCTTTCTGCAACACTCTCCACCACCATATGTAATGGTGTGAGGTTGAGAATCACTTCCATTGCTGCCGTTGGGCATGTACTCATTCCTCCTGTTATGCATATACAGGCTAGTCTTTGAATTTTAGAGAGGTTTTCTCTCGTCGTCAAGAGGCTAGTTCTACTACTCCACGCAATGGCTCCATAAGTGATAATTGGTCTCACTATGGCAGTGTACATCCAGCTCAGGATTTTTGGATTACAACCCCAGTTTCTCCCTGCCAGATTCCTGCACACCATTAGAGCCATTTTTGCTTTGTATGTAATCTCCCTCTCGTGTTTGTTCCACAGGAGTTTGCTGTCTAGAGTCAAACCTAGATACTTGACTTCTTGTCTCCATTCAACGTCGTTCCCATCAAGTTTAATGGTTTTGAGGTTGAGTTTTCTTTTCTTAGTGAAGGCTATCAAGATGGTTTTGGTGGGGTTGATGCTGAGTCCCACTTGCCTACACCAGCTATTTGTATAGTTCAGACCCTTTTGTACGATGTCACAAAGGGTGTTTTCAAATTTTCCCCTGGCTGTTATGACAATATCATCGGCATATCCTTGGCAGGATATTCCGAGGTCCGTCAAACCACACAGGAGTTCGTCAACCGTCAGACTCCACATTAATGGGGATGCTACTCCTCCCTGTGGGCATCCTCTGGTTGTGCAGATGGAGACAATGTCTTTGCACGTTCTCGTCTCTGCTACTCTGGTGGTGAGCAGTTCCGACATCCGCATGAGTTAGTTCTCCTTATATAGTCTCCATGGATTTAAACCTCGAAATGCAGGAAGTTACTCTACAAAGATTCTATTCGTAGCTTCGAAGAGAGATTGTAGCATTGTCAACAAACAAATGGCAAGCATTTTGAGCACTTGTTGTAATAAAGTATTTTTCATTTTAAATAAATTTCAGATTTTTAACATAACTGTATCCGCCATTACTTTTAATCAAAAACACCCTCTATAGATAGCACTCTATGTGTTTTATATTACACTTTCATTGCCTAAAATAATACCCCAGGCTAATTCCATATTTTTTGTATACCTTCCAGTGTCGTTTTAAACAGTTTTGTTTAAAAAAAAATAATGATCTTATAGGAATTTTCTCTCTCGGGATATTTTAAAGTTTCAAAAGTATTCGTTGTAATATATCAAAACAAATTGTGGTTAAGACATAATCTAAAGGTAGTTGAAAAGTCCGAAAAGAAAAGTTTTGGAACAGAAAGTTTATAACAAGCTTTCATAAAAAGGAAACGCCAGATGCTAATATGCTTTTCGTGCTCGAGAAAATCCAGAGAGTATACTGTTTACTTGAATGTTGTGAAATTTAATTTATCGACTGCAAAATTAAGCAAAAAAAAATTTTCCCTATCCAGAAGTTTCAAGTTTTTTTTAATGGTCAATGCGTTCCCAATTTTCATTAGTTTGGATACTTAGATGAAGTCTCAGAGAGTAATAAATACATGGAATACATAAGAGAAGGGATACGAATCTTATTGGACGAAATACATTTTTATGTTAGTTCCTCATGGTTTTTCTTGTTTTGAATGATATTTTCGTTCAACAATAAGCTCGCAGAACACTATTTGGGGACTAATATTAAATGCATCGGTATTTATAACGCTAATTAAAGTATTATAAATGATGTCATAAAATAAGTACATCTCTGAAAAACGACCATGAAATGATAATTCGCGAATAACAAGTTTTGATTGATGAAACTTTGTACTGAGTGATTTATTCTTTGAACTAAATATAAATAGATAACAAATTTTAAAATTGTTCAATAGATCGACCATAAACAGTCTTTTTTATTTCAAATCGTCAGTATAGGGTAGAAACGAAAAAGAAACGGATACTGCGTTAGGGAAGATAGAAAACGATCGTACGTACGTCCCGACCACGCTTGGCTCACCACGATTGAAGATACAGCGAACTTATTGGGAGACATTATTTTTAATTTTAATACTAGAGATTCTACGTGCAGAATATTTTCTAGAAATACGAAGATCGTCTTAAAATATAATAATCATAATGAATAATTTTTATGAAGAATAACTACTACTACCGTTAAACTATTATTTCTACTAGCGTGCGGAGAAGTGGACTTTGAAATTCAATATTCGTCGGTGCATATAGCACGGGAAGTAGTTGTTGCTTCTTAGTTGAACGGTCACTGTTTTTGAAAAATATTTTTTCAAAACTGTATGAAGCGTTGTCAAAAAAAATAATGATTCTTCGACATCTGTTGGTAAAACGCTTTATTACTGTACTTATTTATCAAAAATCCCGAAACACATCAAATTTAAATTATAAATTGACATTCTTCAACGTGAAAATGCGATCCCTACCTTCAACCCCCTTGGAATGACAGGTACAACCACCAATTTTTTTGAATGAGATGTATAGGCTTGTGATATATTGGTTGAAAGGTCTCGTCATTCTCTATTCAAAAATGTTATCGTTTTCAAGCATATGGATATAATGAGGCCTTAGACATTTGAAACAAAATAGTTATTTATGTAATAAGGATCATAAAGACGATCATTATGGTACAAGCCGTGAATGTTATATAGCCGAGTCCGATAACAGGGCGTGTGCCATAATGATTGTTTATGATTCGTATTACATACAAAATTTTATCTGATGGCATTTATATGAATACATTTTCGAAAAATTGAAAACTGCATTTTCGACATGTCACAATGACAACTATTTTTAAAGGAGTAAGTATTGTGTAGTTTCAAATATTAGTAGGTGAGTGAGCTGTGCTTTGCCATTTCCTTGACAACGTCATCAGGTTGTAACGGCAATATTTATTTATCGCTGTCAAACTCAATAATTATTGTCAGGTAGAATTTAATATAATTTAAAAAATGAGTGATTCTGAAGCTGATAGTTTACCTTTTGATTTGGAAGAAATGTCGAGAAATATCGTGGACTCCCTTTTGCCGGAAAAATCACGGAGTGTATATGAAATGGTGTTTAATCGGTACGAAGAATGGTGTTCTGCTAAACAAATCAAGAATATCACTCATGAAAAAGTATTGTTGGCTTACTTTGAATGCTTATCTAAGGAAAGAAAACCATCTTCTCTTTGGTCGTATTATTCGATGATAAGAAGTATTTTATCAACAAGAAAAAACGTCGATATTAGTAAGTACCTACAGCTGGTTGCATTACTAAAACGTAAATCAGAAGGTTACAGAGCTAAAAAATCCAAAATTTTTACTAAACAAGATGTTACAAAGTTTTTAACGGAAGCATCAGATGATACATACTTATTTAATAAAGTTGCCATGATAATTGGACTAAGTGGAGCATGCAGAAGAGAGGAATTGACAAATATGCTTGTTGAAAATGTAATAGATGAAGGATCCGTTTTTAGAATTACATTACCGAATACAAAAACAAAGGTAATGCGAGAATTTTTTGTAACTTCGGGGAATATCCCAGGATTGAATATGGTAGAACTTGTCAGACAATATGTGAAAATACGACCTTGCAACACAAACCATCTACGTTTTTTTGTCACTTATAGAAATAAGAAATGCACAAAACAACCCGTTGGAATACATACCTTTGGTAAAATGCCAAAAGTTATTGACACTTTCTTGAATTTACCTCGCCCTGAAGAATATACCGGACATTGTTTTCGGCGATCGTCTGCTTCATTTTTGGCTGATTCTGGAGCTGATCTGTGTACCGTGAAACGCCATGGCGGATGGAAAAGCAATACTGTCGCTGAAGGTTACATCGAAAATTCGAAAGAGCAAAAGAAAAAAATATCAGAAGCAATTTTTGGTGCCAACAACCAAACAGGATTACAAGTTTGCCAACAATCATCAACTACTGATGTGAAAACTGTAGAATCCATTGGAATTAATATTACAAATTGTAGTAATTGTTCTTTTACCATTTATAATAAATAGTTTTGTACATAGTTATGCATTTTGAATAAACTTTTTTGATCAAACCATTACATGTTTTCCTTATAGAATTTCATTATGGTACTTAGTACCATAATGAGCTTCCTTATGTCATCAAAATTGAGTGACATAACGTTGTCATTATGACATGCCATCAGATAAAATATTTTATTTTATTTCCTTATATTGTTATGAATGTTACTTATCACGTATTAGTTAACTTTCATTCAAATTTTCATTTTCAAAATAAAATATTATGTATGCATTAACTATTGAAATGCAATGTACATTGATATATAACTTAACAATAAACCAAAAGGTAATCATGTCGTTCAATGAAAAAGATGATTACAAAATTTGCATAATTATGTATCTTATTTATAACAAAACTGTTTTACAAAACTTTGAAGTCATTAAGAAAGGAAAAAACACAAGAAATAACATGGATAAAAAATAAAAAAGGAGATATACTAAGAAATGAAAACGAAGTGATTGATAGATGGAAAGAGTATTTTGAGGAATTATTAGGAGCAGACAGCAAAGTTCAGGACATTAACAAAAAAAAGGATGCAATAACAGAAAATGAAGACATTGTAACTCTAAAAGAATTACAGGAAATAATAAATGAATTGAAAAATGGAAAATCTCCAGGAATTGATAAGTTAACAGCAGAAATGTTCAAGAATTTAGGGGAAACAGGAACAAAAATATTATTGAACATATACAACATTGCGTGGAGGGAAGAACAGATTCCAGAAGATTGGAAGACAGCCTTAATAGTTCCAATATATAAAAAGGGGGATAGACAAGACTGCAATAATTATAGAGGAATAAATTTACTTAGTACAGCTATGAAAGTATACGAGAAGATTATAGACAGTAAGCTAAGACCAATAATTGAAAATACTCTCGAAGAATCGCAAAGTGGATTTAGAAGAGGTCGAAGCATCCAAGACCACATATTTACGGTGAAACAGCTAATTGATAAGTTCTCACAACAAGAAAAAGAGGTATATATAGGATTCATAGACATGGAAAAAGCTTTTGACAAAGTACCAAGGGAGAAGTTATGGAAAGTATTAGAAGGAAGAGGAGTAAACTACAAAATAATAGACATAATCAAAAACATTTACAAAAATAATAGAAATTGTGTAATATACAAAAATAAAACATCAGAACCATTTTCAACACAAGAAGGATTAAGGCAAGGAGGGGGACTAAGTCCATTATTATTTACAATTTTTATTGATGATATAATCAAAAAATCGTCAACCAAAATGGCAAAACTACACGTTGGATACAGACATTTAGCAAGAGTGGATATATCAGAAGCAGCTTTTGCAGATGATTTAATAATTATGGCAGGGAAAGAGAAGGATTTACAAAAGAATATGGAAATATGGAGCACGGTATCTGAAGAATTTGGAATGACAGTTAACCAAAGTAAAACCAAAGTTATGGTTATAGGACCGAAACAAAAACATTTAAATATACAGTTAGATGGAATAAAAATTGAGCAAGTTGGAAGATATAAATACTTGGGAGTAGAAATAGAAGAAAATGGAACGCAGGAAGTCGAAATTATCAATAGAGTACAAAAAACGATGAAACTTTATCACACGATGAATTCGACATTTATAAATAAAAAAGAAATTTCCAAGAAAACAAAGTTAAATGTATTCAAAACAATTTACCGGCCAATATTAACATTCGGATGTGAATCCTGGGTATTAACAAAGAGACAAAAGAGTCGAATACAAGCAGTTGAGATGAAGTATCTTAGGCGAGTTAAAGGAGTCACAAAGAAAGATAAAATAAGAAATACGAAAATAAGAGAAGACCTTGAAATAGAATCAACACTTAAATTTATTGAAAAGAGACAATTAAGCTGGTGGGGACATTTACAAAGAATGAACGATACAAGACCAGTTAAAAAAGTATGGCAATCAAAAATACAAAAAAGAACGAAAAAGGGAAGACCAAAACAAACATGGGATGGTGTTATGGTAGGCATACTGCAAGAAAAAGGTAAAACATGGACAGAAGCAAAAACAATGGCAAGGGATAAAAAACAATGGGCTAAATTTGTACATGAATAAAATTCTATCTGGACCGGAGCATCGATGAAAAAATGGATATAAGTATATGTTTTAAGCATAATGCGATGTACCTAGTTGGAATAAGTATAATTGTAAAAGTATACCCTACACCATATACTATGGTAATTGGGTTTTTGATAATATATATATATTTATAACAAAAATTATTTTTTCATGGGATATGGATAACATTGGATAACTTTTTTTCACGTTTCCAGTTCCTTGATATCTTCCGATTAACCTCGAGATGGCACTTTCCCTGACTTGGAAAACTTCCACAACTTCTATCCTATCACGACCCGCCTCAATGATACCAATAATAGCCCTTCTATCTTCTTTCGCACCAAGTTTACGTATGGGCATTGTTCAAAACAAGATTCTAAACTTTCAATTACAGTGGACTGAATAAAGTGGAAACAAGAAATTATGTAAAGTTTTTGGAAATATACAAGAAACTTATCAGCTTGGAAAAAAATAGTTAAATAGGCACCTTGGTGAATAAAATACTTAACAATTTTTAACACATATTCAATATTTGTGAACTTTTGTTATGAAGTTTATCGGAAACTTTTTAAGTAACCTCTGTAGTGACATATTTTTTTATATGCTGCTAACAAGGTAACGACGGCAGGTAGTTTTAACCATTGTCGGTGGGCGACTGTAGTTAAAGAAAGTAATTATGTATATCGAGATGTATATTCAATGTTGGAACAAAAAAAAAATAATTAAAGTTTGATTAAATTACAAATTTCCAATTTAATAAAGTATCGACGGGTTTATCTTTATAACTGAATATTCGATAGGTAATTAAACAATTCTGAGATTATTTCCTTATATAAAGTTTCGTAATTAACTATTGATAAAACAAAGTTAGGTAGCCGCGTATTAACAACTGTATACCATGATGCTTTTCTTAATTCCCAATTAAGCAGACGTTTTAATCTCCTTCACTTACTAACGTAATTATTCAAAGTTTTAAAAAGAAAAACAGCCGCCGCCGACATCGAGTGTAAAGGAGTGTAAAGAGATAAAAATCTTTAGTTTATTTCACTATACAAATTAAGAGGTAAACTTCACAAAATGGTTATCATTGTAGATTAAAAAAAAGTTATTGACTAATTTTGAAAGGATATAGGAACAAGAGACTGACTACTGTTCACAAAAATTTATCAGTTGATCTTTTTACGAGGATCATACGAAAATTTCTTAATTAATGCTGTTTATTTTACTTTGTATGAGGTGTACAAATGGAAAAAAAAAGATTTTGAAGCAGTCTGTAAAATGACATTTAAAGAGTCGAGAGTTTTTTTATTTTTTTTGAGTCATTCAATCGATTTTTTTCAATATTTTCTTGATATTAGCTTAGAGCTAGGAAAAATGTTTAAACAATATAGTTTTTCGAAGAGAAATGCATTTTTGAATCCTTAGGAACCAATTCTGGATGCATTTAGTCCACTCGCTTGATGGTACGTTCAAAATAGATTTTTTGAATGCTTCAACTGCATCGTCTGGAGATTGAAACGTTTAACCACTTAGTTAATAATTAGTTTTTGGAAAAGTAACAAAGTTGTTAGGACTTAGGCCGAAACTGTGAGGATGGTCTTGATTGATTGGTTCGGCACCATCAGTCAAAGGCTTCCAGTCCTCGGCATCCCAGCTTTTAGGCTTTTTGTACTCTTGGTTGTGCCATTTATGTGAAGAGACCAATGGCCCTTATCAGGCTCAACAGTCTTTTCACTAGGTGCTTCTTGGGGAAATCCTATGAAAACTGATAAGTTTCGTACGTTTTGGACTGCTTTTTGTTCTTCCGTCACCATAATGCGGTATCCAACGAGAAACTAATTTTTTACAGACAATTTTTTGAAGTGTGGTCTTCGAAATGCCAACTGATGCTCCAATTTCACGATACGTTCGAACTTCCTTAGCGTTCGAAAATCAACATTTGCAAGTATTGTCTAAATATTGTCAGTGTAATGACCATAAAATAAAGCATGTTTTCAGATATATTTTCTAAAACTGTTAGGCTCGCTACACAAATGTTCCCCTTACTTCAGTAAACTGTTAGTTCGTGATGTTATAAAATACATAATATAAATTTATTAGTAAACATTAAAATAAGTCGCTTGAAATTGCTGAAAAAAGAAAAATTAACTAAAACCACTTTATGTATGTTGAGAAAATTTTGAAGAGTTGGCAACGTAGACGCAGGTGCACTCAAGACTTCCGAACAATCCAATCATCAACTACAGTATTTATCGTAATATAACGAAATAACAGAAGTATACTCCCTTTGACTACTTTCTCAGAAAAAAATCTTGAGGGTGTTCGGGTGGGTTGTGTTGTGGTTCGGCTTATAATTTTGTTTTAAAGATATATTTAATATAATATCTGAAAGGTTGAATGCAAAAAGTTTCATATTAAACTTAAATACAAATAATGCTATTGAGATATGGCGCTAAAAGTAGAAAAGTCAGTCCAAAAAAATGAAATTAAATTTCGAAACGTTTGACGTACTTTTAGATCCTCGTTGAGTGGAAATTGAAAAAACACATGGTGTTGATATTCGGTAATAAAAATTAAAACCCCTCGCAATTATTTTATTGATACACAAGTGCGTAATTCAAACTTCAGTGTGTGTGTCTTCTGTTGCGCTAATACGAAAAATATTGTTCCTTATCGTTTTTAAATAATGAGTTATTAGTTGAATCTTTAATTCGACCATGAGTCTAAATGGATTTATAATTACATCTTGAATAAAAAAATAAGTTGGCGAGATATATACAAAATGCACTTATTCGATGATTTGTAGCGCTGCACATATCTGTTATTAAAATTACAATGAAAAAATAAGGACTGTTAATTGTTGGATGATAGATATCAGACATGCATGTTGTTTGTGTATCTTGTATTTCATAATTGTATAATTTGAAAGTAATTAAATACTTGAACTGTTTATCTAGAGTCTTAGAATGGAATTGAAAGTAGGAAGTAAATTTTCACTCAATTAATTCAAATGTTTGTCTATTGGGCACCAGCTTTTAAAATTGTTCTCTTCACATTTTGTCTCGTACTAACGTTCTTCTCCATTAAACAATGAATACAGAAATAAACTTAAACTGCAATGATAAAAGCTATAATAGACTAAATATTGAGAAATTAAATGATCTAGAAATAAGGAATAAATACGATAAAACGAACATACAGTTTACAAAGGCAGAACTAGCAATAAAAAACACTAATTTAGAAGAAAGATTGAGAGTTTTCAAAGATATAATATATAACATATTATAATACGAAACATGCGGAAGAGCAATAATAAACAAACACCACAAGAAAACCGACTGGTGGAACATATAGACATACAAAAGAATTAAAGAGAAAAAGCATCAATGGAAGAAATATCAGCTTAACAAAAACTGAGCAAATAGACTTGAGTATATTCAGAAAAGAAATGTAGAAGCAAAAAGAAAAAGTTGGGAGAAATTTGGAGAACTAAATGATAGCTACAAAATAAATAACAAACAATTCTGGTGCAGAATTGAAACATTAGGAGGGAAAGAAAAGAAAAGCTGCGGGAGAAGACGAAATTAACCCTGAGATGATCAGATGGCTAGGCGAGGATGGTAAGAAGTGGTTTTGGAAGATGCACGGGCTACAGAAACGATACCGAAAGACTAGATTAAAAATGTTATAATACCAATATTATAAGAAGGGGGATCATATAAATTGCGATAATTATAGGGCAATATGCCTATCATCAGTATGCTTCAAGACATATTCAAGAATAGTAGAAAATCGTCTGCGAAATGTAAATTGGAAGATGAACAGGCTGCATTCAGAGGAGGTAGAAGTACAAGCGATAATGTAGTTGAAAGAAAGTTCCAAGCAGAAGAACAACTCCATAGACTTAAAGGCAGCCTTTGACACGATAAAAAGAGAAATATTGTTGAAAAAGTAATATAGCTGAGAAATCCTACAAAGTTGTAAAATCAATGTATTACGAAGTGATAATACAAATTCAAGTAAGTGGCAAAAGATCTGAACCGTTCTACATGGAAAAAGGAATTAAACGAGGAGATAGCCTAAGACCATTACTCTTTATAATTATAATGGACTCGCTAATACTAATAAAGAGTACACGAAATTAGACTGAAAAAAATAGCACGGCTATATAGGATATCGAAAATTCATGAATGCTTTAACCGGATGCGATACCACAAGCTCCTTATTTGGGAATAGTAAATTGGAAGCATATCGACATTTTCGGAAATGTGAACAATTTAGCATTTGCGCTACTTTGTTTGGATCAGTAAATACAAACAGAAAGGAACTTACAGACATTGGCAACACAGCATTGGTATCCCAGATAACACACGAACATACAATGGATGTCCAATGGATATCCACATTGGACATAAGGGATATCCGTTCAGGTTCATTGGATATCCATTTGCCACAAAATTGGACATCCCATGGATGTCTGTTTCGTACTAAGAATGGATATACCTTCGAAAAATATGGACATTCACTGGACATAATGAATAAACCATGGAGAACTCATGGATTTTTCATGGACCTGAACTTAATACGTTCGGTACATGGACAAGGTGGGATATGGACATCCCGTGTACTTGTTATGGACATAAACTATATATTTTGCCCACGACTATATGATATGAATTAAATATTGCAAGATGGCCACCAACTGAAGAAAGTGCTGTTCAGCACCTTCTTCGCGAACATTTACAATGCCTTTATTGGAAAACCATGAACACCAATATTGCCAACCCCGAAGAGTGGGGTTGGAAAAAAGTAGGAGACCAACTACAACCCATAATATGCGAAATGAGCCCTGCACCAAAATTATTAATAAACACAATCCGCTGCACCAGCAAAACGGATAGAAATGAGCCGAGTGGTAGTGGTAGATGTACTTGTCGACGGTATGATGTGGAATGTACTGAGATATGCTGCAACTGCTCTGTTCGCGATTGTATAAATACTGCATCGAAAGAACGTGTTGAAAATAATGAAGAACAGTATTAGACTAAATTTTTGCATTTTTTATACAGCCTTTTGATTATTAAAAATAAAATTTTCTGGATAAGCTTCCTATTTATCGCCCACCACTTTGTTATTATTTTTTATCTTTTTTGCTCTTTATCATAATCTTTTTCAGCATTAAATTTCCCGTTGTTTGATACCGCACACGATTTTTCATGAATTTTGAAAAAAATTCAAAATGTCGGCCAAAAAACGCATTTCGCATACTCACATTTTTCTTGACTTTTAGTATGTTGAAAGGATATGAGTAATGAGCTAAAAAAATCAAACCTTTGGCCAATTTTTTGAGTAAATCTACTATACTAAAACAAAAATTATATGTTGCACACGGCAGAGAATCAGATTCACTGCCTTGGCTAGATTCATGCTAGCCGCGGAAGTAAATTGGTTACTTCTCTGCCCAGTTCAACAAATAACTATTATTATATATCTGTTACATTTTCACTCCTCGTATCTCCCCAATAAAGAGCGTCAGAGCCCTTTGCATTAATAAAGCTACTTATAAACTTCTTATACTATAACTCCAATCTTCTCCTTCCCGTTTTCAAAAGCTTATTTGAAAGTTCTCAATAAAAAAAAAAGTTCTCGAGCTATAAACTTCATAAACAATCTCCCTTTTCATTTCGTTTTCTTCAAACCGTTACAAATGCCTTAAATTATGGTATCAGTCGAATTTTGTAAATAAAATCATTCTGCAACAAAGTTTCATCTAAAACGAAATATCTGGAACGTGATTTAACAATAATTAATCATCATCCCAAACATGAAAATATCTCGCGACCATAGTGTTTACTAGAGATGTAGTCATCTTCAAGTACGCAAAATAAGTTAAGATCGCATTAAAACAAAATTTCAAACGTTTGAACCCTCTTGAACTCCTAAGAACAACGGCGGCATTTGTGCTACAGTTAAATCGCTATTTTATTAAAAAGTATCCTAACAAGAAACAGCATCTAACATCGCAATTACTTAAATATTGTTTTATTGTGGATAACTTTGCGATAGTTATACAGCGTGGATGAAATTTTAGATGCAACTGCCTTTCTTTAGTGTACCACTATCTAGACTGGTTCACAAAAGCCATTTCATTCGAAACCTAACCCGGAACATCGAAGTTTGGGATTTAGGGCGCATACGATTTGAAATGGCATGTAGAAAATGCTTAACTGGACAATCTAATAAAAGCGATTAAGCGATGCGATGCGAACATTACAAACCTGTCAAGTCAAAAGCAAGCGTTCAAATAGCGCGCTAGTTACTGCGATATGATGCGATGCGATCTCTCGAATCTATTTCTTATATAAACAATCATCGCCCAAGGGATATGATGGACCCCGAAAAATTAATAAATGCAATTCGAGTCCGCCCTTCTCTATGGGATCAACAAAAAAAGAATTTTGTTATGGCAGCAAGTAGCTGCAGAAAAAAAATGTCTCAAGTAAGTATATTTGTAGTTTATTTTATAATTTAATTAAAGGAAAACTTTTTCTAAATTAGATGAAAGAAAAAAATTATATTACTAATATTTGTAATAATAATTAATATAAATATAGAATATCATCAGAAACGTGATAAACATATCAGACGTTTGAAAGGACAGGCAGGTCTGTAAAAGATTTATAACAAACAATTTTGTGTCTTAATTTTACACTGTTTCTTGATGGGAAAAAATACCGTTCAAGCAAAGCAAAGGCTTGAAAAGTGTTATGGGGACTCTGCTCCATCAGAAACAACAATAAAACGATGGTTTGCTGACATCAAACGTGGTCGTAGAGACAACGTAGTGGACGTCCAAATGAGCTCGTTAGTTGACATCGTAAAGATATCAAAATAACATGTTGACTTTATATTGTATAAGAAATTGACTACGAGAAAGATCTGTTCAAAGTAGGTGCCGCGTTTGCTCACTGTTGATCAAAAACAAAAACGTTTTGATGCTTCTGAGCAGTGTTTGACCATGTTTAAACGTAACAAACCGGAATTTTTGCGTGGATATGTGACAATGGATGAAAAATGGATCCATCACTTCACTCCGAAATCAAAACAATGGTCATCTGCGTGGACAGCAGCTGGAGAACCTCGTCTAAAGCGCCCGAAAG
Organism: Lochmaea capreae; assembly: GCA_949126875.1. NCBI lineage: Eukaryota > Metazoa > Arthropoda > Insecta > Coleoptera > Chrysomelidae > Lochmaea > Lochmaea capreae. Next base: position 29,838,640 of record OX421401.1, on the reverse strand, counting down.
CACAATAATCAGCTGGAAAGGTTGTGGCCTCGGTATTTTGGGATGTACTTGGTGTAATATTCATCGACTATCTTGAAAAGGGAAATACCATTAACAGTGAATATTATTGGAGCGTTTGAAGGCCGAAATTGCAAAGAAAACGTCCGCATTTAACATAGAAAGAAATTTTTGTTCCATTAAGTCAACGCACAGTGTCACAAGTGAATCAAAACAATGGCAAAACTACATGAATTGAATTTCGAATTGCTCCCACATCCACTGTATTCGCCAAATTTGGCTCCCAGTGACTACTGGCTGTTCGCAGACCTAAAAAAATGCTTGCCGGTGAGAAATTTCGGTCGAATGAAGAGGTTATCGCTGTTACTGAGGCCTATTTTGAGGCAAAGGATAAATCATTCTAAAAAAGTGATTTTGAAATGTTAGAGTGGCACTGGAGTGATTGCCTTGTTCTTGATTGAAATAACGTTGATGAATAAAACTAATTTTGAACAAAAAAAGTGTGTTTTCTTTGTTGGCCTGGTACTTTTTAGCCCATGTGTTACACTGCTATCTGTATTGGGTCGAGCTCTGCAACCCTAGCCCTAGAAAATGAAGAGGACCTTTTTTGTGTACTGTGTACATATTTGTCACGTATTTATTTTTAGTATCTCAATATTTTTCTTGAGAAAACGGATAGTTAGTCTATTTCGAGCCTTTGTAGAGTAAATTACGATTCCTAATTATTGCACTTACTGTTCATTTGTGTATAATCTATTCAATTTTAAGATGTCGTTTTATTAAATATAAGATACCTTCGGTGGCACTATTTTAAATTTGTTCTCGAGTAAATTGTTCTTAACAGTGCTCTGTTGAAATGTCTGCTCAATATTGCCACAAGATTTACAAAGAAAAACACCCCAATAATAAAATTCTATATCAGATATAAATAGCAGTTTCGCTGCAATTAATGTAATTTGATTGAAACGATTACCATAAAATTAAGAGTATTATTCCAATTACCATAATAACACCTTTACAAATGGCTGAATACCAATTGCGTCAACACCTGATGCGAAAATACATGCGGGTGATAATAGCAAGTTGTCAGCTTGTGGTTGACTGTTATTTAGCTATTTACGGCTCTATTTAGCCGTACCCACATGTGTGTCGAACACGAATAGATCGGATTTAAATACAACCTCAACATGAAAGGATAAAAGGATTCATTAAATATGTTTTTTTCTTATAAGTCCTTGCATTTAAAATAATTTGTATCCATTTTAAATATTGTTTATTGAAGCAAATTTGTATTTAACTGATAAATTCAATTGTTTCAACCCTTACAATGTGTGCATTTAATTGTGTAGGTGATTAAAACCAATTATAATTAAAAATTCCACAATATTGTATTATATTTATTTTGGTCCTTTACCGGTTTCACGAACATTAGATTGTTTATTAGATACCTAATATTGTTTTAATTATATTTAAGTATATTTCAAAATCAAATCCTCAAGCAATAGGTCAAAGCATCATGACGTTATATGAAATCGATTCCATTCCTTTGATAGCTGTCAAAATGATTTTATCCTTATATTTTTCATTTTCACGTATTGACATTCCATCACTGTCATCCTTCTGATAATGCGAACTAATGTCCGTGAAACCGGTAAAGGACCAAAATAAATATAACACAATATTGTAGAATTTTTAATTATAATTGGTTTTACTCACCTACTCAATTAAGTTAGTATTATATTTTCGAAAATGCAGCGACGCCACTTCTTATAAAAAATACTTTAAGTTTATTTATTTTAAATAGGACATCCCGTATATTGAATGTTGGGCACCTCAACAACTTCACTTTATTTTTTTCTATTTTTGGGATAAAAATTAATTTTTTTTTTTTAAGATTATTTTTTTCGGGTTCTTAAATATTAACGCAATATAAAGTGAGGTAATTCCTTGATGTTCTTTATTTTATGGTAAAATTTTAGTTACTCTATATAGGGTGGTTAAAAAATGCTGAATAGTTATTTATGATACAAGTGCGTGAAGTTATACTTTTTCGAAACGAGTGCGCAAAAGAACTTCACGCAGAAGTGTCATACAAAACTTTATCTACGACCACATGAAGAAAAAATAAAAAAATTTGCTCTGAAGGGGTTAAAAAACATAAAAATAACTTTTCTATGAACAAATATTCTATACACAACGAATTCTAATTATTTAAATTACCTAAAATTTACAGTAAAGTGAGGACAATTATTCAAATTGCTAATTATAACATTGGGTAATTTGTCTTTTTTTAAAGTAACTGTTGGGATGTTCAATTTGAAGTTGAAGGTGTATCAATATCAATGAAATCGTTCGATTTGGGCTGTGAGATTGAAGAATTTTCGGCCAGATTTTAACATTAAATAATAAAGTAGATGATTCCCATTGCATTGACTTTACGGAAAAATATGCTATTAGAACATTTTCGGTGTAATTCTTGACTTTTTTAATGTTACACCAATCTAAAAAATCAGCATAAGATTTCGTGTAAATTTTTTGAGATTTCTGTGGAACCAGATTGTTAATTGCATTTCCGGCAATTTCAGAAGGTGTACAATCCATTTAAAATAAGTGTAATTAAAATTTTAAATATAACAGAAAATATTTTTCACTATGTCTGACACTTCTGTCAAATTTACTGACAGCACAAAAGTTTATACAACAAACGACTAAATTCAAGGCAACTATATAATTACGTAGTTAAAAAATAGTGTTAAAATGTTAACCCCATTTAAAAAGCATTGGTCATTTACGCACGCTTTTGGGTGTTATAATGAAAGTCCCATATAAAAAGCGTTGTTCATTTACGCACGTTTTTTAATGTATGTATAATGTATGATTTCACACATTTTTTTGGTTCGTAAATGCCTAATTTTAAAGGTGGTCGTAGACGAATCATCTTTTTTCTACCTTGTATTTCACCAGTTTGTAGCGCTTAAAACGGTTGTTTAGGGTCAGAGTGAAAAGTTCCAAAACGTTAACTCTATTTCACGCTTTCCATAGGCCAATACAGTTGATTAGTGCAATTCGTCCAAATTACTGAAGAAGTTTAACCCTTTCGGTCCCATCGCCGCATTTATTCGTCAATTACTGAAAGTGCGTTGAGTCCCAGTGCCGTATATATGCGTTTAGGGTTATTTGGTCTTTTAGAACCATACCCGTATATATGCGGCGATATTAAATTTAGCCCCTTTACTAGACCCACTGCCGCATAAATATGTCACTGCGTGCCGGGCATTAATGACCAAAGCCGTAAAAACACGGCAGGTAAAAATAAGGCGACATGTCGTATAGGCCCAATGCCGGACGCACCGGAATTCGGTCCCGCTACCTGCGGAAGAAACTACCTGTAACGAATTAAATTCGAAGTGTGGTCACACCAGCGAAAATGCGATTTCGGAATTGGGTCCCATGTACCTACTATTTGTTTAATTTGACTTTTATTTTCCTTCACATTTTTTTGGACTTTTTTTTGGACCAACAGTACACACTTATTGTTGTTGTACTGGCATGTTTAAAAATTTACGCTAAATGCGTATCGTCAAAAATAAAAACAGTACGTGAAATAATAACCCAACCAAGCCTACCCCTACCAAACCACCTTCGTATTTTTAGTCAATTTTTTTGTAGAATGAATTATAATAATTTTCAATAATAACCCAACCAAACCTACCCCTACCAAACCACCTTCGTATTTCTAGTCAATTTTTGAAGAATAAATTATAATAATTTTCAATAATAACCCAACCAAACCTACCCCTACCAAACCACCTTCGTATTTTTGAAATCTACCTGCTTCGACAGCGGACCGAATTACGAAATCACCCTTTCGGATTTGGACAAAGTCCCTGTGTGCAGGTAGCCCTTTTGCTAGGTACCCGGACCGAATTCCGAAACACCGCCAATGCCGTATATATGCGTCCCCTTTAACTAAAAATCCTGAAAGGTTGAAAGGCCGACATTTTCCCAGCGTGGTTCCTGATAAGAAGGTTCGGCGATGTACTGTTTGCAGCCAAAGTAAAGTTCAGGCAAAAAAAAGGAGCGAATCCAGGAATATGTGCACAAAATGTGGTGTTGGTGTTAGCCTTTGTGAAACTATATATTTTTTTCCAATTTATATTAAACATCGTTATATACGCTTTACGTAGTTTTTTTACCTGACGCATATATACGTCAGTGGGACTGGTGGCCTGCAAAAAAAACCTGGGATTCTGTGACATGCATAGGTTTTTAGGTCTGGGATCGAAAGGGTTAATTAAAATACTCCAAATTACTATTTTGATTTTATTATTTATACAGTGTGGTACAGCCAAATGGAATAAATTCAATAACGAATAAATGAGGGCGTGTTGGGAAAAACGCTTGGACACGTCGATTTGTATTATCAAATGCGGATTTTTTTTCCAAAAAATGTTAATTTCTGTAATAAATCTGCTTCCGAAACAGTTGAAGATAGGTATAGGACATTGTACATGAATTATGTCTAGAATTTTCTGATGAATCAAAAAAATAAACAATATACATTGCATTTAATATAAGAAAGTTGGTATTGGCAACTGTCATAGAACACACCTCATATAATTTTTTTTTTTGAAAAAACTGCGCATTTAAAAATACAAATCGATGTCTCCAAATGTTTTTCCGAAACACGAATTTATTCCATTTGGCTGTTCCACACTGTATAGGACTGCAGAACAAACATTTTATGCAACGTATGTGTATTTTTTTCACGAATGGAAAAGTTGAAATTCCATGAGGATTACTTTATGCTCCAGTTGCATAAATCACTATAGTACACTTGAAAAATTAATTTTTTAAATAGGGCATACAGTATATATTTTGATTTTTTTCTGAATTTCACAACCCATTCGAGGTTCCTTTTATTTTAATTTGCATAAAAAAATATTTCCAGAATATTAACGATACACTAATATTTGTATTAACCGAGATCAGTGTCATGTGTATCGGATTTCTGATATTTTTTTTTTTCATAAATAACACGATGAATTATGCATTCAGATCAGTATGTCGCTTAATTTCAGTTTCATTGTGATTATGTCAAACATCAGGTTTCAACGCGCGAGGTTATTTAAATCGTATAAGCACACCCCCTAATAACACCATTGTTAGATTTGCTCTAAAATTCATTACACCAAGATTGAGATCATAAAAATCTATCCACTGTGAATGCTGATAAATAACCAAGTTCTTAGACGTCAAAAATAATAATTTAATACTATTATAACGCCTTACTTTTCAAAGAACAGAGACCGTTTACTAAGAAGCAGCAACTACTTCTCGTGCTATGTGCCCTGACAGACATTGAATTACAGTTTTAAATTAAACGAGGTTGGAATATCCGCATGATATAACCAAGCATTCTGGTTTGTAATTATAAGATACAACAGACCGGTTTAAGCGTGTTTGCACATCATCAGTACAAGGTAGATATCATCCGTTCAGAAGCACTGATACTATAATCCTGTACTGGAGACAATGCTAAAATCACATCGATACATTAACTGAGTTCTTGGTGCTATAAGCAATACATTTTAATGCTCAGGAAAGCCTCAAAAACGTCGCACTGGACACTGCTCACTCAAATATCAACTTGAATGGGCAAATTGGACAGCAGAAGATGCAGATTAAACGGGGGAACACATTATCTGCAATTACATGGTAATTTTTCGCCAACGCGAAACCGGTCTACTTAGAGCCTGATCAGACTACAGATCTAGCTAAAAAACCTCCTTTAAGGGTTCATAAACTCAATTCATATCCAAGATACTAACAAAATTATACACAATAATTCTTCCTGAAGGTTTAGTTGAACATAATTTTTGGTGGAATGGTTCGGGATGAATATAATCAGCTTTTGCAGCGTGTTAAACGACTGATTATATTAGTGTATTCTTGACAAGCAACTGCCAATCTTCAATCAGTAATACAACCATTTAGTGCATAAACATATTCATTGAGCGATTTTAAAAATACACAGAGTGTTTAATGAAAAAATCAATGACACCTCGGTGCTAAAAATAAAATGGAATAAATGAAGATATGACTATAATAATAATTATGGTTCGTCAAGGTTTCTTCCTTTTACTATACATAGAATTAATTCACAATGACATGCTGTCTATTTTTGTTGTCTAAAAATACATTGTTATAGTCACTATACTTTTGAGGCGGGGTTATTACGTTAGCTATTTTGTAAATAAAACTAGAAAAAAACAATTTTCTATTTTTGGGAATAAACATTTATTATAAAACCGCATTGTTATAACCTCATTACCAAAAAATAAAATACTCATGGAACAATACGAATCACCGGGACCAGACGGGATTCATCCAATTATGTTGCAAAGGGCAAACAGCTTTATACTTAGCAGACTATGTACGATCCTTAGAGCAAGCATGGGACTAGGGTACATACCGAAGGTCTGGAAGAAAATAAGGATGGTCTTTATTCCTAAACCTGGGAAAAAAGGTGACAATAAAGCAAAGTCCCTAAGACCGACAGGTCTGATGCCAGTCGTACTGGAGACGTTGGAAAAACTGGTGGTCGTTGGTAGAAAGACCGATCGATCTGGATCAATATACATACAGACCGGGAGTTTTCACAGAGACAGCACTCCTTCACTTATTTCAAGGGATAAAGTATGTTCTCGAAAATGAGGAAGGTTGATTAGCAGCCTTTCTTGATATACAGGGTGTCTTTGACAACACCTTTCACGAAGTAACCTCGAGGTAAACTCATCAAAAACCATTTGACGGAACAAGCTGCAGATGGATAGACTGCACGCTGAAAGACCGGATGATCTTTTCAACCTTGATGGGAGAAACATTATCAGCCCAAGTTTCAAGGAATATCCTCTATTATGAATTCTATCTCCTCTAATATGGAACCTTGTGATGGACGGACTGATAAGGAGACTCATACTGTCTTGGGACATGTGGATGATCTGGTAATCATATCACAGGGCAAATTCAATACTAGTCAGAGAACGCATGTAACATGTTCTGAACATAGATCACAAAACGGACGGATCAGGTGGGTTTAAATATAAATCCCACCAAATCAAACATACTAAAAAAAGGAACCTGAAGGGGCTGGAACCCCTATCCCTTCAAGGTACGGAGAATCCAATGGTGATGGATGTTGCAAATCTCGGGGTAGTTGTTAAACCCATAATAACATTATGCGGCTTTTGTCTGGTGGACAAAGACGACACAAAATAATGCAATGATGAGACTAGGCAAGGTGCAAAGACTTGCTTGTCTCAGTATTGCAGGGTGCATGAGAAGCACGCCAGTGGCAGCACTAGAAACCTTATTTGGCCTTCCTCCATTACACCTCGTGTTATTTAAAACAGGCAGATCAGGACACATATCCATCAAGGCCATCGTAAGTAAAGCCATTTTAGATATTAAAACAGAGTATATGATCACTAAACATCTCCCGGCACTAAACGTGAGGTAGAGATACCTCACAGAAAGGACTGGCAAGACCCAAGCAGACTGAAGTTTCCCCCGAGGTGAGACCTGGTATACAGATGGGCCAAAGACTGGGAAGAGACAGGAGTAAGGGTGTATAGGGAAATGAGAAACACAAGATGTTCCTTCTCACCAGGAAAACATAAAGTGGGTAAAAATCGGGTTGAAAGGTTGCGTTATAAATGGAACATCCTATATTTTATTACTATCATAGGTTTGCTCCAGCTGACGATAGAACCGTTCTTGGTATCGTTTACGCAAGTGCTGTGTTTCTTTCGCGTTCCAACTATTTATAGAATCGTTCTTGTGATTGCTTGGAACTGTACCTTCTGGAAGGGGAATAAAGTTCATATGTCCATCCCAAATTCGAGTTCGCGCACTATAGAATCGTACGATTCCAAAACGGTTCATAAATGCCAGTTGGAACAAACCTATTGCATTATCATCAGTCCTTGACAAGTGTACAAAGTTTGAGATAAATCTGTTGGTTTAAAGTGGGTCAAAATCGAGTCCAAAGGAGTCGGTTACAAACATACTACACACAGGTGAAGCTAATAAAATCGTATTAAAAACAATTTCCCCATTCACCAATTCTTCAGTATGACCTTCAGCTACAGTCGAGGAACGCCAATCACCATGTCGTTTTAGATTAAGCAAATCCCCACCTTCTTTTTTAAACCGTGTCCCGTATAATCTTCAGGATTTTTTAAGTTCAGATATTCTGCAACCTGTTTTGTTGTAGCAGTTATAGTATGGCAACCTTCATGTTGGGCATAAGATGACTATTGCGATATTCAATAAATATTTTTCTAATATTCATATTTTCAGAACTGTAATTAAAATATTCACGATACAATGTGTATGGGTCAAAGGGACATCATTTCTTTATAATTGTGAAGCTACTTGATATGTGAGTTGCTGTCTCTAAGGAATACCACTAAGAAGCGGCCATTATCTTCCATGTCTTCCAAAGTTAAACGGATTAGATCTTCTCTTCGGCAAATCCCGAAAATAAATTAAAATTATTTTAGTTAATAAGCACTCCTCATCTGGTACTTCAAGGATGAATTTGGCAATTTGGTCTGCACTTAATACTTTAGATTTTTTCGGGGTGTAACCAACACTTTGTCGTTTAAGAAGTGCAATAGTTTTCGTCAATTTTGTAACGTCCACATTTTCCTTTATCTGTATCTGTAGAGTAGGGAGGGTGAGTGTAGGCTCACAGCACTTAGGCCACATGTGACCCATTGTGCATCCTCCCGAGGAGTTGTCTTCCTAGGTCATTGTCCATCCTGTCCTTCTCAGGAAAGTGGACAGGTCACTAGGAGACATCTCCTTTATATCGGCAGGTGTAGGCCAAGACTCACCGAACACACACTCTCTTATTGACGATAACTCCGGACACTCGCATAAGACATGCCTGACAGTTTCATCTTCCTGTTCACACATCCTGCATAGAGGTGTGTCCACTAGCCCCATAGTATGGATGTGTTTCCCTAGTTGACAGTGACCAGTCAAAAATCCTACTGTTAATCGTAGGTTTCTCCTGGTCATTGCCAAATATTTCTTCGGCTCCAGCTTCCCAGGGTCGCCCAGGGTGATCCTGGCAAGATTGCATCCTTTGATTCCATCCCATCTCTTAAGGGATTGAGTATGGGTGTAGCGTTTGGCTAGTTCCGCAATTGTCGAAGTCGTTAGGCCGTAGGTGTCACTGGGTCCTAGAATTTTTAGTCCAGCGGCTTCCCTTGCTAAAGAATCAGCAATGCGATTTCCTTTACTCCTGTCGTGCCCTTTAACCCACCTCAGGATAATATTGTTATCTGCCGAGGCGTCAGCTAAATCTTGGTGGCACTCTAGTACTAGCCTAGATATAACACGTTGTCTGTTTAAGGCTAATAGGGCTTGTCTACTATCAGTGCAGATTATTATGTTTTTGCCAGCAATTCCTCTTCTGGTTAGTACTTTTGTGGCAATTGAGATACCAGCCAGTTCTGTTTGAACTACGCTGGTATTGTTTCCCATTCCCCACTTCACCTTTAGGCTTAGTGCTCTTGAGTAAACTCCACATCCTTTAATAGCCAAACAACTTTTTTTCATTGAGAATCTACTCCATAAAATTGAAGCTTTTGAGGATTAAGCTTTTTCCGACAGATGTACCAGAAGAATATCATCAGTTACAACTGTGCTAACATTATTTAATAGCGCCACTTGCAAAACAGTTCAAACTCCCTCTCGTATCTCTTACATGACTTCGTGGGCAGTAATTGTGCACTTACTTTTGCCGCTTCTAGCGATATTTGTTCTTCAGGAGAAATCATTTTAATAATGTAGGATAATAATAATTCAAAACAGGCATCTGCTGTCATAATACAATTGTTGTTTAGTGTTGCCAAGGGAAATAAACAATAACGCAATTTAGCTCACAGAAAATAGTATATCATGTTATGAGGACGAAAAATAAAGATTAAAGAAATTACGATCCAAATTTAATAGACAATATCATAAATAAAAAGATACGAAAACATACTCTAGACCAAGTATTTCCTTCTGATAAAAACAAAAATAACCAATTTAAAAGCTTAACATATTTTGGAATACCATCCTTAAAAACCAAATCATTTTTAGAAACTTTAGACTTGAATATTTGCTTTAAAACAGATTACAATTTATCCAAATTCATTAAAAACAACAAATTTAAATCTTCAAAATTTAACAAAACAGGAGTTTATAAATTAAAATGTGGTAATGACAACTGTGATAAAATTTATATAGGTAGAACTTTTAGGCATTTTAAAACTAGAATTTCAGAACACAAACGTAGCTATGACAACCAAAAATTAGATTCCAACTACTCAAGTCATTTATTAGCAAATCAACGCACTTTCGACTTAAATTTTGAAATTTTGCATGTAGAACCTAAATCCTTGAAATTAAATCTTTTAGAAGCTCTTGAGATAAATAAAACAAATATTCAGATAACCTTCTTAACGACCAAATAGATATCAACAATTCTCCCTTATTAAACCTTTTTACTTAGAAACTTCCTGTACGATTGTTGTGAATGAATTTCCAGGTAAACTTGTTTAATACTTTAGTTAATCCCATATTTTTTGCTTTTTATTTCCAAGTAAATAGATTATTATACTTTTATCCGTAAAATTCCTTATCAATGCACTGTATATAAATTAAAAACTTTTCATGATACCTCCATACCTCCTGAGAAAGCTACTGTCTAGCGAAATGCGTCACAAGTTGTATTTGAACATAGTTCAATAATTGTAATGAAGGTTTAAACAAAAATTTTTTATTGTTTTATTTCATAGTTAAGTATGAATCTTCATCAAGTAAAAGCCTCATCTATTCAATTTTCAAATATTGATTAGTTAAAACTTTCAATTTTTTATGCTTCGCCATGTATATTTATTCAACGAGGAGTCACTTTGATGTCCTGAAAAGCTACTAATAATGTAACGTATGTGTGTGTGTTTATGTGTGGTTTAATTTAGTGACAAAACAAATATTTTCGTGAATTCAACCCCCGAATAAATGGAGATGGAGTGTGAGTCTAAAATGATATTAGCTCCGGGCTAACGCGGTCTTTGATTTCGAAGATGAAAAGCAATATATGATGAATCATTCAAGTAATGATTTTTCTCTGACCTCATTTCATTATTCCTCCAGAATGTTTTGTGAAAACGGCAACTACATTAAAATGAATTAGCTGACAGAGAAATACTTTGAAGCGAAGGTAGCACTGGGTTGGTTTTCCAGCCGCGATTTGAGGAATCAGCTACTGTCAGCCATCGATAATCTTGGTGTTATCACAAAATTTTTAGCTGGCGCCACTAGCCGGCGAATATATCTAGCGGCTGGCTAAGTTACACATGTTTATCTTTTGGTGTAGGCAGCGGCGAATAGAGGGCCGCGTGACTCGTGACTCACTCGTACCAGTTGCTGTTAACCATCAAAGCCGTTGGACCACTTTGGCAGCGCATCAGCAGCAAGTAATCAACACGTGGTCTACCATTTACTAGCTGAACTGAACAGCTGTGAAGTGATGAGTAACCAGCCATCACCATGTGACCAGTTTGACAGTCGCTGTTTGCTGTTACAAGCAGTTAAGTAGCACCCGATAATGTGACGACTATTGCAGCTTGCTGGTGCTACTTCCAGCCGCTGATCAACAGTAGCTGGCAACCAGCCTAGTGGGTTTTCTATGAGAAAGTAACTAGCCTCATCTATTCAATTAAAGAAATACACTTTCTTCACATATTGTTATATAATATAGCCTGTTGGTTGTTGCAAGATCTTGAATACACCTGATATAGTACAGAAATTTAAAAAAAATCAATGTTCAACCTTATACTATAGTTTCGCTATTTTCACAAATGGCATCGTAACTTCATAGATAAGCGACGTCATCTATGTAATTATTTACAATCCCTGAGATAGACAAAATAGATGTAAGAGTTTTGGGAGATCCCTCATAGTTTAGATCCACTAAAACTTTAAATTTACTTCAAACTGCAAAATGTACTCGACGTACACAGAATTTATGATCATCTTTTTGTCAGAAAAGAAAAATTACCTCGATAAATTGGTAAAGTAAAGTATTTAAAACTGTGTTTATCTGACAATGGCAATTAAAACTGTTTCAATTTAGAAATAATTTATGTGTCGGCATGTATGTAACACTTGAAACAAATTACTCCTAATTGATTCATTTGTTAATTTGTATCTCAATCAAAGAAAATAAATTTAAACTAATTATAACCGTTTTTGTTCATTTCAAGAAAGGTATATTATTAATTACCAAAGTATTTTTAGTGCGCCACTGGCTTAACATATATTTTAATTCGATATGTATATCGCGGATTGCATTTCTCACCAGATACTTATCGGTCTGGATGCAAATATAATTTTTCTTAGTGTCAGTCGATATTTTTATTTTTCATTTGTTTGATGTTTCTTCCAAGACCAGAAGAGTAAGGATCGTATTACTTTTCTCAATCAATGTCAGCGTAGTACGAATACTAAAAATACCCTCGGCTTCTGACAAAAGGAATTAATATACTTCCAGTCGTGTGTTACATTTTTTTTTTATTTAGATAGGTAGCACTGTAACTCAGTAACGTTTCGTGTAGGTACATGTTTTTTGTATATAAATTGTAACTAGTTACAAAGACTTTAGAAAGCTAAAGTTTGTTCATACATTACAGTCTGGGGGATTCATCCAGGTTGCAGCTGCGTTATTTGAACAATGGTCACAATTATTAAAGGAGCCCCTAAATAGTCATCTAAAAAATAAATAACCGACCAACCTTGTTCTAGTCGAATATGGTAAATAATATGGAAAAAATGGTAAAAATAATTATCAAGAGAGAAAACAACAACCTATAACCGAATTGCCAACTACAAGACTACAACCAAATGAACAAAAATTCCCCAGAAAAAGCGCTGTTGTCGCATAATGTTGTAGCTTTTATCTGGGATTGCCTAACCCGACTTGCTTTGCCTACTGTGCAAATCAGAAGCAGTTAATCCACGAGTAAAATTTAATTCTGAGTTAACTAATCCTGGATTAAATTAAAAAGGTTGCAATTGGGCATAATTCATTTAACCCTCCGGTCAATAAAAACAAAAAACTGTCACAAACTTTACCTTTTTAGAAAGAGGAAAGAATCAAGGTTTCTGAAAAATGAAAAATATAGAGTGTGTTTCATATGAAATAACAATGCACTTTATCATCCGGTGTAAACGAAAGTATCTGTGCAAACATGCCAAAACAAACTTAATTATTTTCAAAGCTGTTCGGTAAAAACCGGATACATTTCAAGATGCGGGCATTTAAAATGTGACATTTGGTCACCCATTATAAGTGAAATGTAACCCTAAGTCACATCCTTTTTTGGTATTTTTAGCACAAATTTATATTCAAGGAAACAGATTCATTTTTTTATTCTTTATATGGAACGAATTATGCAATATCAAATAACGTGGGTTTTAACAAGTAGAACAAGATTTCAAATACATGTACGTAGATACCTGATTATCCCATGTTTAGAATAATTAAAAAAAATTTTTGAAATAATAATTGTAGACAATAGCAAATTTTACATTATTTTAAATACATATTTAGAAGTATCTATTTTCTTAAAACGATGAGTCACGAACATAAATATACTTTTCTGTATAATTTAATTTTAAACGTATATACAGGATGAATGATAATATTCTGCTAATACTGGCTGATCATTTCGAATGGTACCTTAAAGAGGATCTCAGATTATGACATTAAAAAGATACATTTGTTTACATTTAAAGGTGAACCCAACATTACATCACATTCTAAGGTAACTTGCCGACCCTTTGCCAGATGTCTTACTTTTCCTTTGAATTGCGACAACTGAATTATAGGACACGATAGAAACGTACCAAATAAAAATGTACTTTTAAGAAATTACATAACAACGACTTTCAAATAATTATCCTAAGTAGTTTATGTACTGAAAATATGTTTTTGTTTGACACAATTAAGGTTTAAACGAAACAAATGTTAATAATTTTGTCTGTCTAAAATATGGCAACACCGAGAAAAGGGCGGAAACCATTTTACTATCAATTTTACCTGATTTTACTACCAAGTTTCCACGTTCCTAGTGTATTGAAGCTCTTGTTTTCGTCTTTTCAACTGATATTTGTGTGTGTACGTACAGATATAATTAAAAACAATATTTTTTGTGAAAATCATGGTTTGTCAGTGCCAAATTTGCAAAAAAAACAGTCGAAATTTTCCTAACCTCTCTTTTCACCTGTGATTAAATAGTTCTTTTGGCCAGTGGCACTGTCCGACTAGTCCGACAGTTTCTCCCACTTCTTGAAAGTCATTGATGAAAACATATTAGCTATGTTCGCGGGTCACAATCCGAACCGTTTCCGTACCAGTCTGGAATTAACTCTAAATTGTCTAGAGCGCATGCTTAGTTCCGAACCAGCAAATAGTTTTAAGTATACCGCAAACGGTCTTGAAACCACAGATCATCCTTCAGGACTTGAACGAAAACAAAACACAACACTTCTGACAGCGAACAAATGAAAAATAATAAAAATATACACTAAAAATAAACAAAATATAAAAACCAAAATAGACTAAATTAGAGTTTGATGTTTATTTATAACGTTAAAATACAACAAAGCAAACAATGAACAAGTGAAACAGCAGGTAACTAAAATAAAACAACTGACATATCGATCATTCGCGCATGAGCAGCCGTACCAAACTTTCAGTATTTACCAAAATCAGAGAACTGCTAGGACTGATTCCGAATCAATAACGAACCAATCCGATATGATCCGCGAACACCGAACTGTTATTAAAAATTCAGAATTATATCAACTGCGAACGCCACTTTTCAGAATACGCATGCGAATAGTCCCTGAACTGGTTCGGATTGAGTTGTTAGCCATCTTTTGGGATAGTTTTATGAATGACTTACGGACTCTAATTGTAGTATTACTTCAAGTTTCGGATCGTTTAATTAACTACAAAAAAATCTGCTTTTGAGTCTGTTTTTACTCCATTTTCTATTTGAAATCGACCTTATACAAACACGGAATTACGATTCCTATGACGTTTAAAAAAATAAATACCGGTCTATTTACGTCTATGATTATCTATACGATATCAAAATGTAAAACTGACACAATGCCTAGTTAATCAGATTGCACTGTTTAAAATTTCTCGAGTTATCTTTCATCTTTCGAATCGTTATGAGTTACAGTAGCTTTGTTATTGATATAAGAAAAGATAAAGAACCGCTTAGTATTGTTTTCAATAGTCGTTATCTCTTGTTTTTAGCTAGCCAAAGGACATTATAGGAGTTTCTGTGTTGTCTAGTTAATAATAAACCGTATCGGTCCAAAAACATCGATGTGGGTCTTTTGTTAGAAGAAACGTTACACCATTGTGTCAAGATTCGAACAATTGTGAACAGCAAACGTAAGAATAACTGTTAACCAAACACTATGTTTCTTGGAATTACAGTCATCAATGATGGTGCGAATATAGTTAACAGTTTTTCACAATTTTTTAAAAATAATTATAAATGAAATGATGGTGGTTTAGTGCCCAGAGTTTTAGGTAGGGTTTCCATACGTCAGGATTTACCTGGGTTTTTAAGGCGTCCGGGGAAGTCTGCGACGCCATTAATTTATTCTTTCGATTGGGTTGTGTTCAACAGTCCATGCACTTGAACTGAATCTTTGTACCATTTCCCATATTATCTACTTCCATTCCAGAAGCTTTGTGTCTTCTATGTAGGCCACTAGTTTGATTGGAGAGATTTTCAGTAAATGTAATGGTTGTATAGTTTCCTCTTCAAAGTGCTTTCGTCTGAGTCCATGTAAGTTCTTGCAAAAGCAAATTATGTGAGTAGGTGTTTTATCATAGAGTTCACATTTTCTGCACCTAGGTTCACTAACTTTGCCCATTTTGTGTAGATGTTTTCACACGGTGCAGTGTACAGCCACCAGATCGGTAACTGTCTTCAAATGTCTTTTACTCAGTTTCAATAGCCTGGTTGACAGTTTCTTGTCTACCTTGTTAAGTAAACTCTTTGTATAGAGGTGCCCTCCATTTGAGTTCGTCGTATCGATAAAATATAGAAATTTTGATTATTTTCGTGAAATTTCGTATGCACATCGGATAGGTCTGAGAATCGGACAACATCTATTTTCCATCCCCCTAAATGTTAAGGGTGGTCCACCCCTAAATTTTTATTTTATTTTTTTGAACAAAATTTTTTGTTTTTATTTTTTTATGATACAGCATACAAAAATACATACAACCCTAAATTTTCACCCCACTACGATCAACCCCTATTTTTAAATTGCGAATTTAATATTTTTTCTTTTCATACACACATGAGCAATAGGGTTGCATGACAATCGAATATAATACATTTTTATTTTAATCTCCAGTTTAGAGAATTAGTCCCGGTAGGTGGCGCTGCAATCGGATTCATGCTGAACAACTCCCAAACGGATGGGCTTTTAGTATAGCAGTTTTTTTATACGGTCATTTAAAAAAATTGGTTTGGCCGAAAAATTGTAAGAAAATACAAAAAATACGAATTTTCAAGAAATATATTCCTTCTATAAAAAAATTGACAATACTATTTGATTTTTGCCGCCCAAAAGAAGTAACAATGTGATGAGACGACAGGACAACGTCTGTCGGGTCTGCTAGTTTTCTAATATAGTTTTAAAACAATACTCATAACGGTACGGTGTATCGATACTTTACACAGTATCGCCCATCTCTATATATCACCTTACTTGACGTACTCCAGAAATTTATTAATTTTGACGTAAGAATTGTCAATAATACCAAAAACTAAATCATTACTTTCCGTTCTACACTCGCATTATTTACTTAACTTTTATTTAATAAAGAAATCAAGGGTCGTGGACAAAGTATAGTATTCAACTCGCAATTTATGGCCATTATTCTCTCGGTTGACTTGCGCTCCTCGCCTACGGCTTGGGACGCAAACGTCACCCTGCGTGAATCATGGCTATCATAATTAATAATATACTATTAATGCATAGTCGTGGAGAAAGTATAGTCTTTTACTTGTGTAGAATTGCTATTATTCTACACTCATTGAAGAATATACTATTATTAAATCACCTTTATGGAATATACTTATTGAAGAACAGGATGGTTTCGTATCCTGCAGAACACTACGAATAGATGCTGTTTATACAGACTTTTTCAAGGCATTTGATACTGTTAGTCATAGATTGTTGTGTAATAAGCAATATGTTATTAGGATTGAAGGCAATATGTTTAAGTGGTTGTGTAGCTACCTAACTAGCATAGTTTAGTTTGTTAAGATTGAAAATTTTTTATCTCGTGAAATTTCCGTAATATCTGAAGTTCCTCAAGGAAGCCACTTAGGACCTTATATTTTTAATATATTTGTCAATGATATTAAATCTCAAATAACCAATTCTGTTGATTCCAAATCTGATTGTTATAAAATAGATTGATCTTAATAAAACCAAACGGGCATTAATTTTTTTCTAGGAGATAACAGCTGATCCTTTAACTACAATTTAAATGGGAACCTCTAAAAATGGTATCTAATACATGGAGGGTTGCCAGATCAGAAGACCAAAGTATATGGAAAAAAATCTGAAAATGTCGGGACACCTAATTTTTAGGTTGCCACATGTATTTGGTCTTTACTTACTAAACTTACGAATCGGATGAGCTCATGCTACTGGCCAATGTTAATGTCATCAAAGCGATCCACGCCACGAAAACCACCCCCGCTCGGTCTATTCCGTTTGACAGAGTGAATGTTGTAAAAAACTTTCTCAGAAACCGTTTGTCTGGAGATATTGAGTTTTGTCGGGAGTCTGGATATCATTTAGAATTTCGGGAGAATCCCGATCATTTGGAAACCCTAAATGTAATGGATCTAGGTGTTCAACTACATTCTAAATCAAGTTTTACAAACCATTTTGAGTTTGTGAATAACTAGGCTTTTAAAATGTTAGGTTTCATTTGTAGAACTTCAAGATGTTTGCAGGATATCACACTTATCATATTTTTTTAGTTAAATCTGTTCTTGAATACTGTTCAGTTGTTTGGTCACCCACTTATGAAATCCATATTGCCAATATTGAGAGAGTTCAAAATAAGTTCACTATCCCCTCGTATTTTTCTCAGCTCCTCGCAAAATGACTTCATCTGAGGACTAATAAAAGCTTAAGATTTTCCAGTACACCATATATCTCTATTATCAAATTAAGCACATTTAAGTATAGAGCACAGCATCCACAGCTTCAGCCTACATAAGATGTATGAGCCCCAACCTGAGAAATCGTACTCCAGGCTGAAACTTCGCCAGCAAATTCTGCTTCAGCTTCACTATATCCTCGTAAGTTTTTTGACTCCTCAATTTGGAGGATACTGTTTAAAAACTGTGCTTGAGAGTATAACAAAAAGTTTTTCCAGTGTACCCTCCACCCATTATAATTTTCTTTGATAATAGTTTCGAACATTTGTGACACACTTTGGCAAAGACAAACTTCCGTCAAGTGTAATTGGGTGAAATAATCTACCTATAGGTTTTGTCGATAAATTTTCAACTCAATGTCGTCGATATAAAGTATAGTTCTTGCGCTCATTAAAAACCAAATGAAATTCAAATGGTTTATCTTGTTGCGGAATTTGAGATTTTAAATGGATAGCAATAACGTTAATATTCAATAGACAATACTGAAAATAAACGATTTCTTCGATAATAACGATATTTAAAGCGGATTTATTAAACCTTCAACACACATCAATCAACTGACTTAATATCTTTCTCAAGAGAGTGGAAGCCAGTGACGTTGTAAGAGGCATGAATTCACACCCTTTACTCCAGGTGCTTTTCTTCAGTCCCATCTATTTAACAGACCTCAAGCATTATTTTATCCCCATTTTTTCGATAGACGAGTTTGTGTCAAAATAATTTTCACGTATTTTTTTTATTCTTTTAATATATCCGCAGCTCCCTTCTACGGCCCGGGCCCGACCTTGGGCCTAACAAAACAAAGAATACGCAAGGAGACGAAGAAGTGGCTGAAGAATCAGCACCTCGCTCATTGGAATGCTCTGCAGGGTCCTAGGCAATCCAAACTTTTACTGAAGGGATGGACTGATGGACACGCTAGAGCAGCTACTGAACTACCAAGAAGTAGGCTAAGGAAGATAGCAGGACTCCTAACGGGGCACTGCTGTATGATGAAACACCTCCACAACTTAGGAGTAGAGGGAAGTTCCCTATGCAGGGGTTGCGGCATGACTGACGAAACGTCAGTCCATGTTCTCCTAGAGTGTCCACACTGGGCTGTACTACGCAGGCGAATCTTCGGAGTCCCTGTTTTGGCCCCTGGAGACACAAGCAGGCATCCATTGAAAAAGGTTGTGGCCTTTATTGAAGGGCTCGGCTTTATGGATGTCTAGGTAGCAGGAATGGCACAATGGGCCCGCCAGTGGCCTCAGTGCCGGAACCTTGGCTTGAGTTTGTCCAGGACAAGGTTCGCCTGCAAACTTAGTAGTAGTAGTATCCGCAGCAATTTGATTAAAATAAGGTGTGTCTGGTTCGAAAAAGGGGTAAATAACCGAATTTTAGGAAAATGATGTACTTCGAAGAGTATATATAATTTTTTTTCTACTAGTACCTGTAAACTTCACAATTATTACGTCTTTTAGCCAAAGGTGCGTATTCACTTGCAACAGAACACTCCGAACGAACCAAAAAGCGCCGCGCGCGCTGAACCGATTGCAACAAAATATTTTGCGCAAAAATTCGGGCTGTTTGGAGAGTTTGCCGTATTCGCTGCGTTCCCACCCGTAATCAGTGTTGTTCAGTGTGTTCGTCGATATGGATGCAGACGATGTGATAGTAGCCGCTGGCGCTTTTTTAATTATAGATGCACTAACAAGTGTTAAAAAAAGGAGAAAAAAAAGAAGAATGTGGGCAAGACGCCTCTTTTTACAAAATTTGGAAAAACTTACCTCTTCCTGTTCCTACAGATTTTTTTCCCTTGGCTTTTTCCCTTCTAAAACTTGAAAGAAGACTTTCCATTTTTTTTTATATCATCTACGGCGCATCCCATATTTTTAGCAATTACCGCCCACGCATCATGCTTTTTAATTTTGTTAAAATAACATCCGTTTGTAGGATCTCATAATACAGGATGCCGTTCAAATTGGTCAATCAGTTCTAGGCATTTTTCCCTGCTCCAGTCCATTTTCTTCTTTTCAGACAAGGAACGAACACTACAAACACAGCAAGCGCACCAAACATCCGTATCCACTGAACACCGGCGAAAGAATGATTCCCTTTGTGCAAACCGCGTTTACCGACAACCCTCGGAAAATGTTTGGCGCGTTCGGTTCGGTTCTACGCAACGTATTGACTAGACAAATTTGTTACAGCGCGCGCGGCGCGTTTGGTTCGTTCGGAGCGTTTTGTTGCAGGTGAATACGCACCTCAACATAAGGAGTGCGTTCATAATATATGGGTTAGGTGAGGAGCGAAAACAGACAGTATACGTGTCAGTCTGACGACGGTGCAAGAAATTT
The DNA here is from genome assembly GCA_949126875.1 of Lochmaea capreae. Taxonomy (NCBI): domain Eukaryota; kingdom Metazoa; phylum Arthropoda; class Insecta; order Coleoptera; family Chrysomelidae; genus Lochmaea; species Lochmaea capreae. Next base: position 29,817,960 of record OX421401.1, on the reverse strand, counting down.
TTTTATTTTCAATTTTTTTGTCTTAAATTTGGCTAGTAGGTAGTGGAAAAAATTGTGTATGTATCATGGTGGTGAGGACATTTATAAGCCTCGCTCCTTATTCCGCTCAGGGCAAAGCTTCGCGAAATAATTTTGGTGCTTGTTCAATAATAATGGTGTATAATATACTATTGTGTATGTTCTTGTAGAACTACGTAGCTTTTGAATCGATTACGATGATTTTTTTTATATTAGATTAAGTATAGCTCCAAAGTGGTTCCATTGTGTATAGGGATTGAGGTATTGTTCGGTTTATGAAAATTGCAAAGCAAATAGATGCCTAATTACCATCAGGGACGTACTAGTACATATCCAAGCTGGTCCCATTTTATTAGTATTAGACATATCTGGTAAAGAGAGGTAAACCAGTATACAGGTGGAATCATGAATTGTCAGAACTCCGTAGGTAGTGACTGTGGAGAGTAAACACCAGAGGTATTAGAAGACGTTCACCAGAAGAAAACGAGAATACTTGGGAGTACGTGATTACGTGCAAATAATGCTATATTTCCGCTAGCCTGGAAAAAAGCAAGATCGGTACGGATGAGAAATGGACATAAATACCTGGAAAACCCAACCTCGTAGCGATCAATCTGTCTGTTAGACATCGAAGGCACCTATTCGAACACCTGATACTCGGAAGACTCGGGAAAGAACTACAACGAACTAGAGGTTTATCAGAGAGACAGTTTGGCTTCAGAGTAGGAAGGCAAGCCGTGGATGCCATCAACGAAGTATTGAAAATTGCGAGCCAAGCGGCAGCCTTTTCCTGGAAACGTCGCAGGTTCTGCATAGCCATAGATGTCAGAAATGCCTTTAATAGTGCAACTTGGCAACTAGATGAATTGAGACACAGAGGCATCTAGGAGAGCTTTATCGGTTTGATCTCGTCTTACCCGTCTGAGAGAGAGAGAGAGAGAGAGAGATAATTCTATAGGCAGTACGCTTATCAAAAGCAATCGCAATAAGCATTTGAGTTCCGCGGGGATCAATACTTGGACCAGCCCTATGGAATATCCTCTATGATAACATCTTTTGGATAAAACTACCATTTGATGTGACACTAATAGGGTTTGCAGAAGGTAGCGGTCTCAGAAAATGAAAATATTCTAAGGGATGTAATGGATAAGGGTTGGTAAATGGCTGCAAACCAACCATCTGGAACTGTGCGCCGGAGAAGACAGAAGCAGTATTATTGACCTCAAAAAGAAATATTACACCAATACAATTCCAGGTCAAAGATACAATTATTAAGCCCAGTAGAGCGGTGAAGTACCTGGCAAGACACGAAACTCACCTTCGTAGAATACGTTAACCAAAGTAGAGAAAACTGTATCAGCTCTGGCAAACCTGATGCCGAATATTAGAGGCCCTCGGGCGTCTGAAAGCAAAATACTGAGCATAGCGCACTCGCAAATACTATAGGCGGCACCGGTCTGGCATAAAATCATAAACAATAAGAGACTTGTTCAAAAACTAGAACGGGACTAGCTAATAATGAACATAAGGATGTGCAGTGCGGATACAAAACTGTATCAAAAGGAGTCATTTCGAGCGTTCCACCGATAGAACTGCTGATCAAGGAAAGATACGAAATGTACACAAGAGTAGTCAAGAAAGAAGCCAACGTGATGGATCCATGGCAGGCTAAATGGGGCTCTGGAACGTATGGCAGATGGACTTATTCCTTAACACCAAACATCAAACTTTGGTATGTCAGATCGCATGGGCAAGTAGATAACTTCATCACTTAAACATGGCCGCTTTAAGAAGTATGTGTTTGAACTCAGGAGAGCGCAAACAAGCGACTGCATAGGTACATACCTATGATCAGAGACGTCTCAAAGATTTGGTAATATAAAATATAAAAATAGTGTAGTTGACATTTTACAAGAAGATTTCAGTGTCGCGTTTGCTCACACCTCAAAAAACGGTGGGGGTGAAGTCGTCCAAACCAAACAAAATCGCGGGAATTGTCTGAGAAGGTTTCGGACTGCGTATAATGAGCGCTCGTGTTAAAATATCCAAAGATTATCCTGAACTGGAAAAAGGTATCAATAGAAAATAGTTTGCGGTATTACGAGTCCTTTCACAGAACTTAAAAGTGATTACTACACAAAAATTGGTGCCAGCTCTTGGACTATAAGATTACCTTAATAGAACCTTTCAGTAATTTCTTTTCAACGCATTATTTTATGGAAAGTAAGTGCTGGTCATGCATCCCTTAGTGACGTCAAGTAGCCCACAGCCTTGGTAGGATTTTGCAAAGTTGCCTTTCTTGGTTTGTGACGGTTTGGCTCAAAATTAATATTGATAATTAGAATTTTTAGAGAAAAACAATCTAACCACAAAAACAGAACTTTCAGCTTAGTTTCGTTTTGTCGCAAGTCTTTTAAATGCTGCCAACATAGTTCCAGGATCCGTGACGATATTCACCTTCAAATAACCACAATATATGAATAAAATGATCAGTAAGCTCTCAAATAAACAAGTTTGTTTTGATATTGATATCTACTTAAAAGGTCTATTTCTTTTGCATTCACTTTATTCACCAAATTTAGCCTCCAGTGACTTTAATTTATTTTTAAATTACAAAAAATTGTTGGTGAAAGTCAAGATACCAAGGAAGATTATTTCTCTGTCATTATTATGAATCAAGTTATTTTTCTTATTCCCTTTTAACGTACAGACGCTGGTGTATCTTAAGAGTGTCAACTCGACGCAATTTATGTGACTCGACACGTCCTTCCCCGTTGATTTTTGTTAATGCAACATTTGCATTTAAATTCCATTGAAAATTGACAGTAGAGTTTTTTTTTCATTATAAAATCTTTGATTATCAAACACGAAGATCTATGTATTATACAAGAGAGAAGAAGCTCACGAAACAAAAAAAAGGGATTTAATTAGCTTTTAACCAACAACTTGATTGATATGTACTGAATAAACAGATGTAAATAATTTACAACCATATAATTATAAATAATTGATAATTAGAAATGTTGAAAACTTGAGTTATTATTAAAAATTAGAGATGCGACAACATTGGAACTGTAAAGAGCATGTATATCCGGAAATTTTAGTATGTTTTGGTGAATGTGACAACGTCGCATATACTGATTTAGAAAATAAGTGGAATATCGTTTGTTGCTCGACATAATAGAGAGTTTTTGGAACCATTAACTTTAGCGTTTGTTATTCACGTTATCGTTATTTGGCGCAAGTGCGGTAAGTGAAATGATCAAATTCAGTGAGATCTTTATAAACAGTTTTTGAAGCACTTAAAAATAACGTGAATTCAATTAATGTCAAATGCTGTTTGTTGGTAATAACCTAATAGCGTTTTCCACTGACCTACCACCAGCACGATGCAAATGCGATCCAAAATTGCACCGATCCCACGCTGGTGCGCACGTTCTTGGTTCTAGTTCGCGCGGAGCTGTTCATGTTCCATTCACCTCTTTGAAAAATATAGCATATGACACTTGCTAATAATAATAAATAAAAAAAAGGTTATATATCCTGCACTCTAGTCTATCGAGCAGCGGCACCTTATTTTTAAAGTTCTGAAGTATTTTCAGTTAGAAAAAGAAGCTTGTAAACCATTGATACCTTTGACTTCAGTGCACCAAGTTAGTATTTTTTATATAACAATGAGTGAAATTAATATGAAATAACTGCTTTACTGCTAAAAGATTTCTGGGATGGTAACACTCGCACAAAACCAAAGATGATAATCGGATTATATACACCATATACACGATCAACCAAATGTCAAAAACAATTACAAATTATTTCAAAATTAAACATCGCAGCATTCCCCTTACTCGTGTTGTCAGATTTCCGTTCAACAAATAAAAGAGCATTTATTACTTCAAAATAATAGTATATTATATTATAAGGATTAAAAGTGCATATTTTTTTTATGAGCAATATTTGCAGTTGCGAGGCGGAGCGCAGCGCAGCCAAGCGAATGCAAAATTGCGAGAATTAAAGTTGCATTTTGCAGAAAACCAGTCTAATGATCCACAATATCTTTTTACTAATGACTTAATTTCAACATTTCCGAACACAGCAGTAGCGCTAAGAATATTACTACACTGCCAGTTTCAGTTGCATCTGGTGAAAGATCCTTTTCAAACTTGAAAATTATTAAAAACTATTTAAGATCAACAATGCTCCAGAAAAGACTAAGTTATTTAGCTATAGTTCCAATTATTGAACATGAACTCGTAGAGCTTGGATAAAGGAAATTTGATTCAAGATTTCGCAAATATAAAGGCAAGAAGAGGTAAATTTTGGTAGATACGAAAATAACTATGTACCTAATCAAAATAAATGTTTTATCTTCGTTATCATTCTTTTCTTTTTTCCCACCATAATGAGAAAACATTAAATAGCCTTTCTTGACAAAACTCAGCGTAAGTAGTCGTAGGGCGGCATAATCGGTATTGCACGCGGGCTACTAAACAGCTAGCGGCGGGCCTGGTTATAGAACCATTTAACAAGGCTTCTGATTTAAGTTTTGAAGGTCATTTGATAAAAGCCTTGGCTGACTTCAAGCCTCATTTCAGTAGGTTCTGCTTTGCGATTTATCTGGTATGATATCAGTCTCTTTGACGGATTTTAAGGGGTTCCCGTTGGAACTCCAGGTCTATAACTGGGATTGACTTTTTTTCCTGAAAAATTAGTCCATTACTTCTATACCCAAAAATTCCGGTGTGACCAAGAATCCATACCCTTACAACCTTGTTGATTGCTCCAAACCAATTTTGAATTGCAGCACAATGCTTGACTGTCAGGAAGTATTTTTATTGACCTGTTAATATAGCTCGGACGTCCATTTTGGATCCGTCTATGAACCAGCTTATGTCCGTCAGAAGCAGGTTCTCCTACAGTTGAAAGTACGTATTTTTAGTGGGCATGGAAACCGAAGAAAAGGTCAAGGTAGACAAGGAACAGGCTATTGAAACTGGGTAAGAGACATTTGAAGACAGTTACCGACCTGGTGACTGGACACTGCACCCTGACGAAACATCTGCACAAAATGGGCAAAGTTAGTGAACCTTTGTGCAGGAAATATGAACTCTATGATGAAACACCTACTCACATACTCTGCTTCTGCGAGAACTTACATGGACTCGGACGGAAGCACTTTGGAGAGGAAAATATACAACCATTACAACTACTGTAAATCCCTCCAGTCAAACTAGTGCCCTACATAGAAGACACAAAGCTTATGGAATGGAAGTAGATAACATGGGAAATGGTACAAAGATTCAGATCAAGTGCCTGGGCTGATGAGCACAACCGAATGAAAGAGTGAAGGTCAAGAGCTCTGTGACCTCCAGATCCAATAGTATGGCCCTTTACCCATCACAACTCATCCCCTATCCTCCCCTATCCGTTCTGTAATTTCTGAAGGTGCTCCTTCTCGTCAGCCTTTGAAGATGGTGATGAAGGGATGTCATATTGGGAGTGATTTCGCTGAATAGGAAAATTGTCTAAAATTAAAATTAGAAAAAAAAACTATTTTTTTTGTTACAAACAACCACTATAATGAATTTAAAATTCCGAAAAATTCAAATTATTTGAAGCTTTTGTAAACGCATTGCTATCGGTGACGTGCAAGAGTAATATTTTCGTATTTCAGATAAGGAACAAACGTATACCATTAAAAATTAAATCAGCCATCATTGGTTTGTTTACTGTGTTGTTTACTCGAGTGTTTTCAAGTGTTTTTCTTGTATTTTTGGTTCATTCTGATTTATTAGACTTTGTGAAATTTTGTTTGTGTGCATATTTTTAACACGACTGGAGAAATGGTACAAAATATATCACGAATATGATCTCTTCCTGCAGTGTTGCCATCAATACTATATTTGTTCATATAACCTTTCCAGTTTCGAATAATGTTACACCGTAGTAAAAAAATGGGGTGTTCAACTAAAAATAGATCCTTGTTTATGCATAACAGATTTATATCGCACCATATTTAACAAATTTTATTCTGTAGTTTTGTTTTTATCTACAATTGAAAATTTTTGAAAATCCGCTTTTTAAGGTTCACGCGCACTTAGCCGAAGCGTCGCGAACGGAAGCGTTGCGAAGCGAGCGTCATTTTGAAGATTCATTAACACTCAGCCAAAGCGTCATTTTGATGGTTTAATGAAGGATTTGCCGCCAACTTTAGCACCACTTCCTATCAAATACTACTAAAAACTGAAATATGCTAAATGAGAATTAACAAATATTTGAATCTTCTCGCCGCCTGTCACCGCGCATTGAGACGAGAAACTTCTCCTAGTTGGTTCGAATATAAAAGAATTCAGGACGCACCTGATACAGTCGAGGCGTAGCAAGTCACATTGACGAATCCTCTACCAAAAATCAGTCAACGCAGCTAAAGATGTTATTTCTCCAGATAGTGAGAAAATAAGAAAGTTGAATGATTTTTAATAAAATTTCATATCAATTTCATTTAACGAACTCTTAAACTTCGATAATTTAGCGATCCTAATCCGGAATAACTTAATAGATACTTCGTCGTTGGTGTACAGGATATAGGAAACGTTTTGTACGGACAATTGGCAGCGTCCTGAAACTAGAACTTTAACATCTATGTCGCTTTTACAATTAAGTCGTTATATCTAGCGGAATGTGAAAAGCATCCGGGTTTCAATTAATTTGTAGCGACACAGATATAATTTTTCTTTTTTATATGCAAGTTGGATTTAAAGTGATCTTTTTTTAATTACCATTACCGAGGATCTATTTAAAAGCATGATATATCGGTTTTTCAGGGACGGCGCCGGCGTCTCATATTATTTAATCATTCAGTTGTACAAGGAGCAGCTGAAATTTCTTTTTTTATTATTATTGTTATTGTGTACGCTCTTATACATTTAGATTGAGTGAATAGGAAATGTCGAAAGGATAAAGGACGAATTCGTTAACTAAGAAAATAATAAATCTAATGCCTTTGTATCGAATTATGAAACATTTTATCAGGTCAAGGTTATTTTTAAGTCCTGTAAAGTTACAGGAATGATATATCAAAAGTATTCAAATCCAATTAGGCTCTCCAAACCACGTGATCCAATATGGCGTCCTGGGGCAAACAAGTTGAAGGTGTGCATTAATTTTGTGGAAGTTTTTGTGTTTATTTTAAGTTTATTGAAAATATTCCGTGTTCGTTACACTTTATTTTATTATCAAATACTTTTCGAGATGCAGAGTGAATATTTAAAGACATTCATGCAGGAAAATCGAGATGTGGGTGAACGGTATATTTAAAAATGTTCAGTTACTATTTGTTTACATTTCTCATCTTTATTTCTTCAACAGATATCTTCTAAAATTGAAGCTTATAAATAACGTTGGCCCTTTTACAATAAATGTGCATGATAGAAACTCTTCAATTCAAGCAGCTCCGCCAGTCACATACATGGATAGTTAATTTAATGACCACATGATACAACTTCTTTTAATTAACCATGAAAAATTCTTCTCAAGAATGCAGCTTATTTGAAGGCGTACCTGTAATAAAATGCCTGCTGCGGACCTTCTGATTCTTCAGTTTAGACTCCGTGAAATCGCCTCGCTTAATTGCTGCTAACCAGAATTCTCTTCGTTCTCTGGATAATATAAGTGGAGTTTAGTCACAAAACAATCACAAAATGCACTACAGTCTCAAACGAGATGATAACTTTGTTTGCCCCACGGACGCCATATTGAATACATTTTGACAGCTCGTTGGAATGATTAATAGTGGAAATTAAGTAAATATAAAAATATTTGCTTGTTTTTCAGTTTCTAGCGCCCCTCATACGATCGTGAATCTTGATCTTGTTGACGGAATACGGGTCAGTTTTTTGAGCCCATTTCACAAACACTGGAGCGTGTATATTGTTATATTTTCATGTAGCGCCCTGTATAATGTCTAAGGGTCATGAATCCTTATTCTGGCACCGGGTAAAGGGACAAACAACTGGTCAGTTTAGGAGGCCTTTTTAAAGAAGATCAATTCCCCACCTAACACTCGAACGTTATATATTCAAGTAGCGCCCAGTATATTATTTAATTTATCCACTATATTGTCAACTAAATATTGATTAGTTAAAGTTTTCAATTTTTTATGCTTCGCCATGTATATTTATTCAACGAGGAGTCACTTTGATGTCCTGAAAAGCTACTAATAATGTCACGTATGTGTGTGTTTATGTGTGGTTTAATTTAGTGACAAAACAAATATTTTCGTGAATTCAACCCCCGAATAAATGGAGATGGAGTGTGAGTCCAAAATGATATTAGCTCCGGGCTAACGCGGTCTTTGATTTCGAAGATGAAAAGCAATATATGATGAATCATTCAAGTAATGATTTTCGTCTGACCTCATTTCATTATTCCTCCAGAATGTTTTGTGAAAGGGCAACTACATTAAAATGATTTAGCTGACAGAGAAATACTTTGAAGCGAAGGTAACACTGGGTTGGTTGCCAGCCGCGATTTGAGGAATCAGCTACTGTTAGCCATCGATAATCTTGGAGTTATCACGAAATTTTTATCAAAATATATCTAGCGGCTGGCTAAGTTACACATGTTCATCTTTGGGTAGTAGGCAGCGGCGAATAGAGGGTCGCGTGACTCGTGACTCACTCGTACCAGTTGCTGTTAACCATCAAAGCCGTTGGACCACTTTGGCAGCGCATCAGCAGCAAGTAATCAACACGTGGTCTACCATTTACTAGCTGAACTGAACAGCTGTGAAGTGATGAGTAACCAGCCATCACCATGTGACCAGTTTGGCAGTCGCTGTTTGCTGTTACAAGCAGTTAAGTAGCACCCGATAATGTGACGACTATAATTGCAGCTTGCTGGTGCTACTTCCAGCCTCTGATCAACAGCAGCTGGCAACCAGCCTAGTGGGTTTTCTATGAGAAAGTAACTAGCAATGTTGCCAAGGTACGTTATGGTCAGACTCGAACGACGAATAAAAAACTTAGGAATCAGGAATCATTTATAATTATAGGGTTCATAGTGCAACTGCCAAGATAACAAGATACAACAATGAAACAGTCCATGAGAAGGGTTTTAAAATGCTGACATGACTATTCTTGATATAAAAGGTGCTGAAAATTACTGTAAAAAGATAGTATAAGATCTATTTAAGAAATTGTTTGAAGAGACTGGAATATCGAATCTTCCTATACATTTTAAAAAGTGATTGTAATGAATGGTTGGATGTTTCTATATATGTATATTGGGGTGACATTCACGGAGATCTAAAATATCTATAGTGTCCCCTTACTTCTACTTAGTTCCTGAGGGAAGTTTTAAAGGCTAGTAGCTCCTTTAGACCCATTGCCCGCAATCGGCAATTATGTGGATGAAAGTTTCTTCTTCAATACCTTCTTCTTTTTCTTCAATACTATTCTTAGCTTTTTCAGGTATCCCGTTAGGGCAACTGTTAAATTTCCAAGTGCAGTTTTACTCTGACTCAGGCATCATTTTTATTCTCAAGAAGTTCTAGTCATCCAGAAGTATCTTTGATTATCTGAGCCCTACTAGCTCGTTCCAATAAATAATCAGTTATTTTTCTCGGCTTTGCCTATTTCTTCCAATATTCCACTAGAGCTGATAGCACAAAGGAGTTTCGCCCCCAAAACGGTACACCAGCCACTCCCTTTGCTAGTTAATCTGCTATTTCATTTCCCATGAATTAAATTGTCATTGTAATGAATGAAACGAGGGGCAGGAACATTGAATTTAATCACAAATTTTTTTTTGGACACCTCGAATTCTTTTGTGCTTTTGCTGTTATTTTTAGAATTAAGAATATTCATGGTAAGATATATATATTTTTTCAATGTTTTCTATTCAATTTTATTTTGAAAAATGACATTTTTCAAACGAATTTGTTGTAGGCAAGGACACATTTTATACTGTTTACGAGGGACAAATAAACCTAACTACGAAATTATCTGGGCACCCTGAAATTTTTTGTGCTTTAGTGTTATTTTCAAGATTTAAATATGAATGATTTATGTTTTTGTTCATGTATTATGTGTGTTTTATCCAATTTATTTCTTTTTTACAAGAATTAAAAGTAGGCCTGGACCCGAGTATTTTATACTGCAAGTTTATCAGGAAAATATCCTGTTTACGAAGTGAAACGTTAACTTTGCGTTGAACCTTTCCGCTAATAAGTTTATCGATTAATTTCTTTGGAATTTTGATTTTTGGTGGAATAGAATATATATATATAAGTTTTTCAATCGAAAAATTCATAAATTATTTCACATATATAATTCTTGGTGGAATTAACTATTGGTTCAAAAGTCAATATTCTTGAGATATTTTTCCGCGAAAATTAAAATTTTGAAGTTTCTTTAAATAAGAACGGAGTAGGTACCGGCAGGGCTTCTCTTATCGTTTGTCGTCGAGTCAACAAGTAAACTATATTTTTTTTGAAATTGAAAACTAAAATTTGCCGACGTATTATCTAATAAGAATCTGGATTACTGCACAGTTTTTTGGAGAACTGTTCCTGTGATTAGCACAGTTTACAGGAGGACTGTTCCTGTACATATTTCCCAGGATCACAGCAGCGCAGTGGAGCACCAGTCTTTTTCAGAAGAGTGTGCTAATTCTGTCCGTTAAGTGTGCTACTTTGAAAATAGATTACATATTTTTTTTGTATCAGAAGGTAGAAAAACCAGTTTAATCCGGTCAATCTAACACTTAGTTTAGAGTAGATTGCAACATACTTAGAAGTTAGCTGTTCTTTAAATTCGACTTTATTTCCTGTTTTATTTTAGGAAAAAAAAACTAGTGGCGCCCTAAATACCTTTCTCTCTAGTTTTCCTAAATTTCTTAACATATAGCTGATAACAAAGTCCTGAGATCTGGCTTTGGTATCCACCAATTTTAAAGACAGTTAGGCAAGAACCTACATTATATTTTCCATCATTTTTTTTAAAGTTTCTTTGACAATCAACTATATTTATTCAGTGACGCCCATCGTTTTCATATAACATAGAAAAACATTAGTGTTTCCGAGAGGCAGCAAAATTAACTACAAAATTATTTGCACACCTTGAATGTTTCATGCTTTAGTGTTAATTTCAGGATTTTCTCAATAGAAAATATTATTATTCATAAAATGATGTTAATTTAGTCCTGATCAAAGGAAAAAGTCAACAAAGGCGATAAAGACGTGTTTTAGATTGTTTTCAATAATAAATTATTCAAGTGCGGTCCTGTTTGAATGCACGTATTTTTATCAGAACAATCTAAACTCGTTGAATTATTTATGTCTGTTATTAACGGACATTTAAGTAGAATACGTCGATATTGTGCGATCTGGGTGTAAATATGTACATAAATAAATAAGAAGTCCCTTTAATCTTTCGCGCATTATACATGGATCGTGAATGCACATAAACGGAAAGTCATTTCGTTAATTTACAATGCTCCATGTTCATGTTACACTAATTGCTTGTTTACCGAGATATCGATCAAACGAACAGTCGGACCTACCGCCGAACGAACGTCTTCCGTAATAAATTCTATTACGAAACTTAATCTGAGAAAAAATTACGGGATCAAAGTCAATTTTTCCGATTATTTCCTTCCTATTAATTTTGACCAATCGCTATCAAGAATTGGTATGTCAAATATAAATTACTTAACAACTGTCAACTTAGAAGTCAGCTGTGGAAAAATTAGAACACTCGTTACTAAGTAATCTGTTTTAACAAATAGCATTCGCGCAACCAACGAATATGAACGAGTATAGAAGAGCAGGTCATTTTTTAGCAGTTCCACGTCTAATTTTCATCCATGCGTTTTCTCTTTCCTCTCCCCGACTACAAAACGTCTTTCTCGTCCACCTAAGCGCCATCCCACGGTCAATTCGAAACCTCTCGGTCATACTAATTGGCCTGCCCTTATTCGTCGCTTCAAGTTTTTTTATATTTAGCATAACTCCAATGTTGGCAGAAAATTAAACTAACTATACGGTATGAATATATAGATATGTCGATAACCCTTTCCCATATTATATACAAAGCAAAAATGGGTCTGGTGGTGTGCAGGAACCTGGCAGCGAGAAATTGAAATTATAGCCCAAACATCCTGAGCTGGATGTACACTACCATGGTGGGACCAATCATCGCTTATGGAGTCATTATGTGGAGTAGGAAACACCTCATCGCTTCTTAGGGATAAGAAAAACTTACAGTATAATGCAAAAGTATCACTTTTCAAAGAAATTCAATACGGAATTAAGCAAAAAGGAGAAATAGAATTAAAATACCATTTACCAGAGTAGGAAAGAATGTTATTCAATGGTGTACATACGGAACAAAACCAATAAAAGGAACTGAGATAGGAGTGTATGAGCCAGGGACCAAACTATCCGAAAGATTGGAAAAACCCCAAGTATCTTACAAGAAAAGTATGCCCAATTCTATATTGATAAAATATATAAAAGGCAAAGGATTATCATCATCGTCGTATTAGTCCAGTAAATAAAGGCACCAACCTGTTCATCTCATTATTGTCGGACTTTTTTTTGCAACTTGTAGGTATTCATGTGTAGATTACTCTCTGAAAATATGTCCTCCGCGGGATTTGCGGAAGGGGCTGGAAAATGGCCCATGATCCCGAAAATTCAGTTTTTGGCCGATATCACCCGAAATATGCTACTTAGAGAAGTGTAGTTTTGCTAGAAATGAAGTACAGTTCATTACCTACAAAAATGATCCCCATCTTTTTTGTCCCTGGATCAATATTTCTTGCAAAAATTTTCCAGGAAATTAAAAAACTTAGCCAAAAATTTTAAAAACGATCGAAAAGAGGACATTTTCAGCTTTCCAATGGTGTGCATTAAAGACCGATATTGCCAATCATTGTTCATCAATTTACGGTAGACCCGAGAATTTTCAGAAAACTCCGGAAATAAAAAAAAAAGTCCCAAGAAAAACATATTGTTTATAAAGATACACAAAAATTATTTATTCATTCTTTCGGAATACATTCACCACCTATCAAAGTCCCATTATCCAAAAGGTTTCGGTAAAACTACGCTTAATTTAAAAAATATGAACGGATTGATAAGGGCGGTCAAATATTCAGGAATAATAAAGTTTGGCAAGTTTTTTCAATATTCCTGGAAAATAAAAAAAACGAAAAAGTTACACGTTGTTATAGGTACAGGTCCCTCCTTTCATACGCACTTTGAATCATGAAAAAAGATTCATTTTTACTCAAGTTATGGGCCAATTTGCCGGCCCTCCCATGCCTACATTCACGGAGCTTGCTCCCGGAGACGCCGCGTAGCAGCTCGAAATCCAAGGTACGCTTGGGCCCGTTTATCTCGAAAACGGTTGAAGTTTTGACAAAATTGATAAGGATCATTTTTGTAGATAATAAACTGATCTCCATTCCTAGCAAAACCCCACTTCTCTAAGTGTCATATTTCCGGAGATATCGGCGGAAAACTCAATTTTTGGGATTATTGGCCATTTTTCAGCCCTTTCCGCAAATTTCAGAGAGTAATCTACCCGTGAATACCTACAAGTTGCAAAAAAAAAGTCCGACAATAATGAGATGAACAGGTTGGGGGGTTTCTCGATCTTTATTTACCTAGTGGAATTAACCATGCAATTTGCCTTATTCGACGGCCGATATGTAGCATTGCCGCGGTTAAATTTTTTCATTCGTAATCTGTAAAAAAATATGGATTTTGATAGTACTGTTTTTTTTAAACAGTAACTACATAATACGCCTAATTTAGTTATAATAATTGTCTTGATGAATCTGGTTCTTTTCTTTTTTTATTATTATAAAAAAACTTTTTTCTATCGAAGGATTTGGCGCCCCCGAAAATCTCGCGCCCGCGGCATGTGCCGCCCTTGCCACGCCCTAGTTACGGCACTGGCTGGAACGCTACCGAAACGTCGAAATAAAAAATAAAAAAACATTATTGTGGTTTGATTCCCGAAAAGATAAGAAAAAAGAATAAGTAATGCCACAAGGAACTTATAGAAGATACAATCATTTAATATTTAATTGTTGTTTCGCTAAAGGTTTTTGAAAAATTACAACTTATTATGGAGTCCTTATAATTGTTTCATAACTTTGACGTCGGTCCCAAGTGAATGCCTACCTGCACGTCGGCACTCAACATTTTGTGGTTTCAGATTTGCTATTATACTCGTACTAGCAAGGTTTCAATTTGTATTTCTTATTTATTACAACTTAGTATTTGGAAAAGACAAAAAGGTGGGGAAGAAGTTTGACAGAAAAACATACTCTCTGGAAAATGGGAAAATTGGGAAAACAAGAAAAAAATGTAAGTGTGCTTCAGGTATGTCAGGGCACAAAAGTTGGGTTCAGTCTGTTATAACTGTCTAAAATTATATTAAAACAAAAACTCCTGTAGTTCGTTTTTCTATTAGCCATACTGTGTATTTTTTTAGATAAATCTACAAGTGCAGTCGACCGTCACGATTAATATTTCAATTAATTCCGATTTTCTACTTATTAGAGTAATGAAAAGCTGCCATATTATTACGTTCTGTATCTTTGCCAATTTATCTCGAAACAAATAGAGATGAATGAGTTCCAGCGGCCACGCCCATGTTAATAGGTTCGCTGTTGATAAAAGAGAAAAAGAAAAAAAAGAAGCTTTATCAGCTAGAAAATAAATAAAATCAAATTAACAGGGAAAGCTACACAAAGTCGAAGAGAAATAGTAGTTCGTGTAAAAGTAAAATTGTGTTAATTATAATTTTAAGTTATTTTATATAAATATTATATGAGGAGTAGTTAAAATAAACAGCGTCCGATAACGGTGAAAATTTATCATATGATAAAAAAAAGAGCTGGTGAAAAATCATTTAATTAAAACTTACCTTGCAATATCCATCGATGCACATTCCCTTCGTGCCTTTAGGAGCAGCTTTCCCGGTGTGGGTAACGGGATATAAACAGGGTGTCCCATCTATAACAGTCTTATTAAGTGTGGCGAAGAAGTTCATTCCAATCGCTCGACAATTTAAAGCACATTCGTCTTTTGCTGTAAACAAATGACAATATTGAAATATCTGACTTAATTATTAGGTGAGAAACAAATTGCGAATGGTGTCGTGATACTCGATTTAATAGAAATTTTGGGTTTTCATAAGTTTTTCCCATGAATATAAAAAAGTCAATAAAAATTTTGTAGGAGGTGTTATTTTGATGCCCCCTTGTATAAATGGAACCTGAAAATATGTTTTCTATTTGAAAATAAAACATTAGAAAAAGAACATTGGCATATAAAGATTGCATAAGAGAGCAAATCGGGAACTGGCTAGATACGGAACACTAACTCAAATGGAGGTCGACAAAAGGGCACCTCCAATAAAAGAGTTTACTCAACAAGGTAGACCAGGAACTCTCAACCAGGCTATTGAAATTGGGTAAGAGACATTTGAAGACAGTTATCGATCTGGTGACTGGACTCTGGACCCTGAGGAAACATCTGCACAAAATGGACAAAGTTAGTGAACCTATGCGCAGGATATGTGAACTCTATGATGAAACACCTACTCACATACTCTGCTTCTGCGAGAACTTACATGGTCTCAGCCGAAAGCACTTTGGAGAGAACTGGAGAAATATGGATATATGAAAATCCTGGAAATCTCAAGAATTTTATAAGTAGCACCTGGAATAGCATTTCAAATGTTCAAAAAAGGAAAATTCACTACAAATGTGATCAATACCTCAAATGAAGATTATCTTTTGAAGTAACCTTGAATAAATGGAACCTGAAAAGTGGTTTTTGAGTTGTTAATGGGAAGAACATTGGATTGAGTTGTATTTAAAAATAATGGTTGAATTAAGTGAAATAGAAGGAGGAATACAAAAAAACTAAAATATGGAGACCTGGAGAAATATGGGGATAGGAAAATCCTGGAAAGCCCAAGAGTTGCTTGAGTAGCACATGAAGCATTTCAAATGTTCAAAAAAGGGAAATTTATTACAAATATGATCAAAAAGAAGAAAATCTCTAAGTAATGTTGAAGAAGGTTATTTTTTGAAGTAACCTGATAAAAATGGAACCAAGTTGTAACGAAATTAAGAATATAGGCAAGACTTGTATTCAAAGAAAATGCTTAAATTAAGTAAAATAGGAGGAACCCAAAAAAAGTAAAATATGGAGACCTGGATGAATACGGGGATAGGAAAACCCTGGAAAGCACAATATTTGTATGAGTAGCACTTGTAGTAGCATAAAAAATACGGAACAAAACAAATTTTGCCCAAAACTACGGAATTAATATTGAAAAGAAGAAAATTCAAAAATAATTTTAAAGAAAGTTATTTTTCCAAGTAGCCTCGTATAAGCAGAAACTGGAAATTCATTTTCTGCTTGAAAATTAGAACAGGAACATGAGCTTTTTCTGAAATTAAGTAATGTATGAACAAAGAAAAATAGAAAAAAACAGAGATAAGAAAAATGAAAATATAGCTAGACAAGTTCTGGAGAAATATGGAGATAGGAAAATCCAGGAAAGATCAAGAATTGTACAAAAAGCACATGGAATTGCATAAAAAATGCAGTTCAATAACACTTGGTAAAACAGATTTTTTATCAAAAAGCAGGAAATTTCAAAATAATTTTAACGTAGTTCAATTCAACTAGTTGCTGTCGAAAGATATTAAGAAGCTTGTATAAGCAGCATCTATGGAAATGTTACCTAATTTATGTAGTAGTATTTATTCAAATCAATTAAAATTGTTACTTGCGTCCCAAGCGATAGTCAATACATAATTCATTTAACTGTAATGAGTGTTGCATACACTTAAGAATAAGATTTGAATTGTCGAAAAAAACACTTTTATTGAATAAAATAGAGATTTGATAGGTTCTAGTTTTATATAGGGTGTCCCAAACTTAGTTTTTATGGTCGAATTTTGATAAACACAAATGTTATTGTTATAAATAAATTGTTTCTTTTAAGGTTTCAAATAAAAAAAGGAGATCATCTGTTCCCAGTCATCAATATTTTTTCATTAAATGTTAATGTTTCCTCTTAATGCTCCAGGTTTTGACAGGAAATAATTAAAAAGGACAAGAAATAAAAGAATTAGGTTTAACAACAGGAAATAATTAAAAAGGACAAGAAATAAAAGAATTAGGTTCAACAACAGGAAATAATTAATAAGGACAAGAAATAAAAGAATTAGGTTCAACAAAGTAACCTACTGGCTATTACTGTTCATTTTAGCAAAAATCAGAGAATACTGAAACAAATAAAATAAAACGTTATATTAAATTTCGTTGCAAACGTTTTTAGATAGCAAAAATGGAGAAAAGAGCCAAGGATTTTGCATGAAACACACTTTATTTCCAGTGATGAATATCCCGAGATTACTTTCAAGTGTTGCAACGATAATTTTTTAGTAAATGTAGTAACCAATCAAATTACTTAATTTTAAGTCATGTGTCAAACTTCATCCCAATCACCTCTGGATTAAAACTTCATCCAATCACCTCTGGATTACAGCGATAATACCCTACATGTAGTGTTTTCAGTTTGGTGTTTTTTTTTTATTAAAAATTAATTAAACGTCAAACTGACGACTGGTTTAAAAATGTCGCGAAGATTTGGTATTGCATCCAACGATTCAATTAATGATATTATATCTAACAATCCGTCAACTTCAGCAAACTCTTCTTCCAATTTAACATTCACCAATTGTACTTTTCACAACTGTAGTTTTAAATAAAAATGAATAATATTTGTTTGATTAAAACTAATAAATTTTTTATTGAAAATTATTAAACGTCAGATTGACAATCAATTTTTTGATATCTACAAAGTGAAAAATACTCCTCGGGCCTTGATAAATACTCAAAATTTTGTCACAAAGAATGCTGAAAGCGTGTTGCTTGATAATAGCCCAAGGCCGCAGGCGTTGGGCTATTATCCTTGAAAATTATCTCGGTATTATCAAGACCCTAGGGATATTACTACTGATTATGTCCCTCATCTGTCAAAATTTATTCGCTGATAGTTCAGCCTCCTTCCTTTGGGAATAAAATCACATCGTCTCGACTGACAGTACCACAGATTACCTTACAGGGTAATCTGTGACAGTACCTAAATATAGGCAACACTTGCAATACATGTTATTAAATATTAATAATAATAATACCTTTAATAATTAAAAATATATGAGTTAAAATATTTATTTCTTGATAATTAAATAAAGTGGGAAATAATCATCAAATATAACGTGACTACCATTTATTAAATAGAGTCAATTTTTCGATTTTTCCTTGAAAAGTTTTGTCTTTCAAAATTCAACTCGTTAAATTCGAAGTTTGATGTTCAAAGAATAAAGCTCTCGGGTTTTATTCAGAACATCAATCACCGATTTTAACTCGTTAAGTTTTGAGGCAAAACTATTTGCGGGAAAATCATAAATGAGGTAGAATTTTGTATCCAGTTATAAATATTTTTCTTGATATTCCAGGTTTGACATGATTACCCAACTGTTAAAAGGAAAGCATAAAAAGGGTAAGAAATAAAGGAATTAGAGAAACCTGTCAGCTGTCCATTGTTTTGAACACGTTTGTGAACGCTTTTAGTAAAAAAAATTAAAGAAAATCAGTCCCTTCTAAATATGCCGAGTGTTTTAAAAAAGGTGACTCGTGGCTAGATACTGGGCAAGGGTAGAAGCCTTTAAAAATAATAAAAAGTGAAAAAAAATAATATTACGATGAAACCCATTGCAAAAGGAGGAGAATTTTATAAAAATTAAAGGAACATAATTTCCGGGGAATCTGAGGTCGGGATGGGGTAGGGGGTGAGTTTTTAAGGGTAAAAAAACGGTTTA
The DNA here is from genome assembly GCA_949126875.1 of Lochmaea capreae. Taxonomy (NCBI): domain Eukaryota; kingdom Metazoa; phylum Arthropoda; class Insecta; order Coleoptera; family Chrysomelidae; genus Lochmaea; species Lochmaea capreae. Next base: position 29,799,021 of record OX421401.1, on the reverse strand, counting down.
TCTCGATTTCCGGCAAAACTACAAAAGTCCTATGGAAAAAAGTCAAATGGCAAAGTTGTAGGTAATAAAAAGATCTACAGCTTTTGTATTCACACTTTTTTCACATAACCTCAAAATTTATGTGGAAATATCAAAAAATCAATATGTCAATATGTCTCAAATACACTGTAATTTATTCGATTTGAAATATTTATTTTTTTACTTTATTTTGACTTAATATCGAAAAAGCACCCTAATTTTCAATCGAAAGATCACCCGTCAAAATGTCAGCTTTTTTCAAAAAGTTGGTGTGCATTCTGTTCGTGAAAATGTCTACTTTCCGATTGGGTGAAAAAATATATTACTATAGTAAATCTTCTCAGAGAATGCAAAAAATAACGTAAACTGGAAATGAAGTATCTAAATTCAATAGTACGATTTACATTATTTTTATATATTATGAGATTTTCCATGAAATAAATGTAATTAGAATTTAATAATTCATATTTTTATTTGAACAAAATTGCAGCAGTCACATTTTTTATATGAAATTGTATAAAAATGGCATTAAAAAAATTTTCGAACTCGAGTTTTTTTCGACTTTTTGCATTTTCTGAGAAGATTTACTATAGTTATATATTTTTTTCACGCCATCGGTAAGTAGAGATTTCAACGAACAGAAAGCACACCAACTTTTTGAAAAAAGCTGATATTTGACGGGTGAGTTTTCGATTGAAAATTAGGGTGCTGTTTCGATATTAAGTCAAAATAAGGTGAACAAAATAAATATGTCAAATCAAATAAATTACAGTGTAAGTTTTCACCAAATTTCCTGAAAGAAATTTGTAAAAGATAAAAATAAAAAACCAAAAACTTGTTTTTTTGAATTTTCCACATAAATTTTGAGGTTATGTGAAAAAAGTGTGAATGGAAAAGTTGTAGATCTTTTCATTACCTACAACTTTGCTATTTGACTTTTTTCCATAGGACTTATGTAGTTTTGCCGGAAATCGAGATAAACCGTTTTTTACCATTAAAAACTCACCCCCTACCCCTTCCAGACCTCAGATCTCCCGTATATTATTTTCCTTTCATTTTTATAATATTCTCCTCCTTTTTCAATGGGTTCCATCCTACTATTATTTTTTTTTTGTTTCAAAAATTATCGACCCTGGTCTATACGTAGAACACTACAAAAATAAGAGATGTTTGCTTAGTACAAAATTTGGGAACGGCATCGATATTCAAGATACGGGATGTCGAAAAAAAAAATATTTTTCACGATTATGTCGAAATTGATGGCAACATTGTAAAGACATTTGGTATTACTGTGATTTGGAAGCATCACATTCAATAAACTTGTTTTGCCTCTAATAGAAGACGCTAGTTATAGGATTCCTACCGAGTAGTTTTAAACACATTTTATTTTGTAATGTCAGTTATCCTAGCAGCGGTCCACACCCTGTATCTATAAAACACTTTTATGATACTAAAATAAACATTAATAACAAACAAGTGTTTGTGCATTTGAAACCAAAGATTTATTTCGATAACAGTACTCACCTTTGAAGAATGGTTCCCACTTATATCGACTACCTCTAAATAGTCGATTATTGAATGATGCGCATTGTTCGAAACGAAAATCTTGACCGGTTGGACAGTCCTGCAAAAAAATTCACATAGATAATGAACAAAAAAAATGTACTGAAATCCATCCTAACCACTAATTTCCTCATATTTATACTGAAATTAATAAAATAATGTAATAAATAATACAGGATAAATAGCATACATTATCGAGTCATGAAAAAAAAATATTTCCTTAAGCGCCTATCACACGGCACGGTTTTTTACCGTAAGTAAACAAAGACGGACAAAAAAAGTGTAGTAAAAGCCCGCGAGAGACATTTAAATCGATGTTTATGACACGGATCATTTCACATCTTTCAAGAATGTAAATAACCCAATTTCAACTATAAATACGAGATGGGCAGGTACTTAATCCAATTTACATCGAAACAAATTACGTATATATCATCTTACTTGACTGTTGCATAAATGAATCCTCTTATAGAGTCCCACGCAGCCGCTACCCAGATATTTACTATTCTGACGTCGCCGTCTTTGTCTGCGGATGAACCTGAGAACAAAGAGATAAATTATTTTTATAACAATGTGATAATTTCTAGAACAAAGTGAGGAAGCGCTATTGTGGAGTTTTGCATTTAAAATAGTTGTTTACGAATGCTACCAAAAGCGTTGTGTATGTCCTTTGGTGATTTTTAATAATATTTTTGTCAGGATCAGAACGAGTTTATAATTTATAGTGTTTCTATTTTATTCTTAGAGTAACACAAACTCATCATGTGGATGGTTGCGAGAAGAGTTTTAAAATACTTGAATGGAAAAGAAGATCTAAGCCAAGTTTTTTAAAAATGTAGAGAAAACTCTATTACCGGGTATGCAGATGCAGACTGGGGATCGTGTTCTATAGATAGGAGATCTTATACAGGATGCTGTTTTACATTTGTTAAAGGAGCTACAAGTTGGGAATGAAGAAAACAGAGAACAATAGCATTGTCAACCGCTGAGGCTGAATATATGAGCCTCACTGAAGCTGTTAAGGAAGCCATGCATTTAAAAATGCTATAAAAATATTTTTAATCTTTACGATAACCAAGCTGTACAAAATTTAGCAAGTAGCAAAATAGTTTCATCTAAATCTAAACACATGACAATTAAAGAGCACTTCATAAGATATGTTATTAGGAGAAACGAAATTGATTTAAGGTATTTACGCAGTGAAGAAATGGACGCACACGAATTCCCGTCAGGATAACCTGCTTCATAATTAGGGTACGTTAAGCTGTCACTCGAGTTTCCGTCAAGATGAAAACTGACCTGTCCAAAAGGTGTTTATGGTAATTGCGGTAAATTCTTTGAATCATCTGATATTTAGCTATGTATTTATTGCATATTGTAATAAGTGAACAGTAAAAGTTTTAAGGGACGTCCGTTTTCAGATGTATCGTTGAATGAAAACTAGAAAGAAGCGCGACCTTATGGAACTATTTGTAGCCGAAAATCCCTCTAAAGCCGGTCCCAGACACGGTGCCGTAGTATAGCAAAGGTACACGTAGTTTACTTCGAACAACTACGGCATCCTTTACTTCGTGCTAGTTTCCGACCAGCGCCTGGAAAATGATGAAGGACGAATATTTGCCAAAGTTAACTTCCCACAAATTTCACGGAGAGGTTTCAAAAAAACTTTAGTAGGATTGGAAACTCATATTACTTTTCTGAAATACCCTGTTTATCTGAATTTAACAAACTTTTCCCTTTTACCTGGTAGCTTATGTAATGTAAATATATAGTGAGGAAATTATTTATTTTTTGTTGAAACTACTTAAAAATTTGCAATAGAGAATGCCTCTAAAACTATTGTATATCTATATAATTTGTGGAAATTTATAAAAATTAAGCAAAACAAAAAGAGTTTGAAAGATAAGTACAATTTATATTTTACTTTTGTCCGCGTCCATACAAAATAGATGCCACCAGTAGAAGATAATTTTCTGATTATTGTAAATAGGTCTAATATCAAACCGTACCGATAACAATTTGTTGTTGTTTCCTCATCGACTGGCTAGTTTTCGTTTCTCCCGCTAGGGGCGCATCATTACATTACATGTATGCCGCAACTAAGCAAAAATATTAAATGCGTCAGAAATTTGATCTAATCACAAGAAACTTTACAGTAATAATATCACAAGTGATTGAATTTTCGCGATAAGTCTCTCGATTTATTTTATAAAAAAACTGAGTTGCTTGAAAACACCACTCGTCCTGCAAATCCTGGTGGTAACGGTAACATTTATAAAATAATGTAATAGCCGTAAAATAAATCGGAAGTGAAAAACAATAATTCCTAAATCACTATAACAGCAATATGACACAAGTATAACCTATAAGTACTTCATAACATCAGAATTGTGGTCTTTATTATGTCAATTCTTATGTAGATAACTTCTCTTTTAGTGAATATACGTCACATCATGAATGGCGGATTATTTAAATTATCCAAAATTTGCAATTTCAAATCGACAAAAAAAACCCTGTCCACCACTATTAACATTGAGAAAACATCATATTTATGTCAAGTATAACACACCATTGGGACAGGTTATTTTTTTTCCAAAATTTCGTAACCCCCTCGTAACAACATAACAAAATGCAAATTTATCAACACTTTCGATAGTTTTCAAATAAAAAAAATGGCATAGAACGCTCACACAACTCACTTCTCTCTGTATAAAATCTAAGAGAGTTTATGGTCCATTGGTTCCCACTTTAATATAATCTTTCTACATGCACCGTAATGACAGAATGCACCAATTTTCATCTTCGTAAAAGATGACATCGTGCTAGCATTAGGCAGTGTCCGAAAGGCGAACAGTACAAACAAACGTTTGACAGCGCTTTGATTTAATGTCTCATTGTTTGGGGGCAGTGAAGTGGTCAGGGCGCGTGAGATAACGTCACTTCCTCTATTCTGCACGACCTAATGTGCACATACCTTTTATTGCGAACAAGCTGACTATAATTAGCTCTTGGGTATTTTGAGATTTAATGATTTATGTGGAAATATTTTTTTCCAATATTTATGCTGTTATTTAAAGCCATTAGCGGGATCTAGCGTTCCATGAGTATATACGCGATTCCTGTTAAAATATATTTCTTGTTAAACTTTTAATAACGTATGACCTATGGCACAAAATATTTATCGGATTTTTTTTAATGAAGAAATTTAGTTAAACACTAACTAGTTATCATAAATTACAACTCAATACCCAACTTATGTGGAGTGGCCCGTTCTGTTCTACCAGACGCAAATTTCTTCGAATGCCTCTCATGCGGTCCTTGACGGTATTCAGATTAATTTTTTCCAGTTTTTCGTTAATTCGCCGATTCAATTGTTTTTTATCTTAGGCTCCCCATACCTCCATGATAATCCTATCTAGACTGTATAGCTCAAAAATCCTCTATTGGGCGAGCCTGCGGATGGAGGATTATCGTTTTTGGGAACAAAAGATATGTGAAGTTGTCGAAGCCAGTTTTGGGTATTTCTTGAGTAATAGTAGATGCTAGGCAGTTATCAATATAGCTCTGAAAATGTTTTTTTTGTCGTAGATGTTCGAATGGGCCATATCCATGACCCAGACAGTGTTGGACTCATCCTCATTCTCTCCACTATGCTACTTACCTCCATCCATTCCTCCTCAACCCCTCAAAATTATCTCCATCATGTTCTCCCAATACACCGCCTCCTCTAGTTTCACACCATCCTCCACTTCACACATCTCGCACTCCAGTGTCTTCTCCCAATCTTGTGGAGGTACCCTACTCTTAAGCCATGCCCAGTGAGCACCTGTGTCAAGAAGTAGTTCACCTACCCGAATTTCCGGTCCACCCAATCTCCTAATCGCTCTTTTTAGCACGCCCTTATACTCCTCCCATCTTCTTTCCATTTCCTCCTCCATTCATTCCTGCATTTTCTCTATAGTCGCACCACTCCAAGCTCTGATTATCTAAAGCTTCACTCCTCACTCTTCAGACAAAAGGTTGGGATACGCCAATGTTAGATATTGCGTACATACAAGGATTTTATCGGTAAATTGGACATGTGGGATATCCATAGGATATCCGTTCAAGTCTATGGACATCCATTGGATATCTATTTGCCACAAAATTGGACATCCAATGGATGTCCGTTTCGTACTAAGAATGGATATACCTTGTAAAAATATGGACAGTCACTGGACATGATTAATAAACCATGGACATCTCATGGACTTGAACTGGATACGTTCTGGACATGAACTGGATAGGATATGGACATTCCATGTACTTGTTATGGTCATTCCATGTACTTATTATGTACGTGAGCTATATATTTTGTCCACGACTATTATATTTGATGATTTTAACATTTTACGTATGCTTCTTCAAGTATAATGACGTATAAATATTTTGAAGATTATTCATAATTATACAAATGACTATATGTTTTATTAAAATTTCACCTCGACGGGGATTCGATCCTATGTCTAAAATTCCTCACTTCAGCAAGTCAGAGCCATAAACCACCATGCTATGAAGAAACATGTAATACTTTGTCAAGTTGTTGTATATGTATATATATACGAGAATAGTAAATCGTTTTAAATGCAGTTTTTTATCTAGTGTGTAAGATGTATGTCAAAAACGCACCATCGTGAATAATAGCCATCATTATATGCTTGTTGAATAATATACTATAGGACATGAACTGGAGACATTTAGGACATGAACAGCATACATGTAGGACATGAACTGGATATATTTTGTACATTATTTATTAATTATTATTTATTTTTATGGAACCTCAGATTTTGAGCCTTATTCACTCTTCCTTCTTCCAAATCAGATACAAATAGACATTTTATGTAATGCCATTTCCATTAGCCACATTGGTCTAAGCTTTTGCTACCTTCAATTAGTTTTTTTTTATTACATGAAACTAAAAATATAATAAGTGTACACTCATTATACGAGTGTCAAAGATGATTCGAGCAGCAGATGGAAGTATAAGTATAAAACAAAGCGGCCCTAGTACATTTTTAATGAGTGTATATTTCGATTCGACCAAAGGGATGAACAATGGATGTCCAATGGACGTCCATCATTCAAATAAATCTTCACGTTCAGTGGTGAACGATAACTGAAGGTCCAGTGAATGTCCCCAAACGGATATCCATTGTACTAGTGGTAAAAGGACATCCATTGGATGCCCATTCTGTGTCCATGTCCATATGGACCAATCGTGGACATTATATGGATATCCATAGGATATCCTGTGTTTATTGGGAACTCTTTTTGAACTCATGTGTGGCTTGTCATCAGTGCCGTAACTAGGAATTTAGCGCCCGCGGTCAGTAATAGGGCAGCGCCCCTATTATATACATTTTATAACAGCAAACAGCTTTTTTGGTTTATACAGGTACAAAAGGATTAAAGTCGACATTAAATTAATATATAATAACATAACATACAAAAAAAAAAACAACTCTGATATTTGGTCCATGATCTACTGCAGCTCTACACATTGATTCTACAAGGGTGCTGTCGAAAGCTCTCTGTATGTCCAAGAATGCGCCTAGGGCGATCATGCCACTTTCTAGGGCCTTTTCCACCTGTGTTACCAGTTGGTGTAAGGCAGTCTCCGTTGACTTGCCACACCGGTACGCATGCTTTTTGATGTGCAAAGGATACCTAAGCCCAACCTTTTCCCTTATATACCTTTTTAGCACAAAGGATGTTAGACTGATAGGCCTAAACGACTTAGCCACGTTGTACATGGTACGACCGGGCTTGGGTATAAAGACAACTCTTACCTGTCTCCACTGCGCAGGAACATATCTGCTTGCAAACAGGCCCGAAAGATATGCACTAAGATTGAACCAATAGCGCCCCAGCCCTGCTGAAGCAGTGCCGGAAAGATTTGGTCTTTCCCCGGAGATTTGTACGCCTAATTTTCTCCTTTATTAAAATAATTATAATTATTGTCTAAATGAATCTGGTTCTTTTCTTTTTTTTGTTATGAAAGTACGCCATTGAACTGGCTGCAAGAGAGCTGATGAATTAACCTGTTGTAAAAAAGAACATACACATCCTGTCAGATAACCGGGCTACTCTTAAAGCACTGAGCTCGAACAGAATAAAATCTAAGCTGGTACTTAACTGTCTACAATCCCTTGAAATACTAGGCAATGAGAAAAGAGTCATTTTGACCTGGGCCGACACTCTGGCAAAAAAATGGTCAGAGTGTCTGTATTTATCGGACCTGAACCATTTTTTGTCATTGCGGAAAGCACTGCTAGATCAGCCATACCTGGGCAGACATACCATGGCTTTCTCACTCGAAGGCGTTCATATACAACCCTTTGAGTACAAAAAATAAGCAGATCCTGGAATGGAGTAGAACAAACCTACGCATTCTGACGGGACTGATTACAGGATATTGTCGACTGAATTACCACCTAAAGATGATGAGTTCTGTAATTTGAAAGACGAAACTGCGGAGCACATATTATGCTCATGCCCAGCTTTGGGAAGGGTAAGATATAACATATTCGGTTTTAGTACCTTAGAGCCGAACGACTTCAAAAAAGTATCACCAATTACAACCATGGACTTCGTCAGAAGCACAGGCTTGTGTGGTGAATTGTAATCCCTAGGGGTAAGCCACAATAGACCCAACGGGGGCTGCAGTGGAGATGGCGAGAAGGCCTCACTCACATAGAACCTAACCTAACCTATTATGAAAAACCTTATATCTATCGAAGCATTTGGCGCCCTCCAAAGTCTCGCGCCCGTGGCAAGTGCCGCCCTTGCCACGCCCTAGTTACGGCACTGCTTGTCATTGTTTCACATTAAGCCCTTCTATTCTTGATATTCCATAGTCAAATTTTAGTTTCTTGATATCTTTTCCTAAAAAATTTTATTTTGCAAGCTTCGAGTTTCGTTAGGTGAAACTATTTTTATCCAAGTCGTAAAAATCAAGCAGTGATAAAAAAAACAAATAACAATTTAGTGCATTTAAATACCCGATTTAAAAAACAATTTCAATGTTAAATAATAAAATTGATTGTTGACGGGTTGGAGAGCCATAGGAAAACATAAAACCGATATTAGCATTTTTATTGATACAAAAATTTTATGGGCAATTTATTTTAATGTTTGGCTAACCACGCATTTGAAACGAAGGTTCATTTGATTTGCATCGACAATTTTTTAAACAATTTATTTAAACGGAAACTAATGCGAAAAAATCGACTTTTTATTCTGCAAATTACGGTCATTAATAAAATGGAAAAATCACTGGATATAAGGACAATTAAAAAATAATTAATTCCTCTGTCCAGAATGGCGCTTAAACAGGGTACAGCTGAAAATGTATTTCGGATTTTCGCTACTTTCACTTTGATGATTTTTAAAATAAGAACATCGCGGGATACGCTGATGCACATATTTTTCCTTACTTACTTGTTTTTGTCTTCAGAAAGGTATAATGAAAAGTATCGTTCATTACACATCCATAAATGCTTTTGCCGTGCTTGCACTATTTCAACCTATCTTTATAATGTGGAAAAAATTACCTTGAATCTGCAGGACGATGAATACAATGTCTAGTTTGTTGTGTAATGCCACCCCCACAACTTCTCGAACACGTAGACCAAGCTGACCATTCCGACCACTCGCCTAAATTCTTTGGTATTTTCTTTTGTATTTGGTCTTTGTACATTTGGTGTATCTAAAAAAAATTACAAATTCGTGTAAAAAGGCGGCAGGATATTTTTCCAAAAGTTCGAATTTTTCGACATTCCGTATATTACGTACAATATTTCAGTTTTGATTATTATTTTTATATATTTCTACACGTGCTGCGACATTATTTACTACATCTCAACATGTGAAAAGCGAGATTATGTGCAGTGTGCACCCATATATCAGAGTCTGTCGAATTATACGTCTATGTCTATACACGAGAATACATTCTAGTTGTACAAAAATAAACCTAAATATTTCAACGAATCGTGTAGAAACAACGTTGACGAGCCGTAAAAAATGTCTTTGTTGTGTCGATACGTTTTTAAAAATATGACAACGTCAACTTATTTTATTTAAAAAAATATATTGAAAAATCTTTTTATTAATGTCATTTCAAATACCAGCATTTTATATTCATTTAAAGTAATTTGTTATGCATTCTTTTCCGCAAGACAAGAGGTTGTACAAAGACATTTTTTTAAAATAGCTTAAAATACTTTGTAATTAGTTTTTCACCGCTATAGCTCCAAGGGATTGAAATTGCTTGAGGCTACGACGCCACGGAGATGAAATCTAGCCCAACAGCGTACTGGTAGAGTCTGTTCATACAAATAGTGAAGTGACTAAAACGATTTATTCTTTGGTAGCCATAAACAAACAATGAAATAATAATACTGATTTGGTTTTCGTGAATTTAAAAGCAGGTAAATTACAGTCCGTCTGTACAGTATCTGTGAGTAAACATTTCCATATTATACCTTCAAACGCAACGGAAGCAGTTGGTCGAATATCACTCCTGAAACGATGCAAAAGCAGCAACTTAAAACTAAAAATACGATAATAACATTCACTTCCACGAAAAGTACACCAACGATATGATGAAAGGTTTGACATAAAAAAGGAATACGTCTGTGATAATTGGGAATACTCAATCCCATAGGTTTGGTATCAATCGATAGGTAAAGTTGAAAAAGTTCATACATCCGGAGATGGTGTTTAACCAAATTATGTAAGCGTTCGTTTAGCCGTTTTGAGACATTTAGCAGTTTTAAACAACAAAAACTACAATTTGAGGTTTTATAGACGTTAGTTGGTAATCAGACGAAAACGGGCCGGGTTAGGAGGCCCCAACACTGTAGCCGTTGGCTTATTGTATTGTCCTGTTTGTCTGTTAGTCCGTGAGGAGATTTGTGACCTTGATGATATCTAGAAGTCTCTTCACAGTATCTCTTTTGGTGATGTTGGATACAGGATCATCTGGGCCTATCTGTCTATACCTCCACCAACGTAGAGCCTTACATTCGGAAATTATATGGGTGGCTGTTTCGTCCTCCTCACCACATAATCTACATATAGGTTCTTCTTGGAAAATCCCCATTGTATGAAGGTGGTTTCTTAGGCAGCAGTGTCCGGTTATAAGCCCGGTTACTAGCCAGATATCTTTCCCACTTAACTTTAGGATTTCTTCAGTAACTTTTGGTAAGGGTTGTTTAACCATCTGTTTACTGTGTTTGAGCTTCGGAATTGTTTGCCAGTATTTGGGGTGTTGTTTGTGTACCCACTGGTTTAATGTGGTTCTTACCGAAGCCTTTGTTACAGCGGTTGCCGATCCTTCTCGTGCTAGGGCGTCTGCTTTTTCATTTATTTCAATACCCTTGTGACCTGGCACCCATTTTAGGGTTACCTTATTTGTGGCACTGAGTTTTTTGAGGTTTTCTAAGCATTCCCAGGCAAGTTTGGATTTTATTGTACTACCATAAAGTGCTTTGAATGCCGTTTGACTGTCTGAGCAAATAAGAATGTTTTTACCGCTGTATCCTTCCTTATGTTTTCTCTCAGACATGAGTCAATTGCGTAGATTTCTGCTTGGAAAACAGTGGTATATAACTCCCAGTGAATGACTAATGTTATATCTGGTGGATTGACCGTATATTCCAGCGCCAGTACCAGTGTCCGTTTTGGAACTGTCAGTGAACCAAACTATTTCTTGTTTGGGTGTTTCTTTGAATTCTCCTTTCCAATCAATGTCGATGTTAAAGGGTTTTTCTAGTGATGTGGTCGGCGTCATATAATCAGTACCAATAGTTAGTATGGGATTTGTGATTATATTGATAATTGTCGCATGCCCATTAGGGTGAGGGTTCCAGTTATTGTTTAACTGGAGACGATATGCCCCAATTCTAGCCTCTGTTTTGACTATTAGGTCAATTGGTGGGAGGCTTAGAATTGTTTCCATGGTTGCTGTCGGAGTACTCCTTTGTGCTCCAGTGATGCACTGACACGCCAGTCTCTGGATTTTAGTTAGCTCTAGGATTGCCTGTTTCTGGTTAACCTTAGGCCACCAGATGAGTGCACCGTATGTTAACATGGGTCTTACAACCGTTGTGTACAGCCAATGTACCACTATCGGTTTCAGTCCCCATGTACTTCCAATCGCTCTTTTTAATGACATCAGTGTCATCTTGCTTTTGGTAGTTTTCTTCTTTACGTTAATACCTAGTATGATTTCCTCTTATATCAATTAAAGCCATACAACGCCTCTGCATACCTTGATGGATTTGTCTCCAAAGTTGAGTTGAAAGCTGTCTAGCTTCTCATAGTGTCTGTGGGGGTGCTACTTGAGGCCGGGAAATCGAGAGGGCACTACCAACTGCGGGATACCATAGCTGCATGGAGCAAACATATAACACTGTTAACAACTTGTACGTAAATCTGCATAGTCGTCTTCCCATCAAGCACTAACAATTATGTACTCCCATCAAAACAAATTCCTTCCCTGCACTGCTCTTCGATTTCTGGGCACTAGAGGAACATTCCATATCCGAACAGGCCGACTAACAGAAAACCATTCCGTTCCACACAGCATTCCAGTTCAGATGTTCATTATTCCAACAGACATGAATTTGAATTTGTGTTTATGGAAATCTCTTCAACAATCGTAGTAAACATAGGTCTTGTGTAATTTTCGACTTACTGTGTCAATTAAAACCGAAAGAATAGAAGAATTCAAAAGACATTGGCGTATTATCCGATAAGTACTACTAAGACGTTGTCTACATGTGTACAGGTATACCACATTCAGAAAATGATCTTGTGCGAGAGTGGTAGGTAGCCCTTGGTTGTCCACTTCTAGGTCTTTCTCTCATCTTTCCAGCCAGAAATAAACTGAACAAATAATCTTCTGTAACTCCAAGTCTTATCACCTGAGGGGTTATCCTTGTTGTCAATGTTTTCCAAGGGCGTGTGAAAGCTTTGGAATGAACCATCCCTAGTTAGTTTTTCCAGGAGTTTTAAACCTTTCTTGTGATCCATGTGTTTGGCAAAACTCACAAAACCATTGGAAATATTCCTTATTAAAAACATACAAAAAACAGATACTCAAATGAACCAAATATACCCTGCAAACATCAAATCTGAAACCATCCAAGCTCACCGTTCAAATTTTAATGGTTGTGTTCATTTTGTCGACTCTGTGTAGCAAGTACATATTTCTTGTTTTCACTTCATTTCGAATGCACTATCTGACAAATACAATTCCTGGGTAAATACGTGTAATTTATCCTTATACATTATGTATGACTACACTATGGTTAATTCTACACAGAGTTGCATAACACGAATAGTGAAACAGGAGCATTATAACAACGAGAATTATTATGTTCTTACCATATTTAATAAAAATAAAGTAATTGTGTATTTACTTTAAAAAATAGGAAATTCTAATAGACAATCACAATAATTATTATCAGTGGATCTTGACAAGTATTTCTTAAAAACAACGCAATGAAATTATATATTAATTTACAATTAATGAAAATTAGAAATAAATACATAGGAAAATATCAATCAACAACATTTTTACCTAACATATTAGTCTTTACAAGAATCTTAAAGATTGGTAGATTAAATGGTTTCAATTTAATTAAAACATGAATAATTTTGCGATTCTATTTTAAACTGTAATGTGTTACAAGACTTTACATAATCTGGCAACGTATTATGAACAATAAAACCCTTAAAGTTTAATTGTTTAATATTAAAAACCTTCCTTTGATTTTTTACAATTAAGTTGTTTTTAGTTCAAGTATTATAATGATGAACTTGATCAGTGGAAGTTAGCAACTAATTTAAATAAAATGGAAGAAGTCGATTTATTATTTTATTGATATGAATCATTGCCAAATATATTAGAATTTTCTCCAAAGTTTGTAGCATCATTTCTCATTGCACGGTTTTAAAGTTTTTGTAAAGATCTCATCTTGTTAAGGTCAAAAACATACAACAATGTCGGGCAATATTCAAAGTGTGGTTGGATAATTGTTTTATATTATACTGTTAAGTGCGAATTTAGGATTGGGTATTGAGATACTCTTGAGAAAAAATACAATTTACTTAATAGTTTTTTCTATATATAGCTAAAATGGCTATTAATCAGTAACTGTAAATAACAAGATGTAGTGGAGAAGATCAAATAAGGCTTCCAGTACTGTTGTTGGTGTGCTTCTTATTCACCTTGCAATACTGAGACAGGAAAGTCATTGCATCTTGTTAAGTCTCCTTTTTGCATTATTTTGTGTCGCTTTTGTCCACCATACCAAATGTATGTATGTATGATGGGGTGACATTCACTGAGACCTAAAAGATCTATTGTGCCCACTTACTTCTACTTAATTCCTGAGGAACGTCTCAGGTACTAGTAGCTCCTTCAGTCCTATTTCCCTGAGTTATTTTAGGATATCTGCAGGATTCAACTTAGGTAAATGTCCCTCATCTATCTAATAATCTCCAAGGTGTTGTGCAATTCGCAAGTATGTGGATGGAGGTTTTTTCTTCCTTGCCACAGAATCTAAATTCTTCTTCCTTCACTATTTTGAACTTTTCCAGTTGCTCGTTACGGCGTCAATGTTCCGTTAGGATCCCTGTTAAAACTCTTAGTACAGTTTTACTTTGACTTATGCATTCATTTGTAGTCACCAATCTTTGATTGTCTAAGCCCTACTAGATCTTTTCAATGGTCAGATCATCTCCTTTCTTCGGCTTTGTCTATTTCATCCAATATTACATTGGGGCTGATACCGAAAAGGGTTCCGGCCCCTAAAAGGGTCTTTCAGTCCCCCTCTTTGCTACTCCATCTTATATTTCATTTCTTTCTATTCCAGTATGTCCTGGAATCCACACTAAGGTTACTATATTGTTCTCGCCTAGTTCATTGAGTATGCCTAGTTATTCTCACACCATTTTGGAACTGATTATACAAGAGCTCAGTGCTTTAATCCGACATCACGATAATCTTTTGCCTTCTATATCGTTTGTCAATATTGAACTGGACACACTTTCTTATGGGTCCACCATACCAAAGAGAAGTATGTTATTAGTGCCTTTTGCACCAAGAGTTTTTCTGACAGTTTTGGAGTGTGCATTCCAAGAGCTCGCGCCAGTGCTGTGCGTGTACACCGATCTCACAACAAGCGCCAGTGAACCGATCTCACAACAAGCAACCGGCGCGCACTTTCGACCTACGTGTCTGGAATGCAGGTCTGAACACGTACGGGTTAAGCGTGAGCTACATAAATGTTGTCTTGTCCTGAAACGGATATACAGGTAGAAAATTGTAAGTCTTGCAGCGATCGTTCTGTAGCTACAAAACGAAGAGTAGCCACCAATCGTTCTTCTGTAATTATGCTTTGTCTTATTACCGTATCCAGTTTTGTTATGTATAGGGACTAACGGCTTTTAAAATGTACTGAAATGCGACATTATCCATTCGTAAATAATTTTTATAATCTTCTGAATTATTATCTTTAAGCTCCCTCAACAGAGACATATGTCCATACTTCTTTTTATTTTGTCGTCATTTTTCCACCCATATTTTTCTAGTTTTTTTTTTGCAGAGCTACAAATATGTACGAATAAAAACTTCTCTGTTGAAAACATAGTTAAGAACACTTTTTAACTGAAACTTCTAGGAAATTGCTAAACAACGCTGAAGTGTCTTCAAAAATTTCAACTTGGGAAAAGTTCCACGCGCCACACTGCTGCTCACAAATGACACATTGTGGTCTTGGTGCTCAGGTGAGAAGTATTCGTGAGTAGCTCGAGTGTGACCTAGACGTAGCCTTGTGATGATGGTTTGATGTCTTCCATTTTCGGTAAAAATGAACCAGGGTGTTATGTGGGGTTTCTGTTAACAGCTGCTCACAAATGACACATTGTGGTCTTGGTGCTCAGGTGAGAAGTATTCGTGAGTAGCTCGAGTGTGACCTAGACGTAGCCTTGTGATGATGGTTTGATGTCTTCCATTTTCGGTAAAAATGAACCAGGGTGTTATGTGGGGTTTCTGTTAACAGCTGCTCACAAATGACACATTGTGGTCTTGGTGCTCGGGTAAGTAAGTATTCGTGAGTAGCTCGAGTGTGACCTAGACGTAGCCTTGTGATGATGGTTTGATGTCTTCCATTTTCGGTAAAAATGAACCAGGGTGTTATGTGGGGTTTCTGTTAACAGCTGCTCACAAATGACACATTGTGGTCTTGGTGCTCGGGTAAGTAAGTATTCGTGAGTAGCTCGAGTGTGACCTAGACGTAACCTTGTGATGATGGTTTGATGTCTTCCATTTTCGGTAAAAGAGAACCTGGGTGTTATGTAGGGTTTCTGTTAACAGCTGCTCACAAATGACACATTGTGGTCTTGGTGCTCGGGTAAGTAAGTATTCGTGAGTAGCTCGAGTATGACCTAGACGTAACCTTGTGATGATGGTTTGATGTCTTCCATTTTCGGTAAAAGTGAACCTGGGTGTTATGTAGGGTTTCTGCTAACAGCTGCTCACAAATGACACATTGTGGTTTTGGTGCTCGGGTAAGTAAGTATTCGTGAGTAGCTCGAGTATGACCTAGACGTAACCTTGTGATGATGGTTTGATGTCTTCCATTTTCGGTAAAAGTGAACCTGGGTGTTATGTAGGGTTTCTGCTAACAGCTGCTCACAAATGACACATTGTGGTTTTGGTGCTCGGGTAAGTAAGTATTCGTGAGTAGCTCGAGTATGACCTAGACGTAACCTTGTGATGATGGTTTGATGTCTTCCATTTTCGGTAAAAGTGAACCTGGGTGTTATGTAGGGTTTCTGTTAACAGCTGCTCACAAATGACACATTGTGGTCTTGGTGCTCGGGTAAGTAAGTATTCGTGAGTAGCTCGAGTGTGACCTAGACGTAGCCTTGTGATGATGGTTTGATGTCTTTCATTTTCGGTAAATGTGAACCAGGGTGTTATGTGGGGTTTCTGTTAACAGCTGCTCACAAATGACACATTGTGGTCTTGGTGCTCGGGTAAGTAAGTATTCGTGAGTAGCTCGAGTGTGACCTAGACGTAACCTTGTGATGATGGTTTGATGTCTTCCATTTTCGGTAAAAGTGAACCTGGGTGTTATGTAGGGTTTCTGCTAACAGCTGCTCACAAATGACACATTGTGGTCTTGGTGCTCAGGTAAGAAGTATTCGTGAGTAGCTCGAGTGTGACCTAGACGTAACCTTGTGATGATGGTTTGATGTCTTTCATTTTCGGTAAAAGTGAACCAGGGTGTTATGTGGGGTTTCTGTTAACAGCTGCTCACAAATGACACATTGTGGTCTTGGTGCTCGGGTAAGTAAGTATTCGTGAGTAGCTCGAGTGTGACCTAGACGTAGCCTTGTGATGATGGTTTGATGTCTTTCATTTTCGGTAAAAGTGAACCAGGGTGTTATGTAGGGTTTCTGTTAACAGCTGCTCACAAATGACACATTGTGGTCTTGGTGCTCGGGTAAGTAAGTATTCGTGAGTAGCTCGAGTATGACCTAGACGTAACCTTGTGATGATGGTTTGATGTCTTCCATTTTCGGTAAAAGTGAACCAGGGTGTTATGTAGGGTTGCTTTATTGCTAATAAATAGTTTTAGGTCGGTGTATAAAGGCTTAATCACTGGTGTGGTATTAAGTTGTGCTGCTTTTTTGGCGAATTGATCGGCTATCTCTTTGCTTTTTATGCCCATGTGTGCAGGAACCCACAGGAAATGTATGTTTTCACCTATCTATTGAAGATGATGAAGTTCTTGTTTGATCATCCGTACTAGGAAGTTTTTCGAATAGATGCTTCCCAATAATTGAAAGGAGTTTAAAGAGTGTCACCGTCTTTTTAGTGTTCGATGTTGTTATTTACTTAACTTCTTCTAATTTCCAATAATTATTTAACTTCCCATTAGACCCATTCTTTTCGAGTGAGGCTCTATGTTCTATGTTCGGAGCCTCTGACATTGCGATCTTTAACGATATTATTGAGTTTGCCTTTTGATATGATGACCAGATTACAAGGTTCCATATTAGATAGGAGTCTTCCCTTAGGACATGCTCCATCCCTTGTACCAAGAGATTAAGTACCTTCTTCGTGGATACTCCCGGTCTGTATGCATTTTGATCATTTTTCATCGGTCCAATTTTTTAGATTAAAATTAAATTGATGAAATGATATGGGGGAAGGTTATTACCAGAATAATTTATTGTTTTCTGAGTGTAAAATAGAGACTTTTATTGTTATTTGCGCTTATTGATATCCTAGCAGTTATTAATGGGAAAAAATAGCGAAATCTAAATTCTATTCTTCACAAGTCATCGTAGACAGACGTGGCATTTATCTTAATACTGAAATCAAAGGAGGCCGATCCCGATTGACTATTGTCGATTCATTAGACACGGATAACGTGATAACTACAGTTGGATGTACAGAATAGTATTTCAATTGTTATGAATATTGAATATTTATTACTTGTCTTGTAGTACCTACTGTTAAAACGCAATCTGATTTTCGTAGATGTGTAAGAGGTCATTAAAATATGCTTGTTGTTTTCTATTTTTAACCTACTTGTGGTCAAAATATTTCATATACTTATAATATAACAAGTGTCTTGGAAAATTTTTAAATACAAATATTATCGAACATAGAAGCGATAAAGATATATAGTTTTCATTGAAGGATTTTCTTTTATACAGTGCGTCCATTTATTCATTATTAGCTATGTATGTATGTATGTATGTATGTATTTTGGGGTAACATTCACTGAGACCTAAAAGATCTATTGTGCCTCCTTACTTCTACTTAGTTCCTGAGGAAAGTCTCAGAGACTAGTAGCTTGTTTAGTCCTATTTCCCAGAGGAACTTTAGGATATCTACAGGCTTCAACTTAGGTAACTGTCCCTCTTCTATCCAGTAGTCTCCCAGGTGCTGTGCCCTAGGATTTTGAATTGCTGTGCAGTTCGCAAGTATGTGGATTCTTCTTCCATTCCACAAAACCTACAATCTTCTTCCTCCACTATTTTGAGTTTTTTAAGGTGCCCATTCAGGCGACAATGTCCCGTTAGGATTCCTGTTAAAACTCTTAGTGCAGTTTTGCTTTGACTTATGCATTCATTTGATCTCAACAGGTTGTAGTCACCCAGAAGAATCTTTGATTGCCTAATCCCTACTAGATCTTTCCAATTGTCAGATCTTCTCTTTTCTTCGGCTTTACCTATTTCTTTCAATATTACATTGGAGCTGATTCCGCAAAAAGGTTCCGGCCCCCAAAAGGGTATTTCAGTCCCCCTCTTCGCTAGTTCATCTGCTATTTCGTTTCCTTCTATTCCAGTGTGTCCTGGAATCCACAGTAAGGTGACTATATTGTTCTCGCCTAGTTCATTAAGTTTGCCTAGGCATTCCCACACCATTTTGGAACTGATTACACAAGAACTCAGCGCTTTAATGGCTGCTTGACTATCAGACATTATGATAATCCTTTACCTTCTATATCCTTTGTCAATATTGAACTGGGCACACTTTCTTATTGCGTGAATTTCCGCTTGAAACATACTTGGGGTTTTTCCCAAGCTTTCAGAGTGTTTTGGTTCCTGGCCCGTACACTCCTATCACAGTTCCTTCTATTGCTTTTGAGCCGTCTGTGTACTATTGAATGGCATTCTTTCCAAGTCTGGTAATGGTATTTGAATCCCATTACTTCTTGTTGCTTAATTCCGTAACGAATTTCTTTGAAAAGTTATACTTTTTCATCATACCATCTTGTGGCATGTCCCGGGTATTATTAGCTAAATAAATAATAATCTGGAAATATACCAAAACAGTGGATTTATGATTTTAATTTACTATTTTAAAAAGAATAATCTATAATACAGGGCGAATAACCTATTAGGCAGCACTAGTTTTTTTTTAAATTTTAATTGCGGATATTATGCTATATAACAATAATTACTCAGCATTTTTCCTCACGGGCAATTAATGCAAGTGTATTATGCTCTGGTGTACTCCACTATATCTCTGGGGTTGTTAATCTAGCGCCTTTATGGTTTTCATCAAACAAACAAAAAAACTCATAAGATTGATCAATCATTCAAATTGCAAAGAAACTTTCAAAAAATATGATATTTTAACGCTACCTTCAATCTAGACTGTTAAAAAACTGTAAGGAATCCCTTAACATGCTGGCAAGAGACAACAAAGTGTCTCTAATATGGGTGCCGGTACATGAGGGGATTGCAGGTAATGAAGTGGCGGACCAGTTAGTCAAAGAAGTTTCGAGACTTCATAGGTCCGGAATCACAAAAGATTGTTGGGGAAATCGGGAACTGGCTAGATAGGGAGCACCACTCAAATGGAGGTCGACACAAGGGCACCTACATACAAAGAGTTTACTGAACAAGGTAGACAAAGAACTCTCAACCTGGCTATTGAAACTGAGTGAGAGACATTTGAAGACAGTTACCGACCTGGTTACTGGACACTGCACCCTGAGGAAACATCTGCACAAAATGGGCAAAGTTAGTGAACCTATGTGAAGGAAATGTGAACTCTATGATAAAACACCCACTTACATACTCTGCTTCAACGAGAACTTGCAAGGACTCAGACGGAAGCAATTTGGAAAGCAAATAAAGCAACCATCACAACTACTGAAAATCCTTCCAGTCAAACTAGTAGCCTATATAGAAGACACAAAGCTTCTGGAATGGAAGTAGATAACATGGGAAATGGTACAAAGATTCAGTTCAAGTGCGAGGGCTGTTGAGTATAACACAATCGAACGAATGGATGAATGATGCTTTCATTGTAAGTATACAAATGTATTTTATATGTGGGGTATAAATTAAAAAATGTTATAGGGGAAAGGGGGGTACATTCAACCTTGGGCACTTTCAACCAGTGTCGATTTTTACGGAGTTAATTTGAATTTAGCGCCGTAAAAATTCATACGTACCCGTTAGAAGACCCTCAGCCACTACCAGTAAGGTTTGTTGATGGTGTGTGCTTGCTGTGCGAAAAATAAAATAAATCGTGATTTTACCAAATTCAAGGTAAGTTTTGTCGTGTCAGAAAATTATTCTCTGTCCGTTCTTATAAATACTATCAAATTTTTCCTCTAATATCGTTTTATAGCACATATATTTAGAGTTAAATTTTGGGATAGCCCTAACCTAAAAATGTAACTTTGAGAATTAGAGAGTGTTTGTTGTTCAAAGTCACTGTGGGGCAGATTCCACCACCTAAGAATGGGGCACTTTCAACCAATGATTTTCAATTAGATTTGGATTTGAAATTATTAAAGATTTCATTAACAATACACTATCCATTAAGAGTGTGTGGGAGTGTCGCAAGGCCCTCAACAGACTAGGTAGGCATAATAGAGTGACCCTAGCCTGGGTACCAGGTCACCAGGGAATAAAAGGCAATGAAAAGGCTGATGAATTAGCCAAGCAGGGAGCTACTGAGGTCATGATAGGACCAGAACCTTCCTGTGGAATTGCAAAAAACCTCACTAAGGAGAGCATCCACCAATGGATAAACAATCAGGCGCTGTGCTGGTGGCATGAAACCCCAGGACAAAGGAACGCTAAACTATTCCTTAAAAGCCCTTCGGCCAAACTGTCACGCGACCTACTATGTCAAAGTCGAGAAACGACGAGGATGATGGTGGGAATGCTGACCGGACATTGTAGGCTGAGGAGAATCCTAGGGCACAGTACCTGGGAGACTACTGGATAGAAGAGGGACAGTTACCTAAGTTGAGACCTGCAGATATCCTAAAATTCCTTCGGGAAATAGGACTAAAGGAGCTACTAGTATCTGAGACTCTCCTCAGAAACTAAGTAGAAGTAAGGGGGCACAATAGATCTTTCAGGTCTCAGTGAATGTTACCCCAAAATACATACATACATTGTAGGCTGAGGAAGCATATGCATGCAATTGGCCTAGCAGATGACAGCCTATGTAGGTTTTGCCAGGAAGAAGATGAAACCGCGGAGCACATACTTTGTGAGTGCGAAGGCCTAGTAAGGGTGCGGTTTCACCTATTCGGAGAAGAAAAACCGAGGGCAGAAAGCTATGTACGGGAGGCGGTATCCAGGCTAATAAATTTAATAAAAAGAATAAAGCTAGATATCGAGCTCTAAGGATAGGGGGGACCACAATAGATCTGCAAAGGTCGCAGTGGGATAGGACAGAGAGCCACTCCATTTCTAATCTAATCTAAACTAATCCATTAAGAAAAGTTGTATAAACCCGGCATTAATTTGATTATTGTTTGAAAATAGGTAAATTTCTTTTCAGATAGTCCGAACATATAAAAAAAAACGACGAGAACGGAAATCAACAAAAAAGACAAGACTAATGCAATTAAAAACGTATTAAGTAAAAGAATGTCAGAAAGAGAAGCTGCTACAACATTTAATATCAAATGAGACACCCTACATTCCAGAAAAAAAAATTAAAACAAAATATCCTACAGAAGAGTTACTAGCCAGTAAATTCAATGAAGACTCTGGGAATGGAAGCGACAGCTCCAATGAGAACAAAAATCTTTATTCCAGCAAATATACGGTTTCTCAAGTTTTTTCAAAAAGAGCCAGGAAGATGAGCTCGTAAAATATATTCAGCTTTCTTCTAACATGAATTACGATCTAACATATAAGCAGATAAGTACTTTAGCTTATGACTATTCGAGCGTTTTTCCCGGATGCAAGATTTCTGACAAGTGGAAGGCTGCGAAGATTGGCTTAGGGGCTTTATGAAGAGAAATAAACAACAAATATCTCTAAAAAAACCAGAAAGCACTAGTTTAGCCCGATCAACTGGGTTTAATAAAAAAAATGTGTCAGAATTCTTCGAAAATTATACTTTTGCATTGCAAGAATCTCGTTTGTTAATGAGGATCTTGACAAAAATAGGAAAGGTAACTCTCTACTCTCTACTCTCTACTCTCTATTTGAAGCTTTTTCACAGACTTACTTTCAGCATCTGCTGTCCACAAAATTACTCCGGAGACTGTCAGGCCGATTCCTAGACACACTATAAAAAAAAACTAAGAACATGAAAAAAAAGAAAGGGAAGTCTAGAATTTTTACAGAGACCCCTGAAAAAAATCGCTTGGAAGAAATCGAACGTGAGAGAGAAAGGCGTAAACGGATTAAAGAAGAGAGGAATAGAAAAAGAGTTCTCAAACAAGTATTTCCAGAACAGAAAGAAGATTATGTTGCAACAAAGAAGAAAAGAAAGATAAGCACAAGTAGTTCAGATACTGACGAGTCGATTGAACTTGCATCGGACGATATGTCAACCTCCTTACAGATGATGATATAATTCAACAAGATGATTTTGTTTTGGTGAAATTTCCTTTCAAGACTAGCATATATTATTACATTGGAAGAGTCGTAGAAGTTGTAAACTTGAATGAATTTGTAATAAAATTTTTGCGTCGTAAGACGCCAGGCTTAAAATTCTACTACCCCTTGGTCGAAGATACATCTACAGTTGACGGTAACGACTTAGTTCTAAAATTACCACAGCCCAACTCATCTGAGACTGCTCGGACTTCTTCCTTACTAATTTTCAGTATTAACTTATCCATGTATAATATCAAATAAGTTGTATGTTTTGATTAAACTTATGTTTCAATATTTTTCTCACTAGGTATTGTTACCAAAATAAAGAGTTGCACTGATCTGTTGTATAATTTCATTGCTGGTTGAAACTGCCCCAGGACGTGGTTGATTGTGCCCCACCGGAGGGGCACTATCAACCAAATGCAAGCTTTTTTTAACTTTGATAATTTTTTTGAAAAAATAAATTTACCGATAATATTTCCTAGACAAAATGTAAGTAAAAGTATCAAATTTGCTATGCCGGGAAGAAACTACAATTATTTGACAACATTTTGTCAATATCTGCGATCTTTGGTGATTTGGTTTAATGTGCCCCCCTTTCCCCTACCGTTACCCGTTTGATAAAGCTACTGTGTTAGCGAAACACGTCACACGTTTAACTTGAACATAGGTTCAAATATATTGAATATTTAAGCATATTAAATGGTTTTCTTTCACCGTGTAAGAAAGTTCAATATAAAATATACGCGATTGAGAAAAATTATTTTTGAAACACCCTATATCTAACCGAAAAAATTTTATGTAAAAAGAAGTCGTTCCGTAAAAACCAGAACTTTCTATCGTTTCAAATTCCGGATATATTTTAAAAATTTTCAAAAATATTTCCAGTTCTCCCGGTAAAATAATCGTGCGTAATTGATAAAATATATTTTTAATGGATGGTATTAAGTCGTGTTCAATTCATATAACGACAGTGGACAAATTAATACAAATACGGAAGCTTTTTAAGTGTTTGAATTAAAAAATAAAATTATACCAAGCACAATGCCGAGGATTAATCTTGACCGGTACTAATCCGACATAATATATTGGAAAGTTTATTTCCATAGAACGTTGGTAGAGGCTTCAAAGTGATAATTTATACAAATAGACCCGTTCTATTGTAATTGGATCATAAAATATTGGACAATTTGTCTTGTGCCTGCAGTGTTTCGAGTGGAACATTGTTTGAATGTATTTTGTTAATTATTAGGTGGGTGCTAGGTGCCATACTGTGGTATCGATAAACACATAGACATATTTTATCCTTAAAAAAAAAACTGGTTTTAATATCTTTGACCTATTTTTTATAGTAAAGGGCGACGAGTTTTTAAAAACTGCGCTCAATTTTATTTAAAAGAGGGAAACATATTTTAGTTATTGTGCCTTGAAAAGCAACTGCAAAGTTGATGTTTTCCGCGAGCAGTCATAATTTGACATTATTGGCGCTCTTAAGCAGAAAGTAACTTTGAAGCACGCCTAATTTTCCGCGAGCTGTCATAATTTGACGTTATTGGCGCTCTTGAGCAGAAAGTAACTTTGGCGCCCGCCTAATTTTATTTATAGATAAAAGAGAGCTAGTAGTTAATTTTGGTGTGATAGTAGAAAAAATCTTGTGTGTATTTAGAGCAGAAAGTATTTTGGTAGTTTCGACAGATTGCAACTTTCTGTCTCGACTACCAAAGTACTATTTTCTGCTTTTGATACACAAATAGATATTATTTATAATCATATTATGTAGAGACGTCATTTTTGACTTGTTTCAAAGCTGGAAAATATACAATTATTGTTGATATTTACTTTAGAACCGGCTGGAATTGTCGTAACTTCAGCCTGGTAATGTCAATGGTCGGTTGAAGAGATACTCATATAGGAAACCCCCAGAGTTGACAAAAGGGACAAGCCTGGGCCAGTACTGGGAAACCTAGCTTCGGTGTACCTGTATTGGGCCAGACTGTTTAACCCAGCCTTGGCCATGTCTATGATTATCCGAGCTTGTGCCGGCCATGCCAAAGATTACCCAAGCTTGGACCAAAACTATTTGACCCAGCCTCGCAATGCCTATTATTATCCGAGCTTGGGCCAAGACTGGATAAACCAGCCTTGGCCATGCCAATGATTACCAAGCCTGGACCAAAACTGTTTGACCCAGCCTTGGCCATGCCTATTATTATCCGAGCTTGGGCCAAGACTGGATAAACCGGCCTTGGCCATTTATTGGGGACCCAAGCTTGGATCAAGACTGTTTGACCCAGCCTTGGCCATGCCTATTATTATCCGAGCTTGGGCCAAAACTGGATAAACCAGCCTTGGCCATTCATTGGGGACCCAAGCTTGGACCAAAACTGTTCGACCCAGCCTTAAAATGCCTATTATTATCCGAGCTTGGGCCATGACTGGATAAGCCAGCCTTGGCCATGCCAATGATTACCCAAGCTTGGACCAAAACTGTTTGACCCAGCCTCGCAATGCCTATTATTATCCGAGCTTGGGCCAAGACTGGATAAACCAGCCTTGGCCATGCCAATGATTACCAAGCCTGGACCAAAACTGTTTGACCCAGCCTTGGCCATGCCTATTATTATCCGAGCTTGGGCCAAGACTGGATAAACCGGCCTTGGCCATTCATTGGGGACCCAAGCTTGGATCAAGACTGTTTGACCCAGCCTTGCAATGCCGATTATTATCCGAGCTTGGGCCAAGACTGGATAAACCAGCATTGGCCATGCCAATGATTACCCAAGCTTGGACCAAAACAATTTGACCCAGCCTTGGCCATGCCAATTATCCGAGTTTGGGCCAAGACTGGATAAACCAGCCTTGGCCATTTATTGGGGACCCAAGCTTGGATCAAGACTGTTTGACCCAGCCTTGGCCATGCCTATTATTATCCGAGCTTGGGCCAAGACTGGATAAACCAGCCTTGGCCATTCATTGGGGACCCAAGCTTGGATCAAGACTGTTTGATCCAGCCTTGGCCATGCCTATGATTATCCGAGTTTGGGCCATGACTGGATAACCCAACCGTGGCTGTTTAATGGGGACCCATCTAGCTTAGGCAGCTCGGTTACATAAGGCGTGATTCGAGTATTTTCGTTCAGCGTCCCATCGAAAGCCTCTTTCTTCTATGGGAGGCAGAATAAAAAAAAAGTTGTTGATGCACCGATAAGATAAAAGTTGTGAGTTCCTTTAAACAGGGAATTTTTTTTAAAGAAACTTGTCTAGGAAAAAAATTTGGGAGAGGAGGAGAGAAAGGTACAGGTTTTTTTAAATTAAATGTATATTAGCTGTTTTTAAGAAAAATATCCGAAGAATCACAGCTATTGATAAAATGAAGAGATGCTGTAGTGGACTGGATCTAATTATTCCATAGCCAGAGATCATGAGAATTCGTCTAAAATAAGAACAATTTTTCTCAACCTCAAACTACACCCAACATTTTCTCAGCCACTTCCTTCTTTCATTCACTTCCCAGCGTGTTTAATGACCCATTTTTTACATAACTTCAAGGTAATCTAGTTTTGATTCAAGACTAATGATTATCGATGAACCACATGATGTAAAAAGAACTGTAACCAATCCCATGTAAATAAATCATGACATCAAAGTGTAACTACCGACATAAAAAGACGTGTAACATGCATGTTAAATGGCATTCTTATTCCTAGTAGTTCGACAGGATTCACACTGCCTCGTTTTAAATGTTCTCTCTTCATTAAAACCAAGGGTGGCACACAAATATTTTTATCAACGGAACACGAGAAAAGCAAAAATAGATTTATAAATTTTTATGAGAAATCGTCAGGCTAAAAAAAGAAGGATATAAGAGAAATTTTTGTCGTTTAGGGGAAATATATACAGTAGAAACGGTGGAGCTTTACCATCACGTGACCCAATCTACGATTTATGCAACACATACTATCTTCTTCTATCAATATAAATCAAACATAATAACGTACGATCGATTGTATTCTTCACAAGACCAACTACAAGACATACGTAATAGTTTCTTTAAATTTGCCGTAGTAATTGTAAAAAGAGACAGTATAATCGACGTAACTTGTATAACTGATCGTACTAAAAGTTGAGTTTGACACTACCGCATTTGAGGTTATGCGAGTTTAGTTCATTGTCTTGTTTTTGGATTGAAAGTGTATTTATTGTTAAAATCAGTTCTTGTAAGAACTAATTTGACTTTTTATTCCATTTGATATTGGTACTCCTTTTCAAGATTCAGGAAACGGATAAACGTATTTGTCTCACATTCGTATTTATAGAGTGACGAATTGACCGTCAGTGCAAGTTCGCGAAGCTCTGAGACAAAAATTGACAAGAATTTTTACTGCGCGTACTGGTATATCATTATGTGCAGGTTTTTACAAGTTTAAAATGTATTGCGACCACAAAGCAAATGCCTACCTCCTACAACTCACTCAATTTTATAAACATATATATAATATTTTTTTTACTTCATAGGTACTTTTAAATAATGTATTTTTCTCTATATTATAAGATGGAGAGCAGGCCCAAACAGCACAATTTTTGCGATTACTGAGTGGAAGCCAAGTGGCAAAAGAAAAAGAGGGAGGCCAAAATCAACGTGGCTACAGGAGGTTAAAGATGACATAAACTGTCTAGGTATCCGAAACTGGAAGGCGAAAACAACCGACAGGAAACAACAGTGGAGTAACATAATTAAATTGATTTAAAAACTTTGATTTGGGGCCCGATTTCCCCCAAAAAATCTGGATCTAAAAAGCCGCTCCGGCGACTAAACCCCTCTTGGGGTAGATAGTCGCTATATATATATATATAAGATAATGTAAGTAAATAAGTACTATCAGTGTTTGTTGAGATCCACTATCGTAACAACGACAACGACGAACGACATGTAACATGACAACTTGTGATGACAATTGAGATTAACAATTTTAACATCTTTTCGGGTTAAATGCCTTAGCTCCCAGTCCTATTTCGACGACTTGATTGCAACTAGCGCGTCAGGTGGATGGGTTTGAAACCTCATTTTTGTATTCAAGGTCATCCTATTAAAGTTTTACTTCTATGGGTTTGACAGTTTTGTGATACATATATTTTATATTGTTTTTTATCAAAATAAAAAGAATTATTTTGTAAAATATATCGGGATTCAATATCTCGATCTCGTAATCCCAGGATAGCAAAAACCTTCCGGGACTGCAATCGCTATTTTTGACCCTTCGCAACTTAACGAGTACTTGCTATTATCGCAATTAACCAAACTGCATATCGATAGGTACTTGCCAAAGTAACGTAAGTCACCAAAAATGATTAGTACCGTTTTTTTTACGGGTACGATTAAAAAAAATTGTGGACATACGTTTTTAAAATAGTTAAAAATAAAGTTTAAAGTATAATTTAGACTTACTACACTTTGGCAGTACCTTGAGGACCTCCATTTTCATTTCGTGGATCCCCAAATCTTTTTTTCGCTGACGTAGACCCCTTGCAGGTTGTCATAGACCACTGGGGGTCGATATAGACCACTTTACAGATACAGATGTGTAAGTACATTTGAAAAAAAAAGCTAACAAAAAAAAATGTTTGAAAAAAATAACTGAACCGACTATGTACAAAAACAACATGTTCCACTCATACCCACTCAAAATTCTGACGCCCCATTGAATTAAAACATGAGATAATGCCAAGAGAATGTTATGTAAATAATGCTAGTTATCATCAACAAGCAACCCCCGGTGCGCTGCTACCTTTTGTTCTTTGGTAACCTCTTGAGAAAATATGTTAATTGGTCACGGACGCGGGAAATCAATACAGACTCGTTAGAGACCTTACAGTCGAAAGGTTTTTGGTTATTTTTTATTCAAGAGGTCAGTTCGGTGGTATTGTTTTTTTTTCTTACCTGTAGAGGATATTTTTGAGATACTTTCTTCATTTTTAGCGACTCTTCCAATTTTTGAGACCTGCACATGTTTGCCAAGACGATTACTGCCGTGAAACTGAAATAAAAAATAATAATTTAACACTACAAAGATCTGGAGTTACATTTTTCATTTTATTATTCAATCAAATAACTTCTGTACGTTCCTTAACTATTTTTTTTGTTAGTTTGTTGGGAAATCAAACCACAATATTTTCTATATTTTTGATTCAACGTTTCGGTAGCGTTCCAGCTACCGTTATTAAGAATAATTATGTTTTTATAACTGATACTACGAAAAAATTCGACTATTTGACAATCCATGATATTTTGAAGTTTAAGACTGCGTTGTACAGTACCATTTTATGGTAATTTTCGATATCAAAACTTCTCTTTACTTATATCTAAATTCAAATGTAAATAAAAAAAATTACACACATTTGCATTTTCTACATATCCTGAAATTATACACAAATTTTAAATAAACTATTTATTATAACCTTTATTTTTTCACAATAATGTGACATTTGGTTACTATTTTCGCTAAAGATCGATACGTGAATTCACAGGGTTTTTTTTATTACGATTTTTAGTTGACTCCAAAAAGTGAAATGTCAGATAAATTGAGGAGAGATTTATTGACAAAAAAACGTTTACGACTACCTGATTCAATTGAAAATCGTGGTATACAATAACAAGAGACAATGTTAGAAAAATGGTATGCTCCGAAAACTAGCCTAAGAAAATTTAACTTTTGAAATGTTACGAAAAAAAAGTGAAGAAAAATAGATATTATAGATTGGTACAATCAGTAAGAGAACGAATCTCTCGAAAGTTGGGTTACCCTTCAGAGAATACAAGATTTTGTCCGAAAAACATTTGGGAGTATTTTGAAAGGATACCTAGATATTATCCTCACGAAAGGACCCACGCAAGTAGTGGATTACTGTTGGAAGGATTATGTCTTAGGTCATTTCCAGAATACTGTGATTTTCAGTGTCCTTTTAGCCTCTTTTTCCAAGAATATATGAAGAGGAGGTAGGGCAGGGAATTTCCATTGCTGCTGACGTAGTGGTGCTAATGGCACCAGTAATTACCCGGGCTAGTCGTTCGCTGGAATAGTTAATAAATAACAAAATGAGAATTGGACCTAAAACTGAGCCTTGAGGCACACCACTACTACTACTCCTAGATACTACTACTACTACTTTTACAAATAATAATAATAATAGCATTTATTACCCAACAGATTTACAATCCCCTTAAAGGGCGTTACGTACTTGTATGTTTAGATTAAACATAAAAATATACAAATAAAAACTATAAAAACAGTAAAACGAGTGATATAAAAAATAATATACGAAATAAAAAAAATGCAGTAAAAGTACAATACAAACAGAGCAAAATTAAATATTACATAAATTACCTGCTACAAGTTTAATATGATTGATACTGTGAAAAAACAAATCACACTCACTGCAAACTTTATTGAAATTATTGCACATATTAAATACAGGTGGTCTCGGTAAGAGATTAGTTCTTTCTTTATTATTGTAAAACATTAAGCTTTGCAAACTTCGACAGTCAATAAGACAATGTACAAGCTTGAAGAGACATGACAGAGAAGCAAGAAACCTTCGGAACTCAAGACTCTCGATATTAAAGCTGTCAAGTAAAAAATTATATTGAATACCTCGTTGTAACTTTGAAAGCCAAGTACTTCAGAAACTAACTGGTAGTAGTAGTAGTATTTTTTAGTTTTGGAGAAAAATTTCTGCGACTTTCAGTACATATATTCAAAATCTTTTCACTAGAATCGACAAAGGATTCATTACCAGTTGAAAAGATAAGCGCCCATATTATATTTCGGAATATTGAGAGATATTTATCAATTTCCATTATATAAATGAAATGATAAATGTAGCGCCAAAACTATAGAAAAGATCTAATCGATTAGATTGTGATTAACAAAAGTTTGCTATACTTTCAAGTAGGTGGTGTACTATTTATTACAAAAATGATTAATTGTAGTTTCATTATAGGTTATAGAAATTATTGAATACATTTTTTATTTCATCGAACACCTTCTTTTATTGGCCTTAAGCACGCAACTTCAATTCGATACGAGTTTTCTTCCTATCGACCTCTGACAATAGCAACAAATTAAGATTAAGAGCACCACCTCAGGCAATTTAATACGTTCGAGAGTATCGGAGAAGGTTATTCGTGAAAACTGAGCAGTAAAATTTTTATTAAAAAACATTTATAATAATAAATAAAAAAGTATATAGAACGAGATTTGCGAATTATCGCTTTCTCGATCCTAGCTGCGATAGTATTCTAGCTGGTAAGTAATAGTGCACACACAAAACAAGTAAAAATACACCGGAAAAAATACTCGACCACCTAAAATTTTGCTGAAGTTCGGTGTCCAAGAAATTTCGTAATTTTCCATCGATTTCAATTGTTTCTAGGCCAAATTGTAGATAAATTCTTTGGTATTAAAGCAAACTCCAGAAAGTTTTCCAAAAATATTGATAGCTTATTTATACCGGATGAAAAAAAACCATGTATTTGTAGTCCAATTTCTTAACACCCTGTGGAACAGTTCGGGAACTTTGTAGAGTTTACGCTCAGTTTATTACAAAGACCATCCTTTCCGCCATCTTTCAGTTTTTATTTCACCTTGATATCTTGATTTATTTTGAAGATACACGTAATCAAATAAAAGCCTGGAATTGTTTTAGGAGAACCTCTTTGATATGAGACTCGTTCAGATATAGTGCAGTCGTCAAACCTCTCATTGTGCCGTCTATATACCCTTTCCTTTCCATCGGGCGATCGCAAACAAAACCTCGAATCATCAGTGAACAATACATTACCACATTGTTCGAAATTCCAATTGATGTATGTTCTTGAAAATGTAAGCCAGTCTTGTCGCTGTCGTGGCTGTAGTTGTGGACCAGTAGCTGGTCTACGTGAATAAATTCCGCGTTCTCCAAGTCTTTCTATAACAGTCCTTTCGCTAATAATAACTCCACGTACATTTCTTAAATGATGTTGCAGAAAAGGAGAAGTTGTTCTTACATCTCTTAATGTGGAAAGCATTATGAAACCGGTCATTAACACCTGTGGTGCTGTTCTTCTACCTAAACCGTTTCGCGTTTTTCAATTCCCTGTCTCCAAATAACGATTCCATGCATATTGTACTGTAGTTTGGGGTATTTATAAGACACGAGACAGATTTCGAGCATCTTCAATTAAAGCTACAATTTTTCATGCAATATTAGGTGAATACTGAATGTGCATTATTCATTTTCTGATGAACTGCCATAGTTGGTTAGTAAGCGAGGATTAGTCTGTCTTGGTATTACATACATACACTAGCAAAACCACCACCAAGACCAAATAAACAGGAACAGTACCAAAACCAAGAATGCAAGACAATGACCATAGTGCAAGACAAAACTAAAAATTACAACTTTCAGCTTAAATAGGGTTTGTGAGAATATTCGTCTTCACTTCAATGTTGTTGACCATTTATAATTTATAGCAATAAAAAGACTCGAAAATTTTATAAGACGACGTGAGTATTGAGAAACAAACTATTTGAGCGAGATCAAGACGAATACTGAGTACGCAAGACCAAGATTTCAAGTATTTGAGCAAGACCACCTTAAGACTATTTCCTTGAGGTCACTGAACAAACATCGTTTACAAAACAAAACCTGCCAATATTCAGGTAGGATTACCAGGATACAACATTTTGAGCTTCACGGTATGTTTTCTAAAATTCCTAATTTTTCTACTACTCAAATGTGGACATATCTTTAACATGAAACAAACATTTAAATATTTGTCTACAGTTGCTGTAGGTTTTCTGCGCCATGATTTGGATAAATATTTTACTGCACCGGCTTCGTTAAACTTTTTACTGATTTACTGACAGTAGACGTTGTTATGACACTTCTATACATTATTGAGTTTATTCAATCATAGCCATCGACATGTATTATTTCAAGATAATATAAATGTAGTTATAGCTATAGAGAACATTATATGAAGAATAACCAGAATTTCTTAAAGATTTCAAATGTGAAAAGATATACAGGAACAAAGATCATTATTATTCCGGAATAAAGGAAAGATCTGACGATAATGTAAATACCACCACATTTACCTAAGTTGAAGCCTACGGATATCCTAAAACTCCTCAGGGAAATAGGACTGAAGGAGCTACTAGTACCTGAGACGTTCCTCAGGAATTAAGTAGAAGTAAGGAGGCATAATATATCTTATAGGTCTCAGTGAAGTCACCCCATCATACATACAAGTACCACCACAATATCGGCTCTACCACACCGAAATCTATAAAAATTGTGCATTCCGTTTCCGAGATAATTGAGGCGTTCTATACTTAAAACTCACTCTGTATCTTCAGCACTCACCTTTTTTTTAATACATCAATATCTTGTCACATTTTTCTTATCTGACTTTGGCTAAAATCCACGTATTATCCAAAAACTTTGTTTAGATAAGTTGATATATTTTTCTTCTGAATATTTTCTAAGAAGCTGTTACCCCTTGGATCGTACCGCAGAACGTTTCATTGAAAACTTTTCAAGATCAAGACGAAGACTGAGTACGCAAGACCAAGATACAAATATTTGAGACCAAGACCAATACCGGACAAGCAAGGCCGATATCGTTACCCAGACTATCTTGGTATTGGTCTCTGTTTTTGCTTTGCTGACTTATTCAAATTTTTTATACGAAAAAAACAATGATAATTCTTTTGACCATATGTGTGTTTTGTGACCAGCTGTCAACTGAAATTTAATAACAATTTTGTTGGATAATATGTTGTGTCTTTTTTTAATATTGCACTAACTATTCAACATCATATCGTCGGCGTTCTGGCAAAAGACATTAAGTCCATTTTTGTCGATTTTCACGCGATATGCACTTTTCGAAAGTTTTCTCTAATACTCCTACAAAAGTACTTCTCAGTCAAATATTATTATGACCTTTATAAGATTCAGTTAAGCAAAATGGAATTTTGCTTCAAAGTTAAAACTTTTGACCCTTTTTTCTCAAAATTTCAAATTTGGACTTAACGACTTTTGCCAGAATGCCGACGATATATTCGGTTAGAATATTGAAGGCAGTTCAAAATGATCATGACAATTCTATTTTTAATGTCAATTAATATTAATTTACGACGTTCTCAAGTCTACCAACTTTTTGTTTCGTATTTGTACATTTTATATGTAAATAATAGAGAAAGAAAAAAGGAGTTCTCCTACTGCAGCTATAGCTATTACCTAGTTCTTTGCAGTATAATCTGTTCACATGCTTACCACGACTTTTGCAGCAACTCTTACGACCTAATCTAGTGTTAAGGTTGCTCATTATGTTTTTCAGCCTTGTCTATTTGAAATATTCCTTAGAAGATACACATCATGAGTTTCGAAAACAACCTGTCAAACGTATACCACCGAAATCCACACCAACGGTCCCATATGGGTTACAATAAAAGGATTACTGAGACGATAAATGTAGTAGAAACTCCGGCAGAAAATGTTAATAATAATAACCAACCGGATGCGGAACTGTTGGATCAAAACGATAATTTTTACCATACAACTAAAAGTTTGCTGGTACTTTTTCAAATCATGGGAATTATGCCCATTGAAAGGGAGTTGGGAAAAACTACGTATAGGTGAGTGCAAAATACCTATGAACTACAATATTCTTCAAAAAAACTAAAAGTATCAAAGTACATTTACTATTTTGGGTGGGAGTTACTTAATGATTCAATTCTAGATGGACTTCAGTAACAAACATGTGGGCGTATTTTATATTCGGTGTTGAAACAATATTCGTCAGTGTGGTTTTTCAAGAAAGGCTCAAGCTAGTTCTACTACCCGGAAAAAGATTCGATGAATATATTTACGCTATTATATTTTTAAGCATTTTAATACCCCACTTTCTATTACCTATCGGAGCCTGGACCAATGGCCACGAAGTAGCCAAATTTAAAAACATGTGGACCAAATTTCAAGTAAGTTGATGCTACAATTTTGAGTTTTTTTTGTAAATGTACTAAAAGAACTTTCTCTCCTCCTTCTCTTTCTCTACTGACACTTTCTTGTGTCTCTCCTCGCTCTCTGTTCTTAACTCACTATTCTATCCCTCCTCATTATCTCTCTTGTCTCCCATCACCCTCTATATTGTCTCTCATTACTCTCTCTTATCCGTCTCCTCACTCTTTTTTTGTATATCCTTTTCCTCTTTTCACGTCTTCCCTTTCTCTCCCAATTCTTTCTCCCGTCTCTTCTTTCTCATTATCTCGTCTCCGTCACTCTTTCTTCATTATCTCTTCATTCTAACTCCTGCATCTACGCTCTCTCTGTCTTCTCTTCACACTCTCTCTCCAGTACATCCTCCCTGTCTCTTCTCACTCCTCATTATTTCTTTTGTTCCTACTTGCTCTTTCTCCCGTTTCTTTCCACTCTCTCTCTATCGTAGCTCTCCTCACTCTCTTCTATATCTCCTCAATATTTCTTCTGCCTCTTCCTTAAGTCTCTCTTCCATCTTTCTTTAACCGTATCTCCTCAACCTGTTTCCTGTATCTCTTCACTCTCTTTAATTTTTCTGCGTGTGCCTAATATCCCCCCTGTATCTCCTCTGTCTGTAGTAGGTGATACAATTTTATAATTTTTGAAAAAAATCTGTTTTTTCAGTATAAATATTATACAGTGACTGGCACTCCCGTCATATTCAACAACCTCAACCTTATCACATATAGTTTGTGTGTCATATCGTGGGTGGTCGGTATTTTATTGATGTTGGCTCAATATTATCTTCAGCCCGATATGCTTCTTTGGCATACTTTTGCTTATTACCACATTCTAGCGATGTTGAACGGTCTTTGTTCCTTGTGGTTTATCAATTGCACTGCAAAAGGAAGAGCTGCTGGATGGCTGTCTGAAAATTTACACAACGCTCTACAAAGTTCAGATCCTGCTAGCAGATTGGGTGAATATAGAGATTTATGGGTAGATTTATCACATATGATGCAACAATTAGGTGAGAATTTCTTTAATTGACAACTTAAAAGTCCAGATCTTAAGCTCATTGATTTTTGGTATAATTTTTTTTACATTTTTTTGTGCTATCCTATATAGGTTGATTTTGTTCCTGTATCGATGGGTAATACGCTCTTTAAAAAAATTAATAGTACTAAAGAACAATATCATTTGGTTAACTATACTAATGAACTTCACATAAGTATAATAAATTCTTCGATCTTCCGGTTGAATATAGTATATGATTTCCGGGTAGGCTTACAAATCAACGCGGAGAACGGATATACAGGGATTTTCATAGTTCTGCTTTCTAAGATATTTAAGTTTTGACAACCAACTTGATAATTTTCATTTCTAATCTTATTTTTATAAATTTCCAAGAGAAGCTAACCAATAATCTTGAGGTCGTTAAAAAGTTTCGCGGCCATGGCATACACACTATTTTTCGTGCAATCGTTAAAATTATTAAACTAGATAATTGTAAATAAATATATTATTGCTCTAAGATCAACAGCAGTTTAATTTATTTAACAATGGGTGCTATGGAAATGATATGTTTCAATGTATACAAAATATTTTGACAGTTCTTGCTTCAACTTCTGGAGTAAATATAAGTAATAATACAAACTGTACAATTAATGTTAATATTCATCCTAAATAATATAAGTACTTATGTATTTGTTGGTATTCAATAAAAAATAATCCTTGTCTTTGTAGTATTTTAGAAATGTCAAATTTGGAAGTGACGTTTGGTTTCACAGCCGGTGCTATGGGTAACGGCCGCGAAATTGAATTTCGCGGACTGTGTTGAGAACGCAAAGTACTGATAATTATTAGAAAATAGGTACTTTTATTATCCTGCATAGAGGGTGCACCAAAACTGTATATTTGTTACACCTCCTCTCCTGCTTATTTTCATTAAAATTACAGGTAAAGCTTACAGCGGAATGTACGCCTTATACTGCATTCTTATACTTCTTACCACAGTAGTAGCGGCATATGGTTGTCTAACGGAAATTCTAGACCATGGACTATCCCTCAAAGAAGCTGGATTGTTTTTAATAGCTTTTTATTGCATGACGTTGTTGTACGTTATCTGTAACGAAGCACATCAACTTACGCACAAAATGGGATCTGAATTCAAAGAAAGATTACTAAACGTTAATTTAGGTAGGTGCCACAGCTAAGCTAAAGCCGGTCCCAGACACTACGTGTATTCGGCAAACATTTGGTATTCGGACTTATTCGCGTAGCAAATATTCGTCCTTCGTCATTTTCCCGGCGCTGGTCGGAAACTAGCACGAAGTAAAGGACGCGAATATTCGCCAAATGTTTTCAAAGTCAAACCTTTGCACTACGGCACCGTGTGGGAGATCAAGCAAACATTCGTGCAAATGTGTCTGGGACCGAAGACGAAAAGTTTCGATAAACAAACGTGATCAGTTTTGTCAGTAATGAGATACAGGGTGTTTACTTCTTCGTAATAAACTAAAAACAAGTTGGCCATCAGTAACAGTAATGTTAGTAGTTGAAACATTTCGATTCGTGTTGGTTTTAAGTTTGAGTTCATGATTTGGAGAAATTTTTCAATTTGTCCTAATTAATTTATTTTATTTCCACAGCTTTGTTTGTCTTTGTTGCTATGGTCACAAAATATGATCTACAGTACCTTTTGTTGGCAGCCAATATTATTAACCATACGTTAGATTGAAATATTTTTTTTTTAAATAAAATTTTATGATATACTGTTAATAATACTAATAAACAGTTGTAGATAAAATTTTGTACGTAACACGTGGGCTGGGGATTATTAACGCACTTATGTGAATACACGGGTACCTCGAATGTACTATGCTTATGACACATAAGTAATCTGTCTTTCCACAGAAAAGTGAACTGTTTCGTCCACTCTTAAGGAGATATGGGTCCATTATTCGAATTACTCTCTACTTTCAGCATAAACAATAAACGAATAGACAAGTGGAATAAACATAAGACCGAAATGTTTTTGTGGTTATGTACTTCCATCGAGAAGTTGAATGTAATATTGCAAGATTGGGCATTTAATATGCGAAAAAGTAACGAGAAGACTACAAGGAAGCGGTAGTTAAAACAATTTGGAACACCACCGCTAAAATGCTACAAAGTAAATATTATAACGAATTTAATATTGTATTCAGCCCTTTCACCGATGTTCAGTTTAATTCATCACGAGCTGCACGTAATGCTAAACGTAAAATCCCACAAGCACAACCCGAAAAGAGAAAATGTAGTGCATCAGCTCTTAATAAATCTGAAGTATTTGCAATGGCCAGATTATATAACGAAAATGAACCGGAAGGACTTCAAAAGAAATTATATCACATTTTGGCGTTTGAACTAGCTTGGCGCGGAGGAGAAGCTGCTTACTGCAAAACCACTTATTTCGTATCTGAAATTGAAAGTAATGGAAAAGAAACTGGACGTATCGAGTATAATCCTCTATTTTCGAAAACGAGACAAGGCAGCAACAATTAATTATGTGACAGCAAATGGATCACGCCTAATATTTTCGTCGAAGTTATTTGCCCAATACGTTTATTCAAAAAGTTAATGGAAAAACGAAACACTTTTATAACTTCGGACAGGGTATTTCTTACACCAAATCCTTTTTGGAAAAAGACAAATTCTAAAGGTTGGTACAAGAATTTGCCGATTGGAATTAATGAAATTTCCAAATGGACTAAACGCTCAGCACAACGCATTGAATTAGATGTCAAACGTGTCAAAATTACAAATCACTAAAATCGAGCGGCAGCAGTTAGCGAATTAAGTAAAAGCGGAATTGAAGAACAAGCTCTAATAAAAATAACAGGACACAGCAACTCATCATCAATAAAACCATACTTACAAGTTGACAAAGAGTATCATTCAAGCATTATTCAATCAATTCGTTTGGAAAATGAAAAAACTTCAACATCTACTACAGAAACGATTAGCTGTGGCACCCGCAGCGATATCACAGTTCCTAGTAAGAATTTCAATAACTGCGTTTTTAATAATTGTACATTAAAATAAAAATGTGTTCATTTTTAATGTTTCATAAATAAAGTTTGCATTGATATGTTTCCAAATTTCTCATTCATTAAATTGTCCTGCCGAATTACACTCGAGGTTTGTATTGATATTGGGTAAATTTGTGTTGTTCAAATTCTAAACTGTTTCCTTTAGCAATTTGACTCGAATAATTGTCAACTTAAAAACACTCCACCTTCGGTGTCGTGTTTTTAATAGTTGACAGTTATTCTCATCAAATTGCTAGGAAACAGTTTCTCATTAAACAACCCAAATTTACCCGATAAAATACAAACCTCTTGTGCAATTATAAGTGACAAAAAAACGTTGATAGTTTCTGTTGTAAGGTCCTATTTTCATATCTCCTGATAAGCTCTACCATATTCAATAATGTTACAAAAAATTCTCGCATTACCTTTATTGTATTCTAAAAATAGATCCTTCATATCAATGCCGTATTCATCTATCACATTTTCAGCAAGCATATTTGTCAGTTCCTCTCTTCTACATGCTCCACTTAGTCCAATTATCATAGCAACTTTTTTAAATAAATATTCATCATCTGATGCTTCCGTTAAAAACTTTGTGACATCTTGTTTAGTAAACATTTTTTATTTTTAAGCTCTGTAACTTTCTGATTTACGTTTTAGTAATGCAACCAGCTGTAGGTACTTACTAATATCGACGTTTTTTCTTATTAATTAAATACTTCTTTTCATCGAATAATACGACAAGAGAGGAGATGGTTTTCTTTCCTTAGATAAGCATTCAAAGTAAGCCAAAAATACTTTTTCATTGATATTTTTGATTTTCCAATTGGAATACCATTCATCGTGACAATTGAACGCTATTCTATATACACTCCGTGATTTTTCCGGCAAAAGGTAGTCCACGATATTTCGCGTCATTGCTTCCAAATCAGAGGGTAAACTACCAGTTTCAGAATCACTCATTATTATTTAAATTATATTCAATTCGACGTGATCATTCTGTTTGACAGGGAATGAATAAATATTGCCGTTACAACTTGACGTTGTCAAGGAATTGGCAAAGCGCAGCTCACTAAGTTGGTAATATTTTTAACTACACAATAGTATGCTTCAAAAATAGTTGTCATTGTGACATGTGAAAAATGCAGTTTTTAATTTTTCGAAAATGGACTATAGCGTAGTCAAAGTACACAAAATATCCGTAAAATGCCACAAAAAACTTGAAAATTCTAAATTGAGCATTTAAAAGGGTTGTGATTAACATGACAAAAACATTACAATGCTAGGCATGCGATTTTACGGAAAATCGTCGAGTGAAAATTTTTGTTTTTGTTTTTTCGCTCTAATTGTTTAAATAATGAAAACACAGAAAAATGTTCAAATCAAATTGTAGCTGATACATTTATCTACAAAATTTGTCTGAACATTTTTTTTGTATCTGCATTTGTTTTTAAAATATATACGAAATTTCCATTGTAGTATTTTTGAACATCATCAATTTTCATGTTTTTAATTTTATGATAGTAAATAAACAATGACATTTAGAAAAAAAAAATTCATATTAAATGTGTTCTAAAATGGGGTATCTACAAACACATTGAAACAAAAATTTTTTTTTTAATTTTTTAATGTATTATCATCGATTTTCCACGCTCTCTAACCAGCTTCTCCACCTTTATTTGAGCTCCCTTCTCTTTGTTACCTGAGCCATAGGTGTGTTCTTTTGTATCGCGATCACTTCTTAATAGGTTCATTATAAAGTTCACAAATTTTCAAATTATATCATAAACGGTAAAAGTTATAGAAGGTTTGCTGACAGACTTCTGATTTAAGTATTTATTTCAAATAATTGTCTATTATTTAAAAAATTTGATATTTATAGAAAAACTGTAGAGGAGTTTCGAAAGAAGATGCTTCAAAGTGTTTAGTAGTAAAGTTTCATTGGATTATATTAATTTCGAAAAAAGATATAATTGAATGAAGTCTATAAAAAACAAGTAAAATTAAACATGCAAAAAAAACAGATTTTCAAGAAGCATTCGTTTAAAATTCTAAATATTGATGTATAATGTATAAAACCTGTGAGAAAAAATCACCTCACCTTGGGGTTTTAATGTACAAATCATTTTTATTATAATTATATTCATTTTTAATGTCTCTATCTCAGTTTGCAACTTGTCCTGTGAGATTCGCAACAAGAATTTAGTTTAGTTTTTTGGTATCAATGTTTTAATGCAACAAAAAATTGTTTCTAGGAATTTTTCGTCTTAAAATTGATTGACGTATCGCTTACAACAGTATTTCAGATTTTTTTCGAAGCACCCTGTATCTCAGGCCAACAGATAAAAGTACTGTTCTCTTGTCTATTGTAGTATTATTTTTATGACAGGTGCGGTGGACCAAAGAACTCGCCAAGAAGTTAACATGTTTCTAACTGCAATCGATAAAAATCCACCAATTATGAATTTAAATGGTTATGCCAACGTCAATAGGAAATTGATTACATCGGTTGGTATTCAATTAGTTAAGTATTTAATTATTATTTTTGTCAATATTTTAGGCTGTAACATCGATGGCAACATATTTAGTGATGTTGATGCAGTTCAGGTTATCTCTAATGCGTAACGCTGCTATAGCAGCAAGAAGAAATGCTGCACAAAATGCTAGTGTAGCTGTAGAAACAATGTCTTAATTATCTATGAAGTTTGTACAAAGTATAAGTGTGCTTATGAAACAAAATTACCCAATAATACACTCACCGGCAGAATTAACCGCCCACCCAATGTTTTATTATTTAGTGGGAGATATTTGTAATTTTGATTTTTTTTTACTTTTTGATGTTCAAGTACATCTTGAAAAAGCAAACAAATACGAATCAAATGAAAGTTTTTGTTTAATTTTAGAAAATAAAAGAAAAGCAGTTTATGGAAATTTTGAACTTTTTGAATGAGATGAGCAATACATGAAATTTATCGACAAAAGCTTAGTAGTGCAGTTTAATAAAAATTTTAAATGTGTGTTGCTTTCTTATTTACCTAAATTATGTGTCTTAAAATTGTTTAATGAAATATTTTATATTTTGTCATGAAATAATTTTTAAACAAATTGTTAAATTCACCTACCAATAATTCAAACTAACAAATTTGAATATCCCGCCTTTAAAAATTAGTTCCGACAACCCTTTCTGGTGCGCTGAAATCAACGTGATGCCAACTGTTAATACAGGATCGACAACTCTCATTATATATTAGGTTTGTTGCTAATTTCAATCTACGCAAACTCAGTAAAATTCCGAACTGATTCTCAAGCTTGTTGGAACAAACTTATTATTTCTCTATGGTTTTCCCATTCTTCCACCGAAGCAGTTTTCAGCTTTCGAATAGTGGTTGGAGATGG
This sequence comes from Lochmaea capreae, assembly GCA_949126875.1. Taxonomy (NCBI): domain Eukaryota; kingdom Metazoa; phylum Arthropoda; class Insecta; order Coleoptera; family Chrysomelidae; genus Lochmaea; species Lochmaea capreae. The sequence continues at coordinate 29,756,512 of OX421401.1, read as the reverse complement.
TCTTCGTCACGTCATATCAATTAATGTCAAAAAGTGAAAATTTCGGAAATAAATGAAAATAATTGGGTGGGCGGTTAATTCTGCCGGTGAGTGTAGTATATTAATAGTTTTTTGAGGCACGAGTGGAGCATCAAGTGACTGAAGATGTTTTTGACACTATGTGCTTACTATACTTTTTATACGCCCGCAGGATCTTAATTATGTTATATTTTAATGACTGACGTGTCATTGAAAAATCAAATGAGACCGAACTACAAAATGATCACGGAATACTAAATATATATTACAGAAGATACACTTGATATATTATGACGTTTAAGAAATAAAAAATAAAAGAGATGTGACTTTTCGCACTAAAAACACTAGTGTTTAAAGTGACGTTTTGCAAATGTCAAACCCGTGTTTTAGTTGCTGGATAATATCAGGTTCAAGTGTACCAAAACAGCTTTAAATAGCACTTTGTTTTGCAAGCGTTCTGCAAACTGGATGGTGCTCGATCTGGTTCAGATCCAAAATCCCACCTTCTGGTTTACAGTGTTTTAATTATAGTACCACTTCAGACTTACCGTAGTATCAATGTTTTCTCTTTTCTATCTATTTCGAGTGTTAGGAAATATTTTCATTTTTTTTTAATCTTATCAGAATTATAATTGAAAAAAATTGATTGTCTGCTATAAGATAATAGACAAGCAGTGATTTCATTTAATTAAAATTAATTAAGAAAAAATTGACCGGGCCTTTACCCTCTTAAATAACTAGACGAATTTCCAAGAATTAATTAACACATTTTAAATATCAAGGCCTCAACCTTCAGCCAAATAACTGACCCATTGCAAATTAAACTAGATAAACGATTTGATCTAGCAAATTATCAATTTCAATTAAATGTACCAACGTCACAAATTAAATATGAGTGGATCGCATGAAACTATTCTCTTATTTTTGTCAGAGGGTATTTTCCATAGATTTATTCTTTGTTTTCCTTTGCTTGGACTATCCAGATCCTGCTGTTCTTCGTTCCTTTATCCATGACCGTTTATACAGTTATTTTGTAATACTATATAAACTGGTCCACAAAAGTTGGGAAAGTTCACAAATTAATATTGGATTTATGTTAAAATTTATTTTATTCGCCAAGGTATTTTCTGTTTTTACTTGCTTAATTGACGAAATTTTTTTTGTTTCCAAGCTGAAAGATTCTTACGGTTAAGGCAAGTTTTTTTCTTTTATATCATCAAGAATTCTGCATCAGTTATTATTACCGCTTTATTCAGTCAACTGTGATTTAAAATTTTAGAGTCTTGTTATGAATAAAGCCTAGACGTGAACGTTCTGCAAATCAGTGAAAGTATCATACCAACAGCTGGAAACTAGAAAAACCTCAAGTGCAGTATGATAATCCAATCCTGTGCAACCTCATTGTGAGAGAGCAGCTCGAAAAAACGCAATCTGCATGTAAAATCTATACGGACGGATCTAAATCCAACCTAGAAGTGTGGTGTTCGGTTTACACTCCCAAAACCGAAGAATCTTCAACGTTTAAAGTTTAAACTATCCGCCGAATGTTCGGTATTCACAGCAGAAATAGTGGCAATCTATAAGGCTTTAGAATGGATCTCTGAAAAACGTACAAACTTTCAAGATTACGTTATATGATCGAACTCCAAATCTGTACCACTATGCCTAGAAAATTACATTGAACATCTGTATTCTAATAAAATTGTAGATATCATCAACGTATTATTTCAGTTCACAATTCAAGAAAATCTACTACATTCATGTGGGAGAAGAAAACGAAAATGCCGATAAATTAGCAAAACAGTCAGCGACAAAACAGGGCATATTGCCTAAATGGGACCTAATTTCAATAAAAAAAAAGTCTTACGGGAAAACTGGAATATTCATCTTGCAATAATCCTTACTACAAAATATACTCTACGCTTCCTAAACTTTCTTTCTCTTAACGAAGCCATCTCATCAGGAAAATCAACACAATGTTTAACAATTGTCTCACTGGCAATGCAGCCGTTAAAGTTAAACTCTTCAGAATGAAAACTTCAGATACAGAGCTATGTGAATACGATGGAAGTTTGGATGAACTAGAACATTGTTTATTTGGATGTCATCGCAATAGTCATGCAACCCTTTTTGAAAAAAACATGTCCCTGTCGCTAAACGTCACTATTTTATTTAGCGTGTAGAAATATCGCAATCAAATCCCATCTTGTGAGAATACTACTACTACTATAAATAATGATGTACCTTTTCCCTTTGGTATTATTATTCCTCCTATCCGTTGCCTATCTTGTTTGTGTTTATATAAGTCGCTCGGGCACCTTAGCGTGAAGAGAGTATCCCTAATTTTCCTATTGCTGTTTTTTTAATCTTTTGTTATAAGAAGTAGTTTGATGGAGGCATGAATGACTGAATGCACGAATTGACTTAGTGCCTTCAGTATTACATTTGATCCTATAGTTAACAAGCACCCAAGGCCAAAAAAAGCAACCGGAAACGTGAGAGAAATACCTAGAAGTGGACGACCAAATGCTACCACCACCCCCGCACAAGTGTCTTGACTTCTCATCCCCTAGAACCGCACAATCGCCAGGCAGTCGCACTGGCATAGGATGTGCTTTGCAGTTACCTCTTCTAGGTGACAGAATCTGCACATAGCTTCGTCTGTCAACCCCATTAGCTTTGCGTGCCTGTTAAGCTTACAGTGCCCTGTTAACAAACCTACCACGGCTTCGACTTAGAAGTTGGCGAATGTCCTGTAATGATCTGTTTCGCTAGTTTCTGTCCTGGTGAGATTATCCACCATTCTAGAGATTGTTCTTCTTCCTCGAGGCCATATCTATTGTCGACTTTGCGACGCCGCAGAAGGGTTTCGGTCCAATGAATGGCATCGATAACCTGGCCTGTCTGGCAGATTTATCTACCAATTCGTTGCCCTTATGACCCTCATGCCCTGGTACCCTGGCTACCATGCTTGCTATGGTCTCCAGGTTCGTTTAAGGTACCTTCGCAATCCCATACTAGTTTAGAATTGCCATCTATTAAATAAAGTGCAGCTTGGATGTCGGTGAGGTGGCAACTGAACGGTATGTCCTTTCCTGCCTTTTAATTTCGTCAACGCAATGGTGAATCGATGTTACTTCCGCTTGGAAAGTTGAGACGTCCTTAGATAGGATTATTGGAATAGCTATCCTTTGTTTTGGTCCTACACCTACTTCTGTCTTGGAGCCGTCCGTATACTTGGTTGCCTCAGCCTGTATGGGTACACCTTTCTTCCAGTCTTTCCTGACTGTTATCAGGTTAAAATATATTTTCAACTGCTGTCTTTTTTTCTATTTTTTTTTAAATTTAAATGTTGGAAAACACCTACGCCAATGGTACGCTCGAAAAATGGGTTTTTCATCGTTTTACTGACCGCGGTAGCGAACTAGTATGCACCCAATATAACGCCAACACAAGCAAAATACTACTGATTTGATTGTGACCAATTTTTTGCCGTTTTTATATAAATTAATTTTTTTCACTTGTGTGATATAATGAAACATGGGCAGGTCTAAAAAAATTATCAAAAGAATTTTTGCACAATTGTCTCGGATAATTTGTTATGGGGCATATGTTTGATTTTATTAGCGATAAGAAATAACTTTCAATTTGTAATTTGAAATTTATACCAATCAAAAGAACCATTTTTTTTTTATTTTCCGTATAAATTGAAAATAAAACTTGGAAAAAAATGTTACTGGTTTGATATTTCTCTCCTGCATATTTCCAATAACTTAGTATCGAGCAGCATCGTTATTTTGAAATAACATTGAAAAATGCTGTTCAAAATGCACCTACTGTATTTGTTATGGCATTACCTGCTGTAATAATATACCGATATATAGAGAGAAAGTTCAATAAAGACGAATTTGATTAGAATGAATTTTTTACGAGATAAATTTGGAAATTTCTGGTTGATATAAAGTTAATTAACCACAAATTATTTTATACATTAACGTTTGGTCTGTGAAATATTGAAAGTTAACATGTTTATCTGACTGGTTTTTTGTTCATAATTTTTCAAGTTAAAGACAAGTTGTTTTCTTTTGTATTTTCATGAATTTTATCAGTTATAGTTTCCACTTCAACTGTTATTTAAAATTTAGAATTTCGTTTCGAATAATGCCTAGAGGTAAACTGCGGATAAAGCTATTTAGAGGATAGTAACACCCCTCTTACAATTCACAACTTCTAAGGCGGATTTAAGATCAAGCTTTGTCAATTTAACCAAACAATATAAATTCTTCATCTGACCTATAGGGTTGTATGTTATTAATTATTAATTATTCAGAAATAAACAATCAAAAACTTCATCACTCAACCTTTTTCATCGCACATAAAAAGTAAGAAATTCGAAAAAAATGTCTACAATTTATTGCCCGAATGTACAGTGCTTTGGGGATTTCGGACTAGATTTATTATGACTAGAATTGGCTGGAGAATACGACATTAAATTTTTGTGGAAAAATATCAATTATTCGCAGAGGAACTGCGAGTTGATCGTAAAATCTTTTTTTTTGTGTGTTTTCGGTTGAAAATTCAATTTTGACTATGTTCCCCCAATTTTAGAAAAAAATAAATGTCGAATTCGTAATCAGCATCCTCGAAAATAATATAAAACATAGACTTTTCTTGGCGACTAGAACGAGGCTGGTCGGTTTTTCATTTGGGACTGTTCATAAATCACGGAGCCAATTTTGGGGGGAGGGGGTTCGATCTAAGACTACGCTGGGTCACTTGGGGGGGGGGGTCATAAACCGTGGTACGTAGCTTTTTTAATTTTAAAATTAATAAGTTTTTTGAAATAATGCGGGCACATTAACTGAGGTAAAGAAGTCACATAAAACAGATGGCGCAAGCCCACCGTCTCATGTTGTCTGCTGCAGCTAACGAGTGTTGTGTTTGATTTTGAAGTGCTACGTATTTTCTTAGGGGGGGGGTATGTTGACCAAAAGTACAGTAAGCTACATGCTACATGGGGAGAGAGGTGGGTAAAGATTGGCAAAAATGTTGCTATGTGATTTATGGACAGCCCCTTTTCTAGACGATTATTAGGGGGTGTATAATTATGGTATTGGTTATGATGAAGGCGGGTGAAAGGGTCATTTGGCGGATATCGAGCAACTAGAAACAAGAGATAAAGACCTAGAAGTGGACGATTAACGGTTACCACCTACGCATAAGATCGTTATCAGACTGCGTATACCTGTAGAGAGCCTCCGAGTACTTGTAGGATCATACAACTCAGCCTTTTAAGTTTCGGTTTCAATTGAAACAGTACTTCAAAGATTACACGAGGTTAACTTACGTTCACGATGGCTTTAGAGAAGAGTTCCATCAACAAAAATTCATATGCTTGCTCCATTGGCATTGGCTAATTAACTAATTGATTTTCCAGCAAGTTAGGCAATTGTCAATGGCTTCCACGATCACCGGTGCTGTCACCTCTAGATTCTTTTGTATGGGGATACTTAAAAGAGCTTGTTTATAATGATAATGAGAACTAATCCAACATGGAGGAGACGCTTTATTGCACAGAATATATGACCTGATAATGAATATATGGACCGAAGAACACATGCCAAAAGAGTGGAGCATTGGACATATAGTGCCGATCTTCAAAAAAGGAGACCCAACCAAATGCAAGAATTACAGGAGTATAATGCTGCTTAACACTACTTATAAGATATTGACCAATCTAATAAAAATAGAACTGAATAAACAGGCTGAACCCAAATTAGGTCAATATCAACAGGGATTTAGAAAAGGAAGATCAACGGTAGATGCCATACATTTACTAACACAAACAATCGAAAAGTGCTATGAACATGACATAGAACTACATATACTATTCATTGACTTTCAGCAAGCGTTTGACTCAGTCAACAGAGAGTGGCTAATATCTGATATGAGGAACATAGGAATTTCAGAAAAACTAATAAGACTAGTGAAAATGACAATGGAGGATGCGATTGCAAAGGTGATAACCAGAGATGGGAATACAGGAGATATTAACATCGAAGTAGGTGTAAGACAAGGAGATAGTTTGTCTACAACCCTTTTTAACATAACACTAGATGGGGTGATTAAAGCAATAGGCATAAAAGGAATGATCAGCCACAGCTCCACACAAATAATAGGATATGCCGATGACGTAGCTTTGGTTACCAGAGACAAAGAACACCTAGTGAATACATTCAATAACTTAATAAAAGAGGCAGCAAAGAGAGGGCTGGTAGTCAACCAAGAGAAGACAAAATATATGCAAATCTCGAGGAAGACGGACAACGCAGCCACTATAAATATGGGAGATTACACTTTTGAAAGAGTAAGTCAATTTAGATACCTGGGAATAATAATTGATGAGAAGAACAACAGAAGTGCAGAGATCAACGCAAGAATAATCGCCGGAAACAAAGTGTATTGGAAGTATCAGAAACTACTAAGGGACAAATGCATCAGTAGAAAAACCAAGATCAAAATTTATAAAGCTGCAATTCGACCAGTAATAACATATGCCGGAGAAAATATGAGACTAACTGATAAAGACGAAGGAAATCTCAGAGTTCTAGAGAGGAAAATCATGAGGAGGATAATAGGCCCAAAACATATTCCGAATGAAGGGTACAGAAGGCTATATAACTACGAAATAGATCAATACATGAATGGTGAAGATATAGTCAGACATATAAAGGCACAACGACTAAGATGGTATGGGCACCTTCGAAGAAGGAATAAGGACGATCCAATAAGGAAAATCGCTGACTGGAAGCCTGCAATCCAGAGACCCAGGGGACGTCCCAAACTCAGATGGGAAGATCAAGTGATTGATGACCTAAAGAAAATGGGAATCCGTGACTGGGGTAGAAAAACAGAGGATAGGAAGGAATGGAAGACGATTACAAAGATGGCGAACTCACACCGCATGCTGTAGTAAGCAGAAGATAATACACGGACTGATCCACCGTACAATAAGGATCAAAAGAGCTCAAAATGAGCGGCCTATACTCCGACAACAGGAGTGCCGGCCTATATATATATATATATATATAATGAGAAACCTGTAGACACGAACGATTTAAAAAATAAAATTAGACAAGCTTGTAATAACCTTACGCAAGAGATGATACAAGCGGCATGTACACGTGAACTACTCAGACGGTTCGATGCTTGTGTTGTTGCAGACGGAGGTCATTTTGAACATCTTTTATAAAGTCGAAATGTTCTGGTTATTGTTGTAAATAAACATTAAACTGAAAATTTGGTGTAATTATCCATTTGAGCACCCTCACTGTGATAAACTGTTGAATTTGAAATAAAAAGCCCTTTCATTTGAGCTGAGTTTTATACCCCTATCCCCCTGCTTCTATGATGTCGTCACAGATACCCCGTATACCTCGGATGAAATTACTGTAGGTCCCAATTTTCAAACAAACTTATTCGTTAATTTCTGAGTTACAGCCTGTGAAAAAAATCTAACCCTCTATAGAAAGCGCTCTGCAAAAAACATTCTTAAGACAATTATTTAAACATTTCTTTCAGTCTACTCTAGAATAAACAAGGAAGTTTTGTTTTCAAACTCGTTGATTAGACTATTAGGGATTTCTTAAGCGTTGATGCAATATTATTTTGTTTTTTCATCAAGTGGACGGCGTGTTTGAAGACGGCTTATTTCGCCAATGTTGTTTTCTTAGTTTTCTTTGACAGCGCTGAAGGATATGTTTCGAGAAAAAAAAATTGTTAATACTGAGCCGGTAAATTTATGGACTAAAGGGTGGCGCGGAGAAAGAGTTATTATTAGAAAATTGATTATTTGATTTTGATCGATTGTTGTGGATCTCAGTTGCAATTGCAGCAATTATAAGCTAAATATTCTGAAAATTGAAAAAGCGAAACCACCGGGACTCGAACCCGGGACCACTTAGTTACAAGCCCTTGCGCTAAGCCCTGCGCTACAGCGGTTCCTTATCATCAATGTTCTGTTCGGTATTATAAGCTACCATTCAACCGCGACTGCCTCTTACATTCGGCCATCCTGCTCCGCTCCTCGTCCTAGAGGTACCTAGAGTGCTGGACCTGACGTTTTGAGCGTACACCTATCTCACCTACTCGTTCGTGAGCCTGATGCCTTGCCACCTGCCTACGCCTATCTCACTCTCCTGGCGAGCCTGACGCCTGCACGCCCATTTCAGTCACCCTCTCTCACTATCACATCACATTATGGCCTCATGTGGAAAATCCGTAGATCTAATCCCACTTCTGATATATAAGCTAAATTTTCTGAAAATTGAAAAAGCGAAACCACCGGGACTCGAACCCGGGGCCCCTTAGTTACAAGCCCTTACGCTAAGCCCTCCGTTACAGCGGTTCCTTATCAGCAATTTTTAGTCCTGTAAGAACCTCTTAGTCCTATTTATCATTTTTTATTGTTAAAGATTAAAATTCTTCAAAGCAAACTCATTTACCAAATTTATCAATTCTGATAAGTCATCAGCAGTTAATATTCAAAGTAGTCACTTTCTACTTTTCAAACGAATGATATACGTGACGAAAATTTGGTACCTGTTTCTTTTTTGGATGGTATTTATACAGTGCGTCAATAAAGTAACGTATAAATTAATTATTAGACAAATGAACAGTATTATGAAAATACACATCGATTCGTGATTTTAATAAAATACTTTTTTGAAGAAAAATATATCACTCATGGTGAATGATGGCGTAGTATCCGTTTTTTTTAAGTGAAGCACCTTCTTTTCCCAATTTGCAGATCTCCCATGCTGAGTTGATACCAAAAATCTATCACTAATTGATTGAAGCGGGTATAAAGTGGACAAAAGCGCGAAAGTTGTTGGTTATTTTAACATTGTATCTATACAGTTTAATAAGTATTCCTAGCCTCTCGACTCAACAGAAAAAGTAGGTACTCTTTGCCATCCGTTTTTTACATTAAAAACTGTCATGAATATCCAAGTAAAATTTCGAATTGTTCTAATTTATCATATCGTATTCACTGTTTTGTTACAATGCCTTCAATTGAAATTAGAGTAATGAGATTTTACTAATGATTGGTGTTGGCGACTTAAAAAGGTATGTATATTATTCCATGAAATGCACCCATATCGTGAACGTATTTGTCAATATACGAGAAGTGAAATAAAAAAAAATACAAGGAATTAGGACACCAATACATTAAAACAATTCAACCAGCTGTAATTGTCGGCAGTAGATGATCCACACTGTACGATTCGAGGATTAACTAGGGATTAGCGTTCCTTTTCTCAGTTTTTGCTGCTCCTTTGTTTCTTCTCTCCAATGATCGTTATTTTGTTATTATGCATGTTGTACGTCAGCCTTCATTCTCTATTTCCTTTTCATTTACGTTTTTTGATATTGAACCTTTAAAATCACTAAAATTGTTACTTCAGTTTTCTTTTCCCATGCCCTTCATCTATTCATATTTTTTTCCAAAATTGGAACGTCCAATTAATCATCGTCTGCATCTCCTTCTATTACGGTATTAATCTTAGTTCTCACCTAAATACTCATAAGGATTTAAGTATCTCGAATAACTAATTATCTCCCAATTTCAAACCTACTTCATTCTTTTTTGCAGTTTTGCTTCGTTTTTTCGAAAAAATCCAAGGATTCTACAACGTTCTTTCTTTATCCTTTTTTTCATATTCTCAATAAAAATCAAAAATAGTCAAAACTAATAACTGACTTAAAAAAATGTCAACAAAACCCGAATACTTTAACAAAATTGTCTAAAAATTCAAACAAAATAAAAGAGAACATAAATTATTTAACAAACAACCATGTACATATTTATGTAACACTAAAAAATCGGTCAAATGTGTTTCTTCCAACCGTTCCATTCACTTTACAAATATCCCATATAGATTTTATCTTCAAGAATGGGTATATCGTATCACTAAGCGGGACAGCAAAACTTTAAACAATTAATTATAATTCAATTGATATTCTCGTTGTACAGTTAATCAGTATCGTGGGTGGCTTCGATAAATCAACCGAATTTATACGGCTCTATTAGGATACTCGGATACGCCCTCCACTTCGAAAAGACATTTTACAAGTATCCTCCTTTAATTTAATTTGACCACAACAATTATTTATTTTTACAATCATCAGCGACTCGATAGGTACCTATATTAGATTCATCATTCGCCAAACATACATGTCTTGAGCACCGTGGATTAAAATTAAAAACCATCCTATACATTGAAACAATTGTATATTTTCATAAATACCACTCTTTTCTTTCATTTTCCTCTATTTTTACAACTACCTTTTTCTGTTTTCTTTTCCCCTTCCTTCCCGTTTCCTCTTTTCACCCCTTTTCTCTCTCTTCCCTTTTTTCTTGATCTATTTTTGCTCATCCCGCTTTTTTTCCTGTTTCTCCTCGCTCTACTCCTCTCTTACTGTTCATCAGTCTCTCTTCTGTTCTAACTCACTCTCTTTATAAAATTACTAGTCTGTGAGAGTGTCCTCAGAAGCTGAATTGGAGAAGGGAACGTAATACATCTTTTAGGTCTCCGTGAGTGTGCCCAATATATACAAAATCTCTCTCTCTTTTTTTCTCTCTACTTTCCCCGTTTATTCACTCTCACTTGTCCCCCTATCTTCTGTCCCTCTAGTTTCTGTCTCTCCTTACTCTATATCTTCTGTATTTCACCACTCTCTGTATTCTGTCTCGCTTCACTCTCTCTCTCTCTAATTCTCTTTCTCTCTCTCTCTCTCTTCTAACTCATCTCACTCTACTGTCGTGCCCAACTCTCTCCTTACTCTTCCTATCTCCTGTAACTTCTCAATCTTTCCCCCGTCTCTCCTTACTCTCTATTCTGTCTTTCCTCACTCTCTCTTCTTAATTAACTTTTTGTCCTTTCACTTTCTCCTCACTATCTCCCTTGTCACTTCTTCCCCTTTCTACTGTCTATACTCACCCTCTCTCTAGCTTTCTCTGCAATCTCTCTCTCTCTCCCTCTCTCTCTATTTCTCATCTCTTTTCTCACTTTCTATTTTCTGTCTCTCCTCAATTTTTATCTTCTATCTTCCCTCACTCTCTGTTTTCTGTCTTTTTCTCTCTCTCTCTTCTAACTCATCTCACTCTACTGTCCTGCCCAACTCTCTCCTTACTCTTCCTATGTCCTATAACTTCTCAATCTTTCCCCCGTCTCTCCTTACTCTCTATTCTGTCTTTCCTCACTCTCTCTTCTTAATTAACTTTTTGTCCTTTCACTTTCTCCTCACTGTCTCCCTTGTCTCTCCTTCCCTTTTCTACTGTCTATACTCACCTTCTCTCCAACTTTCTCTGCAATCTCTCTCTCTCTATTTCTCATCTCTTTCCTCACTTTCTATTTTCTGTCTCTCCTCAATTTTTATCTTCTATCTTCCCTCACTCTCTGTTTTCTGTCTCTCGTCACTTTCACTCTCTCTCATCCTTCCTAACTCTTTCTCCCTCCTGTCTGTCCTCAGCCTCTCACCAATCTTTCTCAGCAATTATGTTTACACCATATTATATTGACGACGAGCCGTCACTGATCCAAACCTATGCACCCAGTTGTTAGCTCGTATACAAATTCATAGAGAAGATTTTTTTGTTTTGTAAAATTAATTGAGAATTAATAATAATCGGAAGATTCTTTCACACTTAAAAATTCAAGACGCCTACCCACGTAGATAGATGACAATAAGTTTGTATGAATAAAGCAATCAATAGTGCCTATAAAATGTAGTTTATTTAAAATTGTGTCCTACATAATAATTGAAAGACCAGGTGTCGATCGCGTGATTTCAAGACAAATTATGTATTCGAGTTCCGGAATCAATTGGAGGTAATTTTTAGAACCGGAATTTATTTTAGGAGATGTCAAAATCTACATAAAGAAAAAAAAACTGTTTGTTCATAGGAATAGCTAAAGTTTTTGTTTGTAACAGGATGAAAAGAAGTGTTTAGATAAGAGAAAAATTAAATTGAAGTAGTTTGGGAGAACTGGCGAAGAAAATGAAATGAAAACATGAAGAGATTTTGTATAAGCGATCAAAAAGGATTATATTTGTTACAGAATGAAGATATATAGAACAAAAAATAAGTATAAGGAATAAAAAAAAGTGAAGAAATTTAGTTAACCACCCGGTTGAATTTTGAAGGTATTAAATAAAAGCACGTTCTACTTTTTTTCAACTAATTTGGGTTTATGATCATTGTACATATCCTGATTTCTTCAACTGTAAAAAATTTTCAACAAAACAATAAAATTGACGTTGTAGGTACCTATTTTATGTCAGTACTATTTATCAGTCATGTTTGAATAACTGATTTTCTTATGCAAGCAGTTTATATATGTACTGTGTAGATAAAACATTACAGTGAAAAATGAGGTGGTAATAAAAAAAAATGTAGGTTAAGGAACGACGAAAATAATATTTGTAGTTCCATGCAAAAGGTACTAGATCCACCACTGCAGAGTGTACCGAGCAATTGATGTTGAATACTGGTTTTATCTTGTTTGGTAAACATTTTTTATTTTAATTTGTGTGAATTTACGACTGATAAGCGACAAAAAAGATCATTTGTTGCTAAATCAGGGATGTATGTTGGATAACCCAAACCGGGAGATTGTTGAAAGGAAAAGTTAGGGAAATAATTGTAGTTAAAGTGAAAACTCACTTTTATTATTTATGTTTATGACTGGTTTGTCGTCTACACCTTAAGTATAAAAAATATTGAAGAACGCTTCGGTTCATTCACCCATTTATTTATCAAAATCCAACATTACTGTCATTATTGTGTTCATTTTTTTTCGATTAAAAAGTACTATAGCTGCATAATAGGAGTTAATAGAGTCGTTTCATCTTTTAATGACTCAAATACAATGAGGGAGTTGTTTTTATTAAGAACTTTTTCAGCACATTAGATAAGGATTTGTATATTTAAGCAACTTTGCATAATGAAGCTTTGCTTTATGTGAGTTTATTGTTGTGGTAGATACTGTATGTTTGCAGGTCAATGTACCACGGTTTTTAATTATTGAAAAATGGTTATTGTTTTGTTTTTAAAAACACTGTAAATAATTGTAATACTGTTATCAATTACCGAATTTAAATAGCAGAGTATTATACATTTTGATTAATAGTCATAGAACAAAGATGAATTTTAAAGTCGATAAAAATGATGTAATAGTACAAAACAATATTGTCATTGACCTATAAATTGCACATAATTCTTTACTATGGAAACCCATTTTAAAATATAGGCTAGTCAATAAGTTCAGAAACGTGTTAATTTTTAATAAAATTTCTAATGGTATGAGCGATTCGGAATGACGTATAAAAAAATGTATTAAAAGTATGTATTAGCCTCAGAGTAATACTTTAAAAAGATACATTTGTTTACATTTAAAATTGAACCCAACATTACATCACATTCTAAGGTAACTTGCCGACCCTTTGCCAGATGTCTTACTTTTCCTTTGAGTTGCGACAACTGAATTATAGGACACGATAGAAACGTACAAAATAAAAATGTACTTTTAAGTAATTACATGAAAACGACTTTAAAATAATGATCCTAAGTAGTTTATGTAATAAAAATATGTTTTTGTTTGAAACTTTTGATTTTTAAACGAAACAAATGCGTGTTAATAATTTTGTCTGTCTGAAATATGACAACACCGAGAAAAGGGCGGAAACCATTTTACTATCAATTTTACCTGATTTTACTACGAAGTTTAAACGTTCCTAGTTTATTGAAGCTCTTGTTTTCGCCTTTTCAACTGATGTTTGTGTGTATGCGTACAGATATGATTAAAAACAATATTTTTGTGTGAAATCATGGTCGGAATTTTCCTAACCACTCTTTTCACCTGTAAGTAAATAGTTCTATTGGTCAGAGGCACTGTCCGACTAGTCCTACAGTTTCTCCCCACTCTTTGAAAGTCATTGATGAAAACATATGTATGGCGATAGAATGTTAGCCATCTTTTGGGATAGTTTTATGAATGACTTGCGGACTCTATTTGTAGTATTACCCTAAGTTATTAGCACATGAAGAATTGCAATTGTTATTAACAAATTAAGATGAAAAAAGATAATATTTATTTTTTTATTAATAGCTGAAAGCTATTAATATTTAAGGTATTTTGAAAAGAGTCCTTAAAGATGAGGTAATTTGCAATAAAAAAGTTTGGGACTCCAGGAACTCTATCTCTATTATTCATAATTATAATTATGATTCATTGACGAAAAAAATAGGATTCCGCGGTCCGAGAGACATTTTCGGCATGCTTGTACATAGTCAAAAGCAAATTGGTCACATTAAATAACTTTGTTAAGCTATTAATTGTTAATTTAAAAGTTTGGAAAAATTATGGTGTATATAAAGAATTCATTGCCGCTGGAAAAAAATCTTGAAATTAATTCTTCAACAAGCTGGAAAATTATTAATTAACAAAATGTTCCTGTAAGACCGAAAAAAAATGTTTAAATAATATATATATATACTTAACAAAATCACGTCATAGAAATTAAAAAAATTTCAATACTTTGTTTATAACTAGTAATATAAAAGCAAAAAATGGAAAATCAGTAATTTATTGTTAATTTGAAAAAAAATATTATAAACAAAGTAATGAAAGGGCTCCACGAAGCGAAACGTTTTAAGACAATTATTTAAACATTTTCTTTAGTTTTCAATAAACAAGGGAGTATTGTATTAATTAACAATTCCCTAACTGGTTGGAAAATCATCTTAAAGAATTTTTTCCAAAGAAGTGTTCAGAATAAAACTAAATTTTTTCAAACGTTTAAATGAACAATTAATACCTCAAAAAAGTTATTAAATGTGACCAGGCACCCGCATACCCAAATTGACTAGCGGAGACCTACAGCGTGTTCTCGGATGGGGTATCATATAGGTGAAAAATGTTTAAATATTAGTTTTATTGTAAAATGTCATTTTTGATAAAAACTTTTGCTTGTTCTGAAACCCCATAAAATGAAATAAAATTCAGCCAGTTTTATGAAAACCTTTTTGCTCTAAGTTCGAAAATAATGTATTAATCTAGTGAGTGACGTTTACGATGTACCAAGTAACTGTCAACTTTTATAAAAAATAATTTTCATTGTCATTATTTACTAAATATGATTATTGTATGTATGTATGTATGTATGTATTTTGGGGTAACATTCACTGAGACCTAAAAGATCTATTGTGCCCCCTTACTTCTACTTAGTTTCTGAGGAGAGTCTCAGATACTAGTAGCTCCTTTAGTCCTATTTCCCGGAGGAATTTTAGGATATCCGCAGGCCTCAACTTAGGTAACTGTCCCTCTTCTATCCAGTAGTCTCCCAGGAACTGTGCCCTAGGATTCTGAAATACTGTGCAGTTCGCAAGTATGTGGATGGAGGTTTCTTCTTCCATTCCACAAAATCTACAATCTTCTTCCTCCACTATTTTGAGTTTTTTAAGGTGCCCATTCAGGCGACAATGTCCCGTTAGGATTCCTGTTAAAACTCTTAGTGCAGTTTTGCTTTGACTTATGCATTCATTTGATCTCAACAGGTTGTAGTCACCCAGAAGAATCTTTGATTGCCTAAGCCCTACTAGATCTTTCCAATTGTCAGATCTTCTCTTTTCTTCGGCTTTACCTATTTCTTCCAATATTACATTGGAGCTGATTCCGCAAAAAGGTTCCGGCCCCCAAAAGGGTATTTCACTCCCCCTCTTTGCTAGTTCATCTGCTATTTCGTTTCCTTCTATTCCAGTGTGTCCTGGAATCCAGAGTAAGGTGACTATATTGTTCTCGCCTAGTTCATTAAGTTTGCCTAGGCATTCCCACACCATTTTGGAACTGATTACACAGGAACTCAGCGCTTTAATGGCTGCTTGACTATCAGACATTATGATAATCCTTTGCCTTCTATATCCTTTGTCAATATTGAACTGGGCACACTTTCTTATTGCGTGAATTTCCGCTTGAAAGATACTCGGGGTTTTTCCCAAGCTTTCAGAGTGTTTGGTTCCTGGCCCGTACACTCCTATCCCAGTTCCTTCTATTGCTTTTGAGCCGTCTGTGTACCATTGAATGGCATTCTTTCCAAGTCTGGTAATGGTATTTGGATCCCATTCCTTCTTGTTGCTTAATTCCGTAACGAATTTCTTTGAAAAGTTATACTTTTTCATCATACCATCTTGTGGCATGTCCCAGGTTGTCTGATTTCTAAGAAGTGAAGAGGTGGTTTTCTTTTTAATGATTCCCTCTCTACTTAAATATGATTATTACTCAAGGTTAGACTTTTGTGCGATGATTGGTGAAAAACTTATACATGACCGATTCTTTCACAATAATATTTTGTTTTCTGATGGAGCAACGGTTACAACAAATGGAGTCGTTTCCTCCCAAAATTGTGGATATTGGGCTTGTGAAAACCTGATGTACAGGATTAACTGTAATAGTCAATTTGCTAAAGAAGTTAATGTTTGGTGTGCGGTTTTACATTAAATCAGGAGGTATATTTGTATTTGCTGGACAACTTCTTAATACCTGAATTACAAAATATTCCCTTGGAGCATAGGCATAAAATGTACTTTCAACATGATGGATGTTCGTTACATTCGACTTTGCTAATTAGAGGCTGGCTGGGTGAATATTTTCCTGAGAGATGGATGAGACGCTATGGACCCACATTTTTTCCGCCCCGATCCCCCGATTTAACTATGTTAGATTTTTTTTATGGGGCTACTTAAAACAAAAAGTTTACGAAAATAATTTAAACCATAATATTGAAGACTTGAAACGAGCTATCATTGATGCCGTTAACGAAAATACCCCAGAAACGTTGCGAAATACTTTCAAACAATTTAGAAAGAGAATTGAGAGATGTTATGAAGCTGAGGGAGGATATAATATTGAATGGATGTTTTTTGTTTACTTAGTGTTTCTTACACTTGGCAAACTTAATGAACTAGGCGAGAACAATATAGTCACCTTACTGTGGATTCCAGGACACACTGGAATAGAAGGAAACGAAATAGCAGATGAACTAGCGAAGAGGGGGACTGAAAGACCCTTTTGGGGGCCGGAACCTTTTTGCGGAATCAGCTCCAATGTAATATTGGGAGAAATAGGTAAAGCCGAAGAAAAGAGAAGATCTGATAATTGGAAAGATCTAGCAGGGCTTAGGCAATCTAAGATTCTTCTGGGTGACTACAACCTGTTGAGATCAAATGAATGCATATAAGTCATAGTAAAACTGCACTAAGAGTTTTAACAAGAATCCTAACAGGACATTGTCGCCTGAATGGGCACCTTAAAAAGCTCAAAATAGTGAAGGAAGAAGATTGTAGGTTTTGTGGAATGGAAGAGAAGAAGAATCCTCTATCCACATACTTGCGAACTGCACAGCAATTCAGAATCCTAGGGCACAGCACCTGGGAGACTACTGGATAGAAGAGGGACAGTTACCTAAGTTGAAGCCTGCAGATATCCTAAAATTCCTCGGGGAAATAGGACTAAAGGAGCTACTAGTCTCTGAGACTTTCCTCAGGAACTAAGTAGAAGTAAGGGGGCACAATAGATCTTTTACGTCTCAGTGAATGTTACCCCAAATGACATACATACATACATACATACATTATTATTCTGTATTGTTATTTTTGATAGTAATTATAATTCTTGAATAGTTAGCATTGTTGTCAAATATTAAATACCATAACACTTAATAAGATATACTCTTTGTTGAATAGTTAATATTATTGTCAAATATTTATTAAAGAATGACAATTTGAGAATTATTTATAAAAGTTGGTACATCGTAAACGTCACCCACTAGATTAATACATTATTTTCGAACTTTGTGCAAAAATTCATACGGGTTTCATAAAACTGGTTATAAAATGAGACGGGTTTTAAAAAACTTGAATTTTATTTCATTTTATGGGGTTTCAGAACAAGGAAAACTTTTTATTAAGAATGACATTTTTCACTAAAACTAATATTTAAACATTTTTCACCTATAGTATACCCCACCCGTTGACACGGTGTATACAAATAATAAAGATAGAGTTCCGCGAGCCGGAACTTTTTTATTAAAAATTTCCTCCTGTTTGAGGATTCTTTCCAAAATTCCTCAAATATCAATAGTTTTTGAGTTATTAACAAAAAACTAAATATTATCTTTTTCTTATCTTAATTTTTTAATGACCATTGCAGTTTTTTATGAGCTAATACATACTTTCGATACATTTTTCTAGACGTCATCCCGAATCGAATGATACATTGCTCATATTTTCAGGAGGTTTATCAAGAATTAACACGTTTTTAAACTTGTTGACTAACCTAATTTAAAATTTCAGTACTGTTAAGTTTTGGGGAGAGTGGAGGTATCTGAGATACCTACTCCATCGAATATTTTATGAAATTTTCTACAAATTGTAGATGAAACATCAAATTTCCATAAAATGACCAGTTTTTTGTTAAATAACTACCTTTAGATTCATATACAGGGTTATTTAAAAAGTTAATTTCACTTTAAATTAAAAGTACCTATAGTAATTTCGAAACAAAACTCTTTCAATACTAATTTTTGTCAAGAACCAGGCTTTTCCTTCATTGTGGTGTTCTATTCCTGTTTTTAGGTGAACGGTTCATTTTTTAGAGCGAAATTATTTTGCCAACTGTCAGAAACATCATTTATTGAGATTTTTTTCCCATTGTCCCATTTATAGTATTACATGCCAATAACATTTCAATGCCAAAAATCATCGGAAAATAAGTTATTATCTGGTTCTGCATACAGGGTACACCAAAACTATATATTTGATTGTTACTATTATCTCCTTCTACAGCTGTTTTTGGATACTTTGGTTCAACTCTGTAACTTATCGACAACAAGGAACATGATTGTTTGAACAAGTGGATGAAAACTGTTCAAATTATCTACATTTCCAGAGTTTGCCAACCATATTTCTTTCGGTCTTTTTGTTCCTAACCTATAATGGAACAAAATTATGACAAAAAATATTATATGTGTATAGTCTAACAAATGTCAATGTAATGGCCATAAAATAAAGCAATGTTGTCAGATATATTTTCTAAAATTGTTAGGCTCGCTACACAAATGTTCCCCTTACTTCAGTAAACTGTTAGTTCGTGATGTTATAAGAAAGCTAGTTTGGAAATATTTTAAAAATACATAATATAAATTTATTAGTAAACATTAAAATAAGTCGCTTGAAATTGCCGGTCCGGTAATACCCTTTTGCGATTACCTCCATACTATTGTATCCCCAATCCAATAGGAATGGTTTGGGGTACTGTAAAAAGTCGTTTGCGTGAATATAATCAGTCGCCAACTTTGAGCGCAGTCCTTGCCAATATTCGGCAAATTATATTAAATGAAAATTATATCGATGTATGGGAAAATTGCGTGGCTCATGTTATTCAAACGGAAAAAGAATATAAGGATTTACCGCCCATTGCAAATATAGCACCAGTAGTTATCCAACCAAACGATTCTACTTCAGAAGATTCTGACAATATTCCGGTTATTAAATTATTTTAAATAAATTTTCCTTGTAGGTATATTTAAAACGCGTTTTTTTTAACGTATTTATAATAGATATTTTCAAAATCCGATAAAAAAAGCAAAAAAATTGAAAAAAAATAAAAAAGCAGAAATTAACAAAAAAAATGTCAAAAAATTAATATAAAAAAAACTAACTTCATATTCCTACTAACATACCCGACCCAATCCTTTTTCCTGGTAAGAATAGCTCATACCTCCCCGTGGCTCTTGCTGGGCAGACTATTTTTTAAGATTGTCTGGCTAAATGAGCTAAATGAATTTTATGAATTTTGTATCCAGGTTAATTTTTGTCATTCAAATTGATATAGTAGATTAACATTATTTCACAATATTCGAATTTATAAAAAGTTTATCTTCACGCCATTAGGCGGCTTTTTCCTTCAAAGGGAATAACTAATAATAATTTTTTTTTTAAATATGATCTTTTGTTTGGTATTATTGAATTACCAATATACTTTGGAAAATAAACACTGCCAACATCGGAATATTCATTAAATTATTTCTTTCTACTTTTCCCAGTCATAATTTTTAATATTCAGTTTTGAAATTTTATCAACAACCGTTTTATCATCCCAGTATAGTGAATTGAATATATTTTTTTTCAAATTCCAGCACCTCTTAAACATTAAAATTTATTACAAGTGATACATCTAGTTAGTCCCTCTCAGCCCTACTTACTTATAGGTACATTAAAAATTATGATTTATTTATTGGTTAATGGTTGTAATTTATGTATATGAGCATATAGAAATGGAAGTCATCGTAGTAATTAACATACTCTCACGATTGACTAGATGGAATGGCGCCAAGTCACACAATAAATTGCAATTCGACACTTCCAATGCGAAACTCATAGCACTTATTATTAAATATCTCGAATTACAACACGTTCGTGTTGACACATCTGCCAGATCGATGGCCATTTATTTCACCAAATTTAAACTATTTCAATTAGTTATTTATCTTCACAAAATATTTGTCGAGCAAACAATACAGAATTTTTATTACTTTGTATCTTTTTTTTTTCAAGTATCAGCTTTTAAAATTTTGAACTGATAATAGAAAAAGCGAAACAATCTCAAGGCCCGTATGCTCGTGAGAAGCTTTAT
The DNA here is from genome assembly GCA_949126875.1 of Lochmaea capreae. Lineage (NCBI taxonomy): Eukaryota > Metazoa > Arthropoda > Insecta > Coleoptera > Chrysomelidae > Lochmaea > Lochmaea capreae. The sequence continues at coordinate 29,735,738 of OX421401.1, read as the reverse complement.
TCGGATTTTTGTTTCTAGACAGTCCGTAAACCAATCTGGAATTGCGCAGAACTAGTTGCGTACTTTATTCAGTACTAAGAACTATTTTCGGACCGTTTAAAATTGAACACAGTTTGAAAAAACCCAATGACGTATTAAAGATAGACAAGCCTTGTTTACATTTTGGTTGTCCCCAACATATTTAAGACGAGACTCTTCTCACATGATGCCAAATCTCGTATAACAAAAATCGTAATTGATTGATTGATAATATTTTAGATTTTAGCAGCATTTTCTGTTTAAAACGTAAGAAAAAAGTGGAAAGCATTTAAAATAGGTATAACCAAACTTCGGTCCAGCTCACCTTTTTGATTTTCGGTTACAATTTTTTATGTTCTATTAATGCCATAAGTAAAATAGTTTATAAATTTTTAGCTTGGCAACCTCGAACTACTTCTGTCATTTTGGTGAAGTTTGTCAATAAGATTTTAATTATAATTGTGTTTTTATTTGGGTTCTGATTGATATTTGTCTATTAACCCATAACTGGTATAGTGTGTGACATTAATCGATATCGTTTGGGGTCATAAGAGACCCCACCATACCAGTTAGCGGTTTTTTTTAGTTGCGATGGCGAATAAGTTTTTATCACAAAAAGAGCTTGAAGAACTTGCTGCAATCCTTAATGATATTGATGAGCCCAAAGATGATGAAAGTGACGTTGGTGAATCTTCCGAGGACCTTTCGGAGAATGAAAGTCAACATAGTCTACATGATTCAGAGTCGGAAATAGAAATAGAGAGTCAGGAGGAAGATGTGGAGGACGAAATTGTAAATGAGGAATATGTGGATGGGGTAATTTATGATGAGGAAATTGAGGATGAGCAAAATGTACATGAGGAAAATTCTGACGAGCTAGGCCGAACAGGAAACTATTATTATTGCAAGAACCGGTATAAATGGGCAAAAAAAGCTCCAAAACATAATGTACGAAGGCCAGCTCACAATATAGTAATGCACTTACCAGGACTTAAAGGGCCTGCTCGAGTAAAAAACCCGTCTACGCCTTACTTTTTACAGAGGATATTCTAATCATCATTTTGGAACATACAAATGCAAAGATAACCGAATTCTCATCCAACTACCAAGGAAACCGTGTGTCTTTTGTTGACCATTTGAGCCTAGCAGAGTTGAAAGCCTTTCTAGGAATAATCTACTTGACAGGAATTTTCAAATCAGGGCGAGAAGATACAGCCTCATTATTCTCAACTGATGGTACTGGAATACCAATTTTTCGGGCTACTATGTCCCAAAAGCGGTTTTTATTTCTTTTGAGCGCAATAAGATTTGATGACGTTGCAAGTAGAAGAGTTAGAATCGATGAGGAAGACAAATTAGCAGCAGTATCAGAAATGTTGGTAAATGATTGTCAGAAAAATTACACATGCTCTGAACATCCTACGGTTGATGAGATGTTGGTGGCATTTAGGGGTAGGTGTAGCTTTAGAATGTATATGAAAAGCAAACCTGCAAAATATGGGCTCAAAATTATGTGCTTGTGTGATTCCAAGAGCCATTATTTCTCTATATATTTGTCGTATTATTTAATATCAGTTTTACCGTTATCACATATCATGATTAAAGCATCCAAGTTATGTTTTTGTATATTTTTTGAAGTGATTGAAGTATAAGAGAAAAAAGGAAAATTCATCTGCCCAACTGAAAACGTCGCTAAACAAACTTAACCATACTTCTATTTAGTATTAAAAATTTGCTGTTCCCACAAGATGAGAGGCTCCAGTTTCGCTGGTCCACCACCAGTCTCTGTCATTACTTTTCCCTTTCACTCTTCTTTGGCGACTGCACTTTTTTACATTGAACATCTTTTTTATAATCAAATGTTACAAAATTGTACACGAAGTTTTTTCAACTATCTTTGTAGTTGTGAGTAAAATTGGTTTGCACTGTTTCACAATAAAACAACAGTATGCGGCAAGGTCTCTTTGAGGATTAAAAATCCGAAAAGATAAAAAAGCCATAAATCATTCCTAATCTTGACCTACCCACTAGCGAATCTTTGATTCTCATTGGTGCAATGTAGCTTCCGATTTGTCTATCCCAAATTTACTTGAATGGTTAGTCCACATTGACTTTGAACCGTCCCAGGGTGGGTTGAGTTCATTTCTGTTATTTACCAGACATTGTGTTCTTACATATTGCTGTGATTGATATTTTGTTTTATTGATTGGAACTGTTTTGTTGGCATTAATCAAAATCATGGCTTTTTGGCGACCATCGGAAGAGGAAGATATTGTTATATAGACTCAGAACAACGTATATACTAAAAGAGTAAACAGAAGTAGTATTCTATGCCAATATAAACAATGTCAAACTTTATTTATTTATTCTGCTTGACCAAAAGTGTCCATGGGACCAATTGAATCCTATGACTAGTTTCTGATATACAGGGTATTAAAGTTGAAAAAATCCTTGTTTTTCTTAACCACGTAATTTAATTATTAACAAATACATATGCATTGTTAGTTGATATATTCTAGTCTATCGTAAACTTACAAATAAATAGTTCAAACTGTCAACATATACAGGGTGGGACTCAATTATATAAAGACGAATTTTTGGAATTCTAGGAAATTCTTATATTGAATGAAAACAAGGTCAGAAATAAAAAGCTACTTCATATTTAATGTTCTGGCATCAAATATACTAATTCTAGAGGTATTCCATACAGGGTGATTCTTAATGCAACCTGAAATTAGTTTTTTTCTATATGAAATAAATTAGTTACTCCATGTATTTCAAAATTAGTTTTTGGTGTTGAAAACGTACTGGTTACCTAGATATTAACTTTCAGAATTGTAGATACTGGGCAAAAGAAAACCCCCACTGGATGCGTGAGCATCATACACAATACCCGCAAAAAATGTATGGGCTGGAATTGTAAGAAATCGAATCATCGGACCCTACTTTATCGAATGTAATTTAAACGGGGCAACGTACTTTGAGTTTTTAAGGGGGTATCTCGTACCTACTTTACGTAATTTGTTTCCAGCAGACGTAGTCTTGGAGGTTTTGATGAAAGTTTATGGATTTAACAGGATGGTGCACCTCTATATTATGCTGTAGATGTTTGGAGGTACCTAGAGAAATTTTTCCGAACAGGTGGATTGATAGACGTGGACCTATTGAATGGCCAGCGAGGTCACCAGATTCCAATCCTTTGGATTAGTTTATGTGGGGGCCATCTGAAGAATGTTGTGTATCAAACGAAACCAGCAAATATTCAAGAATGAAAAGAGAGAATTCGGACAGCAATAAACAATATTTCTCAAGACAAGGTTCAACAAGAATTTGTACACCGTTTGGGTTACTGTCAAATACAGCAAGGGCTGCAGTTCGAACATTTATAAAGTTATGTATTTCATCATATTCTGTCCGCTAGACAATAAGTATTTTTGATAATATTGTTAATTTAACTAATAAAGAATGTTACGCGTTACTTTATGAGCACACACAAAACTATTGTATTTTTGTCCACCCTGTACCAATTGGAATCAACATGTGATACATTTTTGGAATCAGCTCAGCTGGAGTAATCCGAAAATTGAGACAAAATGGGGATGTTCCATTTAAAAAAAATGACGGCGACGTCATTACTCGAAAGTAATTCACCCTGTATATTAGATTGTTATTTTAAAATACGGTAAATTAAAATCAAAAATCGACGTGTTTCAGGATTATTCCTTAAAATGGCCTGTTTAGCTAAAACTGGATTTGTTCCATACTTTACGGACACAGTTTCTACCGAGAGCACTGTGACAAACCAACCTTGACTATTTTAAAACAAAATAATATTATTTTTCAAAAGATTACAAGAAAAATTATCAACGTACGTATGTTTGAAATAAAAATTAACAGTTGTTCAACGATGTCGATATGTATTTGAATTATGGTTATAACTGATTTTTTTTTTCGGATAAATTCTATATAACGGCTATAATAAGTTGATTAAATATTAAATTTATTATATAACACATAAAAACATGAATTTTCGGTGTCGTTCATAGGCGTAGGTCTTGAAATAGTATCGTTTGTAATATTAAAATTTCAAGTAATTGCGTAAGAGAATTAGGAAAAGTATGTTTTCTGGCCGGAAGTGTCAATATCGAAATATTGTGTAGGGATTACTTAGGTAGTAGATTATACTACTATTAGAGCCTCTGCCTAATTCCAACCCTATTTCAGATTCGCCGTAACCATGCGCCGCAAGGTGCCTTACCCAAAATTTTTAAACCTTCATAAGTATATTTGTTTAGTTTAACGCATTAGTTTTGCTGTTAAGCCGTAAATAGTGTTCACAGTATTATAAGATTAGTAATAAAATGGCGACATTTACACCAACGAAAAGATGTTCCAATAATTCTCCACTATCAGTGAATGAAAAACTTATTATTTTAAATGTACACGATTGCATAAAATACGATTACCCGAAATTTACTATACAAGAAACTGTCGACCGATGTTCCCGAATGACTGGAGTTGGAAAGTCCCCCGTTTTTAAATTATTGCGGGGGAGAAAGATAGCGGGCCAAGTGGAGCCTCCCAAGAAAAGTCCAGGCAGACCAGTAAAAGTCTTTGATGAAAACACCAAAAGTGTAATTCGAAGAAAAGTTTATTTTAAAAAAGAAATACCCACCCTAGATAAGATTTTAATGGAGCTTAGCCAGAATGACGGTATTCCGTTGATAACAAAAAAACTTTTATGGACCACTTTGAGAAATATGGATTTTGCCTGGGAACAGCATAACCGTAAAGCACTTTTACTGGAAAGCGATGAAATTGTTTGCTGGCGACGAAAGTACTTAAGAAGTATAAATCACTACAGAACAGAGCAGAAGAAAATCTGTTATCATGATGAGACGTGGATTAATGAAGGTTTTACTGTACCAAAAATGTGGCAAGACAAAAATATAACCAGTACTCGCCAAGCTTTCATGGAAGGCCTGTCAACGGGTATTAAGGTGCCTTCAGGTAAAGGGAAAATACTAATAATCGTCCATATTGGAAGCGAAGAGGGATTTTTTGAAAGAGGGTTTGCTAACCTTTCAGTCGTGCCATACCGGAGATTACCACGAGGACATGGATTCGGATGTTTTTGAAGACTATTTTGGTGAAATGATAAAATATCTTCCGGCTGATGCAGAAGTAGTTATGGATAACGCAAGTTATCATTCTCGACGCACAGAGAAGACTCCAACTTCATCTTGGAGAAATCAAGAAATTATTGACAGGTTAACCACCAAAAGTATTGAATTTGAAGATAATTTGACAAAAAAAGATCCAAACAAAATCCTATAGAAGTTATGTGGGCGCATGTGAAAGGATTTGTGGCAAGACACAACACGACATTCAAAATGAAAGACGTTAAGCTACTGTTTCATCAAGCCATCAAGGAGGTGACACCAGAGGACTGGCGAAAAGCAGTCCAGCATGTCATTAAAGAAGAGGAGAAAATGTGGGATCTTGACTACTTAATCGATCGGACCGTCGGCCCGTTACTTATAACGTCAAGAGGAGATGACAATTCCTCAGATGACGAAGAATATTATGATTTGTTATAATTTAATTTCTGTATAATGTATTTTTTGTATAATGTTCAATAAAAAATAAGTGTACCTAATACTATGTACATTATGCCTAATTTTTATTCTGTTAAAATAAAATTATTTCCTTTTCAGGAGTATCCTACCGGCACGCCTTTGGCACACTATTTTCAGTGTTTGTGAACGGATAACAATAGGCCAAACCCATATATTGACCCCAACCCGGGTGGTACTATCGGCACTTGATAAAAAGAAAGAATTTTACAATGAAATCAATGCCAAACTATGAAAGTGGCTTAAATATTCGTTGGGTCACTCTGTGCTCCCTTTGCATACCTAATGAGGTTTTATTACCCTATACCTTTATTTCTGAAATTAACTATAAGAAGATTATCTGAATATTTGTTTTTATTTATCTCAAGAGCTTCTAAAATATTTAATTTGAGGGATTTAGGTTCTATATGCAAAATTTCAAAATTTGAATCGAAAGTGTGTATGTTTATCTTCAAGAGAAAGAAAGGATGAGGAAAATTGCATCACAGGATAGAGGGAACAAAAATGGAACACTGAGTAGATGCTAATGAAACAACTTTTTTTAAAAAAAATGAATATTTTCATCGTTTGGTACGGGTAGAGGATCACCCAAGCGAGATAAATTAATTTCAGTCATTATGTCACATTCAATTAAGATTTGTTTAATGACCATACATTGTTTCCTATAAATTAATTAAAGACTATTATCTCTTGTGCTGCAATTCGGAATTTTTAACTGCACTTTAATTTTTATTGCTATTTAATTTGATCTAAAAAATATTCTTACGTTATTCGTTGATGACTTCATACTTTCAAATGAATAGTTTGAAAAATACTCCAAGGTGTATCGAATAAAGTCAATTTTCTTAACGAATATAAACTTGTTTTTCACACACGATACCCACTTTTATTATAAAGAGCGCTCATAAAGTAACGTATAAATTGATAAAACAGATCGATCTATCATACAGGATAAGTTGGGGGCCGGAACCCTTTTACGGAATCAGCTACAATGTAATATTGGAAGAAATTGGTAAAGCCGAAGAAAAGAGAAGATCTGACAACTGGAAAAATCTAGTAGGGCTTAGGCAATCAAAGATTCTTCTGGATGACTACAACCTGTTGAGATCAAATGAATGCATAAGTCAAAGCAAAACTGCACTAAAAGTTTTACCTGGAATCCTAACGGGACATTGTCGCCTGAATGGACACCTTAAAAAGCTCAAAATAGTGGAGGAAGAAGATTGTAGGTTTTGTGGAATGGAAGAAGAATCCTCCATCCACATACTTGCGAACTGCACAGCAATTCAGAATCCTAGGGCACAGCACCTGGGAGACTACTGGATAGAAGAGGGACAGTTACCTGAGTTGAAGCCTGCAGATATCCTAAAGTTCCTCTGGGAAATAGGACTAAAGGAGCTACTAGTCTCTGAGACTTTCCTCAGGAACTAAGTAGAAGTAAGGGAGCACAATAGATCTTTTAGGTCTCAGTGAATGTTACCACAAAATACATACATACATACATCATACAGGATGAATCACTGTTCGAAAATACAACCTCTTATGATGCATGACAGAATTTACGATCCCTTGTATGTATTCTAAAAAACTTCGGCGTGAACCAATATGATCCATTATAAAATATGTTCAGGGTGTTGAACCAAATTGTCACCATCTCTCTTATAAAATTTGGACATGCTTGCTACCCCTTGCACCTCAACAAGATAGCCCTTAAAGAGTAAAATCAATGTGACATCTGTCTAGAAGTGGCTGATTAAGACCATATATTTTTCAACTGCAACAAATACCGTCAACAAACACATACACTTTTAAGAGATTTACTCTCAGATTAATACATTTAAAAGATACATTTGTTTACATTTAAAAGTGAACCCAACATTACATCACATTCTAAGGTAACTTGCCGACCCTTTGCCAGATGTCTTACTTTCCCTTTGAGTTGCGACAACTGACATATAGGACACGATAGAAACGTACAAAAAATAAAAATGTACTTTTAAGAAATTACATAAAAAAGTCTTTAAAATAATTATCCTAAGTAGTTTATGTAATAAAAATATGATTTTGTTCGAAACGTTTGAGGTTTAAACGAAACAAAAGCGTGTTAATAATTTTGTCCTTCTGAAATATGGCAACACCGAGAAAAGGGCGGAATCCATTTTACTATCAATTTTACCTGATTTTACTACGAAGTTTTAACGTTCCTAGTATATTGAAGCTCTTGTTTTCGTGTTTTCAACTGATATTTGTTTGTGTGCGTACAGATATAATTAAAAACAATATTTTTTTGTGAAAATCATGGTTCGTCAGTGCCAAATTTGCAAAAAATTAGTCGAAATTTTCCTAATCTTTCTTTTCACCTGTAAGTAAATAGTTTTATCTACTCCTATTATATTATATACTAATTATTCAACTGCTTTTAAGCAGGTTATAGTATCTGTAAACGAACAGCGTGAGTTATAATAACTCACTGCTTATAACTCACTATAATAAATCGGAAATTCTTGAAGGTATTTACGAACCGAATATCAACGTGGCTCTGTACTCTGTACTTCTGTACAAGCACAAGCCGGATGGGGAGTAATGTCACTTGTGACACTTGATTAATTTTGACGTTTTCAAATTAAGTTAATACCGAATTCTTATTATTGTGAATTTTGTGCTGAAAAAGATGAATTCAGATAGTGAAGATGAATTATTATGTACACCGCCAGAAATAAGACAAATAGCTAATGTTACCATACAGAATTTATTGCCTGAAAAATCCGAAAACAAATATAGAGGTGTATACAAAAATTTTCAAGATTGGTGTAGCAGTAAGGACATTAGGTCATCGTTTACAGAAAACGTACTTTTGGCATATTTTACTGAACTTAGCACTAAATATGAAGCATCGTCTCTATGGACTTTCTACTCCATGCTAAGAAGCACACTCAACATAAATAATGGAATCAATATAGAGAATTATTTAAAATTACGTGCGTTTCTTAAACGTCAATCAGAGAAACATGTAGCTAAAAAGGCAAAAACATTTACGCCAGAACAACTTAATAATTTCATAAATGAAGCTCCTGATGAGAAATATCTGGCGACAAAGGTAGATCGATTTCACAATAATTCAATCGTTTTTATCATTATATAATTTATTTTAGGTTGCTTTAATAATGGGCATTATGGGTGCTTGTCGTGCAGCAGAATTATACTCTATGCAAATTACAGATTTAGAAGATCATGGATCTATTTTTATGGTCAGTGTACCAAATACAAAAACAAAAATTGCCAGAAAATTCACTGTTACGGGAAACTTTTATACCGTAGTTAAGAAATATTTAAATCTTCGTCCTACCGATATATCGCAAACGATATTATTCTTTAAATATTAAAATGGAAAATATCATTCACAAAGAATTGGCATTAATAAATTTGGAGCAATGGGGAAAGACATTGCTACATTTTTAAAATTACCCGACTGTAATTTATATACAGGGCATTGTTTTCGCCGCTCATCGGCAACTTTATTAGTAGATGCTGGAGGGGATATAACGGCACTGAAACGATATGGCGGTTGGCGATCAACTACTGTGGCTGAGGGGTACGTTGATGATTCCGAAAAAAATAAGAAAGATACCGCAAATAGAATATACAGTTCTATAACACCTCAACCAGTACCTACATCATCAACATATATGCAACAAACACAAAAAGAAACAATAAACTTCCATAATTCGGTCCCAAATATTCAGTTCACTGGTTGTTCAAACTTTACTGTTAATTTTATTAATAAACAAGATGAATAATCACAACTAAAGTTTTTAAAGCAATGTTATAGGTACCTATTAAGATTTGTTAATAAAGTTTTTGTCTGTACTTGTGTCTTAGTATTTATTGTTATAGTCGTAGATAAAGTATAGTATTCAACGAGCGGTAATGGTCATAACTCACTTGATGAATTACAGCACTCGCCTACGGCTCGTGCTGCAAACTTCATCTGCGTGAGTTATGACCTACATTACCGCTCGTTAAATAATATACTATTATTGGTCAGTGGCACTGTCCGACTAGTCCAACAGTTTCTCCCACTTCTTGAAAGTCATTGATGAAAACATATTATGTATTGCGATAGAATGTCTTTTCTGATAGTTTTATAAATGACTTGCGGACTCTATTTGTAGTATTACTCAAAGGTGTGAACACTGTTAAAATCAAGATTTTTATGGGTGGTATGCGAGCTTTCTTACAAGAAAATTTACTGAAGTAATCTAGATTAATAAACGCGCATATTATATCAAGTAGCAAGTTTCCACAACTAAAGAAAAGTAAATTGTGTTATAGTTGTGTGTAACTATTTCAATAGTGTCAGTGTCAGACTTTGATTTTTTATTTACTAAACACACGAATAGTTGGAAAAACAGTTCGCTAATTATAAGATTACGTGCACATCTCATACGCTAATCAATCACTTTACATTGACGACTTCAGCACATCTCTTGTTTTCCGATTTGCGGATTTCCGTTGTTGTTGGGTTAACGCCCATATCGGTCTTAAACATAATGAGTATGTGTATAAATAAGCCAAGAGGAGAATATAATTTTTGAAACCAAAAAAAAAAAAACAATAGTAGGATGATACCCATTGGTGAAGGAAGAGAATATAAAAATGAAAGGAAAAATAATTTACGGGCGATCAGAGGTCGGGAAGGGGGTGAATTTTTAAGGGTAAAAAACGATTTATCTCGATCTCCGCCTGTCTCTATTATCCTCAGTTAGCAAGGAAGTAAATAGATGTATTATAGAGTTTGTGTCAACTACATGCTTCCTTTTCAACCTAATAATTTTCTTTGAATTTGGTTATGGAATAGCAGCTGCGCATTGTTTTGGCGAAGCGTTATAATACAATTATTGCAACTGGTTGAATGACGAAAGTTTATTTGGTTATTTAACGTCGGTCTATTTCTGCAACTGAGGCAAATCACCGACCCCGGGAGCACTCTAGCCCTAACCGGAAATTTTGCCGAACCCACTGGTGTTCCAACCAGTGGTAGGGCTCTTTATCGAGCCCAACATCCATGTACTCGGGACCTCGGTTTATTTCTCCTCCGAAAGACGGCATACCTACATTATACCTCGTGCTCATTGGTATAATGCCTGCGAGCTGTGATATGCTACTCCGCGGCAGGCTGTATACAGGCTATTTACACGACGGTCTTTCTCAGTGGGTCACCCATCCAAGTACTAACCGCGCCCAACACTGCTTCACTGTAATTGTCGCATCATAGGCGTTCCACTACAGTGCTGGGCCGACGCTCAAAAAAGAGTTGCTGTTATGATTCCAAAAATGTACTACAAGTTGATTCAGATTGGTACAGGTTGGGCAAAATTGCAAAACTTGTTTTTAAATTTAAAAAAATTGATGGAAAATAAACCTCAATGAACTTGTATTCAAATTATTATTATTTTGATTCATCATAAAGTCACATAATTCAATTCTGCGATCACAGTCAACGTCAGCCAATTCATAGATGAGAATCACTTAATATGAATGGTTTTTTGCCTTTTTTTCAATATTACCATGCTAGTTTTGCCACCGTAGCGACGATTTTTGCATCAATTTTGAACACTTGTTATAAATTATGTAAACGTATGTCTATGGAATTACATAAAAACAAAGTATCATCAATTTTATCAACAATAAGCTTCAGTTTCTCAAATTTTGGTTGAAAACAACCAAATGAAGCAAAATTTTAAAGTATCATCCCGAGTGGGTCGTGGTTTATCTCGTATCAAATGTTCTGTCACTTTTAATAATGCCAAAATGTCGCAAATAATGACAACTAATATTAGCTATTTACACTTCCTACAAAAATTAAACAATAAATAGCACGGCCTACTCAAAATAAGCGACAATAACGGAGAAATTATTGAAATTTTTAAATACAATCTTTATATCTCAAAAACGCTGTTTGATTATAGGAAAGAGAACATAAACTTCCAGTATTTTAAGGCGGTAGATTTGAATGGGAGATGAATACTAGTTATATCTAAAAAAATAAGATATTTGACGTTTGTGAAGTTGAACTTCTCATCACTTCTTCACGAACTCTGTATATAATAATGCATTTTTTGACATATCAACAATTCACTTGACTTTTCTACCAATTTACCCGACAAGCAATTTTTTTGGTATTATTAGGGTTGTTCACATAGAACTTTTATTTGATAGTACATACTACATCTGTCAATTTTTCATTAAAAATATCAATATCTCCAAAACAATACTTTTTGACATTAAAATTCAGCTGCTGACTCCGTTATAACCGATAGTGTCATTTATGTCACAATATTTTCCATGAATTCGCTATATATCCATATAAACCAATTTACATAAAAATCGTGTTGGTAGTTTCCAATATACAGAATGGGCCACAGGAAACAGCCCACCCCGATATTTGGCAGTATTCCTTGGATTTTAAGGAAATTGGGAAACACGTCGAGTTTTGTTCTAAGGGGGATACATTTTTACGATACTGGCATCTGTGATTTGTCAACCCCCTCCCTTCGCCAACCCCTTATTTTCAAATAGGGAATATACCATGTGATATTTTTCGATATTCACACCATCTTTGCAAAAAAAAGTATTAATTAATTTACCATTTTCAACATCTAATTCATTAATTCAATATTATTCTGATTTAGTAAATTATCGTTATACCTAAATTAATTATCATATCGCAATATTTGTTTAAATTACTTTTGATGTGACAGAAAAAATAACATTTTAGCAAACCATAGGCGTTACGTTTCATTTTTTAAGAGGTGTTTACTTTAAATTCTAAATGTCTTTCTAATGATGTGCCGCACATGGTATATCAGGTTCAGTGCCCACGTCCAGTTTACTTGACGCAAGGGTTCCTAATGAGAGCTCGCGTCCAGTTAACTTGACACCCATTGTATATGAAATATATGCGTTCCATTAAACATCACCGGTGTCTGACGACATAAAATAGATTTTAAATCGGGCCCTTGCGAAGGAATTGTGCTAAAAATATTTCGGGTAATTGCAATTTTTGACCTTGTATATAACGATAAGTGCCGACGAAATATTGAAGAAAAAGTCAGTTTATTCGTGCATCCAGTTAACTAGACTATGAAACAAATATTGAAAAAATATACCGGCGTCCAGTTAACTGGACAGCTGCTTGGATCTGTCAAATTGGCAGATATCTTCAAAATACATATAAACTAAATAGATCATGACATAATTTGTATTTTTATTCCAAAAGTAGAGAATTATCTAACCCTCTGGGCACTGAACCTGATATTCCCTATTTAAAAATAAGGGGTTGGTGAAGTGGAAGGGAGGGGGTTGACAAATGACAGATGCCTGTATCGTGAAAATGTGCCCCCCTTAGAACAAAAATCGACGTGTTTCCTGCCAAATATCGGGGAGGACTGTTTTAGGTAGCCCACTTCCTATAGATAGTGAAGTTCGTCGTGACACAACCTGTATATTTACTTAATTTTTTTAGCAAAAACTATATTGTTCATCATCTCAACTATCAAACACTGTCCCAAAAACATTACAATTAACAAATCATCTATGCCTAGCAATTTTTACAATCTCCAGATGATTGGTACTTAATAGAAATTGACATATGGCACAGTTAAACAGTTCTATGTTGGAATTTAATGCTTCTTCTTCATCTCATTGGAGAATATACTCGTTAGCATCTAATGTACATGAGTTTTCATCATACAGGATGATACAAAATATGTTTTCAACGATACTGTTTAATTGACATCTGATTTAAATAAATATGTCACCAAAATGACCTCGCTTTACATTGATATGATCTGTTCACAAACCTTGACTTTGCCAGCTTTTAAAATTCCTGCGTGTGCTAGTACGCGAGCTGGTGAACTTTGCGTACTCTGTTTATAGTTACAGTGCTTGATTACTGATAATATAGAATTTAGTCTTAGCTGTCTAAACCTGGAACACGACTTGATAGCACAAGTGTCTTTTTTCAGTAAAAATTACTACGCATTATATAAAAAAATATAGTAAATTTTGTTTTTTTGATAAAAACATTCATTCATCATTTGTTTATTGCCAAAATTGTGGTTATACGTGTCAGTGATTTGTTGGAGATTGTAGTTGATTTTTTTATTGTTATATAAAGTCGGGTTCTAGGTTGAGACGGTTCAAACTACAACCGATTTTGGGTGGGTTGTGACTCTCGGCTGATTTGCTTAATTTTTGAAACAAGTGAAATTTTAGTACAATTATATAATACTTTATATTACAAACGATTACAACAATTTTTGTGACGAAAAAAGAATGAGTATGATTAAAGGATGTATTTATATTTTTTACAGTTAATATTTCAAGCAAATGTTACTGTAAAATGACAACTAGGCTATTAAGTCGGCTCTAGGTTTAGACCACGAGCTTTAAAGCACATAGGTTGTCTATAAACTATTGAAGGTCATCTGACGTCGCCATAGTGCGCGTCATCGTGCCTGCCGTATATCAGTTTACCATTGTTCACTGCTCTTTTCGTTTTGTTTTTGGTGCTTACAGTAGTTTTTTATCGAAGTTTCATGTGAGTTCATTTATAAAAGAGAGTATTTATTGTGTTTTTAGTAAGTATATCTTCAGGAATGTGAATTAACAGCTAAAACTTTAAATTAATATAAGTCATGTAACATATTATATGGTCTTTTATTGAATTGTGGGTCATTGTGAAGCATATTTTTCTATCCACTTGTATTTTCATTTTACCAGATGTAGTGGCGGTCATATACACTTTGAGAGGGGGGGCCATGGGCGATTGTGTGATATGACTGAACTACGGTAAAAATACACGGTATGCTGAGTTGTCGACTCAAATTGTGCACGCTCTGAGCATGACGCCACCTTGGAATCAGAATCAGAAATTGTTGGATAGAATTGTACGTGTTTAGTTTGTTTTTCCTGAGGTTTTTCGATTTTTCTGCGGTAATCTAAGTTTTTAACTTTAGTTTACTTTAATTATAAGACCATAATTCCGGGCTGTGCCGTGGCTACATGCAAAAATACCGATCGCAATACGAAAGAAACGGTATAAAATACTATGGATTTCCAAAAAATGAAGACTGGGCGAAGCAGTGGATAAGTGTTTGTCGTCGTTAATTGCGAAAGATGTGAATTGTATAATGTATGGTTTTCTACCTGCTTTGTCCAAGTGTCAAAGTTTAAAATTCCTCTATGAGATCAGAAAAGTATTGTCGACTTATTTTATTTTAAAGTGTTTTTTAGGTAATTGTTAATTACACATGAAGATAATTACACAAGACCGCCACTGACCAGATGCCTGGAGGAAAAATATGTAGTGTTGCTATTTGCGAAAGCAATTCGAAGAAGGCCACAGAAACTGGGGTGGACATGACATTAATAATAAAGTTAAATAAACTAGGAACTTATTACTTTTTTTTCTGTTGGAAAAACCTTTTTAGCTAGCAATCCAGGAGGCTAATTCTTATCGTTATTGTCACAGTAATACATGGAATACTATATATATATGCATTTTGGTTAATTGTGATAATAGCAAGTACTCTTTAAGTTGCGAAGGGTCAAAAATAGGGATTGCAATCCCGGAAGGTTTTTGCTATCCCGGGATTAGATATTAATCCCGATATATTATACAAAACATTAACTTTTTTTTATTTTGATAAATTCAATCAAAAAAGTAAAAACAAAATAAAACTGGTTTTTAAACTTATAGCAAAACAACAAAAAACATTAGAAACTATACAATCCATTAGTGTATGAATAACACAAAACGAAGCATTTTTTTGTCCAGTGTCAAGCAGAGGCATTTTTTTAATGACACTTAACAAAATAAATAAGGTTGTATAATATATGAAGAGTAGTTTTGTAAGTTACCTACACAATTCAATTGTCCAGTATTGTTAGAGCGCTGTAGACATAGGTATTCTTGTCCACCATTTTGGTGCCTTGTTGTACGTTGACGTTGTTGATGTGTTGGTCAAGTATTTGGCATGAGATTCGGTATTTCCACTCAGAGACGTGGCTAGCATCCATTCGTTGCAGTTTCTCAATTTTCTGGTGTTAACAGTCTGAAGGAAAGTTGGTTCTGTTCAATATCAAAAATTTTTCAACACAATATGTCAACTCGACACCACAAAACAATAAAATTCAGGCACAAAAATGGTGGATTATAATACTCATCTCTTTAGTGCCTTAGTATTGTTACTTTCCGTTTTCAACGTTAAATTCCAGCTGTGAAATTACGTCTGCCAGTGTCGTCGAACATAACGACAGACAAAGCAAAATCCTACTAATTTGATTGCGACTAATTCGCCGTTTTTATGGTAATAGCGATGGCATAAATAACTCTATATTTTTACGAAGTTTCAATAACACGCCATATAAATTAATTTAATCCACTTGTGTGTTCCTTCTGATGATATAATGAAACATGGGTGGGTCTAATAAAAATTATCAAAACAATTTTTACACAATTGTCTCGGATAATTCGTTATGAGGCATATGTTTGATTTTATTAGCGAGATGAAATAACTTTTAATTTGTGATTTGAAAATTATACCAATCAAAAGAACCATTTTTTTCAAATTTTCCGTATAGATTGAAAATAAAACTTGGAAAAAATTGTTACTAATCTGATATTTCTCTACTATACAGTGCTATACAAAAGTCCCCTCCCCCCTCGTATCTTTTGAACGGCTACACTTACATTAATAGAATTTGGAGGGGGAAAATAAAGTGTTGTAAACTTCTCTACGAATGGTAACAGGTGACGTAATAGTAATAGATGACGTCACAGTGCCACTCTGGCCAATAATTTTAAATAGGACCTTATGGCAAGTGATATCTCGTTTGAAAGGCATTGCCATTGGCTACATAGCCATATTAATTTTGTTTGGGTTTAAACTAATTTTGACGGATAAATTAAATAAATACCAAAATTATTATTTCACATTTAAATCTTGAAAATGTTTCGGTCCGCCTTTGGTTAGTTGTCAAAAAAATTGACGTTTTTAATTTAATAGTATTTGTTGCTTTGCAAAGTTTTTCTAAATAGCTTAAATATTTAATTTTATTATTGTTTAACGAGACGTTTAAGAGTTTACATAGACAAAATGGTACGTACTCAAGCCGACAAAGTAGCAGCTATCTTAATAATTGGTGAATCTGGAAAGAATCTCCATAAAGCGGAACGTTTATTTAACGAGAGATACCCAGATCGCCCTATCGCGAGAACTTATTTGAGGGAGCTTCTTCACAAGTTTGAAGCAACAGGTAGTGTTCAAGATGCCAAACGATCTGGTCGACCAACATTTAGTGATGATAAAAACGTTGATATAGTTGCTGAAATGGTAGTAAACCCTACTTCCTCTTCAAGTAAAGTTGTGTCTATCTGTGAAGTAAGTAAAAGTACAGTACAGAGAGTGTTGGCTAAAAATAAATTTCATCCATACAAGTTCAAAATGGTGCACCACCTTTCGGATGACGACCCCGACAGGAGAATCGAATTCTGTGAATGTATGACAAATAAAATTAGTCAAAACCCACATTACACAAAAACAATTTGTTTTAGTGACGAAAGTACTTTTTGCCTCAATGGAAATGTGAATACACAAAATGTAAGGTATTGGAGTGACACAAATCCTCACACATTTCGTGAACAACATACCCAATTTCCAGAAAAAGTCAATGTTTGGGCAGGTATTTTGGGAAACTACATAGTTGGTCCTGTTTTCCTAAATTCAAATTTAAGCGGTGGAATTTGCCTTGTGATATGATGACCAGATCATCCGCATATCCTAAGACAGTATGGTGTTCCTCTTTGAGTCTCCTTATTAGTCCGTCCATTACAAGGTTCCATATTAGAGGAGGTAGGACTCCTCCTAAAACACAGACCCTTGCTTGTTGGCCAATGAAAAACTTGGCTTGAACTTTCTTTATAATAAATTATCACTCAAATACATTTGAACGAGTAAAATGGTTGAATTTTTGAAGTTTCCAAGCCATTTTATGTTTTTCTGTGAAATTTTCCCTTGTCATGGCAAATAATATTTATCCCACAAGCAATGACTGTTTATACAGTAAATTGTTGATAGTTATACCCTATAATGTACCTGTGGTGGTGTTAAAATGAGATTTGTACCGCCATAAATTGGTAATGACCTATTTAAAGTAATTTGTTGATAACCCTCTTTTCACGGATAATTAGTATTAATGATAATTCGATGGTTTTATATTCCAAATGAACTTTATATGCGTTCCAAACCGGGTGAATTTCGACAATGAAAAATAATATAAATCTTGTGGAACGCAGGAAGTGAAAGTTGCTTATTTGTAATAGAATTTGGCTGTTTAAGCGCTATATCTTAAAAAAAATTTGAAAATACTGCCATGATCTGAAATACCACTCGTCGACATTTATAGATTTTTATAAAAATCTCTCGGCTGATTACGGTGAAAATTCCATTATCAATTCTGGTAAATATTGATCATTTTATTTGACGTAATTGACGGTGGCTACCCATAAATCACTGATCTTTATGGCCGGAGATACACAGGCAAGCAAATTGGGTTAGAAGCTTGCAAGCCAGTAACTTGCATGTCAGTGCCTTGCATACTGAGGATATATTTGCAAGTTAAATTGCCTGTCAGTAGCTTGTATGTGCCAGTAGCTTGAAGACGGAAGATACATTTGCCAGTAAAATGCAGAGATTTTGAATTGGTTAATAAAACGTTTGCACGCTACCCTGTCCCAGTATTTTTAGTTTTTCAATTCCCACAAATGGCGTTTCACATAGAATAGGTTCGAAGCGAATTAAATAGTGTCACTTGCAGCTACTGGTGACAGCGATCACAATTTGCATGCGATTATACACATGCTAACACCTGTCATATGTGGTCACATATTCAATTTGGCATGTAGTTCGTACTCCCCCACCACCCAACTTGCACATTGCATGCCAAAAATCAAATCTTGTTCAATCTACTTGTAAACAAGCTGCTTGCATGCAAGCTAACAGATACACATGCATGTAGCTTTCATATTCAAGTACCTGGCATGCAAGTGTACATTCTACGGGCATTTGTATCTCCGGGTTATCTTCTGTTGACATTTGATATTTTGAAATTTGACGTGACCTTGAAACGCTGGAAGATGTACTGACATATATGCAACTTGGATTTAGTAAAACCATGACAGCAATACATTTTTGATCATATAGAGGCAGTCACAGTCTCCTATTTAGAGGGTTTGAGGTGAAAGAACACTGAATCATCCTATTTTGATATTTGGCGTGACAAATCAAGCATAGTGCATCACTCCAAAAGGAGGGACCTGGTAGGATTGAGACCATTATCCCTGATTTCAATGGTGATGGATGTCAAACGTCTCAGGATAATTATCGACTCGAAATTAACACATACTAAACAACTGGAAAAAGTAGCGACAAGATCGGAGTTCACCAGAACCAGTCCGCGGGATCGCAAAGAAATAATTATTACAGGTTATCTAACGGGTCATAAAATGGCGCTGTATAGCGGGGGTCTTAGTAACCTATATTTTAGGCACTGGACTGAAGGAGAAAAACAATTTTCGAAAAGGACAATGTGCCAGTTTTGGAGATATTACGAAATGAATGAATGGCTTTCTTCCATAACAGATATTGACACCGTTAATTATGCACATTTTAATTGTTATTATCTCGTTTCACAGACGAACATTTTTTTTTAGTAAGACACACTCAGAACGGTCATATACGTTAAAGAGGTTGCGTTAATGGCCATGTTACGATTGCGCACGGCTGGGGTAAACCCCGAAGTAGGGACCAGTGATAGAATTGAACCCAGGGTTGTGTTTCATAAACCCTAAAAAATACCCTTTAGCCAAGGAAGCGGCTGGACTAAGAATTATTGGACCCGGCGACACCTACTGCCTGATGAATTCAACTAGCTAAACGTTACACCCATTCTCAATCTCTAAAGAGGTCGGAAATCAAGGGATGCAGTCTTACCAGGATCACCCTGGGCGACCCTGGGAAGCGGGAGTCGAAAAAATATTTGGCGAAGACCAGGAAAAACCTACGTTTAACGGTAGGATTTCTGACCGGTCATTTTCAAATAAGGAAACACCTCCATACAATGGGCCTAGTCGACACACTTCTATGCAGGAAGTCTGAACAGGAAGATGAATATGTCAGACACGTCTTATGCGAGTGCCCGGAGTTATCGTCAATAAGAGAGTGTGTGTTCAGTGAGTCTTGGCCTACACCTGCCGATATAAAGGAGATGTCTCCTAGTGACCTGTCCACCTTCCTGGAAAGGACGACGACCTAAGAAGACAACTCCTCGGGAGGATGTACAATGGGTCACATGTGGCCTAAGTGCTGTGGGCTTAACTCTACAGATACAGATATAGAACGGATTATTTTGACATTTGACATGACATCGAAACGCAGGGAGATTTCAAACTTTCAAAATATGGTAACCCAAGTGGAAAAAAAGTAAACAAGGATTTTTTGCGATAAATAAAAATATCAGTATACAGTTACTGTTTTAATAAACAAATAAAAAGTTGTATTAAATTGAATAGCGGGTTTTGCTTTCCATTCATTGATACTATAAATCGGTTTTCGTTTTTGTTATTTAATAGGCCATCAAAATAAACATAAAATTTTTATTGTAGCTCGTTTCGTTGAGTAATTACCATTCAAGCAATTCGATTTTGTTGTTGCGTAACGTAATTTTTGTCTTGTTACCGATAACCCCTTGTTCTAAATAGAGGATTTCCGACAGAACGTTTTAATTTCACTTTTATTTGAAAATAATCCAACAGAGATGAAATTATTCTAAATTAACTAGAACTATATTGAGTTTGTGATAAAAAATTAATACAAATCGGTAAAAGTTGTTAAAACATATCGTTAGGATGCTAAATGAAGCAGGTGAAAATTTCCAAATTTGTTTTAAGTCGATAAAAAACTCTCCAATTTATTTTATTTCACGAGTTTTCTATTTTCCCATAGAGGAGAAAGAAAGGGAGAGAAAGGGCGAGAAAAGAAGAGAAAGAAAGAGAAAAAGAGAAAGAAAGAGAAAAATAAGATAAAGAGAGAGGAAAAAGAGGAGGATAGAGAAAGGGCGAGAAAAAGAAAAAAATAAAGAGAGAAAAAGAGGAGGTGAAAGAGAAAGAGAGAAAAAGGAAGAGAAAGAAAAAGAAACAGAAAGAAATGACAAAGCGATATATTTAATTAATTTTTGGACACAGTAATGATCACCCGGTATCAATCTAAGTATCGTTAGGATGATAAATGAAGCAGGTGAAAATTTCCAAATTTGTTTAAAGTCAATAAAAAGTTTATTGGTTGTCTGTCATAAGTGAAGTAAAGGTTAAGGAGATGTTTTGGCCCATTTTTCTTAAAATTCTTATTTGCAACTGATGGGTTTTTCTTTTTTTCTATGGAGAGTAAGGAAAGAGAGAGAAAGGGAGAGAAAAAGAAAACGATAGAGAAAGGGCAAGAAAAGAAGAAGAGAAAGATAGAGAAAAGGTGAGAAAAAGAAGAAGAGTAAGAGGGAAAAAGAGGGAGATAGAGAAAAGGCGAGAAAAAGAAAAAAGAAGAAGAGAGAAAAAGAGGTGAGGAGGTGAAAGAGGAAGAGGAAGAGGAAGAGAAAGAGAAAGAGAAAGAGAAAGAGAAAGAGAAAGAGAAAGAGAAAGAGAAAGAGAAAGAGAAAGAGAAAGAGAAAGAGAAAGAGAAAGAGAAAGAGAAAGAGAAAGAGAAAGAGAAAGAGAAAGAGAAAGAGAAAGAGAAAGAGAAAGAGAAAGAGAAAGAGAAAGAGAAAGAGAAAGAGAAAGAGAAAGAGAAAGAGAAAGAGAAAGAGAAAGAGAAAGAGAAAGAGAAAGAGAAAGAGAAAGAAAAATAGAAAGAGAAAGAAAAAGAAAAAGAAAAAGAAAAAGAAAAAGAAAAAGAAAAAGAAAAAGAGAAAGAGAAAGAGAAAGAGAAAGAAAAAGAAAAAGAGAAAGAGAAAAAGTAAGAGAAAAAGAAAGAGAAATTCTTGTATGGACAAAGCGATATAATTAATACTAAATTTTTGGACACAGTAATGATCAAAATTTTGTTAACAAGTTTTATCATATGAAAAGTACGGTAGGTAGCGCATAAAATACGAACAAACAAAAATTAGTTTTTATATAAATATGAGATTTTTTGGTTTATGATGAAAACGAACCAATTTCATATCGAGGCGACCCGGCATCATTCTCCGGCCCTGTTTTTAAAAATGATTGTTTATAAAACCATGATATCACTTCTATGTGGAATTTTAATTACCGCTACAAATATATTGTTGAGTAATGCATTTATTTCGGTATGTTTCGATATTTATTTTATTTTCTAGCCATCGAACGAAATTTCTTTCGTCATCTGATAAAATAGCCGACGAGAAAAATCTTTACTTTAACCTTTAGGTCAACAAAACTTATATTATTTAGTTTTTGGAGGGGTTAATTTAAATATTTACACGGATTCTTAAATTTTTAAATTGAAATTATTCAAAAGAAAAAAGCGTGAACAGGCTTTAATTTATTCCATAAATTGCATCTCAACAACATTAAACATTTAACAAGAAAAACTACCGATATAGCATTCCACGTAGATCTATAATGTTTTTTTTAGATATTGTTCTGTCAACCACACCTTTAAAACGGTATAAATCAACGTATCAATCTTTAATAAACACCCAGTAGGTTCTGTGTACTATTCAGTTTTTTTATCCATCTACATGACAACAGAATACATTTAAATACAAATTTAATAGTATCGCGTTTAACGTCGTAGAAAAATATAAAATAAAGTTTTATAAAAAAATCCACAGTTACTGCGATATTTGTCTTTTATTATACCGCAGGTAGTCAAGGTAGAAATATTTATTTATTTATTATTTTGACATTTCGTAATTTTCCAATAACTAGACTAGAGGACTAGAGGTGGATAATTTTTGATTACCAATTAAACTATCGAATCAAATTTCAATTAGCGGAAATCACTTTGAAAATATTATTTCGCAGAATGATGTCAAAAGTCGAGAAGACGATTTCATTCGATTTAAAAGCTTTTGAATTTTTTTTTATATTATGGATTACTCAGTTTTTATACACAATGGTTGGTTGAATTATAGCGTAACGATTGTTGTTGAATTAAACTGCCTCACAAAAAGAAGAGACGTTCACATATATTGGATTTATGCTAAACATTATTTACTGTTTTATTCGCCAACCTAACCTAAACACAACTAAAATTTACAACCTAGTTTAACAACCAAAATTTACAACCTAATTTCACAACCTAAATTTACAACCTAGTTTCACAACCTAAATTTACAACCTAGTTTCACAACCTAAATTTACAACCTAGTTTCACAACCTGAATTTACAACCTAGTTTCACAACCTAAATGTACAACCTAGTTTCACAACCTAAATTTACAACCTAGTTTTACAACCTAAATTTACAACCTAGTTTTACAACCTAAATTTACAACCTAGTTTTACAACCTAATTTTACAACCTTGTTTCACAACCTAAATTTACTACCTAGTTCCTCAGCCTAGAAATATTGGACTAAAAATCGCCAAATCGCCTAAATTTGAAATTTTTAGCGGAAAACCTAGAATTTAGACAGAAAACCTAAAATTTCGGCTAGAAACTCTTGAAAATTAAGTTCATGCTAAAAATGTTGGCGAGAAACCAGAAACTTAGAATGTCATAAAAAATCTTTAATTTAGGCGGGAATTCAAAAAATTCGGCGGGAAACTATAAATTTTTGGCTGTAAACCTAAAATTTCGGCGGGAATCCTAGAATTTCATCAGGAAATTAGCTAGTCTTTCATTTTCGCTGTTAAATCTTTCATAACTCTTGAAAATTAAGTTCACACTAAAAATGTTGGCGGGAAACCAGAAACTTAGAATGTCATCGAAAAAATCTTTAATTTATGCGGGAATTCAAGAAATTCGGAGGGAAACTAGAAATTTTTGGCGGCAAACCTAAAATTTCGGCGGGATTCCTAGAATTTCATCAGAAAATTAGCTAGTCTTTCATCTTCGCTGTTAAATCTTTCATAACTCTTGAAAATTAAGTTCACACTAAAAATGTTGGCGGGAAACCAAAACACTTACAACCTAGTTTCACAACCTAAATTTACAACCTAAATTTACAACCTAGTTTAACAACCTTGTTTTACAACCTAAATTTACAACCTAGTTTTACAACCTAAATTTACAACCTAGTGTTACAACCTAAATTTACAACCTAGTTTTACAACCTAAATTTACAACCTAGTTTTACAACCTAAATTTACAACCTAGTTTTACAACCTAATTTTACAACCTTGTTTCACAACCTAAATTTACTATACCTAGTTCCTCAGCCTAGAAATATTGGACTAAAAATCGCCAAATCGCCTAAATTTGAAATTTTTAGCGGAAAACCTAGAATTTAGATAGAAAACCTAAAATTTCGGCTAGAAACTCTTGAAAATTAAGTTCATGCTAAAAATGTTGGCGAGAAACCAGAAACTTAGAATGTCATCAAAAATCTTTAATTTAGGCGGGAATCCTAGAATTTCATCAGGAAATTAGCTAGTCTTTCATTTTCGCTGTTGAATCTTTCATAACTCTTGAAAATTAAGTTCACACTAAAAATGTTGGCGGGAAACCAGAAACTTAGAATGTCATCGAGGAATCTTTAATTTAGACGGGAGTTCAAGAAATTCGGCGGGAAACTAGAAATTTTTGGCGGCAAACCTAAAATTTCGGCGGGAATCTTAGATTTTTATCAGGAAATTAGCTAGTCTTTCATTTTGGCTGTTAAATCTTTCATAACTCTTGAAAATTGAGATCATACTAAAAATGTTGGCGGGAAACCAGTAACTTAGAATGTCATCGAGAAATCTTCAACTTAGGCGGGAATTCCAGAAATTTGGCGGGAAACTAGACATTTTTGGCGGCAAACCTAAAATTTCGGCGGGAATCCTAGAATTTTATCAGGAAATTAGCTAGTCTTTCATTTTGGCTGTTAAATCTTTCATAACTCTTGAAAATTAAGTTCATACTAAAAATGTTGGCGGGAAACCAGTAACTTAGAATGTCATCGAGAAATCTCCAATTTAGGCGGAAATTCGAGAAATTTGGCGGGAAACTTGAAATTTTTGGCCTATTTAACCCCCTATAGCCTATTTAACACCCTATAGCCTATTTAACCCCCTATAGTCTTTTTAACCCCCTATAGCCTAACCTTACCTAAACACAACCAAAATTTACAACCTAGTTTCACAACCTAAATTTACAACCTAGTTTCACAACCTAGTTTCACAACCTAAATTTACAACCTAGTACCACAACCTAAATTTACAACCTAGTTTTACAACCTAAATTTACAACCTAGTTTTACAACCTAATTTTACAACCTTGTTTCACAACCTAAATTTACTACCTAGTTCCTCAGCCTAGAAATATCGCCTAAATTTGAAATGTTTAGCGGAAAACCTAGAATTTAGACAGGAAACCTAAAATTTCGGCTAGAAACTTGAAAACTTTAGCGGGAAACCCGGAAATTTTAGAGGGAAACCTAAAATTTCATCGGGAAACCTAAAATTTCGGTGGGGGATCAGGAATGTAGGCGGGAAACCAGGAATTTCGGCTGGAAACACACGTAAAAATTATTATTCCTAAGTGACCTAGCAGAATGTTTATTATCCTTGCGAAAGGATTATGAGGGTGCAGTTTGAATGTGTTCTCTAATTGAGGCGAGTGTTTTTTGGCAGTCTAATACCAATTTCGACGATACACGGTAGTAGCTAAGTGCTTTCAAAGAAGCTTTGCTGCCCGAGAAAATGTTTATTGTACTATGTGTGTGATTGGTTAGCACCAACCTCTCCACACATGAAGCATTGGCGTAAATTTCCGCCCGAAATACGGTTGCATTGGAGCATGAGGGTGTTTTTGAGCCATCGGTGTACCAACAGATGTCTGCTCTTAAAAGTTGATCCATACGGAGGACCCATTCATCTCTATTTGGAATTAGGACGGTATAAGGCAGGTCGTAGTTTACTCTTGGAAGCAGTATGTCACAAGTAATTTCCAGAATACTGTGACTTTCAGTGTCCACTAGCATTCTAGTTTACTCTGTATAAGCCTGTTCAGTGCATTTAGAAATATGCATAATTCTTCTAATACTCGTACTATGTACTTAAATTTTTAAAATAACTCAAAAGATACATCACCTCAAATTGTTGTTTTTGTTGCTTAGAACTGCAAAGTATTGCACTTGGTGACCAAAAATAGTAATTCATTAAAACACATTCTTTGAATTCTTGAACGTTCCTTCTTTTGGTATGAGTACCAAATTAAATTTAAAAAACCGGCCAAGTGCGAGTAGTACTCGCGCACGAAGGGTGCCGCACCATTATCTATAAAAGCATACATACAGTAAAAGTCACGAATGTTTCTCGTTACGTCATTCTTCCCTGAATGTCTCAAAGACACTCTAATTTTATGTGGATATCACTGACCGCGTATGTCCAATTAAATCAATGGAAAGATACATATGTCGTTTGTGCCTGAATTAAGCTACGCCATTACGTCTTTATCGGTTTGTCACTCTGTCTTGTGTTGTGATAACGATTGTACTTAAAAAGCGAAACGTCACTTTATGTGGAAATCATTTTGTCATAACTTGAAACAGGTGAAGTTCATTTACATTTATTGTGATATTTTTCAACAAAATACATGGTAAACGTTTGGACGAAGGTAAACGTGAGTGTATTCGAAAACTACATGAATGTTTCCAAAAGGAATCGGTTAATTTCGGACCACTTTTGACGTTAAATGCCATTCAAGAGGTAAGTTTTGTAACAATTTATTTGTAGAGTTTCAAATTGTAGTCTAACTAGATATGTTAAATTTGGTTTTTATTCATTTCCTCTTAAAATTAAATCCCCAGAAGTACATGCCGAACCCTCTAACGCGCCGCTGGTGAAACCTGTCTTATTGATTTGGTTCGGATGCTAATGAGTTATGACGTAACGAGAAACATTCGTGAATTTTACTGTACATACAAGTGAGGCTAAAAAAATGTATTTGCTGATTGATTTTACTTTTGAGATTCATATTCCTAGCTTCGCTTAGTATACAGATTGCGAAAAGTCTATTCGCGCCATACGACAAGGGAAATATGAGCAAAACTACTTGAAAGAGAGAGAAGAATAATTATGCGCTCAGCGATGGGCGTGTAAAAGTTCAGATGTGAATTATTATTATCTCTGTAAAGGACACTGTTGCCGGATGAAAGTGTTTAGTTTTACCTAATAGTGCATGAGCTCGACAAAAAGTTAACGATAACGAGACAAAAATATCATTTGTACAAATTAATCTGCGCTTCTGGCAACAGCGGTTAAAATAAGGGGGCACTGAACACACTCCCAACTGTTTTTGATAGCTGGAGCTGAACACGCGCACATTTATTCTTCTCTCTCTTTCAAGTAGTTTTGCTCATATTTTCCTCGTCGTACTTGTGTAAATCGTATGGCGCGAGTAGACTTTTCGCAACCTGTATAACAAATTTTTAAAAAAACTTAAGCTGCACGGAGATTCGAACTCGCCATCTCCTGTTTACTAAATCAAAACGAAAAAAATCACGTTTGTTAAATATTTATTTTATTCTGTTTTAGTATGTATTTGTTGTTATAGCGGCAACAGAAATAGATCATCTGTGAAAATTTCAACTGTCTAACTATCGCTGTTCATGAGATACAGCCTGGTAACAGACGGACAGACAGACAGGCGGACGGACACCGAAATAAACATACAAAAAATATTGTGGTTTGACTTCCCAATAAGTTAACGAAAAATAATAATGAATACACCACAAGGAACATACAGAAGATATCTTAGTAATAGGGTCCGTTTTTTATCCTCTGGGTACGGAACCCTAAAAATCAAGTTTCTTCGAAAACTTAACATTTGCGGGACGAAAAAGAAGCATTAGTGTACTTTTATGTTTATTAAAAATCGTTCTATAATTTTTTATTCAAATTGAGTTAAATGTTTGATTGTTATTTTCCCAATGTAATTCCAAATAATGCAACTTTCAATATAACCCTCGAAAATTGCTTTTTTTTAACACAATAACTCAATCATTTTTCAATAAAATCTAAACAAGTTATACATTTGCGGAAAGAAGAAGAGCTAAGCTTTAAAATAAGATCGTAATATACAGTGTTCTAAAAAAAAATCGAAGGTATTTGCATTCAAACAGAACATTTTTAATATTCACCTAAATATTTCAAATCAAACAACTTTTCCACTCAATATTTCACTCGGTTAAAATTTCAATTAAGCCAAATATTTTTTATCGAGTAGTTAGGCGTTTTATGACCGACATGTCATAGACGTAGAAGTTAAAACAGTTAATAAAATGCATTAAAACTTTATAACCGTGCAATATCGTTGGAAATTTCATTAACTTTTAGACCGTCTTAGCGATAAAAATGGACGTGGACCACTGTTCATTAAGTACTAATATCAAATGTCATATATAAGTGATTAGAAGCGTGAGATTGAAACTATTAAAACGAATTAATTGTTTTTTTTCTCTTTGATAGATGGGAACTCGGAAAAGAATTTTGATTTTTATATAAATAGTAAACTTGTGAAGTAATAATAGAACGTATTATTAATAGAATGATTTGAAGTATATTTCAGAGTATTTCCAATGAAAAAATTATGAAAACTCTGAGATATTATTGATAATTATTCTGATATTGACATACCATCGTCAGAGTGACAGAAGTTACAATTGATGTGATGCCTGCTTCATGTTTAACATTTTGGCTAAGACCAGTATAACTGTGCAATGATATAGGAAACTTAAAAAAACTATATCTGCTGATCTTTACAATTGTTACTTGAGAAGACAGTTTAATAGTGGAGAGCTCCTAGATTTATCTGCTCATTGACGACTTCATATTATGAGTGTCTCTGTCAGCTAATTTCGAATTCTTCAAGGAAATCTAGTTATTGTTTCTTATCACAAATATGTAGTAAGTACTTCTAAATCTGTGTTAGGTGTTAGAGTCCGACCACAATAACTTTGGGACACCACGTGGTCGCGGGTGTGGCGTATCAGCCAGTGGCGTTTCTGACTTGCATATGAAAATGTAATTTTCATACTAAATTTATTGTTAGGAATTTATTTCAAATATATATCAAATTGTATGGTTTTGGATACATAATGGTATCACTCGCTTTATGCAGGTAGGCGACGGGATTACAGCTGGTCCTTTTTTGAATTCAATAAATAATTAGCAAGGAAGAAAACAATTTACCTAATCTAAAGTTAATATATTCCAAACCTAAACACTTCCGCAAACGTATCTAACTTGTCAACTTAAACTTATCATAAATATAATGTTATTATTAATCTGAGTCATCAGCTGATTGTAATGGTTGTGCAGGTGTACAACTGTCGCTATCAAGATCTGAGAAACTT
Source organism: Lochmaea capreae (assembly GCA_949126875.1). Lineage (NCBI taxonomy): Eukaryota > Metazoa > Arthropoda > Insecta > Coleoptera > Chrysomelidae > Lochmaea > Lochmaea capreae. The sequence goes on along the minus strand of OX421401.1, from coordinate 29,706,503 downwards.
TCAACAGAAGAGACAGTATTAACATTTAAACATAAATGATCCAACGTATTATCGAGGATGTGTTCTCGTTTTATTTGTGAGTTTTATTTATTTATTTATCCGTCCATTCACTAAGTGGCAATTCGTCATATCTTTTTCGGGATAATGCTTCAACATCCTTTAAAATAAATGTGGTATCATGAGCTGCTACCAAATTTTTGACTGATGCCCATATTTTTTCAATAGGGTTCAATTCATCCAATACATAAGTGGGCATAAATATAGCAACCCGATCTATAATTTTTTTTGTTTGACTATGCTAAGCTTTTCCTTGTTTCACTCTTTTGGGAGACATGACACAGAAAGTTCCAAGACATGAAAAATTCACTTTCCGCAACAACAAAATCGCACAAGAAGACCGAAAGCAAAGTACTGTCTGGTCTGCTGTCAACACTGAAATGAAATCGAAAAAGCTACATAAAATAAAGCGCCCGCTGCCCCGCCGCTGGCTCACAGCCGCAGCCAGTCAGAGATCGGCATCGCATTCGAGGCGGCTCTACGTTGAATCACGTGGTGTTCCAAAGTTATTGTGGTCGGGCTCTAATGAACGTTTGGTGTCAAGTGAATAAATAAATTAAATAGTGGAAGTAACTAGAAACAGTTAGTTTCATTACAGTAATATGAGTGTAGATTCCACAAAGTAAGGGTCTAAACAGTAAATTCAATTCCCAATATTTCTAGCGGAAACAGGGGACACGTATTGCTGAGTGGCGTATCTTTCTGGAAGGGTTTCTTCCAGTGGTGTAACTAGAGTTGACCCATAGGGGGGTTTACCCCCACAAGTCAACTTCCTTCAAAAAAAGATTCCTCATAATACAGGTATAATATATATTATACTATAATCATGTAGCTTCAGAAGGGTGTTAATAGTGAGGAAAACATCCTTGTGGCAGGCAGTGTAGTAATTAGTTGCCTTTCTTGAACTGGTTTTCAAATCTTTTACCCTCTTGTACCACATAAGTTCTCCAATGGCAGCAGCATCATTAATTTGTATATCTTCCTGATAGAAATTCAGAAATTTCTTTAAACTTTCTTTCTGTGTTTTGTTGGCATTAGCATTGCTGGTGGGTATTAGACACTGAAAAATTCCCAGTTCTTCTTCATATTTTAGAAACCGACAATTTAGTTTAATTAAAAAGTGATCCGAAAATGGAAAAAATATGGAAATCCTAAAATATGATTCAGGAGTGTCGGTTTCAATATTGCACCTCTGTGTTTGTCTTCCAGTACTTCTTGGCGCTTTTGTTGGGGAACTTATTAATTCAGTAATATTCTCTGATAGTTTAAATACTGTTGCAAATTGTTTTTCAGCTTTTTATCTTATTTTCTCTACCATCCCTTTAACATTGTGTTTTCAAAATTATACCAATATCATTGGCTTATGCTGATGGCCTGGCTGTGCTACTGGCATGACTGAGCAAGTTGAAGGCACAGATACACTTTTATTCACAGAAGCTTGATTGTTAGTCGTCTCCGATCTGATTTTCTTAAAAAACTGTAATACTGAAGTGCCACCTTTACGTTTTACATTTTTCCGTTTTTTACCAGTCACGTGACTTACAGGTGGCGAAAAGACGATTCCACTCGCAAAAGTAGAAAAGATTCTTGCTTGGGTGTTTTATAACTTTAAAAAAGCAAAATCTTCCTGTTTTTTATTCTTTTTACATTGTTACTTATAATTTTTTTTAAATTTCTTCTAATTAATAGGGGAGGTTACGTCCCCAATAACCTCCCTCGTTACGTCTATGGTTTCTACACATTATTCTGAAAAAAATTGTTAAATAATTTTCTAATTGTTTAAATTTTTCTTGTGAAACGACTCGAGTTTGAAATCTTTAAAAATTCTACAAAGCCCGTTCCGACAAAATTGAAGCGTTCCATACCTAAAACTCACTCTGTATATATGCTGTTGTTTGACTTTGCGTTTCTTTGAAAACCAAATTGACAATGACAGAAATAGTAAATAACGTTGTGATTTATTTTATATTAACATTGAATCTGATATAATATAAACATTTCTGTTTTAAAAGATTTCAATAACATATTTGGCATCATGTGCATCTCGTCTCTTATTAGAGACAATCGAAATTAAACGAGCACATCTAACATCTTAATAGGTCGCTTACAAAATTGAAATATCTGCTACTGCAATTCCATTTGAAATAAATTGCATTGATTTGGAATGTTTAGATTGAAAATTAAATATAGATCTGAAGTTGTATTTGAACTTTCATTTTTATTCAAAGATCGAATGTAGACGTAAAACTTTCTATAAACTCAAAGCCAACGTTTAAGAATTTCCCAGTATAAATCGAAACCAATTTGCACAAATAAACAGAGATTTACACGAATTCAATATGAACGAGATTTCAATTTCAATACTGTTTTCCTAGAAGTGAAACTTCGATATATTTGGTAAGAGGTTAACATTTGGAAGTAAGCAAATTTTAAGATTTTAATAAAAAATTGATTAAAGAGTTACCAGAAGGTGGAAACCAGATATTTACATAACTGGAGTTCCAAAGTTTCAGGTATACGATATGCAAGATCCGTTTTTTAAAGATTTTTGGTAAATTCATATTTTTTATTAAAAAACAGATACGGATTAAGCCGAATGGTCTTAAATTTATGATTTGGACTTTTTTTATTCTATTGAATTTTACTACAGTAGGATATCATTTCTAAACAGAAATTGTTGAGAACGAATTTAACAATAATTGGATAAATGGAAATATAGGATGTCCATTTCATATACTCCTAGTATTAAACGATAAGGGATACAATAAGGATTCAGTTGTGTTGGAATTTGCCGTGTAATTCCAACTGTGTCGAATACAATGTATGGACACCCTGAAATCTGCGCAGTCGGTGACGCATCCATACCAACAGCGAGACTCTGCGCGCGCGAACCCAGTTTTCAGTTCAGTAGCATTCAGACTTTGTGGAAAGCACCACTGCTGCGTCTGCACATGACTGCTCACAGCCTTTTCTGACAAACAACCCCACGTTGGAATCTATGGGATTTCAAAGTGTTTATAGTGTGTGTGTGAAGTAGTACGTAATTGGTGCCTAGTATTCCAATCCAATTATCACCCAACACGTTTGTTGGTGCCGTGTTCTTTAGGTAAGAAGCCGGTACGTCCATCTCTCTTCACTACCGTTAATTACTTACATTATACAAGATAGTTCAATTGAAACCCATCTTTGGCCCAGGGAAAATGTATTGACAAGTACAGTTACAAATAACTACCACAACAATTGAGGCACATATCCCACTGTTTCACCAACCGATGTATACCCTGCTTATAGAATTCTTGTGGCTGCTGCTGGAAAAATTCTTTCACAGCGTTTTGTACTTCTGCGTCCGACTGAAAACGGTTACCTTTTAACGCCTCTTTTAGTGGCCCAAAGATGTGAAAATCGCAAGGCGATAAATCGGGACTATAGGGTGGATGCTCTAATATCCTCCATTTCTTTCGTTGCAGATTTTCTTTCACTACGTTGGCAACATGAGGCCGAGCATTATCGTGAAGCAGAATAACACCACGTGAAAGCTTCCCTGGACGTTTTCTTCTTATTGCTTGATGGAGCTTGTTCAAAGTTTCATTATACAGGTTTGCGTTGATATGCACTCTAGGTTCTGTAAACTCTATCAGCAAGGGTCCTTCATGGTCGAAAAAAAATGTCAACATCACCTTGCCTGCAGAAGGTTGAACTTTAAACTTCTTTGGTGGCGGAGAATTTGCGTGTTTCCATTGCATCGATGACAGCTTACTGGATGGTTCAACATAATGACACCAAGATTCATCGCCAGCAACTATTGACGAGAGAAAGTCATTACCATTTTGACTGTATTCCGTGAGGTGTTGCAAAGACAAGCCCATTCGCAAGCTTTTTTGGTCCTCAGACAAAAGACGAGGAACCCATTGCGCACAAACTTTGCTGTAACCTAGTTTGTGTACGATACTATGGACAGATCCTATACTCACACCAACATTTTCTGAAATTGCTCTGATTGAAATTCGACGATTTTCTCTAATCAGGCCTTCCACACATGTCACATTCCTGTCTGTTCATGCAGTAATCAATGCACCTGGTCGTGGCTTATCATTCGTCCTCTCTTCTCCATTCTTAAATTTTCGACACCATTCCTTCACAGTTGGATATGCAAAACATGCGTTTCCATACACTGCTTGCATTCGCGTATAAATTTGCAACGGTTGCACACCTTCAGCACACAAAAATTGAATGACCGCACGCTTATCACATTTGGACGGATTGTTAACAACAAACGCCATTTCAAAGTCACAATACTTAAAATCGCTGTCAAATATAAACGAAATAAACAGATCAGTGTGACGTTTGCATACACTACTAATGTTGGAAAACGTCAGTTCAATGATTACAATTGTTTCCAAGGCTAACCTGACCAAAGATGGGTTTCAGTTGAGCAAGCCTAGTAGTTCTGTTATTAATTCTCCAATTCTCAAATACTCAAGTGTATAACATTTGTTTGTATACTACCTACTCTTGTAAAGATCAGTGTTTTTTACGTTACAATACCTAATTGTTCGCATATCAATTAGTGCATTTTAAGCGCGAAACTATAATCTGGCATTGTTGTCAAGTACTGGTTTCAACGGGTACCGGTAAATTATTCGAAATCAATTGTTCGAAATCAATTGTTCGAAAATCAATTTTTCGAATGACCGATTATTCGAAAATCAATTATTCGAAACTCAATTGTTCGAAATCAATTTATCGAATAGGTGGCAGGTTCCTAATGGTGATAAAATACGAAGGTGGTTTGGTAGGGGTAGGTTTGGTTGGGTTATTATTGAAAATTATTATAATTTACTTTACAAAAATTGTCATTCGATAAATTCACAAAGTAATAAAAACTTCTATCTATCTATTTTTGTATATTCTATTCGGAATATTGAATTTCGAACAATAGATTTTCGAACAATTGATTTTCGAATAATTGACTTTGGAAGAATTGACTTTCGAAGAATTGATTTTCGAATAATTGATTTCGAACAATTGACTTTCGAAGAATTGATTTCGAACAATTTACCTAGATCCGGTTTCAACAATTATAGCGCTACAATTTCACATGTTCCTTTTTTTGTTGCTGTTAAGATCTTTAGAATTCAATTCATTAAAGATCTATTGAAAATAAACTGGCTATTATTGACATCTTCGTAGTTAGGTTACCCTTTCGTGGTCAGTGTAGACAAGGTAGTTCGAGTCAGATGTCAACAACCACCTTCCTACAATCATACAGTCCACTAACAATACTACTTGTCTTCACTCCTCGACAAGTTGTTTAAAAGTTACATATTTTAGAGAACAAAATATCTTGTGCTGTATTCGAAATATTGTCCAAAAAGCCAAATTTGTCAATTTTCTATGGTGTTTCCAAAGTAATAATATTGTTGTGGGAGTTTCATCACTCAATTTTAAGACGAGAAGTTTCTATAAACATTTGACGACAGTAGTTACCGACCTGGTGACTGGACACTGCACCATGAAGAAACATCTGCAACGTTAGTAAACCTATGTGCTGAAAACGTGAACTCTATGATGAAACGCACCTACTCACATATTCTGGTTCTGTGAAAACATACAAGGACTAAGGCGGAAGCACTTCGGAAAGGAAATAATACAAATGGTACAATGATTCAGTTTAGATGCTGTTGAGCACTACCCAAGCCGATGAATGAATGAATGGTTAGCGGTTATTTGAATATTTGAAAACCGGTCAATTTGGAAGAATTATGGTCCAATAAAATTTATCGACAGTCAGAGCTAGTTTATTACAAAAAAGTCAACACTCTGTATCTGATTAATGACACAATGTTTATAGGAACTTATGACTTAATCGCTTAAACAAATTTTGAGAAATTATATTCGCTAATTTACATAGGTACGTACGAAAATGTCACCACAATGTTTTTACAATGTTTCGATTTCATAGGGACACCCTCAACCAGATTTTTTTCAAGCGGATCTGCATTTTCTGTTACTAGTTATTGTAGTTTCCGAACAACCAACCTGCTCTTATTTACCCAAATTATTATGTCATGTACGAGGATGTATTGATATCTAGTTAGCCTCTAGACCAGTTCCATGCATAAACAAAATATTGCGTTACCATAGCAACGAACAATAACTTATTAAAAGTTTGACGCCAAAAAAGTAAACCAGAGTTACGCAATAAATTAAAAGAAAAAAGAATTGGAGTATCGAGCCATCATCAAGTACCTGTATTTAAAAGGGTTAAGAGGTAAGCAGATTTACGAAGATATGATATTAATACCCTTGGTGATCAATGTCCTTCGTATGCGACCGTGAAAAATCGGACTGCAAGCTTCAAAAGAGGTAAATTTTCCATTGAAGATGATGACCGATCGGGAAGTCCATTTTCTGTGTCAGTCCCCGAAAATATCGATACAGTTCATGACATGCTTTTATCAGAACGTCGAATTGGGCTAAATCGGTTATCTGAAGCACTGGATATTTCATACGAATCAGATAGCTCACGTCAATTTTGACATGAGAAAAATTGCTGCAAAATGGATCCCCAAATGTTTGAACGTTGACCAAAACCGTGCAAGGGTAGAAGCATCGCGTTCGATCTGTGCTCGATTTGAAAATGATGAAGACTTCTTAAACCGAATTGTTACTATGGATGAGACTTGGGTACATTTCTACGATCCAGAAACAAAGCAACAATCGATGGAATGGCGATACTCTGGTTCTCCAAGACCTAAGAAGTTTCGTGTCCAAAAATCTGCTGGAAAAGTTCTTGCTTCAGTTTTTTGGGATTGCCATTGAGTAATCATGATTGATTTTTTGGATTAGGGTAGAAAAATAACTGGAGATTACTATTGGACATCACTGACCACTCTACGGGAAAAAATTGAAGAGAAAAGACGCGGAAAGCTATCCAAAGGTGTTTTGTTTTTCCAGGACAACGCCCCTGCACACAAATCTCATGTTGCCATACAAAAAATTCCTGATTTAGGGTTTGAATTACTAGAACACCCCCCTTATTCACCAGATTTGGCTCCATCCGATTATCATCTCTTTCTTCAACTGAAAAAAAGTTTAAAAGGTCGTAGATTTTTTTCCAACAAGGAGGTAATAAAAGCTGTGGAGGTCTGGTTTGCAGAGCAAGAAGAAACATTTTTTTTGAAAGGTCTAGAGACGTTGTAGGTTCGCTGTAATAAATGTATCCAATTAAGAGGAGTATATGTTGGGTAATAGAAATAAAATATTTTTTCAATATATCCCCGTATTTGAAACAATTTCGGCTTGTATGGAATTAAATTCAATTTTTTTTCTCAAATCTGTTGGTGTTAGAAAAAAAAACAAGAGTAAAATATGTTTTAGGGGACAACAGGGATTTTGAATAATACTTTTGATACACAAAACTCATAAAAAAGTTTTGATATTAAATGAAATAATGGAAGTTAAATTTACTCCTTTATAGCGTAAGAGGAACATTGAAAACAGAGCGGGTATTACTCACCGGCCCTTAAGGGTGATATCTCGGAAAGGGGTGAGATGAAAAGATTTTGTTATAGAAACGACTGGCAATCACGTCCTGCATTCAGAAACGCATACAAGGTATTGAAACAACAGCGATTCTTCCAAACGCATCAAAAAATTTTCATTTATCATTTTATGTTATAACTATTATAAAAAAAATCCTTCAAAATATTCATCGTTAACCATTTATAACTTTACACGAACACGAGCTGTATTGGAATCTTTTTGTTTGCTACTACTGTGTGGCCGAGCTGTTTTGTATTTTTGATATGTCGTGCGACAGTTTTGATCACGAATGTGTTATGCATTGTTGTACTTTCATACATAGTCATAAGCGTCGCATACATCCCAAATTTCCATTTTTCGAAAACGAAATTTTTTTAATTATTAACAGAATTTATTTATTCATAAAAGTGAGATTAATGAGGATCTCTGTTCCTTTGAGCATTGCCATTAGGACTTTCGCAGATCCATTGTTTAGGCCTTCATGTTATGCTGGACTTTTTACTACTAACTACTAATTTAGTCAGGCAAACCTTGGCCAAGACAAACTCACGCCAAGGTTCCGGCACTGCGGCCATTGTGCCATTCCTGCTACTTATGCATCCATGAAGCCGAGTCCCTCGATGAAGGACTCAATCCTCTTCAGTGGATACCTGCTTATGTCCCCAGAGGTCATAACAGGGACTCCGAAGATTCGCCTGCATAGCACAGCCCAATGTGGACTTACGAGGAGAACATGGTCCGACGTTTCGTCATCCATGCCGCAATCCCTGCATAGGGGGCTTTCTTCTAAACCTAGGTTTTAGAGGTGTTTCCTCAGACAGCAGTGCCCCCTGTTAGGAGTCCTGCTCCTTGGTAGTTCTAGAGCAGCTCTAGCATGTCCATTAGTCCATCCCCTCAGTATAGGAGCCTGGACTGCCTGAGACCCTGTAGCCCTCCAGTGAGCAAGGTGCAGGTTTCTCAACCAGTTCCTCGTCTCCTTGCGGATTGTTTGTTTTGTGAGGCCCAAGGTCGGGCCCGGGCCGTTGCTGGAGTTCTTTGTCTCTAGACTCCGTGGGCTAGACCTCACATCCTCCTTATCGTCAGGCCTTCACAATAGCACAGTATTATGCTAAGGTGTCCTCATCTGCCAATCCGATATTGTTCAATTGTTTACTGAATCTACAGTACCATGTCAGGAGCCAAACCAGCCTACTATTTTATTAACTCTGTCTCATTTCAAGTTTCGTGTTCCATCATTCTCAAGACTCTTGTATGTTTGTTTTTATTCTGGAGCATTGGTAACACATCATTCTCCTTCTCGAGCTACTAAATCTGCCTCTTCATTTCCTTTAGTGATCTGAGTGGTCTGGTATCCAGACTAAGCTATTTCAACAGCAAATTTCTTGTAGAATTTCCTAACAGTCTCAAACGAGTTTGGAATTTATCTGACCTCTGAACTTATGGTAATGGTATTGTTGTTGTATATCTCGGTGGACTCAAACTAAACACCAGTCGTACTGGAGACACGTGCCAAGACAGGAACACAGCAAACTCCTGGTCAAAAGACACTCGGAGACGCTGACCAATGAAGTACTTAACCTTAGCAAGGACCAGATAAGGATAGAGACGAGTTTACTCACCGATCACTGTACCCTAAGGAAGCAAATGCATACAATCGGCATATATAGGGAGGAACCTCTGTCGGTTGTGCATGGAAGAGGAGGAAGCAGCCTCTCTCATTATCTTCGATTGTGAAGCATTATCTCACTGGAGACATAGACTCCTAGGACTAGAACATCCAAGAGAAGATTTCCCCAAGAAGAAGTTCATGCAATAAAAACCTCCAGAGAAGTTGGTATAATAAACCATTAAAATTCATATTTCACAATTTTTGTTCAAAGTAAATTATTTGTGATACGCCTATGAGTGCTAACAATATTTGCTCTTTATCCGAGCCTTCATAGTTTCATAAATATGCCCTATTTCTGTGTTTTGAAAGCAAACTGACACTGATGACATTGTGACGAATTACGCTTTTACTCGAGAGCCATTTTTGGCCCCTTTTAAATGATCAATCTTATTATTTTCCAACAAAAAAAAATACTTACGAAGCTCTTTAATAAAATGTAATGAATGAGTCTTCGGAATGGGTTTTTTTTTCCATAATTTTGCGAAACATACGGAACATTTTCACTTTTCAAGATAAAATCGAAACGGAAGGAGAAAAAGTAGTGATGAATTTGCAGATAAAAGGAAGATCCCGCTGCAGTTTTACGAGCTTTCGACGTAAGTAATAAATTTGTACGAGGGTAGTAATAAATAATGAGAGATTAGACGGGATAATCTATGGGGTTGATCGAAAATAATCAATAGTTAAGAGAAATATTGTTTGTACTGTTTGTTTTACGAAAAATAATGCAACAAAGAGTACCTATATTATTTATTATCCATGCCGATCAAGGTAGGTTACATACATAGTGAGTTTTAAGTATGGAACGTCTAGATGATCTCGGAAACGGTTTCCACGATTCTTTCAAATTTGTAAGAATGGTGCCAGAATTAATGAAAAAGTGTTGTTGGCATATTTTGTTCGGCGAAATAAGACTTTGAAATCGCCTGGTAGTCTTTGGACAGAATATTCTATGTTAAAAAGCATTATTTTTCTTAAATATACTATCGATATTTCAACATTTCATACTTTGATTGCCTAAAGAAAACTGCCGACGTCTGAACGGTAAGTAAATCACTTACCGACGTGTTGGACTTAACCTACCGTCCTGATGCTGTAAATAAACAAAAAAGATCGATCGCGCAAAAAATATACTTAAAAAAACAGACTTGACAGCGTTATTTTCAAACGGCGCTAGTTACGAGTATCTTATGGAGAACTTTTTGGAAAAAAATAAGGTTAGATGGATATAAAATCACATCTAGTATCTTCAGTTTGCATTTGACAGAAGAGTTTCTCAATCGAATTCACTGTTTGGACCCTTACTCTGTAGAATCTACTCATATTACTCTTACAAATGAAACTAACTGTTTCTAAATAAATCAATCATTTATGTAAATAAATTTATAAAAATTCTATGAAACGTATTGATAATTATTTCGATATTGACATATCAGAATGACAGAATTAAAAAGCAATATCTCACCTGTTTTGATTTCATAATTATCAATTTCTTCTGTAATTAAAATGTTCTGTTAAGCAACGAGCCGCTTCTCCGCCCCTCCAAGCAAGCTCAACTGCTGCAATAAAGTAAAATTTACCCGGTTGGGGTTGTCTCATCCCATAAGGACACCATCTTGTAGGAGTCGTCCATATTTAAAGAAGCTGAACTTGTTTTCCTTTTTTCTGGAGACTTCTCCTTTTCGCATTTAGAGCGTCTCTAGCTGGCTTAAAGATAATGTCGTGGAATGGATCGAACACGATATTAAATTCTGGAAAATATTTTTCCTGCAGTTTTTTGGCAACGATATTCCACATTACTTTTACACACAGTTCTTTGTAGTCTTCCCCATTGCTTTACGCATGTTCCATGCCCAGTTCTTGAGGATTAAATTTAGCTCGTCTGTAGTTGTTGTCTGGAGTAATTGGTAATTTTTTGCTAGGCAAAATTCCATAAATTGCTTCCAGATCGATTTGTGAATTTTTCTGAGTATTTAGGGGAACAGCCGCATTAATTTTACTTTGGGAAACATTTCCAAACCGATTCATTTTGAGTTTCAGTTGAAAAATTAATAAATTCGTAAGCGTTGTTTGTGATCTTTGTTGTTGGTAACGGTACGTAGCAACACAGCATAGAAACCATCAAGTTTGTTTTTACAAGGCAACATGTCAAACTTGCATGAAATTTTTTCGATTTTTTTTCCGGAAATACTGCTGACAGCTAAGTTGACAGTTGTTAAGTAATTTTTCCACTTAAAATTTATATTTGACATAACAATTCTTGATAGCGATTGGTCAAAATTAATAGGAAGGAAATAATCAAATATATTTAATTAGGAACAGTTACTTTCATTTCTAAGTTAAAAAGAGTTTCTGGTTACCCTGTACATTTCAAAAAAGTACATGAAGTCACTTTTTCCTGTATCTAAATTTTGTGATGTTCTTTTCAAAAATCGACATTTTAATATAGGGTATATTTTCTGTTTAACTATAATTTTTAAAATATTAAATGTTTTATAAATTTCATAGGTAGTTGAATATTCTCTAAATTAAAGGGTTAAAAAGTTCAACAAAGGAATGCACACCTTTCATTTTGAGGCGCCACATGTCGCACAGAGAAAACACCCGAGACGGGTGGCGGCGGCGGCTGTACGCCTCACGGCTCTTCCAATGCTAAAGGTCGCAAATCCTATAACCCCAGAGGTGAATGAAGTTGAATGAAACGCTAAAATGTCAACGGAAACCCATCCCTCATTGTCCGATGATCTAACATTTTCTAGGTTGGTTTCAGCCAGTCAGTCAATTCAAATTGGTTAGTCGGTCGTTCAACTTTCAAAGTTGTTATGTCACATATTATGCCGATTTCCGTATTGTAATTACAGCAGCTATTGTTGTTACACAGACACGAAACGTTTTCGGGAAGATTTTACGTTCAAGGACATATTTTCTAATTTGAATTCTATTACACCAAATAATTTTCGTTTTTCCTACTTTTTATATTAATTTCAATACTACCCAACTGAAAAAACGTTATCTTTCCAAGTTGTACTTGAAGAATGGTGATGCTCGTATTCGCCGTATACCAATATAAGCGAAGCTTAAGGGTTCTTCAGTTTTATATGCACCACATCCACAAACATTATTAAGCTCGCTTAGCCTTAAGCGGTCAAATTCGGCGGTTTTATATTCAAAGTCAGGTTTATTTTAGACATAATAACAATAACCTCACATTTTATTATTTGTTTTGTCCAGATACAATATTGTACTATACGTATATGTGAAGTTTTGTGAATAATCTAATTTCTAAATATTTGTGTTGTTTCGCATTCCATTAGAAGGAAGGTGAATTTGATGAATAATGTTGGAAAAAGAAGATGAAATCATACTGGAAGACGATAATGATATTTTAGATACTATTGATTTTGGATTCCCACGATGACGTTTTAGGAGGCCCAGCTATTTTGAGGAGATGGATGATATGGCCTTCTATAAAAGATTCAGACTGATTAAGCCTACAACACTATATGTGCTGGAGGGAGCTCATAGAAGATGCTTTAGAATAAAATTCTAAAACGACTTGTAAATACCTTTTTTTAATACAATTTAAACACACTTATAGTTAGTACCTTAGAGTAATACTACAGAGTCCGCAAGTCATTCATAAAATTATCCGAAAAGACGGCTAACGTTCTATACATATGTTTTCATCAATGACTTTCAAGGAGTGGGCATAAAGAACTATTTAGTTACAGGTGAAAAGAGAGGTTAGGAAAATTCCGACCGTTTCTTTTTTGCAAATTTGGCACTGACGAACCATGCTTTTCACAAAAAAGTATTGTTTTTAATTATATATATACGCACACAAACAAATATCAGTTGAAAACAAGAGCTTCAATAAACTAGGAACGTTGAAACTTCGTAGTAAAATCAGGTAAAATTGATAGTAAAATGGTTTCCGCCCTTTTCTCGGTGTTGCCATATTTCAGACAGACAAAATTATTAACAGGCATTTGTTTCGTTTAAACCTCAAAAGTTTCAAACAAAAACATATATTTATTACATAAACTACTTAGGATAATTATTTTAAAGTATTTTTTATGTAATTTCTTAAAAGTACATTTTTATATTGTACGTTTCTATTTTGTCCTATAATTCAGTTGGCGCAATTCAAAGGAAAAGTAAGACATCTGGCAAAGGGTCGGCAACTTACCTTAGAATGTGATGTAATGTTCGGTTCACTTTTAAATGTAAATAAATGTATCTTTTTAATGTATTAATTAGAGGTTAGTATAGGTGGTTGGTTAGATCTTGCTTTATACCTAATGGTAAAAATTACTATGATTATAATATATTTAGATCTTATTGGTTTTTTAATCTTCTATTTTCGGTGCATATTTATTAGCTATAATTCTTAGTAGTAGTAAAGTTTGGAACTCTTACTTTTCCACTCATTTCTCAAAAAATATCAAAATTCGCCTTGACAACTTTAGTAAATATTGTAAATACTAAATAAAACCAAACATTCGGTCCACAGACAGTTCACAGATACTTTGACAGTTGATCCACAGCATAAAATATTCAAATACCCTAAGCTAAGTTTTTTCAACGCTTAGCTGAACCACACTTATTGTTCTGCGGTGCATATCGCAAAAATTTAAGCTAGGCTTGAGTTTTAAGCGGGATTACGGAAGCTTCGCTTAAAAGAGAAAACGGAGAATATAGGCCTGAGACACTAGAAAATCAGAAAAAGATAGTGGTGATAATAATACATAGTATAATGAGGTGACATTAACTGAAATTTAAAAGATCTATTTTGCCCCCTTTCTTCTATTTGGTTCCTTATAAAAGTCTAAGATACTAGTAGCTCCTTTATGACCGTTTATAGTACTAACCCCGTTTAACTAAACTGGTTTATACTAAGGCATTAAAGAGATGAGTATTCTCATCTGCCATTTAGGTGCCTGAATTTAATTGTTTTGTGATGTGTCGAGTTGACATATTGTGTTGAAAAATTTTTGATATTGAACGGAACCAACTTTCCTTCAGACTATTAACACCAGAAAATTGAGAAAGTGGATTGGATGCTGGCCACGTCTCTGAGTAGAAATATCGAATCTCATGCCAAATACTTGACCAACACAACAACGACGAGAATACCTATGTCTACAGTGCTCTAGTTTATACTATAGTTAAACGCTCTTAATGTTGCTTTGGTTTGCACTAACCGAAAAGCAAGATATAAAAAAGAAAGGAGAAAGTGTTCAGCTAGTTTTGTGCCTAAAAGGTCTGTGTGTATCATTATAATATATAAAGCAAGTTTTAGTGACATAAGTTTGAAGGTCTCGTTATATATATCCACAATCTAAACTGGTAGGTATAGCGATACAGGAAACATATTTCAAATATCCTCCTACATTAAAAAGAACGATTTTCTCGTACAGTCTTAATTAATATCCTAAATATGGAAGCATTAGTTAAAAATATCGATTAAGTAGGAGTTAAACATATATTTTTTATCTAATCGCCCATTGTCTTAACAAGCATTGTTAACATCTAATTTTTTATTTACAAATTTAGTATCTCTATTCTTTATTACATGTTATTAAAGAAAATAAAACATTGTTTACTTGAAGAGTTAACTACTAGAAAAAAAAGATTTATGTTCATTTTAAAACACCATGAAGTTAATATAGCAAAGATTTACTACCTTACTATCATTATTGCACATATTTTATGAGTATAACGCCGTTGAAGCTATAAAAATTGATTGATACGAAATTTAAATACAGTGTTAACCACTTATGTGGGTGCTTGTTAGTATTCAAAGATAAAAAAAAATGCTTCTAGTACTTCAATATTGATTGTGAGGAAAAAATGTGGCCTGAAAAAAACATTTTATTTGTATCAGTCGAATTACACCAACAATTTTATGCTGTATTCTTCTTAAGACGCTATTAACTCTAAATTACCGTGAAATTGCTTGTTCAAACATTTTAACACTGTTGCCAAGAATTTTCGTTGTTATGTTAGTAGAAATGGTTATTGAAATTCAAATTCATATGAAATGGTATCTCTATTTATCATGATAAAATACGTTTGAACTTAATTATGTGTTATTTGTACATTTCTTTCAAATAAATTATATTTTGGGTTTTAATGCACGAACTATAAATTCACTAAATGGATATATTAGACTTTTGTGACGTTTACTTTTGTTATAACCTAATTTCCAAATCTACTACAGAACGTGTAGGATCTTGGAGTTCCATTGCCACCATCTCACCTTGTCCTTTGTCCCTTTATAATTTCTGATATTACGTGTTTGTAGATCCTCTTCAAACTCCGTTTTCCATCTTTTTTTGGGTCTACCTCTTCTTCGCCATCCTCCTATGAAGCTATATATGAGTAATTTCGGTAGTCTTCCCGTTTCCATTATTTCTATATGTCCTAACCATCTTAGTCTTTGAGATTTTATCATTCCAATGATACTCGGATCTTTATCTAGTTCTTCGAGCTCTTTGTATTTCCTTCTCATCCAAATTCCATACAGTAATTTTCCTCAGTACTTTTTTTCCCATATTTGTAGCATTTCTTGTTCTTTTTGGTTTAGTGTCCAGGTTTCTGAGGCATATGTAACTATAGGCCTAAACAAAGTTTTGTAAACCTTGATTTTGGCGCTCCTTGATATATTGTAACGTTTTTCTTATTTATTTAAATAGTTTTCTTACGATGGGATAAAATTATACAAACACTACGGCTAATTACTACTGATTTATTGAAGAAACACACACTAAAATAAACACATTATTGACCTAATTCATCTTCAACACTTGAATATTGCACTATTTATGTTCACTATTCGATTCACTGTAGATCACCTCACTGTTTACGGAAACTTACTAAGGCTGTCCGACTAACTCAAAAACTTGCGTATATATAGTTCTTATGAATTCTCGAACGTTCTTGAATTTACCACCTTATATCAATTATTTGGAATGGTCACCTATAACTGATATGTTCAAGCTTGATATGTATGTATGTATGTATCTATTTTGGGGTAACATTCACTGAGACCTAAAAGATCTATTGTGCCCCCTTACTTCTACTTAGTTTCTGAGGAGAGTCTCAGATACTAGTAGCTCCTTTAGTCCTATTTCCCGGAGGAATTGTAGGATATCTGCAGGCCTCAACTTAGGTAACTGTCCCTCTTCTATCCAGTAGTCTCCCAGGTACTGTGCCCTAGAATTCTGAAATACTGTGCAGTTCGCAAGTATGTGGATGGAGGTTTCTCCTTCCATTCCCTAAAATCTACAATCTTCTTCCTCCACTATTTTGAGCTATTTAAGGTGCCCATTCAGGCGACAATGTCCCGTTAGGATTCCTGTTAAAGTTCTTAGTGCAGGTTTTCTTTGACTTATGCAATCATTTGATCTCAACAGGTTGTAGTCACCCAAAAGAATCTTTGATTGCCTAAGCCCTACTAGATTTTTCCAATTGTCAGATCTTCTCTTTTCTTCGGCTTTACCTATTTCTTCCAATATTACATTGGAGCTGATTCCGCAAAAGGGTTTCGGCCCCCAAAAGGGTATTTCAGTCTCCCTCTTCGCTAGTTCATCTGCTATTTCGTTTCCTTCTATTCCAGTGTGTCCTGGAATCTACAGTAAGGTGACTATATTGTTCTCGCCTAGCTCATTAAGTTTGCCTAGGCATTCCCACACCATTTTGGAACTGATTACACAAGAACTCAGCGCTTTAATGGCTGCTTGACTATCAGACATTATGATAATCCTTTGCCTTCTATATCCTTTGTCAATATTGAACTGGGCACACTTTCTTATTGCGTGAATTTCCGCTTGAAAGATACTTGGGGTTTTTCCCAAGCTTTCAGAGTGTTTGGTTCCTGGCCCGTACACTCCTATCCCAGTTCCTTCTATTGCTTTTGAGCCGTCTGTGTACCATTGAATGGCATTCTTTCCAAGTCTGGAAAGCTTGATAAGATTAATAACTATTACAAAGTACCAAATGTCAAATTTGCCATTGAATTTTGAATAAATAAAGTAGAAATAGTTACGTTTCCAAAAAAAAAAAGTTTAAGAAATTCATTAAAAATACCCTGTATATTGGGAGGGCTTGAGAAACAATAAAAATATCGAAAAACCGAAATAAACAATGATCATTTTAATATACAGGGTGATTCATTACTAATTGGAAAAAATTAAACAGTAGAATCCTGCCTTCAAATTATGAAGATTTAACCCAAAACACCGAAATAAAATGTAGCTGCTTACTTAGTTTTGTTTGAAAATTTAAAAACTATATTTGTGCTCAGTACTTTAAAACTGTTTTACGTATTCATTTCATATTTGGCAGAAAGTGTAGACACTGTACACCCTACTAAATTATGTTAAACAAACGTGTCTGGCTACTACCAGAGGCTACGACAGGGGCAAGTGACAAGTTAATCGTTCCCAAATTCTACGCCACTGTCGGAATAGAAATTTTAGCACAATTTTTCGATTCTCCAATACTTTTTACGTAAATAAAATACTCTTTTCTCATAACGATAAAGTCAATATTTCTCGAGATATTTTATTTTATGAAGCTGAATGTGTAATAACTATACTGGATGCTTCTGATAAATTATTTCCAATTAGTAATGAATTATTCAGTATAATCAATGAGCATGAAATCGGGTAAGCTTGGAGGCCACTTATAAGGGTCAACTGTAACTGCTATGCTTAAGCGCAAAATAAGTAACTTTCTGTGGTTTAAACTTGAAAATCAATAAATAGGGGGTCGATAACGGGGAAAGACACAAACGTATTGTATTTTTTTGATATAAACATTTTGCGAAGTATGTAACACTGAGAGTAGTTGTTTCTTTATCAATTAACGATCATAAAGACGATCATTATGGTACAAGTCGTGAATGTTATAGGGCGAGGCGTAGCCGAGTCCGATAACACGGCGTGTGCCATAATGATTGTTTATGATTCGTATTACATACAAAATTTTATCTGATGGCATTTATATCAATACATTTTCGGAAAAAAAAAACTGCATTTTCGACATGTCACAATGACAACTATTTTTAAAGGAGTAAGTATTGTGTAGTTTCAAATATTAGTAGGTGAGTGAGCTGTGCTTTGCCATTTCCTTGACAACGTCATCAGGTTGTAACGGCAATATTTATTTATCGCTGTCAAACTCAATAATTATTGTCAGGTAGAATTTAATATAATTTAAAAAATGAGTGATTCTGAAGCTGATAGTTTACCTTCTGATTTGGAAGAAATGTCGAGAAATATCGTGGACTCCCCTTTGCCGGAAAAATCACGGAGTGTATATGAAATGGTGTTTAATCGGTACGAAGAATGCGGTGTTCTGCTAAAAAAATCAAGAATATCACTAATGAAAAAGTATTGTTGGCTTACTTTGAATGCTTATCTAAGGAAAGAAAACCATCTTCTCTTTGGTCGTATTATTCGATGATAAGAAGTATTTTATCAACAAGAAAAAACGTCGATATTAGTAAGTACCTACAGCTGGTTGCATTACTAAAACGTAATTCAGAAGGTTACAGAGCTAAATAATCCAAAATTTTTACTAAACAAAATGTTACAAAGTTTTTAACGGAAGCATCAGATGATACATACTTATTTAATAAAGTTGCCATGATAATTGGACTAAGTGGAGCATGCAGAAGAGAGGAATTGACAAATATGCTTGTTGAAAATGTAATAGATGAAGGATCCGTTTTTAGAATTACATTACCGAATACAAAAACAAAGGTAATGCGAGAATTTTTTGTAACTTCGGGGAATATCCCAGGATTGAATATGGTAGAACTTGTCAGACAATATGTGAAAATACGACCTTGCAACACAAACCATCTACGTTTTTTTGTCACTTATAGAAATAAGAAATGCACAAAACAACCCGTTGGAATACATACCTTTGGTAAAATGCCAAAAGTTATTGCCACTTTCTTGAATTTACCTCGCCCTGAAGAATATACCGGACATTGTTTTCGGCGATCGTCTGCTTCATTTTTGGCTGATTCTGGAGCTGATCTGTGTACCGTGAAACGCCATGGCGGATGGAAAAGCAATACTGTCGCTGAAGGTTACATCGAAAATTCGAAAGAGCAAAAGAAAAAAATATCAGAAGCAATTTTTGGTGCCAACAACCAAACAGGATTACAAGTTTGCCAACAATCATCAACTACTGATGTAAAAACTGTAGAATCCATTGGAATTAATATTACAAATTGTAGTAATTGTTCTTTTACCATTTATAATAAATAGTTTTGTACATAGTTATGCATTTTGAATAAACTTTTTTGATCAAACCATTACATGTTTTCCTTATAGAATTTCATTATGGTACTTAGTCCCATAATGAGCTTCCTTATGTCATCAAAATTGAGTGACATAACGTTGTCATTATGACATGCCATCAGATAAATATTATTTTGTGAGATACAGACTAATACATGATCAAAATTATGATAAGAAACACTTTTAAAGACATTTGGCTCTTCATAAATTATTTTCGTTGTAACATCAATTTTTCATATATATCCCGATCCCTTGTAGTACCCCTCATCGTTGTCACGACCTCATTTTTTCGGCCAAGAGGTGTAACTTCACAACGGCAGTTTGTTTTTGTACAATTGATAGTTTTATAATAAGCACATCTGGATTTTATCACAATGAAATGGTATTTTAAACGTTTCGACTAGAATTTTTATTTTATTTTGCGTTTCAATGTCATTTGAAACCATCGTACCTTGAATAGAAAAGGTGTTGGTTTGTGTACAACCAATAATTTATTCTGGTTCTATTGAAATTGAAATTTATTTTTTTATTCACGTTTTTCAATGCAATTATTACTTTTTTTTGGCCCGTTTGATTCACACTTTTCTATCGAATATTTTAAAAATAACATTTACCTGTAGATATTTTTATGTCGAAAAATATAAAAGTTTTGTCAAATAATAAATTTTTATTGCCTCGTAATGCATATTAAAAATAATATCCGGTAGAGATGACTGGGTAATGACTATTGGCTAAAGATATAACTCAAGCAAGGTGTGTAAACATTCAAGAAATTATGAATATTTTGAGTTATCTTTTAAATATTTAATAATTGCGGATTTATCTTCAAAAGAGTGTTAAATCCAAGTTCGTTCAATATAATTATGATGATAAAATTATAAATTACATAAACAAACTGCCAGTGAAGTTTTTTCATAATAGAGGGTGTTCAAAAAAATACAAATAAAACATTTCCCAAATATTGCCTTACTTCCTACGTACTATGACATGATGCGCCGTCCTACTGGTACCATATTTGTTGCCGTTCATGTAGTGGTAGGTCTTCAATAAAATCAAACAATTGAGTTTGTAAAAAATTTAGATGTCTTTGTGAGGTCATGGATTCCCGAAAAAAAGGGCCCGATTATTTTATCTTTGTAAATGCCACACCAAACATTTGTTTTAAATGAATATTGCGCACGAGTTTTAATCGTGAAGTTAGGATTGTTGTCAGTCAACCATCGACAATTTTGAGGGGTTTTCACGTTTGTTATTGAATTTATTTATAATATCTCCGCATACTTTGAATTTTTCTATAATTCTTATTACTGTTTTATGGTGTATCTTTTTTCCTGGATATCTGTTATTAAATATTTTAGCTGCTTCCCGATACGTCTTATAATAATTATCACCCACAATTAGCACAATCTCTATTTTTTCTTGTAAATTCAATACCACCGGCATCTTTATTTAGAATTTATTGTAACTTTCAAATATGTATTTGACGTTTAATGTCAGATATGTAAATATCATGGCAACTTGATTAAAAATGTATCATATTTATGCATTTATTACTGTTGTAGGGTAGACAATAGAAAAATGTACAAAATCGTCGTTTTAAACATTTTGTAATATGGCTGTATATTTGAACATAGTTTACAATGAAATTATAAATAAATTTTCTTGATAACAATTTTCAGTAATAATATAACAAGAGAAAGAGAATAAATTGAAAATAATTTGACAGATTTTTTAAAAAGTTGTTGGCAGGCAATAGTCACGAGAGCCCGCAGGGCTCGAGTGGCTTTTTCCAAATGGCAACAAGTTTGAACAAAATCTGTCAAATTATTTTCTACATTTTGAAGCCAAAATAGTAAATAATCAAAAATTAAAACCAATCGTCTGGTGGAGATATGTAGACGACATTTTTGCAATATGGCCTTATGACTTAGTATCTCTGAATGATTTTTTAACAAATATAAATGAAGGAGAAAAATCTATAAAATTTGAAATTGAAATTGAAAATAACAATTTTTTGCCATTTTTAGATGTTCTTATCAATAAAACACCTACAGGGTATGAAACAAGTGTTTACCGTAAGCCAACACACACTAATAGGTATTTGAATTTCAAATCAAATCATTCTATAAGCGTTAAAAAAGGAATAGTAGAATCTTTATACGATAGGGCCAGAATCATTTGTTCGAATGATTATCAGTTCACAAAGGAGAACACTTAGCTGAAAAATGTTTTAAATGCCAATAATTACCCGGCAGAATTTGTAAATAAAGAAATTAAGAATATAGAGAAGGGCTCATTGTTAATACCCCATAACAATAACAATAATATTAATAATTCAGCTAACATAATTTTTAAAAACTTAACAATACCGTATGTAAAGGGTTTATCAGAAAGAATTAAGAAAATTGGTAATCAATTCAATATTCGAACTAGCTTCAAATCTAGCAATACGTTGAGATCTGTACTAACAAAAACGAAGCCAAAAAATGAAGAACAATCTTCAAAAAACTGCATATATCAGATATCTTCTGAATGCAACAAATTCTATTTAGGTGAAACATGTAGACCATTGAAAGTCCGAATAAATGAACATAAAAAGTATATAAAAGATAAAGAGTTCTTTAAGTCAGGTATTTGCAAACATGCTTGGGAAGAGGGGCATAAAATTCAATGGGATTCGACAAAAATAATATTGAGAGAGCCCAATAATAAAAGACGAAAAATCAAAAGAAAGTGCTTTAATACAACTAAATTCAGATAAATGTGTAGCTAGTATTCCAGCCGAATGTAGTCAAATTTGGTTACCAATGTTAGAAAGAGAAATTTCCAATAATCAATTACCTGCGTTATCAGGATAGCATCATAAGTTTTTATCCAGGTTTTCTTATGATTTATCTTTGGAATGGTTGTTAATCGATACACACTTCAATACACAAAATCACCAAACTGAGTTATACATATTTTGAAAACAAAAATAATCATACACAAAAAAGTAACAACAAACGCGTTTTTATTAACAAAATTTCAAAAATAAGCGAAAAAAAGCGCTATCCGAATAAAAACCGTTCCTGGAACGTGCACTTCAGTGGATTCCATTTCTAGTGGACTACATATCGTTAGAATGTCATAAAATAAAATATTTTATTTCACATTTTACCAGAGGTGTGATCTACTATGAATGGACCTTAATAAAATTTGACAACAAAGTTTTGTAGTCTTATGCCCGGTTGCAAGAACGCTAATCAAATCTCTCATCATGTGATGGTTGATTAAAAAACTATGAACCATCAATGGGAACCCGATTTCACGAAAAAAATAATGGTCGATTAATTGTTCATCATTGCAGGTACCTATCCGTTGCATTTTGATTGTGTAAATGATGGTTGATTTGAAGAATTAACGAGTTATTATTTCATTGATTAGCCGTTAATCATTCATCATTTTTAATAAGCGTTCTTGCAACCGGGCATAAAACTTCAAAATATTATTGATTGTCTAGTTGTCAAATTTTTTCGTTGTGTCAGATAGGGACCAAAAAATTATTTCTATATTAGTTGATCTTGACAACGGTAGCTGGAACGCTACCGAAACGTCGAAATAAAAAATAAAAAAAAACATCATTGTGGTTTGATTCCCAAAAAAATAAGAAAAAAAAATCTTTTTTGTTATTTCTGCATCAGAAAATGTACTAAACCGATAATTTTCACCCATTTTATATATCGCGTTGACACGATTAGGTAATTATTTTGACAACTATCTGACACTTGCTAGGCAAATAAAAGCCACAGTGATTATTCCGGAGAATAATCACAAAAGGTTTATTCCCACTATAATAATAATGACATAATTGGTTGAAACTTACCCTTGTGACAAATAAAGAAGCATTTCATTGGTTTTAAGAAACGTCAAAAAATAATCGATATTTTAAAAAATTAAGGTACTTTGCTCTTGAGTAAAATTCATATTTTTTAACATTCCTCGTATAGGACTGAAAAATTTTAATATGTGATATTTTTTGTATTTTCGTTTTTACACCATACAGAACTTTTTATGAAGAATAACTTTTTTTCGTAATATTAACAATAAAATAGTTTCCCATATGGTGCGAAGTTAAGTGTATATGAATGTACAGGGTGTTTAAAGAAATATAATTGTCAAATTTTTAACAAAACTGTAGAAAAAAGAAGAAAGAGTTATTTAAATATCTGTATTTAAGTTTGCACTTGAAAATAATTCTGATAATTAATTAACTAGGTGAATACGATATTTTCATTCTTTTTTTCTACCTGTTAAGGACGCATGGATAGCGACAAGCTCATTTATCTATGAAAATTAAGTTATCTTGTAAGGAGATTGTGCTGATAAAGCGCTCGGCTCCGAGCAAATTGTGAACCTGTTTAAATACACTGTTCGAGTTGAAAGTTTATAAACTAGCCAGTGGCGTGTATAAGAAAAAGTTTCTATTGTTAGTTGGGTTGTTTACTATAATTTGATAATGACTTAATTTCTTTCAATATATTCACCATTTTCGCTATACTTCTAAAATAATAAGAAAAACAATAGATTTTAAAAAAAAATGAATAAATTTAAAAATGTACTACAAAAAATTTGTGTATATGAAACAATGAGTTTATAAACAATCCAGTGGCGTGTAAAATAAAAAATTTCTATTGTTAGTTGGGGCGTGTGGTTTATTATATTTTGATAGCGACTTTATTGTTTTTTCCAAAATATTCTCTATTTTCGATAGATTTGTATTAAAATAAAAAGAAATTTTAGTAAAATTGAATTTAAAAATAGTTCTTAAAAATATAAGGAAGAATATATGTGTATATGTTGCACGCCAAACTGTTTTTTAGGATGAACTAGTTTGTCCTAGGAAAAATTGATATCGTAGAGCTTGATGCAATTAATCTTTATTATTATTGCGGTAAAGATTATTGATAATTTTGAAGATGAAAATAAGTGTTTGTACTTCTCAATTTTTAACCAATTCAAACAATTTGTAATCAACTCCACACTAGTATACCTGTTGCATCCCAGAATTACTTTCATCGCCTTGTTTTGAATAATTTGTAATCGTTAATGCTCTCATGTCTGTACCTCGCTCTTGTCTGGCAGTTATTTTTTATAGGTTTGTACATATGAATTTATAGCTGTTTGTTTTTCGTAATCCTTGCGTACGCATCGACAAATGTTTCTTCTCGTTTTAATTATTAATGTCTAGTTTGATGGTGTATCTAATATTTTCTCTGTGAATTTGCGAATTTTAGATATTCTTTAGTGTTTTATTAGGGTTTTATCTTAATTAACAAGCGCTTCAAGTGAGATATTAACCTAAGGAAGGGGACTTTTAACGGGGTTTAAAATTTGTAAAATTCATAAAAAAAGAAAGAAGAGGCCGATGCAAAAAAAAATTCCAAAAATATTTATTTAAATCGATGTTCTTTATTTTTCATAACATCAAACTCATTGGTGTACTTTAAGGTAGTTACAATTTTTAAAAATCGTAGAAAATAAACGAATAAACAGATTTCCATGAAATTTTATTTTATTTTCCTTTTTTTGACTATTAAACCATTTAAGAAAACTAATTCATTACTTCGGTAATAAATGAAATTTTTAGTAATTATTTTTTTTATTTCCCTCTTTCACAATCATGAGAACAAACTAAACTGTTTATCCTAAGTGCGTTAGTATAAACTAGTATATCCGAACGCACTTAGGACGAACTAGATTGTCTTAAAAAACGGTTTAGCCTGTAAAAACAATGACCAAAAAAAATTGAGCAAAACATGAATAAATTTTTTTTTAAATCTAAGAATAAATCATGTTTAATAAATAAAAGCTGCTTCTATAAGAAATATCTATGTAATAATATTATTAAACTCCATTGAAACAATAAACATTTACAAAAAAACTTCCAAATTATCTGTTCCCTCTTAGACCCCCCCGATCTTTCTACGTCCAAATAAGGTTATTACATTAAAACCCAACACTTTTGTGGGTGTTAGTGTTTTTAATCACCATAATTACAGTTGTTACAAAATTTTATCCGTAATGTCAGCGATATGATCTTCAGTAAAGCCGGTCGTCGTGCGATGGCACAGCATTTCGAAAACAGTCATCAAACAGTCGAGATTAAGATAAAATTCAATACGGCTTTTAATAACCTCACCAAGGCTTCGAGATTAATCTCGGTAGTCGATTTTCTGTCCTCAAATGAGATTTGGGATATGAAATTTTGATATTAAACGAAAACAGAATCTTTAAATCCCAAATAATAACAAAAAACTTTAAATTGCTTTGAATAATAGTTTTTTTTTTCATATTCCCAGATTATTAATTATAACTAATAGAAATAACGACCAAAGTGTTGGAGGTTTGTAGTGAAACGGTGAGTTTTAAGATTTTTGTCCCTTCAGTTGTTTGTACGTTTTTAAAGTGAGTTGAAATGTACATGATAAAGTTTGGCATATTAAAATTATATTATTATTTTGAGACACCCTGTAATTTTTATTAAATTTTCTAAAAATCTGTGAAAAAGAAGCTATAATTTAATAAGGATTTCCTATACCTACGTACATAGTTATGTCATACGATTAAAAAAAAAGTCATTAATTCATACGTTTGAGTTATGCTCAACAGCGACTTAATAGTTGGGTTCTCATTGAATGTATTCCATGATCGACTGTTTAAATTCTCTTTACAAAGTTTAATTAGTAAATTATTCAATAAGTAGATTAGGTTTGATGAGGTGGCTAATCGGCTTATTCCTATGCAACCTTTTCAGATCTATAGTGGTCCTTTGAATCTAAATTACATTCTCCAGTCTCGAGACAGAACCTTTCATGTAATTTCTTGTCGGTGGCTACTCATCGCCTAGTGCAAGTAACCGTACATTCGCCTGGCAGTTGCACTGGCTTAGATTGTGCTCGGCAGCTTCTAGGTTGTAGAATTTGCACATGGCTTCGTCTGTCTACTCTACACCATTAGCTTTGCGCTCCTGTTAAGCTTAGGCTAGGTTTATAGTGAGTGGGTCTATAAGGCAAATTATTCAAATTTCACCAAACAAATTCAGCTTCTTAACAAAGCCGATTAGTTTATTTGGTGAATAATATTTCAGGTCCGATGGAGAGAGAGAGACCCTGCCAAACATCAGATACCTGATTCGAGCCGCGGCGGGGCGGGCACAAATTATATACTCTGCTGTTTCATCATCTACCAGACAAAGACGGCAGGTCGGGTCTTCCGACAGTTTTAGCATATGATGATTCGGATGACAGTGGCCTATTAAAAGGCCTGTTAGACAACGTAGGTCATGCCTGCTATAGTCTAACATTTATTTGGAGACATTCTTCGAAGGATGTATGAAAGCCTTTGAATGAACCAATCCTGGTAAATTATGCCAGAAGTCTAAAGCTCTTCTTGCCGTCTAGGTATTTAGCGTTTGTTTGGCAAAACTAATTGCGATGCCAATTGTGCTGTTGAGTTTACAGTGACCCGTTAACATACCTTCTACGGTTTTGACAGTTTTCCTATCTTTATTCATTAGGTCTGCCATTCTAGATATATCTGTGCCACCCACTTCCTTGTCGCATTTGTTGTAGACTTTGCGAAGCCGCAAGTGAAATAGCAGATAAACTAGCAAAAGAGGGAACTGAAACACCTTTTTGGGGGATGGAACTATTTTTCGGCATCAGCTCCAATGTACTATTAACCAAAGAAAGAGGCAAAGCTGGGAAAAGGGATCTGACCATTGGAAAGATCTAGTAGGCAATCAAAGGTACTTCCTAACGGGACATTGACGCCTTAACGGGCACCTGAAAAATCTCAAAATAGTGGAGGAAGAAGAATATAGATTCTGTATTATGGAAGAAGAAACCTTCATCCACATACTTGCGGATTACATAGCCATTCAGAATCCTAGGTGTTGGAATATACAATTCACCACTACCAATTAGTTAAGAGTGTGTGACATTTATTACGGTAATTGACAAATAAATAAAAATTTTTGACTAAAACTTCACTTTGTACAATTTTAATGGCATCTTTGAATAATCGCATTGAACCGCTAGCAGAAGACAATTATAATATGGAGTGAAGCCGAAGCAAAATATGAGCAAGGGGATCTAATAACTCGATCAGAATTACTGCTACTTTTGCCACCTTCGGAATTAAAGCAAGTCAAAAATTGTCAAGTTACCAAAGTCGAGGTCCTGCCAGAAAAGCTACATTGCTGAAGAAATGAATACTAAAGAAGATGACTGAAACTGAAGATATTAAAGATAATTTAAATAATTTTTTAGAAATTGTGGATAAATTGAACGAAATGGAAATTAATTCTGAAGTATTATGCTTTTGTTCGGTCTGCCACCAAATTTTGAAAGCTTTAGAATTGCTATTGAAGCTAGAGACCACTTACCAAAACAAACATGTACGTCTATGAACGTTTGAACAAATCAATATATGGAATGCACTATCATTTTATGCATCTAATATGGCAGAACATTTATATGCAGGTATTGTGTGTAGGTTCATTCATAGTTTTTGAGGTTAAGACATTAAAATTGTCATACTTACTATAAGTTATTCTATCAACACAAAACAAACCTACACGAATTCCATACAATCGCTTTAATTGTAGTAGCGTAAATTAAACGCTGGAATATTCAGACGAAGATAAGGATTTTTTTGGTTGGTTCGGTGTCCTTTACGTGATTATTTTTTATCTTGAAGTAAGTTCTTTTTTGTGGACACATTGTAGAAAAAATTAAGCAATTATATACCCTACTACTACTTGAAACAACGTGTTTACATTCAAAATTATCGAGTGCCGACGAATTGTGCGACGCGACGTGAAGACTGACATTTTATGGTCTACTTGGCACCGACTTCAGAGTTATTAAACAATTTATAATTACATAATAAAGTATAATTGGTCAACTTCAAATTTTGACCCAATGTTTTATTAGGTATTATTAATAAGTCAAATAATGTACTATTATTTACCGAGTAGGAAAACATTCCTGGACGACTGTGAAGATTGCCAAGTCCAGGAATGTGGCTTTTCCTATGAGGAAAACATACTATTTTTCCTCAAATCGTTCAAAATTCGACAGATATTAATGAATTTTGAAAAAATCGCGAACAATTTTATTCACTTATAAAATTGCACAAGTGGTTTGTATTTTATCGGGTAAATTTGGGTTGTTTAATGAGAAACTGTATCCTGGCAATTTGACGAGAATAACTGTCAAATTGCCAGGAAACAGTTTAGAATTTGAACAACACAAATTTACCCAATATCAATACAAACCTCGAGTGTAATTCGGCAGGACAATTTAATGAATGAGAAATTTGGAAACATATCAATTCAAACTTTATTTATGAAACATTAAAAATAAACACATTTTTATTTTAATGTACAATTATTAAAAACGCAGTTATTGAAATTCATACTAGGAACAGTGATATCGCTGCGGGTGCCACTGCTAATCGTTTCTGTAGTAGATGTTGAAGTTTTTTCATTTTCCAAACGAATTGATTGAATAATGCTTGAATGATACTCTTTGTCAACTTGTAAGGATGGTTTTATTGATGATGAATTGCTGTGTCCTGTTATTTTTATTAGAGCTTGTTCTTCAATTCCGCTTTTACTTAATTCGCTAACTGCTGCCGCTCGATTTGAGTGATTTGTAATTTTGACACGTTTGACATCTAAACCATTGCGTTGTGCTGAGCGTTTAGTCATCAATTCCAATCGGCAAATTCCTGTACCAACCTTTAGAATTTTTCTTTTTCCAAAAGGGATTTGGTGTAAGAAATACTCTGTTCGAAGTTATAAAAGTGTTTCGTTTTTCCATGAACTTTTTGAATAAACGTATTGGGCAAATATCTTCGTCAAAAATATTAGGCGTGATCCATTTGCTGTCACATAATTTATTGTTGCCGCCTTGTCTCGTTTTCGAAAATAGAGGATTATAGGTAGTCGATACGTCCAGTTTCTTTTCCATTATTTTCAATTTCAGATACGAAATAAGTGGTTTTGCTGTAAGCTGCTTCTCCTCCGCGCCAAGCTAGTTCAAACGCCAAAATGTGATATAACTTCTTTTGAAGTCCTTCCGGATCATTTTCGTTATATAATCTGACCATTGCAAATACTTCAGATTTATTAAGAGCTGATGCACTACATTTTCTCTTTTCGGGTTGTGCTTGTAGGATTTTACGTTTAGCATTACGTGCAGCTCGTGATGAATTAAACTGAACATCGGTGAAAGGGTTGAATACAATATTAAATTCGTTATAATATTTACTTTGTAGCATTTTAGCGGTGGTGTTCCAAATTGTTTTAACTACCGCTTCTTTGTAGTCTTCTCCGTTACTTTTTCGCATATTAAATGCTCAATCTTGCAATATTACATTCAATTTCTCGATGGAAGTATCTGGCTCAAATGTGTATCTTTTTGCATCGCAAAACGTAGAAAATTGTCGCCAGATTGATGATTGCGTCGCAACTGTATTAGTAGGCACACAGGTATTAACAATTTGACTAATTTCGGCGTTCGTAGACACACCGAATCGACTCATTGTTAGTTCTTGAAAATTCAATAAGTTGTTGACAAACATGCCAAACTATTTATTCTGGTAACCAACACCGCGATAATTGATGAACAAATGAATAAGTGAAAAAACCACTAGTGTATTTGTAGCTGTAAAAGTTAAAGCCAACTTTTGCCGCTGTCAAAGTGACAATTGCACTGTGGCATATGCGATTTTTTATACATAAGTTAAATTGTCATTATAAATTATAAGTAGGTTCTCTGAATTGCAATACGATTATAAATGGCACTAGCAACAACGAAACCTGCTTTCAAAAAAATAAACAAAAAATTATAATCATCAATGTGTAATGGTTAGGTTCTCCCAACTTACCGATCATATGGATATTCTAATTGGTCTTCAATCAATATTAATAAATGTTAAACAGTAGGTTTCGTAAGACGGAATCTTTTATAAAACGACAGATCGTCAAATCATGAAAATGATCAGGACGTATACGAATTTGACGAGGTAGTCCATAATGCAATTATTTCTAGGATTCAATATCGTCATCAACCGAGTCAAAGTCACGTATTAATCGTAATAATTCCATACTGGCACACCTACACAGACTTCGCTTTATTACCTCTCACTTTAACTCAGCTCTTCGCTTGCGTTATCCAAAAATGTTAGGTTAAGTGTCACTTAAATACCTTTGAGGGCCGGTCTAACTACCGCTTAAATTAAGGGAAACTTACTGGCAGATAAGTGACACTTATTGTTTGGTGCAAAGAGTTAGGTTTCCCTGTAGCGATTTAAGTGTTACTTAAGTTTTAACTGAATGTGATGCAAATGGCCCTAACTTTAACTCATACTAGTGACGTCAAAATCTAGAAGGCGGATATGTTTTAAAATAAAATGTTTTAAATGGGGATAAAAACAACACAACACTATTAAGTTTGTTCCCTTAGAGTAAACGATCTGCTAATCATTAGTTGAACACCCTATTCCACTGAACCAAAGAACAAATGAATACTGTATTGTTGTAAAAAACATTAAGTTTTCGCTTTCAACCTACCTTTTGGAATGTTCATAAACCTTACAATCTCAATTACTATACATTCACTGTTTGATTTGGATTGTTTTCTTGGTGTATCATTAAAATCCAAGGTCCAACACAAATTAAATTAAAATTTCACCACATTGGGGCTATACTAGTTAGTCTCTGATCATAGTTATAGTTTGTCTCAAAGTATATCGTCTTGGCTTTTCCAGGCAATCATCTAAATACGACCATTTACAACCTTCTTAAAATAATTTTACCAGAAATGAAACCTAAGTCGAGTGACAAGACAAGGGCGGGCCATGAGTTTTGTATCGGGTCTATGATGGCTGCATTTAATTCATTTGGCAGTATTAAATATTCCGTTTTAGCGTGCGTTTTCAAAGAGGTTTCTATACGAGTATTATAAAATATCATTAATTTTTTTTCGCAATGTTCAAACAAAGGAGAGCGCATATCTATTATTCACGCTGGATCAGAAAACGGATTTGTTCCAAAATTGTCTGCTGCTGCCTGCAAAGAATATTAAGGATTCAAGCTTTTTGAAAACTAGTTTCAAAATCATCTTATGAAAAATATTCCCGACCACAGTGTAACTGTAATGGATAACGCAAGCTACCACAGCCGCCTACTACAAAAAGCACCAATCTCATTAAGTAGAAAGACTGAAATTCAAGAATATTTGTTACATGATATTTATTTTGAACCCGATTACAAGAAGGAGCAACTTTTGGAGGTGTTTAAATAATATGCTATTATGTGCATGTGACAGTTTAGCTGAAGAACAGGGACGTACTGTGCTACGTCTTCCTCTATATCATTGTTTATTCAACCCCATAGAGCATTTGTGGCATCAAGTAAAATCAAAGTTGAGAGCAGAAAATGTTACTGCTACTTTGGGTCCCAGTGTTATAGAATTAATTAAAAATGTAGTTAGTAATATACCCATTCAAAGCTGTAAAAATTCTATACAGCACGTTATAAAAATTAAAGATTCATACATTTATGTTCAAAATAATATAGAGCCTAAGGAGGAAAAAGAAAAAAGTTTAGAGAAATGGTATTCACATATTAAATAAAAAACAAAGGATGTATAATAAAAATTCAAAAAGATAGATATTTGTGAATTTGATCCTTTTTAAAATAATTTTAAATATTCCGCCACTGGCGATCTCTTCTACAGCAGCCATTGCCCATATGATTTATTGCAATTGGCCCATTAATTTTATGATTGCCGGCAAAAGTGAGAACGATATATTTTGAGACAAACTATACGTAACTATCCTGATTTGGAATTGTACTAGACCTAAAAATATCTCAATCACTGTACATTTCCAATTTGCTTTTTATCTCTCCCTCAATGCTGGGACAAACATGACCGCACCGTGCCCTATCCGAGTGTTGATCATCTCTCGGTGGAAGAATAACATTCGTTCAAACATCACCTATCACGACCGGCCACTTTAAGCTTTTCTTCCACAACACTCGGATCGAAGTAATTATTAGTCACTTTCAAGGCCGATCTCAACTGCCGTAAAATCTTCCGTTTTGCAAACCGGCAGTTGTGTTCCAACTAGGAGTTAAAATTGTATCGACAATTTAAAGTGGAGATCTACCAAGAGTCGGTAAAACTGAACTTTGAACCAACTTTTGGTTTGATATAGCAGTGTGATAACTGTATAGTTGTTAGTGAAATTAGTTTGCACTGTTTCACAATAAAATAACAGTATGCGGCAAGGTCTCTTTGAGGATTAAAAAGCCGAAAAGATCAAAAAAGTGATAAATAATTTCTAGTCTTGACTTACCCACATTGGTGCAATGTAGCTTCCGATTGGCCTATGCAAAATTCACTTGAATTGTTAGTCCACATGGACTGTGGACGTCCCAGGGTGGGCTTACTTAATTTCTGTTATTTACGAGACATTGTGTTCTTAGATGATGCTGTGATTGAGATTTTGTTTTATTGGCTAAAACTATTTTGTTGGTAATAATTAAAATTGGGGCTTTTTGGCGCCCATTCGAAGAGGAAGATATTGTTATAGGCTCCGAACAATGAATATACTCGAAGAGTAAACAGACGGATTATTCTATGCCAATATAAACAATGTCAATGTTTATTTATTTATTCCGCTTGATTCCACAGATTTTGCCATGCCCCAATAAATATATAAGTTGATTGATTGTTGTATGTATAAAACATGAATATATGATTGTTACAAAATTTTTTACCAAACGTTTTGAAACTCCTGAAAACGGAAAGTAGGGACTTGAGACAATAGACAAAAAGAAATTTGGTAGGTTCTAGCTGCTGAAAGAATAAATAAGTGACAAAATATCTTCTATAAGTTCCTTGTGGCATTACTTGTTATTTTTTCTTATTTTCTTGGGAATCAAACCACAATATGTTTTTTTATTTTTTTTTTATTTCAACGTTTCGGTAGCGTTCCAGCTACCGTTGTCAAGATTAACTAATAATGAATTAATGAAACATTTTTTGGTCCCTATCTGACACAACGAAAAAAATTTGACAACTAGACAATCAATAACATTTTGAAGTTTAAGACTACAAAACTTTGTTGTCAAATTTTATTAAGGTCCATTCATAGTAGATCACACCTCTGGTAAAATGAGAAATAAAATATTTTATTTCATGACATTCTAACGATATGTAGTCCACTAGAAATGGAATCCAGTGAAGTGCACGTTCCAGGAACGGTTTTTATTGGGATAGCGCTTTTTTCTTGCTTATTTTGGAAATTTTGTTAATATGAACGCGTTTGTTGTTACTTTTTTGTGTATGATTATTTTGTTTTCAAAATATGTATAACTCAGTTTGGTGATTTTGTGTATTGAA
The DNA here is from genome assembly GCA_949126875.1 of Lochmaea capreae. NCBI lineage: Eukaryota > Metazoa > Arthropoda > Insecta > Coleoptera > Chrysomelidae > Lochmaea > Lochmaea capreae. Next base: position 29,672,454 of record OX421401.1, on the reverse strand, counting down.
GTGTGTATCGATTAACAACTATTCCAAACATAAATCATAAGAAAACCTGGATAAAAACTTATGATGCTATCATGATAACGCAGGTAATTGATTATTGGAAATTTCTCTTTCTAACATTGGTAACCAAATTTGACTACATTCGGCTGAAATCTTGACAACGGTAGCTGGAACGCTACCGAAACGTTGAAATAAAAAAATAAAAAAACATATTGTGGTTTGATTCCCAAGAAAATAAGAAAAAGTGACAAAAGTTTCAAAAATATCTATTATCACAGTAATCGGTAAAACAACTGCTATTCATCGGAGAAAGAGAGTACAGATGCCGCTAGTGCGTCGGGATCCTGCAATAATGAAAAATCTGTCTGAAACCGGTTCTGCTTCTGCTTACAGATTTTTTTATCGCCCCACAAGTTGTGAAATGGTGCAATTTAATTTTACTCACAACTATAAAACTTCCGCCACTCCAACCAGTCTCTTTTAGCCCCTCCAATCACCGAGATTAATTTATTGCTCAGCAACTTGTTGCCACAATTTTTTGGCAACCTGCTTGGTAAACCCTTCAGTAAATACCCCGCTAATTAATTCAGGATATTCAGTCATAAATTCAACAGAAATCGCAAGTGCAATAATAAAAAATCTGTCTGAAACCGATTCTGTTTCTGCTTACAGATTTCTCTATCTCGTCGACAAATTGTGAAACGGTGCAAATTAATTTTACTCACAACTATAAGCGGTAGGATCGGTACTGATATTTTTTATTTGTTCTTAAGTAAAAATAACCTCGTAGACACATTGAGATCTCGATTATCATAAAAATAGTGTAACTTGAGTGAATAAATGAAAACGGACATATAGATAGTATCGATACTGTTAATGTATACATCAAGACATTATATACAGCAATTAAATAGTTTAACTACTAAAGATACGTTTGATTTCGTCATTGTCGTATCGTTTTCAATGAAATAAAAATGTCGTTTTTGAATAAATTAGTTTTTCATTAATATATCGATTATGGCATTTCAAAAAATAGGTTATGTATGCAATTGAACATGGTAAAGTTCCATTAACGAAAATATTTTTTTACGTAACCAAAATGGGGTAATTAAAATACTTTTGATTTGTTTTAAGCTTTTGGGATATTCGTCATTATGTATTATACACTCACGGACAAAATTATTGCATATTTTATTCGGTGTTTCGGAATTCGGTCCGGGTAACTAGCAAAAGGGCTACCTGCTCACAGGGACCTTGTCCAAATCCGAAAGGGTGATTTCGTAATTCGGTCCGCTGTCGAAGCAGGTAGATTTCATGTGGGTATTAAAAGATTATTTTTAGCAATTGTTCTTCTGAAGTGCAGAGTGTAAGACGTGTTTATTTGTGTGCGTTATTGTGATTTTCTTTGTTTGTTTGACATGGAAAATATTAATTTCACCTCTATGACGAGTGAAAAGGGTAAGCGTTTATTAATAATAGATGGGTTTAAATTTTGTTTTCAAAAATCATTATCTCAAAAATACGAAGGTGGTTTGGTAGGGGTAGGTTTGGTTGGGTTATTATTGAAAATTATTATAATTTATTCTTCAAAAATTGACTAGAAATACGAAGGTGGTTTGGTAGGGGTAGGTTTGGTTGGGTTATTATTGAAAATTATTATAATTTATTCTTCAAAAATTGACTAAAAATACGAAGGTGGTTTGGTAGGGGTAGGTTTGGTTGGGTTATTATTTCACGTACCGTTTTTATTTTTGACGATACGCATTTAGCGTAAATTTTTAAACATGCCAGTACAACAACAATAAGTGTGTACTGTTGGTCCCAAGTCCAAAAAAATGTGAAGGAAAATAAAAGTCAAATTAAACAAATAGTAGGTACATGGGACCCAATTCCGAAATCGCATTTTCGCTGGTGTGACCACACTTCGAATTTAATCCGTTACAGGTAGTCCCTTCCGCAGGTAGCGGGACCAAATTCCGGTGCGTCCATTTTATTTTAGGTCTTTACTTCTTTTCCCTTTATCAGTTTTGTGATTTTGGTTGCTAATCTGTTACATTAGAGTCTTTTACGTTATCAATAATCAAATTAATTACATATTGAACCTTTACAACAGATTCGTGAAGAAATTAGTGAAGTGACCTGTTTTTGAACATACCGTTTAATTAGGAAAGAACAACAACATGGACACGATGCATTAGTTTAAGACAAAATTTAGTACTTAGTATTTCCTCCTCTAGCTCTAACGATAGCCTGCATCCTCCTAGGCATACTGCGCAAAAGATCTTCGATGGTTTCTTGTGGTATTCGATTCCATTCTTCCTGTGCAGCAATCCTTAATTCTGTAATTGAGTTGGAGGAGCTGGATTCTGTGCTTGAATATTTCTTTTTAGAATGTCCCATACATGCGTCAGGACTGTATGGTGGAAACTCTAGCTTCGCAATCCCCACATCCTCAATGTACTGGTTTACTGTTCTTGCGGCATGGGTACGGGCATTATCGTGCATTAGCACAAAGGTATCATATCCAATAAAGCCGACATATGGTATAACATGTTCTGCAAGGATGTTGCGTATGTACCAGTCAGCATTCATCCTCAAATTCACTTCAATGAGCTCCGTGCGACTCTCCAAAGAAATGCCAGCCCATAGCATAATGGAACCACCACCAAAGCTACGATTATGTGCAAGATTACATTCTGCGAAACGTTCTCCTGGCCTTCTGTATACTCGACTTCGTCCATCAGGCTTCCATAATTGTATTCTTGTTTCGTCTGTAAAAAGAACTTTTCCCCATTGATGTTCATTCCAGTCAGCACGTGCTCTTGCAAATTGTAACCGTCCGATTTTATGGCGTGGAAAAAGCCGAGGAACTCTAGCAGGACGTCTTGGCTTTAAATCGACCTCCTTAAGTCTCCTTATTATTGTTTTGGTGGAAACATTGACTTGCCTTGCAATTAGTAATTGATTTTTTAGATGCGAAGCAGTAAGTGTACGATTTCGCAAAGATTGAATTCTTAAATATTGCTCATCCTTTGGCGTTGTACATCTTTTACGTCCTTTTGTATCCTCCAGTCTCATTGTAACGTTTTAGTACGCGAGAAACAGTCGATTGATGGACATTCAATCTCTGTGCAATGTCTTCTTGTCTGTACCCCTTATTGATTAAACAAACAATTTTAGAAAATTCAATACTGGAAGCTGAGGTAGTATACCTATTGTTCGATTCACATATTTTTTCGGTCCTGTATATTAATGAGTTGATTGTGTAACATTGTCCACCTCTGATGACATCTATTGCGACAACAATCCACTATAAATCTTCGAAATATATAGCGGCTTTGTAAATCAGAATCATAAGTAATTTTATTCTTCTTTTTATTTTGTTATATAGGAATCATAACTCAACTTCCAACTTAACCCGAGTTCTGGAGAAATTGAAATTATAAAAAGTTGAGATGTTGGATTTTATTGCCCACATTGTTAGTTAGAGAAAAGATGTTTTTGTTATCGGAAATTATTAATTTTCTTAAATAAATAAAAACTATTCGTTTTAGAATATATAATTTGATATACAGGTTGATTCATTCTTCTAAATCTTTGAAGATATTGAAATAAAATTTTGACCGATTGTAGCTAGGTTAAAGGCTCATATTTAAATATTAGTCGCAATTGTACAGAGTGTTCCAGAACGTCGAGCCAGATCAAAAGAACATTTTCTTTAATTTGAATTCTGCTTAAATTGACTATTGCAATGATATGAGATTGTAATAGGTTATTCAGAATATTTAAAAAGTTCTGACTGTAAACGGACAATTTAAAGTTATCTTCCTCAGCCACATGTATATTGTCACAATTCACTAGACCTGCGTCCATATCCAAGAAACCGTATACAGGGCGAGTCCAAACTCTAGTTACAGAAATTTTTCATTAGTGTCAGATAGGGACCAGGATTTGGAAAAAATTTAATTATTCTTGATAACGGTAGCTGGGAGGCTACCGAAACGTTAAATTAAAAATACTCTCACCGGCAAAAAAACTCTGCCACCTAAAATTTTGCTGAAGTTCGTTGTCCAAGAACTTTCGCCAAACTTACGCCAACTTACGCCAAATTGTAGATAAATTCTTTGGTATTAAAACAAACTCCAGAAAGTTTACCAAAAATATTGATAGATTATGTATACATGGTGAAAAAAAAAACATGTATTTGTAGTCCAATTTCTCAACACGACGAATATCGATCGGTTTCACGCGTTTAGCACTAAAAAATCGTATAACAGCCCGTACTTCACAATCGGCGGGGCTCACGATTGTCGGAGGCATCTTAAACACTCAGTAAACAACGTATACAATGAAGAATCAGACTGTAATGACGTCAGTGCATAGATAAGAGATGTAGGTAACCAGCGCGCATGCGCGGAACGCCGACCGTAGCGCGAGTTCTTACATGCCACAGAATCTACATTCTTCTTCCTTCACTATTTTGAACTTTTTCAGGTGCCCGTTAAGGCGTCAATGTCCCGTTAGGATCCCTGTTAAAACTCTTAGTGCAGTTTTACTTTGACTTATGTATTTATTTGATCTCAACGGGCTATAGTAACCCATCAGAATCTTTGATTGTCTAAGCCCTTCTAGATCTTTTCAATGGTCAGATCTTCTCCTTTCATCGGCATTGGCTATTTCATCCAATATTACATTGGGGCTGATACCGAAAAAGGGTTCCGGCCCCTAAAAGGTTTCAGTCCATATTCTATTTTATTTCCTTCTATTCCAGTGTGTCCTGGAATCCACAGAGAGGTTACTATATTGTTCTCGCTTAGTTCATTCAGTATGCCTAGGCAAGGGAAGCAACCAAATATGCTGGTGCTGGTGGATACAAGCCTTGGTTGATTATGGCTACTTTTAAAGAATCCCTTTTTGGTACGGAGATACTTTGCCTACACCATTTTTTTGACATCTAAACATACGATACACTTTTTATTACCCCAAAATTGAACGGTATAACAATTTTTTTTTAAATAATAAAACAAACATCTAAATCACCTTATTAATTATTTATAAATATTGAATTGTTACTACGCCAGTCTCATTGAAATAAAATAAATAAACCCATTTATTTACATGTAACAATATTTTTCAAGCCACGCTCGACAAAATTTCAGTGGGTTGTCACCGGCGTAAGCCTACAAGTTTAAGAATTTCTTATAAATAACGGCTGTACTAATATATGGAATAATAAATTATGTAGTTCAAAGAGTGTCACTTTATATTTATTTTCTCAGATAAAACAACTTTTCTTTTGTATAAGGTTAAAAAAAATTATTGTCGACTACAACTACGATTTTTTAAAATGTAGATATGGTTTCTTCCTAAAAAAATGTTCGAATTAACTATACAAATTAATAATGTATTCACACTGTATATTTTTTAAGTCTCGTAACAGGATTATGCATGTCGTTTTTTTTTCATATTAATTCTCATGGGAATGTGAATTACTTTTTATTTGCAAAAATTGTTTGAACGTTGATATTGTGTGCCAAAAATAGCAAGTAAATAAAAAATAAAATGATCATAAAGAGAATTTCATTTTGTTTGTTACACAAATAAACATTTAACTCTAATTTTTTTTTTAGAATTTATAGAATCTCGGATAGAATTGATGAAATAAACTTCAAAAAGAGATTCATGGGAGAAAGAAAGGCAGAAGCGGAATAGTAGATGAAGATACTTATTCCAAATTATGTTCGTTCTTATTTTACTCCTCCTTTCAAATACAGTCAAACCTGGGTAAGTGAGAACTGGATAAGTGAGAAAACTCTATAAGTGAGTCAGGACCCGTCATTTTAAGCTCCCAAAACCTCTATTGGCGAGAAACAGAAACCTGTGTAAGAGAGAGTCGTTTTTCCCTCATAGACCTCCGTAAGTGAGACTGCTACTTATCTATACCTCTATAAGCGACAGTTGACAAAACAAATTACAAATTCAACATCTGCTATTTTATGACTTATTCTTAACTTTCGTGGAACTTCCTACCATTGTTTTTTTGCTGCGTACCTCTATAAGAGAGAAACGCTACCCATGTACCTGTAGGTGTCGGCCACTTTGCGCCCGACCGTTTTGCGCTCCTACCTGAAATCGGCCACTTTGCGCTCTGCTACTTTCATAATCTACTTTATTTTCTTCGATCTGCCCATTTGCAATATAATTTTAAATTCCTCCTACCTACAATAATAGTCCGGTAAAGGGTAAGTTAAAAATATTAGTTTTACAAGAAAACAAGAAAGTACAAAAATTATATTTATTTTTTCAAAGTTTTTTTATAAAGTAAAATACAAAAATCCATGTTTGTTTATTCGAGCGTGCTGGGCTCTTAACACAGAGGTACCAGGTTCGAGTCGTGTCCGAGTCAAGATATTTTTATTTTCTTATTGTTTTTTTTCAAAAATTGACTAAAAATACGAAGAATTTTTCGATTCGGATTAGGGTAGGGGGTAAGGTAGGGTGGTTTTGGTTGGGTTATTATTGAAAATTATTATAATAATCTGTCAATTACACAATTCAATTTTTCGATTCGGATTAGGGTAGGGGGTAAGGTAGGGTGGTTTTGGTTGGGTTATTATTGAAAATTATTATAATAATCTGTCAATTACACAATTCAATTTTTCGATTCGGATTAGGGTAGGGGGTAAGGTAGGGTGGTTTAGTTAAAAAAGTGTATGGAAAGCGAGGAGATGTTCTTTTCATAGAGAACGACACGGGGTGTCTTGGAACTACGCTTGGCAACGTCGGTGAAGAGAGCTACATTTAGACGCTCCTATTTTTCTGTAGTAGGTACCATGAGTTTTAAGCAAATTTTCTAAGCTAACCTTTACCGGGCTATTATGTTATAATAAATTTAAAATTATATTGCAAATCGGTAAATCCTAGAAAAAAGGATAATACATTTCTATTATGAAAATCGCAGAGCGCAAACAGGTCGATTTCAGGTAAGAGCGCAAAACGGCCGTATTCTACCTGTATTAGCGAGAAACTCGGGTTAGTGAGAAACTTCTATAAGCGAGAATGAGATTGTGCTCCCTTGAACTCTCGCTTATCCAGGTTTGACTGTATTTCAATTATCGAAAAAAAAAATATTTTAACAGATGTTTCTGAATGCATACGAAAAAATTCAGTACCTATCAAATTATTACGGGCCTTTACTATGACAAAATTTTTTCACTTACACGAGAGCTTTTGTCGAAGTAAACTTGACTTGGTCAATAAGAATTTTGTTACCTGGCAGTTTTTTGAGTTGAACTATCTAATGGCAAATAAGGGTTGATAATTTCAACTCATTGTAATGTTACAGCAAAAATTTTAACGAGGAAAAATATAAACTCATTTTTTATCTGAATTCATATTTATGATTAAAAGTTAACCAGTGGCAATACTATTGGGGGTTTCCTAATTCAGATTAATTTTAAATTAAAAATCTAATATTTAATTCAGTATAATTGAGGGGGCTTCACACTTCAGAGAGAAACAAATTCAATATAATCAGTATTATTGGGTTCATAATTGATGAGGAGAGGTACTTAATAGTTTTTTAATTTTCGAAAAAAACCTATTTGAAATAAAATGATGAAATATTATACCCTGCTGACGCCAGACTATGGCTTCAATTAAAATACAGTTTTGTACTGCAAGATGACAATTTACAATTTTATTTGGCTATTGAGCTCGATTTCATTATAAAATGTATACAAACAATGTGATTAATGTAGTTGAGGTTAACAAGCGTAACAATTTGACGTATTAAAAAATTAAGACACTAAAAAAGTTAGAAGAAAGCAATATTAAATATTTTGTGAAATTTTAATGTATTTTTTTATTTTCTGCATAAAATGTCCCATTTGGTATTAGAAGTTGATGAAAATGTGATAAAAGTATCAACAAAAACAGGAAATTAGAGTGAAACTTTTTTTGAATAACAAAAATTAGAATTGAGTTTAAAGAATGCCAAAGTTTTATGGAAACTTTATATGTAAAATGTTCCCCTGAATCGAATGGCGGAGACTAGAACGTTTTATCTCTCCAATTAGTCGAGTTATGATTATTTTTGGTTTTAGAAAGTGGATTTTCGAAAATTTCATTACTTTATTTGAAGGCGAAAGAATGATTTTATTGAAAAACAGACTGAGCCAGTCGATTTTCCGTCCCAAGAAAACCCCTTGGTTAACAATTTATAGCCAATTTCATGTCGCAAAATTTTGTATTGAAGGAAATTTTGAAGCAAGGGGAAATATGGGAAATATTTCGCGATTTAAATTGCTCTCTGCTATTTTCTTTAATGCTCACGAATATCAACTCAAAATTCATATCTACATGTAAAATATTCTCCTGAATCGAATGGCAGAGACTAGAATGTTCTATCTCTTCAATTAGTAGAGTTATGGATACATAAGGTTTCAGAAAAAGGATTTTCGAAGATTTTCATGATTTCAACTGCTCTCTGCTATCCCCCTTAATGCTTAGAAATATCAACTCCAAAATTCATATCTATATGAAAAATATTCTCCTGAATCGAATGGCGGACACTAGAATGTTCTATCTCTCCAATTAGTAGAGTTATGGATACATTAAGTTTCAGAAAGTGGATTTTTGAATATTTTCACGATTTAATTTGATCTCTGCTATCTCCCTTGATGCTTGGAAATATCAACTCAAAATTCATATCTATATGTAAAATGTTCCTCTGAATCGAATGGCGGATATTAGTTGAGTTATGAGTATTTTTATTAAAAATTACCAAAAAATCTACATAGATAAAACTCTTAATTCGAAAATTTCTGCCCACTCATTTTCCTATTTTGGTTTAAACACATTTAAAATTAATAGTGGCCCAAACGAGGGCCCAAATTTGATAAAAGTATGAATGGAAACAAAGTTTTGCATGAAAAATTTCCCAAAGCAGAGAAAAATATAATCTGCATTTTAGACAAAGCAAATATTTTACAGAAATTATTAAAATTGACAAAAAATTATTATTAGATGAAACATTTATTTCCAAAATTTCAAATATATTTTTATAATTTTTCGAGTAATTTTTTTCATATTTTCCACATAAAACCTTTCTGTAAAAAATGGGATATCTTTCTATTTCTGCCATGTACATATTTAACGTATTTCTACGCGTTTCACTATTGGTTTCACTCTCAGATTAATACATTGAAAAGATACATTTTTTTACATTCAAAAGTGAACCCAACATTACATCACATTCTAAGGCAACTTGCCGACCCTTTACCAGATTTCTTACTTTTCCTTTGAATTGCGACAACTGAATTATAAAAACGACTTTAAAATAATTAACTAAGTAGTTTATACAATAAAAATATGTTTTTGTTTGAAATTTTTGAGATTTAAACGAAACAAATGCCTGTTAATAATTGTCTGTCTGAAATATAGCAACACCGAAAAAAGGGCGGAAACCATTTTACTATCAATTTTACCTGATTTTACTACGAAGTTTCAACGTTCCTAGTTTATTGAAGCTCTTGTTTTCGTCTTTTCAACTGATATTTGTGTGTGTGCGTACAGATATAATCAAAAACAATATTTTTTTGTGAAAGTCATGGTTCGTCAGTGCCAAATTTGCAAAAAAAAAACAGTCGGAATGTTCCTAACTCCTCTTTTCACCTGTAAGTAAATAGTTCTTTTGGCCAGTGGCACTGTCCGACTAGTCCAACAGTTTCTCCCCACTCCTTGAAAGTCATTGATGAAAACATATGTACGGCGATAGAATGCTAACTGTCTTTTCGGATAGTTTTATGAATGACTTGCGGACTCTATTTGTAGTGTTACTCCAAGGTTTCACTCAATTTTCCTTTATAATATCACAAGCCTTAAATCATTTCCGGAAATTTTCTTAAAATATTCGCGCCCGAAGGAAAATTTCCGGAAATAATTTTAACTTGCGTGGTATTCGGTAAGAAAATTTCACGCCTTAATTTGGATAAAAATTATTAATCAAACCTGACATTTTAAATTAATTTCACCTCGAATTTCAATACTTGTCAAGTTGGACAGGGTATTGTTTTTGACATATTATGTTGATTTGTCATTTTCGTTTAACCAGTTCTGTCACAAAGCTTAATAATTACTAGTTTAAAACGTCTATCTGTATGTTGAGTTTAATAAGTGTACAGCAAAATGTCGCGATTTGGTAAAGAAAATCAACAAGAAATTTTGCATTATTCACAAGTATATCTACATTATTTAATGGTTGTAGATCATATGTTCGTCTTTTCAACTGTCAAAAAATGTCCACTTTCCGAAAAATTTTGTATAGTTGCCATCTTATTGGTTAAAAAGTAATGGTGTGAAATTCAGCCCTCGGTCGTGGTAGAGCTGGAAATTGCACTGTTTTGGTTCATTGCCTAACTGATGTAATCATAAAATCGAAATTTCATTTAAGATTCCTGTCAGTTTTAGTTGGTGAGAACGTGGTAATGAACAGTTTATTCGAAAAGTTTTTCGAAAACATAGGTAACAGCATCTTGGAAAATACAAACTCAAAAATATTTATGGAAAAGGGAAATAAAACCATGCGAGGACGTAAGAAAGTTTCCGAAATATTGAACAATTTCACTGTATGCTTAATTTTTTCATATTTTTCACCTTTCTGACAAAAATATGATACCTAAATTTTGAAAATTACTTCAAAATTGATAAAAACATCAATGAACATAAAAATTTGGATTCAAAATTTATTAAAATTAAAAAAATTTAAATCAATATTTTAGAAAAAGCGAAAATTTTGTTGAAACTATAAGGGAAATTCAACAAAATTAGCAAAAAATTATAGATAAAACCTTTTTTATTTTTTACACCAAATAATCTGACCTGACAAAAATAGGATACCAAAATATTGAAAATTGTCTTAACTTCAATAATAATATCACTGATTATATACCTCCATTCGTTTCTAACCAATCAAATGCCATTTTGCGATCAATCGGAAGCAAATTATACTGGATATTTTTTGACACAGCCACAGCCAATTTTTAATGTTGTCACATTACATTACGTTACATTTTTGTTTATTAGGTAACATGTTTAGGTTTCGTTTCGTTTTGACCGTTTTTCCTAATAAAAATATAAATTATTATGTAGCTACATAAATTATTTTGAAAATCTTCCACTTCGTTGTATGCTTTCGTCTTTTTCGGTATATAATCTGACCACTCGAGGTATATATTTTGTTTAGAATGTTTTTTGACATTTTTGTGTAAAATTTCTGTAAAAATTGCGCAAGACAAAAATTCTTTAAAAATATCCCGACAGCGAAGCTGGAGGGATATTTTTTTTAAAATTATTCACCTCTTGTGATATAACTAGTGAAAATTTCACACCACTGCTTTTTAACCAATAAGATGCCTTATTTTGACTAGTTACCATGGCATCTAAAAAAAATCTCCGGAAATGTTTTCGATACGCCACGATATTTAAGTAATCGGAAATTTTTTGACAGTTGAAAAGGTAAACATATGATCTACAACCATTAAATAATGTAGATATACCTGTGAATAATGCAAAATTTCTTGTCCAATTACTTGTTGATTTTATTCTTCTTTACCAAATCGCGACATTTCGCTATACACTTATTAAACTCAACACGTTTTAAACTATGTAGTAAATTAATTATTAAGCTTTTTGACAGAACCGGTTGAACAAAAATGACAAATCAACATAATATGTCAAAAATAACAATACCCTGTCCAACTTGACAAGCAGTGAAATTAATTTAAAATGTCAGGTTGGATTAATAATTTTTTTCCAAATTAAAGTGTGAAATTTTCTTACTGAATACCTTCAATTATTTCTGGAAATTTTCTTGAGGCCACGAAGCTCTTGTGATATTATAAGTGAAAACAATAATAGGTGTTAAAAATCTCTCAAAGTATAACAAATGTTCAAAAACATTTTTTGCAAAAATTCGAAGGTTAACTAATAAAATTTACAAAAATTCATATACAAAACAAAAGTTAAAATGAACAATTTTCCAAAATACAAAACAAAATCAATATTTTAGAAGAAAACCCAAAAAATTTATCAAAAAACTTGATTAATATTTTGAAAAAAATATTTGCATATGAATGAATGAAAGTTTTATTCCGTTTAGTGAAAGATTGAAATGATTTTATTTAACAAATGATAGATGCTCAATCGATTATTCATCATACTCTCTACTTACCGAAAAATATTATTTCCCAGACGCATTTTCAATAAAAAAAAAAACAATCAGGAAGTCAACAAAAATTTTTTAAACAATAACACAAAGTAAAAACCAAACACACAATGTCATTTTCTTAGCTTTTCATCTGAAATTCAAAATCCTGAATACTTTTTATCATTCTGAACTCTTAAAGGAATCGCGTAAATCTTAATTGTTGTCAAAAACATTGTCACATGTGCGTTGTGGAGTACCAAGCGTGCGCTAAATCGTATTAGCGGTTCGAAGAGCGGGTAGAGACTAACTCGATGATGCAGACAGGAGACTTTGAAAAGTCGATGCTCGGATAAACATAACATTGGTCTAGTTGATTTTTTTTTGTTAATTAGAAATAATAGAAGTGTTCGGAAAATTTAAATTTCCTCTCAATTCACCAAGGATGATAAAAGAAGCTGGTAGAGATGATAACGAAGAAAATAGTTTTGTAATAAACAAAATAATCTATGAATTTAAAGATAAAGGATGTAAAAGAAAAATATTTATTATGCTCACAAAAAATTGTAGGTAAATCTTGAAACAATTCCTCACTAGATTTATATAAGTCACTTTTTTGTATTCTAACAAATACTGGGTGCCTCAGAAACTTTTTTCTTTATTTTAGCAGGAGATGAATATCTCTGACCCCAGAAGAGACAGAAAGGGGTAGTTTTAACTGAATATTGTTTTTCAAATTAAGTTTACTTCAGTAAAAACAAAAATACAGATTTTTCATGGCAAAAGAAATTATTATTATTTGTCGTGTAAATGTTAATAACTAATAAAATTGCTAATAAAGTCCACAATTACTATAAAGTCGAAAACACAAATGTCGGCCACAATGTTGAAAATTTTAATGGGCTTTATTGTGATGATAATTTTACAATTTTATTGACGAAGTGAAATTCAAAACTAAAAAAACATAATGGATGAATGAATCATTTTTTGGCATTGAAGGTGAAGGAATTTTTTACCCAGATCAGAGGTGGGCAATGTTAAGAAATATAAAAATTCTTCCTTCCTCCCTTCCTTCCTTCCTTCCTTCCTTCCTTCCTTCCTTCCTTCCTTCCTTCCTTCCTTCCTTCCTTCCTTCCTTCCTTCCTTCCTTCCTTCCTTCCTTCCTTCCTTCCTTCCTTCCTTCCTTCCTTCCTTCCTTCCTTCCTTCCTTCCTTCCTTCCTTCCTTCCTTCCTTCCTTCCTTCCTTCCTTCCTTCCTTCCTTCCTTCCTTCCTTCCTTCCTTCCTTCCTTCCTTCCTTCCTTCCTTCCTTCCTTCCTTCCTTCCTTCCTTCCTTCCTTCCTTCCTTCCTTCCTTCCTCCCCTCTTTCCTTTATCATATACAGTTTAACCTCTAAATCCATATTTCTTAAACTTGTGGCTTCAAAATGGTGAAACATTACTTCTAACTATATTTGTGAAAATTTTGTAAAAATGGCAGAAAATAAAAAATGACCTAACATTTATTCAGTGAATAAGTAATAAAAAAAGTAGTAAGTATTAATTATATGCAAATATCCTGTATATAGTTCCATAAGATTTATTCATTTTTCTATTAAATGTCAACCAGTTTATATTTTCGAAAGGAAGAAGGGCTTACCTCTGACGAAAGATCAAAATATACAGAGTGTCCCATTAAAAAATTGGAGATAGTTGAGTTTGAAGAACACTTTTTATAAAAACCAAATAACTCACTCTTTTTCCCATGTTACTTCAAACAAATAAACATTTTCAGAAAAAGCCAGAGGCCAGGTAAGGGTCCAAATATGCAGAGTGTTTTTTAAAAAAATAACAAATTTTGAAAAATCAATGTTTTCAAAAAAAAAATTCACTCATTTTTCTATTAAACTATAACATATCAAACACTTTATGAAAGAAGAAGAGTTCGGCTCTTATGTGTGATTAAAATATACATAGTTTCTTTGAAAAATTGTTATTTAAATTTCAAAAACATTATTTTTTCAAAGACCAACATTCGTTTATTTTTGTATTAAACACCAACCAGTTTACAATTTTATTTAGAAAAGAAGAAGAGTTTAGATCTTACGTGAGATCAAAATATACAGGATGTTCTCTCAAAAAAATAGAGAAAGTTAATTTCAACCCAAATAGTTCACTTGTTTTTCCTTGAAACTTCAAAGTATTGAACATTTTCGGAAAAAAAAATTAAAATTTTTGTCTATTTTCTCAAAAACCAAAATTTTTGAAAAAAGGAGAGTTCCGTTCTCACGTTATTCCAAAATATAAAGGGTGCTCCTTCTAAATTTGTGAGAAGGTTAAGTTTGAAAAAGAATTTGTTTTTAAACAATAAACTCACTAATGTTTCCAATTAAACATTTTCAAAGAGCGAAAGAGTCCAACTTTCACATGAGTTCAAAATATACAGGGTGTTCATTTAAAAAATCGACGATAATTAAATTTGAAAAAGACTATTGTTTCAAAATCCGAAAAATTCTATAAAAAAAACACAGATATTTGCATTTAAGAAAATACTGATACGGCATTACTTGATAAAAATGTGAACTGAATAAAACTTTATATAAAAAGCAATTGTTCAGTCAAAATTAAAGCGATATTTAAAATAGGAATGGATAAATAATTTCTGGCACACCCAGTATATTGAACATTTGCTTTTTTTAATATCAAATTAAATTTTCTTTAAAAACTTTGCAAACCCTATCACAGACAGTTGGTATCAAAAATCTGAATTATAAACCGAAATAAAAATACTATAGTCGACCGAATTCGATAGAAAAAATACTGTTATGATACGACTAGTCAACAGTAATGCAAAACAAAATTCGCATCGACATTTTTATCATCGTTTATAAAACGTCCCCAATTAATAATTGAATTTAATCACTGTTTGATGAGAACAAATCAAAAGATCTATAAATCAATTATTATAATATTAAAAAACGTCAGCTACTTGTTCCTCCCTGTATATATTTACCGAGAATGTTTATAAAATTTGTTATAGACTGATATATTACGGTTTGGGGTAATAGAATGTTGAAGTATTCTAAAAATACACGAACATTAATCTCCAATAACACGAAGTCAATTTTCAAACTGAATACACACACTAAAATCACGTACAATATAAATTACATCAAATAGAATGCACGCTGTATTTACTGTCACCCATCCTTCTTTCGACAGCAATTTTAAAATAAAAATTTACTGCTATACAATTAACACAAGTTACAAAGAAAGTCTCTCTTGACCAAATAATTCTGATTAGTAAAGTTGTTTTTTCAAAACTTTCGTCTTTTTTGTCTTTACAAATATAATTTTTAAATCCAATTATTTTACTTTGACATATTTAATATATTTCAACTCGTGCCATCTATACATACTTAGAAAAAGCAGCATATCTGCATTTGTAGACAAAAAAATTGTCGAAGTTATCTTCTTTTAGCTCATCAGTATATTCCTAGATGTCGCTACAGCCTACAGTCGAATACATGTCAAAATTTTTGAGGTTGAAGTAAATTATTTTTATTCTGTTATATTTTGTATAAATAATTAGAATCAAACCAATGTTTTATGTTATATTGAAAAAATGATAGAATCGTGTCCGAAAAAACGCATGCTACTTGGTATTACAATATTAGGAATGTAAGTGTAAAAATTCCAATATATTATGTAACAATGTAAACAGAGATTTTCTTTAAGATTGACCATATTAGTATTAATTATTGAATCCCACTGGACAGAATCAACCAAACGTTCAAGAAAATCAAACTTCGTTGTTGAACAAAATTCTACCTGTTGGGAAGCTGGAAACTACGAAATTATTAAAGAATGCGAACCCTGTACAGGTAAATCAATCAATCCAGTTCCAACATTTGTATTCTTATCATATTTGTTTCCAGATTTTGAGATAAACAGTAAATCTATAGGAGTGTGCATTCATAGCCATTATAAAGAAGTCCTGAAATGTTCAAATGGCGAAACTGTAACTAGAAGTTGTGATAAAGCTGTGTATTATGATGAAATAGCATTCTGGAGATTTGAAGGATTTATGTTTGCAATTGGTGTAATTGCTACAGTTTGTGTTATATCTAGAAAAAGAGTTTTAAATAAAAGGATTTTGCAGAGGGTTCAAAGGCAGCTTGCAAATTGTGTGTAAAAAGGTACAAAATTTGATAAATACCCATGTAGAACCTTGACTGGAGTTCAAAACTGGTCCCAAGGTTTTTGTAACCTTTTGTAGTATTAACAAATAAATATTTTCATCTTCCGCCTTGGTTCTACATACTTACTGATAATTCTTTTGTTGATTCTAATGATTATTTTTTTTAGATGACTCCCAACCATCTTTTTATCAGTACCTACTTAGACTCTTTGAACAAGTATTGGGTTGACGTAGAAACTTTGATCATCCTGTTTATTTTCAAATTAATAAGATCCAAAGAGGTTACTTTAGTGGTAAAAACAGTCAGTGAAAAACCGACAACACCTTTAATCAAAATTTCTTTTGATAACATAAACTTTGAATCTTCTGCCATACCAGAAATAGCAAAGTTTGTTATTTGGCCAGCACTAGTTTCAGCTCGTAAAGTTACAGCTGGTGTATGCTCAGTAGCTAGAAGTTTAATTAAATTGAGTGATTTGAAGGAAGTTCGAGATTTACTTGGTTTTAGAGAAGCTTGTCTTTTTTCATGCTCTGAAACTTCCATATGGACTCGCTTTTGTGAAATCGATATTATTAAAACAACAAAGGAGGTATTAAAAAATGAAAATACAAGTGGGCAGGTATTTTATGTACCCCCTGATATGCTTAGATTTGAACATCATCTATCAACGCCAGTAAGAATTCATAACATTTACAAAATAGCAAGGATTACAAATAAGGATAAGAGTATTAAATCAGGTGTACCTACGGAAGGCTTGAATGTAATACACTGTTTTAGTGAAGGACCAAAAATGACTTTATCTGATGTAATTTTATACCAATGTTATGAAGTGTTATTAAAAAATTCCCCGGTATATTTATTTCAAGATAAAATTCTATTAACTTTGAGTTGGTTTAAAAAAATGGAAAATTCTTTCATAAATGAATCAAAATTCAAACTAACTGAAGAACATTTTAATGTTACAGAAGTAATTGAGTCTGAATTTATAAAAGAAAGTTTATATACTTCTGATCCTGCTAGATATAAACCAGAAAAAAGGATGTTCACGAAACAGAATGATCTGGAAGTTGCATTTGGACTACTGGAAAATATTAAACTTGACAATGATAGAGAAACTTTCGGAGAAGAAATACATTTTGATTGGGATGAAGTACCTTTAGAAGCAAGTCCTAAGGGAGGAGCTTTACCGAAAAAAAGAGCGAACAGAAAATGCGATCAGCTGGAAAATTTAGCAAAGGCTGTCATTAAAATAGCAGGAACTAACAATTATAGAATAGTAGACTTTTGTAGCGGAAGCGGACATTTAGGAATCCTTCTAGCTACTTTACTACCAAATTGTGAAATTATATTAGTAGAAAACAAAGAAAGATCCTTAATAAGAGCTGAGGAAAGAATAGAAACATTAGGGTTATCAAATATTTTAATCATACAATCTAATTTGGACTATTTCAACGGCGATTTTGATGTTGGAGTTGCTCTACACGCGTGCGGTGTAGCTACTGATTTAGTAATTCAAAATTGTATAAACAAAAAAGCCCATTTAGTCGTTTGTCCATGTTGTTATGGTGGTGTAAGAAACTGCCACCATTTGACTTACCCTCGCAGCAAACAATTTCAAACTTCGGAATTGGGATTGAAAAATTATTTAAACATTGCTCACGCTGCTGACCAGACTCATGATGAGGAAAATTTGAAAACTAAACAGGGGTATTTTTGTATGGATATTGTCGATACTGACAGAAAATTTTATATTGAAAGCGTAGGGTACGAAGGGTTTTTGGGGAAATTGTTGCCTACAAATTGTACCAATAAAAATAACTTGCTGGTGGGTATTTTGAAATATGATTCGTTTTAAATTTATGCGGAAAATAATGATCCTATCAAACAGGGACGAAGTTTGGTGATGTGGGTAAAAATTTATAAGTGAAATTTTTATCAACAGTAAAAACACAAGAGCTTTTTTTTTATCGGATAAATTTCTCTTTGCAACAAAACAGTTTTGCCAATCATTAATTGTACGAGAAAACCTGACATGATAAAATCGCGACACCGAAGGTGGAGCGATTTTATCTAATGTCAGTTTTTTGAGCAAATTTAGTGATAGGCAAAACTTTGAGTTGAAGAGAAATTTATCTGATAAAAGAAAAGCTCGAGTGTTTTTTGGCAAGATAAATTAACGACAGAATATATGGATGAACAACAACAATAATTATCTTTATTAATACAACAAAGTTAAATAATTACCACACCGATTCAAAATAAAAGCACTATATGTTTAAAATTCAAAAATCTGGCAGACTAATTGACAGTTTTTGCAGTTTTGCCAACACTTAATTGCTGTGAAACTATAGCTATATTTCATTCACATTACCCGTCATGGTTAAAGCTGATAATCCCATTTCATTGAGTTTAACCGTGACGTCATTTCCGTTTGGGAACACCTCCCCTACCTGCCCTTAGGTTTACCAGCTTCATAATAGGTAAAGGTGGTTAAAGTTGAACTCATAGAGTAGAGAAGCTGAAAGTAGAGTGTTCTATGGCTGAACTTGAAGATTTAAGAAATAATCTAGATACATTCAAATTAGAAATTACTGTTTTTTATTGGATAATTTAAAAATTAATACATTATATAGTATGCAAAACTGTATTAATATTTGTGGCACTGTTTTTCAATTAAAAATTAATTGTATACGGATGAAGTGAGAAATTTATTTGAAATTTTTGAAGACTTCCTAACAGAGATGATGAGGAAGATATTATTCAAGTAGTTGAGGCACTTCGAGAGCCTAGGGATTTTAGAGATAGAATAGACACTAGATTACTGGAATGATAAAGAATTCATAAAAGAAAAAACTGTTCTGTGGCCCGACTTCCTCTATTTTTATATATTTTTACAGTGAACTTTGCATTGGAACTCGAGAGTTAACCCTCGGGGTAACTCGAGATATTTAACTCTACTTTATTAAACCGGGCATAAACTGTGGTAATAGGTAAACGTAAAGTGAAAGAAATAGGATTTCAAAAATGGTTAATGTTGACGTCATTATGACGTAGTTGCCTCCCACCACCTTCACCGAGATACTCTAACCGGGTTTAACGGGGAATGTGAATGAAATATGTCTAAGAAGTAACCAAACTTGCGACTCATTGTCATTGTGTAAAAGTGACGTCCGCTTACTAGATATTGAGGAAGAGAAGTTTTTATCCGATAAAAAAGGATGCACCTTTTTTATCGATGTCAAAGTGACAATAACATTTCCAGGTATATGACATTTTAACATTGGAGTTTATTTATCAGTGTTAAATTTTGTGGCAAGTATTCATCAAAAAATGGTGTTTTTCTTATTTTCTAATTTTTGTTGAAAATGTTTTTCAACAGATTCAGACAAATACCTCTTATCCTGTATTGTAGATTCATTTCTTCCATGTACAACACATACACATTGTCCTACACAAAGCTGGACAGGGAAAATCTTGTAAAACGATTAGATTCGGCACCAGAGTCATTTTTGGTAATTTAAATTTTTTATATTGGCGGCAATGAATTTATATAGGAATATTCTTAACACTTGTATTAGATATAAATTTATTGATTTTTTCTTACTTTTATAATAAAAACATATTAAATCTTTTTTTATTCTGTAAATAAATTGTTTTTCTAAAACTAATTTGTTTTATTTCGAAGTTCATCAAAAATTGAGAAGCTTTCTACTTATACATTGGATGTACCATCAACACATAGTTTTTTTACGTCTTTTTATAAAAAACTGATAAATACTAATGTTGCCAATGGGTTTTGGTATTTTTTAAAAGTTTTAAACTGCCAAGTCCGATTTACATCTTTTGGAAATCCATTAGTTTTAATGATTTCTTGATCGTAGATTCTTTTACTTTATGACAAAATCATTACAATGCCGCTGCACTGTGGTAAAAATGAACCATTGATTCTGCTCAACAGTCCAAATATTACTTCCATTTTGGTAACTTTCTTTTTATAATTTCCCATATTTGGTAATTCACAAGTCTCCATCGAATATTGATATTTTTAGACTCGACCCGATCAAGTAATTTTGTTAATTGGTTCCACCAATCGAGTTTGGTAGGTAACTGGTAATATTTTAGGATATATGCAGGCCTCAACTTAGATAACTGTCCCTCTTCTATCCAGTAGTCTCCCAGGTACTGTGCCCTAGGATTCTGAATTACTGTGCAGTTCGCAAGTATGTGGATGAAGATTTTTTCTTTCATTCCACAAAACCTACAATCTTCTTCCTCCACTATTTTGAGCTTTTTAAGGTGCCCATTCAGGCGACAATGTCCTATTAGGATTCCTGTTAAAACTCTTAGTGCAGTTTTGCTTTGACTTATGCATTCATTTGATCTCAACAGGTTGTAGTCACCCAGAAGAATCTTCGATTGCCTAAGCCCTACTAGATCTTTCCAATGGTCAGATCTTCTCTTTTCTTCGGCTTTACCTATTTCTTCCAATATTACATTGGAGCTGATTCCGCAAAAGGGTTCCGGTCCCCAAAAGGGTATTTCAGTCCCCCTCTTCGCTAGTTCATCTGCTATTTCGTTTCCTTCCATTCCAGTGTGTCCTGGAATCCACAGTAAGGTGACTATATTGTTCTCGCCTAGTTCATTAAGTTTGCCTAGTCATTCCCACACCATTTTGGAACTGATTACACAAGAACTCAGCGCTCTAATGGCTGCTTGACTATCAGACATTATGATAATCCTTTGTCAATATTGAACTGGGCTCCTTATTATTAGTTTGATTAAGCTTAAAACCAATTCATATATTCTTCGCCGTAAACCAATTACAATAAGATCTAGGTTTCATTCCAGTAATTTTATCAGAGAGACAGAGTACTTTTGAATTCGGCATCCTTAAGAGTATTCTTTCTTTTGTTCTCCATACAGTTTTTGGTGATATCCCGAACGCCTATATGCAGTTAGTTTGGTCGCTGACTTATTTAAACTTTTTAAGAGATCGATGTGTTGGATTTCCGAATGAGCATCTTCTACCTCCGTTGGTAATTCTTTTGCAACTGCAATATAGAGACAATTTTTCGAAATATAAGTTTTTTCTTCTTTTATTCAGATCAGTTCAAAATTATTCCCGGTCATTCAAGTTTTAATATCAATTAATATTAATTTGCGACGTGCACAAATCTACCAATTTTTTGTTTCATACATTTTATATATAAATAGTATAGAGAAAGAACAAAAGACATAAGGTATTTCTCCGACTGCTGGAAACACACATTTATCTAGATCTCAATATTCTTAACGTGACAACTCTGCAAACGCTCGAAACTCACTAGTTTGTGGGTTCTTAGGTCGACCAGTTCCTTTTCGAACAAAATGCATCTGATGTACATTTTTGTTTGTTAATAATATACTTCCGGTTTAACCGGAAATGCCATCAACTTCTTTAATTTAAATGGGACACCCAATATTTTACTACTCCTCGCAATGGCTCCATAATTGATAATTGGTCTCACTATGGCAGTGTATATCCAGCTCAGGATTTTTGGGTTACAGCCCCAATATCTCCCTGCCAGATTATTGCACACCAGAGCCATTTTTGCTTTGTATATAATCTCCTTTTCATATTTGTTCCACAGGAGTTTACTGTCTAGAGTCAAACCTAGATACTTGACTTCTTGTCTCCATTCAACCTCGCTCCCATCAAGTTTAATGGTTGTTTTTTGGTTGAGTTTTCCTTTCTTAGTGAAGGCTATTAAGATGGTTTTGGTGGGATTGATGAGTAAATTGTAATAATTTTTGTAAATCAAAGATGAAAAAAACTTGATAAATATCTATTAATTTTTTATAAAATAAGTAAAAAAAAACATAAATAATACTTTCAACTAAACACTTGGTTTTAAATCACTAAAAATATCACAAAATAAACCACATTTACAAAAATTTTCTTATAATCTTCCCATCCACGGATCTTGAACTCTTCCACCAGTATATCTATCTTGGACAAATCTACGGTAAACAACGTGTCTTTTTCTCCTTAAACCGTTGCTGACAGATCTTTTTGAAATCCTTTCATTAGAAGGTAATAAAACCGATCTTAATCTCACCACAGGACTTCTTTTAAACCTCCTAACATCGTAGAATCCTTTTGGTTCTAAAATAGAGCGTCTTGAAATAACATGGTAAGAAGCATCGTCGAAAATCTGGTCCAGGGAAGTGTCTACATCAACTGATATTATTTCAGGAGCTTCAGTGGTTTCTTCTGAATCCTTTGGTGGGTCAGATCTTTTGGATAATTTTCTTAAAAACCGGAACTGGTGTATTCTTTCTATGGACGAGTCGTCTAAGGATCTTTTTCTAACGTCTTGTATTTTGTTAACGTCGTCTTCAGTTACTTCGCTCAATCTTCTAATCACTTTTGTTTCGGCTATTATAAAACAGAACGCCATCACCAGCAACTTACACATTTTGAAAACACTATTTATCTCGGGCGATATAAAAGATGTACTATTCATAATGAATGATGGTTTCGTGTATTTATACTTTTTACACACATCATAAGATGATTTAAAAAAAACTGTTACTGACGCTAGTTGTGAGATGATAATAATAATTTTAAATAAATAATATCCCATTTGTTAATAACTATTGTCAATAAATCGGTAGCTATATTTAGCAATTTTACGTCTGTATGAATAATCATTATTGGGAATTTTGTTTTTAAAAAACTGTATTACGCAAAGGAAGCTGCTAGACCATTCTCTGGTGACCTACTTAATATTTATTCAATTTTCTACTTAATATCAAATGTGTAATAAACAAATAGAATTGCATGAGTAAATTATTTGCGGTTAAGAATGTGTACACGTGAATTTCACAAAAGTACCAAAGCAGCATTATTCTGACTTCCGACTTACAGTTTATTTCACGAATTTACGCCTGTTTCGGATTAGTCATAAAAGCATCGAATGAAATGGTAAACTGTACTGAAAGGTTCTATAGTAAATTCTCCCAATATTTGATGCGTTAGAAACCCGAAATTTTATTCTATGTCTTTCCCTTTTTTTCTTTTTTTATTAATTTTTGGTAATCAGATCTCTTATTTATACGAATACAAGGAACACTCACTGTCGATCAATCCCAGAAAGACTGAGATGGTCCTTTTCACCAGGAAAAGAAGTTTATCGGGTTTGAAACCTCCTGAAATCTTCAAAAGCAAACTAAACTTTTCGGAAGAGGTGAAATACCTTGGTATTACCCTCGACAGGAAACTAACATGGAACTCTCATCTACACAACAGAGCAAAAAGAGCATATGTGGCTTATGAGCAGTGTCGGAGGACAGTGGGACGCACATGGGGTTTGTCACCCCGTGTGGTTACCTGGATCTACACTGCAATAATAAGACCCATGTTAACGAATGGAGCAATTGCATGGGGACCGAAGGTTCTACAAGCAACGGCCATCCAAAAATTATATCAAATACAGCGAATGGCTTGCTTAAACATCACAGGAGCCATGAGAACAACACCAACCGCAGCAATGGAACTAATTACTGGTCTGACCCCTCTGGACCTGTACGTCAAGGAGGTTGCGTTAATGGCCATGGTACGATTGCGCCCGGCTAGTGTAAACCCCGAAGTAGGAGTGGGCCAATTGAGGTTGAGCCTGTGGCAGGAAGCGCTCACTGCGCTACCTCTGCTGCAGGCAACCAATGATGCAATTGAACCCAGGTTTTTGTTTAACAAACCCTACAAAATTCAAATAAAACAGAACACAGAGCCAGGTGCTGCAAATGCAAAACGCATATATACAGATGGTTCAAAAATGAAAGAAGGCTCAGGATGTGGAGTTTACTCAAGAGCACTAAGCCTAAAGATGAAGTGGGGAATGGGAAACAATACCAGCGTAGTTCAAACAGAACTGGCTGGTATCTCAATTGCCACAAAAGAACTAACCAGAAGAGGAATTTCTGGCAAAAACATAATAATCTGCACTGATAGTAGACAAGCCCTATTAGCCTTAAACAGACAACGTGTTATATCGAGGCTAGTACTAGAGTGCCACCAAGATTTAGCTGACGCCTCGGCAGATAACAATATTATCCTGAGGTGGGTTAAAGGGCACGACAGGAGTAAAGGAAATCGCATTGCTGATTCTTTAGCCAGGGAAGCCGCTGGACTAAAAATTCTAGGACCCAGTGACACCTACGGCCTAACGACTTCGACAATTGCGGAACTAGCCAAACGCTACACCCATACTCAATCCCTTAAGAGATGGGATTGAATCAAAGGTTGCAGTCTTGCCAGGATCACCCTGGACGACCCTGGGAAGCTGGAGCCGAAGAAATATTTGGCGATGACCAGGAGAAACCTACGTTTAACAGTAGGATTTCTGACTGGTCACTGTCAACTAGGGAAACATCTCCATACTATGGGGCTAGTGGACACACCTCTATGCAGGATGTGTGAACAGGAAGATGAAACTGTCAGGCATGTCTTATGCGACTGTCCGGAGTTATCGTCAATAAGAGAGTGTGTGTTCGGTGAGTCTTGGCCTACACCTGCCGATATAAAGGAGATGTCTCCTAGTGACCTGTCCACCTTCCTGAGAAGGACAGGATGGACAATGACCTAGGAAGACAACTCCTCGGGAGGATGTACAATGGGTCACATGTGGCCTAAGTGCTGTGAGCCTATACTCACCCTCCCTACTCTACAGATACAGATACAGATATACGAATACAATAATGGGAAAAATAAAATTGTTTTACATTTGTGTCTAGAAGTGGTACTAGGAAAATTTACTTTCGTCCTTTTTACTGAATTGAACAAGCTAAACACTGCTCGTCCAGTTTTTGCCGATAATACAAAACAGGCGTAAATTCGTGAAATAAACTTTAATGTTTACTTAAATCAACGTTAGTTTTGGGTATTACTTGATTGTTTGCATCAACGTCCACCGACAACGTCCGTTCATAACTTAATCCGACGTTGGAACTTCGAAGTCGATCGGGCCAATGACTACTCGACGTTATCAAATCGAACGTTCTTATTTGTTAACAGCCAACGTTCATTTTTACCTTTTTCGCGTCTTTGGACTAATCTGGAACAGGACGACGTTCTAAGAACGTTTAGATCCGCATGTTACAATTTTGGTCATAAAAACACAACTGAAACTTTTTGTTCCTATTATTTGACCTACGGGCGGACGTATAGAAATAGTTCAAATATTCGCACAATCCATTGACATGATAATATAATCTCCAGCCTAACTTCATTTTTTTATTTTTGAGCCTATTTATAGATTTTGGTTTGATAAATTATAAAGATGTCCGAATAATGAAATAAAAACAGAAGCCGTTTAGACATTCATCGACATTTTACAGAAAGAGATCTAAATACAACTTAACCGGCTTTATAGATTTAAAGTTCTTCTAAAGTTAATGTGATGACCCATATTTTTAATCCCTTTGAAGGAAAAAGCCGCCCAATGGCGTGCATATAATTTTTTTATAAATTCGAATATTGTGAAATAATGTTAATCTACTATATCAATTTGAATGAAAAAAATTAACCTGCATGCAAAATTCATAAAATTTGTGATACAATAATAAACCGCTTTCCTCTAGAACACGGAGTATCTAAAGAATAGTTTTTTGTATCGTCAACCCAACCATATTTTAAAGGTGGGTGTATATCCTGATACAGTTTTAATTATAATATAATTACCATTACTACTATTTTCTTACATACTAAGTTAAAATGTATTTTATTTTATATATTTATTCATGTAATAAAACCGTAAGGATTGTTTGAATAACAAATAAATGAATAAACACTTGACAACATCATGTGTGTATCAAACCAAGTTTCGTCTAAATAAATTTTAGTTCTATTTGAATCACGGTACCCTTTTATTTTGCGCAAATACTCCTGTCTAAGTTCAGCGATACGCCGAGATTCCATTGTCACCATTCGATTATCTAACTTCTTATATTTAAATCCACAATTCAATAATCCTTCGCATCATCTTGGACTGTTGTTTAAAATGGTCTCCAAAATGCCATTCTAATTAATTATATTATAAAACTTACCCTAACGTCTACGAACAAATGAATATTATATTAATATCAATTCACTGACGCGACCTAACCACTACACCATCAAAAAGGTTTTATATTAATGATACCTTTCTACACTAGATCACCTACACTTTCCTATAAATACCTATAACAATTCACTAAACTCACTCAACCAAGAAATAGATATTATATTAAATATTTATTTAAAACAAAATTAACACCCGACACTGAATGATACTAATGGATTATAAGCCGAACCACAACACAACCCCCCCGAACACCCTCAAGACCGTAGAATTTTTTCTGCAAAAACGTCCAACGGATTATACTTCGGTTATTTCGTTATATTACGATGAATACTGCAGTTGATGACTGGTTGTTTCGAAGTCTTTACTGCAGGTGTTAGTACGTTGTCAACTCTTCAAAATTTTCTTAAATATTGTAACATATAAAAAGTGGTTTTAATTAATGTTTCTTTTTTCAGTAATTTCAAGCAACTTAATTTAATGTTTACTAATAAATTTACATTATGTATTTTTTTTTAAATATTTCCAACCTAGCTTTCTTATAACATCACCAACCAACAGTTTACTGAAGTAAGAGGAACATTTGTGTAGCGAGCCTAACAATTTTAGAAAATAAATCTGACAACATTGCTTTATTTTATGGTCATCACACTGACTTTGGTTAAAGTATACCAAATAACCATCAAGCAGTGGCGGTCATATACACTTTGAGAGGGGGGGGGCCATGGAACAAATCGTTAACTTAAAGTGGGCTAAAGTAAGCAGTACCTAAACACTGAAAATGAGTCATTAAGGCAAAAAAACGAGGAAAAATATGTGTGTTGTTTGGTTACGAAAGTTGAGCTAGGGGGGGCCAAGGCCCCGTCCCTCAACCCCCTATGACCGCCACTGCCATCAAGAGAGTTTGGAATAGTTGTTTTGTCTCTTAAGGTGTTTTTAATTTATCAAGTTTTATACACTTTGACACAGATTTGGTTTCGTGTTTACCTTCAAATGGTTTGTCTATTGACATATACACTGTGGGCCGAAATAAAGGAGTACGTTTTTTAATTGAAAATATTTTTTTTGTTTTTTGGGCGATTTAATTTCTTTTTGCAGGGCTAGTAACCTAACATGTCCTCAACATGACTGTAAATTTGAAAGCAAAAATAATGTACTGGGTCGGACTTATAAAAAAAATTATATAACAGTGCATTCGAGCTCGTTGCAAATGAAAACTGTCTCAGCTAAAACTGTACTAATATTGGTAGAGTAAGGGTTGTTTTAGGAAATTTGCAACCTGGCCAATCTGTTGGAACAAGGAAAATCGCAAAAATAACTAGGATTTCCCGTACGTCAGTTCGAAGAATCATTAAACAATCCAAAACTGCTGCACGTGGTTGTATATCTCGGTGGACTCAAACTAAACACCAGTCGTACTGGAGACACGTGCCCAAACAGGAACACAGCAAACTCCTGGTTAAAAAACCCTCGGAGAAGCTGACCAATGATATACTAAACCTTAGCAGGGCCCAAATAAGGATAGTGACGGGTTTACTCACTGGATACTGCACTCTAAGGAAGCACATGCTTACAATCGGCATATATAGGGAGGAACCTATTTGTCGGTTGTGCATGGAAGAGGAGGAAACAGCCTCTCACATTATCTTTGATTGTGAAGCACTATCTCACTGGAGATATAGACTCCTAGGACTAGAATTTCCAAGGGAGGATTTCTCCAAGAAGAACCTAGTGAAAAGTCTGCTGAGCCTGATAAGGGCTGCTGGTCTCTTCACATAAACGGCACAACCAAGAGCACAAAAAGCCTTAAGGCTGAGGTGCCGAGGACATAAATCCTTTGACTGGTGTGCTGATCCAATCAATCAATCAATCATTAAAGAAGACTGCCATCTTAAAATATTTAAAAAAGTTTACTGTCAACGACTTACGGCCAACCAAGAGAAAAACGCGATGACTTTAGAAAAATATGGTTTTCAGATGAAAAAATGTTTTATTTACGGCCACTTAAAAATACTCAAAATAATAGGGTATATTCTGACGTACAATTTAAGAAAGAAATTCTTTTAGAGCATCTTTTGATTGAAAAAAGTAATTTCTTAAAAGGTGTAATGGTCTCTGTTGCAGTATCCATGTTGAGAAAATCTCGTCTGATTTTTGTTGATGCTGGGGTAAAACTCAATTCAGAAACGTATCAAGAACAAATCTTGCAGCAACTATTACCAGAAATTCAAGATGTGTGTTACGATTACACTTTCGAACAGGATGGTGCTCCCTCGCACACTTCCCCTACAAGGATGTTCTTGAGTGAAAATTGCCCGGATTATATTGAACCAGAAATGTGGCCAATTTGGGGAATTTTCGAACAAAATTTGTATGACAGACAACAATTTGAAACAATAGAGCAGCTCAAAGAAATAATGCAGTTTGTTTGGAACAATTTTGAAAAAGGTGCAATAAATGGGGCTATCAATTTATAGAGAAGAAGTGGTAAACGATAATGGTGGCCACATTCATAATATTTTACTCCAAGTTTTAAAGTTACTAAACTGTTTTCATAAATGTGTTATTTGTTAAAATATTATTTAATAAATAATATTTCGCGAATCCGGTAATTTCGGAAAATTTCCTTTTCACTGAAGTGTTCTGGATAGTTTAACTACCGAAAAAAAATATTAGTACAATTTTAGCTAAGACAGTTTTCATTTGCAACGAGCTCAAATGCACTGTTGTATAATTTTTTTTATATGTCCGACCCTGCACATTATTTTTGCTTTCAAATTTACAGTCATGTTGAGGACATCTTAGGTTATTAGCCCTGCAAAAAGAGAAGAAAAATGTACTCCTTTATTTCGGCCCACAGTGTAGTTCTAAAATGATATATACCTTAACTGGATTGAAGAGTAACTTGTGTACAGAAAAAATTGTAAACCAATGAACCCGAGCCGTTTAACTGGAATAAATACCACTTAAAAAATTGATCCATTTTTAGGTTGGAAGTGAGGATATGGTTGGGAGGTTATAATTTATAAAAATGACTGGTCGTCGTCTCGTCGCTTTAGGCACGGTCCGCTAGGCTGGCATTGCGGTAGTTGGAATATTTAGTCATTGGGCCGCCGAGCCAAATTTCAACAGATGTTGGATTCACATACCGTCATTTGAACGTTTACTAGTCGTCTAACGAAAAGGAAAGTCGGAAAAGGTCGCAATTAGGTCTGGAAAAATGTATTCCTGTCCAAATAGGTAGTACAGTATACAGGGTAATTCATTAAGAATGGGCAATCTCTGAACTGGAGATTGAGCTTAACATGTTTTATAGAAATGTTGCAGGTATTTAAAGTTGGAATTTTAATTTGAAATTTCTTAATAAGTTTGTGACTGGAGAATTTAAAAGGCAGTTCAATTTTGAATAAAAAAGGTACTCTTGTTTATTTCCTGTAACTCTATCAGTTTTTGAGTTATTTGCATTTTAAACATTCAATGAATTTTGTTTATTGTGAAATGAATTTATTCCTTTAAATTACTACTATGCGGGGTAACAACAGTAAAGACAACAAATAACAATCAGAAACAGTAATAAAAGAAAAATTCAAAGTAAATGCTCAAAATGCCCGCCTTCCACTTCAATACACTTTGTAAGGCGTCTCCTTAAAGATCTTTGAATATGAAATAACATTTTTCTCCAAATGACATTAAAAGCGGCCTTTTAATGACACTTGGCAGGCTTAGAAGTTGTACTTTTACTGCCTAGGCAGAAAAAGTTCGTTGCTAGGCAACCTCCCAAGTAATAATTTAAGTCAAACTGGTTATTAAAATTGACAATGACATTAAGAAAACTCAAAATGATGCTGGATATTGATAATGAAACGCAATTTAAATATGAAAAAGTCGATTTTGCGTGGAATTGGAATAAATTTGAAGAAAAAATTATATGTTTCACACGGCAGAAAAGCAGATTTAATGCCTAGTAAAACAAATAACTATTGTCGATTATTTTTAATAATATTAGCCGCTTCTTGAATTTTCTGTCGTAATTCTTGGATGGAATTAATTGTATCTTTGTAAATCATGTCCTTGATTTCTGAACATATTGAGAAGTCTAGAGGGTTTAAATCTGGACTTCTAGGTGGAAAAACAAATTCACTGCCACGCCCAATCCACCGGTGAGGAAAATGTACATTCATGTATTGTCGTACTGGCAGAGAAAAATGTGGCGGCGCCCAGTCTTGCATAAACCACATGTTCCGCCTTATGGCTAGTGGTATACCTTCTAGTAGTGTGTTTAACTGTTGTTCAAGTTTAAATAGATGGGCCCGTTCAGATTAGGAGGAAGTTCAAAAGGACCAATAAAAAACCAGATATCACACCACACCAAATATATTTACCTGGAATTCATGCTGAAAATGTCGTTCCTTTAGAGCATGTGGATTTTTGTAGTCCCACAAATGATTGTTTTTCCAATTAAAAACACCTCGTCTAGTAAACGTCGCCTCATCGATGAAAAGGAGGTAATTAAGAAAATCCTGGTTTTCGTTTTGTTTATCTAGCATAGATTGAGCAAACTGTAGGCGAACTGGTGAATCTTGAGGTAGCAAATTTTGGACATGAGTATAGTGATAGACGATTGGCTTATTCCTGTTGCCGCACTTAACCGACGAGTACTGAGATCTGGATTATCCGAAGTACGAACTAAAACCTCTTCTTCATCATCAACGTTGATATTATTTGGAGCCCCATTTAAGCTTTTAGGACGAAAACACCCTGTTTCGCCTAGGCGGGTATAAATACGTCTGAACAGTTTGTGATTGGGTTGTCTTCGATTTGGGTATGATTCTAAATACCTTCTGGCTGCACCAAGTCTACTATTATTTGACTGAGCAAATCCACAAATCATATCACGCATTTCACTGTTGGAAAATTCATTATATGTCGTGGCATTTTCTTATTTTACTACAAATAATACACTCTTATTTAGTGACAGTAAAATTGTCAAATATTTCTTTACACGAAAAACTGACAAGTTCTGACACAAGCCTACTTTAAAAATAGTCAATGTAATAACGAAACGATGGGTTAGGAGGATTTACGCTGAATGTTTAAAATGTAAATAACTCAAAAACTGATAGAGTTACATGAAATAAACAAGAGTACATTTTTTATGCAAAATTGAACCACCTTTTAGATTTTCTAGTCATTTTAGTTATAACTAATTAGGAAAAAAAGATATGTTGTAATTTACCTAAGTAACAGGGTGTAACTAACGCCCTGTATGAATAGTGCTAAATTCAGCATAAAATTCGTAATTTTCATGCCAAAAAACATAAAGTTGCCAATTTTCAACACGATCCTGCTTAAAATCACAAAATTATTAAGAAATTTCAAATTAAAATTCCAACAATAAATACCTTGTATCTCGTAAACCTGCAAAATTTGTATAAGACAAGTTAAGCTCAATCGCCATATTTTGGTGTGTACTATCTCCAGTTCAGAGATTACCCATTCTTGATGAAATATAACTATCTGGCAACGTCCAAATGCTGCTTGGTTATTTTTATATATAGACCATTATCAAAATAATTGAATACAAATCACTTACCAGTTAATATCCACTCCATAGTCCACGCTCCATTTTAGACTAGGCACCAAAATTACACCAAAATCTTCATCTCTATGCGGTATCGATCACATTCAACACTGAATTCAACTTACATACATCACATACATTCCTCTAAGGTACCGTGTCTCAGTCCACTACGTTAGAGCACCTAAAGTCAGTACCTTTTGTCAAAAAATACACCTACTACAAGAAGCCAAACTTCGCATAAATCAACTTTATGCTAAAATACTTTTTCTCAGTGTGATTCGAGTAAAGATGAAGACTTTGATTCTCAGTCTTTGTTTTAAGGAAATTAAACAGAAATCACGGCGTTTTTAAACATGAACAGACTTGAAATTTTCTTCAAAATTAGTTCCTGTAGAAAAATTTGTGTGAAAAAGTTGTTGACAAATATTTCGAAATTCTAAGCAATCTTGTTATGTAAAAGAAGTTCTGTATAACAATGTATTACTGTAGTTTATATAAATATTGATTTTGAGATTTTTAAAGATTTTCAAAAACTACGATTCCACAGAGGAAACATGCGACCAAATTTATCATTCCATTATGTATTCGTTTGAAAAAGATTTTACTGTGTTTACAGTTTTACAAATTTTCTGCATTTTTCATGTCACAAAAGTTTTTTGTCGCTGTAAATATTGGAATAGTGGGTATGGAAATATTTCGCGATTTGACATTTTCCCCTGAATCGATTGGTTGTCATTACAACGTTCTAACTGTTTAATTGTTACGTGTTATTTTGAATCCATATTTTGTTCCGCAAAAATTATAAAATATTATTCACTGTAGATATTTTCTTGCAAGATTCAATCAATTTTATGCCTCAGTGGCTCTAAGTGAAGTGTTTGCGGACGAAAAGTACTTGAGGTCAAAAATAGAAGATTTTTCATCCAGAAATTAGTACGTAAAATGTAATTTTTTGTAAAACTTCGACGACAAAATATTTTAAATCGTATTAAATATTTGTAATAATTTTCTTCGTGCAGTTTATAAAAATATTAAAAACTTTTCATCCACTCTTCATGAATAATAAAAATAGCAAGTAATTTTGTAAACTAAATTTAAATTTTAGTTTCAACTTTACAAATACTTCTATTTTTATTATCCATAACCACAATCTCCTACCTTTGAATATACCGCACTGTTCATGGAGATATCTGTAAAAAAAAACAATATTTTAGAAAAATGTTCACTTTATATCTCATATCATATCATATAATCATGTACCCTTATACCCTAAGGTGCCGGGTTTCCACTCTATATCTATGAATATAAAATATTACAAAACTTTTGAAAAAATTTGTTCTCAATTATAATTTTTCACGGTTCCACCCTGTAAATAAAATTTCACTTCAACCATGGACTGACCTCGTCAGAACGAAAAATCTTTTAGACAATCAACTTGCCAGAGAACAAACCATAAAATGGGGTAGATATTTTTGAAAAAAACAATAATGAACTTATAATGTTGTACAAGTAACGGCCATTTTCATGATAAACTCCTTAAAGTCACTTTGGCTAAAGTTACCTTAAGAACTCAGTAGTTATCCTTTTTCATAATCACCTTGTTTGGTTACTTTAACTAAAGTTGGGTTTTTACTTTTTGTGATGCATGATGGCAAACCTGATTGTCTAAATTTTAACAACTGGTTATCTTCACGTTAAAAATTCTGTCATTTTTTTAAAGAAAATTACAGGTTAGAAGTGAGATTTTTGCGGAACGAACGAAGTGAGTTTCGCAAAAACTCACAAAGTACTCAAAATTTCATTTCGCAACGTATTGCATACAAGATTTTTTCTAATTTTGAAGGAAGTAAAAAAAATTTAATATAATTGATAAAAATTTGGAAAACACAAATTTAGTTTGTTGCTGTTACTTCATGTTAGTTGTCAGTTTGACAATTTGTAAAAAGGTCTAGACGGAAGGTTTTTAGCGAGATTGATATATTTTTAGTTTTATTTTTAAAAAATGAGTGATTCAAGTTCTGAAGAGCTACCAAGCGATATTGAAGAGGCAGCAGGTAATGCTCTATTATCAGTAATTCCCAAAAAGTCAAAGGCAGTTTATGATTTGGCAAACGAAAAATTTGTTACGGGGTGTGATGAGAAGAAAATTAAACATGTTAATGAGAAAGTTTTACTTGCATATTTTGAGGGTAAGGAAGATCTAAAAGTTTCCACATTATGGACACTTTACTCAATGTTAAGGTCTGAACTAGATCTGAAAAGGAATATTGATATTAAAAAATATACAAATTTGGTTATATATATTAAAAGGAAAGCGGACGGGTACAGTGCTAAAAAGTCAAAAGTTTTTATTATGTATGTATGTATGTATGTATTTTGGGGTAACATTCACTGAGACCTAAAATATCTATTGTGCCCCCTTACTTCTACTTAGTTTCTGAGGAGAGTCTCAGATACTAGTAGCTCCTTTAGTCCTATTTCCCGGAGGAATTTTAGGATATCTGCAGGCCTCAACTTAGGTAACTGTCCCTCTTCTATCCAGTAGTCTCCCAGGTACTGTGCCCTAGAATTCTGAAATACTGTGCAGTTCGCAAGTATGTGGATGGAGGTTTCTTCTTCCATTCCACAAAATCTACAATCTTCTTCCTCCACTATTTTGAGCTTTTTAAGGTGTCCATTCAGGCGACAATGTCCCGTTAGGATTCCTGTTAAAACTCTTAGTGCAGTTTTGCTTTGACTTATGCATTCATTTGATCTCAACAGGTTGTAGTCACCCAGAAGAATCTTTGATTGCCTAAGCCCTACTAGATCTTTCCAATTGTCAGATCTTCTCTTTTCTTCGGCTTTACCTATTTCTTCCAATATTACATTGGAGCTGATTCCGCAAAAAGGTTCCGGCCCCCAAAAGGGTATTTCACTCCCCCTCTTTGCTAGTTCATCTGCTATTTCGTTTCCTTCTATTCCAGTGTGTCCTGGAATCCACAGTAAGGTGACTATATTGTTCTCGCCTAGTTCATTAAGTTTGCCTAGGCATTCCCACACCATTTTGGAACTGATTACACAGGAACTCAGCGCTTTAATGGCTGCTTGACTATCAGACATTATGATAATCCTTTGCCTTCTATATCCTTTGTCAATATTGAACTGGGCACACTTTCTTATTGCGTGAATTTCCGCTTGAAAGATACTTGGGGTTTTTCCCAAGCTTTCAGAGTGTTTGGTTCCTGGCCCGTACACTCCTATCCCAGTTCCTTCTATTGCTTTTGAGCCGTCTGTGTACCATTGAATGGCATTCTTTCCAAGTCTGGTAATGGTATTTGGATCCCATTCCTTCTTGTTGCTTAATTCCGTTTCCACATTTCCACATTATGGACACTTTACTCAATGTTAAGGTCTGAACTAGATCTGAAAAGGAATATTGATATTAAAAAATATAAAAATTTGGTTATATATATTAAAAGGAAAGCGGCCGGGTACAGTGCTAAAAAGTCAAAAGTTTTTATTAAAGAAGATTTTGCTAAATTTTTAGTGAAAGCTGATGACAAAGAATACTTAATGGCTAAGGTTGCAATGATAATTGGAATGGCAGGAGCATGCAGAAAAGCAGAATTAACATTTCTTCCAGTTGAAACTGTTATAGACAAAGGAAGCCATTTTCGTGTTGATTTTCCACCTTCAAAAACAAAAGTTATACGGCAGTTTGCAATTACCACTGGAGACATTGAAAATACGAATCTTGTTGAAATATTAAGAAAATATATTAAGTTGCGTCCCCAGGTTCTTAAACACAACAGATTTTTTGTAAAATATGCGAATGGAAAATGTACCAGAAATCCTGTGGGAATTAAAACAAAAGTTATTGCACAATTTTTTGGTCTTTCAAATCCTGTTCTATATACTGGCCACTGCTTCAGAAGAAGCTCTGCCACTTTCCTAGCAGACAGTGGCGCTGATATTTTAAAATTAAAGAGGCATGGAGGTTGGAAA
The DNA here is from genome assembly GCA_949126875.1 of Lochmaea capreae. Taxonomy (NCBI): domain Eukaryota; kingdom Metazoa; phylum Arthropoda; class Insecta; order Coleoptera; family Chrysomelidae; genus Lochmaea; species Lochmaea capreae. The sequence continues at coordinate 29,636,406 of OX421401.1, read as the reverse complement.
TCTACCTCTGTTGCGGAGGGATATGTTGAAAATTCCATGAATAATAAAAAACTTATAGCGCAAGAAATATTTGGTGAAACATCTAATGCAATGTGCGCCGCTACCCAAATAACAGCAAGTTCGAGCAATGAAAAAAATATGTCGTCGGGAATTAATTTGAATAATTGCAATAATTATGTTATCAATATTTATAATAATTAATTAATTTATAATTTATGTTTTTAACTTGTATTATAACAGTTTAATAGAATAATTCTTTTTGTCACTAATTTTGAAATACATTTTTCGTCACCAATTGCATAAAATTTTACTTTTTGCAACTAGTTACAAAAAGTAAGACGTTTCATAATGTCAATCAGTTTTAAAAAGTGTCACTGTATATGTCAAAATTAGAAAAATAGCTATTATGAAACTCACTGGACTGGTTTAAAGTCGTAAAGTGTTTTTAAAGTGCATTATTATGAAAATGGACATAACACAACTTTAAATATTAACCTAAAATTTTAACGGGACTATAACCAACAAAGATTTCATTTTACAAGTAGTCAGACTGAGGGTAGATTATTCAATCTCATAAAATGTTTGCCTAAAAATTCAATAGCAGATAAGAAATTGGCTCTACAAATTGGCAAAGAAAACATTTTGTGCTGATTTAGCCATACTATTATAAAAACGAATTAAACGAATTACCATAACCACTAATTTGAAATATTTCTGCACTTACTATTACCCATTTATCAATCACAGTGGACAATCATTTGTAAAGAGATTAAGTCGAAATAAAAATTGGGTATGATTGATAGAAATTTACGTTTATAAAAGCAAGGATTATGTAAACAAATTTAGTAGTTCTTTCACTGTTAAAAAAATGATAACTGGTTATACTTTTTTCGTTGTGATTTTTACGGTAGCACAGGTAAACTTTTAAATATAGATTTTCATAAATAGGATTTTATTGTAGTAAAACATAATTTATTTATTTGAATTATTTAAAATATATAAAGTCGTTTAGATAGCGTGGAAGTAGTTGTAGCTGAGAGTGAGAGAAGTACGCTTCATTGTTATGAATATTTTACAATTTTATGGACAAAGTGGACAATTTGAAATATAAAAAAAATCCACAACAAAAAATTCCATGTCAACATCCCCAATACCGGATGGAAAACATCGGGTTGATTAGTAGGAGGATCGAGGTATACTGGGTGACGTCAAAAACTTCTTTTAGTTATACAGGGCTATTAAAAAAATGGAAAAACGTTCAAGCTAGAAAATGTTATATACTAAATTCATTTTTTTGTTTGAAACAACAATATTTTCATCATTTCACTTAATTCTAAGAACGGAAATAAAGGCAGTTTATGTTCACTTCCTTATACACAATCCTAAGCGTTTTTGAGAAATAATTTATTCTTTTATTTTAGAGAGCTGTGTATTTCCAGTGGCGTAGTTACCGGAGGGCTAGACGGGGCAGTGCCCCTCGGACACTCTGTATTTTATGTGAGAATCGAAAAGTACTACCAACATACATCTTTTTTTATATAGCATTTCCTATACCTAAAATTGTTAGCTCTCGAGATATTTTGATTTTTCTATGCAAAACATTGATTATATCAAAAAATATGGTCCTACTTCATATTCACCAACAATTCCTCCCCACACATTCAACGACCATCTAGTTTGTCTGAGTGTCACTATGTGATATGGATTAGTTTATGAATAATAATGAAAGTTGTGCCTATTAACACAACCATTTTTATGAAACGTGGCTCTGTAATACCGGCGGCCGTTAGTCACCGTAAATGCTGCTACTTCAGAGAACACCTTGGTGCCGAATTTCACGAGCCGGAACCTGAAAAAAAAGTAAAATTCTCCTGGTGTGTCCCTGAAAATAACAAGAAGGCAGCGTAGCTGGCTGTCACCACCCACGAGTACGTGGGAAACAGGAATCAACGACTCCTGTAAGAAAAGTCCGAAAGGATAGATCCGGCCTCCGCTGCTATCAGTTGTTGTTGATAATGAGAGGTCTTTGTGTGTAGGGTTACGTCTGGCATAAAGTTCAGGATAAGGTAATACTGCTATGTATGAAAGCAAACCAAGCGTTATAGGATTTAAGTGGGTTTATTATAAAAAGAAAAAATCCAAGAATAGAAAAATAAATAATGAACTATAATATTAAATAATTAATAGAAACTTAATAATGATAATAATAATTATAATGATAATAATAATAATATTAAATACTGATAATATAAAAAAAAATATAGTTATGATTATAAATTCAGTTAATTGAGAATGGGCGAGAATCGTAATTATAGGTTACGTATGAAAACTTGATAACTTTTATAGATAAATGAATCCTCTATTTTCAAACTTTTCGGTGTGGGCTAAATGCTCCTCACACCTCAGTTTTGGGGATTACTACTGAATCCTTTATAACAGTAAATATCAAGTAAATATAAAATTCCAAAACAAAATATAAAAATTAATATGTGCATGAGGTGGCAATAAAATACGGGCTAACCAAACTACAAAATTATTTGTTTCACAGTTAGTATAATATCAATCAGACTCACCAAATGCAGGTAGGATGCTCTCCAATGATGCGGGAGACTTCTTATCCGGCTTATTAACTGACACCAACACTGTATCGGATAGGGTAGACTTTTTATCGAAGCCTGTTCGCCTCTAGCAAATCTTACTTGGCCGTTCGCTACCCTCTTTACCGAATTACCCTTTAAGCGCTACAGTAGACGCTCTCTCGAAGCAATTACTCCGGTGTCGAAACGAAAATTATTTTGACTCCGCGCTACTTCCGTCTTACAGGTCAAAATATAACTCTGGATTTTTCCAGATGACCGCTAACCGCGAATACTATGAGGCAACCGCTCGCAACCGTGCTCGGGACCCAACTGCCTTGTCCTTATTTTTTTCTCCGTCGCCTCCATATTTTGGCAATTCTTGCCCAGTCGGCATTTCACCACTTTTTTCGCTTCTTCTTTTCTTATTGGACACACGTGTACTTTGTGACCCACGATCGCTTTCCTTACTCAGCGAACTCGTGTATTCAAAACTAGGTTACCTTTTTGGGTTACTTTGTACTTGCGTCAATGTTTATTGTCCGCATTGTTTAGTCTGATTGAAATTTGCTACGCTACCTAAATATAAATTATATTTTTATGAAATTAATTTTGTAATGAATATAATTGAAATTTGTTATACTGGGTGATGTTTTCCATCATTCCACCCTTGGTACTTATTACATTGCCACCCCCTTTGAAAAAGTGTTGGACTTACCTGTCCAACACCTTTTACGTGCTCCCCTTACGCTAAACTTATCTAAGTACAAAGTTGCGCCACTGCGTTACATAATACCGCGAATTCACCGTGGCACTGATACACTTTTTCATTGTTCGTCCGCACAGTCTTTTCCTTATGTCTTGATGTAATACCTATGACTCCCCTGTTGCGCTTTGCTGCTCCTCGGCTCTGCTGGGTGGTTGGGCCATTTTACCATTGGCCTCATCCATCTTTAGTATTGTAATGTGATATACATTTTTGGTGGCTGAAAAATAATTCGTACAGTGAAGTACAATGCTGCTAGTGCGTTACTAGTTTGGCGGAAACATTGGGGGGGAAACCATTATGGTTTCAATACTGTGCCCGTGGAATGGGGCGAGGACGATTTGAGATTTGACAAACAGTTGTCTGAATAATTTGGGGTGGTCTAAGGACCGAAAGTCTGATAAGTTGCTTGTTGCACCAAGTTCTAGTGGGATTTACATTTCCTTGTAATGTTGACTCCTTTTTAGTTGTTGTTAGCCGTACGATTGCGATTTTTGTTTGCCACGCACTCTGTTTGCACTTGACTTTAAAGTGTTTTTGTTTATTATTAACTTAAAACTATGGTACTAAAAGTTTGTTCCGCGCACGTTTTATGGAGAGTTTATACTGTCGCGCGAGTCAGTCCAGTGAGCAGTGCTGGATGCTTGTCCATGAGTTTCTTGAGGGTTTTCCTCGTCGTGTTTAGTGAGTTCAATCTCTTCTTTGGATTTCTTCTTCAGGTCGTTCCTGTGTAGTACCCATGACGTTAGGCTTGACCATATGCCTGCGAATATAGCTACTCCGCAGCCTATGGTTTGATAAATTCTTAAACTATTTATTATTACTCCACATAGATAATGTAAAGTTTTATATACAACGTAGAATCCTATAAGTCCACTTACGAATGAACCAATTCTGAGAACCATCCCCATATATGACTTATGGTGGAATGGGCGAGTTCTTTTAGTTCCTTTTCGCTGAACATACTCGTGACTCTGTATCCTTGATCTGTTGCTGGTAGCCCCGCTGTTCGCCTTATGAGTATATTCTCTACTGCTTTCCGTTCTGTGCCAAATGTTAACATTCTTTGTGCTTCCTTAATCTCTTGTTGTGTGTATAGGCCTTCTGCTCCTAATTTTTCTATGTATGTGTCTAGTCCGTCACTGACTATGGATGTGTGGCTGTGCATGCCACAGTGAAAAATTAATCTTGTCACTTCGACGTTGCAGCTCCAAACTTTTTGTGTACTAAATTCGTTACGTTGACTTACTTGTACTGTCACGGTTTCACTCACGTACGTCATTTCCGGGGGCGCGCACGGTTGAATGTCTCTTAGCGATATTACCGTTGCGTTGGTTTTCGCGTCCGTGCAATCGTAGGCTATTAAACCATGTGTTCCATGTAGTATGGCGAAGATTAGCGTTAGGGTAGTCATGGTATTGTGTCGGTTGACCATTTTCTTCTCCTTGTCGTGGATTAGTTTTCTCTCGTTCAAATAAAATTTTAATTTAATGAGTTCCGATTCACTACGCACTTTCTTATTCTAAATATGACAAAAATATGAAAAAAATATTTAAAATGTTAAATAAGGTAATAGAAGTCAATAATATTACCTAACATAATATTAATTTGTCGTTTGGTACTTATAATCACATTACATAATTGTAATTATTTGCTTTTATAAGTCCTATGTGTAGTAAGATTTCTTTTTCAGTGAGATATTAATGGCTTCTTGTAGCCCTGTTCAAATTATATAAAATCTTTTGGATGCAATGTCAATGATTGCCTTAAAAAAAATTATAAAAAAAAAACCTTGAAACTATTAGTGTCTTCTTGTGGTCTTATCTGAATTAAATAATCCCCTTAATGTGTACTGTCAATAGCTGACTAAAAAAAAGTTTATAATAAAAAAAATTCCTGGCTTCCTGTAACCTTATCTAAGTTGAATGACCCCTTCCAATTTCACTTACTACTAATTTAAAATAAATTAAGTAAGAAGAATGTCCTTGGTTCCCTATAACCTTACTTATCTACGTTGAATAACCCCTTCTAGCTTTCTCTAAGTAGATAATTTACAAAACTAAGAAAAATTAAAAAAATAAAAAAAATTGTTCGTTGCTTTCTTACTTACATGAGATAAACCCTTTCTAGATTTATCTAACAGATCTGCTTCACTCTGTATTCTGTTACCCTTGCTATATGTATAGTCTATTTGTTTTTTTAGTTTTCAACTCGGATTTAATAACATATTTTATCTATTAATTTTCCAAGATCTCCTGCTCCGATTTTTCTCTTTGAAATTATTTGCTTCCCCCATGTACGAGGGAACCTATCTAGAGACAGCTGCCGAGAACCCCAATTTTTCACTTTGCGAAACCCCTTTGTACGGATGATCAAAATATCTCATTAAGATAATGAACCGGTTGTCCTTGCTACTAGCGTTACCTTATCTTGGGTGCTTGCCTTAATGTAGTAGAGTGTCAATTCAACGTGGTCCAGGGATGTTGCCTGTTAGTATCCACAGTAACCATAGGGCATCGCGCAGGTACGTTAAACTAACCCTCGTACTTCATTTTGACAGTTCCCCTTAATTCTGGTAGGTAGAGCGTCGACCTACTACGGATACGTTTGTTTTGATTGCCATTTCTGTGACGTGAGGGTGGGTTAATGCGTTTCTCTGTTGTAGCAGACACTTTCCGCTATAAATTTTCCTTTTTATCTACCCTCCTAGTAGTTTTCTCCATATTGTGCACCTTTTAATTTGGATTCACTGATCCGTGTTTTTTTTTCCAAACTCTTTTCCTTTGATATTTTGTTATAGAAATATTCACCTATGTCGCTTTCGACATTTTAATTAGTATACCTTCATGCCAGTCCGGTCCTGGCGGACTTACGTTAATCGTAATCTCGCATTTTGTCACTGGAGCCTTAGTAATTATTGTTTATTCAAATATCAGCTGCTTTTGTGTCCTTGAACTTGAACTTCACCATGTATCGGTATGCAAGCGATATATAAACATTTGTTGTCGTAGGTTTTGCTTCAAATACGTAGAGTGTAAATGTATAAAATTTATTTTTTTTTTCTTCTCCCTACCTACTCTTATACTATCTCCTGTACAACTTTTTTGTTAGCCTTGTTTGGCCTTTATTGTACGCTTTCTATAACTTTTTATTTACCTATTGTGCACATCCCCTTTTTGGGTTTATTATTCCTTTATTTGCCTAGTTTGGCAACTTCATTTCCTTTAATAATTTTTTTCTCCTGCATTTAGCACTTCCCTTTATGGGGTATTTATTCCTTTATTTGCCTAGTTTTGGCAACTTTATCACCTTTAATTCTTCCTTTTTTCCTGCATTTAGCACTTCCCTTTCTGGGGTATTTATTCCTTTATCTGCCTAATTTTGGCAATTATATTTCCTTTATTCTTCTTTTCTTTTGCGTTTAGCACTTCCCTTCATGGGGTATTTATTACCATATTAAACTTGCAATTATTATTTCTTCTTTGATACCTCGTAACACGTGTATTTACACGTTCAGCTTATTTGCTGGCCTCTCGTTTGAAGCAAAATGGGTACCCTCTTTTAACTAAATTTTTCCGCAGACACTGTACTCTGTAGTTTCTTGTTCTGCAATTTAGTATCTATCATTGTCAATTTTTATTTTGACACGTTGCTTCACTGTACCTCTCTCTGTACTACCTGATTTATGTAAATTATTCGAGAATTTTCCATTTAAATTAATTTCCCTATTTTATAATAATATATATTTTTTTTTATTATTTCATTAAATCGTTTTGTGACACGGTACAAAGTTGAAAAGAATATTTTGGTCGCCTTAATTATTCTATGAGTCCAGGGTGATCAGTCCTTTTCTCTAGATTAGAATCAAGACTACCAACAATATTTTTATTTGCTAGCTTTGTCTGTGCTCTAGTTACCATATACCATAGACTACTAATTCTTATTTCTCCCTCTATAACGGTTCCGACCTCCTCTGGTCGTATATGCATATGTGGCGCTACACACGAAGTCAGGTTGGCTGTGGTGACGCTGACGTATTCTGCTCGACCTTCTAAGCGGTACGCTTTGTCGAGTGCTTTGAATTCTCCTTCTTTTTGGGATAGGTCTGGTTGGCTGAGCGCTTGCCGCGTTTCCCCAAAGGGGTAGCGCTGCTACTTGTGCCGGGGTTACACCTGTTCCCTCGAGTTCAGTATCTTCCTCAATTGCTGCATCTTCTTTTGTCCATTCTTCATCTTTTCCGCAACCCTTATTTTGTGTTTCCTCGTCTCCAAAATATCTCTTTAACCTATTTATATGTACCACTTGTTCTTTTTTTCCTTTTATCGTTTTTATAAGGTATGTTACTGGGCCTACCTTTTCTTGGACTATATATGGGCCTATCCAACTCTTTTGTAGCTTCTTTGATATTCCAATTGTATTACTTAAATCTTTTAGGTATACCAGATCCCCTGTGTTAAATTCTCTGTATTCAGTCGACTTGTTAAATCTTTTTATTCTATCGTCTTTCGCTCTATTTATATTAGATTGTACTTTCTCGTACACTTGGGCTAGCCTGGCTTCTAGCTCGGCTGCATAATTTTCATCCGTATCGTACCGTTTTCTTTTCGGCTCGATAAATTTATCTATTGGTAGCGATTGTTCGCGACCGTGTAATAGAAAATAAGGACTATATCCAGTTGAAGTGTTTGTGCTGCCCCTATATGCCATAAGGACATATGGTATCCATTGATCCCAGTCTCTCTGGTTGTCTGAAATGTAGTGGGAAAGCATATCTTTAATAACTCTGTGCATCCTTTCGATTTGCCCATTTGATGTGGGTGCATAGCTTGCAGTATGAATTTTTTTTATGTTTAAAATTTCGCATACTTCTTTCATCAGTTTAGACATGAAGTTACTTCCTCTGTCTGTGAGTAATTTTTGTGGGGAGCCATGTCTGCACACTATTTCTTCTACAAACGCTCGGGCTATAGTTTGCGCCGTCTGATCGGGTACTGGTATAGCCTCACAGTATTTTGTCAGATGGTCTTGGAAAGTCAATAAATATTTGTTTCCCCTATCTGACGTTACAAGCGGACCTACTATGTCCATTGACGTAATTTCCCATGGTTTGCTTACCGGGGTGAATTTTTGCAGTGGCGCTTTCTTAAAGTGCGGAGACGTTTTACGTCTATTGCATGAGTCGCATTCTTGACAGTATTTTATAATATCTGCTTTGAGTGTGGGCCAGTAAAATCTTTTTTCTATTGCTGCCATGGTTTTTTGTTGTCCTTGATGACAATATAACGGTGTGTCATGAAAATCCTCTAAAGCTTTTCTCTGTAGAGTTTTTGGGAGTATCAGTTTGTTGTCACTGCGGTATAATATGTTTTCTTCATCTAAATAGTATCTTGCCATTGTATCTTCATCTTTTGCATTTATTAACTGTGTTATCTTGTTGCAGAAACTGTCTGTTTCCTGTTCTTTCAATACTATGGCTCTGTCCCAAAGAGGTTCCCATTCTATATTTTCGTCCGATATTTGTGCGATGTTACTACCTTTGTACTTTTCCTCAATTATTTCTATTTTGGTGTTAGAGTTGAAAAATATAAATTTACTCATTTTGGCAATTTCTTCCCATTGTAATCCCATAAGTTGGCCGTTTGACTTCACTAGTGCTACTGAGGGTTGTTTGTTTGCCTCACACAGTTCTTTTAGTTGTTTAATGCACTCCCATACATTTTCATACGAGGAGTGATCTTCTACTGTCGGTTTTTCTATAACGTAATATATTGTTTTCCCTGGTGTATTCCATTCTATGATGCTAGGTAATTGTTGGTCTCCGCTAATTTTTGGTATTCCCATTATATTTGTCATTTCGCGCAGATTCGCGTCGTTTGGCAGACCTTTTCTTGGTATAAACAGTGCCAGCGCCTGTTGTTCGGGTGTGTTTAAAGGGTTTTTTTCCACTATAAGGTCTTTTGCTGATAAAGTGCTTACGTTGTGCTTAATTTGTTCCTCATATTCCTTATAATCTGTGTTTATAAAGTTGTTGGTTGGGTCATGCATTCTGCTGAGTGAATCTGCATTACCATGTTTACGACCTGGCCTGTGGATAACTTCAAAATCGTACTCTGACAGTGTCAGTGCCCATCTTGTTAATCTAGAACTGGGGTCTTTAAGAGATAGCACCCATTTTAATGGTCTGTGATCTGTAATTATTGAAAATCGTTTACCGTACAGATAGCATCTAAATGTTTTTACGCCGAATATTATGGCTAATAATTCTTTCTCAGTAGTAGAATAATTTAGTTCAGCTCTGTTTAATGTTCTGCTTGCGTAAGCTATTGGTTTTTCACGCCCATCTCTTGTTTGACTTAGGATTGCACCGACTCCGATTCCGGATGCATCCGCTGATAGTATGAAAGGTTTTGTAAAATCTGGAAAAATTAACAACTTATCTGTTGTTAGCGTTTGCTTTAATTGGTCCATTGATTTGATTACTTCATCAGTTATTTTAAATTCTACATCGTTTTTTGTTAAATTCACTAGTGGTGCGGCTATCTCTGTAATATTTGGGATAAATTTCCTGTACCAATTAACTAGGCCTAAAAATCCTCTTACTCCCTTGACCGTCTTCGGTAGGGGGTATTTTTGTATTGTATCAATTGTTTCTGGATCAGGGGAAATACCTTCGTGTGTTACTATGTGTCCTAAGTATTTTACTTTCTGTAGTAAGAAACTACATTTTTTCGGTTTAAGTTTTATATTTGCCATTTGGAGCCTTTCTAAAATTTGTTCTATTTTTTCTATATGTTCCATTTCTCCTGTATAATTGAAAATTATGATATCATCTAAATATACCATGCAACTCACTCCGGTTAATCCGGATAGAGTTACATTCATAAACCTTTGAAAGGTTGCTGGTGCATTAACTAAGCCAAATGCCATTTTGGTATATTCATAGTGGCCGTGGAATGTGCTGAATCCTGTGAGAGGAATGTCTTTTTCTTCCATATCTATTTGATGATAAGCTTCCGCTACATCTATCACTGAGAAGAGAGTCTTTTTCCCTGCTTTGTAGCCTTGTAATAAATCTGATATGTTTGGTAAAGGATAATATTCCTTCTTTGTCACCGCATTCAGACCTCGGTAATCAATGCACATTCTTACTTTTTCCGTTCCATCCGGTTTCTTTTTTACCACTAATACTACAGGGGCAGACCAAGGACTTGACGATGGTCTAATTATTCCTCCGTCGAGTAGCCTATCTATTTCCTTTTTCAGTGTTTCTCTTTGTTGATATGGGATTCTGTAAGGTGCTTTGCAGATTGGTTGCGCTCCTGTTTCTAATGTAATTGCGTGTTTTACTTTTGTTGTGCTTGTCAGCATTTCATCCTCGTCCTGGAATAAGTGATGGTATTTACTTAGAAGACTTGTTAGCTTTTCTTTAGCTTCCTGTGACAAGTGTGACATGTCGAAACCTTCCTTTATCCAATTCTCGTTTGAAATATCGAATTTTGCAATTATTTCTGGTTTTATTTCTAGCTCTTGTTCTTCCTCACATGTGTATGCTCTCCCTATCTTCTCTCCTTTTTTTAGTGTTATCTCGTTAAAAGATGCATTAATTATTCTCACCGGAATCATTTCTTTATTTGGTACTAACGTGTTTGCCATGCGTATAAGGTTTCTCCCGTTAGTTGTGTCCTCGCAGACAATATTTATGCTACTAATTTTCTTATCTATTTTTGCCATCGTACACACCTCTGTTCTGGGTGGTATAAGTAATGGTTTATCCAGAATTATGTCTGTCTCTGTCCTCATTGTTTCTTTTTCCGTTGTTATAGTTAGGTTATCTTTATTCTCTACTTTTCTTATTTTTTCTGATATTATTCCTGTTTTATGGCATGAGAATGTTTGCTTTTCATTAGCTTTGTTTTTATTTTGTTTGTTTCTGGTGGTGTTCTTGCATTCCTTTTCTTTTCCTTTTACTATGACTGGTCCTCTCTGTGGACGCATGAAACTTTTGACTGTTAATAACCATTTTTTCCAATCCTTTGCTGCAGTTCCGGTTCCCGTTTTCATACTTCTGTTCTCTCTCTGTTGCTTTAACTGTTCTAACTTCCTTGTGTGTTTCCGATCCTTGGGTCTTTTTGCTGACTTCTTCCATTTATTCCAGTTATTGTTTTTGTTTCTATTGCCATTGCCTTCTCGCACTGACATCACTTCCATTACTTCCTTGGTTGATTTCATTAATAACGCTTGTCCCCATAGAATCAACGCCGGTTCTCTTTTGTAAGATATTTCCGCTTCTTGTTCTGCAAGAAAATCTCTTCCGAGTAGCACATCTACCTCTTTCAGCATTTTGTCATCGCAAACTATCAGTTCGAATATTGCTCCGTTCCCATCCGTTTCTGTTTGGATGTTTGCCTGCGTAGATCCATATAATCTTATCTCGTGCCCCGTGATACCTCTCAGACATAGTGATCTAATGCTACTTATATCCACTTCTTCTGGTTCTACCAGTGACTGTTTTATTAGTGAATATGAGCCTCCTGTATCCAACATACAAGTTCTCATGACTCCGTTTATTTTTAAAGTTACTATATATGGTATTTGTTGTGATCTATAAAAATGTGTTATCGTATTATTAATTTCCCTTGATTTATTCTCATTAAGGCTCACTGGTTGGGAATATCCGGTGGCCTTATTTAGTTTAAAAAATGTTTCCGTGAGTTGTTACTGGTTGATTGCCTTTGTTGTGACCACCCATTTTGTCTTTGTCTGGGAGTCGTACCTGTGTTTCTCTCTTGTTGATTATTGTTTTGATTGGGGGTCCGTTTATTTTGTTGATTTCCATTGTTATCATGCGTTGTGTTACATTCCTTTGCCCAATGTCCTTGCTGTCCACATCTGTAACAAGTATTTTTCGGTTGATCTCTTCCTTTTTGCCTATTTGCTTGGCACTCATATGTTCTGTGGTTTGTTCTGCCACAGTTGCGACATGCTTCCTCTTTAAAGTGTGAATTTTGTCGGCAGTCCTTTGTCCAGTGGTTCGTCTTACCACAGTGGTAACATTCTTTTTGTGGGTTTTGTTGTCTTCTATATCTGCAATTTCTTTCTTCATGACTGTTTGTTTTACATCTGTTGCACCATTTCTCCTGTCCCATATAAGCTACTGTGTCTGAGTTTGTTTTTCCTCTTAGCATCAACTGTGTCATTTCTTGCAAGGAAACTATTTCCTCGGCTTTGTCCAAGTCCAAATTTGGTTCTTTCAATAACACAACTCCTGTCTCCCTCATAAGGTCCTTTCTAAGCCCCATCTTGAATTGGTTAATTACTAAATCTTTATTCCCTTTTTTCAATCCTGGGATTTCTTCTTCTGATGCTCCAACCAGGTCTTCTTCAAGAGCTTTTGCTGCTAGAAGTCGTAATCGCGTAGTAAAGTCCGCTACTGTTTCATCGTGACGTTGGTAGCAGCTACTAAGCCTTAATAAATTATTACCCGGTAAACATTTCGGAGTAAATTTACGTATTAGTTTTTCTTTAAGTTCATAATAATCTAAATTGTCTAAGGTTTTATCAGATTTAAAATATTGGTATGCAGCACCTGTTAATTTAAATTTTAAAATGCTTAATGTGTCAGCTTGTGGCCAATTATCTAGCCTGGAACGCTGCTCCAGTTTTTCCAAGTACCTGACAGCATCCTTGCCGTTAAAATCAGGTAATGTTGCCGCAATTACCCCTAGTGGTTGTGGCGGCAATTGCACCACCAATGGTCTAGAAGCCGTTGAAGCTTCAGCTGCAAATGTGACGGCTGTACCGGACGTTTGTTGATTAGCACCTATATTAGTGTTAGTAGGCATTTCTGTAGTTTGGTATATTTAACTCTAATAAGCACACAGCTCTAAACTAGCTTACCTTTTGTAGACTCTTCTGAAAAAACAATCAAAACAGACAAAACTCTTGGGGGGAGGGGGTTGAGTTGGGTCGGTTGCGAGTTGGGGATGGTTGTGAGTTGGATTTTTTTTTGATTCTGCGGTTTGAGATTATGTACCTCTAGTAAAAGTTCATTCCTTTGCAATTGTGCAAAAAAAAATAGAATAAAATTAACTAATTACTTATTAAAAAAAAATATTTTGCTAATATAATAGTAATTTACTACTTATTTATTTGTGCCTAATTATTGTAACTTTCAATATAATAAAATTTCCTTTCATATCTAATAAAAAAAAAATTGCATATAATTACTTTAATAATTAAATAAATTCTAAAAGACGGCCCTGTCTACTAATATGATTTCACTCTCTTTATATTTCTAGTGACCTTGCACCCATAAGTATTTCACCGAAAATAGTATAGGACATCTACTCAGCGAAATTACTGTGACAAAACAAAGCTAGTTATTTTTCTTATGAAATAACGTTGTATATGCAAATTTTTTCGCAATTTATTATTTATATTTAGCTGTATTGTTATGGTAATTTTATCAAATATTATTTTCTTAAAAAAAAATTTAATAGATTTTAAAAATTAAACTGAAATTTATCTATGGGAGCGGAGGAATGTGGTAATGACGTAACCCTTTGTTCTTCCATCTACCAAATTAATACTGAAAAAAAAAATAAAAAAAAATCCGAAAACCGCTGTCACCAATGTAATACCGGCGGCCGTTAGTCACCGTAAATGCTGCTACTTCAGAGAACACCTTGGTGCCGAATTTCACGAGCCGGAACCTGAAAAAAAAGTAAAATTCTCCTGGTGTGTCCCTGAAAATAACAAGAAGGCAGCGTAGCTGGCTGTCACCACCCACGAGTACGTGGGAAACAGGAATCAACGACTCCTGTAAGAAAAGTCCGAAAGGATAGATCCGGCCTCCGCTGCTATCAGTTGTTGTTGATAATGAGAGGTCTTTGTGTGTAGGGTTACGTCTGGCATAAAGTTCAGGATAAGGTAATACTGCTATGTATGAAAGCAAACCAAGCGTTATAGGATTTAAGTGGGTTTATTATAAAAAGAAAAAATCCAAGAATAGAAAAATAAATAATGAACTATAATATTAAATAATTAATAGAAACTTAATAATGATAATAATAATTATAATGATAATAATAATAATATTAAATACTGATAATATAAAAAAAAATATAGTTATGATTATAAATTCAGTTAATTGAGAATGGGCGAGAATCGTAATTATAGGTTACGTATGAAAACTTGATAACTTTTATAGATAAATGAATCCTCTATTTTCAAACTTTTCGGTGTGGGCTAAATGCTCCTCACACCTCAGTTTTGGGGATTACTACTGAATCCTTTATAACAGTAAATATCAAGTAAATATAAAATTCCAAAACAAAATATAAAAATTAATATGTGCATGAGGTGGCAATAAAATACGGGCTAACCAAACTACAAAATTATTTGTTTCACAGTTAGTATAATATCAATCAGACTCACCAAATGCAGGTAGGATGCTCTCCAATGATGCGGGAGACTTCTTATCCGGCTTATTAACTGACACCAACACTGTATCGGATAGGGTAGACTTTTTATCGAAGCCTGTTCGCCTCTAGCAAATCTTACTTGGCCGTTCGCTACCCTCTTTACCGAATTACCCTTTAAGCGCTACAGTAGACGCTCTCTCGAAGCAATTACTCCGGTGTCGAAACGAAAATTATTTTGACTCCGCGCTACTTCCGTCTTACAGGTCAAAATATAACTCTGGATTTTTCCAGATGACCGCTAACCGCGAATACTATGAGGCAACCGCTCGCAACCGTGCTCGGGACCCAACTGCCTTGTCCTTATTTTTTTCTCCGTCGCCTCCATATTTTGGCAATTCTTGCCCAGTCGGCATTTCACCACTTTTTTCGCTTCTTCTTTTCTTATTGGACACACGTGTACTTTGTGACCCACGATCGCTTTCCTTACTCAGCGAACTCGTGTATTCAAAACTAGGTTACCTTTTTGGGTTACTTTGTACTTGCGTCAATGTTTATTGTCCGCATTGTTTAGTCTGATTGAAATTTGCTACGCTACCTAAATATAAATTATATTTTTATGAAATTAATTTTGTAATGAATATAATTGAAATTTGTTATACTGGGTGATGTTTTCCATCATTCCACCCTTGGTACTTATTACAGCTCCTTACACTTGTGTGTGGGTTTTCAGTAACTGCCAGCAAAACATTAATTTCATTTTCTTCTGTCACAGAAGTTTTTGTTTTTTAGGTTGCCGCCTTTCAGGAAAACGTTCATGGTATTCTCTTGCTGATAGTAAGGCGTTTTTATTGCATTCTTCCAATATCCAGATCATATCAATAATTTCATCATTAGTGAAATTCATTTTTGCCCTAGTTCAAATTCTTCAAAACACCAAAAAATGCCATGTCTAGTTATTGTCAATTATTAGTTTTTGACAAATCAATCACACCCAAATCGCAATTAATTATTGAATAATTAGATATAATTAATGTTTTGCATAGAAAAATCAAAATATCTCAAGAACTAACAATTTAAGGTATGGGGAATGCTTTATGAAAAAATAAGTATGTTGATAGTACTTTTCGATACTCACAACCCTATATTATTGTGATGGGGAGGTCAAGCTGATTCCAAATATGCGATAAAATATAGGGTGTTTCATTTAAAAAAATGTAACTTTGACATGGCGCAGCATTCTGGAACACCCTGTAATATTGTAAATAATTTAAAAATGTGAAGACTGATGATGGCCATGAACCCTCAAATTTTCAAATTGATATCTTGAAGAACAAAGGAGGCACTGAACTTTATCACACTAATCAATCACCCTGTATAGTAGTTTTAATTTGTTCATTAAAATAAGTTACAATTTGTATTAGAAATTACAAATCTGGAGTACGTCGAAGTCGGAACACGACGAATACCAACAAACATAACTTGGTCATGTTTTTTTAATGAACTTATAACAAGTGTTCAAAATTTCGTCCTTGAACCTCCAAGCATTTAGTAAGCCTTTTTATCAAACCTTCGTATGTTGCACGCCTAAACATTGATACAGGGAGATTATTGAATTCATAGCGAACTCTACGTTCACAATATTCTTTTGTTGTTAGGGGATAGCAATACAGGGAAACGAGGAGGCCACCTAAACGGGTAGCTATCCACCTATGTTCAAACGTCTCTTCTAAAAATGATCTTACCATTCTGGAACAGTGAGGAGGAGCTCCATCGTGAATGAAAAATATTTGTTTTGATTCATACGGTGAGACATCTCCTTTATTTCGGCAGGTGTAGGCCAAGACTCACCGAACGCACACTCTCTTATTGACGATAACTCCGGGCACTCGCAGTTTCATCTTCCTGCTCACACATCCTGCATAGAGGTTTGTCCACTAGCCCCATAGTATAGAGGTGTGTCCACTAGCCCCGTAGTATGGAGGTGTTTCCTTAGTTGAGAGTGACCAGTCAGAAATCCTACTGTTAAACGTAGGTTTTTCCTGGTCATCTCCACTTCGGCGCCAGCCAGGGTAATCCTGGCAAGACTGCATCCTTTAGGGATTAAGCATGGGTGTAACGTTTGGCTAGTTCCGCAATTGTCGAAGGCGTTAGGCCGTAGTTGTCATTGGGTCCTAAAATTTCAAGTCTAGCCGCTTCCCTGGCAAAATAATGGGCAATGCGATTATCTTTATTCCTGTCGTGCCCTTTAACCCATCTCAGGATAATATTGTTATCTACCGAGGCGTTAGCTAAATCTAAATGGCACTCTAGTACTAGCCTTGATGTAACACCTTGTCTGTTCAAAGCTGATAGGGCTTGTCTGCTGTCAGTGCAGATTGTTATGTTTTTGCCAGAAACTCCTTTTCTGGCTAGTTCTTTTGTGGCAATTGAGATACCAGCTAGTTCTGTTTGAACCACGTTGCTATTTTTTCCCATTCCCCATTAATCCTTAGGCTTAGTGATCTGGAGTAAACTCCACATCCAAATTCTTTGGTTTTTGTGAGCGTATATGCATATTACATTAGCAGTATCTGACTCTGTTTTATTTGTATTTTGTAGGGTTTATTAAACTCAAACCTGGGTTCAATTGCATCACTGGTCACCTGTAGAAAAGGTAGCGCTTCTCGCCATAGGCTTAGTCTCAATTGATCCACTCCTACTTCCGGGTTTACACCAGCCGTGCGCAATCGTAGCATGGCCATTAACGCAACCTCCTTGGTGTACAAGACCAGAGGGGTCAGATCAGTATTTAATTCCATTGCTGCGGTTGGTGTTGTTCTCATGGCTCCTGTGATGTTTAAACAAAAAATTCTTTTTTTTTAAATACATAATATTTCAAAAAATCTTAAGATTGGTTATAGGGTGACCATAAACTGCCATTATTTTCGACCTTAGATTGAAGTAAAAGTATGAAAATATGGTTGTTTCATTTAAAAAAATTAAGATATTTAACATTATTAAACTTGAACTTTTCATCATTTTTTTTAACAGCTTTGCTGCATGCCAATTTTTATAGAAATCGTGTAAGATAGTGTAAGCTCGTCGTGAAACAGATTGTAGGTATACAGAGAGAAAAATTTTTTTAGTTGATACGATTTAATGCAATTCAATTATGTAACCAAATCAAGCTTGAATCAATTCGAAACGTGAAATTCCAATTTATCAGTTTAATCTTATCTTTATTTACGAAACCACAATTCCAAGGCAGTATTACTAAATACTTAATTTCGACAACAATATTTTAAATAAAAATTTTTTAAAATCATCTTTAAATGCAATAATGAATTCATTTCAAATGTGATTATTTTTATTAAAAAATTGACTAACATACTTAAAAAAAAATCATGAGTCCCACGAAAATATCGATTTGATGTTAAAATCTTATTAGGACTAATTTACCAGGAAAAAAATCAATAATGCTATAACCAAATGTGTTTTAATTTCACAAGTCATCAAAGTAAGGATATAATAAATGATAATGGAAAACTTCTTTCATTTCAACTCGCTATATCTCAGAAAATATACAGTGTGACCCATTTTTAATGGAAACACCCCCCTAAAATTTGAAGTTGTTAACAGCTTTTAATGATTTTTTTTTGAAATGTCAAGTACTAAAAGGTCTACCTTGGGACAAAATTTGGAATGTTTATTCCAATTTTCAGGGCATTAGATTAGATTAGATTAGAAATGGAGTGGCTCTCTGTCCTATCCCACTGCGACCTTTGCAGATCTATTGTGGTCCCCCCTATCCTTAGAGCTCGATATCTAGCTTTATTCTTTTTATTAGATTAATTAGCCTGGATACCGCCTCCCGTGCATAGCTTTCTGCTCTCGGTTTTTCTTCTCCGAATAGGTGAAACCGCACCCTTGATAGTCCTCCGCACTCACAAAGTATGTGCTCCGCGGTTTCGTCTTCTTCCTGGCAAAACCTACATAGGCTGTCATCTGCTAGGCCAATTGCATGCATATGCTTCCTCAGCCTACAATGTCCGGTCATCATTCCCACCATCATCCTCGTCGTTTCTAGACTTTGACATAGTGGGTCGCGTGACAGTTTGGCCGAAGGGCTTTTAAGGAATAGTTTAGCGTGCCTTTGTCCTGGGGTTTCATGCCACCAGCACAGCGCCTGATTGTTTATCCATTGGTGGATGCTCTCCTTAGTGAGGTTTTTTGCAATTCCACAGGAAGGTTCTGGCCCTATCATGACCTCAGTAGCTCCCTGCTTGGCTAATTCATCAGCCTTTTCATTGCCTTTTATTCCTTGGTGACCTGGTACCCAGGCTAGGGTCACTCTATTATGACTACCTAGTCTGTTGAGGGCCTTGCGACACTCCCACACCAGATTTGACGTTGTCCGATATGAGCTTATCGCCTTTAGTGCCGCCTGGCTGTCGGAGTAGATGACGATTCTTTGGCTATCCACCTTCCGTCTCATCAACTCTTCTGCACAGCATTGCACTGCCATTACCTCTGCCTGAAAGACAGTGGCATGTTTCCCTAGGTTAAGAGAGATCTTGATCTTCTCTTGTACCCCATATATTCCGGCTCCTACTCCAGAGTCTGTTTTAGAGCCATCAGTGTACCAGTTGAGATTCGCTGTTATAGGAGGCCCTGCCTCCCAGTCCTTTCTCTCTGGAATAACTACTCTGTATTCATTTTTAAAGCTGTATTGTGGGGCAGTCTGATCCATTGGCATTCCCAGTATTGGATCTGCCTTTATTTCTTCATATAGCTTTTTATAGGCCTTGCCGTGTCCTTGACTTATAGGAGGAGGCCCCTGTAATAATCTGTGACTAACAGATCTTGCATTTCCCTGAACGAAGATATGTAGTGGCGGTAGGTTTAGTATTACCTCCAGGGCTGCAGTCGGCGTTGTTCTCATGGCCCCTGTGATACTCAAGCAAGCTTGCCTTTGGATACCACTTAACTGCCTTTGCGCACCAATCTGCAGTGTCCTGGGCCACCAGACTACTGATCCGTAGGTTATCCCTGGCCTCACGACCTGTGTGTATAACTATTTGGTCATATTGGGATTTAATCCCTAATTCTTTCCACACATCTGCCTGCACCTTCCCAGAGCGATTCTGGCCTTGTGTGTGGTTTTTTCGATATGAGAATTCCATGTAAGCTTCTGGTCAAAGATTACCCCTAGGTATTTAACTTCTTTCGCATATGGAATTTCCACTCCGTTTATTTGCGGCTTTTGTAGACCTTGCAAATTTCTCTTTTTTGTAAACGGTACCAGTGTAGTTTTGTGGGGGTTCACTGCCAGTTCTTCCTCCCTACACCAACCACTTACTATATTAAGCGCCATTTGTGTGCGCTCTGATAATGTACTTGGAAACCGTCCTGTTATGACGATAGCAAGATCGTCCGCATATCCCAGGCACTGAATACCTTCGTCGGACAGCCGTACTAGAAGCGTGTCTACTAGAATTGCCCACAAAAGGGGCGATAGAACGCCTCCTTGAGGACAACCCCTTCCCACCCCCGCTGTGATGGTTGCCTCCCCCAGGGTGGATGTAATTATCCTATTCCCTAGATTGGCTGCAAGCCATCCGCAGATGGTGGGTTCGACCCCTCTTCTTTCCCTACACCTGGTTATAGATATTGGAGAAGCATTATTAAATGCTCCCTCTATATCCAAAAAACTAGCTACTGCTATTTCCTTGTCGTCGATCGACTTGGACAGTAGCCGGTTTAAGTCATCCAGAGCTAAGTCTGTTGACTTGCCCTGTTGATAAGCGTACTGACTCTCGCTTAGAGGGCGCGTTTTCAGAGCGCTGTCCTTTATATACCTATCTACTAGCTTTTCCAAAGTCTTAAGTAGAAATGACGTTAGGCTAATTGGTCTATATGATTGGGGCGTTTGGTCTGAGATTCTACCCACCTTCGGAAGATAGATGACCTTCACCTTCCTCCATATTACCGGAGTATATTTAAAGGCTAGGCTAGCCTTGAAAATCTTACTTAGTTGCGGCACTAATGCCTCTTTACCTTTCTGCAAAGGGGCCGGATAGATTCCATCCCCCCCCGGTGATTTAAAGGGTTGGAATTCGTCTATGGCCCATCTTATTTTATCTGGCCTTGTAATGGCAGTGGCAAGTTGCCAGTCCTCCCGGCTGGGTCTGTGTGCCTCTTGGGGATTACTGACTACCTCCTGCCGACCTTGATTCATGGTAGCTCCTGGAAAGTGTGCTTTTGTCAGCAACTCCAAGCTTTCCTGGACCGTTCCTGCATAGTCTCCGTCCATTTTTTTCAGGAGACCTACCTTGTCAGTAGAGCCCTCCTTGGCCAAGACTTTGTGGATTCGTGCGCATTCTGTGGTCTCTAGAATATCCTCACAGAACCTTCTCCACGAGTCCCTTTTGGCCTTCCGGATCTCCTATTTTTTCTTAGTCGAATATCGAGATTTTTTATTAGCGATTTCAGAGTGCCTCTAAACAGGTGTGACCACAATTTCATGAAAAAATATTCATTAATAACAAAGTTATGACAACTCAAAAATTAGAAAACTCACACAGCTGACAGGCACAAAAAACACCCTATATCAACAGATATAGCCATGAGAATATTTTTTTATGATTTCAACAATAAAGTGCCGCCAGATGAAAAAAAAAACAAATAGCGTAAATTTTTTTAATGAAAATAACGGAATTAGATTCACACAATTCAACTAATAATGAAGGAACAAATCTTAATTAACGTAACGAAAACTAATTATTGAAATGTTTCGATTCAGTGCAACAATTAATTCAAATAGAAGCCTCTACTAATCCACCACGTATTTCGATACATTTGTCGTAGCGCTTACGAATGTTCCTAATTACGTTCCTTAGTTCTTGTGGGGTAAAATCTGCACACACTTGTCGAATTCTTGCACAAAGTTCATTTCTATCTCTTGAGCGGGTTTTGTAAACCTTTCGTGTGAGGAGTCCAAAACTGTGAGATCTGGAGATCTGGGTGGCCACTCTATAAACGGACTACCACGGCCTATCCATCGGTTTGGAAAATGTTCGTTAAACCATTGCCTCACAGCTCTGGCAAAACGAACTGAACACCCATCTAACTGGACAATTAAATTTGATCGTTCATTGATTGGCAGCTCGTGAATAGCATCCCAAAACTCTGTGTTTAAAAATTCTAGAAACCTCTGCGCATTAATGTTTTCCTCAAAAAAGAAAGGGCCAATAATTCGTTCGTTCAATATCCCACACCAGACGTTTATTTTTTGGGAATACTGGCTTTTACAGTTTATTACCCAGTTAGGATTATTCGCTGCCCAATAGCGACAATTCTGTGATGACACTACTCCATTTGTAGTGAAAGTGGCTTCGTCGGTATATAAAATATTTTGTAGGAAATATATATTGTTTAAATATTCCCCTTGGGCACATAAACAATATTCCATACCTTCGTCGGTATATAAAATATTTTGTAGGAAATTTATTTTGTTTAAATATTCCCCTTGGGCACATAAACAATATTCCAGACGTCTTGCTTCGTCGCCTTCTTGCAGTGTATGTAAAAATTTTGGCTTGAAAGGTTTAATATTCTTCGCCTTGAGACATCTCCGAATAGTTTCTCGTGGAATATTCAAATCTAAGGCGGCATTCCTTATACTGGCATTAGGATTATTTCCGAAATAATCTAAAATGATTTGATCATTCCTGTCATTTCTGTTTCGTCTTTGTACAGGATTACTTTTTAACATCATTTTTGATACTGCGCCAGTTTCATTGAATATTTTATTTACCGTACCGCAGCTAATACGAGGACGATCTGGATGTTTCTCATTAAATACTCTACAAACCTCTAGCACTTTTAACATCATCTCCCGAAAGGCGTACAATCTTGCAGCCAGGACACAAAATAATTCGAAGAATTGTAAGGTGAATATTGTTGACAATAGTACATTTAAATCTTTCACAAGTGTCAAACTAAGATTTAAATTGAAAAATCAATTAGGTCTTAGTTTCAGTTAATTTGCGTGAAAACTTGAATTTAATCCGTTATTTTCATTAAAAAAATTTACGCCATTTGTTTTTTTCCATCTGGCGGCACTTTATTGTTGAAATCATAAAAAAATATTCTCGTTGCTATATCTGTTGATATAGGGTGTTTTTTGTGACTGTTAAGCTGTGTGAGTTTTCGAATTTTTGAGTTGTCATAACTTTGTTATTAATGAATATTTTTCCATGAAATTGTGGTCACACCTGTTTAGAGGCACTCTGAATCCAGTGGCGTAGTGATTTTTTCAATAAAAAAATCGCTAATAAAAAATCTCGATTTTCGACTAAGAAAAAATATCGTACCTATGCCCTGAAAATTGGAATAAATATTTCAAATTTTGTCCCAAGGTAGACCTTTTAGTACTTGACATTTAAAAAAAAAATTATTAAAATCTGTTTACAACTTTAAATTTTAGGTGGGTGTTTCCATTGAAAATGGGTCACACTGTATGTATAAAAATTATCAAACTCATTGTTGCGAACGTTTATTTAAAATCGAACCTGCTTACGACAAAAGATTTTGGAACAAAAATATAAAGTAGTGTCATACAGGGAGAGTCAAAAGTGAGGTAGAAACTTACTTATACCTTGGGGCAAACTTTTGTGGACAGATTCGTGTTCTATGGGGTCGATTTAGGGAGGACAAGATTTTTTTGAATTTTATAAGTTGGGTAAAGAAATTTCAAATAATTTGTTCCGACAGCAAATAGTATCAAGGATATAACTTAAAAAAGTTCTATAGTTATAGGGAAACAATGTCGAAATCTAATAATTTTGGACACTTATACCTTATACCAATAGAACTTCTTGTCTATAAAGCCACTGACTGTTCTTAAAATGGGGGTTTTGAGGGTCATAAATCGACTGGTGGCAACAGTTTTTCAAAGAAATATAATATAATATAAATCATGGCTTGGATATATGTGCTATAGATTTATTTCGTAGCTACCTCAGTAATCGTCAGCAAGCAGTTATTTACTGCAATAGGTCTACTGCATTTTTAAAAATTAACTGTGGAGTGCCTCAAGGATCTATACTTGGGCCAGTTCTCTTTTTAATTTACACACATTTAATTTATACCAAATTGCATCACTGTTATCATCCCATAAAGGGACCAGGTAATTCTGGAGAAAATATCTGGTTCACCGATGGTTGCAAAACAAACCATGGCATTGGGGCTGGTATAAAAGGATCTAGAAAGAGAATCATCTTTGCCGATATACGTGTTTCAAGCAGAAACGATTGCCGCTATAGCTGGTATTGATGAAAACATCAGAAAAGGATATACATAGGACAAAAAATAAAAATATTCACTGACAGCCAGGCTCTGGTGCAAAGATTCAGTTCAAGTGTCTGGGCTGTTTTGTACAACCCAATTGAATGAATGAAATAGTTAAAGTAATGGTAGCAGAAACTTATCGAAACAAAGGTGAAGCCTATCTAGCAGCTTGAAAATTTTACAAGCCAGAAAAATGTGAATAGGTATTATTATGAAATTCAGCAGGAATAATTCAAAGGATTCATCTGCCAGGAAGATATTCAACAATACTATAAACCAAAAAGTTTTTATTTTGATAATCAGCAGACTGTCGAATAAAAAATAAAAGTGAAGCCACCCAATTTAAGAAATATCACATGCCAAAAAAAAGGAAGTGAATATTGAGCTGAAATTTCTGTTAGGCACTCTCTAAGTATTTATCTAACAGGAAAAAATTCAACAATACTATAACCGAAGAATTTATTATTTTACAAATCGGTGAAATTTTCGAAATAAAAAAAAGATAAATTTTGACAGAAAAAAATAAACAAACTGTATCATATTGTAGAAATCAATTAAAATGAACTATAGCATGCCGAAGAACAAATCAAAAGTGACATTTTTATGGTAAAAAATCGATTATTAAAAATTCCAAAATGGTTTTGAATCAATTTGTCACCCCAGAGAGGTCGGATATTTTTATAAGCACAATATAGGTAAACTTCAACTTTTAACAAACAGCTACTGTTATTTGTTCAACAATTAGGCAATTGTTTCATTGAGGTTAGACAAACACATACGACAACAGTGTTTTACTACCGCAATAACAACCTTGTTGATAATGGAATTTTTACATAATTAGTAGGTACCCAATAATTATCTGATTACTTAAAAAACAAAATATAAAATCGTAGATCAATAAAAACTTCAGTTTCCAATTTCTGTTATATGAAAAATATACCTCCAGAACACAGTTTTTCATGGTTCTTTGTTATTAAACGTCGAGCAATGTGGGAGCATGAAACTCGATCACACATCTATCGAATAATCGAGACTTTATTCGATCGAGTTGATGCATGTGGCGCAAGAAACTCGATCGAGTGCGTCGTTGGACAGCTAACTTCATAGTTGTATTTTTTTAGAGAAATGACATTTGTTATTTGTTGTTTTGCTTGCTTTGTACGGTGTTTAGTTGGACTTGGTTGACGAAGGGCTATTTGTGTATGTTTTCACTAAACACAAATAATGTTTGGAAAATAAATTCAATTCGAGATTCTAAAAAAAACCGTTAGAGGTCAGACTTTAGCGCCTGCGCTCCTTCATCCTTTTTATACTTTATACTTGCTTTATAAGGGAGCTATCTTGAAAAATATACCTTATGAAGTAAGAAGCACTTCTATACAGCAAGAGTGCCATTTAAAAGATGTATCGCTGCTTTTTACATATTTATATAGCTTTTGCTACTCAGACATATATCTGCTTTAAAACAACTAAAAAGTTACTTCATTGAATCAGTTATGAACACCATAATACGATAGCTTTATAACTGCAACCTCTAACGCATTTACAAAGCGACTTTATAAAACCTTACTTTCGGAAGTTATACAGCAGCTCCTTAGAAGCTTTATCAAGTGGTTTATAGACGCTGAAAGAACAAAACCAAGAGGTTTCCATTTTACCATATAAGCATTCATGAACCCATTACAAATCTAAGCAAGGATGTATTACTTGTGCCTATTTTAGATACTTAATTGATGCTGAAATATTGTTTTCAACTCTTATTTATACAGCATTGAGTTATATAAGAAACGTGGGATAGATATTGTTAGAGTTTTCAAAAACCAATTTGTGCTACTTGGGATTAGATTGGAAACATGTGCAAATTTCATTTCTTTCTTCTCGGGTATTGGGAAATTCTATCTTGTCATTGATTATATTATTATGAATAGCATAAGCCACTAATTTCATGTATTTGCCAACAGTAGTTTGGCTCATTCCAAAATTATATTCTTCACCTTCGCAACGTTGGTAAGATCCAGTTGCTAAGAATCTAAGTGTTACCAGTACCATATTTTGAATACTAATTCCTTTTATATTAATTGTTCTTTCTGGAAGATATGGGTATAGTAGTTCTATAAGTAATAAAGCTAAAACTTTGCTTACGCGAAATAGCTCAACGAACCTATTTTCGGGTAAAGTGAATGGGTCATTCACAATAATCGTCTTTTTCTTACAAGACGTAGATTGTCTCTTGCTCTACCGAGCCATTCATGTTGCCGCAATCCTACATGAACAATGAGTAGCAATTTACCAATGACCTACAATATTTAGTATGTTAACAAATTGATATTATTTAAAAAAAACGAGACGTACCAAATTTCTAATAAGTCAATTTATTAAAAAAAACCACACACACCACTAATAAACAACAAACATAACCTCATAAATTCAATAATTCGATCAACTCGACAGCTTAGGAGTCCTCGAGTGATTTCAATCGAGTCGAGAGGAAAAATCGAATTTCGTGGGTGACATTTTGATCGACTTTCAAAAATTCGTCGAGAAATCGAGTTTCGTGGTCCCACTGTTGATTGCAGCACGAAAATACCCCATTTTTTGTACACAGTTCATCGACAATTTCTCCTTTTTCAGGCTCAAGTAAACTGGAACAAGGTGTACCCAAACGAATTATTCGTTCCAATTGAAATTCCGGCAAAAAAAGAGAAAACCAATTCTAGAATTGTTGGAGGATTCGAATCAGTTCCACATTCAAGACCGTATCAAGTAGGTAACCACAATGAAGAGTTTTCCACACACTTTTTTTTTAATGGAAAATTAAAATTTTCAGGTGGCGCTTTTAATTCCAAATCCTAAAGGTACTTCCTTTTGTGGAGGATCAATAATTAGCAATAAAACTATTCTAACAGCTGCCCATTGCGTCGACAGGTAGGTGTACTGATTTTTACAGTGGCGTAAATTTCCATATTCCCTATATTGAATCTAAAAAAGTGAAATTTGCCTAATAATGATGGAAATTGTAAGAAGATATATGTCAATATACCGAACACCAATTATACTCTTTCTAAAATCAAGACATGAGAAAAAAGTAATCTTGTCAGATATATCTTCTAAAATTGCTAAGCTCACTATACAAATATTTTCCTTACTTCAGTAAACTGTTAGTTCGTGACGCTCTTAGAAAGGTAGTTGGTAAATATTTATATGGAAATACATGGATATAAATCTATTATTTGAAAGAGTTTAAAATTGCTGGAAAAAATAATTATTTAAAACAACTTTATGTATATACACTACACCGATTTTCCGGAATTTTCTTCGAATTTTTGAAACGGCCATACCGAAAAACCCCTCTATGAAAAATTTCAACGAAATCAGAAATTAAATTTTTTTTTCGATTTTGGTAGAACCGGAAATTTAAAAAAAAAATCAACTTTGACCTTTAATAATTCGTTTCTAAATGACAATTAACAAGCGATATATTTTTTCATGTTAATATAAATGTTCAACTGTCGATTTATGTACATTTGGTTTCTTCGATTCCATAGGCGTACGTTTGAACGTTCAAAAATACGGGCCCTGATGTGTAAACAGATAGATGTGGCAGTAGGCTACATACAACCAGTGCATATAACAGTTTGTTGCTTTTAATACAAACTTGACCCAATTCTAGACATTACACAAAGTCATGAAATAGGTACCTGAAATTTCAGAATATGAACATTTAGGGTAGATGGTAGTTTATTTTTGGTCCCATCTCAATTTTTCACCAACATTTAGAGTTACATTTAGCAACTTTGACTTTGTTTACTTTGTTGACAGTTGACACGGTATCGATTCAAAATATTTATTGCTGCTATAACCACCCAGGGCTCTTGTTTGCTTCTGTCGACTGTACGCAGAGACGTTGTTTGGCTGTAATTGATATCAAAGGAAACTATTAAAACTATTAAAAAGATACAAAACCTCAAATTGTTGATTTACTTAGCTCATGTGAAGCAGCTTATTCCCGATCTTCATCTCACAGAAGAACGTTACATCCTCTTAAAGCAGATTTCTTTACTTTTCTTAGTTTGACTGGCCCTGTTGATGTTATTCTCGGAGCTCACAACGTGAGAAAAAGAGAAAAAACCCAACAAAGACTGTTAGCTAGTAATATTATAGTACATCCCAATTGGGAAAGGAGGCGTCTGAAAAACGATATTGCTCTGATCATTCTACCATCCGAAATCGAATTTAACGGTAAGAAAAACCTTTCTTAAAGCACCGTATCACTGAAAAATTTTCTATTCACTCTTTTTTTTTAGCCAACATCAAGCCCATAGCACTTTCTTCCAGAACCTCAGGTTTTAACTACTCGAAAAAGAAGGCTTTAGTTAGCGGCTGGGGTAGAGCATTTGATGGTTCTAAATCCATATCTTCAGTTCTTAGAGAAGTAAACGTTCCAGTTATATCAAATTTCCGATGTGGTGTAAAGTATTTAGGTGTTATCAATGAAGGACACGTTTGTGTTTCGGGTAGAAAAGGAAAGTCTACTTGTAATGGAGATTCTGGTGGCCCACTTACATTAAATGGGGTTCAAGTAAGTATGAATTGGGTTTTTCTTTTATTACACAGGAAAAGCAGCAAAAAACTTGTGTTTCTTCATCTTAAATTTTCAACATATTGGAAAAATGTCCTCTTCAGATTCTAGATTAAGGCGGATACCTTCCTGAGCATGTTTATTGCTTCCTTGATCCGTGCGGATTCGTAAAAAAGCAAAGAACAGTTAGTTTTTGTGTTAACTACCGTACAACATTTTCGTTCTATCCACTCGATACAGCTTCATAGTAGTCTAAGAGCACAGTTTCTTAGTTATTTTCCAAAGACCCTAATAGACTTTTCCAGAATGACGTCACTGAAAGGTCCTGGAGGGCACATGTTATATTCTATTTAGTTTTCATTGTTTACTGATAAACAACGGATGATGTATGTATGTATGTATGTCTTTTGGGGTAACATTCACTGAGACCTAAAAGATCTATTGTGCCCCCTTACTTCTGCTTAGTTCCTGAGGAAAGTCTCAGAGACTAGTAGCTCCTTTAGTCCTATTTCCCCGAGGAATTTTAGGATATCTGCAGGCTTCAACTTAGGTAACTGTCCCTCTTCTATCCAGTAGTCTCCCAGGTGCTGTGCCCTAGGATTCTGAATTGCTGTGCAGTTCGCAAGTATGTGGATGGAGGATTCTTCTTCCATTCCACAAAACCTACAATCTTCTTCCTCCACTATTTTGAGCTTTTTTAAGGTGTCCATTCAGGCGACAATGTCCCGTTAGGATTCCTGTTAAAACTCTTAGTGCAGTTTTGCTTTGACTTATGCATTCATTTGATCTCAACAGGTTGTAGTCACCCAGGAGAATCTTTTGATTGCCTAAGCCCTACTAGATCATTCCAATTGTCAGATCTTCTCTTTTCTTCGGCTTTACCTATTTCTTCCAATATTATATTGGAGCTGATTCCGCAAAAGGGTTCCGGCCCCCAAAAGGGTATTTCAGTCCCCCTCTTCGCTAGTTCATCTGCTATTTCGTTTCCTTCTATTCCAGTGTGTCCTGGAATCCACGTAAGGTGACTATATTGTTCTCGCCTAGTTCATTAAGTTTGCCTAGGCATTCCCACACCATTTTGGAACTGATGACACAAGAACTCAGCGCTTTAATGGCTGCTTGACTATCAGACATTACAACAACGGATGATGGTTTGATTTGTTCTTGAAATTATCTAAAATGCCTTCAATTGATCTCTCAGTGCACCTGAATCTGTTGCTCTGTTCATCGCTTTTTTCGTCGTCCAATATTTTAATTATTATTTAATTCAATTCAGAGACAGTTTACTGACTGTGCCATGTGTTATTTGTGAAACTTTTATTCCACAGAACGGTTCCGGACCTAGAGCATTCATTAGCTAACTAGTCCGCTAATTCGTTACCTATAATTGTCCCAGCAAGCACACATTTATTAGAGACTCTGTGTTGTCTCTTGCCAGCGTATCAAGATATTCATTTCAGTTTCCACATTAAAAATTATGCTTTACGAAAACTTTTTTTGGTTTTCAGATTGGAATTGTTTCTTTCGGTGTTCGATTGGGATGTGAAGTAGGATGGCCTGCTGTGTTCACCAGAGTTTCGTCTTATATTGATTGGATAGAAGAAAATATGTTTAACGAACAATATTAACCTGGAATTGAGTGGGAGACCAAGGAGAAGTCTTTAGAACAAAGGAAACTTTTCCAGTTTAACACACTTTGTTTTTAGTAGGATTCACAAGTTATCCCAACTTTTTGAAAATATTATTTATATCACATACTCGATGTTTTAGATACTGTCATAATTTTTGAATTAAATGCTTACAGCTGAATGTTTTTTCCTTAACCCTAGTCATTTCTTGCACTACTAGAACACAAATCAATTAGAACTATTCTACCCACTGCTCCACTAAGTTGGATCAACTGTGTCTTCGAGTAATTCCAAATACATAAGGACCTATAATACGATCACCATCTCGAACATTTAACTTTTCTGCATGTTGAGAAAATATTGAGCACGCTTACTCATGATTTCACAAAATTGTAAGTTTGTGAACGAGACAAATGCGTGTTAATAATTTTGCCTGTCTCATATATGGCAACACCGAAAAAAGGGCGGAAACCATTTTACTATCAATTTTACCTGATTTTACTACGGTTTCAACGTTCCTAGTTTATTGAAGCTCTTGTTTTCAACTGATATTTGTTTGTGTGCGTATAGATATAATTAAAAACAATACTTTTTTGTGAAAAGCATGGTTCGTCAGTGCCAAATTTGCAAAAAAAATAGTCGGAATTTTCCTAACCTCTCTTTTCACCTGTAACTAAATAGTTCTTTATGTAAGACAGTTTCTCCCCACTCCTTGAAAGTCATTGATGCAAACATATGTATAGAACATCTTCTGTAAGTTCCTTGTGGCATTACTTATTCTTTTTTCTTATTTTTTTGGGAATCAAACCACAATAATGTTTTTTATCTTTTATTTCGACGTTTCGGTAGCGTTCCAGCTACCGTTGTCAAGATTAACTGATATAAAATTAATATTTTGGTCCCTATCTGACACAACGAAAAAATCAATTAAAAATCTCAAAGAAGATGATTCTATTATTATTTTACCGGCTGATAAGGGCAATTCTACTGTAATTTTAAACAAAGTTGATTATGATTAAAAAGTAATGGGTTTATTAATAAATGGCCCTTATACTAAGATACCAAATTAGTTGAAAACAAAATGTATAAGACACTTTTCAAATTCAAGAACGAACTTGCTAACCGTGAAAGAACAATGTTAATACCTAAATACAGTAAACCACCACATTTTTATGGTCTACCAAAAATTCATAAACAAAACATACCATTACGACCAATTTGTAGCACTATTAATTCCCCAGCAAACTATCAAATCATATATTAAAAATCATTGAACCCCTTGCAGGACAGACAGATTCATACATCAAAAATAGCAATCATTTTATTAGAACTATCAGATTTAAAGTTCAACAAAAGCCATTATTTGGTCAGTTTTGATGTAGTTGATTGATTGATTGGATCAGCACACCAGTTAAAGGATTGATGTCCTCGGCACCTCAGCCTTAAGGCTTTTTGTGCTCTTGGTTGTGCCGTTTATGTGAAGAGACCAGCAGCCCTTATCAGGCTCAGCAGACTTTTCACTAGGTTCTTCTTGGAGAAATCCTCCCTTGGAAATTCTAGTCCTAGGAGTCTATATCTCCAGTGAGATAGTGCTTCACAATCGAAGATAATGTGAGAGGCTGTTTCCTCCTCTTCCATGCACAACCGACAGATGGGTTCCTCCCTATATATGCCGATTGTATGCATGTGCTTCCTTAGAGTACAGTGACCGGTGAGTAAACCCGTCACTATCCTTATTTGGGCCCTGCTAAGGTTTAGTATTTCATTGGTCAGCTTCTCCGAGGGTTTTTTGACCAGGAGTTTGCTGTGTTCCTGTTTTGGCACGTGTCTCCAGTACGACTGGTGTTTAGTTTGAGTCCACCGAGATATACAACCACGTGCAGCAGTTTTGGATATCCCAAATACTGGTTCAGGACCAGTGAATGCTGTCTCAGACCCCAGCTTTGCTAGGATGTCTGTCTTTTCATTTCCTACAATGCCCTTATGCCCTGGGACCCACTTAAGAGTAACTCTATTATGGTTAGCCAGGGTTTTAAGTTTCTGTAGACAATCCCAGACCAGTCTAGATCTGATTTGAGGACATGCTAAAGCTGATGTAGTTAGTCTCTTCACAAATGTACCGGTACAGAAAACAATAGAACTTGTCAAATCAAAATAAGAAATTGATCAGACCCTTACAGAAAGGACCAAATTGAGCGTAATAGCAATAATAGAATTATAAAAATTATGTATAACAAAAACATATTTTCATATATACACTCACCGGCACGAAAAACGGAGCAGTTGAATTTTTTTAAACAAACTTCAAATTTTAATGCTTTGTGATGTTTTATTATTATAATATCTAACACACAAATAAAATAACTTGTTTAAAATATTTTTTAACAACAATTGAACCTTTATTTGAAGTAAAAAAGTTTATTTGAGTTAAAATAATAAACCCCATAGATCTGATTACTTGGTCGTAAAGTGCAAGTGCATAGTTGGCCATGAATTTTGAGAAATGTGACAGATCCAACGTTGAAGATACGTGTTAAATTTGTGCTGCGTTTATTTAATCTATAGTGATACATTTATTTAATCTAAAAAATATGTCTGTTAATCCCGAAACAGCGGCTGCTATTGTTGCGTTGCTTTAAGATGGGAGGAGTGAACGATATGTTGCCCGACAGTATAATGTATCCAATAGCACTGTATTTTTACACGTTTTTTGGAAACTGGAGCTTACAATAGACGACCTGGAACTGGTCCTCAACGCAGAACTAGCGCTCGTGATGATCGTTTTATCACCTTACAAAGTCTATGAAATCGTCATACTACAGCTGTTGAAATCAGAAATCAACTTCAGTACGTCCGGCAAACTAATGTAAGTGAGCGGACAGTTAGGCGAAGACTCAGGGAAGCCAACCTAACCAGTCGTAGACCTGCGACAGGCCCAGAACGTCTTAGGCATCATCGTGTTGCACGACTTCAGTTCGCCAGAATTCATGAGCCCTGGGGTGAAAATGAATGGGGGCACGTTTTATTTACTGACGAGTCCAGATTTAGCTTCCGGTTCCAGATGGCCGTGAGAAACTATAGCGAAGGCCACACGAGCGTTTTGCTGAATGTACCTTCAGCACTAGGGTAGGATATCAAGGGGGATCCGTTATGGTGTGGGCCGGAATTTCTCTGGAGGCACACACAGAATAGTACATCCTTCCGAGAGGCTCCTTAACTGCTGCCAGGTACATTGAGGACGTTTTCCAAGATTTTGTTGTCCCTTATGTTGATTTTATTGCAAATGACTTTCTTCTTATGCATGATAACGCAAGACCTCATACTGCGAGAATCACTCAACAATATTTAAAGGAGGTAAACATTCCTGTTATGAACTGGCCATCGTTAAGCCCAGATATCAACCCCATAGAACATGTTTGGGACATGCTTGGGCGAAGAATGCGAAGACGTGTTCCTGCTCCTTCAACTTTAAATCAGCTGCGACAAGCTCTTTTAGAGGAATGGGAACTTATTCAACAAGCGGACATTCGACACTTGATTTTAGGCATGCCAAGAAGGATACAGGCATTAATTCGAGCACGTGGGGGCAACACCCGTTATTAATAATGCGGCTCCAAAGTTTGGGGTAGCAAGTCGTTTCAGTTTTGAATAATTTTAAGTCGTTATGACACATCAGAAATTTATTTTCGTTCTGGTTTTTTAAATTGTTACAAAAAGTTTTTTGTTCTCGTTTTTTAAATTGTTCGGAACACTTTTTTTACATCAAATAAAGGTTCAATTGTTGTTAAAAAATATTTTAAACATGTTATTTTATTTGTGTGTAAAATATTATAATAATAAAACATCACAAAGCATTAAAATCTGAAGTTTGTTTAAAAAAATTCAACTGCTCCGTTTTTCGTGCCGGTGAGTGTATTATAATACCACGAGAGTGAACATTTTGTCGGCAAAATTTTTCGATTGTCATGAAAGTTTGTTGCTTGGCAATGACATTTTTAACAAAACCACGAGCCGTCAGGCGAGTGGTTTTGGATTAAATGTCATGAGCAAAATTACCTAAAAGCAACAAACTTGAATACAAGAGAAAAATTTTACCTTACAAAATTTTTAATTGAGTGGTATTCGACATGACTATTTCACGAGAGAAAAACTAAAAAATCAGAATTTTATACACATAGATTTGATATATTGAACGTCAAAAAATTGCCAAGACAAGACAAAAAATTGCCAGTTCAAAACCTTCAAATTTTGTCAGTTATCAATTGACTCTAGTGAAAAAGTCAATTCAATAATGATTTTTATGAACAGAATTTTGGTCTTGCCATGGACTCTTGCCTCTCACCAATTCTATCGAATATTTACATGGAACATTTTGAAGCCAAAATAGTAAATAATAAAAAATTAAAACCAATTGTCTGGTGGAGATATGTAGACGACATGTTTGCAATATGGCCTTATGACTTAGTATCTCTGAATGATTTTTTAACAAATATAAATGAAGGAGGTCTAGTTGTTGTTTATTCTTAATAGTATAAAGTTAATGCCACAATTGTAAAACTTTATTAAAAAATGTAAGTACTGACAAAACAATGGTACGTTGCGAAATATGATGCAACCACATGCGTGTTCAATCGTTTTTATGTCTCTCTTGTCTCTGTTGCGCAAGTCGAAGTTTCCTTTACAGTCACAATTTTAAGCGACATCTGTCGGCACATACACGAACACCCGTCTTCGATCAGAAGTTCAATAAAAGACGCGCACGTAAGGCGCTAGATGGCATTAACGCCACAACATGCCGGCCGCCTTGAAATATGTTGCTTAAATTATTTCAACATTGTCTTGCAAGGGTAGAACGCACACTTTTGAGACGGCTCTTTTGTAAATAGAGTTTCCAACCTTGACACTGACCACTCGCGTTACACCATCTTGTCCTGGATGGACTTCTGTTATTCTGCCCAGTGGCCATTGAAGTGGGGGAGCGTCTTCTTCTTTGATGAGGACTATTACGCCTGGTTTCGCTAGCTCGTTGTGGTGGTGTCGCCACTTGGTTCTGACTTGGAGGTCTGAAATATATTCGATGTTCCAGCGGCGCCAAAAGTGTTGAATTATTTTCTGTAGCCTTTGAAAACGTTTAAGACGGTTTTCTGGAATTTCTACATAGCTTGGTTCAGGTAGGGATGTTAACGTCTTGCCAATTAAAAAGTGAGCCGGAGTAAGAGGTGTAATATCGTTGGGATTGGAAGTAAGTGGGCAAAGAGGACGGGAGTTTAAAATCGATTCAATTTGAACTAAGACAGTAGAAAATTCTTCATAATTGAGATAAGCATTACCCGCTACACGTTTCAAATGAAATTTAGTTCGCTTGACTAGGGATTCCCAGAGCCCGCCAAAATTTGGGGATTTAGGAGGGATATTATGAAAAGTTATGTTATCCTTAGATAAAGAATTGCAGATTTTTCCCGATGATTGATCAAGAAAGTTTTGAATTTCACGAAGGTCATTTCGTGCACCAACAAAATTGCCACCGTTATCTGAATATATATTAGAAGGTTTGCCCCTTCTGCTAATAAAACGCTTTAGTGTAGCAATAAAACTATCAGTGTCCAGCATTGTCACTGCCTCAATATGCACTGCCTTTGTCGCAAGACAAACAAACAAACAAACATATACTTTCATTGGTTTTGGAAATTTTGTATAACGGTCTTTTATATTGAATGGCCCCGCGTAGTCTACTCCTGTGTTAAAGAACGGGATAGTTTGCGAAATTCTAAATTCCGGTAGATTTCCCATTAGGTATTCTTGAGGTTTAGGATTACATTTGAAACAAATTACACAATTTCTGACAACGTGTCGTGTTGCACTACGACCTGATATTGGCCAATATTGCTCACGAATGGATGCTAATAACATTGTTGGACCACAGTGTAGTAAGCGTTTGTGTTCTTCGGTAATTATGAGCTTCGTAATTGGATGACCCTTAGGTAATATGATAGGATGTTTTTTTTTAAATTCATACGGACCGTTTGATAATCTGCCGCCTACTCGTATCAGATCATTTTCGTCTAAAAATGGACTTAGCGATACTAGAGAACTTTTATTATGAATATTTTTGTTATTGACTAGATCCTGATATTCTTTATGAAATGCTTCTCGTTGTGCGATTTTAAGTATAACGGTACGTGCCCGCTCTAATTCAACTAATTGTAATTCTCCCGTTATTTTATTATTTAAAAGATTGCGCCATCTATAACAGAAGGCGATAACACGAACTAATTTATTGAAACTGGAATATTTCGAAAACAAAGGAAAATCGATCGTAGTAGACACTAAAATATTTGCAACTATTCGTTCTTCCGGAACGTTTTGTAAAACGGTTAGATTATCATTTTGAATCTGATCTTTTCCCGATAGCCAGGTCGGTCCTGTCCACCACAGATTTGAATGTTTTAAATCGCTAACAGTTATGACTGGCCTAGTGAGCATATCAGCAGGATTATCAGCAGACGAAACGTGTCTCCAATCAGATGTATCGGTTATTTCCTGAATTTGACTGACTCGGTTGGCAACAAAAGTTTTCCACCGAGAAGGAGATGCTCGAATCCAAGATAACGAAATCATTGAATCAGACCATAAACTAATTTTGTTAAAAGAGATATCGATTGATTCTTTAACTTTTTGTACAAGTTGAGCTAATAAAAGACAACTACAAAGCTCTAACCGAGGTAATGAAATTGTTTTAAGAGGAGCGACTCGGCTTTTAGCGACTAGTATTCGCGAGTGATATATTCCATTTGTTTTAGTTCTAATATAAATATTGCATCCGTACGCGCTTTCACTACTATCGGCAAATCCGTGTAGTTCAATACATTCGTAGTTTGTCAACGTGACGGAACGCGGTATCGATATCTCCTTTAATTCTGCTAAATCATTTCGAAAAATGTCCCATTGAAGTTTCAAGTGATTGGGGATGTTTTGATCCCATGAAATCTTTTCTTTCCACATACTTTGAATAATCAACTTTGCTTTTATAATGATTGGTCCTAACAATCCCAATGGGTCGAATATTTGAGATATTTCTGATAAAACTGTTCTTTTCGACATTTTACTTTGATTAACGATAGAAACGGAATATTGAATAATATCTGAGTTTGAATTCCACAATACACCCAATGTTTTACTAGCTTCATTTTCACCTATTGGCAAAATACTTGCCTCTAGATCATCGTTTATTTCAAATTGAGAATATAAATCTTTCGCGTTGCATAGCCACTTTCGTAAGTTAAAACCAGCGCTTGCTAAAATGTTCGTGACATCGCGTTGAACCTGTATTAATTCAGTTTTTGAGTCATTACCGTACAAAAAATCATCGACATAAAAAGACGTTTTTATAGCGTCGCTAGCAATAGGAAATTTGGCTTTGCTTTCGTCAGCAATTTGAAACAGACATTTAATTGCTAAATACGGCGCTGAAGCCGTACCGTAGGTAACTGTATTTAGTTGAAAGCATTTTACTTCGGTGTTTAAATTATCGCGCCAAAAAATTCTTTGAAACTTTCTGTCGTTTGGATGGATTAACACCATTCGATACATTTTTGATATATCTGCGCATATGACGTATGTAAACATTCTAAATCTTAACAAAATTGACAATAAATCCCTTTGAACTGTGGGGCCTACGTATTGTGTGTGATTCAAAGAGAGGCCACTATCGGTTTTCATTGAAGCGTCAAACACTACTCTGAGCTTGGTAGTGCAACTTGTTTCGCGAATCACAGGGTGATGCGGAATGTAATAGGCCAATTCTTCGTCTTGGTAATTTTCATCGATTTCTGTCATGTGACCTAAAGATTGGTATTCTTTCATGAAATTTGAATATTGTATAAATAATTCTGGATTTTTGTGAAGCTTACGTTCTTGTGAGAGATATCTATTTAGTGCTAGATTTCGTGATTTTCCTAACTCGTTTAAGTTGTTTTTAAATGGTATTTTGACAATAAATTGTCCATTTGGACTACGCTCATGAGTTTCAGCAAAATGTGTTTCGCAAAATAATTCATCACTTGTTAAATGTGTATTTTTGTTATTTATTTCTTCTATCTCCCAAAATTTAATGATCGTGTCATTTATTGACTGCAAATTTACATGTTTATTAAAGCAACTAATTGTTTTTGTTTGCTGAATGGGATGTGTTAAGCTGCCTGTCAACACCCACCCAAGGACGGTTTTTTGCAAAGTAATATTACTATTTTCTAAATGAATTTGACCAAAACAAATCAATTCCCAAAATGCGTTGGAACCTAACAGTAAATCTATGGATGCTGACTTAAAATAATGCGGGTCAGCAAGCTGAATATTATTTTGAATTTTTATAATGTTTTTATTAAACGACATCATAGGTAGGGTAGTTAATTTAGGTAGCACCAGACAATTGAAGGAATTTTTGTAAGCCTTGTCAATTGATGTTATGCTCAAGGTTGTAGAAAATTTGACATTCGCGACAGCATTCCCTACGCCACTGACCGCGTATTCAACTTTATTTAATTTTAGATTTAATTTATTACATAAATTTTCGCTTACAAAATTACTCATAGACCCCGAATCTAAGAGCGCACGACACTGATGCATTTCACCCGTTTGTGAATTTTTGATATAGACAACAGCTGTGGCTAAAAGCACCTGCATACGCGAGGATTCGACTTCATCGGCGATTGTGGTTCCACAAGTTAATTGTTCGGGGGTAGAGCTATTGGCGGCTTGATCTGTATTTTCCGAAGTTAATTCTGAATTTTGAAATATATGTAATAACGTGTTATGGCTTTCATTGCACCTTTTGCACTTGAATTGAGATGTACAGTTGTTTGTATTGTGATTAATATTTAGGCAATTGAGACATGCATTTATTTTTTTAATTTCCTTTACCCGTGAGGAGGGAGTTAGTTTTAAAAATGATTTGCAATTGTATATGCGATGATCCTTTTTACAAAAATGACATGTTATTTTATTTGTATTGATGTGCGATAGTGTGTGGGATCTTTTTTGTTCGCGAGAATTTGTATTGTCATGCGTATTTTTGTTTTCTATCTCTTCCAAAAATTTGCTACGATTTCTCAAAAACATTTTTAGATCATCCAATCTAACTTTTTCGGTTTTCTTTGAATAAAAGGAATTCCACTCGCGTGCTGTGTATGTATCAAATTTTTCTGTAATTATTGGAATTAAAATCGTATCCCAACAACTTGTAGGTTCTCCTAATAAATCAAGAGATCTCAAATTATTTGTTACGTTATTCAAAATTTGTTTCAGGTCTTTTGAAGTTGTTTTGTTTAATTTTGGAATGTTTAGTATTGCATTGATATGAGAGTTTATTATGCTTTTTGAATTGTTGTATTCATCTAAAAGTGCTTGCCAAGCTATTTTGTAATTATTTTCCGAAACGGGTATAGATTTTATAATTTCAAATGCTTCATATGATAAATGCGAACGTAAGAAATACATTTTTTGTATAGTAGATATGAATTGATTTGAGTCAATAATTGATAAAAATCCGTCCCTGAATTCTACCCATCTACTTGGTTCTCCGCTGAATATTGGAAGGTCGATAGGTGGTAAATTTATTTTGGTTTGTGGGATTAAGTATTGCGATGAAGCTTGGGGATAATTATTGAATTGACTTGCTACTTGCGAAGTTTGAAAATGAGGTTCGTTGATGTTATGTGACTGTGGCACCTGAAAGAAATTATGTTTGTTTTCTTGCGACTGCTGCGCTTGAACATGCTGAGAGAGTGACTGTTGGTGTTGATTTTGACCATAGTTTTGTCGTGTTTGATCGGTTATGCGATTTTGTTGAGTAATGGACTGTAATGGTTCAAAGTATGACTGCTGCATACTTTGCTGTAACTGCTGTACAGGAGGTAGTGAATTAAAGTTTTGAGAGTGTAACTGCTGTACAGAATGTAGTGAATTGGCGTTTTGAGAGTGTAACTGCTGCACACTTTCTATTTGTGACTGATGCATGATTGAATGATTACCAAATGATTTATTTTGAACATTTTGTTTGTTAGCAATAGATTTGCTTGTTGATGTCGAACCTTCTTCGGATTTATGTTCTCTTACTGTTTGTTCCAGAATTGCCATTAATGTGAAATACTCGCTTTCAAATTTGTTACGTTCAACATAATCTATTTGAGATGTATCCGAGGAGAGTTCGATCTCTTTTTGAATTTCATAAAATTGATCAAGCAGAGGTTCAATCCTATTCAAGCGAACTTTAATTTCTATTGAAGCACGTTTTTCTAAAATTGATAAGTCGAGAGAATCAATAAATGTTTTGGTTGAATTTAAAGACGCGTAGATTAAGTTTCGGCTATGGATTAATTGTTCGATAGAGCTCATTTTGAATCAATTTTAAATAGGATTGATAAGATATGAACGGATTAAATTGGAACAGACTCACCCAGTGCTAATGGCTGCTTTGTGAAAACGTGTATGGCACAATGTTACACTATTAATTAGGAGCGTTTAATGTATTTATTTTTGCTATCACTGTAATTCGGCTCGTACTAGGACCATGTTTATTCTTAATAGTATAAAGTTAATGCCACAATTGTAAAACTTTATTAAAAAATGTAAGTACTGACAAAACAATGGTACGTTGCGAAATATGATGCAACCACATGCGTGTTCAATCGTTTTTATGTCTCTCTTGTCTCTGTTGCGCAAGTCGAAGTTTCCTTTACAGTCACAATTTTAAGCGACATCTGTCGGCACATACACGAACACCCGTCTTCGATCAGAAGTTCAATAAAAGACGCGCACGTAAGGCGCTAGATGGCATTAACGCCACAACAGTTGTCAAATTTTTTCTTTGTGTCAGACAGGGACCAAAAAATTATTTTTATACTAGTTAATCTTGACAACGGTAGCTGGAACGCTGCCGAAACGTCGAAATAAAAAATAAAAAAAACATTATTGTGGTTTGATTCCCAAAAAAATAAGAAAAAATAATATGTATAGAACGTTAGCCGTCTTTTCGGATAGTTTTATGAATGACTTGCGGACTCTAATTGTAGTATTACTCTAAGGCTACAACCTGTATATTTTTTCAAGTAGAAATTAGTGTTGTTAGGTATCAATAAGAAGCTACTCGAAAGATAAGATATAATTTTAATATCAATCCACTCAACATTCGATAGATATTTAATCGCATCATATTCTACCTTCAAAATGTACAATAAGCTACTAGTTTTAGCCATTTTTTACATATATTTGGTAAGTATATTTCACTTTTTCACGAATTCTAAATTACAATGACTCTTCTAGATAAACCGGTATCAAGAAATAGGTCAAAGTTAACAAGGATAACTGACTTGTAGAATTGACAGATTGAGTCATACCCAATCTTATCCTTCCCAACAATTTCCTATCCTATCGGAAGAAAGCAGAGTACTCATAAATGTCTTTTCAATTTCATTTTAGCCCAATAAAAGTCATCAAGTAATAAATGGAATTGAAGTAGAAGCCCATTCCATGCCTTACATGGTAAATAACAAGTCTACTTAAGTCAGCATATCTCTAAAATACTCGTATTTCAGGTAGCCATTCACTCAGTTATAAATGGTACCAAAGTTCTGTGTGGTGGTTCTTTAATATCCGATAGATTGATTTTAACTGCAGCTAAATGTGTTTATGGGTAAGATTTCAATAAATCGGTGCCTAATTCTATCTGAATTTCCACTTATAATCTCCCTAGAGCACGGGAAATTTTCTCGAAGTGCGAATTTTCTTAAGAAATCCGCAACTGAGGAAAATTTTCGAAATATTAATTCATGCTCTAGGGAGATTCGGTAGGAAAATTTTATACCAAAACTTTTTTAAAATAGAAATTATTTTGGTGACATACTTAGGTGACATAGTATTATCCATCCTTCATTCAGTTACCTCGGATTTTAATTTCCCTATGCTCTAGTAAAAGAAGGTTTAAATAATAATCTAAAATAAATATTAGTATTTATACTTTTCCTAATTTTATACTACTAGAAACAAGGGAAAGTATTAAAAGAATTAAAAATAATAACGCATAAAAAATAAATGATAATTTTATGTGTTTGTGACAGCTGTCAAGCCAGAGGGAAATCTCCACTTATTAATTTTCCTCTATGCAGGGAAATTTCCGAAGAAATTAGGTTATTGTCATAGCAACATGTCAAAATGCAGGCATCTGATTGGCTTAAATTATATATATATATATTGTAATGGTATCAGATAATTAAATTACTTGAATCAATTCTATTCAAGGATTTCAGAAAAATAGAAATGCAAGAAATAAATATGTATAATAAATTAATTTGAATATAAATTTTGAAATGAAAATAGAAAGACGTACCTTGAATTAATAAAGTATCATATATTTTTTTATCATATCCAGTAATAATTAAAGTAAATTTAGATTTCTTCATTTAAAATTAGTTTGCTTGTTTGTTTTTTATAATCAATATGTATTTGTTACACCTGAAATTGAAATTATTAGTATACAATATTTAATAAACAATATAAATTATATTTTGGGCAGAATTCTAACCTAAATTATAATTGAATGTCACTGTCAAGATGAAGTATGTTTTGCGAAGACAGAACAGTCAGACAGAATCATAGAATAATATTTTCAGAGATGGTTGTTAAGAAAAGAATATGTACTGCATTGTGATTGGTGCAATAAAATCAACATTTAAAACGTTTATTAAAATAAATTTACAATTAGTTTATATAAAATATGTAATTGGAAAGATTTATTGGACATTGGTTATGAGTTTACATGAATTAAAATAAAATTATTGATGGTAGAATATTGTATATTAGATATTTAAGAGGTACACATAATTTTAAGGTTTTTTTTTATAAATAAGGACAATTTAAAGGGTAAATTTAGTGAAGTTCTTAGTGATATAAAAGGTAGAAAGAATTACAATAGTGCAAGAATAAATATTATAGACAATAATAGACAATAAACAAGAAATTATGAAATTTTGCAATTAGGAAGAAAAAATCAAGTGCTTTGGAATTAGGACATAGCAACGGGAGGTTGTTGATAAAAGAGACAAGAGAGGGGAGGGGAATAAAAAAGGAAAAGGTTTAAAAAAAGTTTTTGATTTAAAAAAAAGAGTATAAATTGATAATTAAACTAAAGTAATTAGATAAAAAGTTTAAAAATACCAAGAAAGGTTCAGTAAAATATTGAGAAATAGAAGAAAGGTTAAAATATACCTGAAATACCATCCAGAAGTTGTTCCAGCATCCCAGAGGAGAATCAGAATCCTCAATCTTCCTGTGAAATCCTGTAATTCCGTCTACCTCATCAAATTTATGAATCTTCATACAACCAGTTAAAAATTCAATATTAAAAAGGTTAGTCAATAATTGGTACCAATAAAATTTAATCAAAAGCATATGCATATCAGAAGTACTTCTAAAATAAATTTCAAAATTCAATAATAATTCACTTTAATCAAAATTAGATAAGAGCTCACCTTAGATTTAAAATTTTATTCCCTTGAATTGTAGGTTAGGTAACTGTATTTGTATAATTGTTTCTTTCTTTTTGTAATATTAGATAAATTTGAGCTGATATTCATGTAAATATCATACAAAGGCAATCACTATTATAATTAAACTGTTTTGTTGAGTTGAATTCCATTTTATTATTATAGGTACAAACAAAAATTTTCATAATACCACACCATAGACATTCATTCGCTTTGAACCGAATTGTTTGCAACTCTCCATACTCTGTGACTTTAAATACTCATCGACAGAGACATCTACTTTTTAAAGTAATAAGAAAGGTTTGTCCATAGGCGTCACAAAATTTTATTAATACATATTTATTTAAATAATATATTGAAAAAGAATTTTAATAAATTTTGAAAATAGGGATTGATACAAATAACATATATCTATGAAAAAGTTCAATAAATAATTTAATAGCGCCAGAACCCAAAGAGAGTAGGAGTTTTTCTTGTTCCCGAATTTAATATGAGCTAGCTGGAAGAAAGGGCAAGTATAAGCACTATAAAAATTAATATAAAATTTAAATAAAATAACAAATACAAACAAACCATAACAATATATATTATATAATCATATACTCTTTTACCAAAGGTGTCGGGTTTAAATTTCAGTCCTTATAAATAAAACTTCTCCATTTTTTTCTGCCTTTTGTGAGAGTGACTGCTTCGTTCCAAGATTTACCTCTTGATTGTAATATGCTTCCCAATACTTTATTCCATGTTTGTCTTGGTCTACCTCTTTTTCTTTTAATTTGCACCCTTGCCTCATATACCTTTTTGACTCGTCTTGTGTTATTCATTCGTTGAACATGTCCCCAACAACTAAGTTGTCGTTGTTCTATAAATTTTAACACTGGTTGTACTCCTAGTTTTTCCCTTATTTCAGTGTTTCTAATTTTGTCTTTTCTAGATATTCCTAGCGTACGTCTGAGATATTTCATTTCTGTAGCTTGTATCTTACTTTTTTGTTGCTTTGTGATGGTCCACGATTCACATCCATATGTTAATACTGATCTGTATAAACTTTTATACACTTTAATTTTGGTTTGTTTGG
This sequence comes from Lochmaea capreae, assembly GCA_949126875.1. NCBI lineage: Eukaryota > Metazoa > Arthropoda > Insecta > Coleoptera > Chrysomelidae > Lochmaea > Lochmaea capreae. The sequence continues at coordinate 29,591,488 of OX421401.1, read as the reverse complement.
AAATTTCTTTTTTATTAATAAATTTAAGGTTCATCGCATAATATAAATTTATTGTTTTTTGGATTCTTTCATTTATTTCAGCATCTTGTTTTCCTGTTTCATCAAATATGGCTCCTAGGTATTTAAATTCTTTTACTTGCTCTATTTTGACATTGTTTAGTTGTATATTGGTCTTAACGTTCTGATCTCCTATTATCAATATTTTAGTTTTATTCACATTTATTTTCATACCTTCTTCTTCCATGACATCTTTCCATATATTTAAGTTTTCTTGCAGTCGAATTTCGCTGTCTGCTAATAATATTATATCATCTGCAAAGACTCCTTCAGATACATCTACTCTCTCTAGATTTTTGTGTCCAATACACATTTTCTTTACCCTTCTTTAAGCAACAAGAAGGAATGGGATCCAAATACCATTTACCAGACTTGGAAAGAATGCCATTCAATGGTACACAGACGGCTCAAAAGCAATAGAAGGAACTGGGATAGGAGTGTACGGGCCAGGAGCCAAACACTCTGAAAGCTTGGGAAAAACCCCAAGTATCTTTCAAGCGGAAATTCACGCAATAGGAAAGTGTGCCCAGTTCAATATTGACAAAGGATATAGAAGGAAAGGATTATCATAATGTCTGATAGTCAAGCCGCCATTAAAGCGCTGAGTTCCTGTGTAATCAGTTCCAAAATGGTGTGGGAATGCCTAGGCAAACTTAATGAACTAGGCGAGAACAATATAGTCACCTTACTGTGGATTCCAGGACACACTGGAATAGAAGGAAACGAAGTAGCAGATGAACTAGCAAAGAGGGGGAGTGAAATACCCTTTTGGGGGCCGGAACCTTTTTGCGGAATCAGCTCCAATGTAATATTGGAAGAAATAGGTAAAGCCGAAGAAAAGAGAAGATCTGACAATTGGAAAGATCTAGTAGGGCTTAGGCAATCAAAGATTCTTCTGGGTGACTACAACCTGTTGAGATCAAATGAATGCATAAGTCAAAGCAAAACTGCACTAAGAGTTTTAACAGGAATCCTAACGGGACATTGTCGCCTGAATGGACACCTTAAAAAGCTCAAAATAGTGGAGGAAGAAGATTGTAGATTTTGTGGAATGGAAGAAGAAACCTCCATCCACATACTTACGAACTGCACAGTATTTCAGAATCCTAGGGCACAGTACCTGGGAGACTACTGGATAGAAGAGGGACAGTTACCTAAGTTGAGGCCTGCAGATATCCTAAAATTCCTCCGGGAAATAGGACTAAAGGAGCTACTAGTATCTGAGACTCTCCTCAGAAACTAAGTAGAAGTAAGGGGGCACAATAGATCTTTTAGGTCTCAGTGAATGTTACCCCAAAATACATACATACATACATACATACATACATACATACATACATACATACATACATACCCTTCTTTCACATTTTCTTGATGATACAGTCCATATGTACATTAAATAGCGTTGGGCTGAGTCCTCCACCTTGTCTTAAACCTTTATCGGTTCTAAATCCTTCTGACTTCATATTGTTTTTTATTACAAAGTTTTTGTTAGTTTTATATAGATCTTGTACTATTATTGTTTTGTTTCCTATTCCTCTCTCTTTCAGACCTTTCCACACTTTGTCTCTAGGTACTGTGTCAAAAGCTTTCTCTAGGTCTAGGAAAGCTAGATATATTTTTTTCTGTTGTAGTTGGCTCTTCTCGGTTACTTGTTTAATAGTAAAGATATGAACTTGCGCGCTTCTACCCGGTCGGAATCCACATTGTGGTTCTGATAGCTTGGATTCTAAGATTGGTTTTATTCTGTTATTGGTAATTTGTTAGTATATTCTAACTATAGTATTTACTAGTAATATTCTTCTGTAATTATTACATATTTTTTGGCATCCTTTTTTGTATATTGGACTTATTAATGCTACACCCCATTTTGCAGGTATTTTTGCATTGCTCCAAACCTTGTTTATTATTTCCATTAATATCTCGTTAAGTTTTTGAACATTTCAGAAGTGATTTTGTTTTCTCCAAGTGCTTTTCCATTTTTAAGTGCTTTAATGGCATTTTTCAACTCATCGATATTAATTTCACCATTTTCTTGTTCATCCATTTCTGTTTCAGGTTCATTTATGTTTCCCTCATTATTTTCTGTTTCTTGTCCTAGTAGATCTTGCTTGGAAATGTTCTTTCATGATGTCTATTCCATTTGTTAATAATTCTTGTTGTTTATCTTTTATGTAGTGTTCACTGGTTTGTTTCTCGGTCCTCATTGATTTTAAAACTTTATAGAAGAGTTTTTGGTTCGCGATACTGTCATTTTCCATTTTGTTCCCAAATTCTGTCCATGCATTATTCTTCGCTGCTGTTACTAACTCTTTAACAATTTTTCTTTGATTTTTATAAATTTTTTATTGCTCTGGGGTAAAATTAACTGGTATAAAATTTTCTTTTTAATTTTTAGAGCTTTAGAAGCAGAAGTAACCTTAGGTGCTCATGATTTAGATAAAGAAGAAGACGGAAGACTAACAATAACCTCTTCGGATTTTATCATCCACGAAGAATACAGTTCTTCTGGGTTGTTTCATGATATAGCTTTAATACAATTACCGAAAGATTCGGTTCAACTCAGTGGTAAGACAGAAAGCTTGGATGAAACCGAAGGTTGAAGGTCACGTAATAAAAATGTTATTCTAGATAGTATCAACATAGTGCAGCTTCCAGGTGTCGAAAATATAACCGACACTTACATCGAAGAAGCACCAAGTGTTGCAGGATGGGGAAAAACATCTGACACAAACTCCAGCTTCAGTAATGTGTTGCGGTATCAAAATTTGACGGTTATCCCATTTTTAGCTTGTGCATTGCCGTATTTATTCCAAATAGATGTCACCCAGCTATGCACTTCTGGTGTGTCCGTAAAAAATATTTGTTTGGGAGATGTTGGAAGTCCTTTAATGTTGAACGGTTATCAAGTAAGTCGTTTTATAAAGATATTTTAAATTTTTATGAAATTTCATTTTTTTAGATTGGAATCGCTTCGTATGGTAGTGCCTGGGGGTGCGCAATAGGGGCTCCAGGGGTGTTTACTAGAGTTACAAGCTATTTAGGTTGGTTGTTATTGTAATAAACTTGATAATAAAAGTTTTTTCATTAAAACGTGTAAAATGTTGATTTTTCATTTTACTGTTAGTGTATGTTTGGTTGCTTATACTAATACGATTTAGTATGATTAATAGTCAAAAATGATGGAAAATACAATTAAAGGGTACATATATTATTTAAAAGCAATATCTGTAGCAATTATAGATGTCGATAACATAACAAGTGATGACATTTCACGTTACAAGTTTGTTTCTACATATTGGTAGTCGGGAATTATGTCTAAAATGAGTGTGTTTGCTTTGATTGTTTATCTAATTTGTTGTTTCACAAATGCACGGGCTGTGAATAATTTCGAAATGGTACCAAAATTGTGTAAGTAAAAAAAGATAATAGTAAGAAACTGCTATCTGAAAGTTAGCATTCGCAAAAGTGGAAAAATCCTCGTCTTCGACTCGGGTTTTTAAAAGCACTCTCGCTCATGCTATTTGTTAAAACAAATACTGAGAAACTTGTTTTTCCGAATTTATTACCCCCGAAAATTGGTCGATAGAATCCGAAAATTTCCCGCTAGTTATCGAAAATTTCCCTGTAGGTCCGTAACTACAGTAACGAGTGTTAAAATTGCGCATTTGTCATTTTGACATATGCCCAATTTTAAAATGTCGCGATTTGGACAAGATTCTCTAATATCTTCTATAAGTTCCTGTGGCATTATATACTTATTGTTTTTTCTTATTTTTTTGGGAATCAAACCACAATAATGTTTTTTATTTAAACAATTTGACAACTAGACAATTAATAATATTTTGAAGTTTAAGACTACAAAACTTTGTCGTCAAATTTTATTAAGGTCCATTCATAGTAGATCACATTTTACCAGAAGTCTAGTAATAAGGAGGGACCTAGGCAGGGAACTCTAGAATAACAAGAGGGCACACACAATAGATCTGCAAAGGTCGTAGTGGAGAGGCTTCTAGAAGCACAAAAGTTCAAAATTTATTTTATCTTAACAGTAAGTCCGTATTGAATCAGTACCAAGGCGCGTTGATAATGCTGCCAAGTACTTGCATGATAATTCTCAAAAAGGTAAAATTGGGGATAGGTAAATCACAAGTTTACAAATTTTTAATGTGTATTGGATGACTCATTACAATAAACAAAAAACTTAATTACTATTATAAGATAGATCATAACGAAATAGTATATTGTGTAACAAAGGCAAAAAGTAAGCTTTAGCAACCCAAGACTATTAGATGCACGAGCGAGTGTAGCGAAGCGAGAACAGCTAATAGTTTAGGGCTGCTAAAGCGTTTCTTGCTTGTGTGATACACAACTGTTTTTCGCCTACCGAATAAACCAAAAAATAGGAAAATGATATAGCTAAAAACTGAGGTTTAATTAAAAATTCACGAGAATTTCAGCCAATAAGTTCTTTGGATTCTAATTCAATGACACATACATCAACAAATAGTGTTACAATGGAAATAATAGACGTTATTTTGACAAATTTAAATTAATAATATGTCAATGTAAATATAGCAAATTTAAATATAAAAAAAATAAAATGAGTTCATCGAGCAGCGAAGATGAATATCCGCAAATAAATCAATTTCTCATTCAACTATCAAAGAGGTAAATGTACAAGACGAACTTCTGCCTCTCTTGATGAGAGTGATGATTTTAGTAATAGTGAAAGTAATGAAAACAGGATTCGACGACATTTAAAAGACCCCGCGCTTTTCTTATAACAAAGTGGCGTTCCGTCAAATGTTATAAATTTTGAATATGATGTTATACTCGACGTCTTGACCAAAAGTGTCCATGGGACTAATTGAATCCTATGATTAGTTTCCGATAAACAGATATATTTTTAGTTGATAGTACCATTGATATGTTCTAGTTTATCGTAAACTTACACATAAATAGTTCAAAATGTCAACATATACAGGGTGGGACTCAATTATATAAGGACGAATTTTTGGAATTCTATGAAATTCTTATGTTGAATGAAAACAAGGTCAGAAATAAAAAGCTACTCCATATTCAATGTTCTGGCATCATATATACTGGTTCTATAGGTATTCCATACAGGGTGATTCTTAATGCAAACTGAAATTAGTTTTTTTCTATATGAAATAAATAAGTTACACCATGTATTTCAAAATTAGTTTTTGATGTTAAAAACGTATTGGTTACTCAGATATTAGTATTTTTCTTATAATACAGGGTGATTTGCACATACATCTTGTTATTAAAGCGACAAAAATTAGAGAAAGTACCAACACTTTTTCTGAATCACCCTGTATTTTATAATTCGATCCGTCAAAATGATTAATTTATTTGGTTTTGTAATAAGCTTTAAATAGTAAATCAAAAATTTCATAGTCTTGCTATGACCAGTTTTTCAGACAAAAAATATCAACATTTTATTTAATTTAAGTGCATACCTACAGGATGATAGAATACTTATAATTTATTCATCTTTTTATCAATGGCTCAGTACACTTCGGTATGTATCCATAGAAATGTGATTATAATTTCGTTCACTATGCCCATTTTGTAGTGTTCTACCCTGTTGCTGAAAAACTGGTCATAGTAAGATTATGAAATTTTTTCAGTTTATTCACAATTTTAAGCTTATTACAAAACAAAATCAATTAATCATTTTGACGGATCGAATTATAAAATACAGGGTGATTCAGAAAAAGTGTACTTTCTTTAATTTTTGTTGGTTTAATAACAAGATGTATGTGCAAATCACCCTGTATTATAAGAAAAGTACTAATATCTAGGTAACCACTACGTTTTCAACATCAAAAACTAATTTTGAAATACATGGTGTAACTTATTTATTTCATATAGAAAAAAACTAATTTTGGGCTGCATTAAGAATCACCCTGTATGGAATACCTCTAGAATTAGTATATTTGATGCCAGAACATTGAATATGAAGTAGCTTTTTATTTCTGACTTTGTTTTCATTCAATATAAGAATTTCCTAGAATTCCAAAAATTCGTCCTTATATAATTGAGTCCCACCCTGTATATGTTGACAGTTTGAACTATTTATGTGTAAGTTTACGATAGACTAGAACATATCAATGATACTATCAACTAAAAATGCATATGTTTTTGTTAATAATAAAATTACGTAGTCACGAAAAACAAGGATTTTTCAACTTTAATACCCTCTATACTATAGGATTGAATTGTTCCCATGGACACTTTTGGTCAAGAAGTCGAGTACAACATCATATTCAAAATTTATAACATTTGACGGAACGCCACTTTGGAAGCACAGAATAGTATATTTCATTACCAGTACAGAAATGAGGATTTTTCCGTGCGCGCGTGACAAATTCTCGTGTGAGGCGCAGCCGAACACGGGAAGTCATGCAAGAACGGAAAATCCATTTCTGGACGAGTAATGAACGACATTTTTTATTATACTTAGGTACCTGAAATCAACATAAACAAAAAATATCGCAAAAAATTATTAAGAAAATCGGGAATATTTATTTTTATTTTTAAAACAGTAAAAATGTAAGTACATACAACTCAAATTAACAAAAAAAATACAAGTAGGTAATTCTAAGAAAATTAATTTTGGACAGAACCGTTATTATTAATAGTAATATTTATTGTACAATTCGTATTATTGTTGAAGCTCAATCCCTTTTGCATTTCTTTTTGTTGAACTAAAGACTCTGCTAAAGATGTTGAAGCGGAGTGTTCGTGTGTGCTTTGGTTCTCTTGATTGACTGTTACAGATGTTGTATAGTTTCCAAGTTACAAGGGCTAAACAACTTCCGTGATACTTCAATTTTTCTTTGTATTTACTCTTCTATATATCCTTCTGCTACATTGGAAGAAAGCCATCCTCCGTGTATTTTCAAAGTGAGCAAATCACCGCCGCTTTCCACCAACATGGTTGCCGAAGAGCGCCTTAGCCCATGTCCGGTATATTCTTCGGGATTTTTTAGTTTTAGATATTTTGCAACAAGTTTTGGAATACCACTGATAGTATGGCACCCAACATGTTGAGCGTAACATCTTTGGTTTCGGTATGCAACAAATAATCTTCTACTCTCCATATGTTTAGGGCGGAGATCTGCGTATTTACGGTAAATTGTACAGGGATCGAATTTGCAATTTTCATTGGTAATGGTAAGACTTCTTGACCTGTGAGTTTTTCCATCTCGTAAGAACACGACAAGGAAACGCCCATTATCTTCCACATCATCTAAACTCAAACGTATTAAATCATCTCTGCGGCATGCACCGAAGATGCCAAACACTAAAATTACTTTTGCTAGTAGATATTCTCCATCTGAAGCTTCACATAAAAATTTGGTTACTTGTTCTGCTGTAAGAATCTTGGATTTCTTTGGTATATATCCTACAGCTTGTCGTTTCAAAAAAGCAATCGTTTTTGGATATTGATGGTGAGTATTTTCTTTTATTGCCAAACAACTCTTTAACATAGAGAATCGACTCCATAAAGTGGAGGATTTCATAGTGTTGGCTTTTTCAGAAAAAGATACTAAAAGAATATCGTCACTCACAATTTTGATTCGTTTCTGAGTCCGCCATTCGGTAAAACTGTTATATTCTTGTTCATATCTCAACCTGGATTTCACTGGTAATAAATCTGCACTCACTTCTGCCGCTCGTTGTAAGATATTTTCGGGAATATCCCGATTTTCTTCACAATCTGAATTCATTTTTGCAAAATGTAATAAATACATAAATACTTAATTTTCACTGACAGAAAATAAAATTTGTCATTAATAAATAAATCGTTGCTATAGACACATTACTCGTTTCTTTTTTTTCTTCGGGTTGCCATAGGATAACTAGTATTATGGATATCTATGTTTATTATTAAGCTCACGGAAATAGGGATCAGGAAAAAATTTCCGTGCGCTGTTCCGAAAATGTCATATTTACTGTATTTTATAAACAGTTGAAAATGTAGTATTTTCTGTTAAGTATTTTAAAAAATATGTTTCAATGTGAATAAGAATCTACGAGAAAAGTTTAGTTTCGATGAAAAAACAGAATTAATGCTTCACGTAAAATAGCCAAGAATAGGCAAGAAGCGATGTGATAAGGGATTGGTCAAACCTTTAAATGTGTATTTGATAAAATTATTAAAAATCACCATATATGACTGTTATATAATAAATAATAAGAAATAAATTGACAAATGCCGGCCGTAATGGAAATTGCTGTAAAAAAACCATTGAAAACTGGATAAAAAAAATTGGGATTCAAATTGAAAACGGTTAATACACGTCAAACAGTCATGGAAAGCAGAAGAATAGTGGACATGCGGTATACATACTTGGAACAAGTAACTAAGTATAGAGAAGGAAACCGTCCAATTATCTATTTGGACGAAACTAGGTATGATACACACGATACGGTTAAGAAAGGATGGACTGATAAGTCAAAATACAAATATAATATAGAATTATGTTTGGTAAGTAGCCAAAATAATAGTAGTACCTTTCAGAGTTTAGCTCCGCAACATAACTTAAAGGGCATATACTATTAGATAGCTGCACAATATCTTTTACGTCAACTATACCAGTTCAGGTGGGGGAGATTCAAAGGAATCAAAATACGTAAATATTTGGGACTGTAAGTAACAAATTATAATAAGCGGTATCGGTGGATAGTCATCTAGATTATTGTTTGAAATCCATGAGTGTAATAATAGTATTTTATGCAACGATCATGTAATGATAGCCATTAAGACACGAGCATGTTGTAGGATACGAAACGAGCCGCAGGCGAGTTTCGTTTATAATATGCGAGTGTATTAATGGCCATTACATGAAAGTTGCATACAATATTTTTTCTACTCCGATTAATAAGAATTATTTAATTAATAATTATCATTTATTATGAAAAACAAGAACAATGAAAGGAACTTCAACAAATAAATTTTACAAATTGTACAACAAATAAATTTAAAACTTTTGAACATAATAATATTAATTCTTTAATCTTCTTTGTGCATAAATTATTTATTATACAATTTGTAAAATTTATTTGGGGGGCTGATCTTATTCGGATGGTTGTTGAACTGGAGGGCATGTTAAAGTTTGTTTCATTCCTATTTTCAATTGAATTAAAAATTTTATTCGATACATTCATTTTATTTTGGATATTTTCTTCAATATAACCCTCTGCAACCGTAGTGGATTTCCAACCACCGTGTCTTTTTAAGGTGGTAATATCACTGCCGCCATCTACCAATACGGTTGCAGATGTTCTACGAAAGCAGTGTCCCGTATATAAATTGGGATTGGGAAGCCCTAAAAAGGTGGCAATTTGCTTGCACAAGTTTCCAAATTTGTTTATTCCAATGTCAATGTCAACCAGGTATCCATGGCTATATTGAATATTGTGCGAATGTCGCATTCCTATTGGCTTAAAAATCTGTATCATAATGAAAATTTGTATCGTAATGAATATCATTATAATACAGATTTTAGTCTTTTCGTAAGCATATTATAAAACAGGAGTAGAAAAATGTTATTATGCCTTATTTTGACAGATACTACAGAAAATATTAAACAAAAATATGGCGGGGATTTGGTAACGGCGGTTTTTGAACTTGTCCAAGGTTTTCCACTACAACAAATAACGATAGGTTTTGATGCATCGTTTGGTAAGTTGAAATAAATAAAAACAGAAAAAAAATTAGCGTTCTATTTCCTTTTAGATGATCGATTTATTGAATATTTAACAAAAGTTATACAAAAAGGTCAAATATCAATCATCACGTTCAATTTCTCCAAACCTGACGTCTTAGAAAAGGTAAAACTATACCGGAAATATTTTATTAAATATTTAAAAAAAGTGACCGTTCAAATAGGAAGAAATAACTACTTCCCGGGAAATTGTTTTATCCTAGTTGAACGGTCACTGTTTTTGGAAAATATTTTTCGAAACTTTGTAAAGCGTTAGAATAATGTATTAAAATTTATTCTTCCATATCATTTAGTTGGTAACACGCTCTACTAAATACGACAATTTTACAGGAAACTGCAATAATACTTCATTAAATATTTAATTTCAGTATTTTGAATATCTTTCGCATCAAACTGACAATTATCTGGGAGCTTCTAGTTTGTATTTCGGTCGAAGGCGTTTTTATGAATTATTATTAATAGAAGTAAGTCAGAGTTGTACGAAAAAAAAAATTGTCTAAAAAAAACAATATTTTTCCAGATAAACGAACGAAATTTAATCAGAAGAAATAATATTTTTCTATTTTATTGGGGAAAAGGATCTTTTTCGAGATATTTCACCAGAAATATACCGTATTCTATGAAATTGTATGCCATTACAAATCCCAGAAATGATACGTAAGTATGTAGGGTAAAGTATAGTTTGGCAAGTTTATCTGAAGCCGTGAAAGGAATGCAGTCGAAAACCACGTTAAACTATGAAAAAGATAAAGTGCTAAGTATGTAGTGATAATAATTGGAAAATGGACTTTTTATTATTAACAATATTAACAACATGATTAAACGTTAATTCTTTAATGTGCTTGTTTTTTTGGAGTTTGTCTATTAACATTATTTTTTCAATTTATGAATATTAAAAGATGAACACTTTTCCGAATTTATTATGGGCTTCTTCAAGCTCTGGCAGCGTTGGGCGAAAACCATAATTTTCACGCCCACCGAACTAACTCAATTGGTGAAATTTATCGAAAGGCCTTCGTTGCTTAGCGACCAGCTGACTTCCTATTGGCAAGCGCATGCGTGTGTCTTCCCTCTCACTTTGAAAAATACCCTACCTTTAAAGCAAAGCAAAAATAAGTTTCTATATATAATTATTATATAATAATAATTATTATTTTTAATACGTTTATAAAAATAGGTACCGTACGCCATTGGTACGTTTTTGACAGATATCCGCCATTTTCCTCGCCCCTTACCGATGCCGCTTAGCTTCAGATAAACTTGCCAAACTATAAGCCACGGAAGTGATTCTCAACCTCACACCAAATGGTGGTGGAATATGTTGCAGAAAGAACTAGATACATACTAAGTAGAGAGGCAATCCCTAAAATAAACCACCTCCTCACTTATTAGGAATCAAAAAACCTGGGACATGACACAAGATGGTATGATGAAAAGGTATAACTTTTCAAAGAAATTTGTAACGGAATTAGGCAGCAAGAAAGAATGGGATCCAAATATCATTACCAGACATGGAAAGAATGTCATTCAATGGTACACAGACGGCTCAAAAGCAATAGAAGGAACTGGGATAGGAGTCCACGGGCCAGGAATAAACACTCTGAAAACTTGGCTAAAACCCCAAGTATCTCTCAAGCGGAAATTCAAGCCATAAGAAAGGGTGCCCAGTTCAATATTGACAAAGCATATAGAAGGCAACAGATTATCATAATGTTAGATAGTCAAGCAGCCATTAAAGCACTGAGCTCTTGTGTGTTCGGTTTAACAATGGTGCGGGAGTGACTAGGCATATTCAATGAACTAGGCGAGAACAATATAGTAACCTTTCTGTGGATTCCAGGACACACTGGAAGAGAAGGAAATGAAATAGCTGATGGACTAGCAAAGAGGGGGACTGAAAGACCGTTTTGGAGGCCGGAACCCTTTTGCGGTATCAGCCCCAATGCAATATTGGAAGAGCTAGGCAAAGCCGAAGAAGAGAGAAGATCTGACCATTGGAAAGATCTAGTAGGGCTTAGACAATCAAATATTCTGATGGGCGACTATAACCCGTTGTGATTGAATGAATACATAAGTCAAAGTAAAACTGCACTACGAGTCTTAACAGAGATCTTAACGGGACATTTCCGCCTGAACGAGCACCTGAAAATGCTCAAAATAGTGGAGGAAGAAGAATGTAGATTCTGTGGCATGGAAGAAGATACCTCCATTCACATACTTGCGAATTGTACAGCAATTCAGAATCCTAGGGCTCAGCATCTAGGAGATTATATCTAGGAGATTTACCTAAGTTGAAGCCTTTAGATATCCTAAAATTCCTGAGGGTAATAGAAGTAAAGGAGCTACTAATCTCTGAGACGTTCCTCAGGAACTAAGTAGAAGGAAGGGGGCACAAAAGATATTTTAGGTCTCAGTGAATGTCACCCCATCATACATACATACTGGGTAAAGTAGGAATTTTCCCCTCTCCTTCCTTATCACTTTTCAATATATAATTTCAAAATGCTGTGTATGAATGTTTGAATAAAAAGGAAATTATATCCTGAATTTAGACTGAGCTCTACTGTGTTTTAACCACTTGGGATCATTATTTTCAGCTTTCGATTGTATTACAGTCAAGTGACATCCCATAGACAGCACCATTTGGAAATAATAAACTGGTGGCATCAAGATGTGGGTATTTTTCATCACCCTACACTTCCAATCACTAAATCAGTTTATAAAGATTTCAAAGGACGAATTTTACAAGTTCCAGTACTTCATGTAGGTATATTTGTATAATAATTTTTTTATACCAAGATCCTTTTTCACTTTCAGAAACCCCCATGGCATTTTGTACGTTATATTAACCAATACAACAGTTCTAATGAGGAAAATATTGAAGTCTTAGGAGGAAGAGATGACCGGATCTTGAAATTAATCGCAAATAAACTAAATTTTAGGTATGCAAAGTGTTCCGAGTCCTTAGAACTATAGATTTGCCATTAAGAAGCTTATTGTGGAGTTTTTTTAACCGATTTATAATAAAAGGAGGTTCTTAATTAATCAAAGTATATATTTTTAAATATTTATTTGGGCATAGGCGAAGGAATATAAGCATAGTGATTGAGGTATTATTAGGTTTATGACAATTTCAAAACAAAATAGGTACCTAACTATGATCAATTATACGACAATAAAGAGAAATTGCATACCAGGAAGTCACTCGGTAGAAGGAAGGGGCAAATTCGAGAACATCCTTTGTGACATCGTACAAAAGGGTTTAAATTATACAAATGGCTGGTGTAAGCAAGTGGGACTTAACATAAACCCTACCAAAACCATCTTAATAGCCTTCACTAAGAGAAGAAAACTCAACCTCAAAACCATACAACTCGATGGCAACGAGGTTGAATTAAGACAAAATAAATATCTAAGTTTGATTCTAGGCAGTAAAATCATGAGGAATAAACACGAAAAGGAGATTAAATATTATAAAAAGCAAAAATGGTTCCAATGGTGTGCAGGAACCTGTCAGAGAGAAATTGAGGTTGTAGCCCAAAAACCCTGAGCTGGTTGTACACTGCCATGGTGAGACCAATTATCACACTTATGAAGCCATTGCGTGAAGTAGAAGAACTAGCCTATTGACTACGAAATAAATCCTCTTAAAAATTCTCAAAGACTTGCTTGTATATGCATTACAGGTGCAATGAGAAAATGCCAAACGGCGGTCATGGAAGTGATTCTCAACCTAACCCCCTACATATGGTGGTGGAAAGTTTTGCAGAAAAAACAGGATGAAAACTAAGTAGAGAGGGTATCTGATAGTCAGGCAGCATTAAAAGCTTTAGCATGTCCTCAGATCAGATCTAGACTGGTCTGGGATTGTCTACAGAAACTTAAAACCCCGGCTAACCATAATAGAGTTACTCTTAAGTGGGTCCCAGGGCATAAGGGCATTGTAGGAAATGAAAAGGCGGACAACCTAGCAAAGCTGGGGTCCGAGACAGCATTCACTGGTCCTGAACCAGTATTTGGGATATCCAAAACTGCTGCACGTGGTTGTATATCTCGGTGGACTCAAACTAAACACCAGTCGTACTGGAGACACGTGCCAAAACAGGAACACAGCAAACTCCTGGTTAAAAAACCCTCGGAGAAGCTGACCAATGAAATACTAAACCTTAGCAGGGCCCAAATAAGGATAGTGACGGGTTTACTCACCGGTCACTGTACTCTAAGGAAGCACATGCATACAATCGGCATATATAGGAAGGAACCTATCTGTCGGCTGTGCATGGAAGAGGAGGAAACAGCCTCTCACATTATCTTTGATTGTGAAGCACTATCTCACTGGAGATATAGACTCCTAGGACTAGAATTTCCAAGGGAGGATTTCTCCAAGAAGAACCTAGTGAAAAGTCTGCTGAGTCTGATAAGGGCTGCTGGTCTCTTCACATAAACGGCACAACCAAGAGCACAAAAAGCCTTAAGGCTGAGGTGCCGAGGACATCAATCCTTTGACTGGTGTGCTAATCCAATCAATCGATCAATCAAGTAGAGAGGGAATCATAAAAAAACACCTCTTTGCTTCTTAGAAATCAGAGAGCCTGGGATATGGTATGAAGAAAAAGTATAACTTTTCAAAGATATTCGATACGGAATTAAGCAACAAGAAGGAATAGGATCCAATTTCTATCACCAGCCTTGGAAAGAGTGCCATTCAATCGTATATAGACGGATCAATAGCAAAAGAAGGATCTGGAACAGTGTATGACCCAGGAATCAAACACTACGAAAGCTTGGGAAAAACTCCAAGTATCTTAAAGGATATAGATGGCAAAGGATTATCATACTGTCGGATAGTCAAGCAGACATTAATGCACTGCGTTCTTGTGTAATCAGTTCCAAAATGATATGGGAATAATTAGGCAAACTCAATGAACTAGGCGAGAACATTATAGTCACATTACTGTGGATTCCAGGACACACTGGAATAAAAATAAGTGAAATAGCAGTTGAACTAACAAAGAGTGTGACTGAAACAACCTTTTCATTAAATAATGGGTGACTACAACCTGTTGAGATGAAATGAGTACCTAAATGAGTACAACTGCACTAAGAGTTTTAACAGAGATTCTAACGAGACATTGTTACGGAGCGGGCACCTGAAAAGGCTCAAAATGATGGAAGAAGGATGTTGAAACTGGGTAAGAGATATTTGAAGATAGTGGTGACTGGACACTGCACCCTGGAGAAGTGGGGAAAAATCTGCACAGAATGAGCGAAATTCGTGAACCTATGTGCAGAAAATGTGAACTCAATAATGAAACACCTTCTCAAATACTCTGCTTCTGCGAGAACTTACATGGACTCAGACGAAAGCACTTTGGAGAGGAAATAATACAACCATCGCAACAACTGAAAATCCCTTCAGTCAAACTAGTGTCCTATATAGAAGACACGAAGCTTCTGGAATCGAAGTATAGATAGATGGTACAAAGATTCACCTCAAGTGCCTGGGCTGTTGAGCACAAACCAAACGTATGAATGAATAAAAATGAATATTAACTCCGTTCGTAGATACCTTTGAACAAAGAATACACCAACTAACAAGAAGCGAAGCCCGACGCATTGTTAAGAAAAATGTATGACCTTGAGAGACCGACGTTGACAGATAACTCAGTAAATGCACTGAGAAAAAGTATCTATCATTATACCTAAGACCAAGTGGGAGGAGCTTATGGTGAACCTACCCTTCATTGTTCATGTACAGTGGTACTAGATTGACCCAACACTCAAAATAGTAAATTTTTTTCAGATTTAATTACTTTGATCCCCCCGAAAAACTCCAAGGAACCCTAGATACGGAAAACGGTTATTTTGGTGGAGTCATTGGATTAATTTCTACGCGAGTAAGTGTAATAATATTTCATTGCACATGCGTAATCGTTTCAAATATTTCAGAAAGCTGATTTATTCATGGGAGACGTCGAATTAACATACGAGAGATTCAAATATGTGGAGTTTTCATTTATAACGCTCGCCGATAGCGGAGCTTTCGTTACACACGCTCCTAGACGACTCAATGAAGCATTGGCTCTATTGAGACCTTTTCAATGGCAGGTAATACGTCAAAATGTCTGTCAGTTAATTCGATAGCTGTCGGTTGATAAAAATGATACCGATTCAAATTTAGCAACGCCATTTATCTATTGACCGAATATGTCATGGATATATATTCATGAATATGTATTGAAAGTATTGTACATTGTAGGTCTGGCCTGCAATTGGTGTTACGGTAGTTATAGTTGGACCGTTTTTATACTTATTAATAGCTTTGCCAAACATATGGCATCCTAGATTTCGAGTAAGATCGTATACAAGATTGTTTTTTGATTGTACTTGGTTTACGATAACGATTCTTCTTAAACAGAGTAGGTAGCAGTGAAGTATAGTACAAGCAAGTGATATAGCGATGCAAAGCGATGTCGACAACATTTCTGTCTTATCAAAACTTGCAGTAAAGAGATAACGATCCATTCTATCCATCGAAAGGGGGTATAGAGGCCAAAATATCCTTATACTCTCTGACAGTCAGGCAACACTAGAATCTTTAGCTTGTCCCCAGATCAGATCTAGACTGGTCTGGGACTGTCTACAAAAACTATTAACCCTGGCTAACCATAATAAAGTTACTGTTAAGTGGGTCCCGGGGCACAAGGGCATTGTAGGAAATGAATAGGCAGACATCCTAGCAAAGCTAGGGTCTGAGACTGAATTCACTGGACCAGAACCAGTATTTGGGATATATAAAACACAGCAAACACCTGAGGAAAAAAACTCTCGGAGACGTTGACTAACGAAATACTAAACCTTGGCAGGAGCAAGATAAAGATAGTGACGGGTATACTCACCGGTCACTGTACCCTAAGGAAGCACATGCATACAATCGGCATATATGAGGAGGAACCTATCTATCGGTTGTGCATGAAAGAGGAGGAATTAGCCTCTCACATTATCTTCAATTGTGAAGCATTATCTATTTGGAGATATAGACTCCTAGGACTAGAACATCCAAGGGAGGATTTCTCCAAGAAGAACCTAATGAAAAGACTGTGGAGACTGATAAGGGCTAATGGTCAGCTAAAGGCTGAGGTGCCGAGGACTCTACGCCTCTGACTGGTGGTGCTGAACTGATCAATCAATCAATCAATCAATCAATCAATCATTCTACTATGCAGAGTCGGATTTAACTAATGTTCGACCGTTTACCCTTTCAACGCACAGTAAGGAGTCATTGCGGTGAACAAAATTCTGTATTTGCTCCAACTTAAGTCGTATAAACGTAGGATTGCGAGTTTTCAAAATTAAGGAATTATGAACAGTAAATTGAATTCGCCATTGGGCGATATAAGATGCATGTTCGTTGTAGACCTGTCTAAATTCGTTCTCGCTTAACAGCACGTGTAACAGACGCAAGGTGTTGTCAGTAACGCTTTGCATAACTATATCTCTTGTTTCTCGTACTATACAAGTGATTATTTAATGTTTTTAGCTGGACGTGAACCAAAATCGAGCAATAAAACGAGATTTTTCATAATTTTACTCTCATTTTCGGCAACTTATGTCATTAGCGATATGTATTCGGCGAATTTGACTTCACTTTTAGCTAGACCCGGAAGAGGTTAATGAGAAATTATGGTTGGTTTTAAATTTCTTTATTATTATCAACTTTTGTGTTACAGAAAAGGCTATTCATAATTTATATCAGTTAGAAAACGCAATGATAACAAGAGGTTATAGACTTTATATCGAAAAGCACAGTTCTTCATATGGACTATTAGAGGTAAGATTTTTTCATGTACCAAGGACGAAAAGCAGTCTATTATAGTCAAGTCTGCAAATTGATAGTCGAGGAGTAGCCGAGACTAGCAAGCTAGCGAGACAATAGACAATTATATCGCCGAGGTACATATTACATTTTTTCGTCGATCTTTACAAAAAGCTACTAATTTCCGGATGAAACATCAACTATTTTTGAAGGCAAGTATTTTTCGTATGCAAAAGATGAGTTTCATCTATCACTATCCATTCATGATTATCATGAACACTACTATTCACGCCACGGTCTAATTCACGCGTAAAATCCAGCGGACTTCGTAAATAATTAATTTGACAACAGCAAATGACAGTTATTGTCACAGAAAAGTGTGAGCGGACGGAAAGTAATCGCTTTCAAGAATAGTCGATTTTTCGGGGGTAATATCCATCTAGTGCATTTAATTTTTCCGGAAAAATTCGGAAAAACGAGTTTCTTAGTAATTTGTTTTAACAATTAGCATGAGCGAGAGTGGTTTTGAAAATCCGAGTCGAAGACGAGGATTTTTCCACTTTCGCGTTAAATTCACTCTGCAACCCGGTTGGGGTTTTCTCATCCCATAAGGACACCATCTTGTAGTAGTCGTCCATATTTAAAGAAGCTGAACTTGTTTTCGTTTTTTCTTCATGTTTCTGGAGACTTCTCCTTTTCGCATTTCGAGCGTCTCTAGCTGGCTTAAAGATAATGTCGTGGAATGGGTCGAACACGATATTAAATTCTTGAAAATATTTTTCCTGCAGTTTTTTGGCAACGATATTCCACATTACTTTTACAAGATCGATTTGTGAATTTTTCGGAGTATTTAGGGGAACACTATTTTCAACAGCCGCATTAATTTTACTTTCGGAATCATTTCCAAACCTATTCATTTTGAGTCTCAGTTGAAAAATTAATAAATTCGTAAGCGTTGTTTGTGATCTTTGTTGTTGGTAACGGTACATAGAAACCATCAAGTTTGTTTTTACAAGGCAACATGTCAAACTTGCGTGAAATTTTTTCGATTTGTTTTCCGGAAATACTGCTGACAGCTAAGTTGACAGTTGTTAAGTGATTTTTCCACTTAACATTTGATATACCAATTCTTGATAGCGATTGATCAAAATTAATAGGATGGAAATAATCATTCCAAAATTAGCTTGCTAGCTTTGGCTATCAATTTGGCTCTGTAGCACAATAGCGCTGGTCAGAAACAGCGCAGGACAAAAACAGCGCAGGACAAAAACAGCGCTTCATAAGATAGCGCCGGTTGAAATATCCTTACAAAATCAACTATTACTGTAGGATGTGATTGAAAAATCAAGTTTCACCGCTAAGCATCAACCTTCCTTTACAACAAATAATATCAGAATATAAGGAACGGAAAACAAGTAAGAGCAACAATCAATATTTTTCATCATACTTCAACACATATCTTCCCGGCCAACTGACACAGATCAAAGTGTAAACAACTACTTGTCAGTGTCATATCTATTTAAAGTCTAAAAAAATGCAATTTCACGTTGCTTGTCATTTCGGTAATTATATCTTTCGTGGAATAATGTATCACCTCCTTTCTGAGACTTGCCAAATTGCATTTTTTTAGACTATAAATAAATATGACACTGACAAGTAGTTGTTTACACTTTGATCTGTGTCAGTTGGTCGGGAAGCGATATGTGTTGAAGTATGATGAAAAATATTGATTGTTGTTCTTACTTGTTTTCCGTTCCTTATATTCTGATATTGTTATAGACAGTTACCAACACTTTGATCACTGTCAGCTGGTCGGGAAGCGATGTTGACTTTACGAATTGAATTAGGAAAACTATTGTTATGAAAAATATGTTATTCCTAATTATGCTAATTCGGTAGTAGTGAAATAAAGAAGCATAATTATCTTTTGGCGGCGCTATTTTATGGAGCGCTGTTTTTATCCTGCGCTGTTTTTGTCCAGCGCTGTTTTTGTGCAGCGTTATTTTGACCAGCGCTATTTTGTCCAGCGCTATTTATGTCCAGCGCTATTTTGTCCAGCGCATTTTTTGACCAGCGCTATTCTGCTACAGAGCCATCAATTTACAGGCTTGACTATAAGGAACAGTTTTTCGTCTTAGGTACCTACATAAATAACTATTATTGACTTTTTTGTGAATACTGCGTTGATTGAATTAATAACCAGAAAGTAACTAATAAACTTTAGTTATCTACTAGATATAAACGTTAGTTTGTATCTGCCCTGCTTCCCAGTTCTTTCTCTCTGGAATGACTACTGTATATTCATTTTTGAAGCTATATTGTGGGGTAATCTGATCCATTGGCATTCCCAGTATTGGATCTGCCTTTATTTCTTCATATAGCTCTTTATAGGCCTTGCCGTGTCCTTCACTTATCGGAGGAGGCTCGTGTAATAATCTGTGACTAACAGATCTTGTATTTACCTGAATGAAGATATGCAATGGCGGTAGGTTTAGTAATACCACCAGGCCTGCAGTCGGCCAGAAGGTAACTTTGTATCTAGATAATCTATATATAATTAAATGCTAATTTTCTCATTTTTCACCCGCACGTAGATTAACCCGTGCGAAAAGGTATCACTTATAGCTATTATTTAAAAAAATTCCCGTTTTACAGAACGGTACTGGGATTTATTCAAGACTATACGAACTTATGATCCTAAAACAAGGATATAATAACATGTTGGTGGATTCAGTTGAAGCTGGAGTGAAATTAGTGAAAGAATCGAAAAATGTCGCCGTTATGGGTGGAAGAGAAACGTTATTTTTTGACATTCAAAGATTTGGTAATGAAAATCTGCATTGTTGAAGTTGTTATTCATATACAAGGATATTGAATAGTGTGATAAAGCTCAGTAGGTCTGTTATCATGAAAGTTGTTAAAATAGTAGATTGCTCTTATTCCTAAATAAGTTACAATGTTGCAGGGTGCTGCATATAGCTCTGTGTCATGTCAAAGTTATGTTTTTCTAAGTAAAACAGCCTATATTTTATTTTAAAACTGAAATATGCTTCCCTTTTACTTTACATTAATATACATCCACATACTTGCGAACTGCACAGTATTTCAGAATCCTAGGGCACAGTACCTGGGAGACTACTTGATAGAAGAGGGACAGTTACCTAAGTTGAGGCCTGCAGATATCCTAAAATTCCTCCGGGAAATAGGACTAAAGGAGCTACTAGTATCTGAGACTCTAGTCAGAAACTAAGTAGAAGTAAGGGGGCACAATAGATCTTTTAGGTCTCAGTGAATGTTACCCCAAAATACATATACATACATACATTAATATAAGGTTGTACACCATCTGTTCAAGCTAGCTTCTGAGGTTTTATTGGAATCTTTCCGGTATACAACCCTAGATATACTACAGATAGAGGCAACAAGCCAGCTCGGAACTCGTCGGCACGTAAGAGAGAGATAGGCAGTCGGAGGTTTAGGCAATCTTTCTCTAATAGCGCGCATGCTATATACACAGACAAAGACGGGAAAACCTCTGATCGTCTGTCTTTTGAGAAGGAATCATAACTCTCAAATTTGTACGCTGCACCGAGAACTCCCAACGACGTGAAAAGAAATTAGTACTTGCAAAGTAGAAAATACTCGACTTTTTCTGTTACAGATTCAATTGAACGTGATTTTTCTAAATTTAAAGAATGGGTATTGAATTATGAATAATTTATTCCCTAGAAATGTTTAAAATGCCGCCCTAGGCCCTGGCATCACGGGCCTAGTCCTAAATCCATCACTGATTAACCAACCACACAAACCAGCTCACTGAGATAGTTTGACAGAGTAGTTATCTTATTGGAGGTTAGGTGTTTGTTTATTTTTAGTTTCCACAAACCATTCCGTCATAAAAGTTTACCGTGACGTCAGTATTGTTAGCCCGGTTTGCGAGGTTGAGTTCAAAGAAAAATGGCTTATGGCTGTTGTTGCCGAATCGTTGGGTCATATTTCACTTTATGGAAAGCATAGGTTAGCGCAAAATATGAAATTTGGGACTACGGCTGTTTTTGTAAGAAACTCCTCAATTCCTTCTATCTTAATAATTGTTAAAAATATCGTTTAAGTACTGCTGAAATTTCCAACCAACAGAACACCGTATCGCAATAAGCTTCTAATCCAAAATTGATAAACTAAGAGCGGCTCGACTATAGGAGACCTACTGAGCTTTATCGCACTAATCAAGCACCTGTATCTTTTTTCTTTTTCAAAGGATCTAGCAATTTCCATCTTAGTGGGAAATTAAATACTGCTTACTCTGCTATAGCTCTGCAGCTAGGCTGTCCTTATATTGAGGAAATTAATAGAATGTAAGTATTGAATAAAAATGTGTACAATTGATAGTGATTGAGTTTTTTTAGATTGATGGCAATATTTGAAGCAGGTATCATTACGAAAATGACGGAAAATGAATACGAAAAATTGGGTAAAGAAAAAGAAATTTCATCTTCCGAGATAGCGGAAAATGTTGCGAAAGAAACAAATAAGGATCTAAAGAGGCAAATTAAAGTGGAAGAAGAAAACGAAAGAATGAAACCTATCAGTTTAAAAATGCTGCAAGGAGTTTTTTATCTCCTATGTTTCGGTAATGCTTTTTCTGGTGAGTCTTTTGTGCCTTGAAAAGCAACTGCGAAGTAGATGTTTTCAGCGAGCTGTCATAATTTGACATTATTGGCGCTCTTAAGCATAAATTAACTTTGAAGCACGCCTAATTTTCCGCGAGCTGTCATAATTTGACATTATTGGCGGATAAAAGAGAGCTAGCAGTTAATTTTGGTGTGATGGTAGAAAAAATCTTGTGTGTATTTAGAGCATAAAGTCTTTTGGTAGTTTCGACAGATTGCCGGTAACTTTCTGTCTCGACTACCAAAGTACAACTTTCTGCTCTTGATACACAAATAGCTATTTCTACTAGAGTGCGGAAATGTCCAGTTTCCCGCACTTATTTTAGTGTTGAAAGAATCACTTTTCTGCACTAGTCACTTAGTGCGGAAAAGTGGCTTTGTTAAGTTTTTGGCGAGTATACTGACATTTGAATATTTAAAATACCAGGTGTCCCAGACTAATTTATCCAGGCTATATCTATTAAACGAATAGAGATTTTCGAATGAGACAAAAACTGATCTGTTCCTTTTTTAATAAGTACACTTTAATATGGCGTGAAAAAATCTTCCCTTAAATATTCATCCCCTAGTTACAATTCCTAACTTCAAACGTTTTAATAGCTCACTGTACATTTTTTTATAATTATGGAGGTGGTCTTCCATCGTCTATTCAACAAATTTTCCAAAAATAAAATGGGTTCGTAAATAATCAAGAAAATATCAGTTTATTATAAAAAAATGTACAGGGTGCTATTAAAAAGTTTGAAGTTAGGGGCTGTAACTAACGGATAATATTTAGGGAATGATTTTTTCTACGCCATATTAAAGTGTATTAGAAATGGAACAGATCAGTTTTTCTCCCATTCGAAAATCTCTATTCGTTTAAGAGATATAGCCTGGATAAATTAGTCTGGGATACCTGGTATATATTTGTATGGTTGTAGTTTACAAAATGACCGAAACCCCACATAAACGATTTTTCGTGAAATATAAGAAAGGAAATTGCACGTTCAATATCAATATTGATTAGTTTGTTGATATGTATTTAATAATAAATGTTTCTTTATGTTAACGTTTGGGTTTTTTTCGCACGCTAGTAGAAAAAATAGTGTACCTAACACGTGCTTAAAGTTACTTTTCCGCTCGCGATTGCTGGCAATCTGCAATCGCGTGCGGAAACGTATCACTTTCCGCACTAGTAAGGTACCTAAACTACTAATTATATCTATTAAATTTTTATCAATTTCAAATTTTTTAAGGATTAATTTTGATTGGAGAGCTGATTTTGCATAAACGTCTTCGAAACAGGAACAAAAAACGTCGGAGAGTAATTATAAACAAATGGAAAAAGATCGTGGAACTAAAAATCAATAGAAGTCGTCAGGTTATGGTTAGACTCTATAGAAATGCCATGCTAGATGCATTTGTATCCACATTAGAATATACAGAATAATAATTATAAATTTATGCATAGAATTCAATTCATTTCAATTTAAATTTTGGACCAGAGGCCGACTTAAAAAGAGAAGAAGAGCAATAATTTTATCAAAACTATAGACATAAGTTAAAATTTAGTTCCATGATGAATAGTATACAGTATGTCTGAAAAATTTGGCAACATATATGGGACACTTTTTTATTTGTAATGTTACGAAAGAAAGTTATTCTTTATAAAAAGTTCTGCATGGCCTATAAAGTAAAACGCAGATGTCAGATGTCAATTTTTTTTAAATCGTATACGAGGTTTGTAAAAAAGTATTAATTTGATACAAAAGTAATGTACCTTTATTTTTTACAATATTGAAAACTTTATTTATTATTATGAAAAGTTGTTCGAAATAAACATAGTTATCTTCTGTAAGTTCCTTGTGGCATTACTTATTATTTTTTCTTATTTTTTTGGGAATCAAACCACAGTAATGTTTTTCATTTTATTTTTTATTTCGACGTTTCGGTAGCGTTCCAGCTACCGTTGTCAAGATTAACTATAGTAAAGAAATAATTTTTGGTCCCTATCTGACACAACGAAAAAATTTGACAACTAGACAATCAATAATATTTTGAAGTTTAAGACTACAAAACTTTGTTGTCAACTTTTATTAAGGTCCATTTATACTAGATCACACCTCTGGTAAAATGTGAAATAAAATATTTCATTTTATGACATTCTAACGATATGTAGTCCACTAGAAATGGAATCCAGTGAAGTGCACGTTCCAGGAACGGTTTTTATTGGGATAGCGCTTTTTTTCGCTTATTTTAGAAATGTTGTTAATAAAAACGCGTTTGTTGTTACTTTTTTGTGTATGATTATTTTTGTTTTCAAAATATGTATAACTCAGTTTGGTGATTTTGTGTATTGAAGTGTGTATCGATTAACAACTATTCCAAAGATAAATCATAAGAAAACCTGCATAAAAACTTATGATGCTATCCTGTTAACGCAGGTAATTGATTATTGGAAATTTTCTCACATTGGTAACCAAATATGACTACATTCGGCTGAAAAACTAACTACACATTTATCTGAATTTAGTTGTATTAAAGCACTTTCTTTGATTTTTCGTCTTTTATTATTGGACTCTTTCAATATTATTTTTGTCGAATCCCATTGAATTTTATACCCCTCTTCCCAAACATGTTTGCGAATACCTGCCTTAAAGAACTCCCTATCTTTGATATACTTTTTATGTTCATTTATTCGGACTTTCAATGGTCTAGATGTTTCACCTAAATAGAATTTGTCGCATTCACAAGATATCTGATATATGCAGTTTTTTGAAGATTGTTCTTCATTTTTTGGTTTCGTTTTTGTTAGTATAGATCTCAACGTTTTGTTAGATTTGAAGCTAGTTCGAATATTGAATTGATTACCCATTTTCTTAACTCTTTCTGATAAACCCTTAACATACGGTATTGTCAAGTTTTAAAAAATTATGTTAGCTGAATTATTAATATTATTGTTATTGTTATGGGGTATTAACAATGAGCCCTTCTCTCTATTCTTAATTTACAAATTCTGCCGGGTAATTATTGGCATTTAAAACATTTTTCAGCAAAGTTTTCTCCTTTGTGAATTGATTATCATTAGAACAAATGATTCTGGCCCTATCGTATAAAGATTTTACTATTCCTTTTTTAACGCTTATAGAATGATTTATGTGTGTAAAGTAACCCTTTTTTGACGAATGTGAATATTGTCGATCACGTGAGTCAAAAAAGGGATTTTACAAACGAATTGCAATTTTTCCACCGTTTCTTTCTAAGCATTTAATTGTTCTTTTAGAAAATGCATTTATTACATTTCTAATAACAGCCGGAGTATCGTCACAATACATGCTTCCTTAATTCTTCTTTTCAAATGATCAATATTGTCGAATGGTCTTTCAAGGTACACTTTTTCCTTTAGGAATCCCCACAAAAAGAAGTCTAGTGGGTGCAGGTCTGGAGATCTTGCAGGCCAAGCTACCAAATATTAGAATACCGTTTGTCGTTCCTCGTTTCTGGTAAAAAGAGTACGAAATCTCTTCATAATCTTTCTGTAATTAACGAAATTCGATTTTGTTGCCGAATTTTCGTCGAATGAAAGCGCTGAAGATCAAGAGGATTATATATTTCGATTAATTTATTCAAATCATTATCGTTTTCACTCTAGATTTGCTAATAGGAGCTGTGGCTGACTGTAATTTGTTTGTATCAGTGAAAAAGTAACGGTTTGTGAAATGTCGCTCAACACTATCTAAGATAATAATAGAAACTTATGATGTATATTTGACATTCAGTTTTTTACTCCCTACGTCCATAGTAACAGCTTTTACACATTTGTTATAAATCTGATATAAACTTCTTCAATTATTTAAATAAGTCTTTCCTCTATTTAATCTGATGTCGTCTAGTCTTATGGCCAGCGTTTTTCAAACTAACAGCTGACCCTAACCAAATTTGGATGACTTTGGACTATGTAAACAATTCCATTTTAGAATTTGGAAAATTAACAATTTTTAGTGAGATTTACTTTCAACATACAACCACAGGTAACAACATTAAGATAAATAAACGTTTTTTAGTTTTATATTTATATGTTTCTCACTTTTTTAATTTAGAATGTCCAATACTAGCCAAGAAAGTATAATAGTAACAGGTTTCGGTCCATTCGATACCCATACCGTAAATGCTAGCTGGGAAGCCGTTAAATTATTACCGGATGATGTAGACGGAATTAATGTAATCAAAAAAGAAATACCTGTTCAATATGATCATATCGAAAGAAATATACCAACATTGTGGAAGCTGCATAGTCCATTGGTAGGTAAGCTTTCTTCTACACTGTGGAGTCAATTACTGTTCCAATAACTAGAATAAATATTGTTGATCAAAACTCAATTTTAATTAGCTTATCTTTCCTAAATTGTAATAAACAATGTCTTCAATTATTGTGTCAACAGGGTGTTTTTTAAATTTCAGTTAGTGGTACATGTGGGGGTATCCTCGAAAGCAAGAAAACTAACAATTGAAAAGTGTGCGAATAGAGATGGATATCAAAGATATGATTCAGCCGGACTAACCCATCCAACAGGAAAAGCTTGTTTGAATGGAGAAGATTGTATTTCCACAGAGATAGATGTTGACGGGGTTTGTAATAGACTTAATGATTCCGGAAAAATAATGGCCTGTTTATCTGAAGATGCAGGAAGGTACCTACATCTTTTGTAGTTTCATTATTTAGATAAATTAATCTGTAAAACTTCAAGTTTTGATATGATAGAATTATCTAAATACCTTACTAAGGAACCAAATCAAAGAAGTAAATATTTTACACATATAAAATTATTGTGATATACTCAACATGGGAAATTACTTCTCTGTTGTAATAACCTTGGAAATATAATACCTATAATAGTACTATAATCTATATAAATTCAATGATTTAAAGAATTATCTATTTGTAAGTTACTAATCTTACTGTTTTTCAGGTATCTCTGTGAATTCATTTATTACACATCATTAAACGTAGACTCATCAAAAACTCTATTCATTCATGTCCCGCCACTAGATCAACCTTATTCGGCTCGAGAATTGTCAGAAGGTCTACTAGAAATTATCAAATGTACCTTGGAACAAATGTTATTGAACAAAGAAAAATGTCTTTGTGTCATATAATCAACGGTTAGGAATAATTTATTTTATTTTAGTATACTTATTTTTAAAAATTATTCATAATAAAACTTATTGAGTATTAATTATTTTGTTTTATGTATCATACAATAATTTTACCCATTTGGTAACCGTTCAGATAATAGGACCTAATGTGTTTTCAGAAAATTACCAAGAAATTATATATATGGTGATATTTTATACATATTTCCTTTAAACGATAATTATCAACCTCGTTTATATAACTTTCTGAACTAAAACTACAGGTTGATTCAGGGAAGGCTTGGTATTTTTTTCAAATACAATTTTTGTATAAGAAATAACTTTTTGTTTGAATCATATAAATTAATTCTATTATAGTAATTAAAATGTACTTACAAACACTTAACATTCACACACATACTATTCACTAAATCATTATTAAATAACTTTAACTTATAATAGGTGAATTTCATAAATTCATACGACAAAATGGCCACCTTTGGGCAAGAGGGAATGATAATTGAAAACTGTCAAGTCTCGGTAATCGAGTGCTCTAGGTTCTTATAGTTCAGATATAAAATAGTGGGTGGCGCTAGCCGTGACCAAAATAAATCAAGCTTTATATTATGATTTATTTTGATAATTATAAACAAGAAACGGTGGATTATTATTTTGAGGATATTTGATTTTATAACGTAGCAAGAATTTAGTGGAATTTAATTTATATACCAAATAATGGAGAACCACAGCAATTATACCTACCTAACTTTGGGTTGTTTTAATTTTAGTTATTATGGATAATTCATTGACAAAAAACAATTCTTATTCTGTAAAAAGACTATCGTGGAAGTTTCTTGATGATTTTAAGCTCGTTATTCTTAGTTTACTTACCTAAGAATAGATGGCGCGGTAGCTGAATCTATAGTATATAAAGATTTAGATTTAATTGTAATAATGAAAGAAAAGTGAGAGTAGGTACATGTTTAGTTGTTTCTGTATTGAGAAAAGGAGTTTTTAAAGTAATTTATTCGTATTGAAAAACTAAACATCATTTAAATTCGCTTCTCTAAAAAGATTTCCTCGTAAAACTAAAGCCATGAAAATATATTTTATTCATAAAAAATTCTCCGAATGAAAAGCCGCATACAAATAAAACTTTGATAATGCACCAATTTTGCGTGACTTCTATAAAACAATGAAATCGAACGCACACCTTATCAAAATAAGGAACGTTCGATCCAGGAGCGCATGCTTGACCCCTCCAGGATTATTAGCGAAGCTTTTTAGATTTTCGGGAGCTTTCAGTAAGCCCAGAACTTCCTTTAGATAAGCAGTGAGGTTTGGTAGATCTTTTTGAAAATTAAAACAGAAGCGCGTAGTCGACTTTTAACATGTAAGTTTGATGTTCTCATGAATTAAACTCCAACTTTTATTGATGTTTATTGAAATAAAGAAAGTTTTTTTGATTATTTATGTACGAGGAGTGGTTGGATCTTTGAAAATACGGTCTTTGCTTGTACATTTTTCGAAAAAAAAATAGTGATTCGTTTGTTAAATGTATAATAAATTAAAAGTACCTACCCCAAAAATTTGAGAAATTAATTGAATGTCACCACATGTGTGACAGGATAAAGCTAGACACTCTTCATAATATTAAAAGGAGCCTCAAAATTAACCGAGAAAAAGTATAAAGCACAAACATTCATTTAACTTTAGTCTGTGTCACTATAACAAAAATTATGAACTTTCCATGCTTTTTTAACATTTCCAACACATCATTTTTGAGGATTTTTTTTAACGTGTTATTCCTCGAAACAAAATTTTTCGAGCCTTTGATCGATGCTCTATGGTAGGTATAGTTGCACTTCATATTTCTTTTACGTCTTTGGTGGACATCTTTTGGGGTTAATTACCTACTTTTTAAGGACATGGAGTTATTGACTAACTGGTTATGTCAAATTATCATTTTAAGATGTTTAATTCTGTTATTTTTCAGTTTCCCAATACTTGCGTTTCCATTTTTATTCTTTTTTTAATTAAAATTGATTAGTTTTGAATTTCTATTGCTTCCGTATTGATATCTAAATCTCGTAGGTATTTCTTAAATCGGATTATAGGATTACTCCTATGCAAAACCATGTTCAGTATCAGCTGACTTTTCGTTTTAACCCAGATTTTGCTTTACTTTTTGCAACACCAAACATATTTTTGTTTTTTTCGTTGGCTCTAAACGATATTTTGTCAAAACTTTAAGGAATTTTTGAATTCATGAGCTGAAATAAATCGTGAATTAACATTTTCACAACATAAAATGTCAACACTACCGCTGAAAGTACAAAAAAGTTTAAACACATTCGGAAGTAATTACACAAGTGCATAAAAATTATGAGGTTTATTTTGATGCACAAGTGTAATTCGGTAGAATATTTCTCGAGAAGAAGAAATAAAAGTACGTTAGTTTGACATTTTTATTTATGAACATGAACAAACTAAAATGAGACAGAAATTGTAGAAACTAAAAATTGCATGAATTACCTACAGTGGAAAACAATAATTGTAAAAATTATGTGCCATGAATTAGAACTCAAACAACTTATTTCTCTTTTTAATAAAATCCATAAACTATCTCCATATACAGGGTGGGGCAATCTTCTGACATCGGAGGGTTACATCGTTGTGGTAAGAGATAAAACTTAAAAATTTTGTGTGAGGTAATCCAGTTACTGAAGGCACATTTTGAAAATACTTTCGATTCTACAGGGTGTTCCAAAACCACGTAACAGCACAAACTTACATTTTTTTAAATGAAACGTACTATATTTTGTTCAAGAATCGAAAATATCTCACCGAGAGCGTTACAAAAATATAGGGTGTTTTACAAAGGTTTGGCCAATTATTAGCAAAAAAGACCTCCTCTATAACACTCTGCAAAACAGTAAATCAAAATAAATCAACAGGTCTTTGTATTCAAATGTCATTGACATATCATTGGCCGTACGTACTCATTATTAATTACTTTTTTATCTGTGGCTTCTTTAATACAGGGTGAAATAGAACGCAAATCAAGCAATATCTCAAAATTTTCAAATGAATCACCCTAAATTATTTTTACAATTTGTTAGTACAATTGATAATATTTTAAACGATGTAGCACATTTAGGGTATAAGTTAATGGAAAACCGTAAATATTTTATGATAATGTTCAAAAACAAGTATTTTACGAACACAAATTAAATGGTATTAAATTTTTACATTCAATGTCTTGTAAATTTTAACAATTTTAAGGCATAAATTTTAATCGTAATTGTATGCTATGTGTTCAAAATGGCGACCATTTACTTCCATACACTTCTAAATTCTTTTCAAAAACGAGGATCTTACTCTTTCTAACATAGCTGTTATTGTGGAAAATGCGTTACGAATGCACGAGGGATATTTGGTAAGATTATTTCCTGAATTAAATAAACATTTTATTTTAATACAACATTTTTTTTAATTAAAATAATAAGAACTACGAGTTTGTTTTTACAAGGCAACATGTCAAACTAGCATGAAATTTTTTCGATTTTTTTTTCCGGAAAAACTGCTTACAGCTAAGTTGACAGTTGTTAAGTAATTTTTCCACTTAAAATTTATATTTGACATACCAATTCTTGATAGCGATTGGTCAAAATTAATAGGAAGGAAATGACTGTAGGCGATTTGGCATGCTGTCGATTAAATGGTCGCGCTGGGCTTGCGGAATTCTCTCCCATTCTTCACGAGCAGCATCTTTTAGTCTAATAGGGGGATTTTTTCGCTTCTTAATGCGTGTTTTGAGAATGTCCCAGGCATGTTCAATGACGTTCATGTCAGGGGAATTCGAGGGCTACCATATTGTGGATATTCCTTCTTCTTCAAGAAAATTTTGTACTGCTGCTGTTCGATGCGGAGGTGCGTCGTCATGCATAAATACAAATCTATCACCTATTGCCCCTCAGAATAGACGCA
Source organism: Lochmaea capreae (assembly GCA_949126875.1). Classification (NCBI taxonomy): domain Eukaryota; kingdom Metazoa; phylum Arthropoda; class Insecta; order Coleoptera; family Chrysomelidae; genus Lochmaea; species Lochmaea capreae. The sequence continues at coordinate 29,560,076 of OX421401.1, read as the reverse complement.
CGACAGGATTTAAAACCTCCTCGATGTATATAGCACCAATAACTCTTCTATCCAGAACCAGTAGAGGCGTCCGTGTGCCACTCATAATACCACCCCAAACCATAATAATCCCACCTTCAAATAGGACACGCGGTTGGGCTGTTTCTAGTCGGGCTTGTCGTCCTGAGGCCCTTCAAACTAGTGTTCTTCGCGATTCAGAAACCAAGCCAATTTTTGATTCATCAGAGAACATCACGTTATTCCAGTTAGGACCATGATGTACCTTTTCTCGAGCCCATTGCAACCTTACAATTTTGTGTTGATAGGTTAGTTTAGGAACACGAATTTACTACATTTAGTCTGCGTGTTATTGTTTGCCGTGAAATATTCAGTCCTTCAAGCCTAACAATTTCTCTGTAGATACCACTTGTAGATTCCAGACAATTTCTATCAATGTTATCTGCCGGTCTTGTGCTGCTGTTGTACATCGATTTCTGCCACTTCTGGGGCGATCCTTCACGTCATTTTTGTCTTGGAATTATTTTTGAATTTTCGATACAGCACTCTGAGTGACGCCGATAATATTGGCGATATCACTTTGAATAAAGCCCTGTTGTAACAATGCAATTATTCTAGATCTGTCGAAATGAGATATCATGTTTCTAGGCATTTTTAAACGGCTCGAATGAAATTTAAACAAGAACTGAAATAATGTGTAAATACCAAAATCAGTATAAAGTGACCAAATTGCTACAAAAACGAATCAAATTTTTGAAAATTTTCATTTAAAAACGCTTTAGAATAAATATCAACAATAGTTTTTAAACCACCATAGGCGTAGATATATTATACAGATTGCGTAAAGTACTTTGGAACCCTGGCCTCGGATTACACAAGTACGACAAGGATATATGAAAGAGAGAAAAAATAATTGTGCGCGTTCATCACTTTGTTTCATCTTAGGGGTGTATACTTATTTCCCGAGACTGGCCGAATGGTCCTTTACAGAGAGAATTCACTAGTTGGTATATCGGTGGTAGGTATCCAGTATGCTCCCAACATGGAAGGAGTGAGGGTGTTGAAGAAATAAAAAAATACAATCAATATTACGTAACCTGTACATCTTAAAATTCATTTTTGTCAACATGATCATTTCAGACCAAGTTGACAATTTCTAGCTACAATAGGATTTTATTTTAGCCATTGTAACTTGAAAATGAAACAGCATTTCTTGAGTGAACCATAATTAATAAACTAAAAATCCCTTCCATTAATAAATTAAATTGAAAAAATAAAATAAGTATGTAGGTACCTACACCTATTCTAAACATAAAATATAAACTTCCTGAAAAAATAAAAATCCATTCTAAAGGTAAACATAATTTTAATGAATTAAGTGCTCAAATAAACCACCTTCCTGTGCCAGACAATAACCAAATCTGTGGTAAAGATTTGATCTCATATCTCTAAGATTATTTGGCGTAACGCTGGCACAAACGTGCTGTATTTTCACCCTCGATAACGAGACAAAAATATCATTTGTACAAACTAATCTGCGCTTCTGGCAACAGCGGTTAAAATAGGGGGGCAATGAGCATTTGGCCAGTCTCGGGAAATAAGTATACACCCCTAAGGTGAAACAAAGTACACGCCTTAATGACAACGCATAATTATTCTTTCTCTCTTTTTCAGCTGTTTTTCTGTCGTACTTGTGTAATCTGGAAGGTTCGGATGTACTTTACGCAATCTGTAGTTACGTATTCCCAACTTTTGGACATATGTGTATTAATTCAACGTTCCAGCAATTTATACAATACAATAGAACCGTTCTAGAACAGTTTGATCAGTTTTTGCTCTTGAACAGGTATTTAAAACTCTTATTTTACGCAAGTGCAGTTTCGTTTTGAGGATAATTTATAATAAATCAAAATCAATAGGTACATGAGCAGCTATTGAATCTATTGATTATTAATATGTAAAGGAATAAACGTCTGAAAATGAAGGTGTCGTCGAAGAAATTCTTCCCAATACTCCGATGAAGTATTCAAAGAACACCAGCATTCAGTAACCATGAAAATTGCGTTCCAGCACCAACAAATTCCAAATTAGTTCGACTTATTATTTGAATGGGGTGTTAAACCGATATCCGGCTTTTGGTATTTTATTAAAGTATGTTGGTACTACTTTGCAAAAATTAATTTAAAAATTTTTTAAACCGAATATTTTAGGAGAAAACTGGAAATTAAAAATTTCTAAATGTTTGCAACTTTCACTACAGATACGTCACCTCACTCAATATTTCTGATTTAGATGTTTTATGAACTAATAGCCAGTTACAAAAAGGCCATTCGAATTTGAAGTTTGAAGAACTGTCAAAGTCTATATATGAGTGTTTTGGTTTTGTTTACAGTTTATTCAAGATTGACGTTTCAATATTATAAAAACATCGTGTTAAATAATACTTTTTTGGTTGAGTTTAGTTAGTTTCTCTCCACAATTTTTCATGTTGGAATTATGTCAATATCGTATAAATCTTGTTTTGTATCATACTGCACGAACACAACAGTTACAATGCCTGATAAAAAGTTTGTAACTGTGCCTGCAGTAACAGTTAAAAGAAAATTTTGAGGCTGCTGGAAGCAAATATAAACAGACTGTAAATATGTTTGATTTTTAGTTTGAAAGTGACATGGACAATAATACTCAACACTCGATGATGGGAGGGAAAAAAAGAACTCAAGTCACTATAACAGCAATATGACATAAGTATAACCTATAAGTACTTTATCGCATCAGAATTGTAGTTCTATGTCAACACCTATGTAGCTAACTTCTGTTCTAGTGAGCATACGTCACATTATGAATGGCGGATTATTTAAATAATCCAAAAGTTGAATTTTCAAATCGACATAAAAACCTTGTCAGGATAAAAATATGAAAAATAATTGATTCCCATTATGATTTTGTCCACCACTAACTATTAACATTGAGAAAACTTCATATTTTTGTTAAGTTTAACACCCCATTGTCATTCGCAGTAAATAATGTGTTAGAACTATCCTACAACTGGAACAAACCTATTGTTACTCTTTCAGTGGTTCTGTTTTAATTGAAATTCAAATTTTGAAAACGAATATTTCGCTAAATTTATGAAATTGAGTCATAGTATATATATTTGAAAAAATAATATATTGTTTAGTATCATAAAATTCGTTGGAAAATTATGGGAGTTTACACAATAAATATCAAAAAAAATTGATATATTCATCGATGTTTATCGCTGCATATTAATTTATGTAAAAGGTAAATTGTTGACATTTAAACTGAAGCGATGAAAAATATAATAGAGGCAGGTATTTTTTTTTAAACAAATACAACCGAATAGCGGTATTTGAATAATGGTAATTTCGGCAAATTGTTAAGTCAAGCCGCGATTTCCGTTTTGCGTGTCGGAAAAAGGTTAATTCCGGAAAAAACATGCGTTTCTGGTTACAATATTTCAATTGGAAATACGATTCGGCTTCAATTCCAATTATAGTGGCATAAATATGGTGTATTTCGTTACAAAAAGAAATAAAATAATTTTTTTTTCTACAATTCAAATAAATATTCCTTTTTTTCCTGATATTAGCCTAGTCAAAGTACACAAAATATCCGTAAAATGCCGCAAAAAACTGAGTATTTAAAAGGGTTGTGATTAACATGAGAAAAACTTTACGATGCTAGACATGCGATTTTTCGGAAAATCGCCGAGTGAAATTTTTTGTTTTCTCACTCTTATTCTCTAAATAATGAAAACACAGAAAAATGTTCAAATCAAAAATTGTAGCCAATACATCTATCTACAAAATTTGTCTGAACATTTTTTTTGTATCTGCATTAGTTTTTAAAATATACGAAATTTCCCTAGTAGCATTTTTGAACACCATCAATTTTCATGTTTTTAATTTTACGATAGATAGTAAATAAACAATGACATTTAGAAATAAATTTCCATATAAAATGTGTTCTAAAATGGGGTATCTACAAAAACATTGAAAAAAATAATTTTTTTTTAACTTTTTTAATGTATTATCATCGATTTTCCACATAAACCTCAACCAAAAAGACGTATTTTCTACCAAATTCCTCTAATTAACATTAATAAACTAAAAAAAATAAATTATATAACAAAGCATACTCCAAAGATTATGGTTTAATCTTCAAACTTTATTTGAAACTTTGTATCTGCATTTTTCACAAAGATACATACGATTGTCCTCGTGAACTCATTTTTTTGACACCACTTTATTTTCATTATTGTTGTAATAACAGCCTCTAATTTAATGTAATTTGTTAAATATTTTTGTTGTTGATATTTTATTATTATTATTGTTGTTATTACTATAATTTTTTTAAGCTGATTTACGTATTTATTGTAAATAATTGTCTATTATTCAGAAAATTTTGATATTTTTAGAAAAACTGTAAAGTAGTTTCGAAAGTAGATGCTTCAATGTGTTTAGTAGTAAAGTTTCATTGAATTATATTAATTTCGAAAAAAGATATAATTGAAAGAAGTCTAAAAAAAACAAGTAAAATTAAGCATGCGAAAAAAAACAAATTTTTAAGAAGCATTCGTTTAAAATTCTAAATATTGGTAGCTTTGCTTTTATAATAATAATGTTGTATGCTCATTTGCAATGCTAAATCCAAAAGGAGTATTCACTGGGATAAGTATTAATTAAATAGGAATTATAATAAACTGATATTACAGTCAGAAAATCTACTTTTTCAAATTTGAAAGTATTTCTATCTAAAAGTTGAGATCTTTCTTTACATTTTACATGATTTTATTTATTTTTTCAGAATGTTATAAGCCCAAAATTATTAACTTTTAAGTCGAGCGGTTAATAAATTTGGCTCCCGGGCTGTTCGCGCGTAACCACGAAATTAATTTTATCGAAGTTAGTTTCGATTTCGTAACATTTTTTCAATGTGATAACCATATTTTTTTCCTTTTTAAGAATGCTATTACTTTGAAATATTTACTTACCCCGTTTTTAACTAGCGCACTCGATTTTATCATAGAAAACTTGACGCGTTCCATATTTTTGATTTCTCTTCTAGATATGCCAAAAAGACAGATTCACTGAAGTTTCCTTCAACTTTTTTCATTTCACACCACTTGGGAAAATTAGAATATATGCAATATCATACTGCTGGCCCGATTATTTCGGTAATAAATAATTCAAATGTCGCTCTTTTTGCAGCCTCTTCAATATCATCAGGAATACACGATTTATCAATAATATCCCTCATTATGCGAGATGAATATTAAACACCAGCAAAAACTTTTAATAAAAAGCGTGAACTGTAAACATTATTGTTTGTTGGTAACTAAGTGATTCAGCGTCATCTAACATGGTCAGTTCCCAGGAAATGAGATCCCCTAACCCCACCCCCCAAAAAACTTTTGTGTACGTTACAATGTAATGCTTATTGTGGCACCATTATTTAGGCACATTATTTTTAAAACTTTTTTGCCCCTTAGTACTCTTTACAATTATCAGTTTTTATCGGGATACGGCCTATTTTTCATTATGCTTCAAAAATTTCGAGTAATAAAAATTAAAGACAATGAATTTTTTTTTATTAGTAAACCATTTTACCTATTTAAAGCACGCCTCAGCGTGCTTAAATCGAACTTTCAAAAACGCGCGTTTTTTAAAGTTACCATGGCAACATCAACAACTCGAGAAACGAAATCTAAATGACAATTTTTTTATTATTGATCTGACAGGAGTACTTTGTAACGTCAAAACCACGATTCGAACAATATTTAACAATTTCAATTTTATAAATGAAAATGGAAAGTACAGTTGGTATTGTTTGAGATATTGATATTTCCATTTTTCAAATCGGAGAAATGGTATTTAAATTAATACTATTATGTTTTTATCATTTCCATGACAACGCAAGGTTTACTGATGTAGCATAACGAATTCAACCATAATACATTATTAGTTCTTATTTCCATTTCTTGTTGTTGTAGTAGTAATAGATACCAGTATTTATAATTTCAAAGTGCACCAATAAAAAAAAATAGCGTAAAGTATTCGTGGATAACTGGTCTCTAAAACACTTGCTCTATTTCGAGCACTCCGGCTTCGCCGTCGTGCTCGAAAAATCGCGCGTGTTTTAAAGACCTTAATATCCACTTATACTTTAATATACTATTTTAGTTCTTCGAGGGTCCCAAATTTTTTATTGAATCTTATTTATTTATGCTCTAATCATAAGAAAGCCACTTGTCAACTTTCATTATAATATGTCGAACAACTGTCGAAATATTTGAAAAAATCAATTTTCATTTGGTAACTTTTTTCGCATGCACATTTGTACTAGGGTAACTTGGATTGGATTGAGTTATTTTTAGCCCCAGAATATGTGGTATGATTTATGACCTGCCTTTTTGTTACACCCTGTATATGCGTATTGCATTTGCATCATCTGACTCAGTGTTCTGTTTTATTTGTATTTTGTAGGGTTTATTAAACACAAACCTGGGTTCAATTGCATCACTGGCCGCCTGCAGCAGAGGAAACGCTCATAAGCCACATATGCTCTTTTTGCTCTGCTTTGTAGGTGAGAGTTCCATGTTAGCTTCCTGTCGAGGGTAATACCAAGGTATTTCACCTCATCAGAGAAGTTTAGTTTGCTTTTGAAGATTTCGGGGTGTTTTAAGCCCGATAGTCTTCTTTTCCTGGTGAAAAGGACCATCTCATTCTTCTTGGAATTGATAGAAAATGAGTGTTCCTTGCACCATGTCTCTATTAATTTGAGCCCATCCTGCGCTCTAACGCATAGTATGTTCTCAAATTTTCCGGTCTGCATGATAACTATGTCATCTGCGTATGCAATTGTGTAGAGTCCAGTGTTATTGAGGTGATTAATCAGGGTATCCAGGACTATGTTTCAAAGGAGGGTGATAAGGATCCTCCTTGTGTACCCCCTCATGACCAGTCCTCTCACAGTGATGTCTTCTACATTGATACTTATTGCTCTACTTGGTGGGAGTACATTAAAAGGTTCAAGGTTTTTTCCCAAATGGTTTTCTGACGAGCCTGAGTAAAACTCAAAATCCCCGCTTGGACTCCTCTACTATTATACTTGCTTACATCTACTTCAATTTCGAATTCGTTACCCTTTGCTTGCAAGCTGCGTTGCACCATTATTGTTACATTTTGTGTATTTTATGTATGTTAAAACTTAATTATACGTAGTGTAATGGTAGTTTCATAACTTCTTGAAAGCTCTACTTATCTTCAAACTACAATATTATCTGCCCTTAAACTTTCGAGATAAAATAAAATAACTGTCTAGCTATAATTACTATTATGTCATTATGACACGTTTTAATGTACTAACTACGAAATTTCAGCAGCAACACTTCTAGAATACTAAAAACACCTCGTTTGCTACAAAAGGTTGTTGTTTCTGTTCAAATCCCTCTATAACGGGCGTTATGCTAAGTCGATTTCACTTGGGAAAACTTTGGTTTCATTCAGCTGTTGATACACATATAACTGCCAGATTATCGTTTTTAATAGTATTTGGATGAAATATCCGAGTTATGAAAGCAGTTGGATTTTTTTATCGAATTTCATTCGCTAAAAATGTCTCAATTTGGGAATTTTTTTGATTTTGTTTGTACTTTGTGCGTACTTAGACAGATAAAGACTTTTGCGCATCTTATAGACTGCTCATTGCTAGTTTAGACTATTCTATGTTTATTAGTGATTTAAATTAATGATGAAAGTACAACGAGTTTATAAGTATTGTTTCGTGACAGCTCAAAAATACGGTTAAAAGTACAGCTTAAAGGGTGTTTTTTAGTCTGAGAGGTGCGAATATGAGAAAATAATGAGTGAATGTCATAATAAACTATTTTCAAGATGAATACATTACATTAAGATTACCTTGAAGCTTTCACTCCTGACTTCAGCTAACGTGAATCTAGATTAGATGGAAACTGAGACGACTACAACTCTTCCTAACAGTTGTAACACTAGTTCTCTCCTCAAGAGACAGATCCCGGCTAGAGACTCTCTCAAGGGTGGATCGACTCCATGTTAATGCCACACTAGGTATGCCAGAGGGTTGACAGACTATAAAAGCTTAAGGCGCCACTACCTTTTTAGACATCGACAAAAAATGAATTGAAATTAAAGAAAAGAAACTAAGGTGAAAAAGGTAGAAACACCTTGTAGAATTTAATTTAAGTTACAAATAAAAAAAGTTACAAACTTACATGAATCCGGGCACAATCCCTACAGCTCTTACAGCCGGGTATATAAGAAATCAAAAAAAAAAATTTAAAATATTAGATTTATTCTGCCACAGGACACAGGACGTAACATAAAGGAAAAGTGAAAAAAAAACCTGTACTTCTGGAAGGTACTTATCTTAATGGAAGTTGAAGTGGATAGGTCCTGAAGTTGATGTAAAGTTATCGGTGTGGAAGTAGAGATGTCTTGAAAGTGAAATTAGAGATGTCTTGAAAGTGAAATTAGAGATGTCTTGAAGGTGACATTATAGGTGTCTTGAAGGTGACTTTAGAGATGTCTTGAAGGTGACATAATCTTTAATGTAGCTTGACAGTTGTAGCTGTAACGGTATCCTGGCATGTAGCTTGGCAGGGGTAACCTGGCATGTAGCTTGGCAGGGGTAACCTGGCAGCTGTGCTTACCTAGAAGTTCAGGTGGATTAGGGATATGTAGGAACTTAAATGTAATGGGGCACATAATGTTGGTTTAGCTTTTCAGGTAAAAAAGGAAGGCAGTTGTTTGAAATAATGAAATTTAAATTTACTGAAAGCTTTCCAACGTATATGTCCCACTTAAAACAGTAAAAATTATCAGCCAAATTAAAAAAAGTTCTAATGACCTTTAAGTATTAATTATAGTAAAAAGTTATGAATAAACCATTTCTAAAAGAATAAAATGTTTAATGAAATGTGAAGCCGGCACTGGCAGGTTTTTATGATAAGAGAATATTTGAACAGGTTAAAATGCAAATGTTATCTATCTTTGAAAATAATTAGGTATTCTACAACACAGAATCTAGCAAATGCTTGTATTAAAAAAGGTAACAGTTATTTACGATAAAAGATTTAGTTTAAAAGTAATGTACAAGTATAAAAGAAATGTAGTTGACCACGTGGTATGTGTATATTCGTCTATCTCTGTAAAAATATAAGAAATGCACAAAAAAATTATATCAGCCACTACCTTAGAAAAAGCTTGATAAATATAAATTATAATTTTGGACTTACCACAGCAATTTAAGGTAAAAACTTAGATAAGTTTCAGAGACGGTAGACGATATGTCCTTTCGACTCGAGGGTCGATAACGGAAAGAGGATGAAACTACCCCATGGAATCGGGCGTTGACATCATATGTCAATTGTCGTAACGGTCAGCGGTAGTGGGGGCTTAGATCACAGAACTATATATTGGGAGTGGTTGCTATGATGGCGAGCGGTAAATAGGGAAATTATTTAGTCAAATCGAAACAGGTCGATAGACATGTTACACAGTTTATCCGATAGTATTTTCACAAACTCACTTTCAATAGAATCTACTCTCATGAATGAAACTTACTGTTTCTAATTAATTTCACCATTTAATGAAAACAATTATGAAAATACCTAAGTACTTATTGATAGTTATTTCGATATTTACCCATCATTGCCAGAATATCAGAAATTACATTTGAAGTGATACCTATCTGATGTTTGATATCATGTAGACATAAGGGCTTTTCGGAAACTATGATCGAGTTAACCCGATCATGATCTGAATGTTCGGAAAGTAATCCGGATCACGATCACTTACGTTCGGAAAGTGAACGAATTGAGCGGATCATAGTCATATGATTAGATCCTTTCTACCCAAGTATTCGCGAAAACGAGCAAAGGGTGCGACACCTACCGTCAAAATTTTATAGCTTTGGAATGGGGAAAACAAACCAAATCCCCATTAGAGTACGTGTATAGTGAGCAAGGTATTAATATCGTTTTCTTGATTTCTAGAAGAGTTTGGTGAAGTTTGTTTTATCAGAATACTTATTTAGACTCTAATAATGACCAGCAAGTGCAAGAGGTATATTGCTCTGTGCCGCAATGTAATCAGTAAAAAGATGCAAATGTATCAATACATAACTTCCCAACAGATCCAAAATTATGCAAAGTGTGGTAAAACATTTTAAAAATTAGGAAACATATTTCCGAATACTTGTCAGCGCGTATCAGGCACTGCTTAGAAACATATTATAAAGGTAATTTCACTCATTTCAATGAAGTATTTTGATGTTCAGTGTTATTTATGCTTTGAAAACCTGTTCGCCTTCTACCATGGGCCGATTTCTGTCTCCAATGTATTTTAAAATGTCCACCAAACCAGTTTTAACAAGCACCATCTCTCACAAAACACCTTTATCGCCCAAAATTCGAGATTTAATTCCAATTCCAATGACAGCTTTGACATATACTGCAGCGCCCACTTTCGGAAAAATTTCCGCGAATACCGGTGGGTAAAAGCGATCAGCTGATGTGTTTTCTTTAACCTCGAACCTAAAAGTCATGTAAGCTGCGTAGTTGACTGGTGTATCTAGGTATAACACTCTCAAAATAATTGGTAATACATTTTCGCCTTTTTGAAGCATTCAATGCATATATCAATAAATATTCCTCCTTGTCTTCCCCATCCTCCTCAAAAATAATAGTTTGGACGTATTGTATAAAAAACCTGTCCATGTGCGTAATTCGCTAATAACTGCTTAATAATAATTATTGAACAATTAAAATCTTTTTTACAACTGAATAAAGGGTCTCTGATAAAGGTCTATAACCACAGAAAAACTATAAAAATCTATCCACGAAACTTTTGATAATAAAAGGTTTGTAGGTTAAGTTTTAAGTTTGCCATTTCCACAAAAACAGCTCGCGTCGTTCGGAAACTCAGATCAGCTGATAGGTGATCTATCTGATACAGGATTACGGTTTTCGAAAAGCCCTTATATAAGGAGGTCGAACATGTATTTCAATTTTTGGTAATTGGTAGAGGGCGCCAGTGCCAATACCATACCAAAAACATCTGACTGCAGACCAATAACAGCTAATCATGAGTCTTGCATACACTTTCAGTTCATAGTATTTTACTGGTTGCTAGCTCATTCGACAGTATGTTAGGTAAGTGAGGTTAGGGAACAGAAATGAAAGATTTTATAAGTAAGCAATACCAACCACTGTTGGATTGCAATAGTTTCTAACAATTTTATTCTTTCTAGTTCCTACTTTGAGTTATTGTTAATAGGTCATAAGTAATGTTTACAATTTGACTACTGTCATTTATAAAAACTGAGGTTACTTATTTTGGATGGTATCATCCAAACCACGTGACTTTTCAACTGTCAAGATGGCGCCTGGTTGGCAAACAAAGCTTTTAAGCCGTAGCAAGGTAGCTATATACAGCAAGTTTTAATGGTGTTTATTTTGCATTTTGATTATTATCGAAGTAATTGTTAGTTGTTTCAAGTGTTAAATCTTCCCTCTTGATGGCTGCTAACCACATATCCCTCCTTTTCCTTGATAAATCGTTTATATGTGGGCAATGTACAAAGTTTTTCAATGTGGGAATGCTAAAAAAACTAAGCAAATGCTCCCGATCTGCACGGCTTCCACAACCCACCACAATACACGTTACCGGCATTTTTTTTCAAAACTGAACTTAGGTCTCACTATTTTCTATAAATCTGAATAAAACCAAAGGTAATTATACCCAAATACTCCAAAAAAGCTTCAACAATTAACAAAACTGAACAAGTAAACAAACGTATTAAACAATTGTTTGCCAACCAGGCGCCAAATTGAATTTATTTGACAGGTCGTTGGATTGCCTAATTTGCAATACGTGATAAGATTTTGAGGACAGGTTTTGTCAATTTTTCCGTATGAGTTAGCTCTCCATGATTTATAAGTTCGCATCATCAGAAGCATGACAGTGATTGAATTTCAATATGTAGAAATGAAAAATATATACAACACTAACTAGCATAAAATTATTTTAACAGCTATTAAAGGAAACCAACTACCTACCAACCTTCAACCTATTTCGGCAATATTTCAAATAAAATTTCAAAAGTAATTTTAACCATTGACAAGTCTACAATTTCCTTTCGATATTATAACAATGTTGGTTTGATTTTATTGAATGCCAGAGATAAAACAAACTTTTCTGGATTAATATTTTTATCCCTTAGTAATTTTCTTGTTCTGGAAGACAACCGATCTGTTGGAGTTGAACCTTGTGTGTTTTGGAATGTGCTGTAAGTCAGTTAGTTGTCAGACAGACCTTTTAGAACAATGTCAATTTAATATATATTTTATTTAAATAAAAACTTTACAAATAGCACATGGAGCGGACAGCAAACTGTCTCTGAATTGAATTAAATAGTCAGTCGACGAAAAAGCAACCAATAGAGGAGTGATTCCAACAAAAGTCAAGAGCAACAGATTCAAGTGCACAGAAAGATCAATTAAATAGTCCCCTCGCTTGGGTAAAACAGCCGGAAATCGAAAAAAAACTACCTTATCTCTTGCTCCCCGTACTCCACACTACAAAACGATGTCACTTTAGATAATTTGAAAAACTTATTAACGTCTAAAGCTGCGTCCTCACCGAGTCGCCACTGTCAATCGACAGTTCGACTTTGTGTGTACGTTGCAATTGACAGTGTCGATCGACAAAATAAATCGGTCGACATGTCGAATTGTTTTCCATCGACTGTCGGTAAACATGAATAAGCAGTCAATCGACTTTAGTGTGTGGACGTGTTTTCGACATTCGACATTCGACAAATTGAGTACTCAGTGACATCTTGACGTTGATTTTGACATCGTATTCGTGTAATTTCGTTGGAAATGGAATCAGAACAAGACAAACTCATAGCTTTTATTGAGGCATACAAATTAAAATCAAATCTATGGGATTCCAAAACTAATAAGTATAAAAAACAGAAACATGAGACACGATGCCCTTATAGAAATTGCTAATGAATCTTCGTCAGACATTGTTGATTAGACTGATCGACAACATTTCTGTCAACTCTGGTGAGGACGGATGCAGTTTTGTCGACTCGTTGAGAACGCAGCTTTACTATCATCCGTTGTTTACCAGTAAAAATTGAAAACCAAATAGAATATGACATGGGCCTTCCAGAACAATATGGCTGACCTGTCAGTAACGTCATTCTGGAGCAGTCTATGACCAAGCCAGGTGACTATTTAATTGATCTCTCTGTGCACGTGAATCTGTTGCTCTTGACTCTTATTGGAATCAAATAATTTCTCTGTTGATTGGTTTAATTCAATTTAGAGACAGTTTACTGACTGCGCCATGTATTATTTGTAAAGACTGTCTGACCAACAACTGACTCACAGCACATGCCAAAACACACAAGCCAGAAATACCAGTTCGATTTTTATATCATCAGTACAAAATTCAGTAGATTTCAGAAGATCTATTTTATGCTATACAAATTTTAGGAAATGATAATGAAATAAGCCTAAGGAGTCGAAAGAATTTGTATTTTTATTACAAAAAAGTAACAAAATAGGAAGCAATAAAAAATTAACAAAAATAATAATAAATACACCACAAGGAACGTACAGAAGAAAACAAAACAAACATTAATTTAAACAGAGCGTGCTGAAATATCTTGCAAGATAAAGGTGTATATGATTAACTAAAGATTAATAATAATAGGCAATTATAGTAATAAATAAGTGTCACACATTTTTCCGTAACTTATGAAATGTTTCAGTAGATCAATAGATCGATATGCTAATCAGTAGTTCTACTGAATATTCAGTAGAACTGGCAACCCTGACACAAGCTTCAACTCCAACTTCAACTCCAACTGATGGGTTGTTATCCAGAATATCATAGTCAGGTGTTCAGAAATGGTTTATTTGGTTTGAGGTTATATTAGAATTTAGTGTGAAGGTTGCCCGGTGACAGAAATTCGTCACGATGACGTACTATGAACAGGCCAATCTCTGTTTTGTTTTTAAAATGATTCTACGTTGATTTAAGGGCGTCGACCCAGAGCACCGTAGTGGAATGCCTCTGATGCGATAATTACAGTGAAGCAGTGTCCAGCGCGGTTAGTACTTGAATGGTTGACCACTGGAAAACTCCGTCGTATATATAGCCCGGTACAGCCTCCAGCGGAGTAGCATATCACAGCTCACAGGCATTATACCAATGAGCACGAGCTATAATGTAAATAGGCCGTCCTTCGTCCATGGACGTTGGGCTCGATAAAGAATCTACCACTGGTCGGCGATTAATCTCAGTGGCAGAAATAGACCGGCATCATTAAATAACCGAATAAAAAAATACTTTGATTTAATTTTTATACATATTGTGTTAATTTTAAAACTTACAACTCGCCAACAAAAAAAGAGATGTCAAATAACTGCATCATCTCGTATCTCCTTTTAGCTTCCCCTCTACTCTAGAAACTGTTTTGAGAATTTTTCGATATCTCTTTTTCATCCGGGAGATGAAGTCCATTCTAAGTTTTAAAATTGACACACTGTACTGTTCATAATAAACCAATTACACATATCTTTAATACGTCATTGTAATAAACGAGTTCAACAAAAACTCAATCAGTGGAAGTAGGATTATTTTCTTCCACCCGTTTGTGCTTTCTCAGTTATACAAGCAACGTTTCCGAGCATAGTTAGTTGCATGGGAATCTCTAGTTATCTCTGGTTATCTCTACCAAAATCCATTCGGCAGTACCTAAAAAGGATGTAATTCTGTTCTATACGACTTTTTCGCGATTCGTAACAGCTGGTAAACAAACGTCGAGAATTTAATTTGTTCGTAGAGGAATTGCAGACTGAATAAAACCAGAAAAAAGTCTGTCTTGAATTCTACGATTTTATTAAAATAGAAATTTCAATACGAATACCATGGAGACTTCGTGACAGATACAATCAAGAGATGGGACAAAAATGGTGATTTGACTGTTACGTTACCTGAAAAACTTTGAACAAAATGACGTTCTAAAATAAGTTTTCTCGCCGACGTTATTTCCGAACAATCTAAATGCTTGTAAAATAGGAAGTCGTTTATCGTAAAATTGCCGAATTCCAACAATAGAATCCAATTATAGAACATTTATTACCGATATGTGGGTGTTGATTCTCTTTTAATAACTGTGACTGGTCCAGGTTGAATATTCGCTAACATTTTATCAAGATTTTAGATTCCAAATTCTCCATTTTAAACAAAATTAATCGAATATTTGCTAGTTAGACTCATCATTTCCCATTACCGCTCCCACGAAATTGTTATTTCTTGGTAAATTCCGATTTTTAAATGTCAAACTCTATAGTGTTAAATTAGTTCTTAAAATGACCATTGAAATATCGTCTTCATCAGACTTTTCTATGCAAATGAACTATTTTTAGATACAACATAAAAAAACGTACTTTATTCTAAAATTCTTCTCAGTTGAAAGAAACCAGCTAATTCATTATTCAGTTTCCGACAAATTTTTGTCTCATCCACTCATTTTGATAGAAAGAACTAAAGAGCGTAATAAGACAACTAAAAAATGGAAAAGCACCAGGATATGATAAGATTACTGCTGAAATTATCAAAAACTTGGGAGAAATAGGATTTCAAAGTATACTCTCCATACTGAATAAAGCTTGGAAAAATGAAAAAATACCGGACGAACGGGGAATAGAATTAATAACACCGGTACACAAGAAAGGAGACCCAAAAAATTGTAATAACTATAGAGGAATAACGATACTGAACACTATTGAAAAAATATTTGAACAAATAATAAACAAGAGACTAGATACTAGAACCACATTTTTCAGAAGCACAAAGCGGGTTTAGACCTGGAAGGAGCACTCAGGATCATATTTTCACGATCAAGCAATTAATAGAAAAACGTCATTTGTGAAATGAAAATCTATATCTATCGTTCATGCCATTAGGTCCTATTTAAAATTATTGGCCAGAGTGGCACTGTGACGTCATCTATTACTATTACGTCACCTGTTACCATTCGTAGAGAAGTTTACAACACTTTATTTTCAACCTCCAAATTTTATTAATGTAAGTGTAGCCTTTCAAAAGATACGAGGGGGGTGGGGTCTTTTGAATAGCACTGTATATATATAATCGCTGTAGATTTCCATCAGCGACTCGCGCGCATTTTTCAATAGCAATGAAAGCAATGGAATATACCCAAGCGACCACGATTGTCCGCATACAATGAAAGTAGTTCCTCCAGAGACCAAGTACGAGTTGCATTCTACCATCGCTTATCGCAGTGTGATTTAAAACGCCATTTTATTCCACAATTTTCTTAGATTAGTATAAAATAGTTACCAATTTAGTATAGCAATAAAAATCTGCGGTGAACTGTTGGAGAACCAAGTGCAAGACCAAATCCTCCGAGCTGGCCAGCAATACGGGAGGAGAAGAGAGGATATTGTTCTTTTCATGATCTAATAAACCGACTTGACTTGAGTTAGGCTTGAGATGCAATAAAACCATAATAAAATTTTTCGGATCCTAGCCGAGTGGTTTGATGGTTTGACTGCGAAAATTATGAATTGTAGGCCTGGGGTTTGAATGCAGGACAATATGCTGCTAGTTTGTGTGACGGGGGGATTGGTATTGTAATGTCTGTGTGTCTATCTTAGTTACCAAAAAACTTTTTTATCTTTAGAAGTACTTTCATATATTGTAGTTTACGCGTTCTTACAAAAAAAATACACGACAAATCTCGTATTCCATTGGGATTTCCCACTGACAGAACCAATTACAAAGCCTCTGTCGTTTCCATTCGTTTTTTTAATAGGGCCCACGGGATTTAATGCGTGGCTTACTATCCGTCATCCTGGTATGGAAAAAGCCATTAAGTTGTTTAGAAGATTTACTCTTGGCTAGCAAAGCGAGATATTTTGCTATCCGAGCTCTATTAGAATCTGAAAAGTATTTATAACTCAAAAAATAATATCTAAATCCCATTAGAAATATAATATTGTCCAGTATGGAAAACATACTTAGTGTTTAAATTCGTACAATTCACTAAATGTGTGGTGAATTCTAAATTGTTTTGTGTACAGAAACCTCCGAACAAAGAATGTACTAGAAGAATCAACAGACCTATTATCATTCTGATCTCAAATTTAAATAATATCAAAGTTTGTTTATTTATTTTGTTGGAATCCACAGATGTTGCCATTATTTAAAAGTGATATTCATCCAATTTTTTGGTGGTACGTCAATATACAAGACGAGTTCACACTATCTATATACACTGTGTCCGTAAAGTATGGAACAAATTCATTTTTAGCTAAACACACCATTTTAAGAAATAATCCTGAAACACGTCGATTTTTTATTTTAATTTACCGTATTTTAGAATAAAATTTTAATATACAGGGTGTATCACATGTTGATTCCAATTGGTACTGGGTGGACAAAAATACAATAGTTTTGTTTATGCTCATAAAGTAACGCGTAACATTCTTTATTAGTTAAATTAACAATATTATCAAAAATACTTATTGTATAGCGGCAATTGGTTTAAATGTCGATCTGTCGATTTGTCCGCTGTAGTTCAGAAAGCCTTACTTCAGTTAAGTAATATTTACACTAGTATCTTATACATGTTTAGTCTGTAGATCTAGTTGGCAACTTTCCCTTCTAATCGATTGATTTGGATATCTTCAATTCAAATAAACTCCAACTCCCCGTAGCCCACATGAGCTGGTTTACAGACGAATCCAAAGTAGACGCCTGATGCAGCAACCAAAGACTGAACTTGCTGAAATGAGCAGCATGCAACAGTGTTTCAATCGCAAATAGTGGACTGACTTGCCAGGAAAGGTCAGTCCCTGTTCACAGAAATTCCTTTAAATCTGCCAAAGACCAAGTAAGGGTGTACTGAAATCGGCTACCAGGCTCAAGACAAGTCAGGGTCTTTGTCAAAGGACCTTCAAACTTCAAAGCAGAAGCTTTGCTAAATAAGGACAGGGAGAAGATCAGGTCTGTAACTGGTTTCTGCAGGCTAAACTATCCAATAGGCTTAATAGGGCTGGAAAACACCGAGTGTCATCTCTGCCTAAAAGAACATGAGTTGGCAGAACACATTCATGAGCTCTGAGGATGTAGATAGACTTACTCCTCACAGATCAGAACTTCCCTGGGAAGATTGAACCTAAATGGATAATATAATTTGTCGTAGTGCACTGTTCTAAAAAGTCCACTCACAGAAACCAAAACAACATAACAATTTCAGATGAGAATATTTTGTTGTTTCAGTAGTCGATTTCCGTTTTAGAGCTCAGATACTTTTTATTGGTTTCGAATAACTTCTTTTATTTTACACGTTTTCATCATATTTCCACCTCTGGTACTCTAGTGATCGATTCATCATCGCAAATTGGCTAAATAATTGTATGAAGATCCTCGCCAATTGAACGAAGCCATGCGGATCGATTTCTAAAAGCTTGTCTGGCTTATTCTCAAACGTCCAAATGGAATTTAAAATTCGGTTTTAAGGAATAACGAATATGAAAGTCGATATGGAAGCACATAGCTCAATTTCAAACCTTCACTGGAAACAATTTCTGGCAGTCGAACAATTTATATTTTCATTTTAATGAAATCGGAAACGGAAAACGGAAAAAAGAAGAAGTCTGCCAGTTAGTATCCTGAAAATTATGTACGCAGCATCACATTTTTGATAATCATTCACTTTTACCGTGTTAAAAGGAAAGTAGTTAATTAGGATGAAATGGACGGAATTTAATCGGACTAAAATGCTTTTTAAAACAAAATAACTGACATAAACTTCATTAGTCGCAGTTATTCTATAATTTATGTCGGCTTGAATTGGTTATTAGAATTTAAATCGATGAAAATCGGATCATTAATTATTAAACAAACAACTTTTGTAGTCTGTCGCCTGTCTGCTTTTTACTTATTAAAAGCCAGACGATAAAAAAAGTAGACACATCTTCTTTCTTGAAACAGTCATTTGATTTTGATGCACTTTTGGAAACTGTGGGTCAAGTCTTCTGTGCCCATATTGTGGTTGATATTTTTATATGGAGTTTTTTTCTATTTGGTTATTTAACGTCGTTCTATTTCTGCGACTGAGGCTAATCACCGACGCCGGGAGCACTCTGCCCCTAACCGTAAATTTTGCCGAACCCACTAGTGTTCCAACAGGTGGTAGGGACTCGGGACATCGGTTTTACGTCTCCTCCGAAAGACGGCATACCTATATTATACCTCGTACTCATTGGTATAATGCCTGCGAGCTGTGATATGCTACTCCGCTGCAGGCTGTATGGGCTATTTACACGACGGTCTTCCCTAGTATGGTCACCCATCCAAGTACTAACCGCGCTCGACACTGCTTCACTGTAATCACAGATAACATACACTGTAATTATAGCATCACACGCGCTCCACCACAGTGCTGGGTCGGCGCCCTTACATAGATAGATAGATAGATTTTATGAGGTGGCTTTTGGCCTATTCCAATTTTCTTTTAGTTTGACTTAAGGTGGTGGTTTGTAATTAGTGATTTAGGGAGTAAAGCTACAGATAAGTGTCTAACAAATATACTCAAAGATTGGGCGTAAACTATGTGAAAATGGATGGCCAAGACTACAAGGAGAGCACAGTTGATACTGTATGGAACACCACCTCGAAAATAGTCATGGGAAAGTACTAAAATGAATACAAGAACGTAAGGAGGTAAGGAGGAAAGGAAAACATAAAATTATAAACGAAAAGAGTTTCAGTGTATTCCGGAGAAAAGAAGTCAGAGCCCCACTTCTCTCCACTGGAAAAATTGCAGAATACTAGAAGATTTTGAAAAACTGTTTTTCTAGACTTTTTTTATGCCCACGGTGGTATTTTTGCTTTTTCAATTTCGATTAATCTGTCTCCACACACTGTATGACTCTACAAAATATACTTTTGATATCTCTGGTTGTCGGTGTCCTGGCGGAAATAATTTACGTCTGTGTGTATATGAAGTAATATTCACTGAGACCTAAAAGATCAATAATTGCTCAATTATTGTGACCCCTTACTTCTACTTAGTTCATGAGGAAAATATCGGAGACTAGTAGCTTCTTTGGTCCTATTTCCCGGAGGAATTTTGGGATATCTGCAGACTTTAACTTAGATAAATGTCCCTCTTTTATCCAGTAGTGTGTTGTGCCCTAGGATTATCAATTGCTGTGCAATTCGCAAGTATGTGGATGGAAGTTTCTTCTTTCATGCCGCAGAATCTACATTCTTCTTCCTACGTTATTTTGAGCTTTTTCAGGTGCCCATTCAAGCGACAATGACCCGTTGGGATCCCTGTTAAAACTCTTGGTGCAGTTTTACTTTTATCTACACGGGTTGTAGTCACCCAGCAGAATATTTACCCTACTAGATATTTCCAATGGTATTCTCTTTTTTTTTTGCTTTGCTTTTTCTTCTAATATTACATTGAATATAATACCGCAAAAGGGTTTGGGCCCCCAAAAGGGTGTTTCAGTCCCCCTCTTTGCTAATTCATCTGCTATTTCATTTTTCTTCTATTCCAATGTGTCCTGGAATCCACAGAAATGTTCATTGAGTTTGCCTATCCTGTATATTCTGCTTATATCCATTTGATATTCCCTTAATTATCTTAGTTTCTCTGGAATATTCTGGAATACATATCAATAAAGTTTTAAACAAACTTTTTCTCTAATCAATCATCTGTACTCTAAGGATTTCGATGATTATTCCGGCTTATCACACTTTTTCTCAACCAGGACTATCGTTGTCATCCTGAATCCTCATTCTGATTAATTTAACTTTTTAACGATTTTCTCAGAGAATACTTTCGAAAAATTATGAGAAAATCTTTTGTTCCATCAATTCTAAAAAAACGTTTCGATTTTTCCGAGTAAGAATCAAAATAGTTTACAGACATTTCTACTTTCTTTATAGTTGCAAAAGTTACCTTTGTTATTTCCTGTATTCGAAGCTCTTTCGGTATTTATTTAAGTCCTTGCACATTCAAACTCAATATACGAAAATATACATATATGACCTTAAAACCCGGGACACATAGTGTAGGATTTGAAGGATCAGGTGGAGCTGCAATTGTTTTCTATACACCAGAAAACAATATGTATATTCTGAGGATATGTAAAGGTCCATAAAGAAAATAAACATAAGCAATCATCTGTCTTCGAAAAATCGAGAACTGTCTGGAACATGTGAAAAGTTTAAAAATCGGGACAGCTGATGTTAGTTAGTGTAGTTGAAAGTTATTAAAGATTAGAGTTCCGTGTAGACTAGAAGAACCCACTTGAAGTTGCAGACGTATGTCGTAACGTTTTCACATTTTGTAGGTTAACAAAAAATAAGAATATTAAAAATGTGTTTATCATATTTATGGTTTAAATAAATACATATTTTATCCAAGCTTGTCAAACCACTCTAGAAAGACCCTAAAATCACCCACATTTGATGGTCAAACGGTATGGGAATTTTTTTTGTTAGAGCATGGAAAATATATCGACTCCAATTTGAAGCTGCGGCCAGAGCCAGTTGATGGAATGAGACTTAAATGGCGGCTTCATTAATAGTGTCGCTTGGTATGCAAGCATCAACCGTTTTGCCGTTTTTTTCCGCATGACCCACCCAATAATGCGCCCCTCGTACAGGTCTTAGAGACAAGGTATGAACAGCACTTAAAGCAGTTATTCCAGAGTTATTTAAAAGTCCGCAGTCAAAAACAAATGAAAGCCTACAGTAATTTGAGGCCGATAATGAAATATTGTTGCATCTTGCCTATCCCCAGACACCTAAAGACTTCCTAGAGCAAATCGGAGCAGAGGCATTCGTTGATGGATTACAATATGTTAAAATGCAATAAGCTCTCCGGCTACAACATAAAATGTTGAATGAAACTCTGATTGCAACTCAAGAGTATGAGGCAGCAAAAAGTATATAAAAATGTTTCCGTCCTAAATTGAAAAAAATGAGATTCCGAGAAAACGAGGAGGCAACTTTCACTAGCCTAATGTAAATACCAAGTTATTAAATATTAACATTTTAAATAGATATTTATGTAAACAATCCAATTCATTACCTCCTTTGTAACTCATCTAAAACCAAATTAGCTATTTCACCTGTCATAATTTTTATTAATACGAACACTTCAGACAAATAAAGGCGAGCACAATGACCTTCACCTTATTTTAGGTTAGTTAACGACTTTTCCTTTCTCAACGAGAGCTGTCAAGGTATCGTCGGTGGACGACAACTTAGTAGCCATTTTTGTCGTCCAACAACGACTACCGTTGACTATAAAATAGAGAAAGTCGTTCATAAACGATAATCGCCCACGAACGACGTCGTTATCTGTTACAAAATAGACTCCTAAATCTTGGATCTACTCCAAACTATGCGACGTAACAATTTATATAAAATAGTAATAACCTTTTTGTGTGAATAAGGATCTTTTGTACTCAAATGTGGGTTATTTTATTTAATCCTGTATCATAAGAAAATACAGGCGTTAAACTTTGAAAGAAGATTCGTTAAATGTCATGTAACTCACATTACGAGATGCTAAAAGACACTCGCGACCATTCTATTCGCCCTTCCCCTTTTTGAAGGTTGTTTTTCCTTCCCCTTTTTGAAAAAATCCATTCCATTAACCCTTCCCCTTCTTGAAAAAATTCAAATTCAAAATTTTGAACATGCGCAGTTTAAAGAGCGGCGACTGTTTTTAGTATCTCGTATTTACATTCCCTTTATTAATTTAAATATTGAGCATGGACACCACTGTCGTAACTAATATTCTTTTTTGACCAACTAATAGTCGTATGTACCGTTTATAGTACTAGGGGGTCGTTGTAAAAACAAACTGTTAACCGAGGTTTAAGTAATCCAGTTTTATAATCTTAAGCGAGTTCAAGTTCTGTGGGCTGCACCTGCATTAAACCGGCTTAACAATACCGTTCAACACAAAATTCACATTTGAACCAGGTTTAAGCTTAAACTTGGTTTAATAGAGGTCGGTGCTACAGACCATAAAGCCGTTTATCTAAACTTTGTGTTGCGCGTTATTGTTAGTCCAGTTTAAAGCTAGTAATTTACAGAGCTTGAACTGGCTTAAGATTATAAACCTGGATTAGTTAAACTTCGGTAACTGGAAGAAGTTTGACAACGTCTAAAAATTGTATAAAAAACGTTCGTTTGTTACAATGCTTGACGACTAAAAAAGAAGGTTTACAGTTGTTGGTTTTTGATTTTATGTATGCTTGTATAGTTTGGCAAGTTTATCTGAAGCCGTGAAAGGAATGCTGTCGAAAACATTCGATATTGCCACGTTTAACTATGAAAAAGATAAAGTGCTAAGTATGTAGTGATAATAATTAGGAAATAGACTTTTTATTATTAACAATATGATTAAACGGTAATTGAATATTAAATGATGAACAGTTTTCCAAATTTGTTGTGCGAAAACCATAATTTTCACGCCCTCCCAACTAACTCAATTGGTGAAATTTATCGAAATGCCTTCGTTGCTTGGCGACCAGCTGACTTCCTATTGGCAAGCTGACATTGATTATCCAGTGGCGTTGGTATTGTTAGTGTCAGATATTGAACTATTTCGTATCCATATTGAATTCAAGTACGATTCTTAACATTATTTGTTTTTAACAAATACCTACCGTGTTTTGAAAAATACCTTACCTTTAAAGCAAAGCAAAAATCAGTTTCTATATATAATTATTATATAATAATAATTATTATTTTTAATACTTTTATAAAAATAGGTACCATACGCCATTGGTACGTTTTTGACAGATATCCGCCATGTTTCCTCGCCCCTTACCAATGCCGCGTAGTTTCAGATAAACTTGCCAAACTATATGTATAACTCACACCGATGGTAGTCCCCTTTTACTTTCATTACATTACAAAATAATTGGAAATGTACCTATGTGATCGAGGATTTGTTAGGTTTATAACTATTCCAAAACAATACAGATAGTTAACTATGATCTGGAAATTACCAGAATAGCTCCAAGGTGGTTCTATTTCAATTTAATTGGTAGTGGACCTTGGATTTTGAAGATACATCAAGCAAACAATCAAAATTAAGTAGAAAATGTATAATGATCGAGGTTTATAACCAAGATATGCACCTAACTACGATCAGGGACGTACTAGCTCATCTCCAAGATGGCTAGACATTAGACACGTTTTTTTATTCACCGGTAGATCTACCAATCCACCAACTGCGTTTTTATATTCATTGGTGGATTATAGATTGTAGACATGACGCGTTCATTTATTACTGTTGTATCAACCAAAATTACAAACCATTCCACCGCTGTTTCGAGGTGGTGGATAAATTCGGTGGTTTACAAAATGACAGCTTAACCTCAAAAGAGTAAAGATTTGAAGCGGTTATATCGAATTATTAAAGACATGGTGGAATAAATAGAAATCAATTTAGAATGTGATGATTAAGTATTGACTGCACTATTAACAGTGTTAGAAATACAAAAAATTTATAGTGGTATCTATTGTCAGATATAATAATGAATGATGTAAACAACAACTACGTTTTTTTATCTGCCATTGATGACTGTAACATGTCGTTGCAGCGGTGACTGACTTCACTCAACCAATGGTGAATAAATGATGTAAAAAAAAACGTACCTATTATATATTTGAATACAACCGAAACATAACCTTATTATTTCAACAAAATGCGACAATATAAATGTCATTTATGTCAAAAACTGATTCCAATTAAAGAATTTGAGGTAATGTATAAACTAAAAAATCTAGCGAAATGAGCTGATTTTATTAGTTTGAAATCTTTTTTGACAATAATGACGTTTGTCACGTAATGAAATCGCATATTTAACTGTATATTACGCGAGCAACGTTATACTTATCACCTAATCAACATGCATGATAAAAACCATTTCGAACTCTCAATCTAATTTATGAATTACTGAAATTATTATAAATAGGTGTATGAAACTACCTACTGGGAAATCTCGTAAATATGAAAAACAATCTGACGCCTAAAATATTACAGTTAAGAAATTTGTATACGAAATATAACGTTAAAGACAATTTTAAAACATGATAAATTGATGTGTTTATTATTATTACATAAATTCTAATTTAAAATTAATGGGCTGTTCCAATTGAATGTTTCGTGTTAATTTAGAGATGTTGTTTACCTGGAAAAGATCCCGGATATAAGTAATTTTTAATGTAATATTATACGAGGTTCGTCGGGTGATGATGAAATATTTTTTTAATTTTAGTGTATTTGTTGAAAGAGTACAAAGGAACCCAGTGACGCTCCAGTTGTTTTATGACCATCATTTAGATGAGAATAGTGTTTGTTTCCGATTTAGAAAATTTTGTGCTTTGCAGAAATTTCAGTTTAAAATTGACAGTTTTGTTGTTATTACAGGACCTTTTATCCTTTCATATTGATACTGTAAAACCTATCCGACAGTCAGGCGGCAATTAAGGCACTGAGTGGATATACCACCAACTCAGGGCCTGCTGCTGAATGTCGTGAACGCCTTGCTAACCTAGCAAGGCGGAACACAGTGTGGCTAGAATGGATTCAGGCCCACTCTGGTTTTGAACGCAATGAAGGGGCGGCTACTTCTTTTAACGGCCCGGGCCCGACCTTGGGCCTCACAAAACAAACAATCCGTAAGGAGACAAGGAACTGGTTGAGAAACCAGCACCTTGCTCACTGGAGAGCTCTACAGGTTGTCAGGAAGTCCAAGCACCTATTGAGGGGATGGACTGATGGACATGCTAGAGCTGCTTTAGAACTACCAAGGAGTAGGTTAAAAAAGATAGCAGGACTCCTAACAGGGCACTGTTGTCTCATGAAACACCTCTGTAACCTAGGTTTAGAGGAAAGCCCCCTATGAAGGGGTTGCGGCATGGCTGACAAAACGTCGGTCCATGCTCTCCTCGTATGTCCACATTGGGCTGTGCTACGCAAGCGAATCTTCGGAGTCCCTGTTATGGCCTCTGGGGACATAAGCAGGTATCCACTGAAGAGGATTGAGTCCTTCATCGATGGACTCGGCTTCATGGATGCATAAGTAGCAGGAATGACACAATGGGCCTACCAGTGGCTTGAGTTTGTCTTGGCCAAGGTTCGCCTGACTAAATTAGTAGTAGTAGTTAGTTAGTGAAACCTCTCAACAGCGGATAGCTAAGAGGAATTTTTTTGTCCTTTATTAAGAGCCGGTTGTACAATTAAATCTTAAGTACAGGCTTAGATAAGCCACCCTTAACTCTAAACTCAGCTTAGTAACCGTTGACAGTTGTACATGTCAGATTTAAGGAGAGATCAACTAAGCGCGGCTCAGAGAAAAATTATTAGGCTGGTAGTCTGTACTCATGCCTTACAACCTTACAATTGAGACAAACTAAGTGTTCTGTGACTTAAGAAAATCAACAATTACATAACCTATTTTCAGTTAATGTGGAGAAAGTCTGGAAGACACTAATTTTTTATAAATATTCGTGATGGAGAGGTCTTGTCGAAACAGAAGAAACGAAAGATGTCTTGAAGTTGAAGTAGAGATGTCTTGAAGTTGAAGTATAGATGTCTTGAAGTTGAAGTATAGATGTCTTGAAAGTGAAATTAGAGATGGCTTTAAATGGAAACTAGATGCCTAGGGGTGTCCTGGAGGTGTAACAGTATCCTCCTAGCAGTGGCAGCTGTTACCTGGCAGTTGTAACTTGGCAGGGTATCTTGACAGCGGTAATCTGGCAGGGTATCTTGGCAGCGGTAACCCGGCAGCTGTGCTTACCACAGCAATTTGGTGAAACTTGGAGAGAGAGAGAGAGAGATAGAGATAAAATTGGAGAGACGATAAGGTATGTCTTTACTATAAGACTGTCGGTAACGGAAATAAAGGGCGATGGTTTTCAAAATGGAATCGTCCGTTGACATCATATGTCAATTGTCTTAACGGTCAACGAGAGTAGGAGAAATTTAGATCACAGAACTATATTGGGAGTGGTTACTATGACGGCGAGCGATGAGTAGGGAAATTATTTCGTTAAATCGAAACTGGTCGATAGACATGTTACAATGGTTAGGCCTTTCTATGTAATTTGGAGAGAGTCTTCCATCTAACAAAATATCAATTATTTCTACAAAGTCTTTCGTCGCTTAAGATTTTCATTTCCGCAAAAAAATTTCACTAAATATAAAAAAACCTTTGTTTTTTAAGGTTAAGTAACCCTAAAGTCGCTTCAAGCAGCCAAAATCAACCGCTTAATAGAAACGTCAAACATGTCAAGTTAAACTAGGTTTAAGGATAAGCTTTATTTTGTGCTTTAAGCTAGGTTCAAATTTGAGCTTGGCTTAAATTCGGATTTTACAACTGGCCCTAAGAGGTTTAACAATTTTTATATAAAGGAAGTTCGATTAATGCCTTGCAACATAAAATTAATCAAAAATTTCTAAAATCGGTTTAGGCCCGGTTGTACGTTTGAAGCTTAAAATTGAGCTCAACTGAGCTGGGCATAAAATATAAGCTTAGTTCAACCCTAAACCTGTTGTACAAACATGGTTCAGTAGCAGCTCTACTAAACCTATATTTGCAAGTGTTATTTCGAACTGACGCATGCGTATGTAGTAAATTGGTCAAAATATGTTAGTCAAATGAAGATGTCACCTAACTAATTTTGCATTTGGGGTAATTGTTCGTAACTATTAGCAAGCAATTTCCTCTGATATACAATTTGTCACAAAGCGAACGGTTTCTTTAGAAAGACGAAATGTTTGAATAAACTGATGATCCCTCCAACATTCAAAGTGATTCATAGGCTCTCTATACACCCGAGGACTTCTAGGGTGTTTTCATTATGGGTTAAAATATCCATATTTAACTTTGATAACTTTTTGATTTGAAAATAAATTAAGTACAGGTTATGTTTGCATACAATTAATTTACATTTAAGCCACGGAACATGATAACAATTTATGTTCCATGCTTAACCTTACATTAAACCTGCCCTCTTGAAGGTTTTACCAAGCTCAAGGTTTGAATCAAGCTCAACCGTAAGCTTACTTTGTACAACAGCAATCTGATGCTGAACCTGAGTTCACACTTGAGCCTTCACTAAGCTACAATTGTACAACCGGGCCTTAGTAATATGAACTTTTAAACTCTCTGAATTTTGATATACACGGTGTCAAAATTGAAAAAAGAATATGTTTTAAAGTAAGTTCAAAAATGTAAAATTAATAAAAACGATCGGAAGTTTGAATTATACTCTCTGTACATATTTTTAGCAATACGGCATTTTCACACATGGATAAGAAAAAAAACTGCCACTTACTGTAGTATTTATTTGAAAAAACTATAAAATACAATTATTCACACAATGTGAGGTGAATTATCTTTCAAAAAAATCTAATATTGTCTACTTCATATTCTTGAAATTGTGTACACAATTTATAAAAATCTTTGATATTTTTCACATTGTTATTTACAAAAAAAATTATCGCATGCCTCACTAAGGCTGGAAATTTAAGGAGCTTGTTGTTTGTCACTTATTTCTTCAATATCAGATTGTTCAACACTGTTCCCACGAAGTCCTCAACATATTTAGAAATGGGAAAATTGGAATCTTCAGTGCCTCTTCTATAGAAAAATATCCGCTGAAATCCAAACGAATTTATTTTAAAATTTTTCTTGGGCATCGTCAGTTGTATCTCCAGCTTTTTTAAATCCAGCCTTTGACTAAAAATTATTATTATTATTATTACATGATAAGGGCAGAGGATCAAGTCCTACTTTGCCCATAATAAATTACAGTGTATAATAACTGACACTAAGCCTAAAAAACTACAGATTGAAAATGTAGGAGTCTATTTGATTTTTGAAACTATTAACATTTTCTGAATCAATTATTTGCTGAGGAAGACTATTCCAAATATCGAAAATTCTATTACTCATAAAGTTTTGTCTATAACGAGTTCTAAAAGGCTCTTTCTTCAACTTTAAGGAGTGCCCACGGAGACGGTCGTCTGAATGAAGGGAGAAAAATGCTTGAAGGTCGCTGAAGTTGAATTTCAAAATGCGAAAGGAAAGAATAAGGTCACCTCGGAGACGTCTTTCATCGAATGTTGTGAGATTTGCCATGGTTAATCTCTTAATGGTTGCATTTCACGATCTCGAGCCAAATCTGGATTCCACGAAGGCCCGGTGTATTCAAGCACTTGTAAAGTTTGCAATATGTTTCGAAAGAAGCATTAGTGAAAGTTTTTTGTATTAGGAATAGTTTAGAGTTCCCGCGTTTACAAATATGAGAAATATGATCACTCCACGTAAGTTTCGAATTTACTAGTAAACCAAGGTCGTTTTGTGAAGATACGTTGCTTAATGTCTGTCCACTGATGAAATACGAATTTTGCGGGTTATTGTTTCCGACGTGTAACACGACACACTTATCAATGTTCAGAGGCATCAACCGATTGGAACACCATTCTTGTAGTTTATTAAGATCATTCTGCAAACTTAAATAACTGATGTTGGGATTTCCGTAAAGTTTCATGTCGTCAGCATAAGCCGAAATTGAGCTTGACAGACAGTATCGAAGATCACTGGAATATGCTATGAAAAGTAAGGGTCCAAGAACGGAACCTTGTGGAATACCGCTAGTTACTGGTCTTTCCTCGGAGAATTTTTGTCCAACTCTGACTTTGAATAACCGGTTTGTTAGGAAGTCTGAAAACCATTTGTTGAGAGTACCTCTTATGCCAATATGATCGAGCTTTAGTAGAAGTCTACGTTTTGACACTCTGTCAAAGGCTTTAGAAAAATCAAGGTAAATTATGTCTAAAGGATGTCTGTCATGGAGTTCTTTGGACCAATCGTTGGTACAGTGTACTAAATTGGTTAAAGTTGATCGACCTTTCAAGAAACCATGTTGGAAGTTTGGGATTACATTTTCCTGCAACAAAAATTCGACCATTTATTCGGCAACAATGGATTCCATTACTTTGGAGATAATGGGTAAGAGGCTTATCGGACGGTAATTGTTAGGATCCAATTTATTGCCTTTTTAAATATTGGGGTGACTGATGCTAATTTCCAGGTTGGCGGTATACATCCTTCCGAAAATGAGGTGTTCATGATTTTGGACAGCGGATATGATAGTGTGTGAGCACATTTTTTAAGGAATAATGCAGGCAATCCATCAAGACCTGGGGAGGAATCGGTTTTAAGATGTGACAGACGATGTAGAATTTGGTTTTGAGGAAAGGTGATATTGTGAAGTGATGATTCGATACGAGGTCCTAACAAGGCTGGTGGTGCATCATCAGGTGGTTTGTAAAAACATTAGCGAAAGACAAAGCAAGAATTTCAGCTGCCTCGTAATCAGAGCATAGGCTTCCATCTTCTTGTTGTAAAGATGGGATGGCAACATCTTAGATGTATAATTCCAAAATTTTGTATAATTCTCGGATCTAGAGGCTGGCTGGCACACGTAGTATTTGGCGGTAAAAAAGCATTACATTATAATCTAAAAACGTCAGTCTATTTCTCTTTTGTTTTTCCAATTTTTTATCAGACTTATGTAACCATGAACTCATTATGTTTTGGTTCATCCAACCATTCCAAAGGTAAATTATTGATATGATATGTGATATCCTTCTTAACACCTCGGATTTTTTGCTCCACCTATTACTAAAGGTTGTCATTTTTCAGGGAAAATGTTTTTGTAGGTAAACATCTTCTACAGAATAGTGTTCCAAAATTTTATTTAATTCGAATTTCCATTTTTCAATCTTGTGTTCAGACTCACCACAAACAGACTTAAACGTCATATTATGTCTCTTGCAATACTTTTCCAACCATCCATTTGATGCTTTGGAAGTGTCACACTTCAATTATTTCCTAGCTTCTAGTGCCTTTTCTTTAATTAATGGCCCCGACAAAGGAATCTTTTTATTTCGTACTTTGGAAAACCACTCAAAAACAATATATCAACAGCAAGGCCTTCAGTTTTAAGGAATTTCCGCTCAACTCCGTCATTACTAGAGCCAACAACAAAAGACTGTAAAAGTTCATTTTTGTTTTTTAAAATTCCGTTTATATGTTTGTTTCTCCATCACCATATTTTTCGGCTAGTTTCCTAACATTTAATTTATATTATAGCTCGAAACAAGAAACCGACCTATTGCAAAAATATACACTGTGTCCGTAAAGTATAGAACAAATTCATTTTTAGCTAAACAGACCATTCTAAGAAATAATCCTGAAACGTCGATTTTTGATTTTAATTTACCGTATTTTAAAATAATAATCTAATATACAGGGTGAATTACTTTCGAGTAATGACGTTACCGTCATTTTCTTTAAATGGAACACCCCAATTTTGTCTCAATTTTCGGATTACTCTAAACCACTTCGGCTACGCAATTTTTCTTTCTAAGTAGATTTGTCTCTTCAGCCTGCTTTGTTAAAATTTTGGCACAATTTTCCCGTTTTCGTCGTTTTTATATTAATAGTATTTTTTTTTCGAAAATCGCGTCTCATACCGACAAACATAAAACAAACAAACAAAATTAACAGTTTTCTGGCTTTTTCAAAAGGTTTTATGTTGATAGTGTGTTGTCTCGAAAAGTTCATCACACTAGTTGTAGGTGAATTTCGAAATTTATCAAAAATCCTAGTCCGCCAATCGATTTTTCATTCCGATAAACCAGATTTAACAAGTTCTTATTATTTTTTTAGGAAAATTCCACACATGTGATCTTTAACCAATCAAAACGTGTATTTCTGACAGATCTTCTTCGGAGTTCTTTTTTCGCATGTTAAAGGCACAGTCTTCAAGAATAAGCGCCAGTTCTTCCACAGGTATATCCGCTCTGTCGAAATAATACGCTTTTTCTGCGCAAAAGTTTATAAACTGCTTCCATACACTTGCCTTCGATTTCCTAGTATTCGCGGGTGTCAAC
The DNA here is from genome assembly GCA_949126875.1 of Lochmaea capreae. Lineage (NCBI taxonomy): Eukaryota > Metazoa > Arthropoda > Insecta > Coleoptera > Chrysomelidae > Lochmaea > Lochmaea capreae. The sequence continues at coordinate 29,527,952 of OX421401.1, read as the reverse complement.
TGCTTAATATTCTGGCGAATATTTTCTTAATTTTCTTGACCGAATCAAGACATTTTTCTACGTCCTGCTGTTTTTGACAAATTCAAAACAGAAATAATTTCTAGCTTACGAGTTTCACTGAGTGCCATGGTAACTAAATAATCAAGTCGACAAAACCTTCTATGTTTTGCAAGTACTTGATGAAGACGAAAATTGATGTTGTTGGAAATAAACACATTTCGTGTGGAATTTTCTTACCGAATACCACACGAGGTCAAATTAAATCCGGAAATTTTTTGACCTCTAGTGGTATTACTAGTGAAAATTTTTTTTTGTTAATTATTGGGAAATATGATGATTTTGATATAATTGAATCCTTGGAAATATTGATTCTTATATGTTAAATTTCATCCTTAATCGATTGGTATTCATTACAGTTTTGTAAGTATCCAATTTCTCGAGAATTAAACGTATACATTACATTGAAACTGTAACATAAAGCTGGGTTTCAGTACAAGGCGTTTTTAAATTACAGTTGTTGTAGTTAATAGTTATTTATTGTACAAGACGATAAATTGTAATTTATCTTTAAGAGTGTTTTTTAGTGTCGAGACGTCAGTTCTATAGCAAGACTTCAAATCCAGGTGAAAAATAAAATTTTGAAAGAAAATTGTAATTTCTGGCACACAAATCGCAACTGTGCCGTTACTACGGATATGAATTACTCTGTCAACAATTAATGTCAAACAAATTTTACATTCTGGTTTTTGTGGAGTATTTTTGCATTTTGTGTACTACGTGTAGAAGATGTACAAGATGCAGCGTTGCAAGCAGAAAGTTAATTATTGCCCCAAAAATCTAGGATGATGTATGAGAAGCAATACCAGTTCTTCAAAAAGTGAAAAAGAATCAAGAATATCAATGGCGTTGGTGAAAAATTGCTTATGGCGTATTTTTCTGAAAAATTGAAGAAAGCGAAGCCATCGTCATTATGGTCGTATTAATCGATGCTGAAGCGTACGTTGTTGGTGAATGAAAATTGTGACATTTCTAAATTCAGCAAGTTAACCACCTTACTGAAACCTGAGTGGATACAAAGCCAAAAAGTTTAAAATCCTGGAGACAGATGGCATTATTAAATTTCTGACAGAAACTCCTGATGACGTCTATTTGTTTATGAAGCTTATTGCTATTTTTGGTATGCATGGAGCGACTAGATCCGATGAATTACACAAGTTAGATGTGTTTAATGTGGACGACAGAAAATCGGTGATAGTCGTTTCATATCTGATACTAAAACCAAGCGGGGTAGGTCGTTTTGTATTACTGACAAGAAAAGTGGAGTTTATTGGAAATTGTGGGAAAGTACATTGGCTTGCGCCAGCGCCGATCTTAGGGTGTCGGCTGCCCGCGTGCAAAGACTTAAGGTGTTGCCATCCTCTTGAGAATGTTTCATCTTTTTACTAATATTTAACGATGACAAACTTATCTACTAGTCTAAGGACAAAGCGTAAAACATAAATAAAAATGCAAATAAAATTTGAAAACCAAAATTTTACTTTTTAGCCAGCCAGGTTAGTGTCACAAATTTTGCTATCAAGTGAGGAATATGTGTAAGAGTATAATAGACAATAATGGATCAGCACATTTAACATTTCTTAAACTATGCTGTGGACAAAATGGGACTTGGGTAATTTGATTTTTCGATAACTATTTAAATTTAGCATATTTATTCGACCTAATTAGTTCTATTTTCAGAGATACATAAAAAAATTTGCTTGATTGATAAAGTTAGATGAGGCCTGCGGCCGCCCCTTGTTCTGGCCGCACACCTGCTAGGATCGGCCCTGGCTTGCGCCCCAAAAACGTACCTCATAGTAAGTTTTTTGTTGAATTATCGACAGCCAAATTGCACTACTCAACCGGTGGGGATTAACACTATACATATATAAGATACCCAAGAAGATTGCGGATTTTTTAAAGATAACAAATTCAGAAATGTACACGGTGCATTCTTTCCATCGTTCTTCAGCTACCAAGTTGGCAAACTCTGGTGCAGATCTAGTAGAAGTTAAACGCTTAGATGGATGGAAATCGTCATACGTTGCAGAGTCTTATATTGAACAGTCAGCATGCAATAAGATTGCTATATCCAAGTGTATACTTGGAAAAACATAACAGAAAGGCGGTTTTAATAGAAAGTGACGAGATAGTTTGCTGGAGAATAAAATATTTAAGGCAAATTGGGCAATTTCGAAGTGAGGGCAAAAATATATATTTTCTTGATGAAACTTGGGTAAATGAAGATCACACTGTTGGCAAACACTGGCAAGACAAAAATGTGAAAAGTGTCCGACAGGCATTCATGGAAGGTTAGTCGACAGGGATGAAGCCGCCGCGCCGTCAGGAAAGGGAAAACGTTTGATAATTGTCCACATTGGCAATGAAAAAGGGTTTGTGAAAGGAGGTCTTTTGGTCTTTTCGTTAAACCATACTGGGGATTATCACAAGGACATGAATGGCGATACATTTGCAGAATACTTTCAGCAAATGTTAGACCTAATACCTCCTGGTTCAGTAATAGTAATGTTCAACGTCAGTTACCATTCCAGAAACGTTGGAAAAGTACCAACCACAGCATGGAGAAAAGCTGATATTTGTAAGTGGCTTACAGAAAAAAACATAAATTTGGAGGCAGATATGGTAAAAAAGAACTACTATCATTGGTAAATAGCCACAAAGAAAAATTCAAGAAGAAAGTTGTCGATGATATGGCTGGAAAACGAAACATAACAGTATTAAGACTGCCGCCTTACCATTGTGAACTTAATCCAAAAGAATTAATATGGGCTCAAATGAAAGGGTATGTAGCAAGGAATAATACTACCTATAAATTAAAGGATGTGGAGGTACTTTTTCAAGAATTTAAAAAAATAAGTCCAGATAATTGGCATAAATGTGTACAACATGTTTTAAAAGTAGAAGAAAAAATGTGGAAACTTGATTGTTTAATCGAAGCAACTGTGAAACCGTTAATTATTTCTTTGGACGAAAATGAGAGTGATGATGAGAGCATTTACTGTTCTTCTGAATCTGAGTAATTTATTCCTATTTTATTTTTGACTGTTTTTAAAGAAACGTATCTACCTCCATTTCATTTTAATTATTTTTGTAGTTGTAATCATTGACAACCGTAACATTGAAATGTAAGTTCCCCCCAATTGCGGCGCCTATGAGAATAGTTTATCCCTTGCCTTCTATATTGTTCTCAGTTTTGGGTTCTATTGTATTCTCTGGTCGAAGAGGGTGAGGTATATAAAAATAAAGGATTTTTGCCTGAGGTACATTAGAAAATTATTAAGAGAAGATAAAGTGATTGATCACTCAGTACAAAATTTATCCAAAATTTCCATTTTTATTACTCTCTCTTTATAAATATACTATAATAATGTTAATTGTAAAATTACACTTGTTGTTAATCCTTCGAATTAATGTGTTTGAATTTGTAAATTTAATTGATTAAAAAAAGTTAAAACATTTTATCTACCCTTGCTGTTAAAGTGATACTTTATCTACTCAAAAGTGTTTTGTTATAACAACATTTTAACATTAGCTATAGAAAAAGAAAAATGAACTTCTACCCTTCTAATTATTGTAATAAATCTTGCTTCGAATGAACATTTTATTACGAAACAAGAAATGAAACTTCACTGATTAATATTTTGAGATTCCAGTCAAAATATAAGGAGATTAATTAAACTTGTGTTCTTATCCTCGATAAATTACGCTTGTCCTACGTTCAAACTTCTTCAGATTTGCTTTTACCGTAAATTTATCCGGGATTTCTAAAACCATTCCGGAATTTGGACACTTATCCAAAATGATCAAGATTCAGGCACCCGTATCTTGTTATTCCCACATCCAAAGCATTCCCCGATGTAAAGTTTGTTTAGTTTAGAGGGTTGAGCTAGAAAACGAGTTTTCCTTTTTTATTTTAGAATTCGTCTATTTTTATTTGCTAGATAAAGAATTTCTCCAACAACCAGTTACAGTGTTCTTCTATTAGGGATTCTTTTTGACGTTTCTAGAAGCCAGTAGACACTTACAATTTCAATAATGTTCGTTCGTTTAAGTTTAAGCCAACCAACATATAATTATGTGTATCAGTGTGAGAATAAAGAAAAATGGGGTCCGGTAATGTTCGTGATCCTCGAAATTTCGCCAAAATTTAGTATTCATTAGAACGCCCATTCGCTATAGACAAGTTTAAAAGAAAAAATATCTAGATAATGCACTTTTGTAAGAAAAAATCGCAATGAAAGTACTGGGAAACAGCCATTTTTTTTAATTTCTGACAAAAGTCACTTACATTGACAATTATGTTTAAGTAGCATATAGTTCCAAAACAAGCGTTGGATGGACTATGTTGCCAACTCCCATTTCCTTAACTCGTGATGGCTTGTAAATCGTTCTCCCAAGGTCTTAGACTTTTTTCTGGAAAATTTGTGGTGAATTCAGAATTTCTGGAGAAAAATCCAAAAAGCGATATGTTTTCATCACTCCAACGAACTTCCCTTTTCAGGATAACTTCATGTCGATTCCAAAGTATCGGATATTTATATCCATATTTATTCTCTTCCCCTTTTTGAAAAACTTTATATAGAAAACAAAGTATTCAATAGGTGACTGGACACTGTACTCTGAAGAAACATCTGCACAAAATGGGCCAAATTAGTGAACCTATGTACAGGAAATGTGAACTCTATGATGAAACACCTAATCACATAGGTACTCTGCTTCTGCGAGAACTTACATGGACTCGGACGGAAGCACTTTGGAGAGGAAACAATACAACCATCACAACTACTGAAAATTCCTACATAGAAGACACAAAGCTTCTGGAATGGAAGTAGATAACATGGGAAATGGTACAAAGATTCAGTTCACCTGCCTGGGCTGCTGAGCACCAATCCAATCGAATGAATGAATGAAAGTATTTAATAATTTTTCGAGAAGGGAAAGGGAAAATACCATGATTTTCAAGACATTTACAATTTTCCTTTCTCTCCACGAACCGATAATAATCGGACCAACAGTGACAAATAATTGTATTGGAATGGTAATGAAATTCTTAGTACCGAACTAGTATAATTAGGAAAAACATACCTCTTACAAGAATAGTTTTCATAAGCATTCGACACATATCGCTTTACGATAGTTATGAGCAAAGCAAGACCAAGTCTTGGTCTTGCTTATTTAGTATTGGTCCTGCGTGCAAAGTCTTGGTCTTGTTCATTTTAACTGTTACTTATTTTTTTTACTTTTAAAGATCATCATGGTTATAAGTTATTAATAATTTACAATCAATTATCAGCTGGCAAAACTATTGTAACGGGCGACTATTGTACCCTAGTGATGAGCTTAGCAAGACCAAGAGTAAGACTCCTCGGAAAAGCAACACCAAGACTGCAAGACCAAGACCAATTTTGCTCATCACTACTTTCCGATCAACTGACAGATCAAAGTGTAATTACCTATAAAAATATCAGAAATAATCATATGCAGCACTGTGTTAAATGGTACATTTGTGGTGTCCGTCGTATATATAGCCCATACAGCCTGCAGCGGAGAAGCATATCAGAGCTCGCAGGCATTATACCAAAGAGCACGAGGTATAATATGCCATCTTTATGTATGTATGATGGGGTGACATTCACTGAGACCTAAGAGATCTATTGTGCTTCTACTTAGGTCCTGAGGAACGTCTCAGAGATTAGTAGCTCCTTTAGTCCTATTTCCCTGAGGAATTTTAGGATATCTGTAGGCTTCAACTTAGTGCCATAGGATACTGAATTGCTGTGCAATCCACAAGTGTGTGGATGAAAGTTTCTCCTTCCGTGCCACGTAATCTACATTCTTCTTCCTCCACTATTTTGTGCTTTTTGAGGTGCCCGTTAAGCCGGCAATGTCCCATTAGGATCTCTGTTAAAACTCTTAGTTCAGTTTTACTTTTACTTGTGCATTCATTCGATCCCAATGGGTTGTAGTCACCCATCAGAATCTTTGATTGCCTAAGCCCTACTAGATCTTTTCAATGGTCAGATCCTCTCTTTTCTTTGGCTTTGCCCATTTCTTCCAATATTACATTGGGGCTGACACCGCAAAAGTGTTCCGGCCTCCAAAAGGGTGTCAGTCCCTCTCTTCGCTAGTCCATCTGCTACTCCATTTCCTTCTATTGAAGTGTATCTTGGAATCCACAATGAGGTTACTATATTGTTCTCGCCTAATTCATTGAACATAAGCATTCCCACACCATTCTGGAACTGATTATACAAGAGCTCAGTGCTTTAATGGATGCTTGACATCATGATAATCTTTTGCCTCCTATACCCTTTGGCAATATTGAACTGGACACACTTTCTAAGGCGTGAATTTCCGCTTGAAAGATACTTGGGGTTTTTCCAAAGCTTCCTAACCCGTACACTCCTATCCCAGTTCCTTCTATTGCTTTTGAGCTGTCTGTGTACCATTGAATAACATTATTTCCAAGTATGGTAATGATATTTGGATCCCATTCCTTCTTATTGCTTAATTCCTTAACGAATTTCTTTAAAAAATTAAACCCTCTCATCATACTATTTTGTGGCATGTACCAGGTTTTTTGATTTCTAAGAAGTAAGGAGGTGTTTTTTTATGATTTCCTCTCTACTTAGTCTGTAACTCGTTCTATCTGCAACACTTTCCACCACCATATGTAGTGGTGTGAGGTTTAGAATCACTTCCATAACTGCCTTTGAGCATGTTCTCATTGCTCCTGTAATGCATAGGCTAGTCTTTGAATTTTGGAGAGGTTTTCTCTCGTCATCCATAGACTAGTTCTGCTACTCCACGCAATGGCTCCATAAGTGATAAAAGGTCTCACTATGGCAGTGTACATCCAGCTCAGGATTTTTGGGATACAGCCGCAATTTCTCCCTGTCAGATTCTTTCACACCATTAGAGCCATTTTTGCTTTGTACGGAGGAGATGTGGAACCGGGATCTCGAGTCCATGGATGTTGGGCACAATAAAGATCCCTACCACTGGTTGGAGCACTGGTAGGTACGGCAAAATTTCTGGTTAGGGGTAGTCTGCTCCCGGCGTCACTGATTAGCCTCAATCGCAAAAATAGACCGACTTTAAATAGCAAAGAAAAAACTGCTTCTAGAATTGGTTCCAAAGAATCCATAAATGTATTTCTCTTTGTGGAGAATACTTTAAAAAATAATAGTCAACAGATGTCGAAAGAATAATTATTCTTTCGACATCTGTTGATACATTCACTCTATTAAATACGACAATATTACAGGAAACTGTAATAAGATTTAAAAATAATAGTGTTTAAAGTTATGGATTATATAAACGGCATATAACAGCTGGTATACGATTGTACTGATAAATCTAATATAGCTAGAAGGCCAAAGAAAATAATTAAAATATCCAAAATTCACAAAGAAGTTTTATCAGTATACTATTTTCTTTCTATTCCAAAAAAAGATTAGAAACATTTTGAGATACAAACATTTCGAATGGATTGAGAAATACCTTCCGAATTGAAAAATATAAAATATCATCACCGATGCTAGAAATATTCAAAATCGTATTTATGTGTGAATATTTCATGAGGTATATCGAGGGCAATGGGGGAAAGAATAATAAAATTAGAGTGTTATGTGAATGGATGGAATTTTGCTTTTATTCAATTATTTGTCTTGGAAAAGCTTTGTTCCATTCATAATAATAAATAATAAACATTATTTTAAAAATTCCGTATGAAGAAATAATTATTGTTCAGACATACAAAAGAGGCAACGGTAAAAGGGTACTTTTACCGTTGTAATAAATGTACATCCATTCATGCTGAACAAAATGAAAAATGCCATACTTTTCGTTTGGTGCGTTTGAGGAATTCCTATAAAATATGTTTTGCGGAAAAGCTATCTTCTTCGCTGATAAGGAGAACAGTAGGTATTTGGTGTCCAAAAAGGCATCTGACATACATAGTATATACTTTCCTGGTGGGAGGGCTTCGTTGAGCAGAGGAGTAACGGGAAGTGAAGGTTATATCTTGCAGTGGGAATTGTTACTGTGGTTTGTAAACTGCCCATTCAATTTCCCAATTTTGTTTGAGATTTTCCTTCCTAAGGGATATTATATCCCCCCTTGATAAATCGTTAATTACAAGGCCAGAAGAAGCGGCATCTTCAGCAAGCTCATCTACTTTTCCATTAACTGGAATTTGAGAATGTCCTTTAACCCATATAAATCCAACATTTTTGTTTAAATTCTTGAGGACTGTTAATTTTTGAGGATACTGTCTGTAACGCTGTTATTGTATATATGTTTCTGGTAATTTCTCAGTGTCATTAAAGCTGCTTGTGAATCAGATAAATTCATATAACTCTCAAATTCTAAGTTAGTGTTTATAATCCATTCCAAGGCTTTGTTGATGACTACTAATTCAGCTGTAAAGATTGAACAGTTTGGATTTAATTTGTACTGACAAACAAAGTCCTACTTGTTTCTTGTGTTTCTTTCATTTTCTCCAGAATCTTGGTAGTTTAGGGATGTAAGCATGACAGCATGAACGATAGGGTGATTTGATTAGATTAGAACCCAATGCCAGAAAAAAAATTATTATTATTCAAACGTACATCTCGACCAAATTCATTTCAACTCTGAGATGCGCAAACAAAGAAGTGAGAGGGAGAGATGTCAGTCCCGCGGAATAAACGCATGCACACTCGGCGGAAAAAGTTTACTTAATTAAATATTTCCTAAATAAAATCCTGAGAATTTGGTTGTGCCTCCAATGTCATAAATTTAAAAACATTATGCACTATTTCTCAACAAGCGACTTAAATTCCATATTAAAATTCCTACGCGGATTGTACCACTATCAGTTCAAATGGATTTTTACAGTGGAAGGTTTTGCCTAGGACTGGTAGCTGCCGACATTGTCGTACGCGTGATCTACGCGCATCCGAATCTCACGGTTGACATGAATTTGGTCGAGTTGTACCGGGTTTCTGATTAATAGAGGTAATTCGCTGTATCTCAGAAACTATTTATCGTACCTTTATCATTTAACGTAAGTTTGCTCCAGTACTTGTAAAATGGCTGGTAGGGGTGAGTGGGACTCAATTAAACTGTTGTTCCGAGTTATGGATTTTGACAAACTTAATATCGTTTGAAAGGGAATTCAATGCTTAATAAAATATTATATCATTTAATTCCAGTGGTTTTAACGGTCGCTGGATGGCGGTGATTGAACAATTGTTTTGCTTTAAACTTTTTTGGGAATAAATACTATATTTTTCAATAGGGCTCTCTAATGAAAAAAAATCGTTGCTAAATTCCAGAGATCAGCAAAGCAAGACCAGGACTGCAATACCAAGACCAATTCTGCTTATCACTACTAAATTCCGAGTGTCGCGGATCTTACCGGACGCTTAAACTGAATTGAAATCGAAGATGAATATATTTCCTAACTAGTGCAGAAAGTTCCACTTTTCGGCACTCGCTACGATACGCGTCGTTCGGCCAAGCAATCAAGTGAGGAAAAGACATTTTACGCTCGAGTTAGGAACGCTATTTTTTTTACGAGCGTGCGGAACATGTAAAAATAAAGAAACAACATATTGAAGTTTTATTAATTTTTATTAAAGCATAAAGAGAAACTACAATCTATTCTACTACTTATGATTAATATTAATAATAAATTGGCAATTTGATGCATTCTGTAAGTTGATAGCTGATGCTATTAGTTTTTTTGGTTCAATAAGATCGTTTGGTGAATCTATTGCTGCTTCGATTTCTTGTGTAGAGAGACTGGTTGTGACAAATGTGTATACTTTTTTTGATATTTTCACTTTTCCGCACTAGTGCGGAAAAGAGGCACTTTCTAAACTAAATTGAGTGCGGAAAAGTTCACTTTTCCGCAAGCAAGTAGAAAATAGCTATTTGTGTCAAGAGCAGAAAGTAGTACTTTGGTAGTCGAGACAGAAAGTTGACGGCAATCTGTCGAAGCTACCAAAAGACTTTCTGCTCTAAATACACACAAGATTTTTTCTACTATCACACCAAAATTAACTCCTAGCTTTCTTTTATTTATAAATAAAATTAGGCGTGCGCCAAAGTTACTTTCGGCTTAAGAGCGCCAATAATGTCAAATTATGACAGCTCGCGGAAACCATCAACTTTGCAGCTGCTTTTCAGGGCACAAAAGACGACTTTCGATAAATGATAGTAAAAAAAATAAATTATTGAAGTTATATATGAAGTAAAATTATTTTATGGTATTATATTAAGATACTCACGTCAGAAGAATTAAGAAGCGACGGACCATTTTAAAGCTACCTGATCAACTTTGTTATGTAACCAAAAAGCTTGTGAAATGTTCAGTTTGTAAAAAAAAATGTTTCTGTTCCAGAACAATGACGACCCATCCAGAGCAAATAAGTGCCAAACGCTTGAATTTGGAAAAAGCAACGAATTTCATGCGACAATTCCGAGACCCTCATTCCAGAGAACTGAAAAAATTGTCGGCAAATCAGTTTATGGAAGTTTGGAGCCACTATGATAAAGACGGTAAGCTCTAGAGCTACTCATTTGTTTTGTAAATTGTACATTCATCTCAAACTGTTATACTCATTTTGTCTCTTGATTCGTGTTAATTCGATCCAACACGACCCACCTTCCTACAACCACAAACCATAATTGTTCAATAATTTCAAGCTCCAAGCCTAATAATCACTTCGGCAGCCAAAGCTAGGACTTCCTAGTATTAAAAAAAAACTTCACTACGAAATGTCAAAACTACCATAACCCTCAAAAAGAAAAGTTACTTTCCTTCAACTTTGCGAATAATTCATTCATTCAATAATCGGAATGTACAAGATAGTCCAGTCGGGTTTGCATTAAAGGTGGATGTGAGAGCTGTGGGCAAGATTTTTGCTGGAATCCGTCAAAAATATCATGGAAAATGATAATCCGTTGCCTCCACCGGTTTTTAGGCTGTGCTAATTGCATAATAACAGTTTATAGCCAAAACCCCTATTTTTCGACATATTTTTGTGTTCTACTCGGAATGTGTTTATCGTGCATATATATAAAAACAAATTTGGAGTGTGAAATTGGCAATAAAATTCCATGGTACAGAATGTGAAAATTCCATTCCTTGCAGCCTTACAGCGGATGAAAAAGTAAAAAAAAATTGAGCAACAACTGTTTTTCGAACGCAAAATACTACTGCGATTTATAAAGAAATCTTAATCATTATTTCTTCTCAAAAACGTTATTTATTCACGAATTGAATGTAACAAACGCGAGTTCGATATGTTTTTTAGTTGCTGAACACACACACGTTGTGTGCTGAAACATCGTTCTAGAGACGACTATGGTTCGATAGAAAGCTGTTTTTGCCAAGACAGTGTAGATACAAAAGGACGACCGAGAATCGTAGCAGGAGTCTCCGGTTGGCAAGGTACTGACTTGTCGACAATCCCTCTCCCCGTTCAGCAGGGTATTGTATTGACCTGTCTGAATAAACCTGTCCACGCTGAAGGTATTGACTTCAGTGAAAATCCTCAACGTGCTAGCGTTCGAAAGATATTGACTTTCGTACTCCTCTGAAGCTCCCTGTCCCTAAGGTATTGACCTAGGGATACTCCACCCTCGCTGAAGGTATTGACTTCATCGTACATCCAGAAATCCGATAGAGAGCGGAAGGTATTGACTTTCGTCCTCTCCTGAATTTCCCGTCTCTACGGTACGAACCGATAGACACTCCTCTGGTCGAAACTTCACAAACAGAAGACGACATCCCAGGAGTAGAAGTTTTAATTTAAAATCAGCTGTTAAATCCGCACGCCTTATTCTAAATAACAACTGTACATAGTATTTTTAAGAATAAACTTTTATTTTATATTGAAATCTTGTCTCTGGCATTCATACGGAATTTTAAGAATATTGACAAAGGTATTAGAAAATGTTTAACTCGAATTAAAGTTCAAAAAAGATACCTAAATCCTGAATTTGACTTCTATTACAATAAAAGTATTGAGAAAGTTTACCTGGAAATTCAAAAGATTGATGTTCTACAGGTAAAATTTCAAAAATTTGTATCGAAAATTTGTTGGTTTAGTTAGAATCAGATTTTATGTTGTCATTCTTTACGTTTGTGTTCTGAAATTCTGGTTTTTTAAATTTTTTCGAAGTTCTACCGATATAAATTCTGTCACTTGTTAATTTATATTTATATACTCCCGATTTGTTTAATTTTGAAGATTTAGATTTGTTATTTTTAATAAGTTTTGATATACAGATACATGCAATGAGAAACGAAACATAACTCTTTAATGTATTCTTCGATCTAAATAGTCCACCAACTAAAAATTTCTATAAATTTACTTAAATAAATATCCAGTATTTAGCTGGACAGCTGGATTCAGAACTACTATAAGAAACCCCGCCTCTTCACCTTCCAATATTTGTTAGTTATGCGGTTGTGTGCCTTTGTTTTGATTAAGAATAAGATTATTTAAATTAAAACATATTGAAAATAAATTCCGTAAAACAACTTAATGAATTAAATATTCAAATACTCCTCCTTGTTGAGCCAATCAAAAACCGAATCTATTGAACAAAGATAATATTGTATCTCTGAGCTGATTGCACAGTGCTGGACAATTTTCGCCCTTAATTCTATCAAATTTTGAGCCCGTTCAAAATTGTGCTGATGAATTTCATTTTTTAAACAACCCCATAAAAAGAATTCATTCGGGGACAAATCCGCTGATCTTGTGAGTGACCTCCGAAATACCACGATAAAATTCCAATTTTCTTGTGATTTCTCTACGAATTTATTTTATTTGTAATAGTTATGGGCTTGAACAATACTTGGATATCGACTGCCTGACGCTAATTAAGGATCGCCCACAGTTGAAACTACGGAGTGGTGGGAATTGTACGATATGTTGTAGGCGTCCAAATGAACGACTGTAATAGTCGTGTTTTTAATCTGTTGAAGTTTGATATTGGTCGACTAGTTTAAAAGCAGTTCTGATACAATGCTTAAAATCCTTATATTTCGTTTCTCATTGCATGTATCTGTATAAGCGGTTTTAAAGCAAATATCCACGCCTAAAGTTACTAAAAATAATATAATTTTTTTGGATGCTATTCCAAAGTATGTTAAACATTTAAATTGATCATTTCCATTTTTATAAGAAGTAAATACTTGTTCTTAAGCCTTTTTTAGTATCTATCTATTTATAATATTGTCAATTGAATTATTTGGATCGTAGATATTATTGATACAGCGAAGATTTAGACAAATTAAATTGTTTATGTTCATCTTATCAATATGGATCTCAATCAAGTAAAAGCCTCATCTATTCAACTTTTTAAAATATATTTACATCCATAGAGATAGAGAAAAACGAATATTCGTTGAAAATAAATGTTTTGTTTTCAATTTAAACTGTGTCACACTTGTCCAAAGTTATCGAAGACAATCAATTTTCTGTACACAACGTGTTCTGTTGTGATAATTGTCGTTATTTTTTTTAGGTAATGGTTACATCGAAGGCGTAGAATTAGATGGATTTTTGCGTGAATTCGTATCGAGTGCCAACGTTTCAGATGTAGGACCTGAAGTGAGTTTTTTGGTAACTACGAGGGAAAGTAATATAATATTACCCCCAACAACGATATATTTACGAAAGATTCTTTCAAGTAAAAGTAGAACTTTGTTTTTTCCAGGTAGTTTCAGATGAAATGTTGGTAGAACTGAAATCGTGCTTCATGGAAGCATATGACGACAATCAGGATGGAAAAATTGATATTAGAGAGGTAAGATCTATTTTTGTAAAGCTTAATTTTGCTTTTTATTTATTTTACGGACAGCCCTCACCACTTTCATCCATTTTTATCGGTTATTTCATTCTAAAACAAATATACCAACAGCAAATACCACTAGCAACAGTGTGGTGATGTATGTGGAAGGGGTTAAATTGTATTTTACATATGAAAAACTACTTCTTGCACTTGTTTGGTTAAAAATAATTAAACCAACCTTTTTACTGCAATTTTTATGAAGATTTAGCTTATAAAAATGTCTCAATATTTTTCAGCTGGCTCAGCTTTTACCGATGGAAGAGAATTTTCTGCTTTTGTTTAGATTCGACAATCCCTTGGAGTCGAGCGTCGAATTTATGAAGGTGAGTTAATATATTTCATGTCAAAAATCGTTGTAAAAATCGTATTTCTCTATCGAAGGCTTTTATAGGTACTTCACGTAGATCTTATGATACAATTTTGAATTATTTAGAAATCAAAAGGTAAATAAATATCTTGAAACCATATTATTGTTCGTAAAACTTATTTACTTCATAGAAAAATATTATTTCAAGATGATTTTATTTCATAAAGATTTTTGAAGTCGTCTTCACATAACAATATAAACTTTAATGAAACTGCTCGACTTTTCCTTGATATAATATGAGAATCGTATTTTCATAAAGGTCATAAGAATATAATAAAATATTATAACAACATCCATACATATTGAATATGATAAACCTAGTAAAATGGACACATGAAAAAGAGTGGTTATGGACTTTTACTGGTCTGCCTGGACTTTTCTTGGGAGGCTCCACTTGGCCTGCTATGTTTCTCCCCCGCAATAATTTAAAAACCGTGGACTTTCCAACTCCAGTCATTCGGGAACATCGGTCGACAGTTTCTTGTACAGTAAATTTCGGGTAATCGTATCTTATGCAATCGTGTACATTTAAAATAATAAGTTTTTCATTCACTGATAGTGGATAATTATTGGAACACCTTTTCGTTGGTGTAAATGTCGCCATTTTATTACTAATCTTATAATACTGTGAACACTATTTACGGCTTAACAGCAAATACTGATGCGTTAAACTTAACAAATATACTTATAAAAGGTCTAAAAATGGTTAAGCCGAATCTGAAATAGGGTTGGAATTAGGCAGAAGCACTAATAGAAGGTAAAACGGTACCTATTAAACGCAAAGCGCAACTGTATAATCTACTACCTAAGTAATCCCTACACAATATTTCGATATTGATACTTCAGGCCTGAAAACATACTTTTCCTAATTCTCTTTCGCAATTACTTGTAATTTTAATATTACAAACAATACTATTTCAAGACCTACGCCTATGGCCGACACCGAAATTGAGCCGAACTGGACGGAATTCCCCATTTTATTCATAAGAATAGAAACTTAGGTGAGAAAGGTAGAAACACCTTGTAGAATTTAATTGAAAATTGAAAAAATTTAATAAAAAAGTTTTAAATTTACATAAACCCGGACACGATCCGCTTCAGCTCTTACAGCCGGGTAGATACAGAATAGAAAACAAAAGTTCAAAATATTAATTTATTCTGCCTTAAAAGGAAGATGAAAACAGGACAGATTGGCCCGAGTGAATAAAAACTTAGCTTTCGCTTTTAGTATGAAGTATAAGCTTTAGCTTTTACTAGGTAGATTCAGCTTTTGCTAAAAGCATTTGCTTAAACTGAAGTGAATAACCTTTCGCTTTTACTTACTAGCAAAAGCTAGATATTTTAAGTATTTACTTATCCTACCTTTTCAACTATTTTTCGTAAAACGTGAGATATCGTTTTACATATTGTTGTTCTATGAACTCCTTCTTCTTTTCCGATCCCTATTTGAAATCCAGGATCACTTAGAAATCGCAAAAATATTTGCATTTGTTTTTTTGGACTCAATGCACCACCTCTGGTCTCCGCTTTTGGTTCCAAAAAATGGTTAGCTATCCACTCAACATTTTCTTCACCAAATCTATACAGACCGTGGTATTCTTCGGCACGACTTATATTCATAAATGCAGCCATTTCTGCCAAACTGTTTAACAATACTAAATTTTTAAGCCAGGGTC
Organism: Lochmaea capreae; assembly: GCA_949126875.1. Taxonomy (NCBI): domain Eukaryota; kingdom Metazoa; phylum Arthropoda; class Insecta; order Coleoptera; family Chrysomelidae; genus Lochmaea; species Lochmaea capreae. Next base: position 29,511,992 of record OX421401.1, on the reverse strand, counting down.
TAACAAGCTTTCAAAAATGTGAGCTTTTCCTTAATATTCTTAGTAATTGCTTACCTTCATTCACACCATTTTTAGACAATGCTAAAAACTTTAGCTTTTGCTAATTGCATTTTTAGTAAAAGCTACTACTTATTTTTATTCACTGCAAACTAAGCATTTGCTAGGAAAATGTAAGTTTTAGCTTTTACTGAATTTTTATTCACACTGCCAATTGAGACCTGCACTATAGGTAGGTACTTAGCTTAGGTATTCGGAAACTGATAGTGTCTTGTTGTAATCGATGCTAAAGATGTCCTGTTGTATTTGGTGCTAGAGATGTCTTGTTGTAATTGGTGCTAGAGATGTGTTGTCGAAATTGATGCTAGAGATGTCTTGTCGAAATTGAGGCTACAGATGTCTTGTCGAAATGGATGCTAGAGATGTCTAGGTGTATCCTAGTGGTTAGATAACGATATTCTATACCTTGTTTTCAAACTAAGAGGAACGATTTGAATTTAAGTTGGCATTTCTGCTGCCTAGTGATTGGTCAGATTGCTACCAGTTTCACACAGCTCTTTTGATACCAATGACACTGGCATTTTACAGTTTTATGTTTATTTATATAAAAATAGGCATTAGTTCAATCATTACTACCACGTTTGTTGTTTATTTTTAACAAAGTATTATATTCTGTCCAAGGTATTTGCTATTTTTATTATTTATTCCCTTTCATGGAAAAAATCCGTGCTTCTTTTTTCTTGTTAATACTTAATATAAGTTTCACATCAAGTTTTACATACATTGCAGTACTATATTATGGTATTTTTCGATAACAAAACTTCTGTTCACTTTTAGTTTTGCTACACCAAAGCCTCAAATGTTAAAAAAAAATTTCATCTTATGATACAATTGCATTTCTATATTCTCATTAATCCTCAAATTCTTAAAACATTTTACATAAACTACTTATTATAACCTTACATCTTTTCACAATAATGTGACATTTGGTTACTACTTTCGCAATGACCTGTGGCCAATCATCATTCGATATTTAGACATGCCTTGATCCCTTATTGGCCACGACAACAGCGAGCAGTACAATACATATTTCACGTAATTTTCATTTTAGTTCAAAAAGTCTGAACACGACCTTTTCGGAACACACTCCCAATCTAGTAACTTTTTGTTGCGTGGTTGAGGTTTCCTAAAATGCTCCTCTTAGTTTAAAAACAAGGTATAGATGTATAACGGTATCCTAGCAAGGTAGCTGTAACCTTGCAGGGTATCCTGGCAGCTGTGCTTACCTAGAAGCTCAGGTGGATTAGGGATATGTAGGAACTTGAATGTAATGGGGCACATAATGTTGGTTTAGCTTTTCAGGTAAAAAAGGAAGGCAGTTGTTTGAAATAATGAAATTTTAAATCTACTGAAAGCTTTCCAACATAATATATGTCCCATATTAAAACAGTAAAAATTATCGGCTAAATTAATTATAGCAAAAAGTTATGCTTATGAATAAACAGTTTCTAGAAAATAAATAAAATGTTTAATGATGTGAGGCCAGTTTTTATAAGAAGGGAATATTTTATAGGTTAAAATGAAGGTTAGGTGTTTGTTTATTTCAACGTTTCCACAAACCGTTGCGCCATAAAAGTTAACCGTGACGTCATGGTATTGTTAACCCAGTTTGAGTGGTTATTATGTTCAAAGAAAAATGACTTTTGATTGTTTAATGACTAACGAATTATTTGATAGAGTCCGTTTTAATAAGGAAGAAGCCACCTGAAGTTGCAGTCGATGCACGACCTTGATGTCAAAACCAGCGCCATATTTAAAAATTGATATTTTAATCTAAATCAGTAGCGTACCGTTTTCACATTTTGTAGGGTAACACAAAATTAGAAGTATTAGAACCATATAAATAACTGCTAAGTGCAGCAGACTATATGAATTATTAGCAGAATTCAATTATTTTTGAAGTAATGTATACTCTTCCATATTATATTTTACAACAATCTGAATGCCATAAGTAATATATTGGATTATTATACTTTCTTATTTGACTTACCGATGATTTTTTAAAGGAATTTGTATTCCATGTTCAGCTTCAGACTCCATAAAAGTTGCAACGTTTTCAAGAATCTGTCGGCCTTCACTGTGGATAACTTTTCTTTTAACACCAGCAAGATTTGTAGGAGGCATGGTTTTAGATCAAATAAAACACACAGCACTCACAAATAAACTAGGCAGAACGTCTTAAAATATTCAAAAATGAAAAATATTCGATAGTAAATGATTGTTTCAAACACAACCTCAAATGTCAACAATTTAATTGCTGTCGGCATAAAACATCGCTTGTAACGCCAATGGCATGGAACGATCGCTCGACAGATTTTGACTTATGCGCAGGTCGGTACGCCAACTTCAGGTGGCTTCTTCCTTATTGAAACGGACTCTACACCTAAACATATGCCCCATCTACTGATTTAATTCCATTGATGGCAAACGCCACCCAATGGCGTGCATATATCGTCTATATAAAGTGTTAAATTCCCGCGATAGTTCATCTCGAACTGCCGTTTCAAATGGTCTCTGAATGCCATACTGGTCGTTCATCAAACAGTTATGAAAAAAACGAACCTAGTTGAAGTATGCACACATCTAAACTCAACAAAAGTCACTTGCGGGTATAACTAATGTTGTAAATCATTTTAACGACACAGATGGAAAATATTGCAATTGGGATCCTTTGTCTTGAACGCTAACTAATAAATTTATTTCCGTGTTTTCTTTCAAATACTTCCAGACTAGCTTTCCAAAAACTAATAGTTCACTTAAGTACCTAAGTAAAACATTTTTATAGTGTGCTGAGCAATTTTAGGAAATATATCTGACAATCTCGTTTTTTGCTCATGTCTTCACATCGACTTTAGACAGAGTGTAAGTTTCGTGATCTGTTATCCTCTGCTGAAATAAATATTGAAGTTAACCAATTCTTCGCACTTAGTATGAAATTTCAAGACAACCAAATTAATTATGTTTTTTTCCAAGTCTTCACTACGTTTACAGACAATAAATCGCATCAAAATACCATTCTGAGTCGGTAACAATAAGGACAAATTGATATTTTTATAGCGAAATCCAACGGAAGGAAAATGCGATAACATCCTTTGTACTCGAGACATTTTTCATATTATCTCCCTTTAGTCTTTGAATGCTAGATGTTTACACAAAATAGATACCCGATCACTTTTTTCTTTTCCTGAATATTTGACCGCCCTTATCAATCCGTTCATATTTTTTAAATTAAGCGTAGTTTTACCGAAACCTTTTGGATAATGGGACTTTGATAGGTGGTGAATGTATTCCGAAAGAATGAATAAATAATTTTTGTGTATTTTTATAAACAACATGTTCTTCTTGGGACGTTTTTTTTTGATTTCCGGAGTTTTCTGAAAATTCTCGGGTCTACCGCAAATTGATAAACAATGATTGGCAATATCGTTCTTTAATGCACACCATTGGAAAGCTGAAAATGTCCTCTTTTCGATGGTTTTTAAAATTTTTGGCTAAGTTTTTCAGTTTTCCGGAACATTTTTGCAAGCCTTTTTTGCAAGAAATATTGATCCAGGGACAAAAATGATGGGGACCATTTTTGTAGGTAATGAACTGTACTTCATTTCTAGCAAAACCCTACTTTTCTAAGTAGCCTATTTCGGGAGATATCGGCTAAAAACTGAATTTTCGGGATCATGGTCCATTTTCCAGCCCCTTCCGCAAATCCCGCGGAGGACATATTTTCAGAGAGTAATCTACACATGAATACCTACAAGTTGCAAGAAAAATAGTCCGACAATAATGAGATGAACAGGTTGGTGCCTTTATATACTGGACTATGAGATTTATGAACAATTGTAATATTTTTTTATGAGTAAATGGAAGGAAAAATGGTATACTAGAACGAAAACAGTTGGATATTAATACAAGTAAAAATTACGGATCCAACTAATGAACAAAAAATGTTTTCATCTGTATATGCAAGTAGAACGTTTAAAACTTCCTTTTATTCCTGTAAAATCCATTTCACGATTTTCTACGTTAATGTGAAACATAACAAGCTGCAACTCATTCAATCGGCTACGAATTTTGAATAACTTTCAGGAAAATGGGAAAAAAGTAAAATCTGTCGTTGTTTAAAAAGTTTCCCCGTTGTTTTGATTGAAGTTTAGTTAGCTGTAAAGTGTTTCCTGCGTTATTGTGCTTGTATATTTTCCACGACAAACATTATGAGGAAATGAAAAAATGTTGACAGAAAAACTTGTTTGAAGTATACAGTGTGTACATAAAGTAACGTAACTTGCTAATATTTCGATTTCCGTTGGGTTTACTAAAAAAAATGTTGAATAAAAGTTTCTTCAAATAATCCAGACCATCTGCATAAGTCCATTAGAAGTATACAGGGTGCACCGTTGCTCCAAAATAACTTATTAACCGCATAGTTCTAATCTCATTTGCTCTACAGTTATTGAGAAAAATAATTTACGGGAACGTTTTTATTACCAAAATAATTAACAGGAACAAATAACTAATCTTATTTAATGAGACGTTCAAATTGTCTTCCTTCTTCTATTTGACAGTATCCAAGTTGAATATAAAAAGCTAATATGGTATTACGCAATTGCTGATTTGTTATTTGATGGGCTGTTGACAGTATCCTAGGAAGGAAAGGTTTTCAATCAACAGATAAATTATCTCAAACAGAAGCATCGTTCTCATTAAAAATATTCTTCATTATCAGGTGCCGATACTGTCATTTCATTCTTCATATAATAAGTTGACAACTTTCGTTACTTGCCAGGGGTATGAATTATGCATAATTGAATACTACTGGAATTTCCCAATTTCGTTATAATCTCTAAACTATTCCAACATGATTATCAGTCTTTCGTTTAATTTATGTGGTTTTCCTGTTTCTTTGCAATAGAACTGCTTACATAGTTCTTAAGCCTAATTATTCAAACCTTTTTTTTTGCCTTGTAAGCTATTTCGACAGTAGATATACGTACGGTGGTACTGCTGTCGAAAAGATTTTTATAACCCAATAAAAATGGTTGAAAAATATAAAATTTTATCGACTATAATATAAAAGGACCTCGATAAATAATTTAGAGTTTAATTGCAGCGAGTACATTTTATAACTTTATAAATAGTTTCGTTGAAGTTTGAGAAGCTCAAATATATTTTTAAAGCAAAAATGATGTTTTTCGTGATGGTGGAATTATCTCCGATTCTACCCTAACACTTGGAAATTTTTTACTAATAGGTTAGGCTAGCTGATGACCAGCTGAAATTTATTTTTATAATTTTTTTGCTACCTGTCAAATTACATTAAGATTCATGTGTAAGTTTGTTGCTCATTTGAATACCTGCTTTCAAATATTTATAAAACTAATAAAAACGGAAAGTACGTCAAGTGCTAGATACAAATGACATAACGATGCGTCAAAAGTCACTTTATCGAATATTTATGCAATGCCAACGTTGACAAATGTAAGTTAGTGATTTAATTGCCATTAATTTACTAATTTTTGAAAAAGAAAATTGTTGATGTTGGTGTTTATTTTTAAAGAGTCGTCACGTGTAAATTTACTTCTGTACTATTATCATTTTGAAGAGTAATACAGTAAGTACGATCTCAGTTGTACACCAAAAAATATGTTTTACAAACGCTCTGAGAAGCAGTCATCACTTGTTTAACTGAGACGCACAGATTATAATAATAACGGATCTTACTTTACTCACAGTTGATATATTTGTCTCGTACAAAGCCAAATTTGTATAGGCTCCCAGTCCTCTTAAATTTAATTGATAATCTTATTGATAGGATTGCTAGGAAAAATTTTCTCATTAAAAGGCCACTACACGCATAACCAACATGCCTGTCAATCGGGTAAATCATGTGAAACAGCCTTACACCAACTGGTGTCGAAAATTGAGGATGTTCTAGGAAAGCAAAAAATAGCTCCTGGACCATACCTCCTTTGCTTTTTCAAGGCGTGGAGTAGACTACATTACATGTCGATAGATGAAAATCATGCTATTTAACAGGTCAGCAACGACTACCTTATTTGGAGATTCCATGGAGGTATCGATAATGAAGCGATGCTCACAGCTAACCTAACCTTTGCTATGGAACCTCATCATAGACGAACTCCTAGAGAAATTGGAACAGGAAGGGGCTATACACTCAGGGGTATGAAGATCATCTAACAATACTTGTAGGGAAATACCCTAATGTCATATAGGATCTGATGCAGCAAGCTGTGGAAACGGTGGAGATGTAGTGTAGGAGGGAATGCATAGGGGTGGACCCTCCAAAAACTGCGGTCATTCCGGAGTGGGTTGGAAGCATGCAGTCTGGAAAGAACGTTGGTGTGATACTGACACGGATCTGGAACTGGCATAGGAACAAGAGCTAGAGACGACGGTGCTAGACCCTGGTGCAATGTCCACGTTTCGTTGGGGAAGATCACATCCGTATAGCAGAAATCTACGCAATAGACACATGCTTGCATATCGAAAGGGGGTGTAGAGACCAAAAGATCCTTATTCTCCCAGATAGTCAAGCAGCACTGATAGCTTTTTGCATGTCTCCATATCAGGCCTAGACTGGGACTGCCTACAAAAACTGTTAACCCTGGCAAACCACAACAGAGTAACTCTCAAGTGGGTCCCGGGACATTGTAGGCAATGAAACGGCAGACACCGTAGCGAAGCTAGGGTCTGCACGTACCTACGTCTCGGTGATACATACCAAAATAGAAACACAGCAAAATTATAAAAACCCTTGTAGTCGCTGAGTAACGAAATATTAAATCTCCGCAGGGGCCAGATGAGGAAAGTGACGGGATTACTCACCGGTCACTGTACTCTAAGGAAGCACATGCATGCAATTGGCATATATAGAGAGAAACCTATCTGACGGATGTGCATGGAAGAGAAGGAAACAGCCTTACACATTATCTTTAAGTTCCGTCTCATTGGAGATAAAGACTCCTATTACTAGAGTACACATGGGAGGATTTCCCCAAGAAGGTCCTAATGAAAAGTCTAGTGAGCCTGATAAGAGCAAGAGCACAAAAAGCCTAAAGGCTGAGGTCCGGGGTATCGAAGCCTCTGTCTAATAGTGCCGACCAATCAATCAATCAATATTGATTATTTCATATAAATACTATTATGATAAATTTACCAACAAAAAAAACCAATCAATATATCAAATTTATGGTTTCTGATACATAAAGTCAAATAAATCTATTACATAGTGTTTTTAGTTACAGACGATATCCAAATAGAACGCTCTTTCATACTTCAAAGCGTCTATAATGAACCGATTTACGAGAAGGTGCTTAAATAATGTGTACAATATCGATTTTATGTCAGACGTGGAAGCTCATGTTACGTTAGGTTAATGACTTTGAACATAAAGTTGCATTTAATGATGTATTTTCCATATTCGGTGCCGGAAATGGAAATAACCTGTTGTTTTTATTATAGCAACAGACTGGTTTAAATGTTTGTGGAAATGGATTTTAAACACAGAAATTAATTTCAACTTTTGATAAATAAATTAGGTTCAACGTTTGATGCAGAATGATTTTATGTCGTGTAATAACTCAAAAAAATTCAATAGTTACAGAGTTGTTATTATTACCTATACATTAGGGAGGAAATGATTTTTGGACAAATATTTTTAAGCGTTAGGGAAAAGATCACAAACATTTGGCACACTTTTCGTGAAAGTTCAGAAAAAATATTATTTACCCTGGAAAATTTGTAAAATCGGATTTTTTTGCATGTGAACTCAGTTTAAAGAGAAAAAATTAATTCTGACTCTCAAATAAGCTAGACATTTTTGAAAAACCTCTAATTGACTAAGAAAATCGTAAATATGTGGTTGAAATTTGAGCAGAACTATCTCAAAGGTCGGATCTACCAGAAAAAAATCTAAACTACTATGGTTTTCATTTTATAACTGGTCATAGTAAGTGAAGCAACAGTCGCCAAAACTATTTCCAACTATTACATGCTATAACTCAGAAAAAGCATACAAGAAAATTGGAAAACCAGCTCATATTATAGAAAATTTTATTTTGAAACAGTTTTGGTGTTATAGAGAAAAGTATGAAGTCAAAAGTGTGTTGAAGCTATAATTATATTTCTGGAAAAAGGTTTGTGAACAAATTCGTATACTATAGGGTTCATTTAGAGAGGAGAGCAGCTTTTTCAATAACAGTATTCTGCATGGACCAACTACAGTCGATTAATTATTCATGAATCGTTAAAATGATTTACAACATTATAGTGGCGTTGTGACGTGTCTTGCGTTCAGATATGTTGAGCAGGATTTTATTTCAACTAAATTTGTTTTATCATAACCATTTGCTGAGCGTCCAGTTAGTTTTATAAATACAATTTATTGGTAATTACTGTGGCATTTTGGAGACCATTTGAAATGTCAGTTTGCGCTTTCGCCATCCTTGGTATTAAAAATGTCTCTCTTCACAGTGACTTTAAAAAGAGTATAGCATAAGTGAAGAATCCAGACCAGAGAAGATCTGAGAAGATCTGGAGTGGCTTAGAAAATCAAATATACTTCTGGATGACTACAACCTGTTGAGATCGAATGAATGCCCAAGGTGCACTAAGAGTTTTAACAGGGCTCTTCTGTATCTGTAGAGTAGGGAGGGTGGGTTAGGCCCACAGTACTTAGGCCAGGGCTCTTAACGGTACATTGTCGTCTGAAAGGATACCTGAAAAGGATCAAAATAGAGGAGGAAGATGAGTGTAGATTTTGTGGCATGGATGAAGAAACCTCCATCCACATACCAGGAATCTCGGGCACAATACCTAGGAGACTACTGGATAAAAGAGGGAAACTTACCTAGATTGAAAATAAAATTATTTCAATAGCAGTACTAATCTTTGAGACTTTTCCCAGCAACTAACTAGAAGAAAGGGAACACAATAGATATCTTAGGTCTCAGTGAATTTTACCCCAGTACATATATACAGTGCCAGTTAGCAGTCTCACCAAAGAGTATTTTTTTCTTTTCTCATTAAGTCTTCCGTAAAGTTTGTCTACCTAAATAGTGATAACCTCTATTTGTTTTCAGTCCTATTTAATTTCCTCCCGTTCCACCTTTCTTTCCCTCTATTTTTTTCGTTTTTCGTTTCATATAATTCCTTTTTTTTTGTATTCTTCCTTATAATTTACCCAACTTTTCAACATGAACATCCGGAAATTTAGATCTGTCAACTTTCTTGCATTCCACCTGCTTTCCTTAAAAGGTAGATACTTTGCTTTTCCTTCTTTATTCCATTACTTCTCTCTTCCATTCCATTTCATCTTCAACACCCTTAAACTATTCAATATACAGCTTTTTCTACACAAGTCGTTATTATTATTATTTTTTTAAGAAATAAGCAAAAATTCACAGAAACAAACCATTTTTATGCATAAACTGTACTAAATAACTTATCCTTTTATGATAAAACTCTAAATTTTCCGTTTCAAAATTCATGAAGTCCGTAAAATCCATAGTGTTGGCATCTAAACTTTCATTTTGTTCGCATAAAGTCAATTTCAATATCAATAAACTAATATAAAAGCCGTGTTTTATGTGTTTTTTAAAATGTTTCTCGAACAAATTGTATGGAAATATCTCTTCCAACTCCAAATTAAAATCTTTCATAGCTTCAGTTAAACCTTTATAGTAAAAATGTGAATATTCGTGGTGGTTGTTTAGTACATCTTCTGAGGCATTTATTATTACAAAATAAGCAACATCAAACGATGGTGAAGTGAATATGGATAATTGCCAATCAATAATTTTAACTAGTGGGTATTTGTCGTTATTATATTCCTGAAATTTTATGAAAAATGGTTAAGATAAATAATCGGCTCGAAGGACAAAGAAAATGTTCTTACCTTGAATGAAAAATTGTTGTACCAGCAATCAAAATGTACAATAGCTAGATTTTCTTCATCACTATTCGTAGTTAAGAACATCTCTGAAGTTTTCTTGATAAATTTTCAACAATTTTTGCGTTGCCATTTGTAACTTCAAACGCATTCGACACTACTTTTGCGATTAAATCGTTTGCATTAGGAAACTTTTCCATATCAATTATATTACTATTGACGTTTTTACTCAGTTTTTCAAAAGTTTCTGGTCGTTTTTTTCATGACTAAAGATACAGCGTAGAGTTTTGCGTAATTCAGTAAAACCGCTTTTATACGTTTTTCAAACATGGGATTTTTTTTATCTGACAATTCATAACCTTCACTACACAAATTTCCCAGAACTATACACTCCTTATATTCTTCAAATTGGCGTCGTGAAATTTAGCGTAACAATCAAAAGGAATCAAAATATTTTCTTCTTCTTAAAACTTTTTAAATTTTGCTAACACATTTTCATACATAAAAGTTTCTCTGAAATAAAGCTGTTGAGTTGGTTGTCCGAGTCGTCCTTTTTCACCTGTCGGTGCTACTTTTAATATTAAATTCCCACTTTCTTGTTTATTTTTTAATGAAACTGCTTTGATTATGCCCAAAAAATTGTTTCCTTTACTCTAGCCAGGTGTGGTAAAAACTTGATAGTTTTTGAAATTCAATCTTTCGGCGATTTTTCCTACCAAATCTTCTTCACTCTCACACAACTCCATGATTTACCGAACAAATACTAACAAAATTATGAATCAGTCACTTTAAATACAAAACAATGTTTATATTAGATTAACTTGATACTGAATTCATTCAAATACAAGATAGTTCAATTGAAACCCATCTTTGGTCCAGGAAAAATTTATTGACAAGTACATCAGTTACAAATAACTACCACTACGATTGAGGCACATATCCCACGGTTTCACCAACCGATGTATACCCTGCTTAAAGAATTCTTGTGGCTGCTGCTGGAAGAATTCTTTCACAGCGTTTTGTACTTCTGCGTCCGACTGAAAACGGTTACCTTTTAACGCCTTTTTTAGTGGCCCAAAGATGTGAAAATCGCAAGGCGATTAATCGGGACTATAGGGTGGATGCTCTTATATCCTCCATTTCTTTCGTTGCAGATTTTCTTTCACTACGTTGGCAACATGAGGCCGAGCATTATCGTGAAGCAGAATAACACCACGTGAAAGCTTCCCTGGACGTTTTCTTCTTATTGCTTGATGGAGCTTGTTCAAAGTTTCATTATACAGGTTTGCGTTGATATGCACTCTAGGTTCTGTAAACTAGCTGTATCAGCAAGGGTCCTTCATGGTCGAAAAAAAATGTCAACATCACCTTGCTTGCAGAAGGTTGATCTTTAAACTGCTTTGGTGGCGGAGAATTTTTGTGTTTCCATTGCATCGATGACAGCTTACTGGATGGTTCAAAATAATGACACCAAGATTCATCGCCAGCAACTATTGACGAGAGAAAGTCATTACCATTTTGACTGTATTCCGTGAGGTGTTGCAAAGACAAGACCATTCGCAAGCTTTTTTGGTCCTCAGACAAAAGACGAGGAACCCATTGCGCACAAACTTTACTGTAACCTAGTTTGTGTACGATATTATGGACAGATCTTATACTCACACCAACATTTTCTGAAATTGCTCTGATTGAAATTCGACGATTTTCTCTAATCAGGCCTTCCACACATGCCACATTCCTGTCTGTTGATGCAGTAATCAATGCACCTGGTCGTGGCTTATCATTCGTCCTCTCTTCTCCATTCTTAAATTTTCGACACCATTCCTTCACAGTTGGATATGCAAAACATGCGTTTCCATATACTGCTTGCATTCGCGTATAAATTTGCAACGGTTGCACACCTTCGGCACACAAAAATTGAATGACCGCACGCTTATCACATTTGGACGGATTGTTAATAACAAACGCCATTTCAAAGTCACAATACTTGAAATCGCTGTCAAATATAAACGAAATAAACAGATCAGTGTGACGTTTGCATACACTACTAATGTTGGAAAACGTCAGTTGAATGATTACAATTGTTTCCAAGGCTAACCTGACCAAAGATGGGTTTCAGTTGAACAAGCCTAGTAATATATCTTTATCTCTAATCATTTAGTAAATATACAGTATTCAATAAAGTTTGAGCCAAACATCAGAGGCTAGTTCTTTCATCTGATCATACTCTATATATATATATATTTTTTTTCCTTTTCGGGAGCCGTTTTTATGCCGGGAACACTACAGCATGTTAGATTATTATACCCTGATTGATTGATTGGTTCAGCACACCAATCAAAGGCTTGAAATCCTCGACATAGGATTTTTGTGCTCTTGGTTGTGCCGTTTATGTGAAGAGAAATGCTCCCTTGGATGTTCTAGTCCTAGGAGTCTACATCTCCAGTGGGATAATGCTTCACAATCGAAAATAATATTAGATTCTGTTTCCTCCTCTTCCATGCACAACTGACAGATAGGTTCCTCCCTATTTATGCCGATTGTAAGCATATGCTTCCTTAGGGTACAGTGACCGGTGAGTAAACCCGTCAATATCCTTATCTAGCCCCTGCTCACCAGTTATCCCCGTACCTTGGAGTAGACGATATAGGTAGGATGTGTGTCATATGTTTCAGGTGGCGAAAATTGTTTGTCTCCTCGAGTCCTGTACCTCACAGTCAAATAAGATATGTGTTACGGTCTCGATCTCCTTTAGCGCAACATGTACCTATTATTTGTATATTGCGCTAAAATGAATACTTTTTGTGAAGCATATCAAATAAATATTAAAAATGGTTTTAAATTTGTATTTCTGACAAAGAGTTAAAGATAAGATTTTGACAAGTCGTTGTTGTTGTTGATTATGAATTTATTTTCTATTTTCTGGTTTCTTGGAGACCTCCCTGGACAACCAACATCTAGTAATTAGCTTGTTTTCAAACTACACTGATAACGCACCAACCAACCTGACAAACAAACACTTTGTCTGATTGATGTTGATCAGCTGTAACGAACTGTCATTCGCTAGTTTGATACAATGGAAACAACCAATATGTCAGTTTACGTGACGTTATGATAAAAACTAGGAAGTCAAAAATGTTGATGCTGTGGGTGGTCACTTGTATGTTGTGTGGTCACCACATCTCCATGCCACAAAGTCTACAGCTAAGATCCCCGTTATATGGTCCTATTTTATGCAGGTGATATTTTATCGGGGTATGGCGCGTTAGATAACCTATAAGGATTCTTAGCTGATTCCTACTGATATTCAGTAGTTCTTCGGTCGTCCGTTTAACACATGTGTCACCTATATACAGATTGCGAAAGGGCTTTTCGAACCGTACGATTTACACAAGCACGTCAAGGAAATTATGAGAAAAACACAGCCTGAATGAGAGAGAAAGAACAACTGTGCGTGCCCCCCCCCCCATTTCAACCGCTGTTGCCAGAAGCGCAGACTGATTTGTACAAATGATATTTTTGTCTCGTCATCGTTGACTCCTTTTCGAGCTCACGCACTATTAGGCAAAACCAAACACCTCCATCCGGCAACAGTGTCATTTTCAAATACAATGGCATGCGCTTCCAACGTGATCAACGTTTGTTGCGAAAAGACCTAGGGATAGCAATTTAAATGTGAATTCTCTCTGTATAGACACTGTTGCCGGATAAAGGTGTTTGGTTTTGCCTAATGAGCTCGAAAAGGAGTCAACGATGACGAGACAAAAATATAATTTGTACAAATTAGTCTGAGCTTCTGGCAACAGCGGTTAAAGTGGGGGGGCAGTGGACATTCGGCCGGCCTCTGGAACTAAATACACGCCCTCGCTGGCCACGCACAATTGTTCTTTCTCTCTCTTTCAAGCTGTTTTTCTCATATTTTCCTTGTCGTGCTTGTGTAAATCGTACGGTTCGAAAAGCCCTTTCGCAGTCTGTAGGTCTTACTGTGTAAGGTTTGCGTAAAAATATATCGTCTTTGCTTTTGCCGGCAATCATCTAAATACGACCATTTACGACCTTCTTAAAATAATTTTACCTGAAATGAGACCAAGAATAGTCGAGTGACAAGGCAAGGGCGGGCCATCAGGTAAAAATGAATTTTGTATCTGGTGTATGATGGCTGCATTTAATTCATTTGGCAGTATTGAATATTCCGTTTTAGCGTTTTCAAAGAGCTTTTTATACGAGTATTATAAGTTATCATCAATTTATTTCGAAATGTTGCGTCGAAAACACTTGTCAGTAGATGCAAAGCAAATTGTAAAAAATGTGTATGATTGTTTTGTAAGTGGAGGATTCATTAAACAAGAAGCTTTAAAAGAAACCCAGTAAGGTATTGGTAATAATCACTATCGTTTCAACAAATAGGTCATTTATTATTGTCACACTCAAAACTAATCAGTTACAAGATGTTTATAATAATGATCCGTAGCACACTTATTTGACCTAACCAAAACTTCTATATATTTGTTTATATAACGCTATTAACACAATAAACAATATTTATATTAAATATTGTTATATGTTGAAATGCTGACTCTACTGGTCCTTGACCAACATATCTTTGAATGTTTAATCACTAATGAATTACTTGATATACAGGGTGTTACAACCCTATTGAATGATATATTGTCTCAAAGTTGGATTGAACGAACCGGAGCAGTTCTCAACATTTCGAGGGGGTGCGGGGGTAATTTTTGGTGGGAAATTGAAAATTTGGATTCAGCGGCCCTAAAAACATAATATAAGCCTATTTCCAGAACTACCATGAATTTTTACAAATTAAGGCTCTTATTGCCTAGATTAAAAGTATATTGAGTTGTTTTTAAAAAAACTTCTTATGATAAACGTCTTGTATATTTGATACGTTGAAGATTTATTCAACAGCTTTCAATTTCTTCTAATAAAAACGTGTTTTTTGTAGATTTGGAGAGAATACGACATCGACGGAAGCGGATACATCGAAGCAGATGAACTGAAAGTAAGTCCACAACAGAAAATATTTATTTAGAATCATTTTTTATCTGGAAGAATTCTATCGATACTGTTTTACCCTACACGAATATTTTACTGTCGATGTATTTTATCAATGACAATTTTTTTCGATAGAATTTCCTACGGGATCTGCTTAAAGAAGCCAAAAGGAACGACGTTTCGGAAGACAAATTGATCGAATACACCGATACAATGGTAAGCTAACAATTTTCTTTATTATTGGAAACTTTAAAATTCATCTCAGTGGCGGCAAGTCCTTCTAGAAGATCTATATTTTCTACTGTAGTGGTAAAACTTTGATATCATGTTTTCAGCTGAAGCACTGATATATTATTTAGGAGTAGATTAAGATTCTAATTTTTAATTAATCATTTTGCCTTCAATATTGTACAACAAAAGTATTATGAATGCCTAAAGGTTACATAAATAACTCAAGAGATTAAAAAAACAACTATAATAGCAATATGACATAGGCATAACCTATAAGTACTTCATCACATCAGAATTGTGGTCCTATGTCAACCCTTATGGTATTCGCCAACTAACTTGATGTCCTAAATGCTTTCTAGTGAGGTATTGACGCCGCCCATCCGATAACTGTAAACAGTGCCGTGCAAGTTATGAGGATACGCTTTCTGTTACAAATTAACACAACTTGTACAATTAATAAAGTAAAGCCCGTCCGGAAATATATAATCCTAACTTAATAAACGGATCTGCTTTATACCTGACGTGTTTGAAAAAAAATTTCTAGGTAAGGTTGAAAGCTAATGTTTAACTAACAAACCAACTACCTATTCCAAAAAATTAAGGTTTAACTTGGCACGTAACATTTTAATCATAGGATCATTAAATTCGCAGATAAATAAAATAAGCTGTGCTAACTTGCTTGTGATGGCTTGCTAGCTAGCTGACTTACCTGTTGCCTGGGATGTTTTAATTTTCACGTTTATTAAGGTATCTTCATCATTTTTTAATGTCTTAATAGTATTTTATGCAACGATCATGTAATGATAGCCATTAAGACACGAGCATGTTGTAGGATACGAAACGAGCCGCAGGCGAGTTTCGTATATAATATGCGAGTGTATTAATGGCCATTACATGAAAGTTGCATACAATATTTTTTCCACTCCGATTAATAAGAATTATTTAATTAATAATTATCATTTATTATAAAAAACAAGAACAATGAAAGGAACTTCAACAAATAAATTTTACAAATTGTACAACAAATAAATTTAAAACTTTTGAACATAATAATATTAATTCTTTAATCTCTTCTTTGTGCATAAATTATTTATTGTACAATTTGTAAAATTTATTTGGGGGGCTGATCTTGTTCGGATGGTTGTTGAACTGGAGGGCATGTTAAAGTTTGTTTCATTCCTATTTTCAATTGAATTAAAAATTTTATTCGGTACATTTATTTTATTTTGGATATTTTCTTCAATATAACCCTCTGCAACCGTAGTGGATTTCCAACCACCGTGTCTTTTTAAGGTGGTAATATCACTGCCGCCATCTACCAATACGGTTGCAGATGTTCTACGAAAGCAGTGTCCCGTATATAAATTGGAATTGGGAAGCCCTAAAAAGGTGGCAATTTGCTTGCCCAAGTTTCCAAATTTGTTTATTCCAATGTCAATGTCAACCAGGTATCCATGGCTATATTGAATATTGTGCGAATGTCGCATTCCTATTGGCTTAAAAATCTGTATCATAATGAAAATTTGTATCATAATGAATATCATTATGATACAGATTTTAGTCTTTTAATAAGTATATTATAAAACAGGAGTAGAAAAAATAATTAAAACACTCTATATATCACTTGACGAGTTTGTCCTTCAGTACATTTACGATTTTCTTCATTAACAGCTGACATTTTTACAAACACTTTATTGTACAAAGCAGAAACAATATCTGTGTGACGCTACGCTACTGAAAATCTTAACACCTGATAAGGTTCGATGCAATTGGCGTTTTTCAAAATTTTACCACCAAGAGCAGCCGAGTAGGCAGGTCACTATTACTCTGACTCTCTTGTTGGTAATTTCAAGTTAGTTGGCGAATACTTGTTGCTAACTTCTCTTTTAGTGTATATATGTCACAGCATAAATGGCGGATTATTTAAATCATCCAAAAGTTGAATTTTCAAATCGACATAAAAACCTTGTGAGAATAAAAATAATTGATTTCCTATTATGATTTTGTCCACCACTAACTATGAACATTGAGAAAACATCATATTTCATATAAGTTTAACACCACATTTGGGACAAGCTGAAACTTTCAGGATATCTTGTTTAGGTGGTGGACAATGTCCCCTCGAAATCGCATGGACTCTACTCGCCTAATTGGGCTTTCAACTGAACAATTCGTGGCTTTTCATTATTTTTTTTTAATATCTAAAAAACTATTAACTTTATAAAAAATCTATAGGAAAACAAAATGATCACTAATAGAAATATACACAAAACCGTATTTTGCTTTTACTTTCACAATCGGCCTAAAAACTTAAAAGTTATGGGCTTATCAATATATTGGGCCGTTTGGGCTTGGATCCAATTGAACTACTTTTGGTAAATTCGATTTTATTAACGTGGACGCAAATTAATTGCATAATTTTAATAACAGAAATATGATACTTTTTATGTAACCAGCCTGTAAAATTGCTTACAAATCACTAGCTATTATTTTAGGTAAAGGGGTGAAAGCAAAAATAAGTAAATAATAATCTGCCAAAATGTAATGCTACTTATTTTATTAACACTAATCTCACATAATATACAGATACATGCAATGAGAAACAGAACATAAGTATTTTAAGCATTGTATCAGAAATGCTTTTTAACTAGTCGACCAATATCAAGCTTCAACAGATTAAAAACATGATTATTACAAACGTTCATTTGGACAACTCCAACATATCGTACAATTCCCACCACTCCGTAGTCTCAACTGTGGGCGGTCCTTAATTAGCGTCAGGCTGAGGCAGTCAGTAAACAGCAGTCGATATCGGAGTACCGTTCAAGCCCATAACTATTCAAAATTAAATAAATTTGTAGAGAAATCTGAATGTACACCCTTCAGGAAAAAATTCAAATTTTATCGTAGTTTTTGGAGGTAACTGGATTGGGGAAATAGTAAATTTATTCGTTGTTGCTTTTGAAAACCGACTAGCGTCTTCACAGTCTACAGTTGATCGAATAATTGAAAAATTTCGTAAATGTGGATGTTTACAAAATTGAAACAAATGCAGGGCTCAAAATTTAATATAAGTAAGGGCGAAAATTGTGCAAACATTACACCGAATCAGCATAGAGATACAAGATTAATAATAATAATAATAATAACTTTATTACTTATAGAAAACAATGTTTACAGCAAGGTCAGTGTGTGATATATGAATATATATAAATAAAAAATAAAGTTTACAAGACAGTTTGTAATAAAAATAAAATAAAATAAATACATTATTCATCTAGTATAAATGACCTCAATTTGAGAATATTCCAAAGGTAGTAGCATATAGTTTTTCCCTCAGATAGGTTTATATTTTGTTTCCAAATTTTGCAGACAGGATATGTTTTGTTTTATGACTGTATATATCGGACACTCAAACAAAATATGAAAAATAGTTTCCTTCTCGTCCATGTTACAAGCAGGACATGCTTAGAGATACAAGATTATCTTTGTTCAATAGATTCAGTTTTTGTTTGGCTCAACAAGAAGGACGATTTGAACCTTTAATTCATTAATTTTTCAGTTTTATCATTTCAAGTTGTTTTTCGGAATTTATTATCAATTTGTTTCAATTTAAAGAATCTTATTTTGTGTTATTTACGAATTCATTTTTAATTACGCAAATCTACAAGTTGTGTTGTCCCTTCAAACCAGAATGTAGATATACCAACCCCGTTTGACTTTGGGGTGTAATTCAATATCCGGCAGTGCATATTGCACGGGAAGTAGTTGTTGCTCCTTACTTGAACGGTCACTGTTTTTGAAAAATATTATTTTTAAAAATGCATGAAGAGTGAATATAAATAATTATTATTCTTCGACATCTGTTTTTCCATTTTAATATCACGAGAATTCGGTCTATATACTTCTACTGGAAATTTATGAAAATTTCAATGTTTTGTTAAGGATTTCCAAGCACGCCACTGGGATACATTATAAGGGTACCGAAAATATTTATGTCTTTCGAATTTTCAGCTACAAGTTTTCGACTTCAATAAAGACGGACGACTCCAACTTTCAGAAATGGCCAAGTAAGTAAATACAAAATATTTGTTGTAAATTGTATTTTTTTTTCTTGTGCTTTTTGTCTAGACTAGCCAAGCTTCGATGATCAAAGTTTTGATTGGTTTTTTTCGGGGATAACGAATACTGAAATATGTGGGACGTTTTATTTTGCTTCGAGTGATTTAGAGAAAAAAAAATGTTATCGTTGCGTCTAGTGAGTTGTCTTATGTAGAAGCATTTTAAGGGCGAATTAATCAATATCCAGCAAAATAACCCAAAGTTCAGTCACTATTAGATAATTAACGAAAATCATTTCAGTCACTTTTCTTCATTCCATCCAATTAAATTATTTCTTCGACCCAATCTTTGTGAACATTTCAGTTCGAATCGGATGTTGGTCTCTCACATAAATTACGAATTGAATTTCCTTTGAGGAATATCGGTTGGAGTAAAATGAACATCTTATGATATTATCGATTATGCTGGCAGTACAGAAGTACGATTGTAAATATAAATTTTCTGTCTATCTTCATTTTAATCGACATATAAAACGTGAATTGCCTATAAAATAAAGTTAATAGCATTTATTTAGTGGTCATGAACTGTTTATTATGGCATATTAATAAGACCTCTTTAAATATTTAGTTGACATTTTTGTTCATATTTATTGAAACTTGGTCTTTTCGTATGAATTTTCATATACATCAGCTAATCCAAAACGCACTAATAGTGATTAGAGTTCATGGTTTCATTTTTTTCACTTATAATTTATTACACGAGAACTTTTTTTTTGTCGAAGTAAACTTGACATGTCGTCACCCTAATTATCAAACCTCGTAACTCCAAAATCACAAAATTTACAGGAAACACAAAAAACATTCCAAAAAATTCGGATAAGTTGCTATTATTTGAATTTTTTGTACACTATAAAAGTAAGTAATTTTCTATTATTATATTTAATTTTAATAATTTTTAGGAAGATACGAGTTTTTTTGGAATTAAAGCTAAATAAATATAGGAGATACGAGGTTTTATTTTTCAAGCTAGTTCAGTGTTTAAGTTTAAAAAATTGAAAACTTTACTTATTTATTTTATTTTATACAAAAATACAAAATTAACTAGTTATTACAAAAAATTAAACGCTTTTTTTATAAATTTAAAAAAAATTTAGGCCAAATTACTCGTGAGGTAAGGAATCGTAAAACTCGTGGTAATCAGTGTCAAGACTTTATTTTAGTTGTTGCAAATGGTTATATTTTTCGGTTTTAATTTTCAACCTAGAATCATATAATGGTGGAATGTTCTCATTCGTAGTAGTAGTTTTTCTATTTATTCGTATCGGAAGCTCCATCTATTCTTCAGAATGCCTTAGTTTAAAATCAATGGTATACCACTTGGATTATACTTTAACGCACGAATATCTGTTACTACTGGATCTCTCACCTTCTTACCTGGTCTCTTTCAAATTAGCTGATCTCTCTTCTCTTGAAGTCCTTCCATTTTTCTGCCTTGCTCCTTTATCTTCCTGCCTAGTAACGTGCTCTTCTTTTCTGTTTCAATGAGCGTAAAGTCCATTCCCCTATATCCATTGTGTTCAAACACATTTTTTTGCACACCTTGATCATCTCATTATCTTTTCGTGAATAGTAGATAAATGAGTTGGTTCTCCTTGATTTGTTTTCATTTTTTCTATCTCTTTGTCTTTTAGTACTGGACACCTTTGCATGCAGCTGAATAAATAAATGTTTTTCCTTCCAATTCAATTGCCAAAAATCATTAAATAATTTTTTTCTATTGTCTTCTGTAAGAAGATAACATTTTAGGGTGTTTTTTCTTGTTTTTCCCGTTATTTTCATATTTCGCTTTTCTTTTGAAACATCGTACTTCCATCCAGTGTCTACCAGTTTTTTTCCATCATACTTCTTTCCGGATTCACGATTTTTTTTATTTTCCTCTCTTTCCCAAGTACTCTGTTTCACATGTCTTCTTTTTCTTTTTTTTTTAAAGGTTCCTCTTCAATTTCACTTTTGTTTCCAATGTTGGTAGATACATTTTCATGATTTGGATCTTCACTCTCTATTGTTGCATTAGGACTTTGTACATTATTTAACAAAGGCGCAGTGTCGGAATCAGAGAGTGCATTTTCAGTATGAAGAGAATCACTTTTTACAATGGTATATAACGGTATGTCACCAACAGTATTTACAGTACTGGTCCCAGTAACAGAATCTTCAAAAATTAATTCATGTTCTCTCACAGATGGCACCAAAATCTCATTTTTGACCAAAATTGGAGTTACGAGGTTTGATAATTATGGTAACGATGTATCAATAAGAATTTTGTTGCCTGGCAATTTAACGAAAAAAACTGCCTTTGAAAAAATTACGAGTCCGTAGGACGAGTAATTTTTTCTGGTAGTTTTTTGAGTTGAATTACCTGATGGCAACAAAATTCGAATTATAAATGTCAAGTTTACTTCGACTTAAAAAAAGCTAGAGTGTAATTCGGTAGGGCAATTTAATGAATATGTATATCAATAAATTTGAAAATGAGATGTAAACTAGTTTATTTAATTTAACTGAAAAGTACAATTGTTAGAAACACAATTAATAAAAATAGCTTGATTTTCAGAACTTTCGTGTCTTTTGTTAATATTTTGCTGCATGCTAGTATTTTGAGCGGTGGTAGTAACTGTTTCCTGGATGGCAGTACGAATGGAACCAATGATTTCTCTACTATGTGTTCTTATCTAACTGAAGGTACGGTTTTAATGACGATTGCTTGCTACGTCCCGTAATTTTCACAAGTTTTTGTTCACCTACACCACTCCTGGACAATTCAGTTACGGCAGCAGCTCGATTGGAATGGTTCGTAATTTTCATCCGCTTGATATCAAGTCCAATATTTTTTGCCGAAGATTTGGTCCAATTAGATATTTCGTTGACCCCAATAGGAGAATTCTTATACATCCTCTCGAATTTGTTTTTTGCAAGAAAGGATTTGGAGTTACAAAAATTTTTTCACATGTGATATGGTTTCCCCGTCTTCCCATAATTTGTTTAAACAATCTTACTGGACATACACAATCTTCTGCAGTGTTTGCTACCAACCATTTACTATCGGCCAACTTCTGATTTCCTCCTTGTGTTGTCTTCGTAAACACTGGGTTATATTCAACTCTTCCGGTCTCTGTTCCACGGTTGTCTGTCTCGATTTTAAAATAGAATACCTTACAATTCGCTGCTTCTCCAAGCCAATTCATACGCAGCAATGTGATAACATTTTCTTTGGAGGCCTACAGGTTCTTCTTCACTCCAGGACAGTGCCATTTCAAAAATGTCTTGTTTTGTGAGAGCATTAGAACTAACCTTCCTTTTTTCTGGGATCTTGTATAAACAGAGAAGAATTTGACGTTTCTCACTATCATTTTACTTCTTTGTGTCGGTTTAAAGCCGTTGATACCAGTTAAGGTTTGTATAAAGTTACAGCTTTTTGTAAGGATTCTGCTTATTTTATAATATTTTTATCCTGCACGAGCATGAGCATGTTTTATTTGTAGTGAATATATTTTTTAATTATCCAAAGAATCTTTGCGGAAATTTATAATTGAAAAAATGAGAGCTTTTTGATAAAAAAAACAGAAAAATAAGAATTTTGAATATTTTCATTGTCTTCAAAAATATCGAGGTTAATAAATATATTTGTTTTGCTTTTCCAGGCTGCTTCCTGTGAAAGAAAACTTTCTATGTAGGCAAGTTTTCAAGGTAAGTCAATTTATAACGTTATATTTTCATTACCACCGAAATATTTACATTTTAAACTTAACGAAATAGACTGCTTACATTTAAAAATTATTTTATGGTTAATGCGCCACAACAAACAATAGTGCTTACTGTTTGAAAAACAGTGTTGTCAGAATTATAGAAAAATGTGCACAAATTACTAAAGGGGGAAAATCGACGTGAACAAAAAACAAATCGGGTTTTAAGCGAATCTAAGGAGAAACCTGGACGAAAAGTGAAGAAAACTAATGAATTTATAAACAACGCAAATAGAAGATACAACCATTCATTTTTTATAAAAATTAAATTTAAATTAATAAAAACTGATGCGGATTTGTCTTTTATAAATAAATACAACGTTGTGGCGCATTATGCATAAAATAGGTTGTAAATATAAGCAGCCAAATAACAATTAATATTAAATTGTTGTAAAACATTCCGACAATTTTGAGTACAAATCTGTAATATCCCATAAACACCTGTTAGTTGGGGGATTATTGCATTCCAATACTCTATGTACTTGAAATAAATAAATAGCAGGTACTAATACGAATGAACAACTGCTATACTTGTATCTGTAAGCTCCACATTGTGACAAAACGTTTCCTTAAAGCACAAAATCTAATAAAACGATCTATGTATTTCATAATTTTCTTAGCGTGATTGTAAGTACATTAAAAATTGTGTATCTTCTTTGATAACAGAGATATCGAGATGATTCTTGAACAAAAATGTAGATAAGAGATACTGTTATAGTGTAATGTAAATGAGATGTAGGGAGTATTTCTGATAGTTACGAAACTAGAGGAAAAAACACAAACTTTATTTTCACACCTCATATATGGGTAAAACGTTAAAATTTATCAGAAACCCTCATTAAATTTCTTTTTACTGTGAAGATTGGATCATTAAAATCCACCCTTAGATCATAATTTAGGTGGTGCGATAGTTTTGGTGGGTAGTGTATAATATACAAATTCGGCAAATATTTATGTTCCGTATTGCCATTCTGTGAGTGAAAGAGAGAAAGCTATAGAACAACAGAGAGACAATGTCGCATTCCCCTCTCCGGAGAGTGTATCGAGACCAATCGAGTCTAGAGTGGTGGGTGTTTCATGGAGGGGAAGTATTTTGTTCTTTCTTGGACATTTACAGATACATGAAATGAGAAACGGAACATAGGGATTTTAAGCATTGTATCACAATTGCTTTTGAACTAGTCGACCAATATCAAGCTTCAACAGATTAAAAACACGATTGTTACAATCATTCATTTGGACACCTACAACATATCGTACAATTCCCACCACTCCGTAATTAGCGTCAGTCAGTAAACAGCAGTCTGAGTATTTGTCCCCGAAAGATTTCTTTTTATGGGGTTTTAAAAAAAATGAAATTTATCGACACAATTTTGAACGGGCTCAAAATTTGATAGAATTAAGGGAGAAAATTGTCCAGCAATGTGCAATCAGCTCAGAGATACAAGATTATCTTTGTTCAATAGATTCGGTTTTTGTTTGGCTCAACAAGGAGGACGATTTGAACCTTTAATTAATAAATTTTTTAGTTTAAGGATTTTAAGTTGTTTTTCGGAATTTATTTTCAATTTGTTTTAGTTTAAAAAATCTTATTTAGTTTTATTTATGAATTCATTTTTATTTTGGAAGCCAAAAGAAATCAAATATATCTTAACTCGAAACATTAATAGTTGAAGATAATTTAACAATTAATTTGTCAATTTGACAACACAAAACGTGAGCATATTGTTTCAATAGGTAGCGACGCTATCTACTATCGTCAAAAGACACTTGAATACTAAATTGCACGCACAGACGCACATAACTACATAACTAACAAATATTGGAAGGAGAAGAGGCGGGGTTTCTTACAGTGGTTCTGAATCCAGCTGTCCAGCTAAATATTTGTATTTATTGAAGTAAATTTATACAAAATTTTTGTTGGTGGACTATTTAGATCGGATTGCATGTATCTGTAGAATTTTATGTACTCACTGCTGCTCCTATATGAGATTCTACATACGGAAGATAAATATTTTGCCGAACTTGTATACAGGGTGTTTCCAAAGTGATCTGAAATATTGTTGTGGGCGATTCGTCATTCAATTTCAAGACGAAAACTTCCTATAAATATGCGCGATAAGTTTTGTCGTTAATGAGATACCAAATTTTGACAATTGTTGTGACAAACCTGAAATTCAACGCAAAAACAAACAAGAAATTTGTATCATTTTAATTTTGCTGTAGCATAACTTCTGCTTTTGTTGTTGGTGCTTAGTTGATAACGATGCCTAATTCTGAAATGACTAATATACACTCTTTATATACAGATTGCGAAAATTACATCGGAACCCTCACCTCGGATTACACAAGTACGACAAGGATATATGAAAGAGAGAGAAAGAACAATTGTGCGCGGTCATCACTTAGTTTCATCTCAGGGGTGTATACTTATTTCCCGAGACTGACCGAATGCTCCTTTACAGAGAGAATTCACTAATTGGTGGTATAACGGTGGTACTCAGTATGCTCCCAACATGGAAGGAGTGAGGGTGATAAAGAAATAAAAAAATACATTCGTTATTACGTAACCTGTACATCTTAAAATTAATTTTTGCCAACATGATCATTTCAGACCAAGTTGACAATTTCTAACTACAACTAACGATTGCATTAGCCGAATGACCTCCAAAATATCATCTTACAATTTGTAATTTTTCGCAGGTTAATTATGTTAATGAAGGCATATTGTAAATGTTTTATTTTCAAATACAATGGCATGCGCTTCCAACGTGATCAACGTTTGTAGCGAAAAGACCTAGGAATAGCAGTTTAAATGTGAATTTTCTCTGTAAAAGACAATGTTGCCGGATGAAAGTGTTTTGTTTTACCTATTGTGCATCACTTCGAAAAAAAGTCAACGATAACGAGACAAAAATATCATTTGTACAAATTAATTTGCGCTTCTGGCAACAGCGGTTAAAATAGGGGGGCAATGAGCATTCGGCCAGTCTCGGGAAATAGGTATACACCCCTAAGGTGAAACAAAGTACACGTCTTAATGACCGCGCATAATTATTCTTTCTCTCTATTTCAGCTGTTTTTCTGTCATACTTGCGTAATCCGAGGGTTCCGATGTAATTTTCGCAATCTGTAGATAAGACGATAGTAATGCCCTCCAGGCTAGACGTATGTAAGTGAAGTTTTTGTTTGATGTTCGTGGGAAAAAATTTAGGAACTCCGAATGATTCAGAAAACTATCGAGAAAAGGATCATCTTTTCATGAAAAAATCCTACTGACTGCGCCAGTGAAGTTTTTGTTCGTGGAAAAAATTAAGAACTCCGAATAGTTGGAAAAGCTATTGTTTTTTATTGTAGGTCTTTACAGTTTGAAAGTGCGAGTAATTCTAATTCAATCAGTTAAAAAAAGCAAAAATATTTAAAACAGTACGTGACTAAAATGAAAATAATATGAACAAAAAAGTGCCGATATCATTCTTCTGAAATATTGAATATGTATTCTAATATTATTATTTTTAATTTGCCAATAAAAATAAGTATTAAAACATAAACTGACAGCTGCCTGCTGCACTACAAGCATTCAAGAATTCACCAAAAACGTTACGTATTAAGCGTTTGTTTTTTTTTGACAAGGCTTTGTCTATGCGAGTATCTATTGGAAAAAAATTCTAGGACCCAGTGACACCTACGGCCTAACGACTTCGACAATTGCGGAACTAGCCAAACGCTACACCCATACTCAATCCCTTAAGAGATGGGATGGAATCAAAGGATGCAGTCTTGCCAGGATCACCCTGGGCGACCCTGGGAAGCTGGAGCCGAAGAAATATTTGGCGATGACCAGGAGAAACCTACGTTTAACAGTAGGATTTCTGACTGGTCACTGTCAACTAGGGAAACACCTCCATACTATGGGGCTAGTGGACACACCTCTATGCAGGATGTGTGAACAGGAAGATGAAACTGTCAGGCATGTCTTATGCGAGTGTCCGGAGTTATCGTCAATAAGAGAGTGTGTGTTCGGTGAGTCTTGGCCTACACCTGCCGATATAAAGGAGATGTCTCCTAGTGACCTGTCCACCTTCCTGAGAAGGACAGGATGGACAATGACCTAGGAAGACAACTCCTCGGGAGGATGTACAATGGGTCACATGTGGCCTAAGTGCTGTGAGCCTACACTCACCCTCCCTACTCTACAGATACAGATACAGATCTATTGGAAATGTTTTGTGGTAGTTTTAGAATGTCGCGAGGAGTCGGAATAGCTCGTGTCCGCGACTATTGATAGGTATGAAACTAATTCGGAATTGTACTACGTATGCGCCGTGGCAATTTAGTGTTCCAGAGCCTATTTTTGAGAACTAGTAGTTACGCTGGACTACTAATTCGACGTTCCAGCAATTTATCAACATACAATAAAACTGTTATAGAACAGTTCGATCAGTTTTTCCTTTTGAGCAGGTATTTCAAATTCTTTCTTACTTCACGCAAGCGCAGCGCATGTTTCAGTCTTGTTTTGAGATTAATTTTACAATAAATTAAAATTACAACAAACTTCCATACGAACACATACAATATTTTATGAATATACTGTAATTAAAAAACAGATTGCGAGAAGTTTATTCGCGACATACGATTTACACAACTACGACAAGGAAAATATGAGCAAAACTACTTGAAAGAGAGAGAAAAATAATTGTGCGCTCAGAGTTGGGCGTGTAAAAGTTTTAATTTTAATGGACTGCCTAAGTCTGACGTCGTAAGAAGCGTGGTCATAGAAACTTTTCCAAACAAACCGAAACCTCCTGTAAATTATCAAGAAATTTTTAATTTGACGTTTGCTGTTGATTTAATTATAAATAAGATTGATCGGTAGATATTAGAAATATATAAAGTGATTAATTGGAGAAGTTTTTGAACCTAAGTGTAACTCTGGAAAACGGTTTCCATTATTTTGTCAAAAAAATCCACAAAACTTCAATTACAAAAAGACAGCATAAGCGCACATAACCTAACTATGTTTACACTGTTTTAAAAACACTTTGCAAACCTTACCTTGCAGATTGTCGTGTAAAAAGTCTCCAACTGATCTCTCTTTACTTATTTCTAACAACGATCACTCTTATCTCTTAAGACGTTTTACACGTGTTATCGATTTGTTTGGAAAAATTGATAGGAGGAGCCTTCTGTTGTGAAGTCAGAGCTTAGGCAGTCCATTCTCTCTGTAAAGAACACGGTTGCCGCATGAAAGTGTTTAGTTTTACCTAATAGTGCATGAGCTCGAAAAAAAATTAACGATAACGAGACAAAAATATCATTTGCACAAATTAATATCCGCTTCTGGCAACAGCGGTTAAAATAGGAGGGCACTGAACACACCCCCAACTGTTTTTGGTAGCTGGAACTGAATACACGCCCATCGCTGAGCGCACACTTATTCTTCTCTCCCTTTCAAGAAGTTTTGCTCATATTTTCCTTGTCGTACTTGTGTAAATCGTATGTCGCGAAAAGACTTTTCGCAATCTGTATATAGGGTCAATTCTATAAGAAGTGGTTAAAAATTAACGGCAAACCGTTATATTTCACGAAGTTTACGCTATTAGAAATGTTTTAATCTATACATAGTCAAGATTAGGATTCAAATTTTAACAGATTTGGTGTCCAATTTAGAGTTTTCCGTTCATATTTTAAAGATTATTATGCGTACAGAATAGTAAAATGGAGTTAGAAGATTGTCTAATTTTTAACCATACGTTAAAATTTAACATTTGCTTACAGAATTGCACCTTATGTAAATATAAGGTAAGGGAGGAAGTTTTTCGTCCACTTTCGTATATTTACTTCAAATATAATAAATTATGAATAAGTACTTTCTTTATGTTAGAATTTGTGTTTAGTTTTCCTTATAATTTTTTTAGCATGTCTGACGTTTCAATATCAGGCTCAAGCTCTAGTGAAATGTCATCTGACTATATTAAGCAGCTTTTGATTCTATTGATTATTAATAATTGCGTTCCAGCATCAACAAATTCCAAACTAGTTCGACTTATTATTTAACTTGTCATGCGTAGTAAATCAGCTCAAATTATTTAGAACTATCCTACAACTCATTGCTGGAAGGAACCTAATGGGAATTTCGGCCTATCTTTTATTATTTCGCTTACGTTAGATAATTGTCGTGCTTGCGGGAAAATTTTTTCCGGTAAAATATGATAAAATTACCGGTTAAAAATTTTCAGTCATTTCCTCAACTTACCGGTAAACCAGTATACCGGTATTGCAATCACTAATGCCAATTGATTTCAAGAAAAATTACAAATAATCTCAATTTTGCTACGCCTGTTTTGTTCACAGATGAAACAGTCAACTTCTCAAGACGACATTATGAATTTTCATAATAACCACAAACGGGCTGATGTAAAACAACATGCCACATATTTTTATGTTTATAGTATTATTGCTTCTATTAAAATAACAAAAACATTGAGCACCCTGTATCTCATTAACTATAAAACTTATCACACATGTTTACGAGAACTTTTCGTCTTAAAATTAAAAGACCAAACGACCACAACAATATTTCATATTACTTTGGAATCTCCCTGTGTGTCGATTCTATACATATAAGTACAACTGATATTTTAAATAATTTTTCCACTAAACATAAAAATGAATATAGTGAAATAAATTTAAGATTAAGGCGTTATATCTTTCCAATTAATCTATGCACGTTCAAAGAGCTGTTAAGATTTTATCCTGCAGTATTTCTAGAGACTTCATCTCGGTGCTACAGATTTAACTTCCCATTCGAAATGGGAACAAAGTTTGAGTACATTTGAATTTAACTTTGCATGTCATTACAATATTTGAAGGAGAATTGAATCTTCCTTTGGGGAGTGGCCGTCAATTTAAAAAAAAAAGATTATTTCAGTTTAAGAAAATATTAAATACAAACTGAAAAAATTAAAGTTAAATATCTTAATCACTAACTATTTTGGTAACACATTAAACACACAAAAAATACACAAGTAGTTTGTGTAGTCTAATGTCACTTGTCTTTGTACGTTCTGTCGCTATTTATCTCTCTATCTATCGCACTTTTTCTTTTAAATCATTAGTAGTAATATCTCTAGGACATTGTTAATAAACGAGATAATTTTATGACAATCGAAAACCTTCGGCTTCGGGCTGTTACCAAACTTGGGAAATTTGTCATAAAGTTATTAGGCATTTGTCAAAGTCCGAGGGATGTTTGGCGGAAAATTTTTTGATAGAAAAATTCATAACGAAACATTTATTTATCAAAAATACAGTTGGTGAAGGAACAATTATTAAAATTTAACGTATCATTAGATTTGTGGCTGTTCTCTACTATCTAGTAAGATCTATTACCACGTATAATATTTATGATCCTGTTATGGTGTTCTTGATCAAGATTTAAGTATGGTTTTATAGAATTTTGATTGCTATAACCAGCAATTTTCAGCAATTGTTGTTCTTTTTGTCAATTCGCTAACAACGGTTGATCTTTTCAGCAATTGTTCTTCTGCACCACTTTTTGCCAATTCGCTAACAGCAGTTGATCTATTCGAGTGATTTTTTATCTTTTTGTCTTTTACATTAAAGCCAATTGCAGATTTGGTCCATCCGTTAATTGTATTTCTTCCAACAGGTACATTATCGTACCATTTGTTAATTTCATTTTTCCAGTGTCGATTTGGTTTTAAGAACAGTCGTTGGGAGGTAATATTGTCCCCTCGTTTTGATATCAGGTTATTAAAAAGACGTACAGGGCAGCTTTGTCTTCCACTATTGAAAACCAACCATTTACTACTTGTACAGCTTTTAGAACCACCTTGGCACGTTTTACTGTATACCTAATAATTGTATTCAAAGCGATTTTTTTCAAAATCCACCAGACAAGCAGCTGCCTCTCCTCGCCACGCTATTCCTACAGCAGCAGTATGGTAAAATTTACGCATAAGACCTGTAAGAGTATTTTCTTCCCAATAAATACTATTTATTAACTTCATACAAATTCAAAGAAACTGAATTAGACTTACTTATACATGGATCTGCTTGTGGACTTAACATCAACCTCACCTAAACCATCTTAAGGAAGAAGAAACCTCCATCCACATACTTGCGAACTGCACAGCAGTTCATAATCCTAGGGCACGGTACCTGGGAGACTCATGGATAGAAGACGGACAGTTACCTAAGTTGAGGCCTGCAGATATCCTAAAATTCCTCCGGGAAATAGGACTAAAGGAGCTACTAGTGTCTGAGACTCTCCTCAGAAATTAAGTAGAAGTAAGGGGGCACAATAGATCTTTTAGGTCTCAGTGAATGTTACCCCAAAAAACATACAAACCATCTTAATAGCCTTCACTAAGAAAAGAAAACTCAACCTCAAAACCATTGAACTTGATGGGAACGACGTTGAATGGAGACAAGAAGTCAAGTATCTAGGTTTGACTCTAGACAGTAAACTCCTGTGGAACAAACACGAAAAGGAGATTATATACAAAGCAAAAATGGCTCTAATGGTGTGCAATAATCTGGCAGGGAGAAATTGGGGTTGAAGCCCAAAAATCCTGAGCTGAAAGTACACTGCCTTAGTGAGACCAATTTTCACTTATGGGGCTATTGCGTGGAGCAGCAGAACTAGTCTATGGATGACGAGAGAAAACCTCTCCAAAATTCAAACACTAGCCTGTATATGAGAACATGCCCAACGGTAAGAGACATTTGAACACAGTTACCGACCTGGTGACTGGACTCTGCACCCTGAGGAAACATCTGCACAAAATGGGCAAAGTTAGTGAACCTTTGTGCAGGAAATGTGATCTTCATGATGAAACACCTACTCACATACTCTGCTTCTGCGAGAACTTACATGGACTCAGACGGAAGCACTTTTGAGAGGAAACTATACAACCATTACAACTACTGAAAATCCTTCCAGTCAAACTAGTGGCCTACATAGAAGACACAAAGTTTCTGGAATGGAAGTAGATAACATGGGAAATGGTACAAAGATTCAGTTCAAGTGCCTGGGCTGATGAGCACAACCCAACCGAATGAATGAATGAATGCCCAACGGCAGCCATGGAATTCTCAACCTCATTCTACTACATGTGGTGGTGGAAAGTGTTGCAAAAAGAACGAGATACAGACTAAGTAGAAAGGGAATCATTAAAAAATACCTCCTCCTCACTTCTTAGAAATCAAAAAACCTGGGTCACAAGATGGTATGATGAAAAGGTATAATTTTTAAAAGAAATTCGTTACGGAATTAAGCAACAAGAAGGAATGGGATCCAAATAACATTATAAGACTTGGAAAGAGAGCCATTCAATGGTACACAGACGACTCAAAAGCAATAGAAGGAACTGGGATAGGAGTGTACGGACCAGGAACCAAACACTCTGAAAGCTTTGGAAAAACCCCAAGTATCTTTCAAGCGGAAATTCACGCCATAAGAAGGTGTGCCCAGTTCAATATGGACAAAGGGTATAGAAGGCAAAAGATTATAATAATGTCGGATAGTCAAGCAGCCATTAAAGCACTGAGCTCTTGTGTAATCAGTTCCAAAATGGTGTGGGAATGCCTAGGCAGACCCAATGAACTAGGCTAGAACAATATAGTAACCATACTGTGGATTCCAAGACACACTGGAATATAATTAAATGAAATAGCAGATGGACTACCAAAGAGGGGGACTGAAAGACCCACCTGGGGGCCGGAACCGTTTTGCGGTATCAGCTTCAATGTAATATTGGAAAGATTTAGTAGGGCTTAGACAATCAAAGATTCTGATGGGTGGCTACAACCCGTTGAGATCAAATGAATGCATAAGTCAAAGTAAAACAGCACTAAGAGTTTTAACAGGGATCCTAACGGGACACCTGAACGCGCACCTGAAAAAGCTCAAAATAGCGGAGGAAGAAAAAGAATGTAATTTTTGTGGCATGGAAGAAGAAACCTCCATCCACATGCTACTAGTCTCTGAGTCGTTTCTCGGGAACTAAGTAGAAGTAAGAAGGCACAAACATCTGCTTGTAGTTTCTTCCTGATTGCATCGCGGGCATCTCGGTCTGGTTTAAATACTTTATTGTTAAACGGGTTAATTATAATATTATAGTCATCAAGTTTGAACAAAACGTTGTTCTTTAAATGCGGTCCCGACTTTCCTTCTCATATTGACCACCCAATCTTTTAATATCAACGCCAATTCTTCCAAGCTTCTATGTTCATTTAATTCGCATTGCCAATACATGACATTTAAAAGAATACATTTGGAATAAAGTTGGAAAACTCAATAGTGTTGGCATAGTGATTGATAATTGCACTGAATGCAATCACCTGTTTAATTGACCTGATTAGGTGAAATTGTTTCAAATGACACAAAATATGATGGGTTGTTAGAACTGTCAAAAAATTTTCACATAAATAAATAGATACTGTTCTGTTTAAACAGTATATTAAAGAAAAATACTTAGCGGAATTGAATTGATTCGCACACTGAACCGTTTACAAAAAAAATCAACTTAAAACTTATCTTACATTTTGAGTCGGAAATTATTTCAAATTCCACACGAATCAGTTCACTTTCGATTCTTTTAAAAAACTATTAAACTAAAACCAATTTTTGCACGGCTTTACTCCTCTGTCTTCTTGGCATAACATTTCAGGAAGGTATAGAAGTAAGTACCAACGTTCAATATACGTTAAAACGACAACGCCTTTAATTGTAGACTTCCAACGCTTAAGACAATATTTTGCACAATAGACCACTAGAGCATGCTATGCATAATTAGAGAAATTGTTGAAGAACAAAATATTTCGCTTACTCCTGGTGTTGACAGTAGCTTTATTCACTTGAATGGTTTGTAAAATCCTAGATGTCCCTTCCATTACAGTTTAGAGCTATCATTTATTCCACACTTTCTTCTTTATTTCTCACAACTTTCCCAAGTTTACAGCCCGACGTTGACGGATTTTGTGTATGGGATAACATATTTCCAATTTTCACTTGACCATGAATGAGTTCTCCACGTAGCCTTCGTCTACGCACTACGCGATGGATTTCCATCCTCCTATTTTTTTAACTATGTCTAAGTATGTCTCCACCTGTATTTGTTAGCAATGTAGCTGGAGTACGTCTAAAACGATGTCCCGAAAACCAGTGCGCATTTTCTAAATTTAAAAAAGTCGCTATTTTTTTTTGACAACCTCCAATAGCAATGTCACAAGGCTGATTTGTAATGTTGCCATTCCTTATTTGTAAAAAAAAAACGATCGGAACCAATGGTCCTGTGAAGATCATAGTATTGCTTTATTATTTTCATTCATTCCGGTTTTGTAATTGCAAATGTTTGGTTTTCGTTGCATGAATAACTATCATTATCCTCTTTTCTAAAATTTCAAGTTTACCCATTTTTATATTTAGGAGTTCATCGCATCTGCAGGCACAATTGAAGCAACCTTATTCAGGAAGGTACTGATGTTTCTTCTGAGTGAACATTGGATTTTTTGGGGTTATATCCAGCAATCTGCCTTTCAAAAAATACTCGCAATTTGGCGTACTCTGGGTAATGTCGATATTTTGCTAGATATCAAAAGCCGCCTGACACAGTGCAATACAACGTGCAATGCAAAACGCAAGATTTCTTGATCGAAAGGATGCGCAGTTGAGACCCAGAGTTACTGCAATTCGATGCAATATCAATTTTATCGGTTTGGTGTCATTTCCATTATACAGTGTGGAAACCACTTTATGTCATTATTTTAGAAAATTATAAAAAATGCCGAGACACGTCAACTTTTAAATTGAGTTGTGCGTTATTTAAACATAAATTTAAATGTACAGGGTGATTCAAGTATGCCATAGTCGGTGGTTTTTTTTTTAATGAAACACCCTGTATATCTACATATTTTTGAAATCCTCTTAATGAACCGATTCCAACAAACTTGATAATGTATGGTCAATTATGAATTATACAGGGTGAAATTTTAAAATTAATAATTTATTACACTTGAAATATTGGTACTTTTTTAAATTAGCTAAATATGGATTTATCAAAAATCTAAACTAACTAATTATTAGATGTATTTGTATATTAAACAAAACCTGTTACGCCCATGAATTTTATCATAAATACCTAAAAACCAATAATTAGACAAAATCGGTAAATAATGTGGATTGTTTTCAATTCTGTCAGTTGTTGATGTTTTGACAGTTTATACTGAAAATGTAAAATCTTTGTCAAACACTCTTTCCTTGTCGACATAACAATGAAATATTTAACTGAGACTCACCGAATTGAGATTTTAATGATGATCGGGTACGGGGATAACTGCAGAAGTCAAGTTGAAGTGGCAAACTTATTTAATCACAGGTATCCCGAATTGCCTAATATTTCACAAAGTACTGTGTCTAAAATTCATTCACAATTCAGAGAACTTGGACATGTCAAACCATTGAAAACAAAACCACATTTCGTTGAAGATGATGTGAAAGTGGATATTTTGTTAAGTGTCGAAGAGAATCCAACTTCAAGTACACGTGAAATTGCCCGGGAAATAATGTTAGTCATACAACTGTTCTAAGATGTCTTCATAAAGAAAAACTTCATCCCTACAAATTAACTTTTGTGCAGGAAATAACAGAAGACGATCCAAATCGTAGAATGGATTTCTGCGAAAGATTGGTGAATAAGCTGAACAGAAATGAGATAGCTCTTGGTACCATTCTTTTTTCTGACGAATCAACCTTCACATTGAATGGAGAGGTAAACCGACAGAACTGTAGATATTGGTCAGCAGAGAATCATAATTGGATGCGTGAGACACATACTCAGTACCCTCAAAAGGTGAACGTTTGGGCCGGTATCATAGGCGACCATATTATTGGTCCTATATTTATAGATGGAAATTTGACAGCTGAAAAATATTCAGAAATGAAGTTATTCCTGCGTTGGCAAACTTGTATCCCAACGCAATAGATCCTAGCAACACAACCAACTAACATTGTAGACCTCAAAGACAGGATAACTACAGAAATACGGAATATTTCACCTTAAACTTTAAACAAAGTTAAGGAGCAGTTCTATAGGAGACTGTGCTATTGCCAACAACTAGGTGGAAAACATTTTGAGCATTTATTTTAATGTATTAAAATCAAATACATCAGGTATTTTGTGTATGTGTTCAATAACTGTAAAAATGAAAATTTCACCCTGTATAATTCATAATTGACCATACCTTATTTAGTTTGTTCATTAAGGGGATTTCAAAAATATGCAAATATACAGGGTGTTTCATTAAAAAAAAACAACACCGACTATGGCATATTTGCGTGAATCACCCTGTACATTTAAATTTATGTTTACATAACGCACAACTCAATTCAAAAGTTGACGTGTCTCGGCATTTTTTATAATTTTCTAAAATAATGACATAAAGAATTTTATTCCATAAGTTGCAATATACTGACCTTACAAGATATTGCTGCAATTGTTGTATTGCACCATGTCAAGCAGTTTTAGGTACAGTTCGCAACATCGAATATCGAGACCATAATGTTGAAGCTTTACTTTCTTCACTCATTTCAACAAAATATGTAAGCAGTGTCGTTTCTGAATTATGTTGCACACCCTTAATTGCGTACCATTTAATGTAACACGAAAAATTTTCCTCGTACCTTTCTTTGCTTCTCTCCGGAATTATTCCGTCAACCGCAGTGTCCGCAGCTTCTCGGACTTCCGGAGGAGTACAGGTTAATTCAAAATCAGACTTGTTCAAGCGAAAAAAATTGATTTTCGCAACGGAAAGAATAATTTTTGGCTCATTTGTTAAAACTAGTAATATTTCCTAACAACAGTTTCATGAAGTCCTCTGTCAAAAAAAAATCAGATCATGATAACAAATTTTTTAACAAAGCCTGGACTGTAATGATCAACTTCCCTGCTAGGTATATAATATACTATTTGTGCTCGTTTCCCCAGGGAAACAAATTATTTGATCATATAATCTACAAGTAGAACATTCCAAAACAAATTGCGCATGGTTATGTTGTACACGAATTTTGAGTTTAAAAAAATATAGCTTTACCTCCACTGCTTTGCTTATCACTTAGCTTTTTAGATACAGAAATCACTAACAGTCAATTTACACTGAACAATTATTGGTACATCCTTTTTTCAATTTTATTAAAATTTACAAACAACCACTTCACATGAACATTTCACGGGAAAAGTTTCAGTCTCTTAGATTTTTCTTTTCCAAGACATCATAAGAAAGAAGACAAATTTTATATTAGAAGTAAGTTGAAAGAAAGATAAATTTAATAATATACCAGAAAGATCATAATAACCTGAAGATGAGCGTGAAAACAGACTTAAACGCTGATTATGTACCACTTTTTACTATCTTAGTGTGCAGTATCCAGTGAGAATTCCTATGATGACTCCGAAATCAGATTTCTGCAGCTCTAGGAGCAATTTAGCGTAATAAGTATAAGGTCGTAATAATATTTTTGCCTGTTTTATCGTAGAGTATTTCTCCAGTTCCTTCTCCAATTGTCGGACTCCATCTACGATAATAGTTCAGGACCGATAAAAGAAGTACAAGGTTATTATTTTGATACACTATCAGCAATCTTATTTACTACTCCCTCTTGCCCTGGGATCCGTAACAAAGTTATTTTGTTGAGTCTAGCCAGTTACTTGAGGGATTGTTTACAGCTCCAGACCGTTCTAGATTCGTAAGCTGTAAACTTCAGAGTAGTGATGAGCAAAATCTGTCTTGGTCTTGCGATTTTGCTACACCAGGACCTAGATCATACATACACTAGCAAGACCAAGACCGAATAAACGAGAACAATATCAAAACCAGGACTGAGAATGTAAGACTAAGACCAAAGTGCAAAACTAAACTAAAAATTACATTTTAACTGAAAATGAGAATATTCGCTTTAACTTCAATATATGTCGTTGATTATTTAAAATGTATACCAGGCCTCGAATCGACGTAAGCAGTGAATAACAAACTTTTTTGAGCGGTACGAAGACCAAGACTAAGAGCGGACAAGCAAGACATAGATCGTTACCAAGACTGTCTTGATATTGGCCTTGGTTCCTGCTTTGCTCATCACTACTTCAGAGCCTTTAAAGTATTCTGGCTATCAGATGCAATAAGTATTATGACTGAGTTAAGGCGTTTTTTTTGAGGCACTCTTAACTCTCTTAAGCACAAAAATATATTGCCAATAATTCCGCTTGAAATATTGGTAGATGTACCCGAAGAGTGGGGTTGGAAAGAAGAAGGAGACCAACTACAGCCCATAATATGCGATATGAGCCATGCACCAGAATTATTGCTAAACACAATCCATACAAATGAGCAGTGTGGTAGAGTCCGTTTCAATAAGGAAGAAGCCACCTGAAGTTGCAGTCGATGCGCGACCTTCATGTCAAAACCAGCGCCATATTTAAAAATTGATATTTTGATCTAAATCAGTAGCGTAACGTTTTCACATTTTGTAGGGTAACACAAAATTAGAAGTATTAGAACCATATAAATAACTGCTAAGTGCAGTAGACTATATGAATTATTAGCAGAATTCAATTATTTTTGTAATGTATACTCTTCCATATTATATTTTACAACAATCTGAATGCCATGAGTAATATATTGGATTATTATACTTTCTTATTTGACTTACCGATGATTTTTTAAAGGAATTTGGATTCCATGTTCAGCTTCAGACTCCATAAAAGTTGCAATGTTTTCAAGAATCTGTCGGCCTTCACTGTGGATAACTTTTCTTCTAACACCAACCAGTTTTGTAGGAGGCATGGTTTTAGATCAAATAAAACACACAGCACTCACAAATAAACTAGCAGAACGTCTTAAAATATTCAAAAATGATAAATATTCGACAGTAAATGATTGTTTCAAACACAACTTCAAATGTCAACAATTTAATTGCTGTCGGCATGAAACATCGCTTGTAACGCCAATGGCATGGAACGATCG
Source organism: Lochmaea capreae (assembly GCA_949126875.1). NCBI lineage: Eukaryota > Metazoa > Arthropoda > Insecta > Coleoptera > Chrysomelidae > Lochmaea > Lochmaea capreae. Next base: position 29,472,879 of record OX421401.1, on the reverse strand, counting down.
CTCGACAGATTTTGACTTATGCGCAGGTCGGTACGCCAACTTCAGGAGGCTTCTTCCTTATTGAAACGGACTCTAGTCGTAGATGTACAACATTGTGCCACTGCGCATCGAAAACTCGGGCGCCAAAAAATATTTGTCGACTTGTACTTGTCGATGGTATGGTGTGGAATGTACTGAGATATGCTGCAAGTGTTCTGGTCGGGATTGTACAAATAGTGCCTCAGAAGAACGTGTTGAAAATAATGAAGAAGACTCTTAGACTTAATTTTTGCATTTTTATACAGCCTTTTGTTTATTAAAAATAATATATATTATATATTTTTCGCCCACTACTTTGTTATTATTTTTTATCTTTTTTGGTCCCCATCATAATATTTTTCAGCATAAAATTTCCCGTTATTTGATACCACACACGATTTTTCAAGAATTTTGAAAAAACATTCTAAATGGCGGCCAAAAAACGCAATTCGCATACTCACATTTTTCTAAACTTTTAGAGTAACGAGCTCAAAAAATCAAACACCGTCTTTGTAGGAATCAGTTCCACCTTTGGCCAATTTTTTGTGTAAATTTACTATACTATTTCCCTTTAAAATATTGAACAGACTTCCTTAGATCATTTTTGTAGCTCTGCGGATCTTCATCTCGGAGTTCATTTCAAACCATTATTATTGCCCTCGTATCAACGCCAAATCAAAGATTTGCTACAAATTCTCCGTCTTTTCTTCTGTATGCTTCCAGCTTTTAATGTTCAAACCACTGCTAAGCACGAGGGAGCAATAAATCCACCTTCATAATAAATGAGCATTCAAATAAAAAAAAATTAAATTGAATTACTCTTTAACCGTCAATAAGTTTAAAGCAAAAAAGATTAATCGTGTCACTCTCAAGTTTGAGGCTACGTTAAACTGTCTTAATTCTACGTCATCAGTACAGTTTGATTAGTCAAATTTGACAAACTATTTGATCGAAGGATGCCTGCTTAAGTTTGCTTAAGTAGCTTATTGGGTGAGGTGAATAAAAATGAGTAAACTCACCCATTATTGTATATTTCGATGTTAAACGTTATAAATATTTTATGTTTTAAGTACTTCTACATAAATGTTGTATACGGGGTTGGAACCAAGTAAATATCTCTTAAACGAAAAGAACGATATTTATGAAAATTTGCAGGTAAGTGCAATGGAACAAAATGCATCAAATGTACGTTTTTTTGTTAACCGGAAATGCCATCGACTTCTATAATTTAAATGGGATACCCTATATATTTTTACAGATTTTGTAAGATCTTGTTATTTTGAATTCATACATACTGAGTTTAGTGTAAAAAAATTTGTAAAAACGATGAATATATAGCACTTTAATCAACCTCCTATGAGTTTTTTGCATTAGAGCAAAAAACTATTTAGATAAACTAATTGATGATGTTTGTATGCATAGTAATAAATAAACGAAAACTGTTTAGTACGTATTTTGTTCTCCAAGTGTCAAATTCCAATTGACGGAAATAAATTTTACAACTTAAAATGGTTCAATTAAGTGAAAAAGAGCGTATTGAAATTTTAATGATGAACGGTTATGGTGATCGTGTTAGAACTCATGAAGAAGTGTGTCATATTTTCAATAATTTGCATCCGGAGAGAAATGCTATATCACGCTCAACAGTAACTAAAACATTACAACGTTTTAATACAACTGGGATGGTAAAAAATTTGCTAAAACCTGGAAGACCGCGGACTGCAACGAACGAAATTGTTAAACAAAATATTGCAATCGATTTAGAAGAATCACCTCAAACTTCCACCACAAATTTGGCACTAAACCATGGTATCAGTCGACGTTCTGTAGAAAAGATATTAAAAAGTGAAAAGTATCATCCGTATAAGGTACAGTTGGTTCAAGATTTGTCAGACGATGATTTTGACGGACGGCTTCTAACATAATTTTTTCCGATGAGCCAACTTTTTGTTTAAATGGAACAGTTAATCGCCATAACTCAAGGTATTGGTCAAATGAGAATCCTCATTGGATTCATGAAGCTCATACCCAGCATCCACAGAAGTTAAATGTTTGGATGGGAATTGTCGAAAATAGGCTTATAGGTCCATTTTTTATCCACGGAAACTTGAATGGTGACTAGTATTTGGATCTACTAAATAACGAAATTATTCCTGCACTTCAACGGAATGGGCAATTACCACAAAATGTTTGGTTTCAACAAGATGGAGCACCTCCCCACTATGATAGATGGGTTAGGGATTTTCTGGATGCGAATTTTCCAAATCGATGGATTGGACGTAGAGGATTCATAGAGTGGCCAGCTTGTTCTCCGGATCTTAGCCCGTTAAATTTTTTTCTTTGGGTTATCTAAAATCACGTGTTTACGTTAGACGACCAACAAACTCACAGGAATTGAGACAAAGAATTATTGATGAATGTGAACTAATACGTGGAGAAGTCTTGGAAAGAGTGACTCAAGGATTTGTTAATAGGATGGCATATTTTCAGCAAGTAAACGGCGAGCATTTTTAACATTTGAAGTAATTTTGATTCTCATTATTCTAAAATAATGGAATGTACAGCTATTGTACAACTAACAGTGAGTTATTCCTCACTTTTACAAATCTTTTTACACTAAACTGTATGGATTCAAAATCTGTAAAAATATATAGGGTGTCCCATTTAAATTAAAGAAGTTGATGGCATTTCCGGTTAAACCGGAAGTATATGATGAACAAAAAAATGTACATCAGATGCATTTTGTTCCATTGCACTTACCTGCAAATTTTCATAAATATCGGTCTTTTCGTTTAAAAGATATTTACTTGGTTCCATACTTTATCCCAACCCTGTATACTCGTTTATTCTAAAGTTTTATAGAAAATAGTAAATACTTGGTGCAGTAGGCTCTTTTCCAATACCAAGTTTCGTAATTTCGCGCATTTCCTTCGTAATACGAAACCATATCTATCGATGAATATATCTTCATTACTGTCAAAGGGTTTTCCTATATTGCCTAGTTTAATACTTTCTCTTTGGAAGGAAATAAAAGTAAAAACCATTTAGACAATAACAAAAAAGACGAAAAGCAAACCTCGTTTTCAGTTTAAAAGCTTCGGTAAACTTGTCTGGAAACCATTTTATTCCACGAAAAACATTCGCGTTCAAAGATACGGCATGTCATTCAAAGCTGCAAAAATATATGCGGTCATCATTCTAGATACAGAACATAAATTTTTCAGTACAATACATTGCAGTGCGAAGAATTTTTGTTGGGTTTGACGTTTGCTATTGAAGCTGTAAATACATTGCTTTGTGGCGGGTTTTGATTTATAACGAAAGTTATACTCAAAACGTGATTAAATATTTAAAAGTTTCCCTAGAATTATACTACAATTTCTGAAAAACGTATAAAGCTGTTAACAATGGCTCTGTAGCAGAATAGGGCTGGACAAAACAGCGCTGGACATAAATAGCGCTGGTCAAAATAGCGCTGGTCAAAATAGCGCTGGACAAAAACAGCGCTCCATAAAATTGCGCCGGTTGAAATATCCTTAGAAAATCAACTATTACTGTAGGATGTGATTGAAAAATCAAGTTTCACCGCTAAGCATCAACCTTCCTTTACAACAAACAATATCAGAATATAAGAAACGGAAAACAAGTAAGAGCAACAATCAATATTTTTCATCATACTTCAGCACATATCGCTTCCCGACCAACTGACACAGATCAAGGTGTAAACAACTACTTGTCAGTGTCATATCTATTTAAAGTCTAAAAAATGCAATTTCACGTTGCTTGTCATTTCGGTAATTATATCCTTCGTGGAATAATGTATCACCTCCTTTCTGAGACTTACCAAATTGCATTGTTTTAGACTTTAAATAAATATGACACTGACAAGTAGTTGTTTACACTTTGATCTGTGTCAGTTGGTCGGGAAGCGATATGTGTTGAAGTATGATGAAAAATATTGATTGTTGTTCTTACTTGTTTTCCGTTCCTTATATTCTGATATTGTTATAGACAGTTACCAACACTTTGATCACTGTCAGCTGGTCGGGAAGCGATGTTGAATTGACGAATTGAATTAGGAAAACTATTGTTATGACTGCAATTTATGAAAAATATGTTATTCCTAATTATGCTAATTCGGTACTATAGTCTATTTTTATGTATTAGATAGTAAAAGAAGCATAATTATCTTTTGGCGGCGCTATTTTATGGAGCGCTGTTTTTGTCCAGCGCTATTTTGTCCTGCGCTATTTTGTCCTGCGCTGTTTTTGTTCAGCGCTATTTTGACCAGCGCTATTTTGTCCAGCGCTTTTTTTGACCAGCGCAATTTTGACCAGTGCTATTCTGCTACAGAGCCGGTAACAATAGTCTTTTTTTTAATTAAAATATAGGATTTTCAGTGAAGAATGGATGCCAATATGTTCGCAAGTATTAAGTGGATTCTCGAATAATATCTGAAACTACTAAAATTTGCTGAACATTTTTCGGGCTTAATCTTCAACCGATTCCAAACACTTTTGAATTCACAGATATCATAACACATGGGCTGAAAAGTCCCGGGCCTAACAAAGAAAACACGTTTTTTTGTGTACATAATTAATTTTATTCATCAACGTATAGTTGTGAGTAGAATTAGTTTGCACTGTTTCACAATTTGTCGGCGAGATAAAGAAATCTAAGTAGAATCAGAACCGGTTTCAGGCTCATAATGTGAATTTTCAAAAAATTATTGCCAATGTTTGTGTATTGGGGTGACATTCACTGAGGCCTGAAAGATCTATTGTACCCCCTTACTTCTACTCACGTCCTGAGGAAAATCTCAGTGACTAGTAGGTCCTTTAGTCTTATATCCCGGAGGAAGAAGGAGAATATTCGATTGTCTAAGACCTACTAGATCTTTCCAATAATCAAATCTCCTCTTTTCTTAGGATTTGAGTACTTTTTCCAGTATTACATTGGAGTTCCTGATTCCGCAAAAGGGTTCCGGCCCCCAAAAGGGTGTTTCAGTTCCCCTCTTGATTGCCAAATGTCTTTTTCTTTAATCATCTTAAATGTAGGAACGATATTACCGGCGTAAAACTCATATTTTTCTTCTAAGATTTTCCATTATTGCAGGATCCACACGCAATAGCGATTTCTGTATTCTCTTTTTCCGATAAGTAGTAGATGTTTTACCGATAATTGTAATAATGTATCTTTTTGAAACTCCTGTCAATTTCTGTATTCTTTCAGCAACTCCACGCTTTGACCCATTATTTTCTTGTTTCAGTTGCCTGTACATATTTTGTTCCACTTTTTGCGTAGATGGCGACAAAAACATACCAAATTTCTTGTCTATTGTCTCAAATCCCTCCTCTTCACTTTCAGAAATTTCAGAACCTTCAGTAAGAAATTTAAAAATATAATATTCTTGTTTCGTACATACAACAATCTATCAACTTACTATCCTTACTACCACTAACAGATGGAACTATTTCAGACTCTGAAATACAATATATCGACAATATTAGAACCTAATTTTGTTGCGTTTGTTGAATACATATTTTCAGTTTAAAAGGAGAAATATTTCCTGTCCATATTTACATACCTATAACAATATTTCCCTAGAAATCCAAGGTTTATACTACGGCACCAGATAGCATTGGCGTTTTGAAAGAAAGAATTATTGAAGAATGCAATGCAATTTCAGCTGACACATTCGAACGAGTACGACAAGAGTTTACTAATAGGATGTATTATTGTCAGGAAGTAGACGGAGCACATTTCGAACACTTGCTATAAGAATCCATTGTTGATATTTGATTAATTAAATTTAAAAAAATAATTTCAATAATTTTGATATTTATTTAATTTATCCGTCAAAATTAGTTTAAACCCAAACAAAATTAATATGGCTATGTAGCCAATGTCAATGCCTTTCAAACAAGATATCACTTGCCATAAGATCCTATTTAAAATTATTGTCCAGAGTGGCACTGTGACGTCATCTATTACTATTACGTCACCTGTTACCGTTCATAGAGAAGTTTACAACACTTTATTTTCACACTCCAAATTTTATTAATGTAAGTGTAGCCGTTCAAAAGATACGAGGTGGGGAGGGGACTTTTGAACAGCACTGTATATGCTCTAACATGAATTACAGCTTTGATCCATAAAAAATAAACTGCACCAAGTATATTTCTCCCTACTATAATAATACGTTTTATTGTCTAAAACGTGCGAAAGCTGAAGAGTATTTTAAGCTGATTTTCCCTATCTTCACTTATAATTTTTTAAATAACTAATTATAGTTTTTTTTTCACTCAGGGAGCTACAAAATTGACTCGAATTGACATTGAGAAAGTTTTTGCACTATATGATAGGGTAAGTACAAAGTATTTGTGAAAACATCAAGAATTTGACACAATTAACCAATTTTTGTCTACGGTCAATTACTACTATTTGAGTAATAAGTCAATTTTTAAAATTATTTTCCATTTCCTCAGAGGTCAAACTTAACAACACTTAAACCATTTTATGTCCATTTTAGACAACAAACTATATATATAATCGAAAAAGAGCTTCATACGATTAAGGTGACCGTTCATTTAGAAGAAACAACTACATCTCGGGCTATATGCCCGGCAGACATTGAATTATACTTCTTAGTTACACGGGGTCGGTATGATCTATAAGATCTGTAATAATCTAACAAACTATATTTTGCATCCCTATACTCTCTTCAGATTTCATGTATGCCTCATGTAAACAAAAGCACGTGGACAGTTGAATTACCCCCAAAACAATATAATAATTACCAACACAACATTTAAAAATACCTAACCGTATGTGCTATTAAGTAAACTAAGAAAAAGGCAACAGAATCTAGTTCATTTGTATACATATTAACTATTTTTAGAGCATACCGTTATTAAAATATATACCCTGGAACACACACCTTTCTTATAGTAGCACTAGGTTTTTCGTAAAAGTCTCAACCGTTGCACTGACTAGATCATCTACGCATTACGTTTGTTTACAAGCTTGATGCGTGTACGCGAATCGCTTTAGAAGATCCATTAGGATGGAAGAAATTTGATTACCGGAATTACCTCTACGGCCGGTATTTTCAACTCTCCCCTATACAGATACATGGAATGAGAAACGGAACAAAGGAATTTAGAGCATTGTACCAGAACTGCTTTTGAACTAGTCGACTAATATCAAGCTTCAACAGATTAAAAACACGATTATTACAATCGTTCATTTGGACACCTACAACATATCTTACAATTCACACCACTCAGTAGTCTCAACTGTGGGCGGTCCTTAATTAGCGTCAGACAGTCAGTAAACAGCAGTCGATATCGGAGTTCCGTTCAAGCCCATAACTATTCAAAATAAAATAAATTCGTAGAGAATTCAGAACGTACACCCTTCAGGAAAAAATTCAAATTTTATGGTGGTATTTTGGAGGTCACTCGATTGGGAAAATAGTAAATTTATTCGTTGTTGCTTTCAACAACCGACCAGCGCCTTCACAGTCTACAGTTGATCGAATAGTCGAAAAATTTCATAAATGTGGATGTTCACAAAACTGCAATAAATGCAGTGTAATCTCGTTCAACCACCTGTGAGGCAAATAAGTGAACAACGAATAAATAGAGAAATTGATGTTTGTGCGGTGATTGAAAATAGTGAACCATGTTCGAGCAGGGAAGTTGCTGAAGAAGTAAACATAAATCAAAGTACAGTTTGACGTACTTTAAAAAGAAATGGGTATCGGTGCTATAAGTGCAAACTACGCAAGAGCTATTTCCCGACGACAATGTTAAACGGATGAAGTTCCGTGAAGAAATGATGGAGAAAAACATAACTAACAAATATTGGAAGGAGAAGGGGCGGGGTTTTTTACAGTGGTTCGGAATCCAGCTGAGCAGCTAAATACTTGATATTTATTGAAGTAAATTTATAGAAATTTTTTGTTGGTGGACTATTTAGAGTTTCTCATTGCATGTATCTGTATATCTATCATTATGCAAATTGTTGCATACACATTAGATATTAATATTTTCAATTTTAGGATAACAATGGAACGATAGAGAATGAAGAACTACGCGGGTTTCTTAAGGATCTACTAGAATTAGTAAAAAAGGTAAAATGTAAGATTAGCTTAGCCATATACTGGAAATTTTTGTAAACGAGAATTAATAAATTCAAGCTACTGTATACTCAAACTATAGTTTAATTAACTTACAAATTATTTAAATTTAGGATTATGATGCTCAAGACCTCCAAGAATTCGAAGAAACCATACTACGTGGTGTCGACTACAGTCAAGATGGTAAAGTGAACAAAAAAGAATTAACGATGATTCTTTTAGCCATCGCTAAACATAACCAAGAAGAAGAATCAACATCTACATCCTCCACATAAATATAAATAATAACATTGAAATTGTTTGATTTCCTATTTCAAGATAAAAAAATTGTTGCCAATCTGTAATGTTGATGAAGTAGCACATGTTTGACTAGCGCTTAGAGTAACGTACTTTGAAGTTCGCAAGCTCTTTACTGGTAAATTTGATTTTCTCAGACTTTTTGGTAGCTTCTAACAGTGAAATAATACAACAATCATATTTTAATAGGAAAAAAGGGGACGTACTGGCTTTACAAGCTAAAAGAGTACATTTAAGACAGTAAGCAAAGTTTTTTCAACCATATATTTGTCAAAAATGTTTTTAAAAACATAAATTTTAACTATTACGTTACTCTAAACGACGTCTATCATATTAAATATAAATATATTGTATATTTAGAATTATACGTGTGACACCAATTTCAAGACTAATAATATTTTATAGAGCTGCTCTATTTCGAAAAAAAAATTCTTTCTGCTTTCTTGCATATCATGAATAAAATAGATGTAATATTAAAAATATATATATGTGGTAAAAAATATTTTATTATAACGGAACACTTGTGAAATGCTGCAAACAAATCGTTATATAGAAGTTTTGTGAGGAAGTTTATGATGAAATTAACTTTATAATAGGAAAAAGCATAATAATTTGAATTATCAAATAAAATCAACAAGTAACAAATTTCACAACAGAAATTGTGACATAATATCATCGACTGGTTTCTCAAACAAGATTTGCATCATCAGGAGTAGAGTTCTGCAGCCTAATGGCTTAGTTCTCTACTCCAATATTTAGTCCACTCGCCCAACCATCGAGTCAGAAAATATGTAGGTTGCGGTTTCGTTCTCCGTGCTACAAAGTCGGCCGTTAAGCTGCGTCCTCACCGAGTCGACACTGTCGATCGACATGGTCGATCAACAAGTCGAGAAAACTGCATCCGTCCACACCAGAGTTGGCAGAAATGATGTCGATCAGACTAATCAACATGTCTGGCGAAGATTCATTAGCAATTTCCATAAGGGCATCGTGCCTCATGTTTCTGTTTTTATAATTATTAGTTTTGGAATCCCATAGATTTTATTTAAAATTGTATGCCTCAATAAAAGCTATGACCGTCGATTGCGACGTACTGTCGATCGACAGTGTCGACTCGGTGAGGACGCAGCTTTATACAGCCCCATTCTATGCAGTTACATAATCTGTAATAATGATTAGCCGAGTTCTACTGATATTTTGGTCAAAAGTACTGGTTCTGATTCAATACCACTTTTCGCAAGTTTATCAGTTTGTTCATTTCCAGAAATATCGTTATCCGCCGGCATCGACATTGGTCTCACTTTAGTGCTGTCTTTCAGCTCACTTAGTTCTTTCTGGCATTCCTTCATCAGTTTGCAGCGGGATTATATTTCAAGAGACGATTTTATCGAGTCGTTCGATGTCGATGTCTTCAATTCGATCGTCTTGGATCATCCCATTATATTTTACGATCGAATCGCAATCGGGTGTTCTCGGATTTGGACAACAGTTTTGATACGAATCTTTCAAAAACTTTATTCGGGTTTTTGTATCTGAACCGTCCGTAATTCAATACGGAATTGCGCAGAATTACTGCGTACTTTATTCAGTCCTAAGAACTCTTCTCGATCCGTTTGAAATAGGACGAGGTTTAAAAAAACCCGAACATGGTCTATAGAACTGATACTTTGTAATAAATATTAATTGTTTATCATAAATTAACAAAAAATATCCTAGAGTGTTGCATAAACTTCTCATTATATTGAGGGACAGTCTTTTCCACAAAGTTTTCGTATTTGGTATTGAACTTTGATGAAATATTTCCGAGGAATGATAATTTAAATCCATTCCATAAATATTGAATTTAAAAAGTAATAATAGCAAAAAATCCGTCAATAAACCGCTTCAAGGAAACTTTTAAAATAGCTCCCATCCACCTACTTTGCAAATAATTTGAGCATGGGAACTGGTTTAGACGGTTTTTGAAACGTTCAATAATTATTCTAAAATAAACCCGAACTCCAAACTACGGGTGTCAGAACCATCCTATTAAAACCCGAACAAGCCAATTTCGACAGCGCAAACTCCGGACAGTCTCAGAACAGTAACTTTATGAACCCGAATAAAGCTAAAGTGAAGTCAGTCGAAAATGTTTTTGACATTTTTGACAGAATTCATTCGATATTTGGCAGATTAAAAAACTCTTTTTACATTTTCGTACTTTTGATTTATATATTTGCTAAAATACTATATTAATGTCATACGGGATTGCCACTGTGGAATTCTTCTCCGAAGTATGGAGCGAAAATAGAGATTCTGCAAATGTCAGGTTCATTGGGGCCTCAGGGATGGATAAACAGAAAAAGTTATGGGCTTAGCCATTAAACTAAATTCATTGGGATTTGGAAAAATAATAATCCTTTTATTGATCTGCGCTATAAGGGTTTTAGTTGATTTAAAAGACAGTAATAATATCAACATTTTTAAAATGACCACTCTCAACTCACCTCTTATTTAATCTATAAAGTTTTATGGATCGCAAGTAAGGTATATCAAAGGGGTCACTACTTCTAAGTTCTTATCGTTGTCAACAAAGGAGTGAATTTATTTGGGCTTCCTCAGCCATTAAAAGACCCTCCCTCACAACTGGAAACATTGTACCAAGAATAATAGTTTATTGCATAAAAAATGACTTCTCTTGATGTTATTTTAGTTAAAATTTTCAAAACCGGCAGAAAACACATAAAACGTTTTTTTTTAATGCCAAATATCAAAAGTTTCAAAATAAGTCACTCGTTCATACCTATCGAGAATCCCAAATTGTCAATTTTGGTCGGCCGTTACGATAAAATAAAATCCCGGTGCTGGATGTTCCCTTGAGATTCTTTCAGGCAGCAAGTGCTGCCTGGTTGACAATAGATTATGTTTATTATATGAGTATCAGTCCTATATTACCTGCAGATATCCTAAAACTCATCAGGGAAATAGGACTAAAGGAACTACTAGTCTCTGAGATGTTCCTCAGTGAATATCACCCCATCATCTATACATACATTCATACATCAGTCCTATATTTGCTCATTCTGGCATATTCGAGAATAGCATAAATGTATCTTCTCCTGAAGTACAGAGGTATGTTTTCATAATGAAACGAATATCTTGTTTTCTCATATAGTCTGCAATACTGAGACAGAAAAGTTTTTGCACCTTGCCTAGTCTCATCATTATATACTTTTGTGTCGTCTATGTTCACCATACCGCACTACACTGGATATCATGTACGTAGTTAGCCCTCACGTCTTACCGCAAGTTCGCCTTATCATCATTTATGTGGTCTCGAGTCAATAAAAACCCCAAAATATTCAACATCCATCATCATTGAATTCTCCGTACCTCGAAGGGATGATGGTCTCAATCCCATTAGGTCCCTTCCTTTCGTATACTGTCGAGTAATATTTGTTATATTTTTCTTACCGAATTCATTTTATTTGATAATAATTATGGGAAGATTCCAAGTAGTAAGAGTTCAAACAATTAATTTGATAATCAATTGGAGTGAATTGCTTTTAAGTAGGTACGTTTAAATGAAATTTTGTGTCAAAATGGATTAGTTTTCAGTTTTTGATCTCCGTAGACACAAAATATTTAATAAAAATATCAATTAAATGGCAAATGATTTTGAAAAACGATTTAATAAGTCTGAAAATAAATAGATTTATATCAAAAATAAAAATAAAACATATATTAACTTTCTATATTATATATTTTATATTCTAAACATTTTTCGGAAGGCTGACTAATAACATATCTAAACTAAGAGACTTAATAAAGAATGTAGAAAAATATTCGGCTTTTGAATATCGAGTTGCTTTCACAAGTGAGTCGTTTAAAAATAATGTTTATGGATTAAGTGAAAAATTGGACGGATTTCATGGTAGATTTTATAAGTTTTTTTAATATCTTTAGAAATTATGTTATAATTCAGGAGAAGCTTAAGAATGATCAAGAAATATGATTTGGGTAACCAAAAATGTGGTTGAAATGTTCAAAAAAATACTAGAAGTGGTCAAACGAAAAGATTGAGATTAATATTGGGCTTATATGCTTCTGAGTCTACGACCTTTGCAGATTTATTGTGTGCTATGCTAGAGTTCTTTCTCCAGACCTCTTCTCATAACGATACTCCTTAGGCAAAACCTCAGATCCTGAGGGTTGCGGTTTTTCCTACCCTACCGTCGGAAGCATTTTCCTGGCAGCACAATAGTACAGTATGTGTGCTGAGGTTTTCTCTTTTTCCTGGTTAAACCTGCATATGGTTAATTTGTCGATCCGATGTTGATCTTGTATTTGTCGAGACTGGAACCCAACCACTTACAAGTTCGTTCGCCTAATCAGGTTTAGTAGGCACTCTGTGAATTTTGAACATTGTTATTTGAACAGAAATGTTATGGACTGATAGGAGTACATCATTCTCTTTCTACATCTAGTGGCCTGGTACATAGTCTAAGAACACTCTATTTTGACTCGTCTAAGGTCTCAAACAAGTTTAGAATTGATCTGCATAGAGCTGCATATATCACTTACCTTGGTTTTTGAGCCTTCTGTATAGCAGATCATTTCTATAATAATTGGAAGTTTTTTCCAAAGCTTTATTTGGGAAGCATCTCATCTAATAGCATTCCCATGATAGGGTACGTTTCCAACTCTTTGTATAGCTCGTTATACTTTCTATTAAATAGATAGATTTGATGAGGTGGCTAATCGGTCTATTCGACTGAACCTTTTCAGATCTATTGAAGACGTCTTACTAAATAGTATGCTTATGGTCCTCTGGTCAATCTGGTTTTGCCTTGTATGTTGACATGAATTGGCGGTAGACCCAGCAAGAATTCTAATACAGCTGTTAAGTTTGTCCTTATACCTGCCTGCATGGCAAACTTTATTTTGGATGCCACTTAGCTTTTAGATTATCATGGGTCTGATGACCTTGGTATATAGCCAGATGTTTTTCTATTAAAAAAACTTATAAAACAATTTTTCTAGATTCATAAAAAAATTCTCGAATCTTATGAAATTTTTAAAAAATTCTAATAGAAACGTGATTGAGCTTGATGCAATCATTTACTAATACAGTCTCTATTACATACCAAAAGAAGGTTATAGTATTAACAGTTTCTCTTCAAAGACCCCCTTGCATATAATTTAATTCTATTCACTTACAGTCGTCAATTAACCGCTTTTTTTTATGGTTCCCGGAATGTCCAACCCTTAAGAGATTCTCCAATAACGTGTGACGAAGTAACAGTAAACTGTAGGGTTGATAAAAAAAAATTATTTTAAACTACAGCCTACTTTTTGGAAAGGTAATAGAGATGATAACTATGTATATGTATAGATAGGATTTTACTATTTAAATCGTTATTATCTTACAGAAATTTTATTTTTTTGAATAAATTGTGTTCACTTTTGCACAAAATATCGTCTATCCATCCATTTTTCAGAGGTTAAGTCTCAATTTTAACACAGAACTTTTCTCAACAATCGCTTATCCTAACTTTGACTTTTGAGTTGTTAAAAATATTACAATAGCTTTTGGACAGAATTGGGACTGAACCTATGGACAGTACAATTAAAAAGTTCACCTATGTTCGAATACAGATAATATTGTAATGTGTACTCGATCTCATTTGCAGATTACTTATCCATTTGAGTATTTTTTATAAGCTATCGATATAGTTGTTGAATTAAATGTCTGAATAAACAAATTTCGTATTTTTTCCCTCCCAAAACAAAAAAATTTAAAAAATCACTTGGAACCAAACCAACTAGCAATTTTGGTTAGTCTAGACTACAATAGAGCAAGTCCACGTCATATTGCTCATTCGAAACAAAAGTAACGCAACTCAAAAAGTGCAGTGAACATATTTTAAAATATTTATTCGCTTTTTTATTACTCAAAATATCAATACATAGAAAGTAACTGGGTTTTATCAATGTTATAAGTTAATTATTAAATCAAATTTTGATTTTAGAGGCTCTTTTTTAGGCCATACACCCACTCATAAAAAATCATATTATATGTTTTTATAACTCAAAATGTGTCACTGTTCTCTCTAAATAATGATTTGTTAAATACTAACCAAACTAATATGCATGCTAGATTGGTATGGAATAATGAACATGTGAATTGGAATGCTGGAAGGACGTCCACATTGTTCACAGAGATGGATGGTTTTCTGATAATCGGCATCTTCATGTGTGTATAGTGTTTGGGTGGGCATTTGTTTTAATGGGCGTGTTAGTGCTTGATGAGAACATGACTCTGCACATTAACGCACAAGTTATTAGACGTTTAAGGCAAAAATTAATACGTAAACGAAGCATTTGACAAGAACGAGTGCGCAATAAGTACTTCTCGGACGTACTTAGATACGTTTAACGTAAACTTGCGTGCTTCTACGTAGAGCGCTGTAGACATAAGTATTCTCGTCCGCCATTTTGGTGCCTTGTTGTACGATGACGTTGTTGTTGTGTTGGTCAAGTATTTGGCATGAGATTCGGTATTTCTATTCAGAGACGTGGCCAGCATCCATTTGTTGCACTTTCTCAATTTTCTGGTGTTAATAGTCTGAAGGAAAGTTGGTAAAATAAAATATTCTGTTCAATATCAAAAATTTTTCAACACGATATGTCAACTCGGCACATCACAAAACAATAAAATGCAGGCACCAAAATGGAGGATGAGAATACTCATCTCTTTAGTGCCTTACTTCTACGTATACCGGTATGCCGTAAACATAGATTTCATTGTGCCGTGCTAGGCATTCGGTACTCTCGAATATAAACGATTTACTTCACGTGTCACATCGCTTGTTTATTTTTGTTATGAGTAGAGTGTGCTGTTGTCCAAGTTCTCCTCATCATGAAGAAAGTGTAAAACCTTCATCCATTAAGGTTCCGAAACCCAAAACTACTAATAGATTTAACTTGCAATATAGAAAAAACTCTTTAAAAAAATAAAAATAAAGTAATACTAAATAGAAATAAATAATAAAGTTGGGATAGGGGACTTCTCAATGGATTAAAATGTAAATAAACGACAAAGCCGGTGGCAAATGCAATGAATCGTATCGGGTACCTACACGTCGTGCCAATACATTCATGTGTATGTGCTGCCTTAAAGGTCTATTAACAAAGTTTGTACGTTTGTGTCCTGCTGCTTTTGGACTTTTCTCTTTTTAGACGATAATGGTATTCCTCATTTTTCACTGCCTCGTCGATTGCCCGATCTCAATTCCATCGAGAATGCTTGGGACTATCTATAAAGATCTTTAAATTCCATTGAACCAGTCCTACAAACACTCTAAAACCTAGACGGCTTTTACTTCAAGAGAGGAGGAAACAAATCAATCAAGGCTATATTCCAACGACCTTATTGAAAGTATGCAGATGCGTTGTTAAGCTGTAATTGATATTAAGCTGCGTCCTCACCGAGTCGACACTGTCGATCGACATGGTCGATCAACAAGTCGAGAAAACTGCATTTGTCCACACCAGAGTTGGCAGAAATGATGTCGATCAGACTAATCAACATGTCTGACGAAGATTCATTAGCAATTTCCATAAGGGCATCGTGCCTCATGTTTCTGTTTTTATAATTATTAGTTTTGGAATCCCATAAATTTGATTTTAATTTGTATGCCTCACTAAAAGCTATGACTTTGTCGTGCTCATGAAAACAATTCGACATGTGGATTGATTTATTTTGTCGATCGACACCGTCGATTGCAACGTACACAACAAGTCGACTTGGTGAGGACGCAGCTTTAGAGGAAACCATACTCGTTATTAACGTATGTACTTTGTAACATGTCTCGATTTGTTTCGATTTTCAAATTTATGTAGTACATCCTTTTGATTTCCGCTCTTCGTTTCATTAACCACTTCCAATCCCCCATCCCTGACCGTTAAGACAATTGACATCTGTCAACGGCCGCTTCCATTTTGAGAACGACAGCCTCTCCCTTTTCGCTACCGATCGTCTTTAAGGCAAGGTAAGCACAGCAGCTAGGATATAGCTAGAATACCGCTAAAACAGCTAGAATACCGCCAAAACCACTAGAATACACCTAGGCCATCTTATCTTCAAGTCATCTCTACCACCTACTGAATCTGCTCAAGTCATCTCTACCTTTCATCTATCAAGATAAGTACCTACCGTATAAAGTACATACCTCATTTTCCTTGTTCCCTCAAGGCAGAATAAAATTTATGTTTTGAATTTGTTTTTTTTTATTAACTTAATTTCTTATCCACCCGGCTGTAGGGGATCGTGTCCGGGTTCACGTAAGTTTTTAACTTTTTTTATTATTTAACTTTTAATTAAATTCTACAAGGTGTTTCTACCTTTTTTGCCTTAGTTTTCTTGTTATTTAAATTCATTTTTGTTAAATCGTCAACGTCTAAAAGGTAGTGGTGCCCTAAGCATACCCAGTGTAGCATTAGCATGGAGTCGAACCACTCTTGAGAGGAGTCTCTTGCCGGGCATCTGTCTCATGTGGAAAAGTAAGGCTACAACTTTAATTATTCAAAAGATTCACACCCTCAAACTGTTGTTTTGATTGTTTCAAAATTGGATAGGTATTGCGCAAAAGGGCAAATAAAGGTTTACATAAAAGGAAAAACATTCAATTTTTAACATATAAACACTTAATGACAAACAGTTATGAAATTCCCCAGCTTTTGTGGAACAGTTTATCATTCAAAAAACATTTTTTCTAAAATTTACAACTTCGATTTAATACAAAACAAATAAAATATCAACATTTTGACGCTCTATATACTTGTTTTTCCAATTTTCATGAAATAAATTTACAAAATATCTGTGAGATGAATCAAAGATTTCAAATATCATAAAATTATACCAAAATTAGTTATAATCGAAATAATTATTGATATATGTTGTCAATAAATCATTAATAAGGACGAAAAGTCTATGCTCCTATGCCAGGTAACGGAAATACTTTGACACGCATCTGTGACTTTATTTTATTTTTTAATAGAAGGTTAAAGTTTTCATCGCTAATTCTATTAAACTCGTTATTATTTCATATTAGTTTATACCGCGGACTCTCCAACATGGGTTACCAAGTGAAATTTTATGAACTCATTTTTGGGCTGGTTATTTTTGTTAATGGAGAAGCTATTAATGGAGGTAAGGAACATATAAAACAAAATTCATTTTATAACGTTTATTCATAAACAGTTTTTTTAATAATCATCAATTTTTAATACGAAAAATTGATAAATGTTGAGGGTGCTCTTTTTTATTCCGTTATAAAGGTGTTTATTAGATTAGCCAAAAAATCCTAATGTGATTAATAATTTACTCATCGGTGAAGCCGCCCTTTTTATATTTCTAGAAAAATATAGAAGAGTTGAACTACTATAAACACATACATAGGAAGAATTATTAGGAAATGAACATTTTCTTTATTTTTTTTTGAGAGCCGTTCTAGTACCGGGAGCACTGCAGCCTGTTGGCTTATTGTACTCTACTCCCACCTTTATTCCACTCACCCAGCCATTCCCGTACCCTCTAGTAGATGATATAGGTCAACTGGATGCATGTCATATGCTTCAGGCGGCACGTAGACCTCTCGGAATATTGTCTGTCTCCTTGAGTCCAATGCCTCACAGTCGGATAAAATGTGGGTTATGGTCTCGGTCTCCATGCCACAAAGTCTGCAGCTGAGATCCCCGTTATATAGCCCCATTTTATGCAGATGATCCCCAGTAGTTCTTCAGGCCGTTTTACACATATATCACCTATGCAGGTCTTACTGTGTACCTGATTTGGAGTGTTTCTCCACTGTAAGTAGTCTATGTTGGCGTTGTACCCATTTTCGTATGGCTGTCAGTTAATATGTTTATAGTAGTCCTATGTTTGTTAATTCTGGCACATTCTAGGATGGCATAAATCTCCGCCTGCAATACAGAGGCATGTACTCCTAGTGAGAAGGAACACCTTGTGTTCCTCATCTCACTATACACCCGTGCTCCTGTCCCTTCCGCAGGCTTCCACCCGTCTGTAAACCAGGTCTCTCCTCGGTGAAACTTCAGTCTGCTTGGGTCTTGCCAGTCCTTTCCGTGGGGTATCTCTACCTCATATTTTAGGCTGGGGAGAAGTTTAGTGGCGATATAGTCTGTTTTCATATCTGAAATGGCTTCACTTACGATGTCTTCAATGGATGTGTGTCCTGATCTAACTGTTTAGCTGCTCAGGTTATTTTGCAGCCTAAATAACCCCATTCTTGCTTCTCCCATTATCACGATGTGCAATGGAGGAAGGCCAAATAATGCTTCTAGTGCTGCCGTTGGCGTGCTTCTCATGCACCCTGCAATACTGAGACAAGCAAGTCTTTGCACCTTACCTAGTCTCGTCATTGCATTCTTTTGTATTGTCTTTGTCCACCATACCAAAGACGCATACGGGAGGAAATAAACATACCGATTTGTTGAGTTTACCAAACCATGTTCTATTTTTTGAAAAATATGCTGAACAGTAGGTTTTTGTAAGTGGAACCGTTTATAAAATTCATCGTCGAACTAAAATTGTAATGGGGCTGTATTCTTGACTGAGGGAGTGAAGATTCCCTAGCGAACAGATATTCTGTCTTTGTCACTGCAGTGACAGATGAGCCAAGCAAAACAGAGACAAAATATGTGTCCTCTCGGAAAGCTCTACTCCCTCAGTGAAGAATACAGCCCATGATCAATTTTATATCGAATCGAATAAGCTCGTTCTTCTGGCAATTGCTGTATTTCTTGAATTAAATTCTTATCAAACAAATCTTCGAAAGCATCCATATTAAATGATCAATTATTAAAATTTAACTATAATTACAAACAACGAAACGATTATTAAACGGAGGTATACTTTTTAAGGTAATGTTTCTACTAAAACATTCAATTGACAGTTGTGAGTACCTAATAACTTATTCGTCAAATGACTCGAATTATTCGAAGGTTTTATTTATTTGGAGGTGAAGATACCCTATTATTCGGTAGATAATAACTAGTAGCAACTTTATTAGGAGGTGGAAAAACCGGGCCATGAGTGAGTTTCCAACCCTCCAATTACCATAATTATTAATTGTATGTATGTATGATGGGGTGACATTCACCGAGACCTAAAAGATCTATTGTGCCCACTTACTTCTACTTAGTTCCTGAGGACCGCCTCAGAGACTAGTAGCTCCATTAGTCCTATTTCCCTGGGGAATGTTAGGATACCTGCAGGCTTCAACTTAGGGAAATATCCCTCTTTTATTCAATAATCTCCTAGGTGCTGTGCCCTAGGATTCTTAATTGAGGTGCAATTCGCAAGTATGTGGATAGAGGCTTCTTCTTCCATGGCACAGAATCTACATTCTTCTTCCTCCACCATTTTGAGCTTTTTCAGTCTGTTAAGACTCTTAGTGCAGTTTTACTTTGACTTATGCATTCATTCAATCTCAACGGGTTATAGTCGCCCATCAGAATCTTATTACATTGCGTCAGATACCGCAAAAGGGCTCCGCCCCCCAAAAGGATACTTTCAGATCCCCTCTTTGCTAGTCCATCTAGTATTTAATTTCCTTCTATTCCAGTGTGTCCTGGAATTCGATTCACCAGTATAAGATACACCTATTGAATGAACTAAATGAAGATGATCCCGATTGTAAAATTGAATGTTGTGAAATGCTGACAAATAAGCTTGACTCCAACGAAATTGCAGTACATAATATTTGCTTTAGCGACGAGTCTACCTTCTTTTTAAATGGATTAGTCCAGCGGCTCCCAAACTTTTTCTTTCCGCGACTCATTTTAGCCGCTACCCCCTAAAAATAGCCTGCATCGAGGGTAGCAGCGAAGGGATAAAATTCTACCTCTGCGAACTCGGATTTTCTACTTTGGTCAATATTAAAACCAAGGCTGGACGTAGAAGACGATCTTTATGTGTATCTAAAAATAAGCCAAATTTTAAGAAACTTG
Source organism: Lochmaea capreae (assembly GCA_949126875.1). NCBI lineage: Eukaryota > Metazoa > Arthropoda > Insecta > Coleoptera > Chrysomelidae > Lochmaea > Lochmaea capreae. The sequence goes on along the minus strand of OX421401.1, from coordinate 29,452,406 downwards.
TTGACAAAAAACAAGTCCAAGTTTCTCACTAAAGAAATCTTTTTTATTTAGAAATGCATTAACAATTATTAGATATAAAAATTATTTATAACATAATACGGGGGCATTCGAAAAGTTGAAGGCAAAACAAAATGATTGAATAGAGATTTACCAGACCTAAATGAGTTGATACCTAACGCCATTTGCAGAAATTTAAGTGGTATCTCCAGTACGGAGGTGGTGAATCTGGCGTTTATGACATTAGCGCTAAAAAGTGTTTTCCTCAAGGTAAAGGTTGACATGTTTCGGCATTTCTTTCTAATATGCCGCATTTCTGAAATATTAAGGGTGGATTCTTTTCAAATGAACACAGTGTATAATTAAGTCAATCATGATTTTATTTATTTGGTCTAGCCAAAATATTAAACATCAGGTAGGCATCACATCAAATGTAACTTCTGTCATTCTAAAGATGATATGTCAATATCGAAATAATTATCAATAAATTTCATAGAACTTTTATTAATTTTTTCATTAAACAGTAGAATTAATTAAGTATTTAAGTATTCTTAAAACAACTCTCAAAATATTTAACTTACCTATATCGAAACGTTTGTAAAAAACATGAGACTTGCTCTACATAATTATGTGAACAAATTTCTTTAATTTCCATTTTCAATAACCTTGTTCGAAGTCCGAAAGACAGTTTTTCGCTAGAAAAAACCAGACAATAAAATTGCACATCACTGCACAAGGTTAAAATTGTTCGAGTGAAAAAATCTTTTTTTTTTGGAGAATATACTTTAATCTGAATAATAAATACAATTTAAGAATATGTTTGTTTCAATTAGATCATTCTGACCTTCGTTTTACGAACAGTCAGGTTTATATAGCATAGATCTGGACATAATTAAAAATGTATCAGCCATTTAATGATTTCAAGTCTTCTCAACCAATTTATTGATATCCATGGACGAAAATAGCCCATACTGGGCGTATTTTTAAAAATATTTTATGATACAATGTACAATGAAGTCCGGTAACAATCTGACATTTTTTGGAAGGTGGAAACAGTGGTTTAAGACTTATGTTGATTCAGTTAATCTTTTCCAATCACTACTTATAGCGTAGTCAAAGTACACAAAATATCCGTAAAATTCCGCAAAAAACACAAAAAACTCGAAAATTCAAAATTGAGTATTTGAAAGGGTTTTGATTAACATGAGAAAAACTTTACAATGCTAGACATGCGATTTTCCGGAAAATCGTCGAGTGAAAATTTTAGTTTTTGTTTTGTCGCTCTAATTATTTAAATAATGGAAAGACAGAAAAATTTTCGAATTAAAAATTGTAGCTAATACATTTATCTACAAAATTTGTCTGAACAGTTTTTTTGTATCTGCATTAGTTTTTAAAATATATACGAAATTTCCATAGTAGTATTTTAGAACATCATCAATTTTCATGATAGTGAATAAACAATGACATTTAGAAAAAAATTTATCATATGAAATGTGTTCTAAAATGGGGTATCTACAAATACATTAAAAAAAATTTAATTTTTTAATGAATTATCATCGATTTTCCACGCTCTCTCACCTGCTTTTTCACATTTATTTGTGCTCCCTTCTCTTTTTTACCTGAGCCATAGGTGTGTTCTTTTGTATCGCGATCACTTCTTAATAGGTTCATTATAAGGTTCACAAATTTTTAGAAAATATCATAAATGGTATAAAAAGTTATAGAAGGTTTGCTGACAGACCTCTGATTTAAGTATTTATTTTAAATAATTATCTATTATTTAAAAAATTTGATATTTATAGAAAAACTGTATAATAGTTTCGAAAGTAGATGCTATAAAGTGTTTAGTAGTGAAGTTTCATTGAATTATATTAATTTCGAAAAAAGATATAATTGAATGAAGTCTAAAAAAAACAAGTAAAATTAAGCATTCCAAAAAAAAACAGATTTTTAAGAAGCATTCGTTTAAAATTCTAAATATAGATGGCTTTGCTTTTATAATAATAATGTTTTATGCTCATTTGCAATGCTGAATCCAAAAGGAATTTTCGCTGGGATAAGTATTCATTAAATAGGAATTATAATAAACTGATATTACAGTAAGAAAATCTCCTTTTTCAAATTTGAAAGTATTTCTATCTAAAAGTTGAGATCTTTCTTCACATTTTACATGAGTTTATTCAATTTTTTAGAATGTTATAAGCACAAAATTATTAAGTTTTAAGTCGAGCGGTTAATAAATTTGGCTCACGGGCGTAACCACGAATTGAATACCACTGAAATTGATTTTATCTTGTAAACTTTTCAATTTACAGAGAAACTTTTTAAACAAAATTTGTAGATAAATGCATCAGCTACAAATTTTGATTCGGAAGTTTTTCTGTATATTTATTATTTAAACAATTAGAGCGAAAAGACAAAAATTTTCACTCGACGATTTTCCGGAAAATTGCATGCCTAACATCGCAAACTTTTTCTCAGGTTAAACACCACCCTTTTAAATAACCAATTTTGAATTTTCAAGTTTTTTGTGAGGTTTTATGTGTACTTTGATTAGGCTATTAGTAATATTTTCATGATTTGATAACCCTTATTTTTTTTATTCAAAATTTAAGTACGTCCTCGTGATTTCTATCAATTTTTTCTCAAAATCAATCAAAAACTCGTGCCCCTGTATAACCGGTGCGTTTTTTTGTTTTCTTATTATTTTCAAAATTTCGTTGTTTTATCTTCAACATCTTTCTCAACACTCAAACCTCAAATTTCAAGGCATAGCAAACACAGCTATAGCACTTACTGGGTCTGCTTCTTCAAGGTTAGAACCATCTTTATTTTGAATCCTGCTAATAATCTGACTACTTTCAGTAACTAGAAACAATGATTTTAGTCCAGTTGATATTTTCCAAATAATATTCCCATTTGCAACGTTTGAAATTTAAGCACGACTTTCGTAAGTTGTGCTTAACTTTAAGAAGCACTTAATTATTCGCTTGTTGCTCCGCTGCTGCTCAAGCATTCGTTAACAAAGAACTGCTCAAAAGTTAACCTTTATAAAACTTTTTTGTTGCATATTATGTGTACTTTGGGCCAGCTTTTGGTTAAGTTATACGTACATAAAAACATACATTTTTCACCAAGTCATTTAAATGTCTTTATCATCATATCTCATCCTTTCCAATCAATTACTTCCGACTTTGTTGCCAAAGGAATGAGATAATTGATTAGATAAGAGCTACAGCAATAAATTAATAAAAACTTTTCAATTTTTTTTTAATTTTTAGTTAATACTTATGAAGATACAAATTATGGTACGTCGTTTTGTCCTTCAAGTTCGCAATGCGTCCCTTTATCGTCCTGCCCTATCATCAGTAACCTCATCAACAGCGATTGTCTTCTAAATAACAAGTTGGTATAAATGATATGAAGATAAAATTATTAATTTTTAATCTTTTCAGTATAGCTCAACTTAGTTGTGGATATCAAGGTTCTGGTTTGGTATGTTGTCCACAAATTACGGAATCCTCTTCGATTTTACCTGGTAGAGTGGTAGACGGGTTAAGATGCGGAATGTCACAAGTTCAAGGAGAAGGTTATGAAGGAATTGGAGCGTTTCCTTGGTTGGTTCGAGTTGGATTCAGAAGTAAGTATGTATCTTCATATTTCAGTGTCTTTTACGTTTCCTTTTGTAATTTTTCACTTGATTCGTAAATATTATACAGATGAAGGTCCATACTTGAAATGATCCCAGTTTATAAAGCATACATTTTCAATTTTTATTAATTTTGTATACAATTTGTTTTATTTTTAGATGTTTTAACCGGTGAACTTAAATACCCTTGCACGGGTTCCATTTTAAACTCGAGGATCATTTTGACAGCCGCTCATTGTGCTCTAGCTAAGGCAGATAATTACAAACTGTAAGTAAGCTGAACAGGTATATTTTTAACATTAGAATGGTTTAATAGACATGTTTTTAGATACATGGTGCGTATTGGTGAATATATGACTGACACTGACATTGACTGTGGTGCAGAATTTTGTGGTTTGCCTGTGCAAGATATATTGGTTAGCCACGTAATTGTACATCCTGGTTATCAAAAGGAAACTTTTCAAAATAATATAGCGTTGCTTATATTGAGATCGCCGATGAACTTCACAGGTAATACAGATTGTATCATTATTTGGACTGTTTGTATTCAGTTTGATCTAGTACAAGCACCTTTTTGTAGTATTTGGCTTAATTCTCTTATATCCTTCTTATTTTTCACAATATTTACTTTTGTTTTTTCTTAAAAGTTGTCTGATTCCTTATAAATGAATTTTTTATAGTAAAGCTTATTACAGTTTCCTGTAATATTGTCATACGAAACAGGAAACTGTAATAAGCTTCATTGTTTCAGGTCCACGTGACTTGTTGTCAAAAATTTCTGGATTTTGGTTTGCGATTGGAAGTGGAGATGTCGCTACTGTCACAATCTTTACATTTCCGTTACTGGAAGACATGTATTGATTGTGATTGTGAGTGTACTCTTCAGTCCGGGATTAGAGATTCTCGGACGAACAAAAAAAAAACCGTTCCTGGAACGTGCAATTCACTGGATTCCATTTCTAGTGGACTACATATCGTTAGAATATCATAAAATAAAATATTTTATTTCACATTTTACCAGAGGTGTGACCTTAATAAAATTTGACAACAAAGTTTTGTAGTCTTAAACTTCAAAATATTATTGATTGTCTAGTTGTCAAATTCTTTCGTTGTGTCAGATAGGGTCAAAAAAATTATTCTTATACTATAAATAGTTAATCTTGACAACAGTAGCTGGAACCCTACCGAAACGTCGAAATGAAAAATAAAAAAACATTATTGTGGTTTGATTTCCAAAGAAAATAAGAAAAAATAGCACATATACCTTGTACTGATGAGGCGCAAATACGCCGAAACCGGTCTACAAGTTGTACTGTCCCTTCTAATCGCAAACCAGAATGGTTGGTTTTAAAATATCTTGTAGATATACCAACCCCGTTTGACTTTGGTGTGTAATTCAATATCCGGCGGTGCATATTGCACGGTAAGTAGTTGTTGCTCCTGAATACGGCCGTTTTGCGCTCTTACCTGAAATCGACCTGTTTGCGCTCTGCGATTTTCATAATAGAAATGTATTATCCTTTTTTCTAGGATTTACCGATTTGCAATATAATTTTAAATTTATTATAACATAATAGCCCGGTAAAGGTTAGCTTAGAAAATTTGCTTAAAACCCATGGTACCTACTACAGAAAAATAGGAGCGTCTAAATGTAGCTCTCTTCACCGACGTTGCCAAGCGTAGTTCCAAGACACCCCGTGTCGTTCTCTATGAAAAGAACATCTCCTCGCTTTCCATACACTTTTTTAACTAAACCACCCTACCTAACCCCCTACCCTAATCCGAATCGAAAAATTGAATTGTATAATTGACAGATTATTATAATAATTTTCAATAATAACCCAACCAAAACCACCCTACCTTACCCCCTACCCTAATCCGAATCGAAAAATTGAATTGTGTAATTGACAGATTATTATAATAATTTTCAATAATAACCCAACCAAAACCACCCTACCTTACCCCCTACCCTAATCCGAATCGAAAAATTGAATTGTGTAATTGACAGATTATTATAATAATTTTCAATAATAACCCAACCAAAACCACCCTACCTTACCCCCTACCCTAATCCGAATCGAAAAATTCTTCGTATTTTTAGTCAATTTTTGAAAAAAACAATAAGAAAATAAAAATAAAAATATCTTGACTCGGACACGACTCGAACCTGGTACCTCTGTGTTAAGAGCCCAGCACGCTCGAATAAACAAACATGGATTTTTGTATTTTACTTTATAAAAAAACTTTGAAAAAATAAATATAATTTTTGTACTTTCTTGTTTTCTTGTAAAACTAATATTTTTAACTTACCCTTTACCGGACTATTATTGTAGGTAGGAGGAATTTAAAATTATATTGCAAATGGGCAGATCGAAAAAAATAAAGTAGATTATGAAAGTAGCAGAGCGCAAAGTGGCCGATTTCAGGTAGGAGCGCAAAACGGTCGGGCGCAAAGTGGCCGACACCGTTGCTCCTTAATTGAACGGTCACTGTTTTTGAAAAATATTTTTTTTTCAAAAATTCATAAAGTGTGAATATAAATAATTATTCTTCGACATCTGTTTTTATAGTAAATTCAACACCACAAATTTCCAATTATTAAAACTATTTTCATTTATACATCAATCAGGCATATGAATAAACAATTTTTACCGCATGAATTAGTGACAAAAGTCATTTGTTTTCCCACACTTCGTTACATAATCTGACTTTCTATTATTTGTTATTTAAGTGTAAAAAGTTCATTCGCCTAACAAATCCAATTGTATTGTTCCAATTTTACGGTTTATAGTGTGACATATTTTACCTAAATAAAGATTGGAACAATTCACTCGTTTATTGCTTTCAATTGCAATCTACAGTCTGCGCTTTTCAATCTGCAGTTTATTCAGTCTCTAGACAAAATTATATTAAAATATTGTTTCTGCGATAACTTACGTATATGAAATCTTTCTCTTATTCACAATGGGGAACTTCCCAAATTTTTTTTATTAAAAATGCAATGTTTTCTTGTGAGATGAGCAAGACACCCCCAAATGGTCGTCTAGAAAGTATTGTTCTAGTCGCTAAGAACAGTCTGGCTGATGAGGCCTACAGGCCGAAACAGCTGTCCCAGGATGCGAACGGATTGAATAAAAATTAATTCGACTCCATTTTTGATTTGTTTCTTTTGTCTACTAGACATGAGTGGAGTTGGTGGTAGAAATACCAACAAAGTTTGGTCGGCCATCTATGTTATCAAGACAAACCTCTTGCGTAGTGGCTGTAATACCTATACCTTCTCCACATCCATTTTCGACTTTATATATATATATATATTTTTTTCTCTGTTTATTGTGTTGTAAGTACTTAATTATTGACTAATAAATTTGATTTGATTTGATATTTTTGAGGATGCTAGATACGAATACATTTATTTTTTTCGAAAATGGTCAAAATTGACTTTTAAACCGAAATCCTTAAAGCTTTTTACATACGAGGCATAAATAGAAGACATTTTTTTTCTAGTTTCTGACTTTTTACGTATACGATGAAAAAAGTTGAGTGAGGTAGATTTTAATTGTTCATTTCTGAATAGGCAGTATTAAAATTAGAAATCGAAGAAATTTTTGGGAAAGTTTGAGCTATTAATATGCAGTAGAAAAAAGATAGTACGATCATAAGATGATCGCTCTCGTCGCGCGGACCTTTGATATATTCCGTGCGCGGATCGTCTTCGTGAGAATAGATAATTGTAGCACTTCTAGTATTTTTAGTCTGATAAATCCCATTTTATCAAAGATATAAAGAAAAATCGATGAAAAAAGATGAAGGTACGACTATAACATTTGAAGGAATAAATGAAATATAAACTTAAGCATCATGTTTTATTTTTACGATTCATCAGATACAATATTATTTCGGTTTGTACAAGTTTTGCAAGAAAAAATATCGTAACACTGTGACGGAGGTAGCTTATCCATCGAACCGGTTTTTGCGATTACAGCATGGTATCTCAAAGAATTAATTGAATTCCGCGTGGCACTTAACTTTTTTTATGGATCATACAACATAGCTAAAAAGTTTTTCCAATATACAGGGTGTAACAAAAAGGCAGGTCATAAATCATACCACATATTCTGGGGCTAAAAATAGCTCAATCCAACCCAAGTTACCCTAGTACAAATGTGCATGCGAAAAAAGTTACCAAATGAAAATTGATTTTTTCAAATATTTCGACAGTTGTTCGACATATTATAATGAAAGTTGACAAGTGGCTTTCTTATGATTAGAGCATAAATAAATAAGATTCAATAAAAAATTTGGGACCCTCGAAGGACTAAAAAATTCATTGACTTTAATTTTTATTACTCGAAATTTTTGAAGCATAATGAAAAATAGGCCATATCCCGATAAAAACTGATAATTGTAAAAAGTACTAAGTGGCAAAAAAGTTTCGAAAATAATGTGCCCAAATAATGGTGCCACAATAAGCATTACATTGTAACGTACACAAAAGTTTTGGGGGGGGGTTTAGGGGATCTCAACTCCCATACATTTTCAACGGGGTGCAATAACTCCTTAATTTTTTTTTAAGATTCTCTAATCATAAGAAAGCCACTTGTCAACTTTCATCATAATTTGTCGAATAACTGTCGAAATATTTGAAAAAATCAATTTTCATTTGGTAACTTCGAAGGGTTGTAACTTTTTTCGCATGCACATTTGTACTGAGGTAACTTGGGTTGGATCGAGTTTTTTTTAGCCCCAGAATATGTGGTATGATTTATGATCTGCCTTTTTGTTACCCTGTATTACGCCAACGTAGTATCAAGTTGTATGTTATTTTTAAATAAATATTCAATGAATAGTTAAATATTTATTGTACAATACAAATTATACGTTTTGAATAAAAGACACATTAAACAAATCAACTTTTATTTCGTTGACAAAAAAAATCAAAGGGATCCGCGCGGCGAGAGCACTTATCTTAAAATCCCTTTATCTTTTTTTGTATTGCATATTAACCTTCCTAAAAACTTCTTCGATTTCTAAATTTTAATACTACGTATTCAGAAATAAACAATTAAAAACTTCCTAACTTAACTTTTTTCATCGTACGTAAAAATGTCTTCAATTTATTGCTCGAATGTATAATGCCTTGTGGATTAAGGACTTATTTCATTATCTCTAGAATTGGTTGGAAAATACGATATTAAAGTTTCGTGAGAAAATATTAATTACTCGCCGAGAAACCGCAAGTTGTTCGTCGAAGTTTGTAAAATCGTTTTTTTCGCATCCTTGGTTAAAAAGTCAATTTTGACCATGTTTCCCCAATTTTAGAAAAAAATTAATGTCATATTCGTGTTCAACACCCTCGAAAAATAAAGATAGACTGTTTTTGGCGACTAGAACGAGGTTGGTCGGTATGTGAAAAAAAGGGGAGCGTTCCTCTCCTCTGTATGATTTATAGCACATTTTTATATATATATAATCAAATTCCCTTCTACCTTTCTTGATATTCTAAGTTTCATCAACAAAATTTTTCCATTATTTTCTATTTTTTGCTAGTTGTTCTGCTTTTATAATTGTTTTTCCTCTTCCTTTAAAATTTTGGGTATGTTGTTATCACAGGATTCTTTTGGTCTGCCTCTGTCTCTTTTAACAATCACCTTTGCTTCCCATACATTTTAAACTATTCTAGTATCCTCCATTCACTGTAGATATCCCCACCAGCTCAGTTGTCTTTCTTTATTTCTAGTTCTTCTCTTATGTCTACATTCTTCATTCTGTCTCGTTTTGTTATTCCTTTCACAAATCTCCGGTATTCCATTTCTATACATAGGCTGCTATTTATATTTTGAGGCTAATAATGGAAAGACAGTAATTTATTATTAAAAATGGCTTTATTGTTTTTCGAAGTATTCTCCATGATGATCAATACACTTTTGCATGCGCTCGAACCAATTTTCGTAACACTTTTTCCATTCCGATTGAGGTACCTCCAAAATATGGTTTTTGAATGCATGAACAGTTTCTTCAGGCGCCGAAAAACGTTGGCCACGTAATTTATTCTTGATATGCGGGAATAAAAATGAGTCATTTGGTGCCAAATCAGGGCTGTACGGAGGATAACCCATCAATTCGACGTTTTGGCCAGTCAAATAGGTGGTTGCTTTAGCCGATGTGTGAGAACTGGCATTGTCATGATGAAGAATGATCCTTCGTTGCCGGTTGTTTTTTCGTATTTCACGAATCACTTCTGGCAAACAAACGGTTGTGTACCATTCAGAATTCACCGTTCTACGGTGCTTTAACGGCACGACTGCCACATGTCCAGTTATTCCGAAGAAAAAGGCGATCATTTACTTCGAGGTGCTTCGCGCACGAACCACTTTTGTCGGATTGGGTTCGTCTTGGAAAACCCATACAGTGGATTGCTGTTTTGTTTCGGGCTCATATGCATAGATCCAAGATTCGTCACCTGTGTAGATGTTATACACAGCTTTTGATGCACCGCGATTGTATTTCTTGAGCATTTCTTTGCACCAATTGACACGAGCATTCTTTTGAGCTTTTGTCAAATTATGCGGGATCCAACGCGAACAAATCTTTTTAACAGCTAAATGTTCATGCAATATCTTATTGATGCTTGTCATACTAATGCCCAAAGATGCCTCTATCTCGCGATATGTCACATGTCGATCTTACTTTATCAGTTCGTGCACAGCATCGATGTTTTGTGGCAGAACAACTAATTTTGGTCGACCTTCACGACTTTGGTCCCCGAGCGAACTGCGGCCACGATTAAATTCGTTATACCAGCGTTTAACAGTGGTCGAGGATGGGGCTTCATCGCCAAAAGACGAAGTGAGTTGATCGATGCAAGTTATACTTAAATGACAAAAAGTTCTGAAGAAGGTTATGGTTAAAAAGATCAAACTTTCAATTGGAAACATCAGATGGCGCCTGTAAACACTTGGTAAGCCAAGGCTCAAAATATAAATAGCAACCCTCGTATCTTGTATTCTAATTCTACTCTTCATTTTCTGGTCCAGTACCCACGTTTCGCAGCCACAAGTAATTATCGGTCTAAAAACTTTTTGGGACACTGTCATTCTGGTTCTTTTTGAGATTTCTTTCTTATTAATAAATCCAGGTTTCAGCATGTGGTAAGCACATTTTGCTTATTAAAATTTTAGTCAAGTTCCCTATTCTATAGCAGGAAAGTCCCAATTCCAATCCAACTGCACAAATTTCCTCTTGAACTACCTATAGAATCAAAGAAAACTATAATTTTAAATAAAAATGCTATTTTGAACCTTGAAATTCATGAAAGCTGATATTTTTAACAAGAAAATAGTTTTTGCTGATGATGTGATGCCAGTTTGTAATTATCAATGATTAATTACAAGTTTAAGTCAATTTTTCAGGATCCCAAATAATGATAAATACATATGCATTTTGTATCAATTTTCAAATCATCAAAACATGTCCTATATCTGTTCAATTTTAATTGACGTGATATATTTATAGAACCGGTCCTATTTTCTATCAATTAATTGACAGCTTAGGGCAAAAATATAGGGTAATATTGTATTTACTTTAACCTTGCTTATTTTTGCAGTTTCAAAGAGATTGGTTTCACTGATTCTGCAACATAGCCTCTAGTATCTATTCGTTTTTTATTTATTTATTTCCACACCATATTTTATAAAAAGTAAAAAGTTTGAAATAAATTAAGCAATATTGCATGTACAAATGTCGTGGATGTTAATAATAAAAATTCAATAACCATATTTATATTTAGAACAGTATACTGTAAAGGATAAAAATACCTACCTACATTTAAAAGTTAAGGAAGCTCCCGCCAACTACAGTGCGCATGATCACATCCTAAATAAATTAATAAAACTTCGAATGTTGCAAACATTTTATTTTATAGTTCCAATGTTTAGTGTCCTAGATTTATGATCCTAAGAAACTACTAGAACTTTGATAAATCATTGATAATTATAAACCGGCTTTAAACTATTAAATGTATTCTTTACTACTCTGTGTTATAGGCAACATTTCTTTCTAAGTCACCGATATTAATTAAACTGAACAACCTTCTTCTCAAACTACCTATTTAACAAAAATTGCCATCTTAAAGTTTCTAATGTATAATTTTTAGTGACTGCCCAACCAATATGCTTACCAGAATCTTGGTCAGTAACCACCAATAATGGCCTTCTTATCGGATGGGGTAAAACAGCCGGACAAACGTGTGAGTATATTTGAAGTAACCTTTATTCACAGTCGGTCAGTAATATAGACATTTCCTACCTTTAAAACGGTAGGGAGGTGATTAATTACTAACTTTCACTTCCACGCTATAGCCGGAAAAGTACTTTTCCGGCTAGCACCATGTGTCACTTTTCTGAAGTATGACAATATTGTGTTAAGCTGGTTTTTAAAAAACCTTTCTTTGCTTCTCTACGGAATCATTCCCTCAACCGCAGCTTCTTGGACTACCGGACGATACAGGTTAATTCAAAATAAGACATGTGTAAAATTTCGTGACAGAAAGGATAATTGTCAAAACCAATAAATTAGTAATATTGCCTAGACACAGATTCATGAAGTTCTTTGCCGAAAAAAATATTAAATTGTGTTAACAAATTTTCTTAAAATTAATGTTTTTAAAAGCTTGTAACTAAGCGATTGTGAATAAAATAGTATACATACCACGCGGGAAGGATCATTCCATCCACGGTTTTTAGCCTGGGCTGTAATGATCTACTTCCCCGCTAGGTGTATAATATACTATTACACTCACCTACGCCAAAAGCTAATTAATAGAAATATGCGTATGAATGTATGAGCATGGAATACAACTTGAATGTATCTAAAGATATTTCTAGATGCCTTTCCAAAGCAACAAGTTCTACGTTTACCCATTATAAGTCTTCAACAATGTGTTCAAGTGTACGGAGACACCTTACCAGTAACAGATGATCAGCTTTGTGCTGGAGGAGAAGCTGGAAATGATGCTTGTAGTGGATTTGGTGGAGCTCCTCTATTAGTTAGACATGGTAATACCCATTACCAGGTATGTTAGAAGTTCACTTACTCATTCAATACTTGCAGTTCTTGAAGTTTAATTTCTTTTTATTCGGACAACAATCTTTTTCAAAAGATAGTTTTCTGTTAATGATATTATTATCACTTGCTGAACATATTATCCCGTAGTATCAGAAATAAACAATATACATTATCTATTGTGTTCCTTGTGGTATATACCAAAATGATAAAAACGGTTCATATACAGAGCATTTCAATGAAAACTATCCACCCCACATGATTCTGAAGGCGTCACTTTTATGAGAAAATAAAACAAAACGTCAAAAATCATATAAAGGAGGGCGTCTTTTTGCTCATGTGTAGACGTTATAATTTGGGAGTTACGAATAATTCCAATTTACTAATAGTAACATTTTAATTCGTAACAAATCAGCAAAACAATACTAAATTATTTTATAAGGTGCTTAAATTGACTTCTATTGGTTCCCATACAATCGAGCCTCAAATGAGTTTCGAACATTATGTAACATTTCTGGAATTATTTGTCGACATCCTTGAATAAATCATCTATAGATGCTGGCAGAGTGGAATAAATTTTAGATATCCCTTTTAAAAAGTCTAGGGAGTTAAATCAGGTAGCCTAGGTGACAATTCCAACATTGGGCCTCGTCTACCTAACCACCGAGCAGGAAATGATTTGTTTAAAAACCGTCTTACATCGAGAGCGTAATGTGGAGGTGCCCCATCTTGTTGAAAAGCTAGCAAAGCTTCTTACACGAATAAATGAATACCCACACACATAAACAATATTCCCTTGAATCAAATCGAAGCTATTTTTATTAAAATAATTGAAATAAATAAATAAATAAATTGGCAATGTCATATGCAGGTCAAACTCTCATAGGAACTCTCACTTCTTAGTGAATAAACACTCTCTCGTGGTTGGAATTAATTTTTGCTACTTCACATGCGCGTCACCGTTCCGACAACGGTTTCTTAATGTGTTGGAACAAACCTAATATAATATACTAAAATAAATTGATCGATGAATATAAAAATCCTTTCAAAACTTCAATTTATTAATTTATATTTTATTTTGCGCACCGTGTACACAAAAATATGTTGGTGGTTACAAATTAATTGACTATGCCATTTGCTAACTGATGATATAAGAATTCGAATCTATTTTGTTTGGATTTTTTGGAAACTTGCAACTTGGAAAGCCACACCCAAGTTTTAATAACCTGCTAATCGCAATGCGAAAGGCTGATAAACGTTGGCCGGGTTTGCCTTCTCAACCTCTCTCAATATGTACAGCTCTCGAGAGAAGGAGCAGGACACCACAACCTTTTATGGTTTATCCACCCTGGTTATGTTTAATCCTAACGCTGATCGTAAAAATCTCATAGAGTTTAATACGACACTGTTCAGACTTAACTGAACGCGTCTGGTGATCCTAAACTCATTGCATAGGTTTCAGCAATTAGTTAGAATAACCTAAGCAATCGAAATGAGTAAGCGGCTACTGACATCTTCGAGGGAGGGGATAGACTATTTTCGTTAACAATATAGCTTTCTGCCTAGTGGAACAAAAGTAAAAATTGTATTTTTACGGTACCTATAAGATAATTACAATGAGTGATCGGGAGATGACACATTCATATTAGCTATTATAAAAATAATAAAACTTCATATTCGATTAAATCAATTGTTGGTTGTAAAGTAGACTCTGGGCTTTTTTGAAGTCAAAATTATTAAGTAGTAGCATTGTTTAATAATATATATTTATTTTATTCATTGGTTTATTCTATTTTAAAGGCAAGCCCAACTAAGTTCAAATACAGTATACATTCACATTATAAAATACAGTAATAAAATAGAATATTACGCAACGATCATGTAATGATGGTTATTAATACGCAGCGAGAGTATTAATAACCATTACAAGAGAGTTGCATACACTATTTTTTCTTCGGACAAGAAATTTTATTTGAATTCAACAGCATTGCTTTTTAAAAATTTTTAATACTGCCTTGGTTAAACCGGAAGTATATTATTAACAAAAAAATGTACATAAGATGCATTTTGTTCCATTGCACTTACCTGCAAATTTTCATAAATATCGTTCTTTACGTTTAAAAGATATTTACTTCGAATATTATTCCATCAGTAGCTACTTCTGCACTTTTCGTTAACACGTGAAATAGATCATTTGAAAAAATAATTTTAACCGACAAGCCAATATAATTTGGGCCTGTAAAGATAAAGGAAAAGAAAGAGGCACATTCATGTGATCGTATGACGGCTAATTAAAAACATGGCGTCTGTAGACACGGTTTTATGCGAAGTTTCACTTCTTGTTGTTGGTGTATTCTTTGATAAAGGAAAAAATGATTTATCAGTTCTGTTGGTATAAATTCTATTCTAAAACTATTGAAAAATGTAGTGGTCTATTATGTATTAATAAAGAGCAGCCAGGGTCTTTCCAGAGTCCTAATAATATGTCTGATATTTTATTTCTGTCAGTTAAATGTGAAAACTTGTTTTTTTAGGTAGGGATACTTTCCTTTGGATCAGATAAATGTGGTAGTCCAGAGATACCTAGTGTATATACAAATATTAAAAAGTACATATCCTGGATTAGGGAGAATATGCAGCAAATTTATCAGTAGTTAATTAAGTTTAATTGTAATTAAACTTTTGTACAGAAATAAAAAAATATCGATAAACTAATATGAATGTTTGTATTTATTTCTACCGTGTAACCTCATAAAATAAACAACGTCGGACGACAGTGTAGAGAAATTCGTCCGGCAATAAACGACTTGGTAAAGGGGTAGTCGGTTCGACAGTGGTTTACTGGATGTTTGAAAAAAAGATGAGGGGCTGTCTATAAAAAAATATTTATTATAAAATTTACGGAAGAAAATTGTATTACAAAATCGACCAAAAAAACAGCTGGAAATTAATTTTACTTTACCAAAAGGGGGCGTAATTTCAAGATTTATATTTAAAATGTGAATGAAAGAAAACAAGGTAAAATAATAGAAATCTAATCCTGAAATAATTCTACAGAAGTTTGATCTACCTTTTTTTTCTATCTTTCAAAATAGCTTCTATGACACATTTAACAATTATCAATTAGCATTTAACAATTAACATTTATCAATTATAAGTTGAGCTACTCATTTCACTATGACTCCATTTATGCACACAATTAACAATTATCATTTATCATTTAATAATTGCGAAGTTGGCCAACTTTTAACTTCTTAAATTAATTCTAATTATTTTCATCTAGTGCGCAACTAGTACGCAGATCCTGAAGTTAACCTCACTTTTTTCATAGAAAAGTGGTTGACAGAGGTTATATTGTGTGTTTGTTTGTTTTGTTTATTTTTAATTTTCAAGTTGTAAAAATGGATGATGCTACTCTTATCGACATGACTCTCTTATGGACATGAAAATGTAGGGTTAATGGTTATTGTAAATAACTAGAATCTCGGGCTCGTGCGCATGCTTACTATTTTCTCCTAATTTATAATTGTGTCTGCATAAATGATGGCAGTTTTACTAATTGTTAATTGATAAATGTTGATTGTTAAATGCTAATTGATAATTATTGTTAAATGTGTCTGCATAAATCCACACTTATTTGTAAGGGAATTAAGCATCGAGTAAAATATGTAATCTTTGTGATGTAGTTTATTTAGCAGTAACCAGATGGCGTGGTCAGAACAGCTAACAAGTTTTTGCATTATTCTTCAAAAATTTCAATGGAAAAACTCAAATTTTTCAGATTATTTCAATGGAGACTGATATTCTGCAAAAATGAGAGGGAGGCGATAAGTACATTCTAAGATACATCCACTCACTTCTCTTAATCAAACACACTGTATATAAATAAAAATACAGTAAATGAAACTTGAAATTGTATTTAATGTAGTAAATTTTAACAAGTTGTTTTATAAGATATTTAAGAAATAAAATCGTTAAAGTATGTTTGAAGAATATGGTTGGGTGCTTCGAGGTTATTTAAGTTCTCGTTACTTTCAATTGAGTCTTTAGACAAAATTAAATTCTCGCTATATCTATATTCATTTGAAAGGATAATAGTGAATCGGGATTTTCCTTTGGTCAAAAAATTGATGTGTTCCAGTTTTTGTTTATTTCAACGCTTTAAACTTTAAGTCGAATTTTCAAAAAAATTTAGGGTGTCACTAAATATGAAACCTTCTTTAGCCATACTGGGCGATTTTTGGTAGGGGCTAGCGTCGCCTACATGCTAATATACCGTGTTCTACAGAGTGGCCCAAAAGTTTAAAAAACGGTCCATTATTTCGTAAATTGCTTGTCCTAATTGTACAAAATTTGGGGTACACCTATTTTGGGATACGGAGATTCCAGATTTGATGAGGTTTGTGGGATAGTATGTAAAGAGGGATGTGAGATTACGGTGTATGCATATGATTTATGTCTGGTATGTACGGCAAAGGGAAAGGCGGAGATAGAAAGAAAAGCGGGGATGTGCAGGAAGGTTGTGGAGAAGATAGAGTGGTACGTACTGGAAGTGGCGGAAGATAAGACGGCGGGGTTACTAGTGAAGGGACGGGGCAAGACGAAGGAAGTTGCGGTGATGGAGAAGGGAAGAAGAATTCGTATGGAGGAGTCTGTGAAATACTTGGGGGTGTGGTTGGATAGCCAATTATCCTTCAAAACACACATGCTGAAGGCGGCACAGAAACCGAAAATAAAAGCAGCAAGGCTGGGGAGATTGTTGTGTAATTTGAAAGGGCCGGGAGAGTAAAAGAGGAGGGTAATTGGTAGAACGGTAGAGCAGAGTATGCAGTACGGTGCGGAAGTGTGGGGTAAAGAGCGGGGGTGAATGCGAGGGCTAGGCCACTCCTGCGAGTGCAGAGAGGGATACTCCTGAGGGTGGTACATGGATACAGGACAGTGGGAGGACTGGCAGCAATGGTGCTGCCCATTGGACCTAGAGGCTAGAGCGAGGAACAAACGCTGGAAGGGTGCGACTATAGAGGAAATGCAGGAATGGATGGAGGAGGAAATGGAGAGATGTTGAGAGAGGTATGAGGGCGCGGTAAAAGGAGCGTTTGGGAGTAGGAGAGATTGGATGGACCGGAAATTCGGGGAGGTGAACTACTGCTTGACACAGGTGCTCACTGGGCTTGGGTCGAGAGTAGGGTACCTCCACAAGATTGGGAAAAGAGAGACTGGAGTGTGCGAGAGGTGTGAAGTGGAGTGTTTAGATGCTGAAAGAACGAGGAGGTGCTGAAGAAATTGGAGAAGAAACTAGGGGAGGCAGTGTATTGGAAGAACATGGTGGAGAGGAGGAGAGGAGGTAAGTGGCGTAGTGGAGAGAATGATTAGGTGGAGAGAAGAAATTGATATGACATGAGGTAGGAGTGATAGAAGGGAGAAGATGAAGGGGTGTGTGTGAGAGACCGCCGCCCGTCTCGAAGTATGCAAGGGTAGTGGCGGAAATAACGGCGAGTGTTGAGGTGGGTTTGACGTTAGGCATCCCTTGGGATGAGTCCAACACTGTCTGGATCATGGATATGGCCCATTCGAACATGAGTTTTCCCATCTCGGCCCGAAAATAAAAAGACAATCATGGAGAAATGTGGCAGACGAATTCTACCATCGATTAGGGTACTGTCAACTCACAAACGGAGCACATTTTGAACACTAAACTTGATAAAGTAACCGTTATGTTAAAAATGCTG
Source organism: Lochmaea capreae (assembly GCA_949126875.1). Taxonomy (NCBI): domain Eukaryota; kingdom Metazoa; phylum Arthropoda; class Insecta; order Coleoptera; family Chrysomelidae; genus Lochmaea; species Lochmaea capreae. The sequence goes on along the minus strand of OX421401.1, from coordinate 29,433,965 downwards.
TAATCTTTCAATTGTTACATTTTAATTCAGTTGAAGATAGTTTGTATTAAAAAATATATTGAGACAATTAGGCGTTGCCACACTTCTGTTTCATATATTTAAGTCCTTCCAGACTACATAAAGTGTTGAGGGTGGAGCTCGTATTGAATAGGAGATTCCAATAAAGACTGAATGATGAATTTGAAAAACCAAAGTTAGGTACCAATAAAATAAGAGTAATGGCAAATCTGGAATCTCCGTATCCCAAAATAAGTGTACCCCAAATATTGTACAATTAAGACTAGCAATTTACGAGATAATTTGCCGTTTCCAGACTTTTGGGCCACTTTGTATATGCCATAGACATACGATATAGTTCTTATAAGTGATTTATTTGTTTTTGAAAATTTCACTGTATCATGTATCATAGGAGAATGATAACATTTTCATTGGGAATTAATTTTTTTGTAAAAATGTTCGTATACCATGGGCGGACGATATAATTTTTTTGAGTGATTAAATAATATATATAATAATAATAATAATTGGTAAAAATGTTTATACTATGGGCATACGATAAAAAATTTTGAAATGGTTTATTTCCTCGTGTGTTCACTTCTGTCGGCAGGCTTATTTCTTTTGTATCTTTCAAAAAAGAAAAAAAATGGAAAGATGAAACGTTTATACAGTACTAGATGGTACTGGAATAGTAAAAACAATAAGAATTGGAATTGTCATTGTTTTGAATAAGTTGGGGGATATTTAAAGAGAATTTATAGTTTTCTCCGTTTTTTGAGCAGACATAATTATTTTATGTGTCAAAACTCTCCCACAAGAAGGTATTGGCGACTCTTATTGAAAATAACGAGAATTTTTATAAAATTATATAAAAAAGACATTATGGTTCCATAAAGAACAATCAGAATACGGTTCGTATTTTATTTTCTAATCTTTTGTCACATCTGTAGGACATTTCTTAAAATATTTATTTAAGCATGCAATTGATTTTTTGCAAAACATTTAAGAAATGTCCTTCTTTCTGCTCAACATGTTAAGTTATAAAATAGAAATTATAGCAATTCCAGCAGCAACTTCTGTTACAAAAAATGTAGCAGCATGAGAAAAAACAGCACGTTTTAGAAACTCAAGTAATCAAAAATATTTACGGAAAAGTAGATGTAGTAATAAGTGAATTTTTTAAATTCTGGAGTATCTAAGAACCAATTGTGTAAGTTTTTTTCCCCCAGGGAGGGATGGTAAAAATTGACGAAGCATTTTTTTATTTAATTTATTTAGCGAGAGGGTTAAGAGCTGAAAACATTAAGAATTGAATTTGCTTAATAATAAACATATTAGCACCAAACCACCATTTTACAAATTTACGAATTCAGTGGAAAAGTCAAATCTTTTTTTAGATCCACTTTCATTAGAAATGTTAATAAAAAAAATATAAATTACTAGCAATTTTCTTATTGTTTGTCCCAATGGAGTTGATAGCACGTATCGGGGATTCGGACCATAAAATAGTTGTAAACCATAGGCGCGACGGAATTACCTGCCATGTAACCTATACAGGTACAACCCAATTTTCTGTTAATATTTAAATCTAAGTACCTGTACAGAATAGAAGGTTGGTGAACACGCAGGATTATTATAACCCATATAGGCAGTGAAAACGGATTTTTGGATCAAGGATTATTGGAATTTCAATCTAATTCAAGCAAAGACTACCACGAAGAAATGACAGCTGACGTTTTTGAGGAATATTTCCAACAAATGATCGAATACATTCCCCATAGTTCAGTTATTGTAATGGATAACTCCAGCTATCATTCTCGATTAGTAGAGAAGCTTCCCACAAGTTCATGGAAAAAAGCGTTTCGATGATAAAATGGTAAAAAACGAACAGCTGCAAATTCTTAGACAGCGTCAGGCAAAGTTTAAAAAATTTGTAATGGATGAGATGGCAAAAGGTAGAGGTATTATTGTACATCGCTCACCCCCTTACCATTGTGAGCTGTACCCAATAGAGCTTATATGGGCACAAGTCAAGGGTTATGTTGCCAGGAACAACAAAACTTTCAAACTTCAAGAAGTGCGGCAACTTTTGATGGATTCATTGGCGAATGTGACTGCCGAAAATTAGCAAAGCGCCATAAAACACGTTATAGCTGAGGAGGGGAAAATGTGGGATCTTGAGGAGGATATCGAACCGTTACTTAGGACAAGACGATTCTTCAGATTTTTCTGATGAAGAATTCAGTTAATAATTCTGTATATATTATAGTTAAAGTAATGTTCACCTTCAATAATTTGTTTTAATTTTTTTATTTTTCACAAGAATATGTGTGTATATAAACCTTAGTGCACAATTACTTTGTATTTTCATTATAATAAAACGATAAGCAAACATCATAAATAACCCTGTTCTACGACTATGGACCGTTTGGTTCATTGCGTATACTTCATTTGCATTTTATTACCTATTGTTATTTTACTGATTTCCGGGTGGCCTGGTCACAATTTCTTTCTTCTTAGTCTAGACACGGAACATACAACAATCGGAAGGGTCTCTCTCCGTCGGCTCTTCTGATCTATTTCAGACAGAAATTTAAATTACGCATCAAATTCGTGATCCTAAAATCAGAGCCGGCCTTAATAGATTTAACAGTTGAGGAATTAACAGCTATGGTTTCAGATCTTGAAACTCGCTATATCCTTGTAGGATTTTATCAAGGTAATTTCGAAAAGATGAGTGTAAGCAAATCGAATTTTAACTTGCGGCATTTAGGGCAGTGAAAGCAAATTTTTAAACAGCAAATTACTATTATGAAAAATTTTTAGACTGCAAGTTAAATATTTGTATTTGATTGTTTATTTCATGATTTATAAATACAATCAATTTATATTTTCAGATTTTTTGACAGTGCTACCTACTAAAAAAACTTTGCAGCTTCCGCTATTAAAATAACAATTTTTGCAGAACAAATCATTATGTCTATGAACTTACAAGCTATTAAACAATTATACTAAAATGATAATGATGAAATAAGAGAAAACAATGAAAAATAAACAACTAGCAATCTAACAAACAATAATAATGGCGGATATCTGGCAACAGCTTCCTAACGGCATGAACACAAACAACAATCTCCGTGTATATAATCTTTGCAACAATCTAGCAACCTCGAAATGTGATCCTATTTTCGACAGGCTCTCACTGCGTACAAAAGGTGCGTGTACTTATTGTTCTATGGCAAAAGACCCTTCCGATTACTTCATATTCCGTGGTCTAGATACATTGTAGACACCCGACCTTTGTTTTCCGTTTATTATAGGCGCTCTGTGCTATCAACTTCTTTGAAACGAACTTTAATAATAAACATATTTAAACAAAAACTGGTACCAAACCGTTTTACGAGTAAGCGTATTCAGTGGTGTAGTATTTAATAACAAATTAAATTAGCTTGTAATTTTTTAACGATAAACTCATTTATCAAAAACTGATACCAGAAAAAGTTGTGAAGAAGAAAATTACACTTAGTGGAAAGTTGTGGACAGTTTTCGCCCCATGCACCATTTTCTAATATCTCTAAATGTTTACAATTAGGCATTTATTTTTGATCAACTAAAGTTAAGGTACTGAGAAACATAACCACAATTCAAACACAAGGGGCTAAATTATTAATAATTTCATTAATTTTGGGGATTTCAACTATACTGATCGTTATTTAAATAATAACTATTATTTATGGCAAATTCAATACAGTTTTTCTATCTACTTCCAGGTACGTCAATCTCGGGTTTTCAACTTACTCGAATCATGTCAATATTGACAGTTTCTGGTAAATAGTTATTTTTAACATTTATATTTGTTTTTTATTATCAATTTTATAATCAATATAATGTAAATGTTAGGATCAAACACCGATTTCAGCCAATGGTCGAAAAATACGCCCAAAACGCGTTCTGGCCCTCAGCATATTGCCAAAATCCGAAATTACGCTTTCCGGCCGCTTAATGTAGAATGTAGAACGCACTCGGGACCTTTTGCGATTGCCAGAACGCGTCTAACACACAATTAAACCGTCCAAAAACCGATTTTGTGCATGTCTCAGCTTGCAAACGACACATACTTGAAACATCTAGGGTAAGGGTAAGGGTACTATGTAACAGCAAGTGTCATAACAATAGTTTGTGTAAAAACAAGTAGATGTTTTAAGTATGCCATTAAGTCACCAGAATTATACGTAGACAAATAACAAAATTTCTTCAGACTAACTTGGGAAAGTCAATACACATTCTGGCAATTGCAAAGGCTCCAGAACGCGTTCTGGTCTACACTAAAGGACCGGAAAACGATATTTCTGACATTGGCAATATACTAGTTGCCAGAACGCGTTTTGGCCGTATTTTTCGACCATTGGCCGATATCGGTGTTTGATCCTAACATAAACACAAAAAACCAATAATTAAAAGTTGAATTCCAACTAAATATATTAAAAATTGCAAATAACTCATGCCCGGTTGCAAGAACGCTTATTAAAAATGATGAATGATTAACGGCTAATCAATGAAATAATAACTCGTTAATTCTTCACATCAACCATCATTTACACATTAAAATTCAACGGATAGGTACCTGCAATGATGAACAATAATTAATCGACCATTATTTTTTCAGCGTTCTTGCAACCGGGCATCATTCTCTTGAGTAGGTATTTTAAAAAAATGTCTATTTCCTTTTCATCCGATCCCGGGAAACAAAATACCTCAACAATAATTGTTTTTGTTGGATTGTAATTTGGATCGATTATTTCATTCCAAATTGCAGATAGTAACAGCAGATACCGCCAGCAGCATTGCCGTGCTGTGTTTGGGAGAGAATATAATGTTGGGAAGCATTATATACACTCAAAGGTAAATTTTTTAGGGCATTTTTTTCAATATTACAATGTTCATATATCGTTCTGAAGACATCGACTGCAGTTTTAAATACAAAAAAAATAATTTTTGTACCAATTTTTGTCCCAAACGTGCTGTTTTCTCTAACAACGTAATAAAAAATTAACTTATATGATAACAGTATAAAATTTATTGCTTTTAAGATGAGTAAATAGACATCTACAAATTCTCACTCATTCTTACAAGTAAATAACAATGTGCACTTTGGAAAAATAGAACAGATGTTGGACCCATATCTGTACAACTACAAGAAAACTGTAGGAAATAAAATGAAAAAGAAAAGAGGAAATTTGCGATCAAGTCAAAAAAATATTTTTTTTTTGGCTCCTTTATTCTTGATTTTTTTTTTGACTTGATCTCATACAGTTGGCAAGCAGCCGAAGATTGAAATTGTTTTATTAGAATTTCTTTAGATAGATTTATGTACATTTTAAAACGACCTACAATTAGTTCAGTCCTAGAACTAGGCAGCTACGATTCAATTTTTATTTGTTCTTAAAGTTAATTTAAATGAATACATCTATTAATATTATTAATTTTTTTTTTCTAAAGTGTCGTATGCCATCAATAGTATCAGTAAATCTGTACCAATTTACAAAATATGCATTTGTACCAGTGGCGGCGGTAAATTGTCGAAATAATAAATAAAAGAGGTTTATTGTTCACATGTAAATTGTAAATACATAATCAAAAGAGTGGCTACTATACAATGAGATATGAAAAAACGGAGTATACAATAAAAGAAAGAGAACAAATCAACAATATCACAAATTACATAAACACCATAGGTTGAATGATTACTTTGTTATTTCTAAAAATTGGATCATTCATTAAATATAAATTATCGAAATTTCAATGCTCCTGTATTGAGTAAGTAACGTGTGTTTTGATTAATTTCATTAATATTTACTTCCATGCCGCAGTAGGTAGTCCGACTTGCCCAGTTGTATTGTACGATTGTAGGTTGCCGTTAGCTGATTTTAGTTTTATTGAACGAATCAACGGCCCGATGGACATATCGATTAGAGTTTTTGCTTTCAATCATTATTAATTCTAGAATTGTCGGAATAACACACTATCAACATAAAAACTAGTGTAAAAGCCACAAAACTTTGAATATTGATCTGAAATTTTAGCAGAGCGCTCTTGAAAGATCAGTCAACTGGGAAAAAACTTTGCAATATCGTAACTGAAGTGGTTTTTATTTCACAAATCAACAAAGTGTGGGGTTGCGAAGACTTTCTAAAACGCAAACTCTAAATCTCAAAGTATTCATAACTAAAGGAATTTGATAGTTCCAACGTTGTAATTGCCACCAGCCGATCCAGGATGAATATTTGGATTAATATTTTTAAGGGTTAAGTTAATATTTCACTAGTGGGAATGGTTTGAAAATATTTTCAAAATAACATACTATCAACATGAAAACTTGTGTAAAAGCCAAAAAGTTGTGAATATTGATCTGAAATTTTAGCAGAGCGCTCTTGAAATATCAGTCAACTGGGTAAAAAATTTGCATTATCGCAACTAAAGTGGTATTTATTTTACAAATCAACAAAGTGAGGGTAGTACAAACCTTCGAAAATCTCAAACTAAAGTGTATGGGTGGACAGATCTGCCAAAACAAAATTATTTTGCATCAATTTGAGTATTTGTTGCATCCACACACACACAAAAAACAAATTTTAATATTAATTTACACATGAAAAAATGTTCAAAGTATTTTTTTGAATAAAATGAAGGCCTACGACAGCAAGAAGTTCCAAAAAGTATGTTCTTAATTTCGAAATTTTAAATTTAAACCTTATCTATTTGTCGATGATAAAATAAAACTTTACATAAGCTTCCTACAAATATACTGACTAAAGTTCTATGACTATTTGAATTTTCCTGTAGGGAATTGTCTAATTTTTTTCTGTTTTTACATAAAGGGATAAGTTTAAAAATAAACCAAATGGTGTCAATTTGATACAATTTTTCTTATATACATATTTATATCTTCAACTAATTTTTTAAAAATATTTGAAAAGTGATATATAACATCTAAATTAGAAAAAATAACTTCATACATGTGTATATTTTATGATATTTATTGATGTAACCATGATATTATAGATAACCAAAATTTTATAAACGCGAAGAAAACAATATGCAAAAAAACTGCCCAATAGAAAATCCTTTTCACTTGGGTGGGAAATTAGTAAAACTTCATCATATACTTATTTAAACTTCTTCCCTGGAAAACTAACCAATAAATTGCACCAGGATATTTCTACAATAAGAAATCGATCGCAAATTGAGGTTTATTTCACGAATTTACGCCTGTATTTTTCCTACATTGCTGTTACATTATGAGGAATTATCAACCCTTACTTTATCCAATATCAAATATTTTTTTCGAGATTGAGTTTGTGATAAAAATATTATTCAGAATATCAGTTGTCTTGAAAAACTTCCTTTACGAGTGCACGGAATTTACAAAATTTCAAGGTTCCATATTTACTTAAATTTGAAAAAAACTCAAGGTGCCATCATTATTTTATACGGGCAATCACCTCTCCTGGATGTTTTCTTTTTATTTTATAAACACCCTGTGTATAAGCTGCAAAAAGTTTTACGGTATTCAAAGTGTATTGTTATCATTCAGGATTCAGGAGGCATTTCAGTGAATTATGAAATTTCTTCAAAAAATTGAATAAACAAATATTTGTATTCACTTGAATAAGCATTTGAAAAGCTTCATTTTAAACTAAAATCCTCTACGAATATAACAAAAAATTAGAAATATAGTCCTTAGTCCTAGCTCCTTCCGAAAAACTGTATTATAGTGCCAAAACTATTGGAAACGGAATTCTGTTGGAATCAAAACCATTTAATATTTTTTTTGTCTCTTGAGCAGTAATTCCCAATAAACAAGTCCGTGAATTTGAAATATGTATTTATTATAATTTCTTACAATTTCTTTTGAAGCCCTCTATATAACATTTACAAAAAAAAACGTTAAGTTATGATGAATAAATTAATTTTGGTACTTTTATCTATTTTTTCACAGTTACATCCACTAGGGATAGAGGAAACAATTAAATAAATTTCTGATTTTTTTTTGGAATTATAAGTTTTAAATCTATTTAAATCGGCATTATTTTTGCCAATCAAATCTTTATATATCTCACTTATAATTTTATTATTTAAATTTAAATTTAAATAAAAATATTGGTAAAATCTGAGCAGACGAAATTTTTTACAATGAAACTCAATAGTGGGTGGAAATATTTTGACTATTTCTAACACCAGCTTTGGCCGTGGCTGGAGGTTTCCATCCGGAATGAATTAGTTACAAAAAATCCATTTGTTTATTAATTTTGGGTCATTCGAGAAGGGAACGACGAAAATATTATTATTTTAGATTTTACCAATATTTTATGTATACCTATCTATTCTCACTAAAACTTCTTATGGAGGAATTATCTATATCTACAATAATTTGGTCATTTTAAGAACTTCTCTTCTATATTTAATGTACAACTCACTTGAAAATGCCCTAATCAAATTAGAAACGTTTATTATTTCGCACAAAAGATATGTTACACAACTTTTCATAAAAATTCAATAGACGCAAAGATAATACATTTTTTTACGTATTTCGTTTAAAACATAAATTCGCTTTGCGATCCAACTCAACTCAAATCTTTTAAAATAATAGAAAATAGTTAAAACTGTTTGAAATTATATAAAGCAGCTTAAGAATTAAATTGAGTTGTATCTAAAATTATAAAAATGTAGTAAGAACAAAAATACGCATTTAGATGCTAATTTACCGTTATATAAAGAAGAATGAGTAGCTTGTCAAAATAGGCCAAAATAATATCCTTTTTTTGACAGAAATATTCTTAATGGGAATGCATGCAGTGGAGGAACGACAGGAGGTTCAAAGAGATGAGACGTGGTTTTTCACGGTTTGTGGCATGCAGATAGTGTTTTGAATAAAGAATGTATATAAAATTCGTTTTCGCTTGAATTAGTTTTTAAATTTTGGGGTAATTTTTTATATTTAACGAATTCCTATTCTTCTTCTTGTCGTCAAATAATAAGTGCAATTTTTCAGAACCGACGATTTGTAATTATTGTATATAGTGTACACAACAAAGGCCCAAGAATAGAGCCTTGGAGAACTCCACGGTTTATATATACAACGTCTGAGTGTTGCCAGCAAACATAACCTTTTGACTCCTTTTGAAAAAGTTTACATTTAAATTAAAAGAAATTGTTTCCTACTAAATGAGCATTTAGAGCATATTTTCATATTGTAGTTGAAAGAATACAAATTCCAAAGTACAGGGTGTTTCAAATTGGATGGTTTTGCAAGGTAAGTATGGATATATGTTTTTAAATCTCCAAATAGAAAACTCAAGTTGATTAACTTTTGGAGTATGATGATGAAAGCTTGCTTGTCTGTTGGCTCCGATCCACCGATCAGCAAATACTAAGTGCTATAAGATCTGTATCTGAAAGATATGCCAGTGGAAAATGAGAACTTTATGTCACCCTGAATTTAGAAGAAACAAACATATAATATCATAACTAGAGATTTAAAGAAGGAAACAAATAAATCAAAATATACCGGGTGTCTTGTTCGAAAATACTTAAGTTTATGTCAAATCTACTAACCTTAATCCACTAAGAATAAATACTGTATACTGCACTGAACTCCATTTTGGTTATTCTATCAAAAGTTCTTCTTCCCTTTTTTCAAATCTAGTGAGATGAAGAAGATATTTGAGAGCAGTTTGGGTAGATTTTTAAGAATCCCCCTTTATTTCGGAAATGAAGAGAAAAATAACAAGAACAACAGGAGGAGAATGAAGAAGAAGGGGAATATGCAAACCAATTTAAAACAGACCTGAAATTTAGAATGTGTCTAATTTAAGCGATTACGAACTTTGTATACATTTTTGATTTAAATTTGGATTTTTTAAATCATTCCTTTTTTCATTTTGTTATTTTATGTCGGTCTATTTGAGGCTAATCACCGACGCCGGGAGCACACTACCCCTAACCGAAACCCACTAGTGTTTTAACCAGTTGTAGAGTTATTTATCGAGCCCAACATCCATGGACTCGGGACCTCGGTTTTACCTGGTCACCCATCCATCAGAGGCGTTACACTACAGTGCTGGTAGACGCAAATAATAAGTTAGATCTAAAATATATAAGAATGCTTTGAATATAAAAAAGGGTTTGTTTTGGGTTCTCTTAAATTAGCAGCTATTGATAAAGACAATTCGCGAAAGATGAAGAAAGTTTCAGCTTCAAACTGGATGAGATTGTGGTCAAAGAAAAAATGAAGAAGATAACTGGTTGTGGTTTAACTTCTGGTCATTGATTTGCGAACATATGTTAGGTTGGATGAACTGCAGGTCTCTTTATTATACTAGGGTGGTTTTTAAGAGGTTTTAGTTTTGTTTGGAGGGTTGTGTTGTACCATTTTAGTCGCTTTCAGTTCCTGGAATTTTAAATTTTCCAGATACAGCAACATGCTTTTGCGAGACCAAATCCCAGACCACCTACCCGTCGACGCCCTTTCAAACAACTTGCTTATACAAAATTATCTACAAAAAAAAGTATTCGCCTGAAATCGTGAAAAACCCCTTTCTCACCCATTTTTCTCAATAAAAAACAAAAAATTGAATAAAGATCAAACAACGATCGGAACTTCTTATTCATATATCGATAAATTGTGACACATCTGTCATCGATCGTTATTAAGGGTCGATTTTTCCTGAGTCGGTTCATATTCGCTCGCCAAAAAACATCAATAACGCATATATAGTGACATCAATCGTATTTAAAATTTGGCACTTAAATCACAAATATCCACAGTATTGGATGCTTCAAAGCACATTTTTTTATTAATATTTGTTTATTCTTTACGTCGCACTGTATCATTAAATGCATTTTTCATAATAATACAGTATATTTTGTCTCACTCACCCGGTATGTTTAGTTTTTGAAAAATTAATATGCTGTAAACCAGATGATACTTAGTTACCAAGATTTTGTCGCTAGTGTCTTTCTGAACAGGAATTTTGAGAAAAATTCAAATAAACTCAAATATATTCGACTTATCTGAAATTCTAACTAGCTGAAGATTCCTCCGAATCTTCCTCCGTATACTAGTCAACATAGTTCCTTAATCCAGCTTTAAACTCTGGCGGTACTTGCTTTTTGAAACAGTCCTCCAAGAAATTCCCCATGCTTTCGTATAGATGCCGCTTCACACCGCCCAAATTATGACTTTCATCCGGATAAATCTGAAAGAAATCTACCATTGTAGCTTTATATTTAGTGTAAGCATATGTATGTATGTATGTATGCATGATGGGTGACATTCACTGAGACCTAAAAGATCTATTGTGCCCCCTTACTTCTACTTAGTTCCTGAGGAACGTCTCAGAGACTAGTAGCTCCTTTAGTGTGCTGTGCCCTAGGAGTATGTGGATGCAGGTTTCTTCTTCCATGCCACAGAATCTACATTCTGGACAGAGTTTCTTATGGCGTGAATTTCCGCTTGAAATATACTTGGGTTTTTCCCAAGCTTTCAGAGTGTTTGGTTCCTGGCCCGTACACTACTATCCCAGTTCCTTCTATTGCTTTTGAACCGTCTGTGTACCATTGAATGGCATTCTTTCCAAGTCTGTTAATGGTCTTGGATCCGTTCCTACTTGTTGCTTAATTCTTTAACGAATTTCTTTGAAAAGTTATACTTGTTCATCATACCATCTTGTGGCATGTCCCAGATTTTTTGATATCTAAGAAGTAATGAGGTGGTTTTTTTTAATGATTCCCTCTCTACTTAGTCTGTATCTTGTTATTTCTGCAACAGTTTTCACCACCATATGTAGTGGTGTGAGGTTGAGAATCACTTACATGGCTGCCGTTGGGCATGTTCTTATTGCTTCTGTAATGCATATACAGGCTAGCCTTTGAATTTTGTAGAGGTTATCTCTCGTCCACAGACTAGCTCGGCTACTCCACGCAATGGCTCCATAAGTGATGATTGGTCTTACTATGGCAGTGTACATCCAGCTGAGGATTTTCGGGTTACAACCCCAGGTTCTCCCTGCCAGATTCCTGCACACCATTAGAGCCATTTTTGTTTTGTATGTAATCTCCTTCTGGTGTTTGTTCCACAGGAGTTTACTGTCTAGAGTCAAACCTAGATACTTGACTTCATGTCTCCATTCAACCTCCCACCAAGTTGATGGTTTTGAGGTTCAGTTATCTTTTCTTAGTGAAGCCTATTAAGATGGTTTTGGTGGGGTTGATGTTAAGTTCCACTTGCCTACACCAGCTATTTGTATATTTCAGACCCTTTTGTACGATATCACAAAGGGTGTATGACAATATCATCAGCATATCCTTGGTAGGATATTCCGAGGTCAGTCAAACCACACAGGAGTTCGTCAACCGTCAGGCTCCACATTAATTGGGATGCTACTCCTCCCTGTGGACATCCTCTGGTTGTTTTTCCTCGTCCTCGTCTCTGCTACTCTAGTGGTGAGCAGTTCCGACATCCATTTAGATGTTGTACTGTCTACACCTCTTTTATATTAATGTTCTTTTGACTGCCTCATCAGGAGTATTGTCAAATGCGTCTTCTATATCTGAAAATGTGCATATTACGGTTTCTTGGTTATCTAGAGCACCCCAGATATTCTCCATCAGTTGTACCAGTGCAGTAGATCTGCCTGCCCGGTAAGTCAATGTAAGCATTATTTCAAGGTTATTTTCCGTATCAAAACTCTCACCTGTTGTCTAAAAAGAGTTCCAGCTTCTGATAAAGCCCTCACTAACACCATAGATTGTTGTAGGTGTACATTATCATCAGCTGAGCCGTGGATGAGATAAAACATTTTATCTTTCAGTTCCTCCGCTTTTTTACTCACGTCGGCTTCATCGTATCCCTTATAGTTGTCTGTTACGTTTGGAAGACCCATGAATCTCTCGGTGTACGCCGAATCTAACAAAAAATAAAAATGCTTTTCTTTAGTTTATTTATAACAACTCACCAAATAATGACGTAAGAGAAGTTGTACCAATAATCGGTTAAACTTGACAAAAGTATCAACAGGTGCGAGTTGTGCGGACTATTTTTTTAGTTTAGTTTGTAGGTGACAAAGCTTATTATTTAAACCACTTATTTATCGGTGGTTAACAAACCCGTTGGTTCCCCACTGATCATTTCTGGCAATTACAACTGAGACTAACAACAATCATTCAAATCACACACCGTACATAAACAATTAATAGTAAGCCATGTCCACACCAAACAAACATAGGGGAAGATTTTGTTGCTGGTTACCGCCGCACAGTGGCGCAGAGCGCCACTGTGCCACTCAAATTACTCTACGACTCACAGCATTGATCCGTTTTAGACGTGCGTCACCTTAAAATGTTCGTTTTGAGTTTGCCTATCGACCCTTGTTCCGGGATTTTTGATTTCGAATTTTATTTTTCTGTAATTTGTGTCCAAAAATTTACTTTCATGGAAAAATGGCGATTTTGGGTGCAAAAGTCATCCTAGCGAACGCAACATTGAGTTTTTACAAAACTTTTTTGAAGGAAACTCTTCCTCTTGACAACCCCTACAACCCTGTGTACGTCAAATTGCGAGAGAAATTGGCCGTCATGCCTAAAAACGACCATAGTGATCCAAAACTATTGATGAGAAAGGAAATTGTTCCTCAAAAATCGATTGGAACAAAAATCTAAATTTGTTTCAATAATAAGTGTTTGTAATCAATCCAGCAATACGTACAAATTTTCTCAGAATGTTTGAGGATATTTTTGGCCATTTAATTTGGCCAGGAAATCGCCAAATTCCAGAATCTCGGAAAATTTCCAAAAATTCTGTAAAAATTCAGACATATTCCTTAGGTGATACTGAACACTTTTCGTTCAATACAAGTTTCTCATAAAGGTCGTCATTTCCGACAGGGGTTGTCAAGAGGAAGAGTTTCCTTCAAAAAAGTTTTGTAAAAACTCAATGTTGCGTTCGCTAGGATGACTTTTGCACCCAAAATCGCCATTTTTCCATAAAAGTAAATTTTTGGACACAAATTACAGAATAATAAAATTCGAAATCAAAAATCCCGGAACAAGGGTCGATAGGCAAACTCAAGACGAACATTTTAAGGTGACGCACGTCTAAAACGGATCAATCCTGTGAGTCGTAGAGTAATTTGGGTGGCACAGTGGCGCCGGTTACCGCAACAAAAATAACAGTAAAATTTCCGTAAACATTCTGTCCCCATCAAGGTAATTCATTATTGTGAATGTTTAATTGTGTTGCTGTAACAAGGAACTTTGTGTCTACACCAGTGCAGAGTGTGTTCTAAACAATGTGATGCGACGAAGTCTGGCAGTTATCTACAGTTCATGGATGATACCTCCTTCGTAGCTGACGAGGAGTCTGACACAAGCGAATGTATATCTGCTATGGAAGAGTGGTTTTCCAGTAATGAAATGAAGTTAAATAAACAAAAACCACAATAGATTACGTTTACTTCCAACAAACCATCACAACCAGTGAAGCTCTTGGGCTTGATACACGGTTGCATTGGACTCCTCAAATTAATACTTTGGCAAATAAATTATCTTCTTAGCTGTTTGCACTGAGACAACTTCTCTAATTCTCGAAATAAGCAAGTTATAAGATCAGTGTATTTTGCATCTATCCACAATGTAGGTACTAAATTACGGTGTACTTCTGTGGGGTAACAGTTCATCAGCGAATAAAGTTTTTTCATTGCAGTAGGCAGCAATTCACACAATCGATAACGCGGATTATGATGAAAAATACGGGATTCTTCCTCTCCCTTGTGTGTATTTTTTACAGACAATCTTATACAGGTTTAAAAATAAACAATATTCAGAACTTAATCATACTCAATAATCAACATAAACAATGGTTTTTGTCGATAATCATCAAAATACGACCATTTAGGCATTAAGACCCTTTGTAGCCGTTTCCATTTCTATCTGCCGAATATTCAAACGGAACTATTCGAAAGTCTCCGAATACACATGCGGAGTAACTTTACAAGAAAGTTCCCAACAAAGAAAGAAATTTCCTTTCTCTCTGTTACAGATTTCACGTGCATATATCTTACAACGATATGTCTTTATCAGCGCTACCTCCGACTTGCCAACGACGAGTGAACTTCCTATTTATCGTCCTTGTACGGAGACCAAACCTTGAATTTATTTTCTGCGAAACGTATCCTTCAAGCCTTCAAAGAACACCGGAAAAATTACATTGGATGTCAGAAATATCATCTTTCGTCAACCCATTTTGTTTTATTTAAGTCTTGTCGATAGAACTCTCCCTAAGAGCCGATATTACCGCTAACTGTTGTTTTGCATAATGACAGTTGTGCTCTAACTGTTAGTTAAAATACTGTTGGGATTTACAAGGAGGCGATAGGAATAAATGTAGACCTAACTCCAAGACGACAACGTAAGCGGTAGGATCGGCACTAAGGAAGATAGAAAATTTGATAATTACCATATAACCTCCAATTGGTAACTGGAGAGACAGCTATAGCACAGTGGAAAACTTTCTTTGGACTAGCTAAAGCCAGAGCAGCTACGAATCCCCCATAGCTCCAACCCCAAACCGCCACTCGTCGTTTATCAATAAAATGTTGAGTGTCTCTTAAATACCTATAAAAAACTATTTAAAATCCTGCGCATTTCAACATTAACAAACTTACTCAGTAACTTCCAACTGATCCGCAACTTCCACCGATCCCAATTTATAATAAACCTTATGAAGTATCTGATGTCCTTGTCCTCCTGTTCCTCTACCATCAATCTGAGCTATAATATAATCTTTATTTCCAGATAAATACGTATTCCAATCGATTCTCCATCTATCTGTAACCAACTGACTACCAGGACCTCCGTAAACTTGTACAATCAAAGGATATCGCGTGATTTCGTCCTCTCGTAATCCAGGAGGTAAATGAAGTCGAATATGAGCCTGATAACTATAGAAACAATGAAAATTATTTAATATAATGAATCAATATTTACTTACCCTCCGGATATTTGAACAGGGAAGGTTTTTATTTGAGGCATCGCCATTTCTTCGACTTTTTCCCTTAGTTCCGTATTATTTTGTAGCCACAATAGAAGTTTCGATTTGGGCATTCCTGTTTTATATAATCCACTGGTAGGAATTCCAGGACCTAGGCATTCCAAAACGTAATATGCTGAGTTCGGACTAAAAATAACGTTGTGATATAGACAAGGAGGTTCTTTTTCGACTGTTTTCTGTTTTTTTCTTCTTCGTCTCGTTGGAGGAGTCGTGATAATTATCTCATCCTCGTCATCGTCCCAACCGGTTGTTTTTATTCTGTAGATGTTTTCGTCGAGAGATATGTACGGAGGTTGAGTTGGGGTAGGTTCTTTTACGCACGTGATACATACTGGTGGAGGTAATGATGCTCCTGTTCTTGGGGGGACTGAAGCTACCCTGTATAAGTGTAATTGACCGGGTTTTCCTTCAGGGACTCCGAGGAAGTATCTGAAATATTGGAAATCTTGTTAAGCCATCAAACTTTTGAATTGAATAAAGTGAGGTTAGATTTTAAATGTGGATTTTTATGTTAGGAATTCATGTTGTCCACAAAGAATTATACAGTGTGACCCAGGAGTGCAGTGGACCCATAGAGGTGCTAAAAAAAGGGAAAAAGTTAAGCCTATTGTTGGTAATGCAAAACAAACAACATCAGCTTCATCCAAATTCATACAACCCAGTTCTAAGTTTAAGGCAAGCAGAATATAACAAAACAATAGAATATGTAGAGTGTGTATCGATTATTGTTTCCATACGTCAAAATATGACGTTTCCATCATTTTGCGTAATTCTCTCCAATCAACGTGTATCTTTATGATTTTTTTATCGTTTCCTCTCTTATGATGGGAACTTAAGCAGTTAGAAATTACGGTTTCATAGTAAAGTACATAATTTCTTATTCAACTACTTTTTAGGTGGAAAATATCTTGAAATATTGAGAGAATTAAAAACAAATTATTTAGATCGATTTTCTCTCGCCGATGGAGCTCATCTGCATCGTTCTAGAATGGTAAACCAATTTTTAGATAAGACGTTTGAAAATAGATGAATAGTCAATAATTTTTCTTTCCGATGGCCTCCTCGATCACCAGACATAACACCTTTAGATTTCAGTATAAGAGGCTACAAAAAAAATGGAATATAGTCCCATCATTTCACAACAAAGGAAGATGTAATGCATTTAAATCTCCCCTTACAGCAATGTTTGATGATTTGAAGGTCAAGGACTGTTATAACTTCTGATAATGCATGTCTATGGAAGAAAAGAGATGATCTGACGATTGGACAGATCTAGTAGGGCTTAGACAATCAAATATTCTGATGGGTGACTACAACCCGTTGAGATGAAATGAATGCATAAGTCAAAGTAAAACTGCACTAAGAGTTTTAACAGGATCCTAACGAGACATGAACGAGCACCCGAAAAAGCTCAAAATAGTGAAGGTTGGTTGGTTGGTAATCAGACGAAACAGGCCGGTTTAGTGGTCCCCAACACTGCAACCGTTGGCTTATTGTATTGTCAGGTTTGTCTGCTCTAGTCCGTGAGAAGATTTGTGACCTTGACGAAATCTAGAAGTCTCTTCACAGTATCTCTTTTGATGAGGTTGGATACAGGGTAGTCCAACCCTATCTATCTATACCTCCACCAACGTAGAGCCTTACATTCGAAATTATATGGGAGGCTGTTTCGTCCTCCTCACCACATAATCTACATATAGGTTCATCTTGGAAGATCCCCATTGTGTGAAGGTGTTTTCTCAGGCCGCAGTATCCGGTCATAAGGCCGGTGACTAGCCTGATATCTCTCCTATTTAACTTTAGGATTTCTTCAGTAAGTTTTGGTATGGGTTGTTTAACCATCAGTTTACTGTGTTTGAGCTTCGGAATTGTTTGCCAGTATAGTGGAGGAAGAAAAATGTAGATTATGTGGCATGGAAGAAGAAACCTCCACAATTCAGAATCCTAGGGCACAGCCCCTAGGAGATTATTGGACAGAAGAGGGAATTTATTTAAGTTGAAGACTGCAGATATCCTAAAATTTCTCATGGAAGTAGCTACTAGTCTCTGAGACGTTTCCTAGGGAAAAAGTAGAAGTAAGGAGGTACCTAAAAATATTGTATTATCACTATTATCAGCAATATGCTTCAGTTTCTAAACTTTTGGTTGAGAACAACCAATTTGTGTTAAATTCCCAAGTAATCTCTCCACGCGAGTGGCTCGTGGTCTATCTGGATATGTTGTAGCAAATGAAACTCTGTCCTAATATTCATTGTTTAATTTCAAACTTTGTAATAGTATCAACTACCACAAATAATGACAACTGATATTTAATTATGATAGCAACATAGACTCCGTTTCACATAAGAAGAAGCCAAGTGAAGTTTGCCTACGGTATTGCGCACAAAACAAAATCGGTTTTGTTATCCTAAGTCGCATCGTAGCGTCCAATTCATGCCATTAGCGTTACAAACGGACATCACCAATCGTTAATTAAAAGAAAATATTTTAACGATACCAAGTAGGTATTTTCAAATACCAGTATCTATCGTATGTGAAAATATCTCAAAAAGCTTCAAATAATTCCCAAATATGGTTCTATTTAAACAATACATAATGATAAATACATTTTTAATATTCTAATTTTGTGTTAACCTACCAAATGTGAAAAGGTTGCGCTACTGATTTGAAGTCGAATGTCAATTTTACAATATGGCGCTGGTTTTGACAACAAATTCGCGTATACGACTGCAACTTCAAGTGGCTTCATCTGATTAAAAAAATGTACGTGAAACTTCAAAATTACAAGTGACAGATGGTGAAATACTTCAAAAACCGCGGCGTTAAGAATTGTCCTAATACTTTCCGTCTTATTTTTGGTATCCACGTCATGATCGGTCTCAGGGAAGGTAGGCGAAACAATATTTGATGTCTTTTTACACATGTGGAAGAGAAAAACCAAAAATCGGTTTGCAGTGATTCATTCGCAATAAGTGGTTTAATAAATATACACTGTGGGCCGAAATAAAGGAGTACATTTTTCAATTGAAAATATTTTTTTTGTTTTCTTTTTGCAGGGATAATAACCTAACATGTCCTCAACATGACTGTAAATTTTAAAGCAAAAATAATGTACAGGGTCAGACTTATAAAAAAAAGTCTTAGCTAAAATTGTACTAATACGCTTTTTCGATAGATAAACTATCCAGAACACACAGTAAAAAGGAAATTTTCCGAAGATACCGGATTCGCGAAATACCATTTTTTTATTAAATAACATTTTAACAAATCACATTTATGAAAACAGTTTAGTAAGTTTAAAACTTAAAGTAAAATATTATGAATGTGGCCACCATTATTTAATAAAAAAATGGTATTTCGCGAATGCGGTAATTTCGGAAAATTTCCTTTTTACTGAAGTGTTCTGGATAGTTTATCTACCGAAAAAGCATATTAGTACAATTTTAGCTAAGACAGTTTTCATTTGCAACGAGCTCAAATGCACTGTTATATAATTTTTTTTATAAGTCCGACCCTGTACATTGCTTTTGCTTTCAAATTTACAGTCATGTTGAGGACATGTTAGGTTATTAGCCCTGCAAAAAAAAATGAATTGCCAAAAAAACAAAAAAAATATTGTCAATTAAAAAATGTACTCCTTTATTTCGGCCCACAGTGTATATTATAAAAACATTATTTCTAACTTAAGAGGCCTATAGTTCGTTAACGAAGGAAGTAAGGCACAAAATCCAAGATATTTAGTACGTACTCTTGATACACCCTGTACTTCAAATAAAAATGTATAAGCTTCATGCTATAAAGTTGAGGTCTTGTTACCAACAAATGAGTATATAGTTCGTGATCGTTTTATAATTTTGATTTACTCCGTTTTATAAAATTGCATGTTCGGAACTCTTTTTATTAGTTTTGGAAACTTTATACTTATGGAAATAATAGTTATAGTGAGTTTAACTATCATACACGTAAACATGCAATCAAAAATGTTTGTCCATTTCAAATGAGCTTAATAAAATTTCATTGATTTACGGTCAGCGGTTTGAGACTTGCAAAGTTCAAAACGCTCCGGTAGAAGCCGAGAAATTTTGAGTGATTTTGGACCTTAAATCGCCCGAAGCATTTTTCGACAAAAGAGTTAAAAAGTGTTTATTTTTGCCCAAAATATACTACACAAAAGTGTGTTTTCGGTATATATTTGTTAACTTCTTGCTATTTTGCAATGGATGACTCCAGTAAACCATTCAGTATTGCCACTACAAAATTTTCGGGTCTAAAACGACTGACATTTTCTTGGCCTTTTTGGGAGTCGAGACAGAAATAATTTTTTATTTCAAAGGGCTATTAATGTTGTTTCTGAAAAAACTAAAATACCTAACCTACACTCAGAGAAATTTCTGTTCATATGTACCTCGACCAAATTCATGAGATGCGCAAACAAAGAAGCGAGACAGCACTATGACAGTGCGGCAGAATAAACGCATGTACACTCAGCGGAGAAAGTTTAGTTAGTTAAATCCTAAATAAAATCCTGAGAATTTGGCAATAAATTCCATTTTAGTTATTAACTGACCCTCCAATGTCATAAATTTAAAAACATTACGCACTATTTCACGACTTTGTGCACACAATATCTTGTGTTTTAGCGACTCCATATTAAATTTCCTTTGCTGATTGTACCACTATGAGTTGAAATGGATCTTAACATTGCAACGTTCTGCCTAGGACTGGTAGCTGCCGACAGTATCGTACGCGTGATCTACGCGCATCCGATGCTCACAGTTGAAATGAATTTGGTCGAGTTGTATGTCATCTTTACAATAATTATTGTTATTGTACAATATTTCGTTTAAGACCTGAAAATTTTGTGGTGGCAGTACTGAATGGACAACTGGAATCATCCATTGACTTGTTAATAACAAATTACTGACCATTCGTACGCAAAAAAATCACTGAGGTTTTCTTGTTTGCAATAGCTCAATGCATCTACTGCAATAAGTTTTATCCTGGCACCTTTTCGTGGTCGGTTACCTCGATTTTCTATGCGTTATTTTAAATGCGTAAATCAATGAAATTTTATTAAACCGATTTGGAATTGCCAAACATTTTGGATTGCATGTTTACGTATATGAAACGGTGAACTAGACGTCCAATTTAATACTAACCAATCTTTGACTTTTCCAGCCGTATGACAAGCGGCGCCATCTTGTTCAAGTATCAAACTGTAGAGGACTAGGCTAGCACGATTTAAAAAAATGTGTTATTTGGTTGTATTTCAGGTTTTGGGCCATGCAGAACTTTTTATAAATAAAAACTTTTCTTAAGATTGATAAAAAAGTTTTCCACTATATGCAGTAACTAGTGTAAATAATAAAGTATACTTGAAATTTCACTTTTTTGCCTTTTCATATTTTCATCTTATCAAGTCGGGTGAGGGAAACATTTCTGCTTTATTTCTTAAACCGGCCCTGTACGAATCACGTGACTCAGGCTGACCAAATTAAAATTAGCACAACATGGCGGATCAACGTAGGGATCCTAAGTTCGTGAACAGGATTCAATGGAATTTTTGGTAACGAATTGATTTTTACAGATGACAGATATTTAAATATAACCTCAATTTTTATAAACAAGAGTTTGTTGAATGCTTTCAACAAGGAAACCATTAAGTAAAATCAATCAATAACCGGTCGAGTAATATAATATATTATGTTATATATCTGTTGTGGAATTTGTTACGTATTGATTTTACTGGACAATTAATGTTGTAACAAGAATACTTCAAAAATTAACATTCATCTCATGTTTTGTATTAGAAATCAATAAATTTTACTTACATTACGTCATTAGAGTGATCCCACGTCAATATCTTGGAAACTTCGAATCTTCCGTGAGTTAAAGGGATAAAACGACGTTTCGGAATGTTAACAGCAACAGCGTGACGAAAATTTCCAGCCGGTCCATCTCTAACGGGTGCAATTGTGATATATTTCGAACTATCTGTTCCAAATACAGGACTATCACCCATATCCACCCATCCGTGGCCGTCGCTGGTAATACGTTGGGTCTGAAAAGAGTTGATCCTACTTAAACGATTAAGAAAAAAACAGAAATGAGCGCGGAGTCTACAAGTGAAAAAAGTATTCCAGGACACCTAACTTTGACAGGTCGTCCATATGTCAGTTGGTTGTCAGAACTATGTCAATGTAATATATATTTCATTTAAGCAATAAAAAGTTTACAAATAACACATGGCGCAGTCAGCAAACTGTCTCTGAATTGAATTAAATCATTATTAAAAGGTCAGATGACGGAAAAAGCATTCAACAGAGGAGTTGCGTGATTCAAGAGCAACAGATCGAGGTGCATAGAGAAATCAATTAAATAGTCACCTCGCTTGGTTAAAACTACCAGAAATGAAAAAAAAATCTTATCTCTTGCTCCCCGCACTCCACACTACACACTCAGCAACACTACAAAACGATGGCATTTTAGATAATTTCAAGAAAAATATTAAATAATGAATACACCACAAGAAATATACAGAACAAACCTTTTACTAATTAAAGTCTGTCATCCGTTGTTTACCAGTAAACAATGGAAACTAAATAGAATATGACATGAGGACCCACAGCAATATGGCCGAACTGTCAGTGACGTCATTCTGGAATGGTCTATTGTGTGTAGTATGAATGTATATACTGAAGAGGATGTGGAACAAACACGAGAAGGAGATTACATACAAAGCAAAAATGGCTCTAATGGTGTGCAGGAATCTGGCATGGAGAAACTGGGGTTGTAGCCCGAAAATCCTAAGCTGGATGTACACTGCCATAGTAAGACCAATCATCACTTATGGAGCCATTGCGTGGAGTAGCCGAGCTGCCCAACGGCAGCAATGGAAGTGATTCTCGACCTCACACCATTACATATGGTGGTGGAGAGTGTTGCAGAAAGAACAAGATACAGACTAAGTAGAGAGGGAATCATTAAAAAAAACCACCTCTTCACTTCTTAGAAATCGGACAACCTGGGACATGCCACAAGATGGTATGATGAAAAAGTATAATTTTTCAAAGAAATTCGTTACGGAATTAAGCAACAAGAAGGAATGGAATCCAAATACCATTTCCAGACTTGGAAAGAATGCCATTCAATGGTACACAGACGGCTCAAAAGCAATAGAAGGAACTGGGATAGGAGTGTACGGGCCAGGAACCAAACACTCTGAAAGCTTGGCAAAAACCCCAAGTATCTTTCAAGCGGAAATTCACGCAATAAGAAAGTGTGCCCAGTTCAATATTGACAAAGGATATAGAAGGCAAAGGATTATCATAATGTCTGATAGTCAAGCAGCCATTAAAGCGCTGAGTTCTTGTGTAATCAGTTCCAAAATGGTGTGGGAATGCCTAGGCAAACTTAATGAACTAGGCGAGAACAATATAGTCACCTTACTGTGGATTCCAGGACACACTGGAATAGAAGGAAACGAAATAGCAGATGAACTAGCGAAGAGGGGGACTGAAATACCCTTTTGGGGGCCGGAACCCTTTTGCGGAATCAGCTCCAATATAATATTGGAAGAAATAGGTAAAGCCAAAGAAAAGAGAAGATCTGACAATTGGAAAGATCTAGTAGGGCTTAGGCAATCAAAGATTCTTCTGGGTGACTACAACCTGTTGAGATCAAATGAATGCATAAGTCAAAGCAAAACTGCACTAAGAGTTTTAACAGGAATCCTAACGGGACATTGTCGCCTGAATGGACACCTTAAAAAGCTCAAAATAGTGGAGGAAGAAGATTGTAGATTTTGTGGAATGGAAGAAGAAACCTCCATCCACATACTGGCGAACTGCACAGTATTTCAGAATCCTAGGGAACAGTACCTGGGAGACTACTGGGTAGAAGAGGGACAGTTACCTAAGTTGAAGCCTGCAGATATCCTAAAATTCCTCCGGGAAATAGGAATAAAGGAGCTACTAGTCTCTGAGACTCTCCTCAGAAACTAAGTAGAAGTAAGGGGGCACAATAGATCTTTTAGGTCTCAGTGAATGTTACCCCAAAATACATACATACATACATACATACTGAAGAGGATAGGATCCAAAGGTTTTGGGTATGGCTACAATCTCAACAAATGGTTTTCAGACTTCCTAACAAACCGGTTATTCAAAGTCAGAGTTGGACAAAAATTCTCCGAGGAAAGACCCGTAACTAGCGGTATTCCACAAGGTTCCGTTCTTGGACCCTTACTTTTCATAGCATATTCCAGTGATCTTCGATACTGTCTGTCAAGCTCAATTTCGGCTTATGCTGACGACATGAAACTTTACGGAAATCCCAACATCAGTAATTTAAGTTTGCAGAATGATCTTAATAAACTACAAGAATGGTGTTCCAATTGGTTGATGCCTCTGAACATTGATAAGTGTGTCGTGTTACTCGTCGGAAACAATAACCCGCAAAATCCGTATTTCATCAGTGGACAGACATTAAGCAACGTATCTTCACAAAACGACCTTGGTTCACTAGTAAACTCGAAACTTACGTGGAGTGATCATATTTCTCATATTTGTAAACGCGCGAACTCTAAACTATTCCTAATACAAAAAACTTTCTCTAAAGCTTCTTTCGAAACATATTGCAAACTTTACAAGTGCTATGTCCGACCCATACTTGAATACGCCGGGCCTTCGTGGAATCCAGATCTGGCTCGAGATCGTGAAATGCTGGAAAAAGTGCAAAGACGCGCAACCAGATTGTCTTTTGGCCGTGTTAGACCTACGTACGAAGAGAGATTAACCATGGCAAATCTCACAACATTCGATGAAAGACGTCTACGAGGTGACCTTATTCTTTCCTTTCGAATTTTGAAATTCAACTTCAGCGACCTTCAAGCAATTTTCTCCCTTCATTCAGACGACCGTCTCCGTGGGCACTCCTTAAAGTTGAAGAAAGAGCCTTTTAGAACTCGTTAACTTTATGAGTAATAGAATTTTCGATATTTGGAATAGTCTTCCTCAGCAAATAATTGATTCAGAAAATGTTAATAGTTTCAAAAATCAAATAGACTCCTACATTTTCAATCTGTAGTTTTTTAGGCTTAGTGTCAGTTATCATTTAATTTATACACTGTAAATTATTATGGGCAAAATAGGACTTGATCCTCTGCCCTTATCATGTAATAATAATAATAATAATAATAATAATAATCTTGCGATAATTGTCTTGGAATAACTGCCCTCAGTATAATCAACATGTGGTGCCCCAAAAGGAGGAGCTAACTGTAAGTTCCGTTTGACATAACACGTATACTTCATCCAAAGATATTTCGTCTTAGCACCAAAATGATTGATTCAAGAGAAAAACTCACAGCAGGCAGTCGTTAGTCCGATAATAGTAGCACTCGTTCCTTCGAAAAGATAATGCCTGATAGATAAATAAATATGGAGCCTATGTGCTTCTAAGAGCCTCTCCACTAAGACCTTTGCAGATCTATTGTGTAAGCCTTCCTGTTATTCTAGAGTTCCTTGTCTGGACCCATCCTTATTACTAGACTTCGAATGCAAACCCAAGGTCCACCATATACTGGGAGGGTTGTGGTGTCTCCTCCCCTATCATTTAAAACCTCATCTTAGTCAGGCCTTCGCAGTAGCATAGTATATGTACTGAGGTTTCCTCATCTTTTTGTCAAAACTTGCATATGGCTGTGTCTGCCAATGCAATGTTATTCATGTGTTTGTTAAGTCTACAATAGCCTGTCAGGAGCCCAACAAGGATCCTGCTCGTTTACCTAAGCTCAGTGAGACTGTGATTTTTGGCTTGGCTATATATATATATATTCCTGCTCCTACACCTTCATCGGTTTTTGATCCATCTGTGTAGCAGACCATTTCTGGAGGCCCTTCTTTCCATGCCTCTCTGCCTTTTATGACTTTTGTGAAGTTTCTCCCGAAGCTATACTTGGAAACCATCTCGTCGGATGTCATTGTCATTATGGGGTCGATTTCCAATTCTTTGTATAGCTCGTTTTACACCTTACTGTGTAGCCTACTAATGGGTGCTTGCCCTCTGGTCAATCTATTAGTGATTGACCTGGGTTTCGCCTGATAGTATGATTATTTTACAACTGAAATGTTTAGCTGCTAGTTTTAGTATCTAAATTTCACCGACTACGGATCTGTTAATGTTTTGAATATTCCAGGCAGAAATTGCAGCAATACGGCACTGTGTGGGAGATTTATAAAGGTAATAGTTTGAGGTGAAGATCATTACCATCTATTCCAATAACCAAGCAGCTATAAAAGCAATCAGTTCCAAGCATATAAATTCCAAACTCGTTTGGAACTGCTTGCAAACCATAACAGAGTCAAAATAGACTGTGGCTACCAGGCCACTCAGATCAAAAGGGCAATGAAGAGGCTGAATCTTTACATGAGGTATAGCGAAAGCGCTGAAAAAAACACAAGAGTATGCAGATGATGGTTTAGATTGAAATCAGTAGGAGGAGGAAAAGCAGAAAATAACGACATAAATATTACAATCAGATGCGGTTAGTATTAAAATACTATTAAAGTTAATAACTTTGGCCATTAATTTGAGCAGCTTAATTTACGTAACTACTTTTGGAATCGCTTGCCAACAATTCCTTGGTTTTTTATAATTATAATTATGGTTTTATTTCTATTTACATTTCCGGTTTGAATAAGTTTTTAAAAGTTTCATGAGCAGTAATTTCAGTTCCACACCCACTCGGTTTTGCTCGAATACGATTTTATTACAAAAGTTTTGTTACATTCATTTCATGTATAAAGTAAGAGAAGCATACTGGGATTTCATTTTTCCGTTTTATAATTAAATTTCTTAAAAATTTTATATTTGAAATGGTCGATAAACAGATTTTTCTAATAGCCTAGACAAGGTACACATAAAACCTGACAAAAAATACAAAAAACTTGGAAATTCAAAATTCAAAATTGGGTATTTAAAAGGGTTGTGTTTAACATGAGGAAAACTTTACGATGTTAGGCATGCGATTTTCCGGAAAATCGTAGAGTGAAAATTTTTGTTTCTCTTTTTTCAATAATAAATATCCAGAAAAAATTCCAAATCAAAATTTGTAGCTGATGCTATCTACAAATTTTGTCTGAAAAGTTTTTCTGTAAATTAAAAAGTTTACCGGATAAAATTAATTTTCAGTTTATTAACCGCTCGACTTAAAAGTTAATAATTTTGGACTTATAACATTCTGAAAAAATAAATATTTATACTCATTTATTATCATATAATAGTAGAATCGACTTTTCACTCTAATTGGGAATTTTTTTATTTTTATTTTCAACGTTTCGATGGGGATAGGTACGGAAATATTTCGCGATTTCAGGTGTAAGAATGATTTTATTGAAAAATGGTCGGCGGTCTCTTTCTTGACCCAAAAAAAAACCAATTTCAAATTTTAAGTATTATTCTGGACTGGTACGAAATGTTGCTAAGCGTAGCTCAGTGAGGAACATAATTTGGACACTAATAACTAATAACATTGGGCAAAATATTTTTGTTATCACTTGAAAATTAGGAGGATTCAATTTCACGACGATTTCATTAAAACAATACATTGAAGTTCACTGCAAAACCGTATGGCGCTACTTATAGACTAACTAATATTTTTTTAAGTGATAACAAGGACATATTAGCTAATATTATATCACAAAAACAATATAATCTATTAACAAATAAAAATGTGATTAGGGTTCAAATTATATTCCAAATTAATTTGGCCAACAGTGTATATCATGAAAAATCAGAATAAATTAACAAAAAAAGTACATTGAAAATATGGAGTTGTTTTGCCAGGTATTTGTAAACATGCTTGGGAAGAAGGGCGTCATGTTAAAAGGGATTCGGCGAACATAATTTGAGTATAACCCATATTTTTAAAATTCACTAGATCCCTTTCCTAGTAGAGTATAATACAATAAAAATACAATAATTCTTGATAACGACAGCTGGAACGATATCAAAACGTTGAAAATAAATATATTCAAAAAATATTATGGCCGAACTCCCATTAATAACAAACTAAATATGTAATCAATATATCACAAGAAACGTACAGAAAATACAGTTAACAGAAGAAAACATGAGCCCTGGGTGATTAGGGTTCAACTTATGTTCCAAATTAATTTGGCCAACAGTGTATATCATGAAAAATCAGAATAAATTAACAAAAAAAGTATATTGAAAATATGGAGTTCTTTTGCCAGGTATTTGTAAACATGCTTGGGAAGAAGGGCGCCATGTTAAAAGGAATTCGGCGAACATAATTTGAATATAACCCATATTTTTAAAATTCACTAGATCCCTTTCCTAGTAGAGTATAATACAATAAAAATACAATAATTCTTGATAACGACAGCTGGAACGATATCAAAACGTTGAAAATAAATATATTCAAAAAATATTATGGCCAAACTCCCATTAATAACAAACCAATTATGTAATCAATATATCACAAGAAACGTACAGAAAATACAGTTAACAGAAGAAAACATGAGCCCTGGGTGGGCGCGTTCATGTCGCTGTAGTTGTATTTTTGTAATAACAATCGATATTTTGAATCGATACCATAAATGTTAACTGTCATGAGTGTCGAGAGATATGTAAACAAAGTCAAAAGTTTAACTCAAAATATTGATAAAAAAAATTTATATTGGACCAAAAATAAAACTACCATCTGCCCAAAATGTCTATATTTTCCAATTTCATGACTCTGTAGTAATGTCATAAAAAAGAAGAGTCAAGTTTGTATTGAAAGCAACAAAATATGAACTGGTTATGTAGCCTATTCTTCATATATCTGCTAACACATCAGAATCTTTTGGAGTAGAGCCGTCGAATGCAGATTGTTAACTTTTTGTTTAATTCAAATTAATATTGTGACCAATTTAGTATACTTATTTAGAAATGTAATTTTTTCCAGTGTTCATTTTTCTTAACAGCGGAAAGCTAAAGTGCATGATAGTGTTACATTGGAATATACACTTCACCACTACCAATAATTAGCTAAGTCTTATATATTTAGTTGTTTCAAACAAGAATGTATGGCAATCATTTTGTGTGATTTGTCAAATATATAATATATTAAATGCGGTTCTACTTCAACTTTAATTAATTCGCTTTATTCAAACACAACAAATATTAAAAACTATTATTTAGTTAACAGCATTGTTAAGTTTCACATTATAAGAGAACCAATTCCGAAAGTGAATAGATATTTTATCCGCATATGTAACACATTACATTACAAGTCCAAAAGAATGAAATCAATCACAAAATTGATGTGTAAATACTAGTCTTAACAAAGACTGATTATTCTGTAACTTATGAAGCAAATAATAAAAGAACGTATAAAAATATAAAAGCAGATTATAAATGGCAGGCAGTGGCGGTCATAGGGGGGGGCCATGCCCCCCCCCCTAGCTCATTCGCAGTTGTTCAGAAATTAAAAATAATAACATTCTCGTGTAATTATCTTCATGTGTAGAGTCCGTTTCAATAAGTAAGAAGCCACCTGAAGTTGGCGTACCGACCTGCGCATAAGTCAAAATCGGTCGAGCGATCCATGCCATTGGCGTTACAAGCGATGTTTCATGCCGGCAGCAATTACACTGTTGACATTTGAGGTTGTGTTTGAAACAATCATTTAGGTACTGTCGAATATTTTTCATTTTTGAATATTTTAAGACGTTCTGCTAGTTTATTTGTGAGTGCTGTGTGTTTTATTTGATCTAAAACCATGCCTCCTACAAAACTGGTTGGTGTTAAAAGAAAAGTTATCCACAGTGAAGGCCAATAGATTCTTGAAAACGTTGCAACTTTTATGGAGTCTGAAGCTGAACATGGAATCCAAATTCCTTTAAAAAATCATCGGTTAGTCAAATAAGAAAGTATAATAATCCAATATATTACTCATGGCATTCAGATTGTTGTAAAATATATGGAAGAGTATACATTACTCCAAAAATAATTGAATTCTGCTAATAATTCATATAGTCTGCTGCACTTAGCAGTTATTTATATGGTTCTAATACTTCTAATTTTGTGTTACCCTACAAAATGTGAAAACGTTACGCTACTGATTTAGATTAAAATGTCAATTTTTAAATATGGCGCTGGTTTTGACATCCAGGCGCTCGCATCGACTGCAACTTCAGGTGGCTTCTTCCTTATTGAAACGGACTCTAATTACCTAACAATTAAAAAAACACTTTAAAATAAAATAAGTCAGCAGCTCACATAAAATAGAAAATAGAATGCAGTCCAGTGTTGCCGATGCAAAAATACAAATTATCAGAATTTGTAAAATTTATCAAAAGGACTCAGTGGTTATCTAAATAAAGTCTTCGACCCTAGTTAATATGGAAAATCCCCAAAAACAATAGCCATTTTATATATCCCTTCTGCAAAATATTCGAAAAACTATTGGATCCAAATTAGCGAAATTGTCTAAAAATCGGATAATTATCCTCGCATTGACAATACTGATACAGACACTGAAATTGATGTATGTTGATGAAATCACTCGGTCATATTATTTCGATTATGTTAATGTACAATCGTTAACATTAGCTCCTGATTGGCTCGTTTCTTTTAGTTGGCATATTTTCCGGGGCTCATGTTTGCTTCTGCCGACTTGTATATTTTAATAGCTTCCCATTTGTCCATTTCAACTAATTGGAATTAATGTGATCATTCCTATATTTCAATAATTAATAGCTGGACCACAAACTTTCATGCGTCAAATTTTCCAATATTTGCTGACCCTCCACTTATCCTGAATAATTAATGAATCTACTTTACGTGTAAAACTCTAACCCACGTTAAATATTATCAACCTGTAGCCCTCGCATATGTAGAAGGGAACGACAAGGAAAAATGAAATAAAAATATTTGTATTACAAATTAGATTTTAGGCTTGGTAAATAATGGAGCCTTTTGAAGAATTATGCATGAATAACTTTGATATTTCGTTTAAACGAAAAATTCCCAAATATACTTATAATATAATCCCGTTAAAAACCAGAAAACACCCACTTTTTTATAAATAATATAGTCATCTAACATAATAAGCTGGATTTTTGTATAAACCTTTATATCGGTACACGATAGTCGTTGACCTCTTGTCATAATAAAAATTTTGACAATTTTTTATTTTGATTCAATAATATCACATATTTTGGGTGGGAAAATCAGTTAGTAACGTTAATTTTCTGATAGAAGGAATATATCGGACCAACAGTTTAGGAGGAGTTCATCACATACACACATATAGAAGAAGTAAAGATTACAAATGTGTAAGCATCCTTAGATATTCAAGGTCAAAAGAAGCATTAGTTTTTTAAATATATCTCGTTTTTATTTATTGTAGAGTATGAAATTCTCTACAAATTTTGTCCACAACCTTTTTTTTAACGTCTAACCGTTTTTAAAATAGAGTATACAGAGTGTACTACATACCTTATCTCAAGGTCAATCGTGAGCTCTTTTTTTACTTAACTATTTATTAAATATCACTTAACTAACTATTGAATATTTTGAATATTTATAATTATGTTTTATTAAATAATTAGTCATTAAAAATTACCCCTCCTGCTTCTTCAACTATAATGACTTACCAGTGAATAATGGGTGTGGATAATGAACAGGTTCCATGACACGGATGAATAGGACTTATATTGAATAGTATATTATTAAACGAGCAATTTATGATAGCCACTATTCACGCATGGTGACGTTTGCGTTCCGACCCGTAGGCGAGGGGCGCAAGTAACCCGAGAGAATAATAGTCATAAATTGCGAGTTGAATACTATACTTTGTCCACGACCCTTGATTTCTTTATTAAATAAAAGTTAAGTAAATAATGCGACTGTAGAACGGATAGTCTCTAGTCACCTATGTGGCGGAATGTTTTGATTGTTGTGTTGTCATGGCGACATATGCTATTTGAATGCAAAAGCGTGAATTATGAACCATAATTCACTCTAGTAGATATATGGGTACCATATACCTTTTGTTAGGATGTAAAATATTGACTAATTATTAACTGGTCGTGGAGAAAGTTATTTATATACAAATATCACAATATAATAAATGAAAATTATCATCGCGACCAGAATTCGAACCCTCTATGCCAATTTTTCTTCATATCCCGCAGTCAGCCCTCTAAACCGTTGCGCTACGAAGACATATAGGTATAATAATTTACCAAGTTGTTGTATATAGAGAGTGTGATAATGTCAAAATAATAAAGTGACATTTCAAATAATTTATAGCTGATTGCAATAATTTTAGTTGTTATACTGAATTTTTATTGAAATTACTAAAAATTTTAACAAAGAAAGCGAATCAGAGTCTGAAATGAATGACGAATTACAAATATTTTATTTATAATGTATAATGTACTAAAAGCTGTTCCAATCAATGATTCTAGTTTATTTCTTATAATTCGATGTTCCCAATTATATATAGTTTGGCAAGTTTATCCGAAGCTAGGTGGCATCGGTAAGGGGCGAGGAAACATGGCGGATATCTGTCATAAACGTACCAATGGCAAAAGCTACCTATTTTTATAAAAATATTAAAAATAAAAATTATTATTATATAATAATTATATACAGAAACTGATAATGTTAAGAATCGTACTTGAATTCAATATGGATACGAAATAGTTCAAAATCTGACACTGACAATACCAACTGGATAATCAATGTCAGTCAATTGACAAAGTGAGAGGGAAGATCACACGCACGCGCTTGCCAATAGGAAGTCAGCTGGTCGCTTACCAACGAAGGCCTTTGAATCATTTCACCCATTGAGTTAGTTCGGAAGGCGTGAAAATTATGGTTTTCGCACAACGCTGCCAGAGCTTGAAGAAGCCCACAACAAATTTGGAAAAGTGCTCATCTTTTAATATTCATAAATTGAAAAAATAATGTTAGTAGACAAGATCCAAAACAAGAACATTAAAGAATTAACTTTTAATCATATTGTTAATAATAAAAAGTCCATTTTCTAATTATTATCACTACATACTTAGCACTTTAGCTTTTTCATATTTAAACGTGGCAATATCGAATGTTTTCGACTGCATTCCTTTCACGGCTTCAGATAAACTTGCCAAACTATACTAGATCGTACCGTACATATCAAAACAGCATCTTTTTTTAATTTGTTTTCTAGCAGCGTACATTTTTAGCAGCCCCAATATCAAACACTCCATCTATAAATCAAGAAGCTTTGAAGGTGATAAATCTCGCGACCCCTGTATATACAATGCACGTGTGTTTTAACGACTGTTTTTCGGCTTTATCAGCGGTACAGGAAAGTGCCGAGGACGAGTGAACCTACTATTCATTATCTATGTACGGTGACTACACAGAATACCGACAAAGAATACCGGCAAAATAACATTATAGTCTTTAAGCATTGGTCGGAGAGTGAACCTACTATAACCATTTTTCTTTGAACTTAACCAAGCAAACCGGGTTAACAATACTATGACGTCACGGTTAACTTTTATGACGTAACGGTTTGTGGAAACCCTGAAATAAACAAACACCTAACCTCAAATATGATAACTACTCTGTCAAACTATCTCAGTGAGCTAGTTTGTGTGGTTGGTTAACAGTTACGTCATGGTTTGGAATACAAGTCCAGGAATATTGAATGGTTAACTTATAGTTAACCCGGTTTGTGTGGTCAAGTTCAAAGAAAAATGGCTAATGTCTATGTACAGTACAGTGGCTACGGTACCATACGGCTGAGCGCTCTATACTCTGCGCCCTTTATCGCAAAAACGGTTCAACGTATAAAAAAGATTTCAAACAAAATTTATAGATAATTTCATCCTCAACAATTTTTATAATGAATGCAAATACGATTGGATGCACAGAAAACTTATTTCTGCTACCTTTGACCTTGAAAATCCAATGACACTCACACGTTCGCAACATTTGTAATTCCAAAATAAATATACAAGAATTCAGCTTATTCCGAGGTTGACACCTTTTTTGACTAACATGATTGTATTATTTTGGAATGAAAGATCCTCGCTTTTAAATTTAATTGAAATATTTTAAAAATCGAGAAAATCAGTATCTAAAAAAACTTAAAACATATTCTTTGATAATACATACCTCTCTGCAGTCCCATTTCGGACTAGAACATATAGTTATCACAGATAAATTTTGGGGACGATTTAACCATACAACACTAATTTCCGTCGAACTTATCCAGGATACTGCCGTGAAGTAGTGATCCCTGTAAGAAAAAAAAACATACAACATAGCCACAACTACAGTGCGTCCATAACTTCAGTGTACTTATGAACGTTTTTAAGATCCGGCAACATATTCGCGTGGCAGTTAAAGCAAAGGAAGAACTAAAGTTAGAGTCCCACCACAACAACTTTGGGACACCACGTGGTTCAACGTAGGGCCGCCTCGAATGCGATGCCGATCTCTGAATGGCAGCGGTTTCGATCCAGCGTCGGAGCAACGGGCGCTTTATTTTATGTAGCTTTTTCTTCTTCATTTCAGTGTTGACAGCAGTACTTTGCTTTCGGTCTTCTTGTGAAATTTTGTTGTTGCGAATAGTGAATTTTTTATGTCTTGGAACTTGTGTCATGTCTCCCAAGAGAGTGAAACAAGGAAAAGCTTTGCATAGTCAAACAAAGGGAATTATAGATCGGGTCGCTGCATTTTTGTCCACTTATGAATTGGATCAGTTGTTGTAAAATCATGGACACAAAGTTTTGAGATTGCCGCCATATCATCCTGAATGGAACCCTATTGAAAAAATATGGCCATCAGTCAAAAATTTGGTTGCAGCTCATAATACTACATTTGTTTTAAAGGATGTTGAAGCATTATCCCGAAAAATATTCGACGAGTTGCCACTTAAGTGAATGGATGAATATTTGTCGACACATCAAAGAATATGAAAACTCACAAATAGAACGAGTACACATCCTCGATAATACGTTTGGATCATTTATGTTTTAACTTTAATACTGGCTCTTCTGATGAAAGTTTCTCAGATCTTGGTAGCGGCAGTACCTAGTACACAGCGATTACAATCAGCTGATTAATAATAAGATTATATTTATGATAAGTTTAAGTTGACATGTTAGATACATTTGTGAAAATGTTTCGGTTTGGAGTATATTAACTTTAGTTTAGGTAAATTGTTTTCTTCCTTGCTAATTATTTAATGAATTCAAAAAAGGACCAGCTTCAATCCCGTCGCCTACCTGCATAAAGCGAGTGATACGATTCTGTAATTTTCTACAGGTATCCAAAACCATAAAAGTTGATATATATTTGAAATAAATTCCTAACAATAAATTTAGTATGAAAATTACATTTTCATATGCAAGTCAGTAACGCCACTGGATGATACGCCACACCCGCGACCACGTGGTGTCAGAAATGTTATTGTGGTCGGACTCTACAGTTCATTGACACCAACTAAGTCGGTTAGTTATTTATGCGGTTCACTGTATCGTTAAAATTATTTAACATTAGTTATTCCCGCCAGTAGCGCCGTGATTTGTGTTCTGTTGAGATGTTTTATTTCGACAATAAAAATCAATCAAAATTATACAAAATTAAGTTACAACTGAATCGAAGTATGTAAATACCTGTGAGCAATGATATTAGGTGGTAAAACTGGTTTCATTTTAATATTAGACGTGTCCGCAAGATCTGCAACAGTTAAAACAACTTGTGGATTTCTTGTGCCAGGTTTTGGATATCTCAAAGATCTTATATCTGGATAAAGTCGACCATCTTTTAGGGAACCATACCAAGGAAATCGAAGTTCTTCAACCAAACTATCGTTGAATGAAGCGAATACCATCAGCATACCATCTCTGGACATCCATATGGCTGAATTTGTACCAAGAATTTCCTCTGAAATATTATTTTTCATTATTTAATGCATTTCAAAACCTTAAGAAGTTCCTTTTTTGTATCTCTCGCAGTATAAAGTGTAATTTGTTTTTACTAAATTGGATTTATTTACCTTCGTATAGCCAGTCTGGAACACCATGACTGACTACCCCAGGTACTGCAGTATGCGTTACTCTATAGCCCATGTGCGAAGTTGGTGTTTTTCTATAAAAAATGTTGTAATCTTGAACCATGACTAGAGCGTGTCCTTTGGGCGCCCATTGCACCAGTAATAAAAATGGGTGATCGTCATCTTGCGGTATTGGTCGAAGGGAAAAATCATTGCTGAAATAAGATAGAGTTTACAAAAAAAACCAACTACAGGGTGTAAATATTATTTTGACCGATTGTAGCGTGCCTAAATGCCTATATTTTAAAATTAGTCCAGAACGCACAATGTGGAATTTAAAAAAAAAATAAACGTCAGAATTTCTTAAATACAACTTTATATCATTGCAATAGCTAAGTCAAATTTGAAGTTTAATACAGGGTGATAAAAAATGATCTTGCATAGAGTTATGGAACCGTACAATTACGACTAATTTAAAAACATGAGCCCTTAGGCTAGCTAGAATCGGTCAATATTTTATTCAATTTTCTTATACGATTCACAATATATTGGACTTTATCCCAGTAATGAATCACCCTGTATAAACTGATTTCTGTTAGTTCGACTCTTCTTCCTACTTTCATATTACCACCTGTTTATTGAAATTTTCAGTTTAGGGTTGTATTGTTATATTTATTGAATATTCTTCAAATTACGATTCAAAAAAATCTTCAGAAAATAGACAAAATTACAACACTTACATATATTGTTCGGTGTTCGTTCACACTTGAGATCTTTTAAGCTGTTTTCATTTGGTTAAAAGCAGCTTCCATTTTATTTCACATTCTCATTGACATTTTAAAACTTTTTATGATGCAGCTATCTCTTTTTTTTCAATTTAAATCCTCTTTTAAATAAATGATCAAAAAATATACCATCCCATGAAAAAATTTATAAAAAAAACGATGTTATTTAGCCTACGGTTTGGGAAAAAATCCGAATAATAATCAATTAAAACTGGAATACGTAGAATATAAAACAAACATCGAAAAACTCATTAAGATAACAAAAAATAAATACAGTGTGACCCATTTTGTTTGGAAGCACCCCTATAAAATCCGCATTTTTCAACCGATTTTGATTTAGTCTTTTTTGTTAGATTCAGTATCAAAAACAGTATTTGAGCACAAATTTTCATACCATAATAGCTATTTTCAAGGCCCTCTATGTTAATTTTTCTTTGCCAAAAAACATGAAAGTATATTAGGCATTTTTTTTTCTTAAATATGACTACACCACTGGATTCAGAATCGTCACAAATGTAAACTATCAAAATTTTATAAAAAAAGTTTTATTAACAACAAAGTTATCACTACATGAATTTGGAAAAAGTTGTTTTTTAATTAATTTTTTACTAAGAATGTAGACACATTTTAAAAATGGCAACATGGTAAACAAAAACTAGGACTCAAACATATTGCAAACATATTCGAAGCCGATACCTTAACCTGTTCTGGAGTTATAGCTTCTGAGAGTAATGTAAAATTGTGCTGATGTGATGAAAATACAAATTCACACCTAATAATACATTTTAATTATTAAACTTCTAAATAATAATTTAATTCTACATTTTTATAGCCTCGACTAGACCTCCGTTAATTTCCACACATTTCTCGTATCG
This sequence comes from Lochmaea capreae, assembly GCA_949126875.1. Taxonomy (NCBI): domain Eukaryota; kingdom Metazoa; phylum Arthropoda; class Insecta; order Coleoptera; family Chrysomelidae; genus Lochmaea; species Lochmaea capreae. The sequence goes on along the minus strand of OX421401.1, from coordinate 29,396,126 downwards.
TTTGCGACTATGTCTTAGCGCTTTTTTTATTTCATGTGGTGTTATTCCAGCACACGCCTGTCGTATTCTGTAACACAGTTCTGCTCTATTCCTTGGACGTGTCTTATACACTTTTTGTGTCAAAAGACCCCACAGATAAAAATCGAATATAGTTAAATCGGGCGATCTAGGAGGCCATTCGATTAATTCGCTACCGCGACCTATCAAACCATTTGGAAATTTTTCGTTAAGCCACTGCCTGATAATCCTAGAATAGTGTACAGAACAACCATCTAACTGAAATATCAAATTTCTTCTTTCTGCTAGTGGCAGTTCGTCAATCACTGCGGATAACTCACCTTCCAAGAATTCCATGAAGTTATTGGCATTCATGTTACCCTCTAAAAAGAATGGACCTATTATCCTGTCTTTTAAAATTCCGGCTTCGAATTCTTACAGTGCAATATGTTTGAGTCCTAGTTTTTATTTACCATGTTGCCATTTTTAAAATGTGTCTACATTCTTAGTAAAAAATTAATCAAAAAACAACTTTTTCCAAATTCATGTAGTGATAACTTTGTTGTTAATAAAACTTTTTTTATAAAATTTCGATAGTTTACATTTGTGATGATTCTGAATCCAGCAGTGTAGTCATATTTGAGAAAAAAGAATGCCTAATATATTTTTGTCTTTTTTGGCAAAGAAAAATTAACATAGAGGGCCTTGAAAATAGCTATTATGGTATGAAAATTTGTGCTCAAATACTGTTTTTGATACTGAATCTAACAAAAAAGACTAAATCAAAATCGGTTGAAAAATGCGGATTTTATAGGGGTGCTTCCAAACAAAATGGGTCACACTGTATTATCAAATTAAAAGTGAGCATAACAAAAATAACTGAAAATGTATGTGAAGTAGAAAGCCAGATCAAATTAAAATTAACAAAGAAATAAAAAATAATCAAAATAACCTTGTAAATTCAGAATTTAAAATATCGGGACATTTTAATGAGTTTTTCATTAATTTCGTCAAATTTCAAAGTTCTAAGCCGGTTTATCCTCCCTCGATATCTCCCACTGATCCTATAGAAATAATAAAAATCATTTCTCAGCAGAAGAATAATAAACCCCCAGGGTTTTGCGGTATAAAAGCAGGAATTCTAAAATTAGTGATAAAATACATAGCAGAACCTTTATCTTATATAAATAATGAGATTTTTCAATGTGGAAATATTCCCTCAGCACTGAAACTCGCTCTTGAAACGCCTATATTTAAAAATGGGGACAGAACTGAGATGAACAATTATAGGCCAATCCAACTATACAACGAAAACACTTGAAAATATTGCTTAACACCTTATTATTTAACTAAGAGATTCGTGTGACAGTTTCAACCTTTTGCGTTAGTTGAAAAGGTAGATACCTTCCACTTTTTTAAAAGAAATGTCGAGCGACGAAGAGTTTTCATACGAACCACCTGAAATCGCTGAAAAGGCGAAAAATGTATACAATAATTTATTATCTGCAAAAATCAAATTGAAATCTTCATCTCTCTGTACACATTATCTACTCTATTTTAAAAACCCAACTTGACATAAAACTGATATTAGCAAATATCCAAAATTGCAGGCAATTTTTAAAAAGGAAGTCCGGAGGATATAGCGAAACAAATCTAAAATATTTTTGCCAGATTTTATTAAAAAATAAGCACCAGACCAAAAATACCTATAATGACCAGTAAAGAATGTAATTTATTATTTATCTTGTTTAATGTTACAAATGGATTCGCTTATGTTTATTTGTTTAAGGTCATAGTTATCATAGTGGTTATTTCGTAGGAATAAAAATTAAGTTGACCAACGAACTTATTTTTCTTTCATATTTTCTTTTTTATTGTTTGTATAAAAAGTATTGAAAAGTTAAAAAAACAATGTTGTTGAATTCAAATAAAATTTCTTGTTCGTAGAAAAAATAATATATGCAACTCTCAGGTAATGGTTATTAATACACTCGCATTAACCCGATTAATGCTTGTGTATTAATAACCATCATTACATGGATCCTTGCATAATATACTATTAAGATTCAGACCAAAACAAATACAAGAAACTATCCTCTGTTTTATTAAAAAAGACTTCACCGCACTTTCCTTTAAATATGTGAAACTCGTATTGAAAGCCTCCACGTTAAGCGAGCACTTTCAAGTTTCAAAGCTATAAGAAGTCTATACGCCCAATCCATGTTTATTACGCAAATTCATCAGCATTAATTCCATCCTCTGATATGTTAAAAGCATCACCAAATCGAATAATCAATTAGTGTACTTCGTATCAGTGGCGGTCATAGGGGGGGGCATGGCATGGGGATCTTATAGAGGAATTTTAAACTTTGGCACTTGGACAAAGCAGGTAGAAAACCATACATTATACAAATCACATCTTTCGCAATTAATGACGACAAACACTTATCCAGTGCTTCGTCAAGTCTTCATTTTTGTTGGAAATCCATAGTATTTTATACCGTCGCTTTCGTATTGCGATTGGTATTTTTGCATGTAGCCACCGCTCAGCCCGGCATTATGGTCTTATAATTAAAGTAAAATAAAGTTAAACGTTTTAAAACAAAAAAAAACACTTAGATCAACTCTATAATAATTTTAAACACTGGCTTAGCATAAAACAATATCAATTAACGCAGAAGAATCGCAAAACCTCAGGAATAACACTAAACTAAACACGTACAACTCTATCCAACAATTTCTGATTCTGATTCCAAGGTGACGTCATGCTCAGAGCGTGCACAATTTGAGTCGACCAGTCAATCTCAATTTAAGAACTAATTGTAAATTAAAGTCAAACGATCATCCGTTGTTTACCAGTAAACAATGAAAACTAAATGTGCTCTCCAAAAAAATATTAACTTGATATTAAAACAGGTGAAAAATAATGCTAGTCAACATCAATATATCTCTGTATTAAGCTCTTGCAGCTACTCCAAAGCAGTCACTAAGAAAAGAACTTCATCATCCATTTTCTGTTCACCCCTTTCCACTTCTAGAAGAGTGGACAATGATCTAATCAAGTGACAAGAAAATGTGATGGCATTTATCGTTAACTTAGACGAAGAGACACAAAATGGTAACCAATCATGGCATACAGTAACTAACAAAAATACAAATGTAAAAAAATAAATCAACGAGTACCAATAGTGGGAACCAACATTGAAGGAGCTGATGGCAATATAAAAGGTGTGTTGACTTGTAAAGGTCCCGTTCAGGCTGCAATGTGCCGTTAGGATCCCTGTTAAAACTCTTAGGCCCAGTTTCACCAAACTACGATTGATCTCGGATTAATTAAGCTCTACTTAATAGTTAATCTGACTTAACAATATTTCCCGTTTCACCATGCATCAACCCGTCCGAGATGATCGCGATTTATCAAATCACGATTAGATCAGCAAACCATTTTGGCAACGTTGTAGAATGCAGAAAATTCTATTGTTCTGTGAAAATGTATAGTTATGTGTCAGTCATTGAGATTTGTTAACGTAAACATAACCCTAAACAATATTTTCTGCTTGCACCGCTCTGGTTATTTTAACAATGACTGAAGTTCAAAAATTAAAAAAAAAGAGAGACCCAACATTTACAGTGGAGGATAAACAGATTTTAGTAGACATTCCTGAAAAAGAATAAGTCAATTGAACTTCGACAGTCAACAATAATGCCTATACCACCAATCATAATAATAAAAACTGTAATAAAAAGTTAACTATTATACATTATAGGTAGGTACCTACTTGTCGTTTGCGAATTCTAGTCGGTCTTCAATTGATTCCAGAATTTGGAGAGCAGCTTCTTTTGAAAGTCGAAACCTTGTCTCAAAATCTTTATTGTCCAAATTCTGAAAATAATCTTCCCTTTCTTGAACCCATCGAGGACGACGAAAAATAAATTCTTCGAAGGCAAGATCATAAACTCTTCGAAATGCCATAATTAACAATACATCACAAATATTTTCTGAACTAATCGCGCTTAACACAGGTAAATCCACCAAAAAATGGCCGATTTGCACTAAATCGCGATCAGTCGATTTAATCCCGCTTTGGAGCATGGTGAAACGTTTCAATATGTTAATCGTGATTAGACTCTCCACTTAAGAGGTAAATCGGGATCAAAACTGTTGGTGAAACTGGGCCTTAGTGCAGTTTCACTTTGACTAATGCATTCATTTGATCTCAACGGGTTGTAGTTACCCATCAGAATATTTGATTGTCTAAGCCCTACTATATCTTTCCAATTGTCAGATTTTCTTTTTTCTTCGGCTTTGACTATTTCTTCCAATATTACATTTAGGCCGGTGTTTCGGAATTCGGTCCGGGTACCTAGCAAAAGGGCTACCTGCTCACAGGGACCTTGTCCAAATCCGAAAGGGTGATTTCGTAGTTCGGTCTGCTGTCGAAGCAGGTAGATTTCATGTGGGTATTAAAAGATTATTTTTAGCAATTGTTCTTCTGAAGTGCAGAGTGTAAGACGTGTTTATTTGTGTCCGTTATTGTGATTTTGTTTGTTTGTTTGACATGGAAAATATTAATTTCACCTCTATGACGAGTGAAAAGGGTAACCGTTTATTAATAATAGATGGGTTTAAATTTTGTTTTCAAAAATCATTATCTCAAAAATACGAAGGTGGTTTGGTAGGGGTAGGTTTGGGTGGGTTATTATTGAAAATTATTATGTTATTCTTCAAAAATTGACTAGAAATACGAAGGTGGTTTGGTAGGGGTAGGTTTGGTTGGGTTATTATTGAAAATTATTATAATTCATTCTACAAAAAAATTGACTAAAAATACGAAGGTGGTTTGGTAGGGGTAGGTTTTGGTTGGGTTATTATTTCACGTACTGTTTTTATTTTTGACGATACGCATTTAGCGTAAATTTTTAAACATGCCAGTACAACAACAATAAGTGTGTACTGTTGGTCCTAAGCCCAAAAAAATGTGAAGGAAAATAAAAGTCAAATTAAACAAATAGTAGGTACATGGGACCCAATTCCGAAATCGCATTTTCGCTGGTGTGACCACACTTCGAATTTAATCCGTTACAGGTAGTCCCTTCCACAGGTAGCGGGACCGAATTCCGGTGCGTCCATTTAGGCTGATACCGCAAAAGGGTTCCGGTACTCAAAAGGGTCCACTCTTTGCTAGTCCATCTGCTATTTCATTTTTTTCTATTCCAGTGTGTCCTGGAATCCACAGTAAGGTTACTATATTGTTCTCACATAGTTCATTGAGTATTCCTGGGCATTTCCACACCATTTTGAAACTGATTGCACAAGAGGTCAGTGCTTTAATGGCTGCTTGACTATCCAAAATTATGATAATCTTTTTGCCTTTTATATCCTTTGTCAATATTGAACTGGGCACACTTTCTTATGGCGTTAATTTCCGCTTGAGAGATACTTGGGGTTTTTCCCAAGCTTTCAAAGTGTTTGTTTCCTGTCCGTACACTCCTATCCCAGTTCGTTCTATTACTTTTTATGTAAATCGAACCAACATTCAAAAGAATCATCCGCTTTATTCCATTTGTAATTTAATTAACGCGAAGAATTGTGAATTCGATCTATTTTCTTCTTCTGTGCCAAATATTAAATCACATTTCCTTAAATAATCATATTTTTTGTAGTTTATAATGAATATATTGTGTTATTAAGTTTTATCGTTAACCATACTCTGTAATTGGGTTTTTCCCGTAGACCAATGTCTCTATTAAATAAACAAATAAACATTTACCAAATAATAAGTGAAAATCGATAGTTTTATTGTAAATTTAATTATTAATTAATTAATTAATCTTAATTAAAAATTCCACCAAGAATACAAGTCTTTCATAATACTCTCCCGAATTAGCAAAATCGAAATTAATTACTTCTCCAATATTTTTCCCGTTGTCTAGATGTCTAGAACATCTGCAATATCCGGAGCTTCTACAGATTCGCATAACTGAAATCTGATTACCATAACCACCTCCCAAAACAGCATCCTACTAGTTTTTCTAAATAAATTTTTTAAAATTCACAAGAACATTCTTTAAGATTATCAGTGAGTGCTTCGTAATAAAACTTCAATAATCTTTGTAGTTGGTTAAAATATAATCAGATCCGTTAGCTATAAGGAAATATGAAGTTGAACGTCAGAAAATCGAACGTTATTTTTTGGTTAGACAGACATCGTTTGCTCAACGTTCATTTTTATCTTTTTCGTGTCTTTGGACTAATCTGAAACAAGAGGACGTTCTAAGAACGTTTAGATCCGCATGTTACAATTTTGGTCATGAAAACACGCCTAAAACTTTTTGTTCCTATTATTTGACCTACGGGCGGACGTTTAGAAGTAGTTCAAATATTCGCACAATCCATTGACATAATAATATATTATAATCTCCAAACTAACTTTATTTATTGGAAGAAATAGGTAAAGCCGAAGAAAAGAGAAGATCTGACAATTGGAAAGATCTAGTAGGGCTTAGGCAATCAAAGATTCTTCTGGGTGACTACAACCTGTTGAGATCAAATGAATGCATAAGTCAAAGCAAAACGGCACTAAGAGTTTTAACAGGAATCCTAACGGGACATTGTCGCCTGAATGGGCACCTTAAAAAGCTCAAAACAGTGGAGGAAGAAGATTGTATATTTTGTGGAATGGAAGAAGAAACCTCCATCCACATACTTGCGAACTGCACAGTATTTCAGAATCCTAGGGCACAGTACCTGGGAGATTACTGGATAGAAGAGGGACAGTTACCTAAGTTGAGGCCTGCAGATATTCTAAAATTCCTCCGGGAAATAGGACTAAAGGAGCTACTAGTATCTGAGACTCTACTCAGAAACTAAGTAGAAGTAGGGGGGCACAATAGATCTTTTAGGTCTCAGTGAATGTTACCCCAAAATACATACATACATATTAACTTCATTTTTTATTTATAGTCCGGGAAAGTAAGGTCGAAAAATCTGTTAACTATCAAAACTTTCCCATAATTGATTTTTCATTTTTAAATGAAAATATATTGACCCAGCATCACTCTCCTAGATTGTCTAATAATTTCCGCTGGAGCTTGCGACGCAGCTTGCAAGCACAGCTCAGACCACCTAAAATTCAAGTGATTTATGCTCGTGTCATTTCTGGATGTGTTCTTACAAAAAAATCGTAGAGATGAAAATTGAAGCAAATCTTATGCTCTTGAAGGTGACGTAAATAGTTTTTTCAAAAAAAAATTTTCCGATCTTAAATTTTCCAAAAATTGAAAAATTTTTCGAAAATTATATTTTTGGCTGGGAATTATAAATAAAATATTAATATCGAGGTCACAACATAAATAAACATAGAGGGCAAACTCCTAAAAATTTACATTTTTTCAGATTTGGAAAATTCAAAATGGCGGCTGCGCAAATTGGAAACAAATTTTTTTTTTTCATTCGCGTCTAAATTTATGAACATTAACGATATTGAGAAACGGTTTGTTGCAATCGGAAGAGTGAAAGTTATATTTTTATAAATAACAAACAAAATTTTTAAACATTTTTTTACATAATTTTTTAGAACATTTACCGAAAATAAAAAAATTTCCATCTAGTTTTTTCTCATTTTGGCGTTGAAAAATTTGTTTAAAATATGTTTTCACATTATAAATATGTGTGTCTTTTAGGTGCGACTTTTACAAGCTGAGATAAACAAATTCAAAGTCTGTTAGATACTGTGATAATATTGATTGAAATTTTCAAATTTTGATCACTTCACTAGGTTGTTGAATCCCAACTCAACGTAAACACAATTTTTAATTTTTCTTCCGTCAATTGGTCCATTCAAAAGAGAACAGTTATCCTATAGCTCGCCCGATCAAACGGTTTTGATGGTTATCCTGAAAGTGTAAATGACCGGGGAACAAAAAATGTAGAACAAATCCGGCGAAAAAAACAGTGTACATCACCTGCATATGCTATTACTGATGATAGTCCAACAATCAACCAACGCAACTTTTTAAGCAATGATACGAATAAAAACAATTTTATTCAGTTATTGAAAAGAAAACTTGCCAATGCTGGATTTTTGGTAAACCAAGCAGAAGAAGATGTCGATGCAGAGCTTGTTCGGTCGGCTATAAACTATTCCAATAACTATCCATTTGCTTGCATCGTTGCTGAGGATGTAGACGTTATAGTTATATTAAGTCAGCTGGCTCATGAAAAAACTAATATTTACTTTCAACAACTAGGCAAAGGTAAAGACGCGAAAAAATTTCATCGATGCGACAGCTTCAAATACCCAATGCTTCAAAATTACGTGTCACTATAACATGCCTTTAGCGGCTGTGATACCACGTCTGCTTTTTATAACCAAGGTAAACTCAAATTCGTAGATCTTCTTAGGAACAACATGCAACTGCTCGATCAACTAAAAATATTTTACAACAGTAACGCAACGAAAGCTGAAGTCGAAAAAGCTGGCAGAGAATTTATAAAATATGCATATGTGTCGAAACCAAATCACAATGAATCGTTAAACATGCTACGATTTACATGTTTTTTAAAATCTTCAGCTAAAAAAACTTTTAATTTAGCAACTTTGCCACCAACGGAAGCTGCAATGAAATTTCATTCTTTTAGAGTGTTTTATCAACTCCGGTTGTGGGATAAGGATAAAACCATTATTGACAAAATGAAGCCTACCGACTGGGGTTGGAAATTCATTGATAATTATGGCCTCGCACCAGAAATGACTGACGACGTACTTGTACCCGACGAATTATTGAAAATTATTTCGTGTGCTTGTACCACAGGGTGCTCCACTTTCAGGTGTGGTTGTAAAAAAGTTGGCATACATTGCACGATATTGTGTAAAAATTGCGAAGGCAAAAATTGTTGTAACATCGAAATTGTAAGTACGGTACTTGACAATGACAAGGATGATAATGAAACTCTGAGTGATGAGCCGAATTTTTATATGAGTCAATTACTCGATTGTGAACTTGCAATTGATAGTAGCAATAATATCGATGAGGATTTGTTTGCTAATGATAATGACGAGGAAAATTGTACAGAGCCACTTCCTCAGAGACCAAAAAGGGCGAGAATTTGTAGAAAATAGATGTAAATTTGTAAATAAATATTATTCTTAGTATCTACGTTTCGAATTATGTATAATATATATATAATAAATGGATTTATAGATATAAATTATAAATATCATTCTACCTTATTTCTAGCAATATGTAATGGTTGATAATAACCATACTATTAGCAAACCACAAATGCAAATTTTTTACAAAGAAAACCAAAATAAAAGCTTGAGCTTCGTTCAACTGCGAACGAGCGCGACCCCCCACCACAACGCCAAGCAGCTGCCGCCGCACCGTTTGGCCGAGCGAGCTAGGATTACTATTCTCTTTTGAATGGACCAATTGACGGTAGAAAAATGAAAATTTGTGTTTAAGTTTAGTTGGGATTCGACAACCTAGCGAAGTGATCAAAATTTGAAAATTCCAATCAATATTATTACAGTATCTAACAGACTTTGAATTTGTTTATCTCTGCTTGTAAAAGTCGCATCTAAAAAAATTTTTTTTTAAATACTCGTCTTACTAAGACACATATTTATAATGTGAAAACATATTTTAAATAAATTTTTCAACGCCAAAATGAGAAAAAACTAGATGGAAAAATTTTTATTTTCGGTAAATGTTCTAAAAAATTATGTAAAAAAATTTTTAAAAATTTTGTTTATGTTATTTATAAAAATATAACTTTCACTCTGCCGATTGCAACAAACCGTTTCTCAATATCGTTAATGTTCATAAATTTAGACGCGAATGAAAAAAAAAAATTTGTTTCCAATTTGCGCAGCCGCCATTTTGAATTTTCCAAATCTGAAAAAATATAAATTTTTAGAAGTTTGCCCTCTATGTTTATCTATGTTTTGACCTCGATATTAATATTTTATTTATAATTACCAGCCAAAAATATAATTTTCGAAAAATTTTTCAATTTTTGGAAAATTTAAGATCGGAAAATTTTTTTTTGAAAAAACTATTTACGTCACCTTCAAGAGCATAAGATTTGCTTCAATTTTCATCTCTACGATTTTTTTGTAAGAACACATCCAGAAATGACACGAGCATAAATCACTTGAATTTTAGGTGGTCTGAGCTGTGCTTGCAAGCTGCGTCGGAAGCTCCAGCGGAAATTATTAGACAATCTAGGAGAGTGATGCTGGGTCAATATATTTTCATTTAAAAATGAAAAGTCAATTATGGGAAACTTTTGAATCTTATTTCCTTACTTTCCCGGACTATTATGTATATATAGATTTTTGTTTGATAAATTATAAAGTTGTACGAAACACGAAAAAAAAACAGGAGCGGTTTAGACATTCATCGACATTTTACAGAAAGATCTAAACACAACTTAACCGGCCTTATGGATTTACCATCAAGTGAGTTTGGAATAGTTGTTTTGACCCTGATGGTGTTTTTAATTTATTAAGTTTTATATATTATCCAGTAACTGTACACCTTTCTAGAAACTATTATGAGACAAACATTAACATTTAACAGTGTCACCTATATTCCACTTTGGCACAGATTTGGTTTCGTGTTTACCTCCAAATGGTTTTGTATATTGACATAGTTCTTAAATGATTTATACCTTAACTGGTTTTATATGAGTTACAAAGGAGATTGGATTGTCTACATAGGTAAATATCTATTTAAAACGTTAATTTTTAATACCTTGGTGTCTACATTTAGAGAAAAACCCGAGAAACATTACCTACACTGAGGGATATCAGTAATCCTTTTGAGCTCCCAGAGGAACTTTTTAGGCAGTTATATAGCTAGACTGGATGTTGTATCGGCAAAAGATTTATTTGAGAAAATTTTACCTCATCTATTTACTCACAAGACATGGTCTTGCGCAATCGGTTTGATCGAATTGAATATGTCATCAGTTGTGATTATACTTTGATTATACCATGCTATGTTTATTTTATTTTGTATTGTGCTAAAGACTGAAACCAAAGAATACACCAAGCTGGTGTATAGGTCATGTCCACCAACTGACAAGTTGACATTAATGACAGTCGCCCTGAGGATAAACAATTATTTGGATACATATAATATTTAATAGTACCTACGTAATTTTATATTCGAAGTGATCCACCACAAGCTTTCTTTTATAAACTTAAATTATGTACTTCTCAATAGTAGGTACCTACCTAAAGTTATTATTAAATTATTGTAAAATATTTCGGCAATTTTGAGTACAACTCTGTAATATCCGATAAACAGCTGTTAGCTTGGGGATTATTGCATTCCAATACTCTATGTACTTATTGAATAGCGGAAACTTGTGAATTACCGAAATCTACTCCTATTACAAACTAAACTTACTATTGACAAAGAATACACCAAATTGGTGTATTCTTTGCTATTGAGTTGATTGAATTACCATTAAGTACATATTCAATAGAACATTCGAATAAACACATTTCAAACATTTATTTACTTTTAAAAAACAAAAAAGTACAAACAAAATTATTTGCTCCTAAAAATTGTTGCGTATGTACGTCAACGAACAAAGTACCTAAATTAAGCTTATCATTTTTCGCGAAACCTTTTTCAATTTAAAAACAACAAAGCCCTAATGTTTATTTTCTTTTATTGGGCTAGCTAAAGATGGAAAGCAGAAGATAAGATATTAGCATTTAAATTAAAAATAACACAAAGAGAATTTAAAGAAAAAAGAAAGGTCAACAGTAACTTCAATTTCCTACCACTTTAATTCGAATAAATGTTAAGCCAAAAACCGCGATTTGAATCATTTTTTACGTCGTATAAAGCAATCGATACAACTGTAGTTGAAAGCACTTACCCCGTTTGAATATCGTAGATACTGTATTGAGCCAAAAAAGAATGTCTGAAGAGTTTTTGAACGTTCATTGCTAGCAACAAGTACCTTTGATCGGGAGATAATTGAAAACGGCTAGGGTTCAACCGCAACTGGAAAAAAAGAATATATTATAACATCCAATATACTAAACAGATTTACCAGATATTGCACCACGCTACTGTTATTTTTGCTAATATATATTTTAATACAATTTCGATCGAATTTTAAATAAAAGTTTTTAAACGCTCATTAAAATGACCAAGTTTCAAGAGCCGTTGGAAGATGTTCTCGTCTAGCAACAAGTTCCGAGATAATTGAAATCGTAGAGCGTTCAGTCGAGAAACTGTAAGAAAGACAAATATTCTCCATTACATCTCCCTGTGGAGAAGTTTCGTGATATATATAAACGTTTATTTTGTTTTATGATATGTTCGGGAACGTGACTTTTTTGAGTATAGAAGAAAAAATGGAAATTTATTGTTGAATACGATGTATCCAAGGTATAAATGTTTTAGAGCAAATCGTTTCGACGGGTGGATATATTCTTTAAACTAAATAATGAGTAAAATACGACCAGAAATTTAAGGACATAAATGACCAACCTCTTGAATTATCAGCAAGCGGACGATTTTACGCAGAGCTGTACCTGCCCTTGCCACTAAATTTTATTTTGTAGTATATTGGGTTAAGATCATTATTAAGAAATATCGCTTGAAGATAATTGAGAATTGTTTATGTATATATGATATAAAACCCAAAAACATTTATAAACATCACGTCAACTTTTATAAATAATTTTCAAATTGTCATTCTTTAATAAATATTTGACAACAATGTTAACTATTGTTATCGCTGGAACTCGCCCTGTATGCTCGGTCTATGCCTCACCCTGTACATGCAGGATCATCCGAGGCTCTCAGCGGTTATCTTCTACCCCTTGGAATGTGTATCGACGTTATCTCTGGTTTATCGCATGAACGCTTAAAAAGGGGACGTGTTGTTTTTAAGATCATTGAATATTTTGTAGTTCGTTGTCAAATATAGTTCTTGAGTTGAGTTACCGAGTTTCTTTTAAAAGTTTTGTAATAATTATTTTATTTAAAATAAAAATAGATTACACTATTAAACAAAGAGTATATCTCATTAAGTGTTATGTTATTGAGGAAGTTTCGTACCAGTATGCAATTGCAAAATTTCACGAAAAATATCCAGATGTACCTATTACGCGGTGTGGATTGAAAAAATTCATAAAGATGAGACAGGATCTGTTCAAGACAAAAAGAAATTGAGGAAGGCGTACATTGAGGAGTATGATGCAGCTAGTGCACTAGCTATGTATTCGTTAAAGGATAAAGGAAAATCCCAAGTTGAGTCTACGAAAAAGAGCAGTGGAGGTTGGTTTTTGCAAGAGTCACTTTTACAGGACCTATTTAAGCAAAACAAAATTCATCCATTCAAACCGAAATTTATTCATACCTTACAAGATTATGATACAAGGTTAGACTTTTGTGCTATGATTGAAAAACTTATGCATGACCGATTCTTTCACAATAATATTTTGTTTTCTGGTAAAGCAACGTTTACAACAAACGGAGTCGTTTCTTCCCAAAATTGTCGATGTTGAGCTAGTGAAAACCCGAGCTACAGGATTAACTGTAATAATCATATTGCTAAAAAAGTTAATGTTTGTATGCGGTTTTACCGGATCGAATACTCGGACTGTATTTTCTGGAAGATACATTAAATCAGAAGGTATATTTGTATTTGCTGGACAACTTCGTAATACCTGAATTAGAAAATATTCCCTTGGAACAAAGGCGTAAAATGTACTTTCAACATGATGGATGTTCGTCACTTAGAGGATGGCTGGATGAATATTTTCCTGGGCGATGGATGGGACAGTATGGACCAATATTTTTTCCGCCCCCATCCCCCGATTTAACTATTTTAGATCTTTTTATGGGCTACTTAAAACAAAAAGTTTACGCATATAATTGAAACCATAATATTGAAGACTTGAAACGAGCTATCATTGATGACGTTTACGAAATTACCCCAGATAATCTTTACAAATAATTTAGAAAGAGAATTGAGAGATGTTTTGAAGCTGGAGGAGGATATATTGAATATATGTTTTTTGTTTGTTTGTTTGAATATTTAACATTGTTCTCAAATATTTATTAAAGAATGACAATTTGAAAATTATTTATAAAAGTTGACAGTTACTTGGTACATCGTGAACGGCACTCAAAAATTCATACGGTTTTCATAAAACTGTCTATAAAATGAGACGGGTTTTGAAAAACTTGAATTTTATTTCATTTTATGGGGTTTTAGAACAAACAAAACGTTTTATCAAAAATGACATTTTTCACTAAAACTAATATTTATAATAATATTATATTATTATAATTTACTGATGTTTTTTTATTAGTAACAACAAAATTCAGATAATTATACACGTTACACAGTTATTTATTAGGTTTTAATTTCAAAAATTGGGAATATTGAGAAGAAATTCCCAAATTTAGTCAATTCAGTCATTCGCCCTCCTTATTTCTCCATCTATGGGGTTGGTCTGTCGGCCGCCATATTCCAGCAATAGTCATATGTTTTGCCTCCTCACCGCCCCTGACCTAACAAATGTTCGAGCGTAAACATTTCTTATTTTATGAATGAATAGCTTTGTTTATTGTTTTTTATATCTCTGTGGTGATATTATTGATTTACGAGCTTCTTAGATTTCTGGTTTTACTTTACCAAAGATTACTTTACCTCTTAAGACGGACTGCAATGTAGAAAATAACAGTCACTAGTGAATCTTGGAAGTTACTTTGACAAGCTTGGGGGAAAATGAAACGTTCGCATTTATTATTTACGTCATATCACAAGGGCCGGATATCTTGATATATTACAATCCAGATTTTTACTATGCCTTGGGGAGCTTTATATCCCCGCACCCTCATTTTTCGTAGCTATAAATTTTTTCAACGTATTGACACCTACCGATAGTTAAAATTTATCAAAATTCCAATACAGGGTAAATCATAACTAATTTGTAGTCTGGCAGCTTACAATATTTAATTCGAAAATTAAGAGTTTTGAAGTACATTATAATGTAAGAGTCCATTCTGTATTGTATGTATGTATGTATGATGGGATCGCATTCACTGAGACCTAAAAGATCTATTGTGCCCCCTTACTTTGTGGATGGAGGTTTCCTCTTCCAAGCCACAGAACCTACATTCTTCTTCCTCCACTATTTTGAGCCTTTTTTGGTGCCCGTTCAGGCAATGTCCCGTTAGAATCCTTGTTAAAACTCCTCTTGGTGTAGTTCTACTTTGACTTATGCATTCGTTTTAGTAACCCATCAGAATCTTTGATTGTCTAGGCGCTACTAGATCTTGGGGTTTTTCCCAAGCTTTCAGAGTGTTTGGTGCCGGGCCCGTACACTCCTATCCCAGTTCCTTCTATTGCTTTTGAGCCGTCTGTGTACCATTGAATGGCATTCTTTCCAAGTCTGGTAATGGTATTTGGATCCCATTCCTTCTTGTCGCTTAATTCCGTAACGAATTTCTTTGAAAAGTTTTAATTTTTCATCATACCATCTTGTGGCATGTCCCAGGTCCATTCTGTATTACGGCTGACTCTCAAAATTTAATTACAACTGTAAGAATAAATATTCCTCTCTGTCAATACCTCTATTTTATAAGAAAACCCGTGTTAGTTTATTTTGTTTAGTGTAAAAACTAGAAAACAAATTTAAAAGCAACGTACATGTGAAGAATAATCATAAAGTTGGTCGTATAAATCGATCAGCAAGAAGTTTCAGAGATAAAAATGTACATAAAAGTCGTAGAAAAACTCAGTTAAATCATCTGTTATATCTAATATATTGAAAAAACGAAAAACTGTTGTATAGTAAAAGTCACCAATGTTTCTCTTTACTCATAAGCATCCGAATCAACTCAATAAGACAGTTGTCACCAGCGTCGCATCATTGTTAGAGATTGGAAAAATGGCGACTACTACCATAGCGCTCACATCAATCAGTTGACAAAACAGGCGTTCTGCAGGAAATCGATTATCGCTCCGGTAGCGCTACGTTGAGATGAACGCGACCATATATGTACCTTTTCATTTGTTTTAATTGGACATACGCGGTCAGTGATAACCACATAAAATTAGAGTGTCTTTGATACATTCAGGGAAATATGACGTAACGAGAAACATTCATGACTTTTACCTACTATACCTACATTTTAACACTATCTACACAATAAGAAAATTAATTTTGCAAAAATTATATAAAATTAGTAAAATTCTACTTACAAACGTTTGATTCGACATAATTGTTCTCACTGTAAGATTGAAAGCATTCAATATACTAATTCCTCCATAATGGTCTTTAAACATCAGCTCATCATCTGCAACAAACAAAACCATAGTTATTGTTCCATTCTTAACTACTTTAGTCTCACTTTAGCCTTTTCTAATATATAATTATCTTCTGTACGTTCCTTGTAGCAAACTAATGATTTATTTTGGGAAAACTAACCACAATCTTTTTTATGTTTTTATTTCAACGTTTCAGTAGCGTTCCATCTACCGTTATCAAGAATAATTAAGTTTTTATAAAATTCTGGTCCTTATCTGACACTAAGGACAACTATACAATTAGGCAATCCAACGACCTGTCAAATAAAACTCAATATCGCGTCTCAGGGTAAACAAAATAGTTATTTTCGTGCAACCGGACGCGAAGTCAGTATTTCGCGTTCTCAACACAGTCCGCGAATTTCAATTTCGCGGCCGTTACCCATAGCAACGGCTGCGAAACCAAACGTCACTTCCAAATTTGAATATCACTTCCAAATTTGACATTTCTAAAATACTACAAAAAAAAGGATTATTTTTTATTGAATACCAACAAATACATAAGTACCTACTTATATTATTTAGGATGAATATTAACATTAATTGTACAGCTTGTATTATTACTTATATTTACTCCAGAAGTTGAAGCAAGAACTGTCAAAATGTTTTGTATATATTGAAACATATCATTTCCATAGCACCCATTGTTAAATAAATTAAACTGCTGTTGATTTTAGAGCAATGATATATTTATTTACAATTATCTAGTTTAATAATTTTAACGATTGCACGAAAAATAGTGTGTATGCCATGGCCATGGCAATGTGTGCTATGGAAATGATATGTTTCAATATATATACAAAATATTTTGACAGTTGGATGCGTGAATGCCATACCCAAATGCCTCAAAAAACAAACGTCTGGGCTGGAAGTATTGGGGATCGCATAGTAGGTCCTTTTTTTTCAATGGAAACGTAACCGGAGAAACATACATTAATATGCTCCAAGAAGAACTGATTCCTACTTTAGTAAATTTATTCCCCCAAAATTTGGATCCCAACTTATTTGACCAACGGATGTGGTTTCACCGCATTTTGCTCAAAATGTACGGACCTATCTTAACGAAGTGTTTCCAAATAGGTGGATTGAATGAAGGGCCCCAATTGAGTGGCAAGCAAAATCACCCGATCTTACTCCATTAGATTTTTTTTATGGGGATATCTAAAGAGCAAGGTTTTTGCCACTAAGCCTAACGACATCGACGAGCTTCAACAAAGATTCAGGGACGAAATTAGGCAAGTAAAGCCAGAAGTCTTACAAAATGTTCGGAATGCTATTTATAAACGATTAGCATATTGTCAGCCACAAGGTGGAGAGCACTTTGAACAAGTAATTTCAGTCAATATTTTCTTATTTCATTTTTTTCCGACACATTGCTTAAAAAAGTAAAAAAAATGGAAGTGTATTTGCAATTGAAAAATCTCTTTGTAATATGCCCCATTAAAAATAAAAATTGACGTATCTCAGAAATTTTGCGATAAACCTTTATTTATCAAGTTGCAGAATTTGTTCCAGCTAGACTTTCCACTCTGTAGGTGTACTAAACGCTTTCGTACGACACATGGACATAATTTAAGCGTAAGCGTATCGTCACTTTTAATATTATGATACGCTGACGCAACGATACATGGACAGTGGGCCTAAATGTTGTTCCTGCTATTACGTTCGTAATCGATCTATTATATTAGAGAAGAATACTAAATAATAAAGGTGTAGGGGGATGTGTAGTTAAAAATCTGTTTAATCAAAGTGTCAAAATTTTGAAATTTTGTAACCCTAAAAATAAGCCTGTCCATATTGCAAATAAAAAGAAAAACATTAACAATATATTAACACAAATTTAACATATTCTATTAGGTTTTTGCGTGGAACTTTGTTACTATAAAATGTATCCTAGGAACAACGCTGAGTGGGCAATAAAAATATTTTCCGCCTACCTCTATCCAAAGTATAGATTTCCTGGCCTCATTGTAGAGAGCAAAGTCATGGCACGTCAATCAATGAAATAACTTATACGGCATTGACGACCTATACTATATAATATTATATAAGTATAAATTTTACCGTTTATTCATAGAACACCCTGTATTTTGCAAAATGGTGGAAATCAGTGAATTGTTATTCATAGATACATCCGGTTTTCGATTTTAGGAGAGAAATATTATATAAGATGCTATGGTCCATTGACAGATTAACAGTTTCAAAGTGTGTTACGCTATAATGTATCTATAAGTTATACTGTACCTACTTCATAGTTTTAGTTTGTTTGTTAGTTTCATAAATAAATTATTTAAAAATGTTGTTATTTGAGGGAGGCGGAAAAATCATATGTATAACATGGGAGTAAAATGCCTTTTCCTCCCTTGAATGATTACATCCTCGGGAGGAAAACTAGCATTTTGCTCCCTTGTTATACAAATAGCTATTCTCTACTGGTTGTAGGAAGACTAGCAATCGTTTAGCTGGTCACAATAGCAAAGAATACACCATTTGGTGTATACCAAAATTCCAACTCTTCGCTCGTAGTGTCTTTACGCATGTTTTCGGTGATAGGTAACTACAAAGTTCAATTTCAGGTATTGATGTTAACTATACCGAGTGTCCTACTAATTAAATGAAATTAATAGATTACGTTTTTGATATAATATTTATATTTATTAATGTGGAATTGTAGAATTTTTATCAAATATCAAACATGGTACTTCGTAAAAAATATAACGTAAAGATACTCTACATGGTTACATGAAAATCGTGAATGTTTTTCTTTTTTAAAATTCCTTTCTGCCATAATTTTTTATTCCATGCTATGTGAGTCGTTAAATCCCCGAAATTAAATGTTTTTTTTTCAGTTTATTACATATTCGATTTTATTTCGAGCCATATAAACCCAAATCTTGGAATAAAAAAATCTATTTGAATGAGTTTTTGTCGTCACTTTGACTAGTAGATACATACATTGGTATAAAGAAAAGTGAATGGAAAATTCAGTTTTAAAAATAAGGTTTACTACAGAATCTGTAGCTATTTTGCATTGCATTTGGGTGGAAATTAGTCTGTTATAACGTGGAGGTACTGAATTTTGGAAAATTCAACGAAAACACAAGATACAAATTCCTGAATAAAAAGAATAGGCAAAAATAGCTAAAGTGTATGATAAAGTATTCGCGGAAACGAGCAAAGGGTGCGATACCTACCGTCAAAATTTTATTACTTTGGAATGAGGGAAACAAACCAAATCCCCATTAGAGAACGTGTATAATGAGCAAGGTATTAATATCGTTTTCTTGATTTCTAGAAGAGTTTGGTGAAGTTTGTAGAATACGTATTTAAACTCTAATAATGACCAGCAAGTGCAAAAGGTATATACGGGGTTGGGATAAAGTATGGAACCAAGTAAATATCTTTTAAACGAAAAGAACGATATTTATGAAAATTTGCAAGTAAGTGCAATGGAACAAAATGCATCTGATGTACATTTTTTTGTTAATAATATACTTCCGGTTTAACCGGAAATGCCATCAACTTCTTTAATTTAAATGGGACACCCTATATATTTTTACAGATTTTGAAACAGCTTTTCATTTTGAATTCATACATACTAAGTTTAGTCTAAAAAAATTTGCAAAAACGAGGAATATAGCACTTTAATCAACCTCCTTTGAGTTTTTTGCATTAGAGCAAAAAACTATTTAGATAAACTAATTGATGTTGTTTGTATGTATAGTAATAAATAAACGAGTACTGTTTAGTACGTCTTTTGTTCTCCAAGTGTCAAATTCTAATTGACGAAAATAAATTTTACAATTCAGAATGGTTCAATAAAATAAATGAAAAAGAGCGTATTGGAATTTTAATGATAATCGGTTATAGTGATCGTGTTAGAACTCATGAAGAAGTGTGTCATATTTTTAATAATTTGCATCCGGAGAAAAATCCTATAACACGCTCAACAGTAACTAAAACATTACAACGTTTTAATACAACTGGGATGGTAAACAATTATTTGCTAAAACCTGGAAGACCGCGTACTGCAACGAACGAAACTCTTAAACAAAATATTGCAATCGATTTAGAAGGATCACCTCAAACTTCCACCACAAATTTGGCACTAAACCATGGTATCAGTCGACGTTCTGTAGGAAAGATATTAAAAAGTGAAAAGTATCATCCGTATAAGGTACAGTTGGTTCAAGAATTGTCAGACGATGATTTTGACAGACGGCTGGAGTTTTGCGAACGGCTAATGTACATCTGGAATGTCGACGACAATTTTGCTTCTAACATAGTTTTTTGGAACAGTTAATCGCCATAACTCAAGGTATTGGTCAAATGAGAATCCTCATTGGGTTCATGAAGCACATACCCAGCATCCACAGAAGTTAAATGTTTGGATGGGAATTGTCGAAAATAGGCTTATAGGCCCATTTTTATTGACAAAAGCTTGAACGGTGACAAGTAGGTATTTGGATTTACTAAATAACGAAATTATTCCTGCACTTCAACAGAATGGGCAATTACCACAAAATGTTTGGTTTCAACAAGATGGATTTTCTGGATGCGAATTTTCCAAATCGATGGATTGGACGTAGAGGATTCATAGAGTGGCCTGCTCGTTCTCCGGATCTTAGCCAGCTAGATTTTTTTCTTTGGGGTTATCTAAAACCACGTGTTTACTTTAGGCGACTAACAAACTTACAGGAATTGAGACAAATAATTATTCATGAATGTGAACTAATACGTGGAGAAGTCTTGGAAAGAGTGACTCAAGAATTTGTTAATAGGATGGCATATTGTCAGCAAGTAAACGGCGACCAATTTGAACATTTAAAGTAATTTTGTTTCTCATTATTCTAAAATAATGAAATGTATACCTATTGTACAACTAACAGTGAGTTATTCCTCGTTTTTACAAATTTTTTCACACTAAACTCAGTATGTATGAATTCAAAATAACAAGCTCTTTCAAAATCTGTAAAAATATATAGGGTGTCCCATTTAAAATAAAGAAGTTGATGGCATTTTCGGTTAAACCGGAAGTATATTATTAACAAAAAAATGTACAGATGCATTTTGTTCCATTGCACTTACCTGCAAATTTTCATAAATATCGTTCATTTCGTTTAAAAGATATTTACTTGGTTCCATACTTTATCCCAACCCCGTATATAAGCCCATTTTAGAAATGACTCTATGGAGGGTAGCACGGCTAATACGTATATTATTTGTTTCATCATCGTCTAACTTCAATTTAAGTTCTGTCTGGTTTTCATAGAGAGAATATATTTTTCTTTTTATTATATCTTGTTGAGCACTATCCAAACTGGATAATTCTAATAAATATGGCATCTTCATCAAGGTAAGGTGATGATACATCATTTATTATTTAATAGATTAGGATGGTTATATGCTCATCCTACGTTTAGTAGGAAAATATTTGTTCCTCCTCATTTTTCGATTGAATCTGATAATAGTGTAGTTTCGTGTGCATGTTATTATACAGGTGGGTAGATATACTGAACGAAAACCTACTTGAAAAACATTGTGTTCATTAAAATCAGATGATATTCCGAAGTGTAGGCGTTTCAGGTCCTAAAACATCACAAGAGGTACTCAAATATGTCGAAAAAATGGTTACGTGAAGTGGTAAGACAAAATACCGAAAGAAAATTGAAAAACTCGAAAGTTGAAACTGATGATGATGCCCTTAAAGATACTTACACTCGTTGCCTTGATATTGTACAAGACAGAAATGAGAAGCTGTGTTGAGATAGTTGAGATCAAGTGCTGTATAGATATGTATGTAAGGTTTTGTAGAGTAGTAGTAAATAAAGTTGTGAAACTTCAAGGTGAACATTCCATTCAATGATTTTTTTGTTGCAGGTACCTGATAGCAAGGCCTAAGAGATTTTTTTATTAATAATTTAATTAAAGTTTTATATTTGAATTTTTGTATTTTTCACTACCAATACATTCATGGACATTTGAAATTAACAACTTCTTATAAAAGCAAAAAAAACACTTTTAATTGTTTTGAATGAAAAGTTACGAAATATCTATTATGTAATCATTTCAGAATATTTTTTGGATTTTCCCTTATTGTTTCTTAAAAGTAGGAAATGAAATCTAAGCTTCATAGAGGACACATCAATAATGAATGATATTTGAGATTTTCCAGATATCAAAACTGATCTGTCTACCATGAATATATCAATATAAGAAACAATGGGTTATAAGCTAAATATTCTGATAATTGAAAAAGCGAAACCACCGGGACTCGAACCCGGGACCCCTTAGTTACAAGCTCTCACGCTAAGCTCTGCGCTACAGCGATTCCTAATCATCAATGTTCTGTTCGGAATTTTAAGCTACCATTCAACCGCGACTGCGTGGTGAAAATTCAAAAATTCTTCAAGAGTGAACAAATGTACTGGACAATAATTTTTGAAACCTTATGGTAATGTTAAAGACAAGATTGGTGATAAGTTGCTGATAACATAATATTGAATATGTTATTTTCCATTAATTTATATTCTATGTTGTGGTAACCTTGTATGTATGTATGTATTTTGGGGTAACATTCACTGAGACCTAAAATATCTATTGTGCCCCCTTTCTTCTACTTAGTTCCTGAGGAGAGTCTCAGATACTAGTAGCTCCTTTAGTCCTATTTCCCGGAGAAATTTTAGGATATCTGCAGGCCTCAACTTAGGTAACTGTCCCTCTTCTATCCAGTAGTCTCCCAGGTACTGTGCCCTAGGATTCTGAAATACTGTGCAGTTCGCAAGTATGTGGATGGAGGTTGTGGTAACCTTGCTGAAATTACTAATTATGAAACATTACATAATATATCAATCCATTTCAGTAGTTGCTGCAATATTATCAGAAGATGACATTTTTAATATCACATTTGCAATTTTCCAGTACATTATATGCAATGTTGCAGTAACCTTGCTGGAATAATTGATAATGACACATACCATTTGTAATATTGCTCAACATCCGTTTCAGTAGTTGCTGAACCTGACGAGCCCTTCCCAAATTTGGGAAACTTCTTGAACACTGTGCGCAATTTACCTACTCCCTTGCCGTTTTAACCTTTGCTGTGTGTATTACTATCCTTGTTTTGGAATGAAAGAATCGATCTAGATGTTTCTTACAAAGTAGAGTCCGTTTCGATAAGGAAGAAGCCACCTGAAGTTGGCGTACCGACCTGCGCATAAGTCAAAATCTGTTGAGCGATCGTTCCATGCCATTGGCGTTACAAGCGATGTTTCATGCCGACAGCAATTAAATTGTTGACATTTGAGGTTGTGTTTGAAACAATCATTTACTGTCGAATATTTTTCATTTTTGAATATTTTAAGACGTTCTGCTAGTTTATTTGTGAGTGCTGTGTGTTTTATTTGATCTAAAACCATGCCTCCTACAAAACTGGTTGGTGTTAAAAGAAAAGTTATCCACAGTGAAGGCCGACAGATTCTTGAAAACGTTGCAATTTTTAAAGAGTCTGAAGCTGAACATGGAATCCAAATTCCTTTAAAAAATCATCGGTAAGTCAAATAAGAAAGTATAATAATCCAATATATTACTCATGGCATTCAGATTGTTGTAAAATATATGGAAGAGTATACATTACTCCAAAAATAATTGAATTCTACTAATAATTCATGTAGTCTGCTGCACTTATTTATATGGTTCTAATACTTCTAATTTTGTGTTACCCTACAAAATGTGAAAACGTTACGCTACTGATTTAGATTAAAATATAATTTTTAAATATGGCGCTGGTTTTGACATCAAGGTCGCGCATCGACTGCAACTTCAGGTGGCTTCTTCCTTATTGAAACGGACTCTACCTATGTTGTGAGTATTGTTGCGGCCGTTGCTACCACAACATTAGTCCTAGAAGTTTTTCTGCCTTCGATGCAGTGGACTATATTTCTATAAGAGCCGGTTCTGGCATGAAATAATACGCTACAATTGGTCAACAATTCATTAAACTTTAATAACCTTAACGAACGTCCAAGGGAACATACAGATGCAACAGTGAATATATGTAGACAAGACTTTCAATTTGAAATCGGAATTATTAGGAACAATATTTTCTTTGTAGTTGTCACTATGACATACAAACTTAAGTTTTATGGAAAAATGCTCTTATTATTTAGGAAAATGAAGGAATTAAAATGAAGTTCTATGGAATTTGATCTGAAAATTTCGGCTTTATACCAGGAAAGGAAACTGGAGGTCTTAACTGGGTGATGACCGTTCTAGTTGGACGTTCAGCATCAACTATAATTAACCTCGCAAGCAACGAGGGAGAACTGCATGAAATCATTGTAAACATCAGTCCGGCGCGAAACAGCTGCATGATTTTAGCGAAATTAGAATTATTTGGAGACAGTGGCGCGCCGGTAGAAATTTCGAAATACAATAAAAGAACAAATAATATAAATATACATAAACATACAAATTGTTGAATGTGTGGTTTCATTCATTCATTCGATTGGGTTGTGCTCAACAGCCCAGGCACTTGAACTGAATCCTTGTACCATTTCCCACGTTATCTACTTCCATTCCAGAAGCTTTGTGTCTTCTATGTAGGCCACTAGTTTGACTGGAGTGATTTTCAGTAGTTGTAACGGTTATGTTATTTCCTCTCGAAAGTGCTTCCGTCTGAGTCCATGTGAGTTCTCGCAGAAGCAGAGTATGTGAGTAGGTGTTTCATCATAGAGTTCACATTTCCTGCACATAGGCTCACTAACTTTGCCCATTTTGTGCAGATGTTTTTCAGGGTGCAGTGTCTAGTCACCAGGTCGGTAACTGCCTTCAAATGTCTCTTACTCAGTTTCAATAGCCTGGTTGAGAGTTCCTTATCTACTTTGTTCAGTAAACTCATTTGAGTTGGTGTTCCGTATCTATAGCCAGTTCCTGATTTTGTGATTCCACAAAACGGTTGCGGATCTATGAAATCTTCTTTAGGGCCTTCTTTAGCTAACTGGTCAGCCATTTCATTACCTGCAATCGCCTCATGTGCTGGCACCCATATTAGAAACACTTTGTTGTCTCTTGCCAGCCTGTTGAGGGATTCTTTACAGTTTTTCACCGTCTAGACCTAGTTGTTGGATTACTGATAGCTTTAAGCAAAGCCTGGCTGTCAGTGTATATTTTTATTTTTTGTCCGGTATATCCTCTTCTGATGTTTTCATCAATACAAGCTATAGCGGCAATTGTCTCTGCTTGATACATTGTCGTATATCGGCCAAGGCTAAAGATCATTCTCTTTCTAAACGTGTGGTTTCAACAAGTATAGACAGTTGCATGGGTATTAATTTTTGGCAGCTTAGAAATGATATTTAACGTACATTTTTCCCAGTATTTTATTGAAATTAATTGCAGAATAATTTAAATGTTTCAATGTAAACTTACCTGAAATCCATGTGCCGTTAAATTTTAACGGTTGAAAATCTCGACTTAAAATATCATCTAGCTGAAATCTATTTCCTTTTATCCTCGGTCCTTCATCTGGAGGTGTTAAAAGTACCACAGATGTTACTATAAGTGCCAAGACAACAACAATCACCAGCAAGGCAATGAGAATTCCTCTCCAATTTCTTTGGTTTGTATTACTAGAGACAAGCTGCTGAAACAAAAGAATAATCATAATAAAAGCAAAGCTCCGGCAGCCATATTCTCTTCTTGAAATATCGAAAATAAATGAGTGTTTAATGAGCTACTCTAGTGGAGTTATTAAAGTAAAATGCCATGAAGTCATTAAAAATTAAAAATAAATAACTTCCGAACACTGCAATTTCTAATAAGCACGAGTGTACCTTTCATTTGCGCGCAAATAAACATTCAACTTAACGAGGATTTCATACAGAGTTCATCGTTAAAATTAAACTGGGACAAAAATGGCGTGTAAGCTTCAGAATACAGTAACTCAGTGTGGAAAATCATGTACAGATTGGTTTTAAGAGAGATTGGAAGGAAGCAATCATCAAGTTAATAATTAAGAAGAAAGATGAGGAAAAGTATAAATGTCCTTTATGGGGCTTCGCGTAATAGGTAGTAGTAGTAGTAGTAGTTTATTCACAAACATTCATTTTCAATAATACAGTATCTAATGCAATACAATTCAATACAATAATAAACTAAGAATACCATGTGAATAAAGAAATCTTGATAAGTGATTGAACACTTGTTTCAAGTACAAAGAAGACATTTAAAGTAAAATAGATACAATAATATAATAATAATAGGTTTGTTCCAACACATCAAGAGACCGTTCTTGGAACGGTGACGCGCATGTGAAATAGCAAAAATGCGTTCCAACCACGAGAGAACCGTTTAGCGAACGATAATTTTTTTGTTCCAACCCGATTTGGTATCGTTATGGAACCGGTTCAAGAACGATGATTTCGATACTTCACTGAAAGCAGGTATCAAGGGAACTGACTTGCGCAGTACTATATATCCATATCTAGTTAGGTTAGTTGCCTTGATTTGTTGTTTTTGTATTTGTTGATATTGGTGGAGCGAACTTATTTATATTTGTTTGCGCTATCTGTTATAAATAAACAGTTTTTTACTTAACAACATGTACCATATAAACATAAAAGTAGGGTTATGTTTGATACGTTCCAGTGATTTATGTCGAGTCAGTAACCAAACCGTTCCAACCATGATTTATTTTGGAATCGTTATTAGAACGGTAAACACTTGGCGCCTGCGTAACAAATCCCTAAAAACGATACCGATAACGATTCAGGAACGATTTCAAATTGTGTGTTGGAACAAACCTAATTCGATTACAAGTAAGATCAACTATAATAATGTAACACAATTGAGATAAAAAGAATGGACAGGACAATGAACATGTAGGATTATCTTAAAGCTGAGTATATAAGTATTTACGGAAGGGAGGGGGGAAAGGGAATTTATTCTTTTTCAAGAAGGTTATTGAAAAAGTTACGTGGATTTGAGATGACGTAACATTTCAATTTTTTTTAAAGACATGAATGTTGACAATCTCCTTCAGTTCGTTGGGTATAACATTATAGAGTTTTGGGGCAACGAAATCATAAGACTTCTGTCCGAATGTTTTTGTCATGAACGGGACTACATAGTTGCCTTTTTGTCTTGTTTCGTATCTGTGAGAGGCAATTTGGTTTTTTGTTTTGTTTTGATGATAATGACAAATAATATTTTGTGCAAAAAGTTGGCTGGCGTCTAGAACACCTGATTCTTCATAGAGGAGATCTGAAGGGTGAGTTCGTCTTTTTGAATAAATAATCTTCAGAAATCTTTTTTGTAGAACTTCAAGTGAGTGGATGCGTGCCTTAGACGAGCAACCCCAGGCAGATATACCGTATCGGATATGGCTTTCTACAAGTGAGTAGTATAATATTTTCAGTTGTCTAATTGGTAAGATCTTCTTCAGTAACCTAAATCTGAATAATATACAATTGATTTTTTTTATTATAAAATTTATATGGGAGTTCCACTTTAAGTGATTATCAATAAACACACCTAGGTATTTTACTTCATTTTCAGCTGAGATTGAACAAGCTTTGTTTGATGTAATGAAGTCTAGGCTTTGAAATGTTGGTGTTCTTGTTTTATTTATACTAAGGGGAGATAAGTGGTTTTCTCAAGGTTCAGGGTAAGTAGCTTGTGATCAAACCAATTCTTTATGTGAGCGAAATCATCCTCTACTTCTGATTTCAAATCGTCCCATGAGTTACTTGAATAGAGCAATGCTGTATCATCATGTTAAAGAGAACTGGTCCTAGCACCGTGCCTTGCGGAACACCGTACTCCATCTTTGATACATCGCTCAGAACCCCATCAACTCTTACAGTCTGTTGTCGGTCGGAAATATAACTTCGAAATAAGTTCAATTCGTTTCCTCTTATACCGATATCCTCCAGTGACTGCAGGAGTAGTTGGTTACTGACCGTGTCAAATGCCTTGCTCAAGTCGAGGAAAATACTCAGACATTGTTTACCCTGATCAAGGGCGCTATGAATTTTGTTTGACAGGGAAATTAGGGCATCTTGGGTAGAAATTCCTTCTTTGAAGCCGAATTGGTTATCGGCAATGATTTTGTATTTTTTTAGGTAGGAGTCTATGGGTTTCTTAATGATTTTTTCAAATAACTTCGCCAGGTGTGAAATTAGTGATATGGGCCTATAGTTATTAGTATCTGATTTGTCTCCTCTTTTGTGTATTGCTACCACTACTGAGTTTTTCAGCATCGTAGGCCATACTCCATCTTGTAGACTTCTATTGATGAAGGTGAAGGATAAGAGTGCTTGAGAGACAGGCAAAAAGAGTCAGTGTAGCTTTTGTTATTCCGTGGAAAAATTCAATTCGTCTCCGAAACGAAGAAACAACAGTTAAATTTCATATTTAAGGGAATCAAAAGCTTTTGAAACATAACAAAAGACTTAAGCAGTAAGAAGTTTGTTATTGAATAAATTTATAATTAAAAGCTACAAATTGTTCTTAAGGAACTTTTCATATTTTTTAAAAATGAATTTTTTTTAAAAATTCACAAAACTTTATATTCCAACTTGTTTTCATTGAAAAAT
Source organism: Lochmaea capreae (assembly GCA_949126875.1). Taxonomy (NCBI): domain Eukaryota; kingdom Metazoa; phylum Arthropoda; class Insecta; order Coleoptera; family Chrysomelidae; genus Lochmaea; species Lochmaea capreae. Next base: position 29,367,176 of record OX421401.1, on the reverse strand, counting down.
GAATACAAAACTTTCCAAACATCGTTGTCTGATTAATCCGTAGTGGTTACGAACAATATGAATTGAAATTCTGATGTAGGTATCAACCGATATCTATTGAAACCCAAGTGTCTTTTATGTTCGTGGCGTTTGAATTGTGCTCAGGGGGTATAATACTTCTTTGGAGTTATTCAAACGGATCAGTAAACCGCCGGTTTTAAAAATAGATATGGGATTTCATAACGAAACATTTTTTTTGTTCGATATTCGCTATTTTTTTCCCAAGTTTGTTACAAATAATAAACAACTCATATTTTAAGTAATGCACAGATATTTTCCCAGCCAAATTTTAAATTTTATAATACCGGGTGGCCAAATTAATTTGAGCCCATTTTCAATGCCTGTTTCTTAGGGGCTGTCCATAAATCACGTAAGCTTCAGGAGGGGAGCTTCGTAATTTATGGACAGCCCCTTATGAAGTACATCATATTATCTAAGTCCGTTTATTACCGAACAGCTTTAATAGATGTCAAAGTTAATACTATTATAACACCTTACAAATTTGAAATTTACTTTTCAAACATCAGACCGTTCACTAATAAGCAATAACTACTCCCCTGGCTATATGCCACGAAGAGTATTGAATTACTCTTCCAAGTTAAACGGGGTTGGTAAGGCGAAATGGTTTTTTGTCAATAAATAGAATTTTGGTTTACGGTTGGATGTGGGGATGGCGCTCTTATCTCATTCTTAACATTTCCTTTACTGATGATAATGTATTGATGTAATTTCAGCATTGTCTCCAGTCTAGAATTATTCTCTCAGACCTTCTGGAAGGATAATATCTACCTTGTACTGATGAGTCTCAAATATGACGAACCGATCTACAAGACTTAGTGATATTGTCCCTTCTAATTACAGACATACCAACCCGGTTTAACTTGGAACTGCAACTCAATACCCTTCGTGGAATATAACCAGGGGAGTACACCAAGCGCCAAACGTGAAGGCGAGCGATAGAATCTCCCGCCTACGGCGTCTGTCTGTTTCCAAGCAACAAGCTTTCGAAATCTGTCATAAAATTTGAAGTACGGATCTGGGTTTACACCTGTGAAGCGTACGAAAAAGTCGGCGTTGTCGTTGAACGAGAAAGTGATAATAAACAATGTTTATAATTACTTAAAAACTGAAAATTCTTCAGATTCAGTAGATGACATTGTTACAAAGACAAGTAAATATAACAGAAGCAAATCAACAATATACAAAATTAGAAGTGAAGCGAAAAGTGGAGTTATTAAATCCGCAGAGAAAAATGCAGGCGGTAAAAGGAAAGCTGAATTCACAGAAGAAATTAAAAACGTATAAGAAGAAAAGTGCACGAATTTTATTTTAGGAAATAAATCCCAACAATAGGTAAAATTACGGATGAAATGAATAAAGATCCATATTTCCCTAAAACGGGCCGAACGAAATTACGGGAAACGCCACAGGAATTAAAATTTAATTGGCAAAACGATAGAAAAGCGATTCTAATAATGATACTGACGAAATTATTTGTTACGTGGTATTGACGTAGTGCGACTTCCCCCATATAACTGCCAATTAAATCCTATAGAACTGATATATGGGCACAAGTGAAAAGTTATATAGGTCTACATAATACCATTGTATAAAGATATCTTTATACAATGATAATACTAAATTCAAACTAAAAGATGTGCAAGCATTATTAGACAGGTACCTATTACAAATTACTACAGAAAATGGACAAACAGCAATTCATCATGTATTAAAAGAGGAAGAACACATGTGGAGTCTGGACAAAATCTTAGATGCAGACATTACTGTGACACTATCAACAATTTCAATAAATAATGACTCCTCAAGTGACGATTGTGATTCCGACAGTTATTTAGAGACATTTGCACTTACTAATCTAGACTAAGATGTATGTATGTATGTATTTTGGGGTAACATTCACTGAGACCTAAAAGATCTATTGTGCCCCCTTACTTCTACTTAGTTTCTGAGGAGAGTCTCAGATACTTAGTCCTATTTCTCGGAGGAATTTTAGGATATCTGCAGGCTTCAACTTAGGTAACTGTCCCTCTTCTATCCAGTAGTCTCCCAGGTGCTGTGCCCTAGGATTCTGAATTGCTGTGCAGTTCGCAAGTATGTGGATGGAGGATTCTTCTTCCATTCCACAAAACCTACAATCTTCTTCTTCCACTATTTTGAGCTTTTTAAGGTGCCCATTCAGGCGACAATGTCCGTTAGGATTCCTGTTAAAACTCTTAGTGCAGTTTTGCTTTGACTTATGCATTCATTTGATCTCAACAGGTTGTAGTCACCCAGAAGAATCTTTGATTGCCTAAGCCCTACTAGATCTTTCCAATTGTCAGATCTTCTCTTTTCTTCGCAAAAGGGTTCCGGCCCCCAAAAGGGTATTTCAGTCCCCCTCTTCGCTAGTTCATCTGCTATTTCGTTTCCTTCTATTCCAGTGTGTCCTGGAATCCACAGTAAGGTGACTATATTGTTCTCGCCTAGTTCATTAAGTTTGCCTAGGCATTCCCACACCATTTTGGAACTGTTTACACAAGAACTCAGCGCTTTTAATGGCTGTTTGACTATCAGACATTATGATAATCCTTTGCCTTCTATACCCTTTGTCAATATTGAACTGGGCACACTTTCTTATTGCGTGAATTTCCGCTTGAAAGATACTTATGGTCTTTCCCAAGCTTTCAGAGTGTTTGGTTCCTGGTCCGTACACTCCTATCCCAGTTACTCCTATTGCTTTTGAGCCGTCTGTGTACCATTGAATGGCATTCTTTCCAAGTCTGGAAATGGTATTTGGATCCCATTCCTTCTTGTTGCTTAATTCCGTAACGAATTTCTTTGAAAAATTATACTTTTTCATCATACCATCTTGTGGCATGTCCCAGGCTGTCCGATTTCTAAGAAGTGAAGAGGTGGTTTTTTTTAATGATTCCCTCTCTACTTAGTCTGTATCTTGTTCTTTCTGCAACACTCTCCACCACCATATGTAATGGTGTGAGGTTGAGAATCACTTCCATTGCTGCCGTTGGGCATGTACTCATTGCTCCTGTTATAGACTAAGATGAAGGAAGAACTATTTAAAACAATTTACAAGCTGCATATTCATATCAATTTGGTAATAAAATTACAATTAGTACCTATCATAACATTGTATTATTTAGAATTCGAGCCATAATTTAACGGTCAACATTTTAAACCACACCTATTTAATAGGATATCTACGTATTTTTATAATTTAAAACTTAAGCAATACAACAAATATTAACAATATATACCTATACGAACCCCTAATACTGTTCCTAAACATACGCCTATTATACCCCTAGAAAGTATTAACATTATTATCTTTCTACAATATCCGTCGGCCAAATAAATTTCTTGTTTTCACAACATTCATTACAGTAGGTAGTGTAAAATTACATATTTTGTTTGGTCCACTTGTGTTGAGCAAGTCCCACAAAATTTTGATTTATTACCCGCACCGATTGTGATTTTACTTTACTCCTCTCCATATATCCTGAAATAGTATATTGTGCAACTAGTGAGAAAAATGCTTTTCCCACGTGTTACACACTATACTTTTTCTACGACTGCAAATTAATGAATAATTTAACTATTTTAAAGTGGTCTATGATCGAGAATTGTGTTGATTCTCCATCGTACTGTGGGAAAAAAATCTTTCCCACGGCTTAGGCAAAGTGACACTTTGTAGTTTCGTAAATTGTGGGAAAAGAACTATTTTCCATTGCAGTCGTAGAAAAAGTTCCATTCAGTATGTTTCTGCTAATTAGAGCATAATGAGGAGATGCCTGATCTTGCTTCCCTAGGCTTCGTCTAATAATAATAATAATACTTTATTTATCCTTTTTGGTAAAAATAATGATATAGGATATGTCGGTTTATCTAGTTGAAAATAAATCTTCATAAGATCCCTTTTTTGTCTCATACCGACTTACAAAAGACGTAATTTGTAACTGGGTTTGGGGATACCTATCTATGGTAGTTGGTTGAAGTGATGTATTTGAATAAGATGTACTCTTAATTCCCATTTGTAAATTAAACTTTAGATAATCGAACGGGGAACGGCGCGAACGTGAACACGTGAAACCAAACCACTCGCTTTCGCATTATTTCGCGGCGCGAGTGTAGAGCCGACACCGACTTTAAACAATTCAGGTGTAGTTCTAAACACAGATAACATGTTCGAAACCCATCTGTTTTCAAAGGTTTCTGTGAAGAAAGAACACTGGAATGAAAGATATTTCTGAAGCTAATTTTGGTATTATTGAATTTGTTCATGCAAAATTCACACATTTGATCACGTTGACAGTTTAGTAACATATCAAGATCCAAGTGGTCTTCTAAAAACGATTATTCAGTTTTTTCTTCATATTTATAAAGAACATTAACTAGGAAGTAGTCAAGTTCTGTTTTAGTGGTATGTATATGCTTATCAGTAAATATTCCTGTAGGCTTACAACTTTGAAAATGTACAAGAGTGGCTACAAAAATGGAGGATTAAAGTAGATGAAAGCAATTCAACACATGTAACATTTACGCTACGTTAGGGCACATATCCCGCAGTACCTAAAGCTAAATAATACAGAAATACCATAAACAGATAGCGCCAAATGTTTAGGAATCCACTTAGACAAAATGCTTAACTGGAAACATCACATCATAAAAAAAAAACAACTTGACATAAAAGCAAGAGAACTACATTGGCTAATAGGAAAAAAATCTAAAGTCTTAATACAAAACAAAATCCTTATCTACAAAACTGTCTATCAGCCAATATAGACATATTGAGTCGAGCTGAGGGGTTGTGCTTCAAAATCTAACGTAAATATTATCCAGAGATCCCAATCGAAAATACTCCGTCAACTAGTAGATGCTCCATGGTGTGTATCAAATCACACCATTCACGTAGACCTGGGAGTGTCCACAGTACAAGAAGTTATCCAGGAGAGAATCATCAAACATCAGAAAACCATAGAAACTTATCCAAATCCACCACTTGAGGAATTGTTAAGACCAAGAAACACAAAAAGACTGGAAAAAAATGGCCAATAGACCTAGTATGAAGTTTTAGAGGTTACATCACTGGATTATAGATGCTAGTTCACGTAGTACTTGCGAGCATATTAACCCATAGAATGTAACTTAATATTCTGATTGTTAATAAAATTAATACAATGAAAAAAACTTTGAAAATATAAATCAAAACTTTCCATTAAATCCATTAATAAAGTTTTTTCATGCGATTTAGTCAAGAAATCCATATTGAAAACTCCACAGAGACTAAAAGAATAAAGATTTTTTTGTACAAAAAACATGTGCATTATAAAGTCGATCTATGAAGGTATTATTGTCTACTTCGGAAAGGTATAGGGTAATAAAATGGGGAATTCCGTCCATTTCGGCTCAATTTCGGTGTCGGCCATAGGCGTAGGTCTTGAAATAGTATTGTTTGTGATATTAAAATTTCAAGTAATTGCGTAAGAGAAATAGGAAAAGTATGTTTTCTGGCCTGAAGTGCCAATATCGAAATATTGTGTAGGGATTACTTAGGTAGTAGATTATACAGTTACGTTTTGCTTATATGGGCGCAAGTGAAAGGATTTGTGGCAAGACACAACACGACATTCAAAATGAAAGACGTTAAGATACTGTTTTATCAAGCCATTAAGAAGGTGACACCAGAGAACTGGCGAAAAGCAGTCCAGCATGTTATTAAAGAAGAGGAGAAAATGTGGGATCTTGACTACTTGATCGATCGGACCGTGAATTATAACGTCAAGAGGAGATGACAGTTCCTCAGATGACGAAGAATATTATGATTTTTTATCATTTAATTTCTGTATAATGTTCAATAAAAAATAAGTGTACCTAATACTATGTATATAATACCTAATTTTTATTCTGTTAAAATAAAATCTTTCCTTTTCATGAGTATCCTACCGGCACGCCTTTGGCACACTATTTTCAGTGTTTGTGAATGGATAACAATAGGCTAAACCCATATATTGACTCCAGCCAGGGTGGTACTTTCTGCACTTGATAAAAAGAAAGAATTTCACAATGAAATCAATGCCAAACTAAGAAAGTGGCTTAAATATTCGTTGGGTCATTCTGTGCTCCCTTTACATACCTAATGAGGTTTTATTACCCTATACCTTTCTGAAATGAACTATAAAATTTCCCGACGGGGATCCATGTTCATTTATCAAACAACAACTATTTTGTAACAGTCTGATAGAAAGAGAAAGAAATTTTATTAAGTAGGTACAACACCACACCATACAGTAACAACCTTGGATGAACCTCTAATAAACTCTTCAACTTCCCTTGGGTTTTCCTGTGCTCAAATCCTACAATTTTATTCCTTCACTTGGTCGTTGAAGTGAGATGAATGAATGAATGAATGTTTATTGATAACTGAGCACACAAGTAACATACAATAAACATTAAAGAACCCACAGAAGTTGTTGAGAGCCTCAACAACTTGTACGTCCTCATCAGATATTAAAAGTTTATTAAGAAATTAAGGAGTATTTGATATTTTATTGTATTACAAAGACTTTCTTTGGAAAATCTGTTTGTTTAATGTTTATGTTTGACATTTATTAGCGTATGCTGTACAGTTATGGGAATTCCAGTGGTGGCAGACAATTTTCTCGTAGAAATACAAGACTTCTATTGAATTATTTATTATCTATTTAAAACAGCATTCATATTAGTAACTATTGTTTTTATTTTGAAAGAACATCTTTCTCAAAACTATTTATCGCGTGGTTATCGCAAACATACTTGGAGGATTTCTATTGCACATATTTTTAAATATCTGAATATTTCGTACCGATTTAATGTCAATGTATCTAAGCCATATTTTTGCGATCTAGCGTCTTAAAGCGGATTAAAGCGATTCATTTTCGCGAATAAGTAATGACGTCACGCTTAAAAACGCTTGAAGCGGAAACTGGCGTGGTCGGGAGTGCGCCAGAAAACTTTGAAGCGGTAATTGACAGCATTGAGAGAATAAATTGATAGAGAGTGGACCAATGGTGTAGCTATTTTTTGTTTGGCAATAATATCATGAATTTATCAACAAACTCATAGATAACAAAAAATTTTATTTGAATTTTTTTTTCCAAACATTTATATCTCTGCGGGGTCGTTGCGAGGTATCAAAGAACGATTTTGGATTGTCTGAAGGAATGTATAAAGTTGACCTTAATGGTATAATGTTGGAAGTAGACCAGGAAACCTTTTTATTATTAAAAAGGAAGTACTGCTTAAACTCCAATATTTTATTTGATAGTTGATGGAAAGTTTTATTTAGGTATAATATTATTTTGCTTATTAGAGATTAAGAATATGTTAATTGTGTCGATATATACACTGCTCGCCAAAACGATACTGAAAATAGAATTCACAATAACAATTTTCTTGTAAATTCTTAGAATATCCTAAAAAATTGAATTTATGAATATTTTCTAGAGCTTTTCTACTTTCCCTGTGTACAGAAAATATCAAAAAGAATAGAAAAACGTTTCTTAAAATAATCTATACTTATATTTTTAAATAGGGCGGACAGTGTATATTGAATTCACATAGATGTGTATATTATCTCTGGATGACAAACACTTGTTTATGACGAACGGTGTGACTAATGTATAAATTTTAAATCGCTCGCTTTCAGTAACGAATTAATTGTTGAATCGGACGGTCGTGTCGGGAGTGTATATTCGTAATTTACGGGAATTTAACTGTGTTTTCGAGTTTTCGGGAGTGTACCTTTATTCGAAATTATTTTCGGTAGTGAAACTGTGTGTGTCTTCGGAATTTTCGATAGTGTACCTATAAGTGTATAGTTCGAATTTTTGGTGGTGATTTCCAAGGATTATAATAATTCTATATATAAGGTAAGTCTTTATTTTATTAAATGGTACCTACTTATTATATACTAGCACTAAATAAATACTGTATTTCTTCATTTTCAATATATTTTTTTCAAAATAAGACATAGGTAAACTATGTTGATTTCTTTACTTTACCAATATATTATCCTTTCTCTAGTAGCAAAATAAATGAAAACAGTTTATTTAACAAGTTTTTATAATATTTTGGATCTTTTATGAATAATTTTTATACCGATTCATAATTTATTATCAACAAATTGAATACCTATTACTTTTGAAATAGTTTAGAACATTATTCATATCAATAGAGTAAGTTATATACTTTTCGAATCATTTTAGTTATTGTACAGTTGAGCATATATTTCATAAAATTTTTTCTTTATTTATCTATTTTCCAAAAACTTATAGGGTATATAGCTTTTGTTGTTTCTTATATTTTCCCAATATATTATCCTCTCTTTATTTTTCATTTCTACTAGTACTAGCAATAAATAACTACACTGTATTTAAAATATTTTGGATCTTTTACGAATAATTTTTATACAAAAAGTTTAACCGATTAAAAATTTATCAACAAATTTAGTAAGTAAGTACTTATTTCATTTTAAAATAGTTAAAAACATTCATCAATAGAATAAGTTATATACTGCATGTAAATAATTGCCTACTGCTGATTATTAACATACAGGGTGTACCAATCTTACAACAAACTTCAATATGTGGGTTATTTTAAGAGATTTCAAAAAATGTTATCAACAAAAATAGTAGATGTCTTTAAGGTCCATATTTTGACATTATATCGAACTATACAGAGTGCTGCATAACTCCGTTACAAACCAAACATGATTTTTTAAATGAGAACCCCCGTTTATTATACCGAATTCGGATTGCTCGCATTTTTTGAAGCTTTTGATATAAGGTTTTGCTACGTTATACAAAGTCCTTCAAAAGCTATGAACACGTTTAGGTGAAAATCGTAGGTAAATCATCAACGCTCTGTAGCTTGTTGAACGTTGGAGGAAAAAATTTTATTTAGTTTCGTAATATATGCAATATCTCCGTATTTTATTAAATTTTGATTATTTTCTTTTTTGTATACAGGGTGGACGGAAGGTTAGTTTATATATTTAGTTGTGGAGATGTGGCTATTATCACATTCTTGGCATTCCCTTCACTGGGTTTAATATATTAATTTGATTTCAGCGTTGTCTTCAGTCCAGGATTATGCTCTTAGAGCTTCTGGACGAATAATATCCACCTTGTACTGATGAGAGGCGCAAATACGCCGCAAGTGATATTATTCCTTCTAATTTATAAACCAGAATGGTTGGTTCTATATTTTCATATACCAACCCCGTTTATCTTGAAAGTGTAATTCATTATTGTCTGGCGGGGCATATTGCCCGAGAAGTAGATGTTGCTTCCTGGTGAACGCTATATCCTTTGGAAATTAATTTTCTAATTTGTAAAACGTTTTAATAGTATTACACTATTATTTTGGCGTCTATTTGATATTCCGTTTTTATAACTCCTGACTTGGAATGAAAATGTACAAACATGAACAAATGAATTCAAACACTTTGCCATTAAAGACAAACTTCTGGTAGGGTGCAGCTGATAGAAAACATCCTGAGCCGGTGGGGAATATTTTCTGTCGGTTGTAGATTTTTTGACCGATTGATTATATTTTCTACTGGCTGGGGTCATCTTCCAGCCATGGGGGACAATTTTCCATCTACGCAAGGCAACTTTCAGCCTTAATTCCTTAACTTTTCAAAAGACATACCTAAGTAATCGATGTCGTACCTCATTTTTCTAAATATTGTCCCCCATTTCTTTCACAAGGTGGTTATTTTTATCAAAGACATAGGTAAGCTATGTCGTTCCTCATTTTCCTAAATATTGTCATGCCTTTCTTTTTTTAACAGACATCGGTAAGCTTTTTATTTTACCTGTCAAGGACGCCACATGTAACACATGGTTGCCTACGATTGACTTTTTCCTTCACGGATGCACGCAGTACCACACTGTGGGAAAGTGCTCGTTCCTAGGATGTCGGTCAGTCTCGTTTGCAAAGCGGGCGGTCATCCAGATGGAGCGAGTGCGCTTGAGTGTTTTCCGTTTGTTGAATGGGTATGGATTAACAAGTTGGGGAAATTGTTGTCCAGTATGGGCTATCAAAATATCGTAGAAGCCAAAGGTGATACATGGCTATTTGACAGTTTTTTAAAAATATTTTTAAATATTCTCCTACCTTTCTTCTATACAAGCTGCTTATTTTTTCAAAACACATAGGTAAGCTATGTCGTTCCTCATATTCCTAAGTATTGTCCTCTCTTTCTTCTACAAGCTGGTTATTTTTTCAAAACACATAGGTAAGCTATGTCGTTCCTTATTTTTCTAAATATTGCTCTGCCTTTCTTTCACAAGTTGGTTCTTTTCTCAGCAGATATTGCTAAGCATTTTATTTTACTTGTCAAGGACGCCACATGTAACCACTTGTGTGCTTACGATTGACTTTTTCCTTCACGGATGCACGCAGTACCACACTGTGGGAAAGTGCTCGTTCACTAGGTTGTCGGTCAGTCTCGTTTGCAAAGCGGGCGGTCATCCAGATGGGGCGAGTGCGCTTAAGTGTTTTCCGTTTGTTGAATGGGTATGGATTAACAAGTTGGGGAAATTGTTGCCCAGTATGGGCTATCAAAATATCGTAGAAGCCAAAGTAGTTACATGCAAAATGGCTATTTGGAAGGTTCTGACTAACTACTAACAATTTTTTTCAGCGCTTCCTTTTCAGCATACTAACACTCTCTTACAGGCTTCAAGATTCCATCGGATTTTTGTTGAATTTTTTAATTTTGTTTGATTTTCTGTTTTAGAAATCTTACCAGGGATGATGGATACGCTCTTCAGAATTGATTTGGAATACTTGCTGATAGGCCTATCTCAGAAATAATTAAAAATTTTTAGATAATTTTTCATTCATTAATATAAATTAATTTAATTTTTTTTCAGCACACTAACACTCTCTTACAGGCTTCAAGATTCCATCGGATTTTTGTTGAATTTTTTAATTCTGTTTGATTTTCTGTTCTAGATATTTTACCAGCGATGGATATATACTCTTCAGAATTTATTTGGAATATATCGATATATTTAAACTTGCTGATAGGCCTATCTTATAAATAATTAAAATTTTGGATACTTTTTTTTATCAATTTAATTTTTTGTTCCAGAATTTTTTTTCAGGAAACGATTTTTTAGGTTACAAAAGTTAATACTTATTTTTGACTTTTTCAATTTGGAGCTACCGATTTTTTTTCCAGCACTATTAATAATTCAAAATTTCTATTCTGATTCATTATATTATATTTGGTAAAGTATTCTTTGCATGTTTATTTTCTTAACTGCATGGGTTCAATATTTGCATGCTCAAGCTTGAGTGTAGTAGGGGTTGGTGATGTTAATTTTAAAATATCTTTTTACTGTGTAATTTATGTTTGATATTTTTGGTTAAAATATTGTAACAAATGTATTTTATAGATGTTAATATTTTGTTGATATTCGATTTTTTATAATTGTTGATTTAGAATGTATTTGTTTCTGATTGTATATTTTTTATTACTGCACTTTGTCAGTAAAGACAAACTTCTGGCAGGGTGCAGCCGGTAGAAAACATCCTGTAAGCCGGTGGGGAATATTTTCCGTCGGTTGTAGATTTTTTGACCGATTGATTATATTTTCTACTGGCTAGTGATATCTTCCAACCATGGAGGACAAGCGTTCATCTACTAGGAGCAGCTCCAGCCACAATTTTAGTTATATTTGTTTATAAATATAATGCTTTGTGTATTTTGTTAGGTTAGGTTTAAATATTGACGGTAGCATTTCTACCCCTTCGACGGCACCGAAGCGATTTTCCCTTTGTGTGTAGTATCCTTATTAGTACGTACACCTTTTGTATAAATTTCAACCAGTCTTCCTGTTTATTTCATTATCATATGTCAGAATATCGCTAGATATTTCCATTTTTGCGAGGTTAAGCGTGACGTCACAATTATGACGTCACGCTTAAGCTACACTGTTAATCCGCTTAAAAGCGCTAGATCGCAAAAATATGGCTCTACATTACCCTTTTCGCTTAATAGTACAGTCAATGAAGGTTTTCACCTCCGATTTCGTTGAATCTCCATCGATTTTCATGAAAATTGGTGAGTAGGTGGGGGATACCTTAAGAAACAAAAGTGACATAGTGCCAGCTTTGCGCTTTTGCCCTGGGGGTGGATGCCACCCCTTCTCAGGGGTGTAAATTATTTAAATAAAAATAACCCCAGGAATCGATAGAGAGACAAATTCTAAGCAAAATTTGTTATATGAAGTTTTTGGAATAAATCACTCCTATGTATATTTAACCAAAAAAGAGTCTTTTTTGTTCGAAATTTGTAAAATTTCAACGAAAGTCCAGGAATATGTTATTTTAATGATCTTTTAATAATTCTATTCCAATGTTTAATGGTCTCTAGACCAACTAAATTATTCAGATCATGTCTCCAGTTACTACAGGACTAAATATTTTACCCATGCGATGACAGATTTTAAAGCAAAAACATAGAAATTTTGCAGGTGTCTTGAAAATAATATGAAACGTTTTTGAACGGGCCTCGAAATTTTAACTTGGAAAAAGAAAATAGATCCGTACTCAACTATTGTACTCAGGGGCAAATTTGCCGGGGTGATATCGCAAAGAATGCAGCCTTAAAGATAGTTGATAAATGGTGCATACAAGAGTGGCTGATAGTCGATGCTCAGAAAACACAAATTATCAATTTCACGAAAATTTGGCACTACAAGGACTGAAGCCAATAGTGCTAGGAGGACCGGTTATTCCATAAGCCAAAGATACAAAGTACCTACTACCTAGGAGTACATTTTGATCACTTTGAGACTTTCGTGGATATGAGAAAGAAAGAAAGAAAGAAAGACTTTCAAGGAAGACCACACAGAAACCTACCGTTTCCCTCAGCAGATGAAGAACAATGTATGTGAGCAAAAATGATCCAATAACTATACATAAGGGTTGTTGGACCAACGATAGTCTATGTCATTGTAGTGTAGTGAACAAAGACACTGAAAGTGGAAGCTATAGGGCTATTGAGTAGCACACAATGGCTTGCTTGCCTGTGTAGTACAGGAGCCACTCTAACAAGTGCGATGGAAGTCTTGCTGAATCTGCTTCCACTACACATTTTTATACAAAGCGAACTAAGCGAAGCCAGACCTGTAACGCATGGACTACTCCACAGTCAACAAGACATAAGTCAAATTCACTGTGCTGACTATCCAAAGCTTATCAAGGAGCTAAAAGCTAATGGGTGGACAGGCAAAGCCATGTGCAGATTCTGTCACCTAGAAGACGAAAGATTCAGTCTCGAGGCTTATTAGCTACTTAAATAGAGTGTATAGTCCAGTCATTTAAATGAGTTCAACTACGAATATTGAGATACTCAGCTGTTAACTCGTGAAAACTTGTATTTTTATATCCTAAAACTTTTCGTAAAATTCGCACTTGATCTGATGGATGCGACTGTGAAAATCGGAGGTCAACTGTCACAAAAATCGATTTTAGCAATAAATTATAAACTTTATATGACGTGATTTCGATCGGGACTACCAGTTGACCTCAAATGGTATTCAAACCGCGCGCTCTCTGCCCTCCATCTCGAAAACGATTCAACGTATAAAAAAATATTTGAAACAAAAGTTGTAGAAAATTTAATTTTCTACAATATCTAAAATGAATACAATTAGCGTAAAGCACACAGGAAACGAGATATTGGCAAAAAATGATGCAAAATACAAGTTTTTACGAGCTTAAAGCTGGGTATGTCGATTTCTGAAATACTTACCTAATTTTGACTTAAATGACTCGACTAATAAGTAATCTAGATTCAGAGGACTACAATAGATCTGAAAAGATCGCATTGGAATAGATCGATTAACCACCCCATCAAATCTAATCTAATCTAATTTATTCAACTATTATACATTATTTATTGCTTATGAAACTTACCTCGTCATCGAAAAGATCGTGATCAGCCATTTCTCACTCGATGGCTTGAAAATTCAGCTTAAAGGATAGAAATGAACGAAAAAAAACATCCTCTTCATTTTCTTTCCTCTTGAAATTACTTAAAATATGAACTGTAGCCTCGATTGTCTTTCTAGCTTCATATTGTGGCTCGTTTTTTTATCGAGTAGACTGGGTAGACGAACAACAGTCTGGAACAACATAAAAAAGGTTAGAAAAAATATCAATGCTATCTCTAATGCTATTTTATACATATAAACCGCTACGACTTTATGTTCTCTTTTGTATTAAAAAGATAACGGTAGGGTTGTTTCGAGTACTGAAAATGTAATAACACCTATGAGGGCTTGAAGGTGAAACTGGCAGGAAATGATTTTTATACTATCAAAAAAATGTCATCGTTTTTAGTCAGAAATGTAGGTATTTGAAATAATTTTATTCTCTAGAAACGTGCATCTTGGACTGCATACACTGTGTGCGTAAAATATGGAACAAATTCATTTTTAGCTAAACAGGCCATTTTAAGAAATAATCCTGGAACATGTCGATTTTTGATTTTAATTTACCGTATTTTAAAATAATAATCTAATATACAGGGTGAATTAGTTTCGAGTAATGACGTCACCGTCATTTTTTTTAAATGGAACACCCCCATTTTGTCTCAATTTTCGGATTACTCTAGTCTGAGCTGATTCCAAAAATGTATCACATGTTGATTCCAATTGGTACAGGGTGGAAAAAAATACAATAGTTTTGTGTGTGCTCATAAAGTAACGCGTAACATTTTTTATTAGTTAAATTAATAATATTATCAAAAATACTTATTGTCTAACGGACAAAATATGATGAAATACATGACTTTATAAATGTTCGAACTGCAGCCCTTACTGTATTTGACAGTAGGTAACCCAAACGGTGTACAAATTCTTGTTGAAGCTTGTTTATTGTGTCTTGAGAAATATTCTTTACTGCTGCCCGAATTCTCTCTTTTAATTCTTGAATATTTGCTGGTTTCGTTTGATACACAACATTCTTCAGATGACCCCACATAAAATAATCCAAAGGATTGGAATCTGATGGTCTCGCTGGCCATTCAATAGGTCCACGTATACCAATCCACCTTTTCGGAAAAATTTCATCTAGGTACCTTCTTACATCTACAGCATAATGTGGAGGTGCACCATCCTGTTGAAACCATAAACTTTCATCAAAACTTCCAGGAGTACGTCTGCTGGGAAACAAATTACGTAAAGTAGGTACGAGATACCCCCTTAAAAACTCGTTGCCCCGTTTAAATTACCTTCGATAAAGTAGGGTCCGATGATTCGATTTCTTACAATTCCAGCCCATACATTTACCTTTTGCGGGTATTGTGTATGATGCTAACGCATCCAGTGGGGATTTTCTTTTGTCCAGTATCTACAATTCTGACGGTTAACCTCGCCATTTAACATGAAAGTGGCCTCATCCGAAAAAATAATGTTTTGTATCAAGAGAGGGTCTCGATGACATTTATCCATCATTTTTTCGCAAAATTGGATTCTTCTATCGGGATCATCTTCGTTTAATTCCTGCACAAGTTTGATTTTATATGGATGCCATTTTTCAAGCTTCAATAGTTTTTGTACCGTTGTTTTGCTAACACCGATATCGCGACTAACTTTACGCACAGAAGTGTGCGCATCTTCTTCAAAACTAAGTAAAACATCTAATGCTGTATCAGCATTTGCAGAGGGAAGACCTGATTTGCGTGCATTTTCAAGCGTACCAGTTTCTCGAAATTTGTTTTCAATCTTACTGACGGTTGAACGCGTTATAGTTCTTTTTGGATATTTATCATTAAACAAATTGTCTCTGTCTTCATACCCAATCATCATAAGTATTTCAATTTTTTGTTTTACACTTATCTCCATTTCTACTTCAAAGTAAATCTAAGCAATAATTAAAACATTCACGAATACCAAAAATATTGTAGTACTAAACTGTCACTGAACATCAATAAATTACTAAACAAATAATGACATTTCGCAAAAAACTAGACGACTATGTTTTTTTTAAATTGATAAGAAATAATTTCTTTCATATTCTGTCTGCTAGACCACAAGTACCAAACATGTTTGGAAACAGCTCATTTTTATTAATCTAAAAATGTAACAAACTACAGGGTGTTACATTTAAACCAATTGCCACTAGACAATAAGTATTTATGATAATATTGTTAATTTAACTAATAAAGAATGTTACGCGTTACTTTATAAGCACACACAAAACTATTGTATTTTTGTCCATCCTGTACCAATTGGAATTGACCTGTGTTACATTTTTGGAATCATCTCAGCTAGAGTAATCCGAAAATTGAGGCAAAATGGGGGTGTTCTATTTAAAAAAAATTACGGTGACGTCATTACTCTAAAGTAATTCACCCTGTATATTAGATTATTATTTTAAAATACGGTAAATTAAAATCAAAAATCGACGTGTTTCAGGATTATTTCTTAATATGGTCTGTTTAGCTAAAAATGAATTTGTTCCATACTTTACGGACACAGTGTGTATACCTTACCAGAACTTTCGAGGGAAAATTTAGCAGTGATGAGAGGACTACGAATTGAACACACCAAACATACCCACCCACGGTTACGTGATGTCAGATGTCATCGAACAGTCGACCATATTTTTTAAACTGTCAATGCAACACACCCTCACTGAATGTTATCAATACCTATCAGAAAGAAGCAACATCACCTTAATTACAATTCACAAAAATTGCTGAGAACAGTTCTTAAAAAATTATCAGCTATATCAGAAAATTTAATCCAATATACCGGGTGTCTGATTATAAGGGAGGTGACCCGCTGTATCTCAAAAACTATTTATCGTGCAGCTTAGAGGAAAAATCTGTACTTGCTGGAAATTATTTTCAAGTTTTCCACTACACAGCTAGAGGACCTAGCTCACAATAATAACACAGAAACATCATTTTTATATAATAAATATTTAAATATTCGTAATCTTTAGATTAGTTTACGTAAGTTTGTTCCAGTACTTTTTCCTCTATCTTGTAAAACAACTGGTAGGGGTGAGTGGGAAAGCTGACTGAATAAAACTGTTATAACTTTTGCTTCGCTTTGTGGATTTTGACAAACTTAGTATCATTTGAAAGGAAATTCGATGCCTAATGAAAAATGATATTATCGTTTCATTCCAGTGGTTTTAACCGTCGCTATGTGGCGATCATTGAACAATTGTTTTGTTTTCAACTTTTTGTGGGAATCTTCAAATGCGATGCTATATTTTTTAATCATTCCATTTTCTAAGCGAAGATACGAGAAAAATAGGTGTACATAAAAATAGAATTTTGACAAACCCATGCAGTATCATTGTAACAGTAACCCACAATTAATTACGTAACATAAACAGCAAAAATAAACTACATCGACGTAGTAGAGTAACTTAAAGATACTGCTCGAAATGATTTCCATCTTTTCGACGTAGATATTTAATCTCTGCGTGGTAGAAAAGACGGCAGCTTTTATTTCAGCCCTGGGAATACAGACAATTTTCGTATCTTCTCTTAGAAAATAGATATTGAGATGCGGATTTTACCATTTTTCTTATTCCATCCCATTTCAAGTGAATAATCAGAAAATGTAGCGCATTTGAAGATTCCCAAAAAAAGTTGAAAACACAACAATTGTTCAATGACCACCACCTAGCGACCTTTAAGACCACTGGAATGAAACGATGATATAATTTTTGGTCATCGAATTCCCTTTCAAATGATACTAAGTTTGTCAAAATCCATAAAGCGAAGCAAAAGTTATAACAGTTTTATTGAGTCAGCTTTCCCACTCACACCTACCAGTTATTTTACAAGATAGAGGAATAAGTACTGGAGCAGACTTTTTTATTTGGTTATTTAACGTCGGTCTATTTCTGCAACTGAGGCTAATCACCGTCGCCGGGAGCACTCTACCCCTAACCGGAAATTTTGCCGAACCCACTGGTGTTCCAACCAGTGGTAGGGTTCTTTTCCGAGCCCAACATCCATGGACTCGGTTTTACGTCTCCTCCGAAAGACGGCATACCTACACTGCCGTCCTAAGCAAACAGGCAGTATCTCCAATTTTTACTATTTTCGAATTTCCTCTTTCTATGGACTCCTTATACGACTATGAGTATACCTTACAAAGCTAGAGAGCAGTAAGTGTTCATCAATCGGTCTGGTAGACTATAAAAATTGCAGTAAATCAACTTGTTATTAGGTATTCCTTAGCTTAAAGGCAGTAACTACCTTATACAAGTCTTTAAAGCAGTATCTCCTTCAGAAAATGGAGATACTGCTTTTTAATCTAGCTACATGCCCCACCACAATTCTTATTTCATGGGTGTAAACTGAGTTAAAACGTGTTGGTTCCTGTCAGTTTGCTCTGGAAAGTCCCTTTACGTGTACGCATTGATCTCATTGATAATATAAAAATTAGTGCGTGAAGTAGGTATTATTATTGACTCGGTTGTTCATAGTTTTATTGTCATATATTGTTTTTGCTTCTTGCTTTTTGTTGTCACCGTGCTTTACACTTGAGAAATACTACACTTAAAAGCAGTTACTGCCAAACAATTGGATTTACTGCTTTTTTATGCAGATCATTATTACCGATTGTGATGATATGCCTTGCTTAAAAGCAGTAACCGCGATTTCAATTGAAATTTATATAAATATGACATGAAAATATGAACGTATTCGATGACAAGCGGAAGAACAACAACCCAGTAGAACAATTCCAGAATCCATAAATATTTTAATGGTGGCACAGCTTCATTTAACAAAATCTGTATTATCTCGAAACTAACATTTGTGGAGATACTGCCTTCTTTCTTGGGAGGGCAGTACATTATACCTCGTGTCACCGTAAAATAATCTAATGATTACGAATATTTAAATGTTGTGGTACTGTAACGGTACATTTATTATAGAAAAGTGTCGTTTTTGCGATATTATTGCGGTAGAGTAGAAAAATTGAAAATAATATCCAGCCAATTCTCGTATGCAAGTTTGTAATACAGATTTTGTTTTCCAAGCTATACCCTGTACGATAAATAGTTTCTGCACATGTATAATTAACACCATTACTAACTATTATACAGGGTGTTTTCAAATGACACTTACAACGTTTGCATGTAGATACCTCTCATAAAACTGAACAAAATGATATAAGGAATGAGGGGTCCAGCTCATTTCCTTATCGAGATACGGGGTGTTATGAAAAATTAAATGTTTTCATTTGATAACTTTAAAATGGATGGATAAATTGATTTGACATTTGGCAGGTTGTTTTAAAATGTAAAAGGGCATATTTTGATGGAAAAACAATTTTCAATTCTTGATCCAGTGGTGTACATTTAGAAAAATATGTCACCTTTACCCTCCCATTTTCTACGCAACCGGTATTTGAGGCAATTTTTATTCAAATTTGTATTCCTCAATGGTTTTCAGGTGAAAAACGCATAACCTTTACATATCAAAAGATGTATAGTTTTCAAGATATTTAATGTTTTCATGAAGTCTGCAAGATCACTTTTTAATAATGAAATAAAAAAATATTTTTCTTGTATTTTTTTTAATGACTACCAAACTAGTTATGGTTAGAAACGGAGGAGGAACTGATAGCAAGAATCCATGCAGCTACAGAAATTATTTACGGTAATCACCCAGTCTTTCCAAAAAAGCGATTTTCAATCAGAAAACGTTGTTATATTTATGTTTAAATGTAAATGGACAGAACTTTGAACATCTCTTGTGATTTGTTGACTGCTTAGTGAAAAATTATGTATATGGTTTAAATTTGTAACTACCTATCTAATTTTTTATTGCCATCAATTCCTATGTTAATAAAATCACAAGTTTGGAAAAGTATTTTCAACAATATTCTCTCAATGTTTTAGATGCATTGCTGTTTCACAGAATAGTTTTCGTTACCTACATATTCTAACCATAACTAGTTTGGTAGTCATTAAAAAAAATACAAGAAAAATATTTTTTTATTTCATTATTAAAAAGTGATCTTGCAGACTTCATGAAAACATTATATATCTTGAAAACTATACATCTTTTGATATGTAAAGGTTATGCGTTTTTCACGTGAAACCCATTGAGGAATACAAATTTGAATAAAAATTGCTTCAAATGCCAGTGGCGTAAAAAATGGGAGGGGAAAGGTGACATAGTTTTCTAAATGTACACCATTGGATCAAGAATTGAAAATTGTTTTTCCATCAAAATATGCCCTTTTACATTTTAAAACAACCTGCTAAATTTCAAATCAGTTGATCCATCCATTTTAAAGTTATCAAATAAAAACATTTAATTTTTCATAACTTCAACACCCCGTATCTCGAAAAGTAAATGAGCTGGACCCCTCATTCCTTATATCATTTTGTTCAGTTTTATGAGAGGTATCTACATGCAAACGTTGTGAGTGTCATTTGAAAACACTCTGTATAAATAAACTATACCTGTGCAAGTGGCCATAGTTGCCAAGCACGTTAATTTTATTAAAAAAATAATATTCAGTTATGCATAACCCATTTGAAAGATTGGAAACCATATTTCCATTATTTTATTAACCACTGGTATTATTCTTCATGGTCCTACTTCATGGGTATTGGACCCATGTTCATGATAGAGGTACCTACTTCTAAATTCATGACAATTCCAAAGCAAGAAACTATAACCAGAAACGTACTAATATAGCTTCAAAGTGGTTACATTTTAATTTTATAGATTTTAGAAGCTGGACTTCGAAGATACACCAAGAAAACAATCAAAATCTATAATAGAAATATTCAAATTTTTGTGAGTAAAATGAATATTTTAAACATCCATTTTCATCTTTATAGTACTTTTATTAGATAAACTACCTTTGATAGATAGATTTTAAAAAACTAGAATCAACTTTTTCCTAAGTGGTCAGAGACATAGATACAATAATTAAATTTACACTGATAGACTAGGGTAGATAATTTTTGAAACCAAAAAAAATAATAGTAGGATGAAAACCATTGGAAAAGGAGGAGAATATTATAAAAATGAAAGGAAAAATAATTTACGAGCGATCTGAGGTCGTGAAGGGGTAGGGGGTGAGTTTTTAAGGGTAAAAAACGGTTTATCTCGATTTCCGGCAAAACTACAAGTCCTATGAAAAAAGTTAAATAGCAAAGTTGTAGGTATTAAAAAGATCTACAACTTTTGTATTAACCTTTTTTTGACATAACCTCAAAATTTATGTGAAAAATTCAAAAAACCAAGTTTTTGGTTTTTTATTTCTCTTTTACAAAAATTTTTTTGTCTCCACGAAATTTGGTGAAAACTTACCTTTTCATGTCCCGAATACACTGTCATTTATTTGATTCGAAATATTGATTTTTTCACCTTGTTTTGACTTAATATCGAAAAAGCACCCTAATTTTCAATCGAAAATTCACCCGTCAAAATATCAGCTTTTTTTAAAAGGTTGTTGTGCTTTTCGTTCGTTGAAATCTCTACTTTCCGATGGAGTAAAAAAATATACATATATTATTATAGTAAATCTTCTCAGAAAATGCAAAACTCTAAAAAATGTGACTGCTGCAATTTTTTTCAATTAAAAATTTGTTTTATTAATTTCGAATTACAATTATGTCATAGAAAATCTCATAATATATAAAAATAAATGTAAATCGTACTATTGAATTTAGATACTTTATTCTGATTACGTTATTCATTACAATATTTTTTTGCATTTTCTGAGAAGATTTACTATGGTAATATAGTTTTTTTACACCATCGGGAAGTAGAGACTTCAACGAACAAAAAGCACACCAACTTTTTGGAATAAAGCTGATATTTTGACGGGTGAATTTTTGATTGAAAATTAGGGTGCTTTTTCGATATTAAGCCAAAATAAGGTGAAAAAATAAATATTTCAAATCAAATAAATTACAGTGTATTTGGGACATAAGCAGGTAAGTTTTCACGAAATTTCGTGAAAATAAAATTTTTTTGTAGAAGATAAAAATAAAAAACCAAAAATTTGAATCTCCACATACATTTTGAGGTTATGTGAATATAAAAGTTGTAGATCTTTTTATTACCTACAACTTTGCCATTTCCACAGGACTTGTAGTTTTGCCGGAAATCGAAATAAGCCGTTTTTTACCCTTAAAAACTCACCCCCCTCCCCTTCCCGACCTCAGATCGCCCGTAAATTATTTTTCCTTTCATTTTCCAAATATTCTCCTCGTTTTCCAATGGGTTTCATCTTACCATTATTTTTTTATACTTTTTATTATTTTTAAAAGTGTCTATATCCTGGTCTATAATAAATTTGGTGAAAAATAGAATTACGCAAATAAATGTTTAAATTAAATATCTGGTATTTTATATTGTGCATTATTTTTCATATATACCTACAAATTATAAATTTAACTGATAATATGACCTCTTGGTTAAATAGAACTTGATATGAACAAGATTTCAAAGAGGTTTTCTATTATATTTAAGGAATTTTTACTAATAGAACTAAATACAAAAAACTAGGCTGGATAATATATCGAATTCAACCGAAAATAACTAATAAAAACCAATACTTTAAAAAAATAAACAATGCATCTACAAATATATATAAAAAGAAAAGAAATATTAAAATTGTTAATTAAAACTATACAAAGAAATATTAAACTTTTAACGTCAATTAAATAACTCACCAAATTATATATTTCTTTCAGAAATCATCGCTTGGCAAATATTGAATACAAAAAAATGTTGAATATCCCGTGTGCGTCGCGACGCGTCTTTTCTTATCGACGGCGGCTCCTGAACTGACCCGAGCCCTGAATTCGACGGCGCACGCGTATTACCGCATTGTTTATTATTTCATTTCTTTCGCATGTAGAAATAACCTAATTGTGGTTTCGTGAGTCTGTGAATTTTTTTTTCATTCTCTATTTTGGTATATACATTACAAGTGTCCTCTTGGTAAATGTGATTGTAAAATGCAGGAACGGATTTCATTAAGAATTGGTATTGTCAAAAATAATCCCAAGAAACTCAAGAACTTCTTAAATGAAGAATCGGGATGATGTACTAGAGCGTAGTAGACCACAGTTTAAAAATGAAATGACATTTTTTCTAAAATGCGTTTACAAGACAGATTTAAAGATTTTTCAGCGTTTGAGTAGGTACATTGGAGTTATTTTTTAATAAATATTACTACGCCACTGTATTCTAGTACTGTCTAAATATTCAAGTTAGAAAATAGACTTTAAAAAATAACGAATTAAATTTAAAAATATACATTATTTTTTTTTCTGTAAGTTCCTTGTGGCATTACTTATTCTTTTTTCTTATTTTTTTTTGGGAATCAAACCACAATAATGTTCCTTATTTTTTACTTCGACGCCTCGGCAGCGCTCCAGCCACCGTTGTCAAGATTACTAGTATAGAAATAATTTTTTGGACCCTATCTGACACAACGAAAAAATTTGACATTATTGTGGTTTGATTCCCCCAAAAAAAAATAAGAAAAAAGAATACATTATTTTTGTCAAAATTTGTAACACACGATTTTTAAGTATACAGGCCTATTCTGTATCTAAGTGGCAGTTAAGCAACTTTATAGCAACTGGCTGAGAAGCAACTCTATAGATAGTAACTTTTTAACCACTTTCAATAAAATTGCTATTCTGGTGACTACTAGTGATTAAGAAGAATGATTAGTCACTTTTATAGTGTAAATCGACCCTACTTTTCCACTACCAATTCTGACAACTGAGAAAAGTGAGGTTAGAAGAATATTTTGTTCAAATGTTCATAGATAAAGATGGTGACGCCCTGATAAAATTAGAGGGTGTTTCTTTTCGACGCTAAATCTCGAATTTGACAATTTTCCACCAACCCTTAAAAAGCCAGAGTCGCTTTTAACTATAGTTTATTTCAGAAGGGTATAGGGTAATAAAACCTCATTAGGTATGCAAAGGGAGCACAGGGTGACCCAACGAATATTTAAGCCACTTTCATAGTTTGGCATTGATTTTATTGTAAAATTCTTTCTTTTTATCAAGTGCAGGTAGTACCACCCGGGTTGGGGTCAATATATGGGTTTAGCCTATTGTTATCCATTCACAAACACTGAAAATAGTGTGCCAAAGGCGTGCCGGTAGGATACTCGTAAAAAGGAAAGAATTTTATTTTAGCAGAATAAAAATTAGGCATTAGTACGACATAGTATTAGGTACACTTATTTTTTATTGAACACTTTACAAAAAATACATTATACAGAAATTAAATTATAAAAAATTATAATCTTCTTCGTCATCTGAGGAACTGTCATCTCCTCTTGACGTTATAATTAACGGGTCGACGGTCCGATCGATCAAGTAGTCAAAATCCCACATTTTCTCCTCTTCTTTAATGACATGCCGGACTGCTTTTCGCTAGTTCTCTGGTGTCACCTCCTTAATGGCTTGATGAAACAGTAGCTTAACGTCTTTCATTTTGAATGTCGTGTTGCGTCTTGCCACAAATCCTTTCACTTGCGCCCATATAAGTTCTATAGGATTTAGTTCGCAATGATATGGCGGTGTGCGCAGCACAGCTACACTATGTTTTTCTGCTATATCTTCCACGGCGTATTTCATAAAACGAAGTTTGTGTACATTTGCTATAGCTAATAGTTCTTTTTTTATCAAATTATCTTCAAATTCAATACTTTTGGTGGTTAACCAGTCAATACTTTCTTGTTTTCTCCAAGATGAAGTTGGAGTCTATGCGTCGAGAATGATAACTTGCGTTATCCATAACTACTACTGAATCAGCCGGAAGATATTTTATCATTTCACCAAAATAGTCTTCAAAAACATCCGAATCCATGTCCTCGTGGTAATCTTCCGTATGGCACGACTGAAAGGTTAGCAAACCTTCTTTTAAAAATCCCTCTTCGCTTCCAATATGGACGATTATTAATCTTTTCCCTTTACCTGAAGGCACTTTAATACCCGTTGACAGGCCTTCCATGAAAGCTTGGCGAGCACTGGTTATATTTTTGTCTTGCCACATTTTTGGTACTGTATAACCTTCATTAAACCACGTCTCATCAAGATAATATCTACTACCTAAGTAATCCCTACACAATATTTCGATATTGACACTTCAGGCCAGAAAACATACTTTTCCTCATTCTCTTACGCAATTACTTGAGATTTTAATATTACAAACAAAACTATTTCAAGACCTACGCCTATGGCCGACACCTAAATTGAACCGAACTGGACGGAATTCCCCATTTTATTACCATATACCTTTCCGAAATAGACTATAAGAATTTTTTATTTTATTAGCTCTTATTTGCTCAAAATCCTCGGAAAAACAATTTTCTTGTACATGAATAAGCAATGTTTTAAGCAATTGATCGATTTCACTTTTTATTAATGGACCATACTTACGGTCATTTGGACATTTTTATTCATTATTAACAGAAGTAGAGGCAATAATGAATTCACGTTCATTTCCCCCTTAACCTCTGACCCTGAGGATGTCACACCATTAACGCCTGGACATTTAATCATCGGGCACCATGAGTGTATTTCATTAATTTCATGATCTAACAAAATTACCATAATCCACGGATCCAACTTCCTGCCACCACACTTCTACCTTGCTCTAACAGTTGCTAACGTTAACAACCACAAATATTGTGGTTGCTCAGAAATAACTATGAATTAACTTTTTTTAACCACTGGTTGCCTCTATACAGAATGCCAATTGAAGACAAGTAGCAACCTAACAACTGACCTTGTTCTAAACCACTTGCTCAGTACTCAGTAGTAACTTTGCGATACAGAGTAGGGTCGATAATCGGCAACATTTTCACCGGCTCTGACATTTTCGTTTGTGAATAAGTAAATATACAAACATTTGACATTGGATACGTCCCTTTTGCGTTTTTCGTTCCCATTATTACATTAATTACCAATATATTTATCCACGTCAGACGTATTGGGCATTTATACAGTTGTTTGTGTATTTAACCCGAAATGTTGTTGAAAAAACTTTATTGGTACTTCTAATGTTCCCATTGCGTGATAACCTTTTTTTATGTACTGTTTAACATAAACTTTGGTAAATTATGTATATAATAACTTGGTAATGTAGTCACCACCATAAATACCTACAGTAAGTTTATTTGAAAAGCGCCGTATAAATATAGATCAGCTAGTATTAAAAAAAAAAACGTATTGTTTGATGCTATTAAATATAAATTACTTTCTATACCTACATCGTTTTAATAAATAATATAACTGCCATTTCATTGAAAAACGCAGTAGCGTATCTACAAAATATCAGGGGTACAAAATATTATTTATTATTAAAAAACCGATATCATCAAACGCAGTTAATTAAAAAGAGAATGAATATTTCGTAGAACAATTTAATAGATACTTATTTGTTTAATTTAATTGAGAAAAAATTGTTTATCAAATAATTATTATTTGTCTTTTAACTTTGAAGTCGGTGTCACGTAAACCATAAAAATTACTTATACATTGCCCAAACAGCACAAAGATATCGTAAAGACGTCTATAAGATGTCGTATTTCGACATACAGGAACTCTTAGGAATGTCTGTTTTCGCCAGAAAGGCATGCATCTTAACGACATCGGATCTTACAAAAGGCAACTTCTTTAAGACATCTTTGGAAAGACGTCTTACCAATGTCGCTGTCTGACCATTTTAAGACATTTGCCCCCTCCTCTGCCCTTCAGTGTTATCTATTTATTGGTTGTTAAGATTAAAGCCGTATCTAAAGAACTCATCATATATATTCTTTGTAAAAAAATATGAAAAATAACATTACAAATTTTTAAAATACGGGGTGACCCGAAAAGATACCGACAATCTTTAAGGGGTTATAGGGGACATCAAAACATTTTAGTTTAATGAGCCGTTTGGGCTGTAGGGCAAAAAACTGTTTTTACTTATTATACTGCGCAATAATTAAATACCGGCCCACATGTAAAATATGTAAAATAACCATCGTGCGTAAAACATGCTTCATCCGAAAACAATATTCATGAAAAATTAGGTTCGTCGTGATCCAAAAACCATTAGCAGAGAGCCAATCGGTATGGATAATCTTCAGGATTGAAAGCTTGTACGCATTGAACATGAAAAGGCTAGAGAAGTTGTTCCTGAAGGACTCTGTGTACTGTCTCCTACTTGTTTTGATCAAGAAAATTATTAGACGTCTTGTGTCAAATACACATGAATGAACATTCTTTACATTTCAGCTTTTATTGTTATTGGTTTGAGAAACGCAAATCACCAATGATTTTAGACATACTTTTTTCTTATTATCTATTTTTTATAATTTTCTGTTCGAAATATCTGGCCATGGCATTTGAAAGACATTCTGAAGACGTCATGAAATGGACATCTTATAGATATCTTTAGCATGTCTGTTTTAAGTCTTTATTAGGCGTCCAGACCATGGAAACTATATAAGGAGAACTAACTCATACGGAAAAATTGACAAAACCTGACCTCAAAATCGACTATCTAAGCAGTTTGTTTTTTCACCGCTACGCTGCGCATTGCAACATGTGCACGATCCAAATAAGTAACCTTAGTTTTTATAAATGACAGTAATCTAATTGTAAACATTACTTATGACAATAATAAAAACTAAAAGTAGGAGCTAGAAAGATTAAAATTATTGTTAAAAATTAAAAAAAGACAGGGTGTGTGCGTTGTTAAAAATTATTGCAATAGTGGTTGATAGTGCATCTGATTTAAAACGATAAGACGTGAATTGAATTTAAGAAAGCCAGAGTGTTTTCAGTTACCCAAGGTGATTGAAAATATTCAAAGATAAATAAAGTAGGAAAGAATATTTATTATATTAGGATTCAAATTATATACATTACTCATGAGTCTAGAAAAAGCACAATGGCACACGAAATACTTTACTTTTGCTGATGGTACTGGAAGAAAAACAGGTGAAATGTTTTTGGCAAGATATATCATATTTTACTACCAAACGATCACAATTTCAGATATTTTCCAAGACGAGGACGGAAACCTATTTCTTAGTCATACATTTTTTCATTTCTGTTGTGTATTATGTGTATTTCTGTTCCCTAACCTCACTTACCTAACATACTGTTAAATGAGCTAGCAACCAATAAAAAACCATGAACTGAAAGTGTATGCAAGACTCATGATTGGCTGTTATTGTTCTGCAGTCAGATGTTTCTGGTACACATTTGAGACTGGCGCCCTCTACCATTACCAAAAATTGAATTACATGGGGTTAGCGATCTCCTTATATAGTCTCCATGGTCCAGACTTACAATGAACATAAATAAGAGGTCTTTAAGACGACGTGTGCTGTCTGGGTGTGGAACAGCTAAATGGAATAAATTCGATAACGAATAAATGAAGGAGTGTTGAAAAATGCTGTCATGTGACAGTGGCCAATGCCAACTTTCTTATTTTAAATGCAAACCCCTGTATAATATTCGGTTTTTGAATTCTTCAGACAATTCTAGAGATAATTAATGTTCAATGTCCTATACCTATCTTCAACTGTTTCGGAAATAATAAGTGTTTCCAGATTTATTACATAAATTAACATTAAAAAAAGAAAATTATTTTATTTCACATATTCGCTACATTACACTCAATAGGTACTTATTTCCCATTTAGATCTTGATATTGAGAAAGTAAGCAAAACCATTCCTGCGTTTCTTTTTACTGATATGAATTGAAAAATTAGACAAAAACAGTTTTGAATATTTTCGTATAAAACTCATAGCCTTAGCAGCTTATGTTGTCTGCCAGCATAACAGTGAGTGATCAGTGTCAGTGCCATTGTCGTTTGAATTTCGTCAACTGTACGTATAATAATATCAGAAAAATGATTCATTTAATAGAAATGCACAAAAATAACCATTCTACAAATGATTGGTTATGGAGATTAGGTACACACGGACACAAATGGATGTTTCTCGCTTATTTCACAAAAAAATTCCAAATTTGCCTCCTGGGGGTGTATTTTCGTTCTCAGTCGAAATATTTCGTGTTCGAGTGATTTCGAATGAAACAAGTCGATTGATATTGGCCTAACGTATTTTCGAGACGTCATCGAATTAAAATTCGTATGCGGAATTGAAATTTGAATGACCATACGTGACAACGTCGCAATTTATACGGTACCAACTGTAGAGTTCTAATAACCCTTCAATATTCCTGCCTTGTGTTTAAAGTTTGAAGTTTTGAAGTGTCAATTTCAATAATTAGCAAAATATACATTTTTAAAAATGGAAAAGCAAAGAAGCGGTCATTTCACTGCAAATCAAAAGGAACATCTTGTTGCCTTCCTCTTAGATCACCCAGAGCTAAAAAGTGGAAAATTTACTAAAGAATTTACATTCAAAACGACACAAACATTGTGGGAAGAAGTAAGCAATTCCCTAAATTCTATGCCAGGGGAAAAAAACGATTGGAGGCAGTGGAGAAAGGTAAATTAAGTACATATTCCATATACTAAGAAATTACTTTAGCGTAACATTCTAATTCAAGTAACTATGAACTAATTGTAGACCATAACTTGAATAGGTTCTAGTTATTATAAATAAAATTATAAAATCAAATTTGCAAGTATATTAATGTCATGACTTACCTTGCACGGTACACTTAAAGCAAATGGTCTTCTGGGTTCCTCAATATATGGGGACACCAAATTAATAACATGCTCGGCTGTTGCCTTGTTTAATCTATAAATTTTTATGAATTTATTTTCTACAAGACTTTCAAACGGGTCAATTTGCTCGTTTAATACTCGACCGTGTTGTGCCAAGTTTTCGGCCTCTTCAAGTGCTCCTATAGCCGCCAAATTAATTATCGCATCATCCATTATTAATATATAAAATATATCAAAATTATAATATCAACAAACAACAATAATCATAACCTTACCAAAATAAAAGTCAAAATTGAAAGTCGGAAAAGTCAGAGAATACGCTTTTGCGCATGCTCAAAACTCAAATTCGAGCACGGATTTTAAATTCGATTGGTTCCAACCCAGTCGAAATAAATCGATTGAAAAATTTCGCATACGGACCAATTTCTATTACACGAACATACACTTTTTGCATTTCATTCGAAAATTTGACGTAAGGTCGCATTCGAATCAAATTCGATTGAAACGGAAGGGAAAGGAAGGGACAATTAGCAAAATAGAAAAGCAGTTTCGCGATCCTGGTCATGTAATTACAGATACAAAAAGTAGCTGCCAATGCAGTAAGTGAATATACGAAATTGGATATATTATGCTTGAGCTTCAAGAAAACCCACATACCTAATTCTGGTCGAAAAGCAGCCCCACCGTTCAACGTTAGTCACACATCAATTTTTCGAATAGATATTATATAAAGGAAAGTAAAATGTAACCCTATAATAAAATGATGCAATTTCAGGAGCTCATGGACAGTTTCGATAGGAGAACGTATTTTTGTGAACAAATGATGGCAATGTTAGATAACAATGGGATCCAATTAGAAGATGTTTTGTTTTCTGATGAGAGCACATTTACACTTCACGCTCGTCATGTTTAAGCTGGATTTCCACAGATCCGTCATCCGATGTCCGATTGTGAATCGTATCGGATGAATTAAATTGCCAAATTTCCATTGCTTCGAAACAGTCGTACGTTCTAATAACAAAAATAGTGACATATCACTTTTAAACTTTTTGGAGACACATTTGCAATTAACGGCAAACTGTTCGTTGCTTTTAATCGTCTTTCATTATAAATATTATTATTAATTCTGAAATAATATCACAAAAAAAGCAGTTCATTAAAAAGTTTGATGAAATCAGATATCCGATGACGGATAAAAGTTGAACATTTTTCAACTTTTTCCCATGACGGACGTAAATTTAAATTTTCGGCAAATATTTGGCGGCTTGTCAATTTTGAATTTTTCCACCAATCACAAAACTTTCTGATGATCGTATCGTCGGATGACCTTAAAGGTGATTTTCCACAGATCCGTCATACGATGTCCGATTGTAAAAGTCGAATCACGTCGTATCGGATGAATGCAAATGCCAATTTCCATTGCTTGGAAACAATCGTAAGTTTTAGTAACAAAAATAGTAACATATCACTTTTAAGTTTGGTAACGTGAATAAGAAGTGACAGCATATAAGTCATTATACTTAAATAGCATCCCACAAAAATGGCAGATCATGAAAAAGTTAGGTTAAATCAGATCCGATGACGGATATAAAAGTTGAACATTTTTCAACTTTATCCGATAACGGACGTAAGTTAAAACTTTCGGACAAATATTTCGCGGCTTGTCAATTTTAAATTTTTCCACCAATCACAGAACTTTCGGATGATCGTATCGTCGGATGACGGATCTGTGGAAATTCACCTTTATTAATCGTCAAATTGGTCGCTATTGGGCTAATGAGAATGCTCACTGGATATTTAAAAATACAAATCGACGTGTCCAAGCGCTTTTCCCGAAACGCCCTCATTTATTCGTTATCGAATTTATTCCATTTTGGCTGTTCCATACTGTATACTTGTTACTTAATGCTACATGCTTGGCAATGAATACCTATAGTAGATTCATTCTATGCTCCTCCAAGCACAATACCCATCTCACTCCACTCGATCTCCGATACTACTATTTTTCGGGATTATGAAGTTTCAATCGAGCGATAGGCATAAAAATTTATACAGCGTGGGCCACTATGTTATTTGGCAGTATTCATTGAATTATGAAATAATTCTGAAACTGGTGAACTTTTAATTTGAATTTACTGTTTTTTTTTAAATAAGTAATAACCTGAAATATTTTCAGGGTAAACTAATATCGTGTGATGACGCCATAGTGATGACCAAGACACTAAATGAACAAGAACAATATCAAGACTAACCGAGTCTTATTGGTCTTGGCTTTGCTCATCACTATGATGCACTATAGTCGCCAGTTGCAATAATTTTGCTAGTTGATACCTACATTGATTGTAAACTATTAATAATTTATAAACATGATGATCTTTAGCATAGGCGTTGCTCAGACTTTTTTATTAGGGGGCCATTGATTCATTTGAGTATGCCTATTAAAAATGATTATTAAGCAATAACGCTGCCTTTTCTATAACGCAAAAGTCCATTGCAGGTTCATCGGCGAAATAAAAAAACGTCATTTCTAATTAAAAGATTTAGTAATTACGCAATTATAAGTAATAGAGCAAAATATATTGAACCAAAATATAAACTAGAAAAACAAAACGTAACGTTCGTTACAATACATGGAATCCAGAGGAAAAAGATAGATAATGATAATAATCAACTTATCTACAAACGCATTCGATGTGTTACTTCGGATAGCACTTCAAACTTATCTATTACATTGTCATAATTCACATTCGCCGTTTTCTCTTGTTCAATGAATAAAAAGAGAAGTGCGAATCGAGTCTCTGTTGTGACATGGTACTCCTCAGTTTTGATTGAACTTGAACCATTTTTAATAACGAACGTTCACAACTAGTAACTGGGTATGACAGCAAACATTTTTAAAAGTTTTAAAAAGCTAGTGTATATTTTTTAGTTTTCTGAGGAAAGGATCCAAGCCATCCAAGCCATCCAATCATCACGTTTAGGAATAGAATTATCAAATTTTATTACACTCAGTTCGGCTTAAAGTGAAATTAAAGTAAACGTTAAAATTTAAAAATTATAAAATATTTTTAATAGATTGATATTTTGAGGAATTGGGGTGGACCGATTAGGTGGGCCATGGATCACCATGCCCCCCTGTAGGCACGCCTATGATCTTTAGGAGTAAAAAAAATATGTAACAGGTAAAATTAATAACAAGACCAAGACTAAATAAGTAGACTAGTCTTATTTTATTGGTCTTTGCTTATTGCTCATCACTAAATAACGCCATCACTATTTTTTTAACAGAACGCCCTACACATGAAGACATAATGCTTCTATTTTCTAAATTTCCTTGAAGAGCTGGATTACAGAAACACTTATAGATACCTATCTACATATGTACAGAGTCTTGAGTGGATATTTAAAGAGTGTTAAAAATCACATTTTATCAACTTAAGGTCGTTTTTTTTGTAAAACAGCTGCTTAATTACATATGCACCATTCAGACTTTTCAAAAAATGAATTTTTTACCATACTGTCTGAAATCTCCACTTGATATAAATAAAAAACAGTACCTATATACCTAAACTGAAATCAAAAATCCTACCATTCCCATAACATTCAATGAATATTGCCAAATATACCGGCGTGATTTATTGTTTTCCGTGGATATAAGTACACTTCGAATTGAGAACACATCCTCCTTAAGAAGTCGGTTAAAAACTAGAATTTTACTCTAGTTTCACCAATTCAGATACTTTATAGGTTACACATTTGCCAAAATTATGTATAATACCTAAACGTCTGCACAGAATAACTCACTCAGTAACAGTTAGAAGGGTCGTTATTTGTAATTTTTGTTCTTTTAGATGTTTATTCTCAGGATTTTTACAAATATAAAACTTTAAATGTCTTGATACAAATAAGACTCTAGTCCTACATTTATATCCTTCTTTATATTTTGAAATCGATTTTTTATTACCTAATAATTCAAGAGATTTTCTCTTTGGTTTAAGCAGTAAAAACGGTTCTGATGATGGTGTATTAGGTGTGAATTTCGTCTTACGTTTCAATAGCAGCTTGTATTTAATTTTTTTTCAATTTTGGTCGAAGAGAAAAATTGTGTGTGTGAATAAAACAAAAAAAAAATAATAAGAATCGTATATTTATGTGATTTTTTAATAAAAAATACAAATTATATATGTAAAGGAATATTTATTATACTAAAAGAGAGTTAAAATCCCCCCAATTAATGGTTTATAATAACAAATTTTATTCATTAAATAACCTACATTGGACGAAAACCGGCCATTTTTGGATTAACATTTCAAATATTTATAAATAGTATGGATCTTAACAAGTGTATGTTTATATTGCACAATATCATTAAATTCCACAAAATTTGTCTTAATACTAATAACTCCATTCTTTCACTACATCTAGTAGAATTACCCTGTAGGTAGAATATATATCAAGTGTATTTCACAGAAGAAGGTTCTTCCAGAAGTGATCTAGAATCAGATGGGAGATGAAAAGAAGAAATGTTGACGTTTTGGAATTGTTTTCCAATTTGAGGTCAGAATTTCAGGTCTTTAATAGCCTGCGGTAAATCGGGTAATTTTATATCTTTTATTTGTTGAGGAATGTTCATATTCTTTACTGCAGAAACTGCTCTTGCAGGAGCTGCAGCAATACCAGCCTAAAATGTTAAAATTAAATAAATAAGATGTAAGTAGCGAGATATTTTATTAGAATATATAAGACTAACCTCTTGCTTTTCCATTTTATTTTGGTCTTCTATTCGTGTAAGTATTTCAGTCATATTTGTCTCCAAAACCATACCACCCATTACAAGTTCATTAAGTATATAATGTACTTTATCAACATGAAAAATCAAATCCAGTTCACATACGTTTTCAAAACATTTATCTAATGTTTCAACGAAAACTTGAATAAGGTCCAAAATTCCCAATTCACTCTCAGAAGAGTCTACGCAGAAGACAAAATACAATGTGGCATAGTGTCTATATATTAATTTATAATCACTACCACCGATCAAACTGAAACATATGATATTTATAATATTAAAAGCATTTCACAATAGTAGGTACTCATATAGGTAAGTCTATAAATACCTTCCACCCTCTAGAAAATTACAGACATTATCTTCTCTTTTGGAAACCAGTTGAAATGTCTCTTTTATTATCTGCTGCTGCATATCTTCTGCCTAAAAATGGTAAAAAATAAAGACATTATGAATACTTCACCCTGGGATTTACAAATTTAATAAAATATGGTGAGATGGGTTTACTTTTATCTAACCTATAAAACTAAAATTACTTACAAAATATTGATAAAACTTGGAAAGTCTAGGTTTTCCATGATTATTAAAGACTAGAATAGCTTTTATCATTGTTTCAAATCTGTTTTAAACTTTAAATATTAACTTTTGCAGATATAAACTATCATCTTCAATCACAAATTGAATAAAATTCTGTAATATGACTATAGTCCCATGGTCCGTGAACAAAATTCGGTCAATATAACATTCACATAATATCCAGTACTTCAGTTTCTTTTCAACAACACTTTCATGGCTAGAGATTGAATGCAATGCATAACTTTCCTAGAATAATCACTACTAATTAATTTGTGTTCATTATTTTTTTAAATTCCAACTAAATATTAGGATCCTCGGCCAGCTAACCCTAACCTAACCTAAAACAATAATATTTCAAACAAACGACAAACGTCAAAGCTCAAAGTGGCTCAAAGCTATCTATGTACTTTAAAAAATGACTAGTATTTTTTGTTAGATTATTTATTTTATTATACGTGTAGTTTTTTTATACGATTTGATATAAGAAAATTAGTGCTTCTTACAATTACTATTTTTTAGATAGTTTAAAACATGAGTTTTCAAGATGCGTTTGCAAAGTTGGAGAAAAATACTCCAGAGAAATGTGAAGAAACAATCAGAATCTTGTGTAAAATTGCAGATAATATTTTAAAAGATCCGTCAAA
This sequence comes from Lochmaea capreae, assembly GCA_949126875.1. Lineage (NCBI taxonomy): Eukaryota > Metazoa > Arthropoda > Insecta > Coleoptera > Chrysomelidae > Lochmaea > Lochmaea capreae. The sequence goes on along the minus strand of OX421401.1, from coordinate 29,331,381 downwards.
TTTAAAAATCCGAACGTTACAGAAGTCCAACGTAAGAATTTCTAATACAATTTTATCTGTCAATGGAGGAATAGAATGTTTGAAATTAATGGGATTTGAAGAAGTAAGTTTTGTAACTTCCTTTGTAGAATGAATACATCTTTCCTTCTTTTAGAAAGATACCTATTTTGTAATGGGAACTCAGACTCCACTAAGAAGTATTGAAGAATTTAAAAATGCCATTTTATCTTGGACCCATTTAATGAAACAGAAATCAATTTCAAAAGTGAGTATATTCAACATAAGAGTAAAAGTCCTAATTAACTGCATACTACATAGGTATTTGTTAGCTTGATATTATGAATATACATTTTTGATCAAGTGATTGTCAAGTTAAGACATTGATTTTGAACTCCCTCTATGTATTGAATCATTATTAGTTGATAAGTAGATGTTCCACTAATAAACTAAAACAAATCACATATAGGAAATTTGTAAAAAAATAAGCAATTTCTTGAATATTTTACGGTAAATATTAAAGCAGCATTCAGTTCTATCACTCCCATGGCTAAAAATTTACAATTGGAAATCTTCACTTGTTGAGAAAATATCATTAACTGCAAAGTAAAAATAAATTATAACCAAAACATATTTTTTCGCATGCATAACATTACTTTGGTCCACAAATCTGTAGTTAATTCTTTTTTACCAAGGATTTTATGTATAATTGAAGCAGTGTGATGAAGCTAAAAAAATATTTAACAAAAATATTTCCATATATACTACCAGTGAATGAACTTTTTACTTGCTTTGTTGTTACATGACAAGTTGTCATTATCCATATAATTTCAACACCAACTAATATTAAGCATCCCATCCAACTCAGTGAAGATATATATCTTTTTTGTATCTAAAATATGAGTACTGTTTGCTATTACAATATTGTAAGATTGCTAATTTTCTCACCTTAAATTCATGGTAGGTATTGAAAGCTAGAAATAGAATATTATAGAATAAATTGATGATAGTTGCAAAAATTTGGATAGAAAATGTTTTGTTGATACATATTTGGATTTTTATAAGCTTGTTATATATATTCATCAAGTTTTCAAGCTTGTCTAACTTGGATTCATTCTCTTTTCCATAATCTACAGTAAAAAACATGTTATCAGGTTAATGGAGATACATAATTTAGATCAGGGCTGTCCAAGTGTCCTGGGCCACTTTAAAAAAATGCAGTTTGGAGGCCACATACTTTATTACTTAGTGAGTTTCAGTAGGTTGCTGGACCAATTTCCAGTTATATTTTTGCTTCCTTCTATTTGTTGCCAGTGGCATCACATACACTAACCTTCAACAAATAATATCTTTCCTTTTTGATTTCCCAAAGAGTCCTCAAACAATGATGTTAATGCAGCATTGAGAATTCTAGCCTTTATAAAGATAATTTTCACAATATTAACATAAAAACATTCATTAATATATCTGAAAACTGTTGGAAAAGCGATGATAAAAAATGTTTCAGCATTGGTAACTTTATGTTTGCTGTTAATGGTAATTAGTTGAAGCATTTCTCCAAAAAAATAAGCAAAACTCAAATAAATATTGATAAGTTGGTAATTAAATGATTCAGAATAATCATGTACCATTATATAATCTTCATCCACCGCTGCTATTTGTCTGAATACACCTACAAATTGCATTGATATGAACTTAAATTAAGTCATATCCTTATTATTTATACCTATTATATGCCATTTCTTCAATCTATTCGTTAAACATATAACACATGAAGCAAGTACATTAGACCCCGAGGTAATAACGACTCCTATTAAAAGTACACCAGTGACATAATCAGAATGTTTTAAAATAATTCTTTGATGGTATAAATCGTAACCAATAATTGACAGATAAACTACTGGTACAATCATATGTGTAGGATATTTACCAGGTATCATATATTTTTTCCCAAAATGATCTTTTATTTCCAAATTGAATACACCTAAAAGTTACTGTTTGTTCAAGTAATACTCTTTATTTTGCCTACCTTGCCTACCTGTAATTCTTGTGAATAGTATAATAGGCGATATACCTCCGTATAGGTCTTTCATGTTTGAATAAATATTAATCGAATGGTGCTCTAATGTATTATATTAAATTTCCCAGTGTAGATATCCATCTTATCTAAATAATTGTAATTTATTAATTCATTTGGAAGGTTTTACTGCATTTAAAAACAAATTAAGATGTTTTAGATGTATTTCATGATTATATTTAATGAACATTTACTCAAATTGTTTAATAATTGCGTGGAGTTGACAAATGACACCAGTTTTCCTATTTTTTTTTCTCCAGCTTCTTTTTTTCTCTCTGCTATCTGAGATATGTGTAACATATATCCAGCAGTAGAATTCACATGAACATAAAAGTAGAAATTTCAGAACAAATGTTCAAAATGTGCACCTCCAGCTAAAATACAAGCATCTGCTGGACATCTAATGGATTGTGGAAACCAGAAGTATTGCAAATAACATTACAGCCTAGTATGATGCGATTTTGAAGATCTTGTAAATTTAAGATCGTAATTGTTAAATATCTAAATATCTCCACATAACAAAAATTTAGATGATTGTGTTCAGGTGACCTTGGGTGCAATGGGTGTATAGATGCTAGCCCTATAGTCTAGAAAATCGTTATTTAAAAACTCGTTTAAAAAGTTCAAATCCTAGAAAATTAAGATATGTATCACTGTTCTGTCTTTAAGAATGGAAAAATAATGCCATGTCTTGAGTAGTTGACTTATCTGTAAACAAAACAGTGGTAGCAAAATTGGGATTTCTTGCAATTTTTCTCGTAATCCATTGGCAATACTGCATACAGAGTGAATAGTCATTAGGTAGAACACAGATATAATAAGGATACAATAAATTGTCTTTTAGAACATTCCAATTAGTATTGTGACTAGCAGTTTCTGGATGTTCGTCAATAGTTTGAATAACCTGTCAAAATTCCAAAGTCCACTGAGAATAAACTTGTTCTTTCTTATTATTCTTAGCAATCGGTAGTGTCTAGAAGGAGAAATTAAGGAAGAACTTTTCACTTACAGTCAGAGCTACATTTTTTATTACGTATGGAATTAATTTCATGGTTTAATTATATATTTTTTTTTATTACTATTTAATTAATTGTTTGTTGTTCGAAAAAATGCTGAAAACAAATTATTTTGCTGTTCCACACATTTCCTGAGTTTTATCAGCCTGAGGCTTTGAAATTAAACATGCTAGTAAGTGAGTTGTCAACAAATATTGTCACGCGCTCTTTGAGTATTAATAATAATTAAAGTAAGTAGGTATTGTCCGTTTTATAACGAAGAAAATACAATAATGGTACTTGGAAAACTTTCTCATCCAAAAGTGCGAGAAATATTATGCATCAGTACAATAAAAGGAAAACAATGCATACAATTTCCAGTAAATTTACCATAGCAACAACTACTGTTTTTAATATAATTAAAAAATATGGTTTATTATTTACATTAGATGTTCGAATTGTAATCCTTAATTTGTTAATTCTTATTTTTATTTATTGTTTTCATATAATTTTTATTACATTTATTTTTATTGTTCCTTTAAGCTTTAAGGCTTTCTTGATTAATGAACAAAAATATTTTCTTGATTATTTACGAACCCATTTTATTTTTGGAAAATTTGTTGAATAAACGATGCAAGAGCACATACAAAATTATAAAAATATGTACAGAGTGCTATTAAGAAGTTTGAAGTTAGGGTTTGTAACTAAGGGATGAATATTTAGGGGATGATTTTTTCTACGTAATATTAAAGCGTATTAGAAATGGAACAGATCAGTTTTTGTCCCATTCGAAAATCTCTATTTGTTTAAGAGATATAGCCTGGATAAATTAGTCCGGGATACCCGGTATATTTGAAATAAATTCCTAACAATAAAGGAGGAGACAGCCGGCTTATGGAGAAATGGGCTTCGGTGAAATTTCTTGATTTGTTAGTATATTGTAGTGGACGACTTTCTGAACAATAGTGTCCATGGGCCCAACTCAATCCTATGACTAGTTTCAGAGTTACAGGGTGCTGAAGTTGGAAAATAGCCTTTTTTTCAAAAGCATGTATTTGTTATTTCCTTCAATTTCTATATAATATACAGGGCTATTCAAAAGATATGTATAGAAGAATATCCGAGAATCGATTTTTTTTTGGAAATCTCCCTGTAATTTAATATTTCCTCGGTGAATTTCTGTGATACTTTCATACTACCTTTGCTTTGAGTTTGTTGGTCGGATGTAAAAGTTTTGTCAACTTGCTATGATTAGTTTTTTTATCCCGACAATATGATGACCTATCATTATTTTCTTCATATATGAATATCGGTATTATCGATGTTGTATACGTTATATCATGATCGACATATACACAAAAACAAACAAAATAAATATAAGCTGATCTTGATATCGGAAAAAACAATTAACATAAACATGTCCAAACTAACTGAAATTACTGAAGGAATTCAACGTTCTACAAAATCTGGACCATGATCTATGTTTTCTGGTGCTATCCTTTCAACTGCATCAGTTATTTCATTTAGGAGATGAGTAGATGGATATTTCACATTCTGTTCGTATCTGGCATAACCCAAAAACCATAAAACACTGACCACATGAACACATGTACCTAAAGTTCTAGCTCCCGACTTACAAGTACAATAATAGTAAAGTAAAGTAAACTGATCATAGCAAGTTTACAAAACTTTTACATCCGACCAACAAACTCAAAGCAAAGGAAGTATGAAAGTATCACAGAAATTCACCTAGGAAATATTTAATTACTGGGAGATTTCCAAAAAAAAATCGATTCTCGGATATTCTTCCATATATATCTTTTGAATAGCACTTAATGTCACCTAATAACATGCAATACAAAGTATATAAAATTTTATCAAATGTAGGATACAGGGCGATTCAACTTTCTGACTCGCCCTGTAAAAATTTTTTGCATATCTCATTATTATAAACCAACCAGAAGCAAATCCAGCCAGATATTGAAATTCCTGAAAATAATTGAATTATATTTCAAGTCAACGTTCCGTTTTTCTAATTTTTGAGTATCCCTGTAGCAAATGGAACTTTCTCTCATAAGGGACTGATATTAAGTGTAATTAGAACACTATCACAGGAAAAAATTCTTGATACATTGAAGAAAATAAGAAATACATGCTTTAAAAAAATGGCTATTTTCCAACTTCAGCACCCTGTATCTTTGAAACTAGTCATAGGATTGAGTTGGGCCCATGGACACTATTGTTCAGAAAGTCGTCAACTACAATATACTAACAATTCATGAAATTTCACCGAAGCCCATTTCTCCATAAGCCGGCTGCCTCCTCCTTTAGTATGAAAATTACATTTTCATATAAAGTCAGTAACGCCACACCCGCGACCACGTGGTGTCCCAAAGTTATTGTGGTCGGACTCTAGTTGTTAGGGCTCTTACATAGAGTGGAAAGTACGAGTACATAACCGAATATTTGCAAAAGCAATTGGAGTTTTGATTTTTGTAATTTTTAAAATACCACGACAAAGCTTTTCTATTCATTATTTTACAAAAATTTCTCACAATATTACTCTTTCATAAGCTTTGCTATATTTCTCTGTTTCCATCTGTGATAATATTTGTAAATATAAAATATTTTCAATTTTAGGTGGAAAATGCGATGACAGTTAATGCTGCTGGTACAAGTTCAGACAGTTTACCTGATAAAATGATTAGGAAAATCAAATTACCACCTTTGCAACTGGTAAGTTAATGAATACAAATTAAATTTATAGCGTTTTCTAATATTTCTGAACTATACTTTTAGTATAACCCCCGTAAATACAAAAATAAAATGGTATCTTCACAAATCAAATACATCGCTCATTTTTTGACTGATCTTTAACCATTATAAATTTTAGGAAAAAGGAATAGTACAGCTTTCATATAAAATCATAGTATACAGGGTATTCAAATATCAAAAATAAATAATGATATGAATAAAATACTCTAGGAACTAAAAGACTCGTATAATATTTTCACAGATTATTTGTGTTTTCTCTACATTTTTACTAATATACACCTCTAAAAATATTCACCTCAACATTTAATTGGATTTGAAGCTTCTTGAAATTGCACCATTAATACTATAAATGTACTAGAAGTGGTTAGCATCTAAAAAATAAGTTTTTAAATATTTTTCATATTCTAACAGTTATTTTTTACGTACATCAAACATCAAAGATAAATTTAGAACATTGAAGGAAAATTCATCGTGTGATCTTTCTTGAATGAAATTCATTAGCTAAAATAACACAATTTTATACTACTAACATATAAAAAAATTTGCATCAAAACGTTCTTTGCTTTGCTAAAATTTCAAATAAACATCCTTAATTTTCACCTTTTTGTAAATTTTGTTGTTCCTGTTCAGTATTAAAATGCTCTGAGCTGAAATACCAACAAATCGATGCTAAAAAAAAATAACTAAAATCGTAGTAAATTTATTTATTGAATGTTGTATAGGCTCATACAACAATCTATTTAGCATGTTGCAATGTCAAATTTAACAAAATTCACAAACCTGTGCTGCAATTGAACCACAAGTATTGGTCAACTCATAGGTTTCCAATATTTTGAGTACATACCACACCAACCAAAAGTAAGAAGCCAAAAAAGATGTTCTCCCCTTTTAAAAAGAAATAAATGACTTTTGACAACTTTTTTTTAAAATAGTCACTCACCATCCAGTAGACATAAAAAATAGGAAATGCAAAAATAAAAATCATGTTGAATAGCAACGGAATCATTTGGACTTCAAATACTGCATTCACTTTTTCTGAAGCCTTCAGTAGACTATCAAATATATCAATTAAAGTTTCGATTCTTTCAAATTTTTTTCCGTCTTCCAAAGTTTTTTCTGCAAAATATTGTTTATCTTTAAAAATATACATACTAGATATAAGCGGTATAATGATCACCAAGAGATACCGTTAGGGGAGTTTGTTGTGTAATGTGAAAGGGCCGAGAGAGTGTAAGAGGAGGGTAGAGCAGAGTATGCTGTACGGTGCAGAAGTGTGGGGTGAAAGAGAGGGGGTGAATGTGAGGGTTGGGCCACTCCTGAGGGTGGTACAGGAATACAGGACAGTGGGTGGACTGGCAGCAGTGGTGCTGTCAAGGTCCTACCCATTGGACCTAGAAGCTAGAGCCAGGAACAAACGCTGGAGGGTTGCGACTATAGATCAAATGCAGGAATGGATGGAGGAGGAAATAGAGAGAAGATGGGAGAAGTACGAGGGTGCGTTTGGGAGTAGGCGAGATTGGATGGAACGGAAATTCGGGGAGGTGAACTCCTTGACACAGGTGCTCACTGGGCATGATTCGAGAGCAGGGTACCTCCACAAGATTGGGAAAAGAGAAACTGGAGTGTGCGAGAGGTGTGAAGTGGATGATGATGTGAGGCATGTGCTTAGATGCTGGAAGAACGAGGAGGACAAATTAGAGAAGAAACTAGGGGAGGCGGTGTATTGGGAGAACATGGTGGAGATAATGTTGAGAAGAGAGGAGGAATGGATGGAGGTAAGTGACGTAGTGGAAAGAATGATTAGGGGGAGAGAAGGAATTGATATGACATGATAGGTAGGAGTGATAGTTGGGAGAAGAGGAGGGAGTGTGTGCGAGTGACCGCCGTCCGTCTCGAAGTATGCTAGGGTAGTGATTAACGGCGAGTTTTGAGGTGGGTTTGGTTGGTAGGCATCCCTTGGGATGAGTCCAAACACTGTCTGGATCATGAATATGGCCCATTAGAACATGAGTTTTCCCATCTCGACCCGAAAAAAAGAGATACCTTTTCAGGTGAAAACTGGTCCCTGCAATAAAATTGACCATCCCAGAATTCATAATTCCTCCAAGGAGTCAACGGTATACTTTGGCAAGTTTTATTCAATACCAAGTTCGCTATCTACGCAAAAAGTGATACAAAATATGTACAGGCAACTGAAACAAGAAAATAATGGGTCAAACCGTGGAGTTGCTGAGAGAATACACAAATTAACAAAAGTTTCAGACAATCAAAGATTCTTCTGGGTGATTACAACCCGTTGAGGTCAAATGAATGCATATGTCAAAGTAAAAGTTTTAACAGGGATTCTAACAGGACATTGTCGCCTGAATGGGCACCTGAAAAATCTCAAAATAGTGGAGGAAGAAGAATGTAGATTCTGCGGCATGGAAAAAAACCTCCATCCACATACTTGCGAATTGCACAACAATTCAGAATCCATTTGAAATCGTCTAAAAATAAAAAAAATGGTTGCTGCACCATTTTAGATTTTGGTGAAACTCTGAGGGACTCATCTCTAGGGTCCCTAAGAATGGAATTTTCACGAATTTGATTTTTATATGCTTCAGTTTCCGCGCATTTAAATAAAAACTTTTAAAAATCGCCTTTTTTCAGCTTGTTTAAAATTTCCTCAAAGTTTTTTCTGTTTGAAATTGTTTTCATTATTAAAGCGGAATTCTTAGGGGGGCAGATGGTAGTTTGAGTGTACTGAATGATAATTTTTTTTATGACGACCTACCATTAGCGAGAGCATACTGAAAATGAGTATTTTTTACTCATTTTTCGTGAATTTCAAGTGACTCTAGCATCTAAACTGCTAGGAGTTAAGAACTTCCGGTTGGCAGGAATTACGTACACATATCATAGATAAAATTTAACCATTGATCAACCTGAGCAGCCCACTCTCTATGGAAGAAAACTTTGCGCTTGATGTTTTGAATTTTTGAAAAATCGTATTATTCAGCCTACAAAATCAATGTGTGTACTGCGAAATAAAATTCTAAAACTCTCAGAATCTTACCTTTAATTTTGACCGACTGCATCGCTTGTTTTGTTATTTTTATGTGTACTGCACTTACAGGTCGGTTTTTGACAGCAAAAATTATTATTTATTTCAATGGATGAGTTCAAATGTCCAGTAATAAACTGTAACGATGAGAGCACCTGGGGTCAATAAAAATGTAAGAAATTATACTTACATGCGAAAAATAATCAAGAAAAACTAAATTTATAAGATTATAATATAAAAAATATTGAGGTAATTTTTGCTGTCAAAAACCGACCTGTAAGTGCACTACACATAAAAATAACAAAACAAGCGATGCAGTCGGTCAAAATTAAAGGTAAGATTCTGAGAGTTTTAGAATTTTATTTCGCAGTACACACATTGATTTTGTAGGCTGAATAATACGATTTTTCAAAAATTCAAAACATTAAGCAAAGTTTTCTCCCATAGAGAGTGGGCTGCTCAGGTTGATCAATGGCTAAATTTTATCTATGTGTACTTAATTCCTGCCAACCGGAAGTTCTTAACAGTTTAGACGCTAGAGTCACTTGAAATTCACGAAAAATTAGTAAAAAACACTCATTTTCAGTATGCTCTCGCTAATGGTAGGTCGTCATAAAAAAAATATCATTCAGTACACTCAAACTACTATCTGTCCCCCTAAGAATTCCGCTTTAATAATGAAAAAACTTTGAGGAAATTTTAAATAAGCTAAAAAAGGCGATTTTTAAAAGTTTTTATTTAAATGCGCGGAAACGGGTGCTGATAAAAATCAAATTCATGAAAATTCCATTCTTAGGGACCCTAGAGATGAGTCCCTCAGAGTTTCACCAACATCTAAAATGGTGCAGCTTTGCCGACTAGACGTTTTTAAATGGAATGACTCTTACCTAAGTTGAAGCCTGCAGATATCTTAAAATTCCTCAGGGAAATAGGACTGAAGGAGCTAATAGTCTCTGATACTCTCCTCAGGAAGTGAGTAGAAGTAAGGCGGTACAATAGATCTTTTAGGTCTCAGTGAATGTCACCCCAATATACATACATTGGCAATCATTTTTTGAAAATTAACATAATTAGTCTGAAACGGGTTCTACTTACAGATATCTCTATCTCGCCAACAAATTGCGAAACGGTACAAATTAATTTCTACTCACAAACTATACACTTCTCCTACTAGAAGTCGATTTAAAATAGATCTTAGTGAAGGTTAATCCCCCCAAAAAGAATACATACTTGGGTACATACCTTTAGTAAGCAGGTCTAGTAGTCTGTTTACCATTTTTATTCTACATAAAATCATCAGTGCAAAAATATTAAATTGACATAACATTAAATGTCCGACAAATACAGGAATAAAAAATATAACCCACATAGCGATGGGTAAAGAAATTAATAACTTTTGACAGAAGTACTGTCCCACTCCGTTTATCAAAATCACTAAAAATCCGATGGTGATGCGTACAATTTGGTAGCGAAAGTAGCTTTTGTAAGGAATTTTTTGGTTGAGGGTGAATAAAGTTTGGTCCACTTTGTAAATAATTTTCATAACCTCCAAAGTTGTTCTTTTTCTAAAAAAGCTTACGAAATAAATGGTGTAAGTGGTGGTAATATTTGAAACTAATTGGAAAACTAATCCGAATTTAAGCACACCTTCTCTTTTATTTTGTTCTTCTGAAGATAACAATTTGTTAAAGATACGCGATTTTGTCATAACAGTAATAACAATAGCTATGGAGATAGCGCTTAAAACAAACATTGTTATGAAATGGAATTTTTTCGGTGAAATGATAGTTTGATTCTTCGGAATCATCGGGAACATGCCAAACAAAGTACCAATGAGAAAAATTGGCCATAAACTTTTATAAAAATTGCTTATCCACTCCATTATCTACTTCGTACTGGTTTGAACTTATCGATTCGAAATTTAGATGTGCTTTTAATAATTCCCGTTTCATGTAAATAATCTTAATACAACATCAAAATAAAATAAATAACTTGGAAAAAAAACACAATTACTAAAAATTAAAAAAATTAATGTTTCATACTATAATTTGATACTTATCTGTTATTTCATTTAATGTTATTAAAAAATTGTTGTTTATTATGGAATTATTATTTGGTTCATTCTTTCGAAGTCGGAGACAAGTAAACGAGTGTCTTTAAAATTATCGACTGCTACCAGAACAAAAAACGTTAATCTCCAGTAATACGTTACTAGTAGAATTATAGCAAACATTATCAAAGAGAGAAAAATCATGACAAATATTCAAAAGAATTTACAAATGAACAAGGGTTACTACAAGGTTCTCCTCTGTCACCAATATTATAATATAATATATTCTGTGCAGATATTTACAATAAAGACCCAGAACACTTCAAGTAAGACAACTACATGTTACAATACGCAGACGACACAGTTTTGGTTTGTCATGCAAAAAATACAAACCAAGCAGCAGAAAATTTTCAGAGATTTACCACTAAAACAATGTTTAATAAATGGAGAGTACTTCCTAATCCTTCAAAATCACAACTAATCCTGTTTCATCACTGACTGAAAAATTCTTCCCCTCCCATCACCCTCCAAAATTAACAGATTCGTCCACAACCCAATGTAAAGTACCTAGGCATACTACTCGACAGCAAATTAAAATTCAAAGCTCACTGCTTACAAATAAAGAAATGTACCATTACTCGTTCCCTCTCATTTCCGTTCCCTCTCATTTCCGTTCCCTATCATACAAAAATCGAGGAATCAACATCAAAAGTGCCAGCAGAAGTTACCAACTGATTGCAGACCTATGTTAGAATATGCTAGCATCATTCTCCTGAACACACAGGATTATACCAGACATATGCTGCAGGTTGCAAAAAATCACTAAAATCCTCCATCCAAGGAATACACTACATAATCCTCCAAATCAGCTGTTATACGAACTAACGAAAATCACACCCCTAAATGATCGTATACAAAAACACACAGAAAAATTTGCAAAAAATGAATATAGTATGCTCCTTATGTCCAGATACTGTACCATCAGAGAAAACAGAATTTCAAGATGCAAATTCCCAGAGAAGACACTATTGGAAAGAATACAAGAACTGGCAGGGTGAATTCTTTAGTACTTTCTTCACATATTTATATTATTTAATACTAAGTTAACAATCAACATGTATTTATGTTTTACTTACGTTTATGTTTTATGTATTATAAAATAGGTAAACTTAATGGGCAGAAAGACCACGGTCGATAGCCCTTTGTAAGAAATTACAATAAACATCATTATTATTATGTTACTAGTAATTTTGTTACTTTTTGAAATTGGTTTTTGAAAAACGGCGACTGCTTTACTTTTATAAAGTATCTTAAAATTGTTAAATCGTCACAGTAACGTTACCTTTTTTAGTCAATGTATAAAAATGTATGTACTAACATCCCATATTTACATTTTCACAAGAATATGTTGACTCGTTTTAGAGTAGAACCGTGTATTACACAGCAAAGCTTCTGAGTTGGTGACTTCGAAACAGTATATTGGCATTTTAATTTATAGAACTAAAACATATTCATAGGGAAAGTCTTTACATGGATGCAGTGGCGGATTAAACTCCTGCGGGGGCCCACGTAATAACGGAGAAAAACCTCCAATAAGAAAAAGTGATACAAAAACTTTACCAACTAGCTTTATTAACAATAGAAAATTTGTTATTTTAATGAACACTCAATGCAACAATTAAATAAATTAAAATTCTTTATTTTTTCTCTAGTATTTCTATACCATAACATTTTTTCTGTATCACGGGGCCCCCCGAAGATACGCGGGACCTGGTGCGTATGCCCCGGCTAGCCCCTACGTTAATCCGCCCCTGCATGGATGTGTAAAAGTTCTACACAACACATCACCGGCATTTTTAATGTATAAAATTCGCTCACAACACTAATATAAATATGATTTTTAAAGCACACTGGTAGAGTCCGACCACAGTAACTTTGGGACACCTCGTGGTCGCGGGTTTGGCGTATCAGCCAGTGGCGTTACAGACTTGCATATGAAAATGTAATTCATAAGTCAGTAACGCCACTGGCTGATACGCCACACCCGCGACCACGTGGTGTCCCAAAGTTATTGTGGTCGGACTCTAACATTTTGTTTATTTAATAGACTTTCACGAATCCGTTTCTACGAAAAATGGAAATTTATTCACATGGAGTGTTACAATACGAAGATGCGGAGTTAAAAAAACGAATATGTAACATTATTCCAATAAGTAGATTAGAAGGCAACGCGCAAAAGAGATTGAGGCTCGTTCAAGAACATATTAAAAAAAGTGAGTAAAAATATTGTACATTAATAAATGATTCTAGTATACAGAGCGCGGCTAAATTTTGGAACAAATTCATGATTTTGCAAACGATTTACTTTTTACAGAAATCCTGTTCTGAGGTGATGATGTAATTGTCAATTTTTTAAATCGAGGTGTGAGTCTTGTAATATTTCATTTGAAAGGTCTTTTAATACTGGATTCAGTAATGGCATAGTTGGTCAATTATTATTATTTCTACGGAGTAACCAAAAATTGAGAATTTACTATTATACTGTTGAAGATAATTAACAATAGTTTATTCTTTTATAATTTTGTATTCTTATTTTTTGCTATTGAAAATCAAGGTGCCTTCCTAATGTCAATTAAAATATGGCGTTTTGTCGGATACATCAAAATTTCAAGTAAAAAAGTATTAGAAGTAAATTATGGCTACTTCAATTGAACCCCCATTCTTCTAAAAAAAAATTTACTTCATAAAACGAGAACTCAGCAACAAGTGTGCGATTTGTTTAATGCAAAGTAGGTACTCAGACATATTATATACCTATCAGCCGATCAACAGTCAGTAAAATTGGGAAAAAATTTAGAGAAACTGGTCATGTTAGAAATATTCAAAATGCTATACGTCCTAAGGTATCAGAAAACGTGAAACTTGATGTTGTGTAAGTGTTGAAGATAATCCTGAAAGACGAAAAGGACCATCCGTAGAAAATTCAGTTACATCAAGAACTCAACGATGATGATCCCGATCGTCGTATACAGTTTTGTGACGTTTTGCAGGATTTATCTAACCGCAATCCTCGCTTTATTAAACAAATTATGTTTTCTGATGGGGCTACATTTTCCTAAATGGTTCAGTCAATCGTCAAAATTGCAGATACTAGGGTAAGGAAAATCCTCACTGGATGACTAAGGGTCATACTCAACACCATCAGAAAATGAATGAATGAATGAATGAACGTTCAAAGCTCGCGCTTGCTTTCCGCACTTTTTATAAATTTTTAAGGTTAGAAATCCAGCTCAAAAAAAATACAGGGAAATTTTTTTATGAAAATCCTTCAATTTAAAGCAATAAAAAAATTACTGAAACGGCCCATTATCAATTTTTTTGCAGATAAACTAAATGATCCAGATGTATCGTTACAAGACATGTTAATTTGTGAATTATTAGAATGGTTCAAAGGAGAATTTTTCTCTTGGGTAAATAGTCCCGTTTGTGATCATTGCGGAGGCGAAACGAGTATGTCTCACATGAGTAGCGATCCGAAGTTATTGGTGTATACGAATCGCGTGGAGGTTTGTATATTTTTAAATTTTATTAAAAAAATGAGGTTTAATTTTTTTATTTCATTGTTTTTTAACAGTTGCATAGATGTAAAACGTGTCAAAAATTCACTCCTTTCGGTCGTTACAACGATGTAAATATCCTTTTGGAAACGAGACGGGGAAGGTGCGGTGAATGGGCAAATACTTTCTCTTCGTGTTGCCGGGCTATGGGGTGGGACGTTAGGTTTGTCGTTGACGAGGAGGACCACGTTTGGACCGAGGTTAGTTTTATTTTCATAATTTTACTTTGAAAATGGTTCAAAATAAAGTTTGTGCGCATTTTCAAATTAAACTTCATATGATTTCAAAATGTTAAAAACAGCATTTAAAAAGACTCTTAAGTTGTATTTTTCGTTTCAAGGTATTCTCCGTAACTCAAAAACGTTGGATTCACTGCGACCCTTGCGAAAATATCTGTGATACTCCCTTGGTGTACGAATCGGGATGGAAGAAGAAGCTTTCTTATGTAATAGCTTATGCGGTAGACGATATTCAAGATGTAACGTGGAGATATTCCAGTAACCACGGTGAAGTTTGTAAAAGGAGAAAACAGTGCAGCGAAGAAGAGCTTTTAGCGGCGATTTTTAAAATTAGATCCAATTTGCAAAAAAATTTAACTGTAGCCAGAAAAGCGTATTTGTTGAAGAGAAATCTAATGGAAGTTGCTGATTTTTTAACAGAACGGTAAAAATTATATTTTGAAGTGAAAGGGTTTTTAGAATTAGTTCAAATTGGCGTCAATGCTTGATAAATCTCCAAAAAATATTATCTACAGCTCATTGGATTCGGAATAATTTATTTTCCACTGCGACCTTTTCAGATCCATTGTGTTCTTCTTAATCTAGATTTCATTCTCCATCCTGACTCTGTTTAAGTAGCCAATTAACCTCGAGACTGAATCTTTCATATACTTTCTTGCCGGCACCTTCTCATCGTCTAGTATAAGAAACTGAACATTCGCCAGGCAGTCGCTCTGCAGTTTCTTCCTCTAAGGGACAGAATCTGTACATGGCTTCCTGTCAACTCAATTAGATTTGCGTGCCTGTTAAGCTTTCAGCTCCTTGATAAGCTTTCTAAGTTAAGCTTACAGTTCCTTGTTAACATACCTACTATGGTTTTGACAGTTTTCATGTCTTTTCTTATCAGGTCTGCCGTAAAAGTTGGCGAATGTCCTCTAATGAACTGTTTCGCCTGTCTCTGTCCTGATGAAATTTTTCACCATTCTAGATATTTCTGTGCCACCCACTTTCTTGTGGCCATCTTTATCATCGACTTTGCGACTCCGCAGAAGGGTTCCGTTCTAACGAATGGCCCTGGAGCAACAAAAGAAGTACTTAGAAGAGGAACTGGATGTGAAAGAAAGAGGGGAAAACCAAAAAAGAAGAGGATAGAGGTTATGTCGTCAAATGGATCGAATTTAATATTCTACTCGCTGAAATATTTTTCTTGAATCACCTTCGCAGTTTAATTCCAAATTTATTTAACTGCATATTCTTCATAATCCTCTTTATTCTTCCTTTTCATATCGCAACTTTGGAGAAATACCTACATGCAAATTCATTAATTGTTCAGCAAACGCATTTAAAGTTTTTAAATTTATTTTTGTTTTTTTTTGCAGTAACTAGGAAAACAGGTAGATTAAAAATTATGTAATTTGTTAGTGAAATTGATATTTTAGTTTTTCTTGCGAAATACCCTCTCTTAAATCCGTGAAGTTTTTGAAAAAGTTACAAAGGAGGAGGCAGCCGGCTTATGGAGAAATGGGATTCGGTGAAATTTCATGAATTGTTAGTATATTCTAGTTGACGACTTTCTGATCAATAGTGTCCATGAGCCCAACTCAATCCTATGACTAGTTTCAGAGATACAGGGTGTTGAAGTTGGAAAATAGCCATTTTTTAAAAAAAATGTATTTCTTTCTCTTCAATGTATCAAAAATTGTTTCCTGGGATAGTGTTCTAATTACACTAAATATCAGTTCCTTATGAGAGAAAGTTTCATTTGCTACTGGGGTACTCAAAAATTAGAAAAACGGAACGTTGACTTGAAATATAATCCAGCTTTCAGGAATTTCAATATCTGGCTAGATTTGCTTGTGGTTGGTTTATAATAATGAGATATGCAAACATTTTTTACAGGTCGAGTCAGAAAGTTGATCGCCCTGTATCCTACATTTAATAAAATTTCATATACTTTGTATTGCATGTTAGTAGGTGACATTAAGTCATTTTTAAATATGTATAATTTTTATATAATATACAGGGCTATTCAAAAGATATGTATAGAAGAATATCCGAGAATCGATTTTTTTTTGGAAATCTCCCTGTAATTTAATATTTCCTCGATGAATTTCTGTGATACTTTCATATTACCTTTGCTTTGAGTTTGATGGTCGGATGTAAAAGTTTTGTCAACTTGCTATGATTAGTTTTTTTATCCCGACAATATGATGACAAGCCTATCATTATTTTCTTCATATATGAATATCGGTATTATCGATGTTGTATACGTTATATCATGATCGACATATACACAAAAACAAACAAACAAAATATAAGCTGATCTTGATATCGGAAAAAACAATTAACATAAACATGTCGAAACTAACTGAAATTACTGAAGGAATTCAACGTTCTACAAAATCTGGACCATGATCTATGTTTTCCGGTGCTATCCTTTCAGCTGCATCAGTTATTTCATTTAGGAGATGAGTATATGGATATTTCACATTCTGTTCGTATCTGGCATAACCCAAAAACCATAAAACACTGACCACATGAACACATGTACCTAAAGTTCTAGCTACTATTATTGTACTTGTAAGTCGGGAGCTAGTACTTTAGGTACATGTGTTCATGTGGTCAGTGTTTTATGGTTTTTGGGTTATGCCAGATACGAACAGAATGTGAAATATCCATATACTCATCTCCTAAATGAAATAACTGATGCAGCTGAAAGGATAGCACCGGAAAACATAGATCATGGTCCAGATATAGTAGAACTTTGAATTCCTTCAGTTAGTTTTTTTCCGATATCAAGATGAGCTTATATTTATTTTGTTTGTTTTTGTGTATATGTCGATCATGATATAACGTATACAACATCGATAATACCGATATTCATATATATGAAGAAAATAATGATAGGCTTGTCATCATATTGTCGGGATAAAAAAACTAATCATAGCAAGTTGACAAAACTTTTACATCCGACCAACAAACTCAAAGCAAAGGTAGTATGAAAGTATCACAGAAATTCACCGAGGAAATATTTAATTACAGGGAGATTTCCAAAAAAAATCGATTCTCGGATATTATTCCATACATATCTTTTGAATAGCCCTGTATATTATATATAAATTATATATACTTCAAAATGACTTAATGTCACCTACTAACATGCAATACAAAGTATATAAAATTTTATTAAATGTAGGATACAGGGCGATTCAACTTTCTGACTCGCCCTGTAAAAAATGTTTGCATATCTTAATATTATAAACCAACCAGAAGCAAATCCAGCCAGATATTGAAATTCCTGAAAATTGAATTATATTTCAAGTCAACTTTCCGTTTTTCTAATTTTTGAGTATCCCTGTAGCAAATGAAACTTTCTCTTATAAGGGACTGATATTTAGTGTAATTAGAACACTATCACAGGAAAAAATTATTGATACATTGAAGAAATTAAGAAATACATGCTTCAACTTCAACACCCTGTATTTCTGAAACTAGTCATAGGATTGAGTTGGGCCCATGGACACCATTGTTCAGAAAGTCGTCATCTACAATATACTAACAATTCATGAAATTTCACCGAAGCCCATTTCTCCATAAGCCGGCTGCCTCCTCCTCTGGGATCAACTTTTCTTGTAACCATTTACCATAATTTTTAGAATGTATTTCTGATTGATAATCCCCAGATTTTGTGCCTGATTTGAATATAAGCCGACAATTAGGTATAAAGCCCATGTCACCTCCTGCATGGACAATAACGAGTCTTGGCCCCTTCGAAATATTTCACACTTTGTTTGATTCATCCGTCCAGTTTTTAGAAAATGTATGAAGGTATGTTTCATCAAGAAACACAATTGGTCGCTATTGGCTACGAAAATAATTGATTTTTTTGTAAATACTTGATCCTCAATGCTGATGTCCTTTTTCTCTATTAACATTTTTCTATTATTTTCAGTCCTACTCCATTTGAAACCTATTTTCTTTCAAATTCTTCGGAGAGATGTTCCGGAGGCCACAAATCCCAAAACGTCATTAATTTTGTATTGTAACTTTTTTTGGAGGACAACTAATGATACGCCTCTGTACAGAGCAGTTATATGTCTTGCAAGAGCTGTAGTGGGGGTTTCTCCAAAGGTGCGATATTATAGGCCTAATCCTTTAATAAATCAGCTACTTCTTGTAACTGACTTATTTCCGACGGTTTGTTATTTAGGACAAAATTTCAAAAAGTGTGTCCATTTGTAGATTGCGGAATTTATTTTTCCATATTTTTTGTCCGAGATGTAGTCTGGCTATAAGAAACAGGCATTTTCATCGGCAATAAAAAAGGATTCACCTTTTTTATTACTATTTTTATTATTTTCTACTAAACTTTTTGTTTTCTTGCAGAAAAGTTACGGAAAACGATTTAAAAGGAAGAAATTCGGGATCGGAAAGCTGGCGATTGGCCAGAGGAGAAATCCAAGAATCTTCCACACAATCTTTGTACGTATGGAAAATAAAACCGGACGATATCGTCGATAACAGCGTAACTATCAGTTATTCTTGCGCTTTGAATAAATACCGGTATATTTCAGGAAATAAAACTATACTAGAACTCGACGATTGGAAACAAGGGACTTATCAGCAAGAAAATGTTTTTAGAAAAATCGAACAAGACTGGAAAATGGTTTATTTAGCTAGAAACGGTAAAAAATTTATTTTCTCCAGCAATTAATTTTTTTCCAAAATATTTTTATTCTAATTTACTTTTCAGAATCTGAAACCCAAGGTACAGTCCACTGGTCTTTCGATATTCCATCAGATCGAAAATTGGACACTGTTGCCGTAAAATTCGACCACGAAACTTACGAAAATGGTCAAGTTTCTATAAAAATATGTACCGAAGAAACTTGCGAGTCGCTTCCGAAAGGTAAAACTTATTTTTCCACTTCTACGGGGTAAA
Organism: Lochmaea capreae; assembly: GCA_949126875.1. Taxonomy (NCBI): domain Eukaryota; kingdom Metazoa; phylum Arthropoda; class Insecta; order Coleoptera; family Chrysomelidae; genus Lochmaea; species Lochmaea capreae. The sequence continues at coordinate 29,311,664 of OX421401.1, read as the reverse complement.
AACGTATTTTGTGATTTTAGGTCAAAAGTTTTTGTTGTCGAACAATTTCCGGGGTGCAACAGGAATAAAAGTATATGCGACGTTATCTGGTGGTAAAGGGGATATGGCTTGGCAACATTCGCAGCTATTTAGACAATCGGTTGACAGTTTCGATTTTAATTTTAGCGTTACTTTTACTTTTCAGTGATAAAGTTTGTTCAAAATAACGTAATTGTGACTGAAGCATAAACTAGAAGTGTTAAATGTTCCGAGTTATTTCAGCATTTTTTCCAGCTTCCAAGTGGATTTGATTGGTTTATGTTCTTTAAACCTTCTTCTGATTCAACGTTTAGTGTGTCCTGGATAAAATAACTGTTTTCATTGATAAAAAATATGCTTGTGATCATCAAGCTGTTCGATTCTTGCCAAGGCGTTTTGATTCATTATTTGTGCTGGATAAGTCATCCTACTTTTCTTTTTTGCGCCTTCATAGCATCTTTCCATCATTTTTTCGGCCTACCGCTTCTTCTTCTTCTCTTCTTATTGGGGTTTAGTCTGTGATCTTCCTGATGATTTCTATTGTATTTTTTTCCACGATATTACGAGCCTACTATACAACCAAACAAAATTTCAATGTCAAAATATTTTATTACCCAACATATTCTCCTCTTAATTGGATACATTTATTATAGCGAACCTGCAACGTCTCTAGACCTTTCAAAAAAAATGTTTCTTCTTGCTCTGCAAACCAGACCTCCACAGCTTTTATTACCTCCTCGTTGGAAGAAAATTTACGACCTTTTAAACTTTTTTTCAGTTGAGGAAAGAGATGATAGTCGGACGGAGCCAAATCTGGTGAATAAGGGGGGTGTTCTAGTAATTCAAACCCTAAATCACGAATTTTTTGCATGGCAACATGAGATTTGTGTGCAGGGGCGTTGTCCTGCAAAAACAAAACACCTTTGGATAGCTTTCCGCGTCTTTTCTCTTTAATTTGTTCCCGTAGATTCGTAGATTGGTCAGTAATGTCGAATAGTAATCTCCAGTTATTGTTCTACCCTTATCCAAAAAATCAATCATGATTACTCCATGGCAATTCCAAAAAACTGTAGCAAGAACTTTTCCAGCAGATTTTTGGACACGAAACTTCTTAGGTCTTGGAGAACCAGAGTGTCGCCACTCCATCGATTGTTGCTTTGTTTCTGGATCGTAGAAAAGTTACCCAAGTCTCATGCATAGTAACAATTCGGTTTAAGAAGTCTACATCGTTTTCAAATCGAGGACAGATCGAACGCGATGCTTCTACCCTTGCACGCTTTTGGTCAACATTCAAACATTTGGGGATCCATTTTGCAGCAATTTTTCTCATGTCCAAATTGACGTGAACTATATGATGAACGCGTTCGTATGAAATCTTCAGTGCTTCAGATATCCGTTTTAGCCCAATTCGACGGTTTGATAAAAAAATGTCATGAACTGCATCGATATTTTCGGGGACTGACACAGAAACTGGCCTTCCCGATCGGTCATCATATTCAATGGAAAATTTACCTCTTTTGAAGCTTGCAGTCCAATTTTTCACGGTCGCATACGAAGGACATTGATCACCAAGGGTATTAAGCATATCTTCGTAAATCTGCTTACCTCTTAACCTTTTTAAATACAGGTACTTGATGATGGCTCGATAATCCAATTTTTTTGTTTTTCACAATTTCGGTGGACATCTTTTTTTCTTTTAATTTATTGCGTAACTCCGGTTTACTTTTTTGACGTTAAACTCACACTGACACTTCTAATAAGTTATTGTTCGTTGCTATGGTAACGCAATATTTTGTTTATGCATGGAACTGGTCTAGGCTAACTAGATATCAATACATCCTCGTATGTGCTAGTTCCAATTGTACACATTAGTTGCATCCCAGACTCTGAACTATTAACTCAAATGGTATCCTCAACCCTATATCTTAGTTTAACAAAAAACCCGTGCCAATTTTTCATAAATGTGTCACTGCACCCTACAACTCTGGCCACAACACAAAAACATGTTCAACTCCTCAATCTTGAGCTGTCCGCCGAGTAGGTACCTGGTATGAAAATTCCTACTCTTATCAGACCGGCTGGATTTACTTTTTTACGCGGGTTTCATGAAGTCACGTTCTCTATATTATCTTCTGAAAACATTTTCAATTTCTAGACCCAAACTTGGAACAGTTTGTACTACATTCATCAATTTTTGTCAGCAAAAATGTGCTTCTTCGTGCTTTATCAGTGAAACAGAATGTTAAGGCTCAATGCCTTTCTCTGACTTTCAACGCTTAGGATATCGGTATTTCTTCAACTTCCTGAATTTTTAATCCTTTACTCCTCACCAGCTAACAAGCTGACGTAAAATTCTGTCTTCATGTGACTAAAACACACCGTCACATTAGTGGAAGTAAATTCTGCATTATCCTTCTTTCCTTTCTTTGGACCTTATTACCTTCCTTCAATACTTATTAAAATGTTAAGACACTGTAGGAGAAAACGGTTATTTGGTTTTTTCCAACCGCTTCTCTGTTCCTTAACGTTTTTTGTAGAAAGTTTGTTGTTTCTAATTTTATTGTATGTATTTGTTATTTTTGACAGAATATAAATAATGTTGTTTGATTTTATTCGATAAAAATCAGGTTTTAAAGTTTGTTCCAATCAATGTGAAGAAAACGTTAAAGTTTTTTTTCAATTTAAAATGTAAAAAACTGATTGCTGAAAAAAGTAGATAATTGTTTCATTTTTACGAAAAAAAACGTGTTTATTTGGCACACCGAGTATTATAAATGCATGGATACCTTCGATAAGTTTTTTTCTCAAGTTTGGGCAAACTTTATAGAACATTAAATATTTTTTTTACAAAAACCAATTTTTTTTAACCTATAAGTGATCCCTAAGTTTGGCGCGTTATTTGGGTTGCATACACACATTTCACCACATGAAACGTTGAGCAATAGGCGTAATTACTGTTGCTCCACAATGTTTGTACACAAAAGCTTTATCCAAAAAAAATATTATTTCTTAAAAAAATAGGGGTTTCCAAGAAGTAATTTACGTTTTTAAAATACAATTCAAATTTCAGTCCAAAACGGCATTTCCCTCTATGACATCACACATCTGTAAATACTTCAACAAACATATTTTACAGCTTGCAAATTAAAAAATTATTTCGATTAGTAATTTGAATTATTTTGTGTGATAGTCATGAATTCTATAGCGGGTAAATATCGTTTAAACGAAGCAAAATCAGAAAATACGATATGAAAGTTCGAACGAGATACAAAAGGTTGACGTCACACGTTTGTGATCGGTGTTTTACCTAATATGGCGGATTACCATATATGCTGTTTGCACAACAATGTTCACCCGCCATACATTTTTCAACAAAAACTCTGTTACAAATGTTATCACCCACTAGACGATTTTTTCTTACATGTACCAGGCATACTTTTGATAGTCGGGATTATCGATAGTTCTCCATTCCTAGAGTAGATTCCACAAAGTAAGAGTCCATCAGTTGTCATATGTCAATTTTTTGAATGCAAACAATCAATTTCGGCTATTCTATTTACATATCTTCTATAAGTTCCTTGTGGCATTACTTGTTATTTTTTCTTATTTTCTTGGGAATCAAACCACAATAATGTTTTTTAATTTTTTTATTTCAACGTTTCGGTAGCGTTCCAGCTAATCTTGACAACGGTAGACTAATGCTAACAAAAGATATTGTTATTTATCTTATTATTGCTTTCCCTGTGGATGATTCCAGTAGTCCATTCAGTATTGCCACTACACAATTTTCAGGTCTAAAGCGACTGACATTTTCTAGGCCTTTCTGGATACGATTCAAAGTCGAGACAGGATAATTTTTGATTTAGAAGGTTTACAGGGCTATTAATGTTGCTATTGAAAAAAATTATATAACCTAGGGGATTTAAATTTTTACGTTTGCTGCATGGACTAAAGCTGTCAATTTAATGTCACATGTCTTGTTTTTGACATTTGAAATTAACTTCGGTTTCGTTTTTTCTCGAACGTGTATTTAATCTGAGTGAGTAATTTGTGATCTAATCTAGTATATTTTGTTGCTAATTGTTGTCTTTTTTTACATTGTTTCCAAATGTCAAAAACAAGGCATGTGAGATTGAATTGACACGTTTCGTCCATGCAGCAAACACGTAAATATTCAAGTCCCCTAGGTTATTATAGTTTTTTCAGTAACAACATTAATAGCCCGATTCAGATATTCGGTAACATCTAGAAATCATTTAAATCAAAAATTAGTTCTGTCTCGACTTTGAATCGTATCCAAAAAAGGCCTAGAAAATGTCAGTAGTTTTAGACCTGAAAATTGTGTAGTGGCAATACTACTGGAATCATCCATTCCACAGAAAACTTTGACACTTGACACATACTGCAGTGCTGACTACCGGAAAAATGCTTAAGCAAGTTTAGAAAAAGAATTGTTGAATTCCAGTCACAAAGGACTGTCCGCTTGTCTGGAAACTACAAAATAACGGCACTTTTCTTTCTAAGCATATTCCTTGTTAATTTCTCTTCATCCCACTCAATTTTTTTCAGGTTAATGCTTTTCGTGCCTGTGAAAATGCCTTTAGGCAGTAAAAAAATGACAGATAATAGAGGTTTTCATTTGTGACGTAAATTAACTTTTCGTGAAACGAATTTACAAACATTTTCTGTTCCTTATTCCAATCCCGATGTATGGCAAGACATCGCCGAAAATTAAACCGAAAAGGCAGCCTCCTAGTCGACCGAAAGAAAGTGTTTCGGAAAGTAGCTTTTTGAGCGATAGTTTTTGCTTTAAAGTATTGGGAAAACCTTGTCTCAGTATTCACAAAACGGACGGTTGTAAGGGGGATTTTAATACACCAAAAATTAACAAGAAGTACAAGATTCCAAAACAGCAATGTAAGTACCTACTGGTTTTTTATTTTTTTCGCTGATACTTAAAATATTAATTTGAGTATAATGCTACTTTTATTAAGAATGTTTTACGTGGTGCATTTTCCACCATTTCTCGTTTTATAACAAATTTTGGTAGGAGAGGTAAGTATTTATGAAATAACTACTAAACTTGGTTGCTGTAGGTAACACATGGGCTGAAAAGTCCAGGGCCTAACGTAATTTTCATCAAGAACAATGCAATCATCCCAACGCTGCTCTAACATTTCTTTTGCCTCAATGGCAGCGATAACCTTTTCATTCGAGCGATATTTCTTACCGGTAAGCATTTTTCTTAGGTCTGCGAACAGCCAGTAGTCGCTGGGAGCCAAATCTGGCGAATACGGTGGATGTGGGAGCAATTCGTAGTTCAATTCATGTAGTGTTGCCCATTTTTGATTGACTTGTGACACGGTGCGTTGTCTTGATGAAACAAAATTTTTTTCTTTGCAATTTCGGCATTTAAACGCTCCAATAACGTTATATAACACTGTTGATGGTATTTCCCTTTTCAAGATAGTCGATGAATATTACACCACGTACATCCCAAAATACCGAGGCCATAACCTTTCCAGATGATTGTTGTGCTTTCGGGCGCTTTGAACGAGGTTCTCCAATTGCTGTCCAGTCTGCAGATGACGATCGTTTTTATTCGAGAGTGAAGTGATGGATCCATGTTTCATCCATTGTCACATATCGACGCAAATATCCCGTTTGTTACGTTTAAACATGGCTTAAACAAGCTTTCTCATAGTCAATTCCTCATGCAATATAAACCCAATACGTTCTTTCGATATCTTTACGATGCCAGCTAACTCACGCAACTTCACTTTTCGATCATTCAAAACGATTTTGTGGATTTTTTTGACGTTTTCTGGTATTAGCTCTAACTTTTCTTGGTGACAGCTGCTGTTATGTGTCACAAAAATAATAGTTTGCACAAAAACGCTGGGTACGTTAAGTGGCAGCTACTGTCATGTGTCACATTGAATGTTTGTGCCCCAACCACAGAACTGATTGATTGGATCAGCACACTAGTCAAAGGATTGATGTCCTCGGCACCTCAGCCTTAAGGCTTTTTGTGCTCTTGGTTGTGCCGGTTATGTGAAGAGACCAGTAGCCCTTATCAGGCTCAGCAGACTTTTCACTAGGTTCTTCTTGGAGAAATCCTCCCTTGGAAATTCTAGTCCTAGGAGTCTATATCTCCAGTGAGATAATGCTTCACAATCAAAGATAATGTGAGAGGCTGTTTCCTCCTCCTCCATGCACAACCGACAGATAGGTTCCTCCCTATATATGCCGATTGTATGCATGTGCTTCCTTAGAGTACAGTGACCGGTGAGTAAACCCGTCACTATCCTTATTCGGGCCCTGCTAAGGTTTAGTATTTCATTGGTCAGCTTCTCCGAGGGTTTTTTGACCAGGAGTTTGCTGTGTCCCTGTTTTGGCACGTGTCTCCAGTACGACTGGTGTTTAGTTTGAGTCTACCGAGATATACAACCACGTGCAGCAGTTTTGGATATCCCAAATACTGGTTTAGGACCAGTGAATGCTGTCTCAGACCCCAGCTTTGCTAGGATGTCTGCCTTTTCGTTTCCAACAATGCCCTGGGACCCACTTAAGAGTAATTCTATTATGGTCAGCCAGGGTTTTAAGTTTCTGTAGACAATCCCAGACCAGTCTAGATCTGATCTGAGGACATACTAAAGCTTTTAATGCTGCCTGACTATCGGAGAGAATTAGGATCTTTTGACCTCTGTACCCCCTTTCAATATTCAGTTGCAAACACATATCGATAGCGTAGATTTCTGCCTGGAATACAGAAGCAAGATTCCCCAACGGTGCGAGGAAGTTGCACCTGGGTCTAGCACCATGGACTCCAGCACCTGTTCCAATGTCAGTCTTTGATCCGTCAGTGTATCACATCAACGTTCCTTCCTGACTGCATGCTTCCAACCCATCCCAGTTTAGCTGGATTTGGTATGGTTGAGTGTCGTTACTTCTTGCCAACATGTTGTCACTTCTCATTCTAAGGAGTGAGTTTGTGATAACTTCTGTGATTCTGGAATGACAATGGGTGTTGGTTCTTTCATGCCAGTTCCCATTGTATTCCAGTCTGTATGCAGCCATCCTCGCTTCCGCCTTAACATGCAGAGCAAGAGGCGGAAGATTGAGAATTGCTTCCATTGCCGAAGTCGGGCTGCTTCTCATGGAACTAAGATTAGAATTGAAGAAATAAACATTTGCAGCTAGTTATTTGACTAAAACCGAGTTACAAACAAATTCGGATCTACGCGACCATGTGGTTGAAATAAACAAGTTTGAAATATTTATCGACATCAGTGGTCAAATGGTGTTCCGCAATGTCAATGATACTACTAGCTATGCAACATCTCATGTTAAGAATTCTGCTGAAATGGAATCACATTTTTCAAATATAACTTCTTCCAAATAGTGTTCAATTTGTACTATCATATACAATGTGACCCACTTAATAGCGCAACACCCTGTTATAGCTTTCAATTGACATTTTGGTTGCTTAAAAAGGTCGGCAAACGGACTATTTTTACTTATTAACATTTGATATACGTCAGTAGCGTACATTTTTAGGAGGCTTTTAAAGAAAATTATAAGTATCTTAGTATCGTCTGACCACTGACCACCAAAATCCGCATCCCAAGCGGGTTACCATTTCAAAAGATTTGTAAGAGCAAAAATTCAACTAACTGTCTTTTCCTGACCACCAAAATTTTGAGTTTATAAAACGTCAATTAACGTGTATACGATGACGTTCAAAAATCAGAAAAACAATTTTTGACGACGTATATCTTAGACACCGGTGAAGCTATATTTCTCAAAATTTACTTTTATTTGTTTCAAGTGATATTCTTTACAGAGTTGTAACCAAAAGTCCAATAAAAAAACGATAATAATTTTATTTAAATCGACGATTTGAAGCTCCATAAAAATGTACGCTACTAACGTATATCAAATGTTAATTAGTAAAAGTAATCCCTTCAAGTCACCAGGACCTGACGGAATAAGACCAGCCCTACTTCAATGGGGAATGGATATTCTTATGCCGCACCTGGTTGGAATTTTCAGAGCCTCTCTAGCTCTGAGGTATATTCCCAGTAAGTGGAGAGAAGTACGAGTGGTATTTATACCCAAACCAGGCAGGATGGACTACACCTTACCAAAAGCATTCCGACCAATTAGTCTCACATCGTTCTTTTTGAAAACAATAAGAGACGAAGTGCTAGTTCACAACCCACTTCATCCAAATCAGCATGCATATACTCCGGGAAGGTCCACCGATTCGGCCCTTCACCAAGTGGTTGGCAGAATCGAAAGATCATTGGACAACAAAGAATCCACCCTGGGTATATTCATAGACATCGAGGGAGCGTTTGATAAAACAACCTTTCCAACAATTACCCAGCAACTCAACTCCAGGAATGTACCTCTGGTAGTAGGAGAATGGATAAGTATTAATGTAGAGGACATCACAGTAAGAGGACTGGTCATGAGGGGATGTCCACAAGGAGGAGTCTTATCACCCCTTCTGTGGAACATGGTTCTAGACACCCTGATTAATCACCTCAACAACAATGGATTCTACACAATTGCTTACGCAGATGACATAGTTATCTTGCAGACCGGCAAATTTGTGAACACACTGTGCGATAGAGCGCAGGATGGGCTTAAATTAATTGAAAAATGGTGCAAGGAACACTCACTGTCGATCAATCCCAGAAAGACTGAGATGGTCCTTTTCACCAGGAAAAGAAGTTTATCGGGTTTGAAACCTCCTGAAATCTTCAAAAGCAAACTAAACTTTTCGGAAGAGGTGAAATACCTTGGTATTACCCTCGACAGGAAACTAACATGGAACTCTCATCTACACAACAGAGCAAAAAGAGCATATGTGGCTTATGAGCAGTGTCGGAGGACAGTGGGACGCACATGGGGTTTGTCACCCCGTGTGGTTACCTGGATCTACACTGCAATAATAAGACCCATGTTAACGTATGGAGCAATTGCATGAGGACCGAAGGTTCTACAAGCAACGGCCATCCAAAAATTATATCAAATACAGCGAATGGCTTGCTTAAACATCACAGGAGCCATGAGAACAACACCAACCGCAGCAATGGAACTAATTACTGGTCTGACCCCTCTGGACCTGTACGTCAAGGAGGTTGCGTTAATGGCCATGGTACGATTGCGCACGGCTGGTGTAAACCCCGAAGTAGGAGTGGGCCAATTGAAGGTTGAGCCTGTGGCAGGAAGCGCTCACTGCGCTACCTCTGCTGCAGGCAACCAATGATGCAATTGAACCCAGGTTTTTGTTCAACAAACCCTACAAAATTCAAATAAAACAGAACACAGAGCCAGGTGCTGCAAATGCAATACGCATATATACAGATGGTTCAAAAATGAAAGAAGGCTCAGGATGTGGAGTTTACTCAAGAGCACTAAGCCTAAAGATGAAGTGGGGAATGGGAAACAATACCAGCGTAGTTCAAACAGAACTGGCTGGTATCTCAATTGCCACAAAAGAACTAACCAGAAGAGGAATTTCTGGCAAAAACATAATAATCTGCACTGATAGTAGACAAGCCCTATTAGCCTTCAACAGACAACGTGTTATATCGAGGCTAGTACTAGAGTGCCACCAAGATTTAGCTGACGCCTCGGCAGATAACAATATTATCCTGAGGTGGGTTAAAGGGCACGACAGGAGTAAAGGAAATCGCATTGCTGATTCTTTAGCCAGGGAAGCCGCTGGACTAAAAATTCTAGGACCCAGTGACACCTACGGCCTAACGACTTCGACAATTGCGGAACTAGCCAAACGCTACACCCATACTCAATCCCTTAAGAGATGGGATGGAATCAAAGGATGCAGTCTTGCCAGGATCACCCTGGGCGACCCTGGGAAGCTGGAGCCGAAGAAATATTTGGCGATGACCAGGAGAAACCTACGTTTAACAGTAGGATTTCTGACTGGTCACTGTCAACTAGGGAAACACCTCCATACTATGGGGCTAGTGGACACACCTCTATGCAGGATGTGTGAACAGGAAGATGAAACTGTCAGGCATGTCTTATGCGAGTGTCCGGAGTTATCGTCAATAAGAGAGTGTGTGTTCGGTGAGTCTTGGCCTACACCTGCCGATATAAAGGAGATGTCTCCTAGTGACCTGTCCACCTTCCTGAGAAGGACAGGATGGACAATGACCTAGGAAGACAACTCCTCGGGAGGATGCACAATGGGTCACATGTGGCCTAAGTGCTGTTAGCCTACACTCACCCTCCCTACTCTACAGATACAGAATTCCTTTTCCGACGTTCTTAAACCACCAAAAATTTGAAGTACATCAAATGTTAATTAAAAGCTATAACTGGGTCACACTGTATTTATATAGACTCCGTTCCACGTAAGAAGAACTCTCGTGAAGTTGCAGTCGTATGCGCGAAATTGTTGTCAAAACCAGCGCCATATTGTAAAATTGACACTCCACTTCAAATCAGTAGCGTAACGTTTTCACATTTTATAGCTAAAAAGAAATTTAGAATATTGAAAATGTATTTATCAAATGTATAGTTTAAATAAAACATATTTGGGAATTCTTTGAAGCGTTTCGAGATATTTTCACAATCAATCAATAGTCACTGGTACATGAAAATACTTGGTATCGTTAAATATTCAGCTTCGGAATCCATAGAAGCTACAACGTTTTTAAGAGTTTTGATTTTTGCGCGCAAGACAGTTGGCTTCTTCTTATGTGAAACGGAGTCTATCATTTATTGCGGTATTGCTGTCACCAATGTCAATTTTATCAGTTATCAACGGTCAGGTGTGTTCCGCAATGTCAATGCTATGCAACTTGTACAACATTCTATATGAAGAATGAAATTACGCCTCTCTAATCTAAATTTTTTCAAATAGTTTTCAATTTATGCTATAATTACAGTTGCGGTTTATCATTTAATGGAAGAATTAAACATTAAACACCCGGCAACTGCCGACCAACGCTTTTCGGAAGAAAACATGAAGGAAACTTCGTTAGGCAGTTACCAACAAATAAAAAGAAATAGCGTTGGGTCAAGAAATTCGGTAATTGAACAGGAACGATCAAATCAAAGAATAGATTCCGAGCAAGAATTATCCGCATCGCAAGCGAGTTATATTCCTCCGTCGCAAAATTTCAGACAATCCCAGACAGAAGAAACCGTCTCAAAAAATTCTAAAGACTCAGCTGCTTATAGATACAGTAGTGAAATTAAAAGTAACCAATTTGAAGTAAAATCACAAATATCTCCAAACGATGTACGTACCCAAGATCAAAGATTGTCTCCTATAATATCCAGAGAGCTTTCCAACCCTCGTTCTTCACTTAAAATATATTCAGCTGACGAGCCTGTGAGGTAAAGGCTTCAAAAACAAATTTTAAGAAAATAATTCCATTGTTTCTAGATATTCTATTCCAAATAACGAACCACCCCGCTTAACCGGGTGTAGAAATTACCAAAACGATGATAACAACTATGATACCAATTTTTCAAAAATAAGGGAAGTTCCTAAAAGAGGTAAATAATTCTACTTTATAATAGGTTTTTTTCGTTTGGTTATTTATCGTCGTTCTATATCTGCAACTGAGACTTATCGCACACTACCCCTAGCCGGAAATTTTGCTGAACCCACTAGTGCTCCAACAAGTGGTAGAGGGATCTTTATCGAGCCCAATATCCATGGACTCGGGACCTCGGTTTTACGTCTCATCCAAAAGATTACATATCTACATTATACCTCGTGCTCATTGGTATAATGTCTGCGAAATGTGATATGGTACGCACCCTAGTAGTCTAAGGTACAACCTAGTTAACTAAAGTGTTTTGCTGCAGGCTGTATACGGGCTCCTAGACGGTGTTCCCAGTGGTTACCCATTCAAATACTTTGACACTGCTTCACCGTAATTATAGCAATAGAGGCGTTCCACCGCAGTACTGGGTCGACGGGCTTTTAGGTTTTCTTAGCTTCTCTAGAATTTGCAGCTAGACAATAGGGTGTTCAACTAAAAATAGATTCTTGTCAATAATTAGCAGATCGTTAATTCTAAGAAAACAAATTACGTCTCACCGTATTTTATCAAATTTAATAGTGTAAAAATCTATTTTTAAAATTTCTTAAAATCCGCCTTTTATATTTTAACGTCACTAGTATAAATTGAAGCTGGTCACATATTTTGACATGGAACAAAATAATCATAAGAGAAGCTAGTAACCCAAATTGAAGAAGAAAAAAACAAGTTTAAGCTAGAGTGACAGTGAATTATTTGCATGTGGTTTCATCCAGTGGCGGCTGCTGCTCCTCAACAATTTATCCAGCAAATAGCACCAGAAATATTTTGTTGATTATTCTTCATTTTATTTCCTGTTTATCTAATAATTTTCAAATTTTACAATTAATTCCCCGTTTTCACGAGTTATTTTTGAATCTGACAACATGCCCTGAGGCTAGATTCTACAAACATCTCAATACCGAAGCACGTGTTGCTCAACAGAGTTGCCGTTTTTTCGACCTGTCCAATTGCTAATACCGTAAAAAATAGCGGAAATGGTAATACTCTCAGGAGACTTGCCTCTAGAGGTCGCGATGATACTCGAATGCACATCGTGTTGCGTGCGTTTTCGACTTGACAAATAAAAGCTTATTTGAATGTTTTTCAAAAGAGTTTTCCAATACTCTTTTAGATAACTTAGTTCTAAAATACAAATTTTTTGATAAAATAGCAGTGCACAATGAATTATGCGTTGTATACTCGGATAGATATTTTATGCCAGTACCTACGACAGTCACGACGATATGATAAAATTTATTATAAATAATGATTTGTAACAAGTTTTAGTTTTATAAACTACTCTATTTGTCAGTCACCATTCCTGTCACGTCGGCATCGGTGGAGAGATCATTTTCTACTCTCCATACCATGTTGCCAATAAGTGTTATGGCAGGTTCTTTTCAAATCCTAGTTAACTTCATAGCATGTTATTGAAGACTTTCTTTTAGTAAGTGTTAAGGATATCTTGTTCTCATCCTTTGCATGAATAAAGCTGCAACATAACTTTCCCATGGGCATGTGGAAAGCGTGCGAAAAGTCGCACTTACGCATGCCGTGCGGAAATTTTTTTGTGGCGTCCAGGTAAAAAACTATAACTATAGACATTTGGTATGTAAACACCACTTTACAACATAGCTCTATTATCATATATTTTTAAAGATTGTATCTACATTAAAAGATGTAAAATAATTCATATTTTAAGCTACTAAATGTGTAGGGGGGATTTAGCTTTTCTCTATTTCATCGGCTAAAGCTTTAGTCTTCTTTCTGTCCCCCAAATTTATCCTTTCCTTGGCTTTAACCAAAAAGGTTTTTATCACGTCTACTATGTTAATCTTCAATAATTATACAACAAAAAACACATAAAAACTAATCAAAAAATGTAAAAAAAACTCCAGAGGCCCAGCAACCCTACCCAAAATTCCACAGCAACAAAAATGAATACGGGAAATACGGTCTACCCTAACAATGACAAGAGACGGGTGTGTTGAGAACTCGGATGCGTTCAGATTAAAGAGTCCGGTCGAAGTATGGCGCAGGGAAGGACAAGCCTCGTCTTCCGGAGATGAATCGTCCTCATCGTGTAGTATTAGTAGTTCTTCATATATAAAGGAACCTGCTTGAAGTTGGCACCCTAACTTTGAAATTTTGGATCCAAAATTCTCTTATTATTTCTTAATAAACAAACTAGATACTACCAAACAAAACTGAGTAACTACAAAACGACCACCAAACGATTGGTTCGCATGCTAAAGGTATATATTCGCCTTTGACTTTATTTTATGGTATATGCGTAGCATTTGCGTTAAATGTACCAAATAATATTCCATGTTTTATATTTTGCACATGCTAAGGATGGGCTTTTGAGTTAATTCTGATATCGGCAGATGCTGAATATTTAAAATAAAAGGGTACAACACCAATGATGGCTTTGAATGTATTAAACAAAAATAGTAAATATTTATTCATATATGTATGTAAAACGTGCTAAAGATCTGATGTAAAATCACCTGACCTTATTGATAATCCTTATCACATGCTTAGGATATCTGTAAAATAAAATACTTCTGATATTCTTCAAGGTATATACTTAGCATATGCGCTGAATGTACTAAAAAGGACCTTAGTTAATGGTAAATCATTATTATATGCTAAATATATAATTTAAAAAAAACAAACTTTGGGTGGCCTTTTATGGATGTGCGACTCATATGCGAAAGATCTACGGAAAAGAACAAGTTTAAATCTAAAATTCTTAGCACTTGCTATGGATGTATGTACAGGGATGTGCTCAAACAGTATGTGGTCAGCATCAGTGAGAATCTCACCATGAGATTGGAGTATTGCGGGGCTGCCTTAACTATGAGACTTCCATATTTGTCGTATTTTTGAAGAGAAATAGTGGGTTCTGCATTGTTGTCAGACTTCTACGCAAATTGAAAAAATTTAATTGTTCTCAATTATTTAATATTAGTTTTACAGTTATTAGATATCACGATTCAAGCATGCAATTTATTTTTTGTATATTTTTTAAAGTAGTTGATGTATAAGATTAAAAAAGAAAATTCAACTGCCTAATTGACAACGTCGCTAAACAAACTTAACCATACTTTTCTTATTATTTTTCAAAAAAATTCATAGAGTGTTGAATATTTATAATTATTCCTTCCGACATCTGTCAATAAAACTCGGTTTAAAAAATAAAAAAACTAAGAAACATAATGGGTGAAAAATGAATTCATGAACATTTAAAAACTGTGTATTACACCGGCCAGTATCCAATACGCATGCTTCTTAGCTTCTCACCGGCCTAGGCGAGATTCTCTATCTGTCCAAACCATGAGAGATTGAATCTCTCAAACATCGCACTGAAGAAGAAAGAAGAAGAAGAAGCTGAAACATGGAACAGCAAAGGAAGACTATCGACAACTTCACATTTAAACTAGTGACGTATCTGCATTATAAGTTGCATAATTTTAGTAAATCTTTTTCTGTCAATCTAAATACTGAGTTTAAAATAATATTATTTTTGAATGGGATAAAGTTGAATACCCTATTGGCGAGAGCTGAAGGTTTCTGCTTCAAACTAGAACACGTTGTGGAGATGAGTGGTTGTTGCACACACATGTTAGGCTGGTTAAACTGCAGGTCTCTTTTATGTTAGTAGGGTGGTTTTTGGCAGGTCTTCTTTTTGTTTGGAGGGTTGTCTTGTACCATTTTATTCGTTTTCAACTCCTGGAATCTTTTTGAATTAATAAATTGAAATGTTCCAGATGTAGCACCATGCTTTTGCGAGACCGACTCCCAGACTAGCTACCCGTCAATCTTAAAGCAAAATCGACGATCTGTCTCATCGAATATAGACAAATACCCCGTCAAAGAATGTAGTTGGAGAGTGATGAAACAAAAATTCGTGGATAAAATGCAACAAACGTCCGAAAATCGATTCGTTTCAAATTCTCACACTACCGGTCCTCTCATCGACACCAGTGTTAATACCTTGAACGCTGAAACTGCCAGCGTTCAAATAACTGAACTCAGTTCTACTAAAGTTCAAACCACTGATAGTTCAACACCTGAAGAAGTTTGTTTTAGATCGATACAAAATTTTTGTAAATGTAAAGATCCACCGAGTTATTTTGGTTCGAGATACATGAAAAGAGATCAAAAATCCGCTTCAGATCGTCTTGTGAGTATAGAAACAAACGTTACAGTTCCATCAACGAAACCACCGGTATTTCGAAAACCTCCGAAAGCTGTGGTTACTTCACCAACTGAAATGTCTAAAAGAGGACAAGGAAGAGTCAGACACAGATATTCATTTGGAAGAGGAGAAGCACCGGTTTTCACAGAAACGTCAGATGAACAAATCTATTTCCAAGAGGATGAAATAGATGACAGCTACGGTGAATGTCAATCAGATTATGGAGAAGTTGATCGGTACCAACGTTATAGAAGAAATAAATATTATCCCACTCGGGAAGAGTGTTATCATCCGTCAGATGAAGGATGCAGGTGACTATAGCTGCTCATTTTAACCTTCTTCTTCATCCCTTTGCTTATATTTTCTTTCACGTATGCTGCCATATTCTCTTGAACCGCTTCAATGTTTTTCTTAGATGTTGTCAGAACAGAAAAATCATCGCTTCAACTGCACCGAGAAGAGCCGTACCTTATCGACCACCTCCTCCACCTATTGACTACGAATTAACCAGTTCTGAAGATGACATTGAACTTTCGTTTGACGAAAACGATGATAGCGACGATCCTTTTTTTGATCAGTCTGAAAATAGGGCAACGAGGTATGTATAGAGTTGAAATTTTCTGGTTTTCTTACATTTAACAACTTCAATTTTTTGTCTAATCGGGTGTTCAACTTCAAATTTTGACCCCATGTTTTATTAGATAATATTAACAAATGTGATTTTCAAAAATAAAATTGCTTTTTGGTCTTAAGATTAACAGAAAAAAATGAAAACAACCATCTACTAAAATTATGCAACGTTTAATGCAGATACGTCACTAGTTTAAATGTGAAGTTGTCGGCTCTTCTATGCTTCAGCTTCTTCTTTTTTCTTCTTCGTTGGGATGTTTGAGCTTGTCCAGGAAAAAAATGTTGACATCTATCACTATGATGTTTACCTTGTTCAATTTTAATTTGAAGCATTTTATTAATAAATTGCATAAAGCTTAATCATGAAGTAATCAAAAATTTAAACCAAGATTGGAATTCAAACAACTCACTGTCACTCTAGCCTAAACTTTTTCTTTACTACTCTTGTAACACCCTGTATATCAAGTAATTCGTTAGTGATTAGATATTCAAAGATATGTTGTTCAAGGACCAGTAGCGTCAGCATTTAGGTATACACCAATATTTAATATAAATATTAAATATTGTGTTAAAAGCGTTAAATAAACAATTAGATAGAAGTTTTGGTTAGGTCAAATAAGTGGGCTACGAATCATTATTAAACACATCTTGTAACTGACTAGTTTTTAATTGTGGCAACAATAAATGACCTTGTTGTGAAACGAGAGTGATTATTCCCAATACCTTACATGGCGATCCTGCCAGGATAGAGGTTTCTTATAAAATACAGTACACCCTCGCTTATGATTATTTTGTTCCATGTCAAAATATGTGACCAACAACGTCAAAATCTAAAGGGCGGATCATAAGAAATTTTTAAAATAGAATTTCTCAAATATTGATAGAAACAAAAAACACCATTAAATTTGATAAAATACGGTTTGTTCCTTTAGAATTAACGATCTGCTAATCATTAACGAAAATATATTTTTAGTTGAACACCCTATTGTTATTATTGTGGTGGTACTAAAG
Source organism: Lochmaea capreae (assembly GCA_949126875.1). Lineage (NCBI taxonomy): Eukaryota > Metazoa > Arthropoda > Insecta > Coleoptera > Chrysomelidae > Lochmaea > Lochmaea capreae. The sequence continues at coordinate 29,294,222 of OX421401.1, read as the reverse complement.
TATTAAAGTTGGGATAAAGAGGAAGCTGCAGACGGGGCTATAGTAGTTCATTTGAACTTTGTTAAAAGGGAAGAGGAAAGTTTGACGACTGTTTCAACAGTTCCTTTAATTAAATTTGTCTCATGATTTTATTAATCCCCAGCTAAGGACTTGTCTATTAAAGCTGCCTAGATGCCCAAAGTTTTTCAGAATCTTAGCTAGCAAAAATTACAGAAGCACTTTTTTCTCTAATTTTTTCTATAATTCTTGAGCTATCTGCTTCAGGATTCTCTTGATCCATAGTGAGACTATTGGAGCTACCTGAATGTCCGAAATTTCTCAGAATATTTGCTAGACAAATTATAGAAGTATTTTTATCTCTAGTCCAACACTTTATGTGATTATTAGATACTATTATAACGCCTTACAAAGTTTTTGAAAATTACTTTCCAAAGAGCAGACCATAAGAAGCAACAACTAACTTATCAGGCTATATGTCACGACAGAGATTGAATTACACTTCTAAGTTAAACGAGGTTGGGATATCTGCCCGATACAACCAACCATTCTGGTTTGTACTAAGAAGGGACAACATCACTTGTAGACCGGTTTCGGCTTATGAAAGCATAATCCTGGACTGGAGACAATACTGAAATCACATGAATACATTAACTACAGTAAAGGAAACGTTAAGAATGTGATAACAGCGACATCTCCACATCTAATCGCAAGCCAAAATTCTATATTGACAAAAGACCATTTTGGTTTTTTAATTATTAACTTAATTACAACTTCCTGTAAAAAATTGTCATTTTAGTAAAGTGTGTTATCAATAGAAGTCAAAGGTTATAGTTAAATACGTACTACTTTAACGCCTTACACAAATCAGGATCTACAGTGACAGACAAGCTGACCTTAAAGCACTTCAGAGCTGTAAGGTAACATCTCGGCTGGTATGGGAATGCGACGAAGAACTTAGAAGACTGGCGACTCGGAACAGTGTAACACTGGAGTGGGTCCCAGGTCAAAAAGGAATCGCTGGCAATGAAAAAGCTGACGAACTTGCAAGAGCAGGATCGTCAACACTGATGAACGGACCCGAACCATCTGTGGGCATCCCCAGATGCTCCACTAGGTCATGGTTAAAAGGGTGGGTAAAAGAACAACACAAAAACACTGGAAGAACACGCCCAGGCGAACACATGGGAATAAATTGATAAAAGAACCATCAGAAAAAGTAGCGAAAGAATTGCTCTCAATGAGCAGGAACAAACTACGCACAAAGGAGCACCTGAACAAAATAGGGCTGTCTAACGGACAGCTTACATGCAGAAGATGCAAAAAGGACACCGAAACAGCTCTGCACATATTATGCAACTGTGAGACGCTGGACCACAGGAGGCAAAAACTACAGGGTGTAACAAAAAGGCAGGCCATAAATCATACCACATATTCTGGGGCTAAAGATAACTCGATCCAACCCAAGTTACCCTAGTACAAATGTGCATGCGAAAAAAGTTACAACCCTTCGAAGATACCAAATGAAAATTGAATTTTTCAAATATTTCGACAGTTGTTCGATATATTATAATGAAAGTTAACAAGTGGCTTTCTTATGATTAGAGCATCTTAAAAAAAAATTAAAGAATTATTGCACCCCGTTAAAAATTTATGGGAGTTGAGATCCCCTAAACCCCCCCAAAATTATTGTGTACGTTGCAATTTAATGCTTATTGTGGCACCATTATTCAAACACATTATTTTTGAAACTTTTTTGCCCCATAGTACTTTTTACAATTATCAGGCTTATTTTTCATTATGCTTCAAAAATTTGGAGTAACAAAAATTAAAGTCAATGAATTTTTTTCGAGGGTGTATGCTGTAAAAATGACGAGCGAACAACAACTGAGGAATAGAATCCTTGAGGCTGCAATTAGATATCGTCAGAAGCCATTGCTTTTCCAGAATATTCGGTTTTCGTTAGTAGAACGGTGCCGACTGTGTATGGGGGTCATTTCGAACATCTAATAAAAACTACACATTTGTAAATAAATAAGATTCAATAAAAAATGTGGGACCCTCGAAAAAAATTCATTGACTTTAATTTTTGTTACTCGAAATTTTTGAAGCATAATGAAAAAAGGGCCGTATCTCGATAAAAACTGATAATTGTAAAAAGTACTAGGGGGCAAAAAAGTTTCAAAAATAATGTGTTTAAATAATGGTGCCACAATAAGCATTAAATTGCAACGTACACAATAATTTTGGGGAGGGTTTAGGGGATCTCAACTCCCATAAATTGTTAACGGAGTGCAATAATTCCTTAATTTTTTTTTAAGATGCTCTTATCATAAGAAAGCCACTTGTCAACCTTCATTATAATATGTCGAACAACTGTCGAAATATTTGAAAAAATCAATTTTTATTTGGTAACTTCGAAGGGTTGTAACTTTTTTCGCATACACATTTGTACTAGGATAACTTGGGTTGGATCGAGTTATTTTTAGTTCCAAAACATGTGGTATGATTTATGACCTGCCTTTTTGTTACACCCTGTATATGGAAGACCCCAATTGACTCCAGAAGACTTCTACAACCAACCAGTAAAGAACCTGTTTGAGCTAATACAGGGAACGGATTGGCTGAATAGGCTGTAGTCAGAACACTAGGAGAATCCACAACAAGCCCAAGAGGCTGAGGTGGTGCCGGCTCCTTTTTTAAAAAAAAAACGCCTTACACAAAGTTTTTGAAAAATACTTTTCAAAGAGCAGACCGTTCACAAAGAAGCAACAACTAAGTTAAACATCTATTGATAATACGCTTCACTAAAATGGCAATTTTTTACAGAAAACTGTAATTAAGTGAATATGCGCTTTTTAATCCATCTGCTTCATGAGTTCAAAGATCTACAGCTAAGATCTTGTGATACTGTTGGAGTTGCCCGTATTGGACCCCATCTTAAATGACATTGAGGAGTAGATCAAAATTTATCTATTTTGTATATTTGTACAATTCCAGATACAAAGGTTTGCCTTATCAAAACAACGATCAATATATAGACTTGGTTCAAGAACTGGAAGAAACTTTACAGTCGAGGAATAAAACGAGAGTTCAAAGAGCAATGAACGAATTCGAGTATAAAAGCAGATTGAACGAACCATTAGAAAGACCCATCATAGATTACGAAGAACCGAGCGATAGCGAAGAAGCTATCATTAAAAAAATATCGGATCTCGCTGAAAAAAGGTAATTAAATAATGAAAAGCTTGGGTGGATTTTTTAAATAATCTTTTTAAGTTCGTTTCAAAGGAGTTGATAGGAAAACGGAGGTCGGGTGTCTCAAAAACTGTTATCTCTTATTTATGTTTTACAATCTATCTAGACTAAGAAGAAAGAAATTGTGACCAGGCCACCCGGTAATCGGTCAAATAACAATAGGTAATAAAATGCAAATGAAGCATTCGCAGTGAACCAAACGGTTCATAGTCGTGGAACAGGGTTATTTATGATTTTGCTTAACGTTTATTATAAGCAATGTTATAATAAAAATACAAAGTAATTTTGCACTAAGACTTATATACACACATATTCTTGTAAAAAATAAAAAATTATAACAAATTATTGCAGGTGAACATTACTTTAACTATAATATATACATCGTTACCTATTAACTAATTTCTTCATCAGAAAAATCTGATGAATCGTCTTGTCCTAAGTTAATAATAATTTAATAACGGTTCGATCTTTGTACTGTACTATAACATGTTTTATGGCGCTTTGTCGGTTTTCGGCAGCAAAAGTTGCCGTACTTCTTGAAGTTTGAAAGTTGTGTTGTTCCTGGCAACATAACCTTTGACTTGTGCCCATATTAGCTCTATTGGTTTCAGCTCACAATGGTAAGGGGGTAAGCGATGTACAATAATACCTCTACCTTTTGCCATCTCATTGATTACAGGTTTTTTCAAGTTGTGCCTTACGCTGCCTAATAATTTATTCTTTTTTCACCATTAGTATCATCGAAATTTAGGCTTTACATTGCAACCACTCAATTATCCCCGTATTTTTCCATGAACTTGAGGGAATCTTCTCTACTAATCGAGAATGATAGCTGGCGTTATCCATTACAATAACTGAATTCTGGGGAATGTATTCGATTATTTGTTGAAAATATTCCTCAGTAACGTCAGCCGTCATTTCTTCGTGGTAGTCTTTGCTTGAATTAGATTGAAATTCCAACAATCCTTGATCCAAAAACCCCTTTTTACTGCCGGTGTTTCGGAATTCGGTCCGGGTACCTGGCAAAAGGGCTCACTGCTCACAGGGACCTTGTCCAAATCCGAAAGGGTGATTTCGTAATTCGGTCCGCTATCGAAGCAGGTAGATTTCATGTGGGTATTAAAAGATTATTTTTAGCAATTGTTCTTCTGAAGTGCAGAGTGTAAGACGTGTTTATTTGTATCCGTTATTGTGATTTTGTTTGTTTGTTTGACATGGAAAATATTAATTTCACCTCTATGACGAGTGAAAAGGGTAAGCGTTTATTAATAATAGATGGGTTTAAATTTTGTTTTCGAAAATCATTATCTCAAAAATACGAAGGTGGTTTGGTAGGGGTAGGTTTGGTTGGGTTATTATTGAAAATTATTATAATTTATTCTTCAAAAATTGACTAGAAATACGAAGGTGGTTTGGTAGGGGTAGGTTTGGTTGGGTTATTATTGAAAATTATTATAATTTATTCATCAAAGTTGACTAAAAATACGAAGGTGGTTTGGTAGGGGTAGGTTTGGTTGGGTTATTATTTCACGTACTGTTTTTATTTTTGACGATACGCATTTAGCGTAAATTTTTAAACATGCCAGTTCAACAACAATAAGTGTGTACTGTTGATCCTAAGCCCAAAAAAATGTGAAGGAAAATAAAAGTCAAATTAAACAAATAGTAGGTACATGGGACCCAATTCCGAAATCGCATTTTCGCTGGTGTGACCACACTTCGAATTTAATCCGTTACAGGTAGTCCCTTCCGCAGGTAGCGGGACCGAATTCCGGTGCGTCCTTTACTGCCTATATCGGTTATAATAAGCCTGCGTCCCTTTCCAGAGGAAAGTCTTGATCCTGTTGACCATCTTTCCACACTTTCCATACCGTATGTCCTTCATTTAGCCAGGTTTCATCCAAATAGAAAATATTCTTACATTCGTTGCGATATTTTCGGATTGACCTTAAGTATTCTCGTCTCCAGCAAACAATATTTTCTGTTCCGTTTTTCCCACCGAAAGTTTATTCAATGAAGAATTCTCCATACTCTAGTTCTTGATTGTTGTGGCAGGTTTTCGTCATTCTAAGCGGCTTGCACAATTTTGTGTAATGTTGGTATTTCTTGTGCAAAATATGCACTATTTTTAACACTGTTTTTAACATCGTCGTCAATTTCTATTGGTTTCTTTCACGGGTGAGGAATAGGTTCACCGAAGGTTCCGGCATTTTCTCTCACGTAAAAATCTACCTGGGTTGTAACTATATAGGTTACGGGGCAGGTAGTTCCGTCGCGCCTATGGTTTACAACTATTTTTTGGTCCGAACCCCCGATCCGTGCTATCAACTCCATTAGGACAGACTTTGAATAGTTCAAATAAATTCTAATCTTTTTTACAGGAAGTATAATCACAAGAAGTTTCCTTGCAAAGGAAAAGCGTGCTGTAATTGCATTTTAAAAAATGACATGAAAGATAATCGTCCAAAACCGGTTGTAAAATCCGCTGGACCGAAGAAAAAAACAAAATGGCAGTTAAATAAACAAACCGGGGAGTGGCTGAAAGTAGCATCTGGGTCTGCTAAAAGAGATCATGAATGTGGATGTACATGTGCGTGTGGTAGACAAGTTAAATAAACGAAATTTCCTGGCTAATGCTAATCGTAAATTTTAATGTTGTTTAGACTTTATTGATTTTAACTTATTCTGTGTCTGAAGGAGGTAACTTTGAGTGTCGAAACGTTGGATAGATAGTGAAAAGTGTGGATTATGATATATTGTATAGTGATAGTGTCAAATATCAATGGAGATTCCTGAACTGTCGACTGATGAAGAAATGCGGGTAAGTTTTTAAAATGATTTATTTCCAATTCGACAACTTTGTTAATTATTTGAGGTTATAAAAATTTGAATATTGTGTACCTTTTTTTTGGTTGTTTTTGGCACAGAAAAAGTCGTAGCTAAAAATGCGGTATCTCAAAATGGTTAAAAATAAAACTGTAGAATAAAATTAAATATTTTTATTTAAAGTAAAAAAGCATTACTACGTCATAAATACAATATTTTTGAATGATAAAATGTTCAATTGTCTTCAGGTTCGGTGATTTCCTTATTTTCCTAGAATAAAACGATAAATATTAAATAAAATTAAATTATAAAAAATAAAGAGGTATTTTTTTTGTAAATCTACAGGTTTAGGGACATTAATAGGTAGATATATTCTGATATGCAACTTGTACAAGATGTTATAACACTTGAAATAATTAATATAAATATTTATAATAAATAAATCTGGATAATTTGTCATGATTGGGTAAATTTGTCGTCATTGGGTAACTTGTGTTTATTTCACAAGCTGTTATCATCATGTAAGTAGAGTCACAAGTAAATATGTTGTGATGCCCGGTGTAATGAATATATCTGTTAGGTGTTATTTAAAATGCTATTAATGTCAGTAATAGATTGTATCCATGCTTCATTTTGTAATTTATATGAATATATTTTATTTATATTTTGTATGTGTAAAATGGGATTTGATTGTATAGTGTAGGGCCCAAGTAATTGAAACACCTCTGTCCGATTAACTTTCCTCTTTTAGGTAACATGTAGGTTTTAATGAATTAATCCTTAATAAAATTGTTGGTTATTTCTTTCAATACCTTAACATTTCAGTTTTACATGGTTCACATTATCAAACAAATATACACAAGGACGGTATTTTTTTATCTATAGCCCCATAATACTAGTATTTTTTGCTAGATCCAAATTTAATGACTTGGGTGTCTGAATTTATGCCAATTTTAAAAACGTTTGCTTTGTAGTACTTGTAGTTAGTCCATTTTTCTGTGGTCCAACAGTTTATTCATTCACAGCCAAGGACTTCTGAGACTAGATGTTCCAAGCTCTCTAGAATTTATGATGAAAAAATTCAAGAAATACTTTTTCTCAGGTCCAGTAGTTTCTGTAGTTTTTCATCCACTGGTTTCACAATTTCCAAGATACACAACTAAGGATTTGGGCTTCTTGAACATCCAGAACTTTCCAAAATATTCGCTGGAAAAATTGTAGAAGTACTTTTTTTGTTTAGCTCCAACCGTTTCTGTAACTTTCGATAAATTTGCTTCATGATTTCCTCCATCACCAATTTTGCACTTGTGAGTCCAAAGTTTTGCTAGCAAAAATTGCAGGCGTACTTTTTCCCTGGACCGACCGTTTCTGTACTTTTTTATCTATCAGCTCCAGAATTTTCTTGATTCATATTGTGGACTGTTGGAGCTACTTGAATGCCCAGATTTTTCTAGAAAAAATAGTATTTTTTTTCTGGTCCAGCACTTTCTGTAATTTTTCATTCATCTGCTTCATGATGTTCTTGATCTGCAGCTAAGGACTTGTTCAAATATATCCAGACTTTTTAATGGAACAAATGTAAAAGTACGTTTTTTCTCTGCACCAACAGTTTCTGTTATTTTTATCCATCAGCTTGTGAGACTCTTAGAGCTTTACGGATGTCCAAAACTATCCAGAATTATTTCTGGAACAACGTATAAGTACGCTTTCTCTCTGATCTATATCTATCTGCTTCGAAATTTTTTGATTCATAGCTAAACACTTGTCAAGACTGCTAGTGCTGCCTAGATGTCCAAAGCTTTTCAGATTTTTTTATTGATAACTTGTAGAAGTACCTACTTTTTTTATCCAGTCCAACTTTTTCTGTATATTTTTTCTATTTACTTAATGATTTATTTTTCTTCACTTTTGAGATTACTAGAGCTTCTTGGATGTCCAAGACTTTCCGGAATTTTTGCTGGAGAAATTGTAGAATTACTTTTTTTCTTGGTGACTGATTTTTGACTCATCTGAGTACATTCCAAATTATTGGTTAAGCAATAGGGAAATAAGTTGAACAAATATTACTTTTTGGGAGCAAGGGATAACCATGAAACAGAAGAGCAGATCCACGAAACAAAAGGAAAACTTTCCAATTTGAAAAATAATAATCTTTTATAAAAAAAAACTCAAAAAATATTTTATCTTTAATTGCATATGGTCAACATTGCTATTTATAATAATGCAGTGGCAAACATATTCTCGAAAATATTCCAAATCACTTAAAAAAATGTTATCTACAAAATTGTTTTTAACGTTGTTACCATACCACAAATCAAACATATTCACTGATTTATTATAAATAATTCGGTACTTTACTTATCTGTCGTTGTTATTATTTCGTGTATACTCACTTTGATACGTTTGCCGAAAGCTGAATAGAAGGTAACTGTAGCCGTAGATGTATTTCCAGTCATTTGGTTGAAAACATTACATTTCTTATACGGGGGACAATACAAATGTAAACTAATGGCTGTATCGTAACTTGAAGCGTTTTCTACTCTATGCAATCCTAAAGAATCTAAAACAAACATAAAAAGGTGAAAAAATTAATCGTACATTTAAGGATATACCACAAGGAAGTGTATTAGGGCTCAGGTAAAAAAAAAAGAATAACTGCAGTTTTTGTATGATTTTGGACACCCTTATTAAATCTAAAAACTAGTGTGGACTTCTGGTATATAACCTTGGTAGGTACTTACCGAGATAAGTACCAAATGTATGTATGTATAGTGGGGTGACATCCCCTGAGATCTAAAAGATCTATTCTGCCCCCATTCGCAGAGACTAGTAGCTCTCTTAGTAACTGCTGGAGGAATTGAACAGGAAGCGGATATACACCTAGGGTAATGCAGATGATCTGACAATCCTTGTACTGGGGAAATACCGTAATGTTAAATAGGAGCTGATGCAAATGGAAACGGTGGAGATATGGTGTAGGAGGTAATCCTCAAGGATGAACACTTCAAAAAACGGCGCTCATTTCCTTCACTAGAAAAAGGAAGCTCGAGATACTAAAACTGCTAAACCTCTTCAATGTGCAGCTATGTCTAAAGATTGCTGGACCACGTTAGTATTAAAACCATCCAGATGCAGAACTTAAAATTCAAAAGGAAGAAGAACTATGAATAAATTAATTGAATGTTTGGATAAGAAAGAGTAGGAGTGTCACGAATAACGATTGCTGGACCACGTGAGTATCAAAACCATCCCGATACTCCAGAAAACAAAGCTAAGTGAAAATTTAAGAGGAAGAATAACTATGAATAAATTAATTAAATGGTCCGCTAAGGAAGAGTAGGTGTGACGAAGAATTATTGCTGGACCACGTGAGTATCAAAACCATCCAGATTCTTCTAGTTCATTGAAATGTTACTTGAGCTTTACATTTTTTAGAGGACGCAATTTTATTTTTGGGACATGTGTGGGGATCAATAGAAGTTTAACCCCAAGTTTGTGGGGTTGCCGCCTTTGTCCCCCGGCCACCATCTTGGAAAAAGGGGTGCAAGACCTTTTTCGCGATATCTCAGAAACTACGCGTCTTACAAAAAATTCGTTGATATTTAATTTGTAACAAATTGCTTTGCCTACAAATATGTTTATTCAACTTTTTGCCCTAAATTTAAAATTAAAGAAGTTATAAGCAAAAAAGTGAGAAAATTTCTATAAAAATTTTCTTTTTTGTTCTAAAACTTTTTTTATACATTTTACAAAAAAATTACCTTATACCAATCTTGCAGATGGTCTTTTGAGGAAAATTTTTCACTATCATTTTTTAAAATTTCATCCATTTAAAACGCTGTTACAGCGCTCCAAAGTTGACCGGGTTCGTCAATGGTAACGAGAATCCGGTCAAAACGGAACGGACTTAGTTTTATGATATTTTTTTTGTAAATACATTCTTAAAAAAATTTTGTTAAATCCCTACCTACAACTTCGTCATTAAACAACATCCTTGAGAAGTATGTCCGGTATGTGCAAGAACATTATGGACTATCTGCAACTATAATATTTGATGGTTACTCCGAAAATCCTGATATAGCAGGAACAAAGTCGTGGGAACGTCTGCGTCGCACGAAAAAGCATTAATGTACAGAAATTAAGTTTGATAAGAGTACCGTACCAACAATATCCTAAGAAAAATTTCTTGGTAATGGAAAAACAAATCTAACTTGATCTTCTCAAAACTGCTCTTTCAGAGGTGGGTTTTTCTGTCGACCAAGCTGAATCAGATGCAGATTCAATCATCGTCTCTGCTGCGCTCACTCCATCCCAATCTCATGATTCTGTGATTGTTGTGGCAGAGGACATTGACATTCTTGTATTACTCACGGCATTGGGTAGAAGACAGATTAACATTTACTTTCCAAAACCTTCAAAAGGACTCACATCTGGTCAGTTATATAACCCTCCAAGTTTTGTGTATGGAGATCTTATAGCATAGCATTTGATGTTTCTTTATGTTTTCTCAGGATGTGATACATCCTGAATTAGCTGGAGGTACCGCGGTATTCCTGAGTGAGAAAGTCGATCCATCTTTGCTCACGGTAATAAAGACGACTCACTAGACGGCATGCGATACAAACAATTTGCCAAGACAGTGACTAAAAATTCATTTCGTTCAACATCGCTGCCTCCAACACAAGATGCAGCATCGGCAAGATGTCTGTGGAGTACACCTACTGGTGATACCACGTAAAAAAATGCGCCTACAGACTCTACCTCATAGGTGGCGTGGAAAAGAGTTAGCAATGAATAAGTATAGTTGTAGGTAGGGATTTAACAAAATTTTTTTTAGGAATGTATTTACAATAAAAAAAAAACATAAATCTAAGTTAAACATTTCGTTTTGACCGGATTCTCATGAGCATTGACGAACCCGGTAAACTTTGGAACGCTGTAACAGCGTTTTAAATGAATTAAATTAAAAAAAATATAGTGAAAAATTTTCCTCAAAAGACAATTTACAAGATTGGTCCGAGGTAGTTTTTTTGTAAAATGTATAAAAAAAAAGAAAATTTTCTCACTTTTTTGTTTATAACTTCTTTAATTTAAAATTTAGGGCAAAAAGTTATGTGAACATATTTGTATGTTTGCTACAAATTAAACATTAAGCTTCTATTAACCTCCCACACAAAATTAAAATTGCGTCCTCTAACAAATGCAATATTAGGTCCTTAAATTGTAACATTTCAATGGACTATTCAGAAAACAGAGCAGAAGATAAAATTCAAAAGGAAGAATGTGGATTCATTTGATGATGATTTCGGAATTTTAGAAAATTGATTTTAAACGAATAAATCTTTGAATGGAACGTTTTGATAAAATGGATGATTGAACATTTCTTAGGAAGTTTCGTTTCTACAAAGAAAAGGTTATCAATATACTGGAACGAATCGAACATACATTGGAATACCCAAATAATAAAAGTTTTTTCCACTTCCATAATTTTATCTCAAGCATGCTGTATCTCTGGTACATGCTTCTCTGCTAGAGACATCCATTTTTTTAATTTTTAAAATGTCAAATCAACATCATTAACATGGAACTAGCTGTTGACAGTTTAACTAAACGAAGTTAAATTATCATTGATGCAACCCACATAAATGAGACTCGCTTAAAATTATAAACCTGGATGAGTTGAACCCTGCTTATTATTTGGATGAAACATAATCTTACCGTTCATGTAAGCGACGTCGTTTAACCGTAAATTTGTCCTGCCAATTTCTTTCATTTGTTCATCATTTACCTTGGGCCATGCGAATCTGATTTCCTTCAACGATCCTTGTAGAATTTTCATGAAACAATGAGAATTGGTGTGATCGTGTATGGCAGAACCGTGTCCTTCGCCCCAACAAAGAGTCATCAAATTATATTTTCCGTTACCGTGGTCGACTAAGTTTCTGGTGTATCTGAAATCAAGAAAGAAATTATGATAACGATAAAAATTTGTGTTGTCACGTAGATTGCATGTCTAATTAGTAGGCTACCAAAACCAATAATGGCCGGTTTTATAAGCTCGGGTTACCCCTGCCCCGAGGATTAACTCTGTGACCAGTGAGTGATACAGCGTTTTATAAAGCGGGGTTAGAGTTAACCCTGCCCCACCATTCGGCTCGGGTTAACTCTCGAGTTAGCGGTTGTCATGCGCAAAATGCTAAAATTTCAAGAAAAGGAAGGTTATGTTAAAAACATAGATATATTTATATATATAAATAATATTATATGATACTTATATGTTGAATGTGAACATGGATGAAGTGAGAGATTTATTTGAAATTTTTGATGACTTCCTAACAGATGTAAAATCGGCCCTAATACAAAGAAAATTTAAAAAAATGTGAGGTTATAGGTTTTGTTGTACCCAACTCATAGAAGAAAACACTGTTTTATGGCCCGACTATTTGTTCTTTTATATATTTTTACAGTAATACGCCAGTGATCTTTGCATTTTAACCCGAGAGTTAACCCTCGGGGTAACTCGAGATATTTAACTCTACTTTTTAAAACCGGGCATAAATAAAATACAAAGATTTTATTTTAATTCAACTTAATGTTTTCAAATTTGTGCCGGGAACTTGATGATTGAACATAGTATAAATACAGGATTTAACAAAATAAAATAAATTGAACCATATTTTTTAAGAAGCAGGTTTTCATTTTGAAAGTTGAATAATATATTTTTTCTCCTCCCTATATTGTAAACAACGCATTTTGATACTGTTTTTCTGTCTCTTACCAAGCTTTTTGTTACTCTTGAGCTACTGCAGGAGACTTCTGGCTTCGTTATATTGTATAAAATTTTATTTGCAACTACCTTTTCATTGTTGACGCTCTCCGCAACAAACTTTCTGCAATAGTTGAAGATTTCTATCAGCCATGTCGCTTGAGAGCTAAGATATCAACTCTAGTATTCGCTATTAAAGTGGCCGACGTTCTTCTAAGGAAGTGTCCAGTATATTCCTTAAGGTTCTCAAAGTTCAGAAATTTAGCAATTTTAGTTGAAATTAAAGAAATCGAGTTTTCCCCGACAGGCTGGTTTTAGCAGTTTCCATTTTGATATCTATAATTTTTGATCCAGCTGCATTAAGGTTTCCTAGATCCACAGTGATACTTGAATGCACTTTTCAATACTTGCTAAATCTAAACCTGGTCAAACTGAATCAAACCTTGCTAAGGCTTCAAAGCTTACCAAACTTAGTATAAATCTAGCCAAGCTCTATTTAAACTTAATCAAACCAAACCGAACCAATATTTTCAATCTATGGGCGATTTCGTCCCGCTTTGGTACCCCACTTTGGTCTGTCAAATCATGGGGTGACATTCACTGAGACCTAAAAGATCTATTGTGCCCCGTTGCTACTTCAACTTAGGTATACGTCCCTCTTCTATCCAATAATCTTGAGCTTGAGCTAATTTTGATCTCTTTCAGGTGCCCGTTCAGGCGGCAATGTCCCGTTAGGATCCTTGTTAAAACTCTTAGTGCAGTTTCACGCTGACTCTACTAGGTCTTTCCAATGGTCAGATCTGCTCTTTTCTTCGGCTTTGCCTATTTCTTCCAATATTACATTGGGGCTGATACCGCAAAAGGAATCCCCTCTTTGCTACTCCATCTGCTAGTACATTTCCTTCTATTTCGGTGTGTCCTGGAATCCACAGTAAGGTTACTATATTGTTCTCGCCTAGTTCATTGAGTTTCCTAGGCATTCCTACAACATTTTGGAACTGATTACACAAGAACTCAGCACTTTAATGGCTGCTTTACTATCCGACTATCACACAAAATTTCCAAAATAAGCGAAAAAAAGCGCTTTTCCTATAAAAACCGTTCCTGGAACGTGCACTTCACTGGATTCCATTTCTAGTGGACTACATATTTAAGTCCCCTAGGTTATTATAGTATCGGTAACATCTAGAAATCATTTAAATCAAAAATTAGTTCTGTCTCGACTTTGAATTGTATCCAAAAAGGCCTAGAAAATGTCAGTCGTTTTAGACCTGAAAATTGTGTAGTGGCAATACTACTGGATATCTTCTATAAGTTCCTTGTGGCATTACTTGTTATTTTTTCTTATTTTCTTGGGAATCAAACCACAATAATGTTTTTTTTATTTTTTTATTTCAACGTTTCGGTAGCGTTCCAGCTACCGTTGTCAAGATTAACTAATAATGAATGAATGAAAAATTTTTGGTCCCTATCTGACACAACGAAAAAAATTTGACAACTAGACAATCAATAATATTTTGAAGTTTAAGACTACAAAACTTTGTTGTCAAATATAGAGAAGGGCTCATTGTTAATACCCCATAACAATAACAATAATATTAATAATTCAGCTAACATAATTTTTAAAAACTTGACAATACCGTATGTTAAGGGTTTATCAGAAAGAATTAAGAAAATTGGTAATCAATTCAATATTCGAACTAGCTTCAAATCTAACAATACGTTGAGATCTATTCTAACAAAAACGAAGCCAAAAAATGAAGAACAATCTTCAAAAAACTGCATATATCAGATATCTTGTGAATGCGACAAATTCTATTTAGGTGAAACATCTAGACCATTGAAAGTCCGAATAAATGAACATAAAAAGTATATCAAAGATAGGGAGTTCTTTAAGTCAGGTATTTGCAAACATGCTTGGGAAGAGGGGCATAAAATTCAATGGGATTCGACAAAAATAATATTGAAAGAGCCCAATAATAAAAGACGAAAAATCAAAGAAAGTGCTTTAATACAACTAAATTCAGATAAATGTGTAGCTAGTATTTCAGCCGAATGTAGTCAAATTTGGTTACCAATGTTAGAAAGAGAAATTTCCAATAATCAATTACCTGCGTTATCAGTATAGCATCATAAGTTTTTATCCAGGTTTTCTTATGATTTATCTTTGGAATGGTTGTTAATCGATACACACTTCAATACACAAAATCACCAAACTGAGTTATACATATTTTGAAAACAAAATAATCATACACAAAAAAGTAACAACAAACGCGTATATATTAACAAAATTTCCAAAATAAGCAAGAAAAAAATAGCGCTATCCCAATAAAAACCGTTCCTGGAACGTGCACTTCACTGTATTCCATTTCTAGTGGACTACATATCGTTAGAATGTCATAAAATAATAGTTATTTATGTATCAAGGGCGTAAAACAGGCGTTTATGGACCGCAACGTGTAAGTAAGAGCCCGAGCCGCAAGGCGAGGGCTA
Organism: Lochmaea capreae; assembly: GCA_949126875.1. Lineage (NCBI taxonomy): Eukaryota > Metazoa > Arthropoda > Insecta > Coleoptera > Chrysomelidae > Lochmaea > Lochmaea capreae. The sequence goes on along the minus strand of OX421401.1, from coordinate 29,278,882 downwards.
TTAACACGTAAGGTCCATAAACGCTGTTTACGCCTGAAATACATACAAAATTTTATGCACGACCGTATTAATGATAGTTTATTAATAAATATGTTTTATTTTCTATTTTTCACCTTTTGTGAGTAGGTTATTATAAATGTTTCAAGTTGGATAAATTTTATACCTCGATATTATTATAACTCACCCTGGATAACAATCTACCAAATCATTTGTATAGTTAAATAAAAATAAGTCTTATTGAAACTAATAAGATAATAGTATTTTATGCAACGATCATGTAATGATAGCCATTAAGACACGAGCATGTTGTAGGATACGAAACGAGCCGCAGGCGAGTTTCGTATATAATATGCGAGTGTATTAATGGCCATTACATGAAAGTTGCATACAATATTTTTTCTACTCCGATTAATAAGAATTATTGTTTGTATAATTTTTCATAAGTTTCCTTGGATTTTTCTGGTAATATGTTTGTCAACTGCATTTTCGGCTCTTTCTCTAATTTCTGTTATAATTCTTCGTTATCACTCATTATTTTAACACAATTTAATTATTTAGTTTGATTAATTTTAAATATAGTTACTTTTGAAAATCAAAATTATTTGATAGCTGTCAAATTAAGTGTCACTTAATAGGTCTGTTCGCCTGCAATAAAAGTGTAGCACTGAGCTATATAATTTTGGAAAATTCAGGTCTATCTGTGAAAAAATGCGTGTAAAATTGCTAAATTTGGGACTATCTATGTATATTGCATTTGTATACTGCAAGAAGCATTAAAACATAATTAAAATAAATAAAATCGTATAGCTCAGTGTTACACTTTTATTGCAGGGAACAGACCTAAATCGAATGTCGCATTCCTATTGGCTTAAAAATCTGTATCATAATGAAAATTTGTATCATAATGAATATCATTATGATACAGATTTTAGTCTTTTAATAAGTATATTATAAAACAGGAGTAGAAAAAACAATAATCTATATACATATACGCGTTACCATAGCAACCAAGTCAATAGGACAAGAATAGGTAGACGCCATTTTTATTTACAGTCGACTTCACGTATTGCAAGTTTCTTAGTATATTTTCGAAGAAGTTTTATATATTTTGTTTATGTAATGGACAGTAGTGTCGATGAAATAGTTTCCGGAACACCACCGGAAATTTTTAAAGCAGCAGAAGATGCAAAATTAAGTTTACTACCCGCCAAAAAAAAGAGATTTACTTTACCGCGGGCGGTAAAGTGACACTTTACGCCCGCTAAACGTATTTATAATCTGGACTTTTTCGCCCGGTCGTGCATAAAATATTTTATTTCACATTTTACCAGAGGTGTGATCTACTATGAATGGACCTTAATCAAATTTGACAACAAAGTTTTGTAGTCTTAAACTTCAAAATATTGATTGTCTAGTTGTCAAATTTTTTCGTGGTGTCAGATAGGGACCAAAAATTATTTCTTTACTATAGTTAATCTTGACAACGGTAGCTGGAACGCTACCGAAAAAAATAAAAAAACATTATTGTGGTTTGATTCCCAAAAAATAAAAGAATAAGTAATGCCACAAGGAACTTACAGTTTAGTTGATGTTGTATGAACCCACCTATAGTCTATCGTCGTTGGTGACCAAATTGTTTATCACACCTTTTTTTCCAAAGGAGTTTATAACAACAATCTACAACCGTTATTATTCATTGTTACTAAAAAAACTTACAGCGTCAAAAATTGACATCGAAATGGTTTAAAAATTTTGATATGTTGCGCTCATGTTCGAAGAATGTATGAGAAAGTTAAAATATGAATGTGAAATTGAAAATTTCGCTGCCGTCGAAGATGTTATCATTTTAATTTTATTTGTTGTGACCATTCTACATACGTACATTGATAATATGATAATTTTAGTAAATAATGTAGTACAAACATATACGATGTAAGTAATAAATATAAAACATATTTAGCAGTTTTGAAGGGTACAAAAATGACTATTTATAAAAATATTCGGGTGTATTTTCGTTCTCAGTCGAAATATTTCGTGTTCGAATGAAACAATTCGATTGATATTGGCCTAACATATTTTCGAGACGTCATCGAATTAAAATTCGTATGCGGAATTGAAATTCGAATGACCATACGTGACAACGTCGCAATTTATACGGTACCAACTGTAGAGTTCTAATAACCCTGCAATATTCCTGCCTTGTGTTTAAAGTTTTGAAGTGTCAGTTTCAATAATTAGCAAAATATACATTTTTAAAAATGGAAAAGCAAAAAAGCGGTCATTTCACTGCAAATCAAAAGGAACATCTTGCTCGGCTGTTGCCTTGTTTAATCTATAAATTTCTATGAATTTATTTTCTACAAGTCTTTCAAACGGGTCAATTTGCTCGTTTAATACTCGACCGTGTTGTGCCAAGTTTTCGGCCTCTTCAAGTGCTCCTATAGCCACCAAATTAATTATCGCATCATTCATTATTAATATATAACATATATCAAAATTATAATATCAACAAACAACAATCATAACCTTACCAAAGTAAAAGTCAAAATTGAAAGTCGGAAAAGTCAGAGAATCGCTTTTGCGCATGCTCAAATCTCAAATTCGAGCACGGATTTTAAATTCGATTGGTTCCAACCCAGTCGAAATAAATCTATTGAAAAATTTCGCATACGGACCAATTTCTATTACACGAAAATACACTTTTTGCATTTCATTCGAAAATTTGACGTAAGGTCGCATTCGAATCAAATTCGATTGAAACGAAAATAAGCCCCCAGAACCAAATTTTGACATTAAGGTGATTGTTTGAAACAAAGTATGATATTCCAGATCGCTGTGGTGAAATTAGGACCGTTTAATTGGAAAAGTTTCGCACGCGGAAAATTTTATTTCTCGCCAAGTTTGAATTTTAGTTAACGCCTATAGGTATACAAAAACAATTAGGTACTTTTAAAAATTGTAGTTGGTTTTGGGCTTCATTTTTCAAAATTAGGTACAATGTTACAGGGTGTTCCTTAAATTGGTGCTAGATCAAAGTTATGGTTTTTTTTATAAATGAAACGCAATATATTTTACTTTAAATCAGTAATCTGATTCACTTCCTCATTACAACAATATGAAGTTGTTATCTGTTATACAGAGTATTTGAAATGTTAGAACTAATTCTCCATCAAAATCGTAACAAGCTTAACACCCTATATAATCAAATGGGAATACAAAAATAATAATATATTGCACCCGAAGCTTTTCAATGATTCTCAAAATTTATAAACACTAAATATTTTGTTAATATTAATTAAATCAAATACATGGAGGATCAAAACATTATCACTGGTAGAGAAAAAAAATGTTTGCTATAACATAAAACTGAATAGCATACTATAGTAGAATGAATCTATCTAAATACGAAAATGACAAGGAAAAAAGCTGTAACACCGAATTTGCCCCATATTCACTGCACGACTGTCCCACAAATAAAGAAAACAGCATTATTCCGTAAGCCTCACATGAGGCTGTCAAGAGAGCATTAAATAGAAGAGGTGTAGACAGCACAACATCCAAATGGATGTCGGAACTGCTCACCACCAGAGTAGCAGAGACGAGAACGAGCAAAGACATTGTCTCCATCTGCACAACCAGAGGATGCCCACAGGGAGGAGTAGCATCCCCATTAATGTGGAGTCTGACGGTTGACGAACTCCTGTGTGGTTTGACGGACCTCGGAATATCCTGCCAAGGATATGCCGATGATATTGTCATAACAGCCAGGGGAAAATTTGAAAACACCCTTTGTGACATCGTACAAAAGGGTCTGAACTATACAAATAGCTGGTGTAGGCAAGTGGGACTCAGCATCAACCCCACCAAAACCATCTTGATAGCCTTCACTAAGAAAAGAAAACTCAACCTCAAAACCATTAAACTTGATGGGAACGACGTTGAATGGAGACAAGAAGTCAAGTATCTAGGTTTGACTCTAGACAGCAAACTCCTGTGGAACAAACACGAGAAGGAGATTACATACAAAGCAAAAATGGCTCTAATGGTGTGCAGGAATCTGGCAGGGAGAAACTGGGGTTGTAACCCAAAAATCCTGAGCTGGATGTACACTGCCATAGTGAGACCAATTATCACTTATGGAGCCATTGCGTGGAGTAGTAGAACTAGCCTCTTGACGACGAGAGAAAACCTCTCTAAAATTCAAAGACTAGCCTGTATATGCATAACAGGAGGAATGAGTACATGCCCAACGGCAGCAATGGAAGTGATTCTCAACCTCACACCATTACATATGGTGGTGGAGAGTGTTGCAGAAAGAACAAGATACAGACTAAGTAGAGAGGGAATCATTAAAAAGAAAACCACCTCTTCACTTCTTAGAAATCAGACAACCTGGGACATGCCACAAGATGGTATGATGAAAAAGTATAACTTTTCAAAGAAATTCGTTACGGAATTAAGCAACAAGAAGGAATGGGATCCAAATACCATTACCAGACTTGGAAAGAATGCCATTCAATGGTACACAGACGGCTCAAAAGCAATAGAAGGAACTGGGATAGGAGTGTACGGGCCAGGAACCAAACACTCTGAAAGCTTGGGAAAAACCCCAAGTATCTTTCAAGCGGAAATTCACGCAATAATAAAGTGTGCCCAGTTCAATATTGACAAAGGATATAGAAGGCAAAGGATTATCATAATGTCTGATAGTCAAGCAGCCATTAAAGCGCTGAGTTCCTGTGTAATCAGTTCCAAAATGGTGTGGGAATGCCTAGGCAAACTTAATGAACTAGGCGAGAACAATATAGTCACCTTACTGTGGATTCCAGGACACACTGGAATAGAAGGAAACGAAATAGCAGATGAACTAGCAAAGAGGGGGAGTGAAATACCCTTTTGGGGGCCGGAACCTTTTTGCGGAATTAGCTCCAATGTAATATTGAAAGAAATAGGTAAAGCCGAAGAAAAGAGAAGATCCGACAATTGGAAAGATCTAGTAGGGCTTAGGCAATCAAAGATTCTTCTGGGTGACTACAACCTGTTGAGATCAAATGAATGCATAAGTCAAAGCAAAACTGCACTAAGAGTTTTAACAGGAATCCTAACGGGACATTGTCGCCTGAATGGACACCTTAAAAAGCTCAAAACAGTGGAGGAAGAAGATTGTAGATTTTGTGGAATGGAAGAAGAAACCTCCATCCACATACTTGCGAACTGCACAGTATTTCAGAATCCTAGGGCACAGTACCTGGGAGACTACTGGATAGAAGAGGGACAATTACCTAAGTTGAGGCCTGCGGATATCCTAAAATTCCTCCGGGAAATAGGACTAAAGGAGCTACTAGTATCTGAGACTCTCCTCAGAAACTAAGTAGAAGTAAGGGGGCACAATAGATCTTCTAGGTCTCAGTGAATGTTACCCCAAAATACATACATACATACATATTCCGTAAACCCCCTTGAAGTGTCCCACTAAAATGGCGGTAACTTTCAAATCACCACATATCTGCCACTTGTAACGGTTGTAGTTTATTTTATCTACAAGTAGGCGCATATTTTCGTAGGTTTCTTTCATTGTCACTGAATGAGCAACTGGTATAGATGGTTTTAAATTTCCACTATGTAATAACACAGCTTTTAAACTATATTTAGATGAGTCTCCGATAAAAAAATGTGTGAAAGCGTACGTAAATGAACAACGCTTTTTATATGGGACTTTCATTATAACACCCAAAAGCGTGCGTAAATGACCAATGCTTTTTAAATGGGGTTTTCATTTTAACACTCTTTTTTTTAGCTACGTAATTCTCTAGTTCCATTGAATTTAGTTGATTGTTGTATAAACTTTTGTGCTGTCAGTAAATTTGACAGAAGTGTCAGACATAGTGAGAAATATTTTCCGTTATTTTAAAAATTTTAATTACACTTATTTTAAATGGAAGAACCTCGAGAAAAATGCATTTCTTCGGATTGCACACCATCTGAAATTGCCGGAAATGCAATTAGGGGGGAGCCTGCTTTAGAGGCTTGAAAAAATCGATTTTTTGAAGGATTTTTTTGGGAAGGAAAGAAATATCCGATTGGAACGAAACTTACAGGTTTTATTGTGATATATTTTGGCAACCTTTTCAAATTTTTTCATTAAGATTTATGTAATATTATGCCCGGTACAAGGATTTCGCCGAGGCGTCTCGCGAGCGCTTTTGTTGTGTTGCGGGAAAGATGCAGGTCGCAATTTTCATCTAAAACAAAAAACCCAAAAATATTTTTATTCCTGAATAGTATAGCTTCTAGTTGAACCAAGAAAATTTATAAAAACGTGAAAAATTCAATAATTTTTAGCGAATTGAAAAAAGTTCATTTTTTTTTTAAATTGACTTTAGATTGTTTAAAAAGTATGTTAATCTCAACTTTCTTAAGGTTTTTTAGGTTCAACTAGAAGAGAATTTGATCCCGAATATAATGCATTTTGTTTTATTTCGATAGGACATTTAGTTTTTTCCCTAACTTTCCCGCCAATTAGGAAAAATCGTAAAAATGAAAACTCGAGAAAACGTACGTCAAAGTTTTCGTATATAAAAAATCGTAATTTTCCTAAACTTACCGCATTAATATGCTAATCAGCGATTCCTGGTCCATAAAGTTGACCTTCACACTCTTCAAAAAACTGGTTTGCGCCCTGTTCGAGTCTGCGGGCTGTTCTGGCCTCTTTACTAGACAATGAATCGCGCCTGTTTTGTCGGGTGACGCGCTCCTCGTGGGCTCCCTTGGCGAAATTGTTGCACTGCTGTCCAATTTTCAAATCTATTAACTGCATGGTTTTCAATGCTGCACTGTAGCCTTCGTTAAACATTCCTCCAGCGATGTAAGCAGCAATTTCGATGATCTTAATCCTTGAGTGAAGGTGTTTAGGTGTCATGCGTCACACAGTGGAATTGAACGACTCGTTCGCATTTTGTGTGTGTCCACCCAAACACCTCGTAAGCAGCTCGTCCTTAGATAAGTCCTCGTACACAGGACGAATGTTCTTCTCGACATGTTCGTCAATTAGACGTGGTGGATGTTTAAAAGCAGCCAGGGTGTTTGTCGCTTCAGCTTTGCGCCACTCACACCAGCTTTCAGCGCCTTCCGGGCAATTGTCGTGGCGAGGTAATTCATCTGTAGAGCAATAATGATCAAGTGTCGCTATTATTGCATTTCTCATACCTTCTACAGAATTCAAGTTTCGTCGAATCGCCAGACCGTAAAAAATTGTTAATTTTTTTATTAAAGTCTCGGTGAGCCGCTTCCTTCCACCGAGCTTCTTTAGTTTTCTCACGTTGCGGAGAGCTGTTTTTGTCCTGCGCTGTTTTTGAACAGCGCTATTTATGTCCAGCGCTATTCTGCTACAGAGCCATAAATCCCTGATGCATTTCACGAATTTTCGATTGGGAGGGACTTGGTCATGAAAATCTGTCACTGGCTCCTGGGCTGTATTGTGGTAATGGAGAAGTAGAGCAGATTTTAATTTAAAAACACATAACTTTGATCAGGTACGGAGTTATGGAAAACCCTGTAGCATATTGTAACACATTTTGAAATATAAAGCCAACAGTTTTTATAATTAACTATTTTTGGTATAATTCGTGATAACAGACCTACTTAGTTTTATCACCTTGTATAGTGGATTTTAATGATGCTTCATTAACAAGTGTTGAAATTAGTTAATTGATGTTTATTTTTTTAGGCGAAGTATATTTTTCAAAGTACTTCAATAAATACAGTTCTTCGTTTCATAATTTGTTTTTTTTATTGACCATAAGGCAGTGTTGCCAATTCCTAAAATTTACTTAGCAACGGATTACAAGGTTTTATTTGTATATTGTTTTCTTATAAATAATCAAGACGTCATAATATATCGTTTCAAACGCAAAGATAGAAATAATCCAAATTGGTGATGAAAGGACGTAATATTTAGTTTTAATATATTTACATTTAAATCGGGCCGCGTTTAAAAGTACTAACTGCATTTTAAAGTCGTGATAATATTTTTTGCGATAGATATTAGACATGAAATATTACGACAATGTTAATATAGTAAAATTTATTAAAATAACAAAATGAAATTTAAAAAAATGGTATCCTCAAAGTTGCAATTGTTACATACTACGAAACTTAAATACACCGAAATCAATTAGACACTTGAGCTTGAATTTGGGAAAGTAATCTTAGAACACAAGCTCTATTGTTGGATAATGCAATGAAGGACTATCAAATCATCTTCATCAACCTCGAAGTAAGCAGACCATGGAAGGTGCACCATCAGTGCATACTCCAATTAATTTTGACCATGGAAAGCCAAAACTTGTGAATACCTTATCCTCTACTGTAGTGGTTCCTTTTAGCGGCTGTAAAGCAAGCAATTCCTCAGTAATAGTGAACTCCTTATCAACACCTCGAATAAATATAGCCAGCTGAGCTGTGTCAGACAAATCGGTGCTCTCGTATAATGCTATGGAAAATGAGTCAAAACCAGCCATACGGTCAGTCAATGTTATTTTTATATCATTAGCCATTATTTGTATACGTTCGTATCTACTTTTCGTTTCTTTCCACCAGGCATAATTTTTGTTTACTTTTCGTTCAATAAACTTAATAACAAACTATAGTTAGTAACCACTCAACATGCACACAAAGTCACAAAGCAGGTATATTAAAAACAGAAATTATGAAAAGTAAATTTTGTGGGATGATTTTAAAGCCACTTTTTTTAGGTTTTTTGCTATTTGTTATTTAATTTAACACAAAAACTGTCATAAATGAAATCCAAGTATAATAATTACGTATTGTTAATATAATTTGTCATATCGTTTTTAACAAAATGTTTTGTTAAAATGCCTTTAAATGAAAACGAGACTATTCAAATTTTAATGATTATGGTGTTGGCGATAGAATGCGTGCCCAACAAGAAGTATGTACAGTATTTCATGAAATGCACCCATAATCTCTCAATCTCCGCTAAACAGAACAGAAAAACACGCCTTAAGGATGTACCGAGGCAAGGTAGACCTACATTCAATGAAAATACGTATTCAACAAGATACAATTTTGTAGCTCGTAGACGATTCATACTGTATATAGTCCGGGAAAGTAAGGGAGTTAAACATTTTTCATTTTTAAATGAAAATATATCGACCCAGCATCACTCTCCTAGATTGTCTAATAATTTCCGCTGGAGCTTGCGACGCAGCTTGCAAGCACAGCTCGGACCACATAAAATTCATTCAATCATTTCTGGAAGTGTTCTTACAAAAAAATCGTAGAGATGAAAATTGCAGCAAACTTTATGCTCTTGAAGGTGACGTAAATAGTTTTTCCAAAAAAAAAAATTTTCCGTTGTTAAATTTTCCAAAAATGGAAAAATTTTTCGTAAATCATATTTTTGGCTGGTAATTATAAATAAAATATTAATATCGAGGTCAAGACATAGGTAAACATAGAGGACGAACTTCTGAAAATTTAGATTTTTTCAGATTTGGAAAATTCAAAATGGCGTTGTGGTGAAGGGTCAGCGCTCGTTTGGCCGAGCGAGCTAGGATTACTGTTCTCCTTTGAATGGATCAATTGACGGTAGAAAAATTAAAAATTGTGTTTAAGTTGAGTTGGGATTCAACAACCTAACGAAGTGAATTTTTTTTTGGAAAAACTATTTACGTCACCTTCAAGAGCATAAAATTTGCTGCAATTTTCATCTCTACGATTTTTTTCTAAGAACACATCCAGAAATGATACGAGCATAAATTGCTTGAATTTTATGTGGTCCGAGCTGTGCTTGCAAGCTGCGTCGCAAGCTCCAGCGGAAATTATCAGACAATCTAGGAGAGTGATGCTGGGTCGATATATTTTCATTTAAAAATGAAAAATCGGCGCTGGGAAACTTTTGATGTTTAACAGATTTTTCGACCTTACTTTCCCGGACTAATAGTGCGAGGATTATCAAGGGATTTGGATATTAGGAAGTCTTCAGTACCAAATATTTAAAGAATATAAAATATCATCTTTTTTGATGTTTTTTGGTCTTGGGCGCTGATTACCCTTTTAGCCACTAAAATTTTGAAGCAAACCATAAAATCAAATGTAAGAGTGGGGGCCCTAAGTTAATTCATTCATACCTCCACCAAACTGCATCTAATAAAGTAAATTTTATTCATGAGCAAGCTGAAGATGAGCTGACCTGGGTGCCAGGTCGCCAGGGTATCGAGGCCAATGAAAAAGCTGACGAACTTGCAAAAAGAGGTTCAGAGGATACGCAGCATGAACCAGAACAGATTCTCGGTATACCGAAAACTATAGTACGAAGATCTGTAAAGACATGGATCAGATAACAATATAAAAATTTATGGGTAAACATCCCAAGGCAAATGCATGAGAAAACCTTTATAAAAGAACCATGCCTGAAACGTACAGCGGAACTGTTAAAACTGTGCAGAAATCAGCTGTGAATCTTAACAGGTTTCTTGACTGGTCATGAACCAGTGCACATTAAAACTATACAACGGAGACCTTAGATATAGATTATGCGGTGGGGAAACGGAGACTCTTGATCGCAAAAGACTGTTATTACTTGGCTTACCGCAAGGAAACGCTGAGCTATATAGCAAACACCCAGCTAAGAACTTGTACAAACTGGTACAGCGGACAAAGGTGCTGGACTGCTATGAGAAAGCGCGAGCAAAAATACAATAAGCCATTAGGCTGCAGTGTTATCGGAGACTTGTCAAACGGGCTCGGGAAAAAAAGCTGAAGATGGCAGAACACATTTTATTTGAACTGGCAAAATAGCCAATATTGATCTGATGAACATTTTATTTGGACACAACGAGTGAGTTGGTATTGTGAGAAATACAATTAATTATTGATCCATATATTTTTTAGGTATATTTAACTGGAGTATTTTATCTGGATTTTCTGCAAAATGCTCTCCTGATTTAAACCCAGCTTTTCCCTGTTTCACATTGCCTATACTTTAGACAGTTTTTAGGTCAGAAGAAGGGGAACGGTATAATGGCCCGCTAGTTCACCCGATCTTACCCCATTAGAATTATTTTTACAGAGTTGTTTAAAATTTAAAGTCTTCACTTGACAATATCAGTGATCCGTATCAGACAGGAGAATGAGTATGCTAGGAAATATTAAAGACAAATGTATTTGTTTAGTGATCAATTTGAACATATATTCTAATTTTTTTATGTTTTGTTTATTCTTTATCAATTATTTTGTAAAAATTTTGTCCACCCAGTACAAAATTGAATCAACTTGTGATACATTTTTTATAACAAAAGAAGTATATCGATGGCAGTATGGGTTGATGGTAGAACTTTGTGGACAGAATTACAAGTTTCTATGGACCACAATGGCACAATTGACATTAAAAAAGTTTCTTTTAACGAAATTTATGATTGCTTGGTAAAATAATACTGGAAAATATTTCCATTGCTGTCAAATTGACATGAATTGAATAAGGTTTTAAAACGCTTACCTGTATCTGTCAAATTTGGCATATTTTTTCCAATCGGATGGCGTAGATTTATAAGATTTCATAACGTATCTAACCAAATCAATATTAACTTTGTCACTGCTAAAAATCTGTCTTAATTCTCTAATAACATCTTCCAAATTGTTGATGATCGGTAAATTATTTCCTATTTCTTTATAAAAATTAATATCGAAATCGTCTTCTTGTTGTTGAACATCATTTAAAACGCACACTTCCATATTTTAATTGTTACAAAAACTACTGGTAATGAAATTATTATTTCTTGTATGGAATCAATTCACTAGCTGGAGATAAACCTTTAATCTTGGGTCAAAAAATGTAAACAGCAAACTGTTGCTTAATGTTTTTGTGATAAACGAAGTAAAACTGACATATACTAGTGGGGAAATTCATACTACCAACAAAGTTTAAATGTTCAAGATCTCTAAATCGACTTTTTATTAAACATTTCGCGGAATGAAACACACTGGCGGAACATTTACATTTAGTTATCTAAAAAGGGTTTCAAATTTTGGATTTCTTTTGCTCATGCCACTATCCAATAAAAATATATACGGGGTTGGGATAAAGTGTGGAATCAAGTAAATATCTTTTAAACGAAAAGAACGATAATTATGAAAATTTGCAGGTAAGTGCAATGGAACAAAATGCATCTGATGTACATTTTTTTTGTTAATAATATACTTTCGGTTTAACCGGAAATGCCATCAACTTCTTTAATTTAGCTGGGACACCCTATATATTTTTACAGATTTTGAAAGAGCTTGTTATTTTGAATTCATACATACTGCGTTTAGTGAGAAAAAAATTGTAAAATCAAGGGATATAGAGCAAAAAACTATTTAGATAAACTAATTGATGTTGTTTGTATGCATAGTAAGTCTTTTGTTCTCCAAGTGTCAAATTCTAATTGACGGAAATAAATTTTACAATTTAGAATGGTTCAATTAATTTAAAAAGAGCGTATTGAAATTTTAATGATGATCGGTTATGGTGATCGTGTTAGAACTCATGAAGAAGTGTGTCATATTTTTGATAATTTGCATCCGGAGAGAAATATCACGCTCAACAGTAACTAAAACATTACAACGTTTTAATACAACTGGGATGGTAAAAAATTTGCTAAAACCTGGAAGACCGCGGACTGCAACGAACGAAACAAAATATTGCAATCGATTTAGAAGAATCACCTCAAACTTCCACCACAAATTTGGCACTAAACCATGGTATCAGTCGACGTTCTGTAGGAAAGATATTAAAAAGTGAAAAGTATCATCCGTATAAGGTACAGTTGGTTCAAGAATTGTCAGACGATGATTTTGACCGACGGCTGGAATTTTGCGAACGGACATCTGTAATGTCGACGACAATTTTGCTTCTAACATAGTTTTTTCCGATGAAGCAACTTTTTGTTTAAATGGAACAGTTAATCACCATAACTCAAGGTATTGGTCAAATGAGAATCCTCATTGGATTCATGAAGCACACTCCCAGCATCCACAGAAGTTAAAAGTTTGGATGGGAATTGTCGAAAATAGGCTTATAGGCCCATTTTTTATCGACGGAAACTTGAATGGTGATAAGTATTTGGATCTACTAAATAACGAAATTATTCCTGTACTTCAACAGAATGGGCAATTACCACAAAATGTTTGGTTTCAACAAGATGGAGCACCTCCCCACTATGATAGACGGGTTAGGGATTTTCTGGATGCGAATTTTCCTAATCGATGGATTTGACGTAGAGGATTCATAGAGTGGCCTGCTCGTTCTCCGGATCTTAGTCTGTTAGATTTTTTTCTTTGGGTTTATCTAAAATCACGTGTTTACGTTAGACGACCAACAAACTTACAAGACTTGAGACAAAGAATTATTGATGGATGTAAACTAATACGTGGAGAAGTCTTGGGAAGAGTGAATCAAGAATTTGTTAATAGGATGGCATATTGTCAGCAAGTAAACGGCGAGCATTTTGAACATTTGAAGTAATTTTGTTTCTCATTATTCTAAAATAATGAAATGTACACCTATTGTACAACTATAACAGTGAGTTATTCTTCGTTTTTACAAAATTTTTCACACCAAACTCAGTATGTATGAATTCAAAATAACAAACTCTTTCAAAATCTGTAAAAATATATAGGGTGTTCCATTTAAATTAAAAGTTGATGGCATTTCCAGTTAAACCGGAAGTATACTATTAACAAAAAAATGTACATCAAATGCATTTTCTTCCATTGCACTTACCTGCAAATTTCCATAAATATTGTTCTATTCGTTTAAAAGATATTTACTTGGTTCCATACTTTATCCCAACCCCGTATACGAGGTGTCCAATAACTCTCCGACCAAGCGCAAACTGCAGATAGACGTTTCAAGTAAGAAGAACCCACGTGAAGTTGCAGTCATATGTATCGCAATAAATGTAAATGAACTTTATCTATTTAAAGTAATGACAATGACGACGAACTTCAATGGTGACAGTATTATTTCCGCATAAAGTGACGTTTTGACAGAGTGACAAACCGATAAAGACGTAATGGCGTAGCTTAATGCAGGCACAAAAGACACATGTACCTTTCCATTTGTTTTAATTGGACTTACGCGGTGAGTGATATCCACATAAAAATAGAGTGTCTTTGATACATTCAGGGAAGTATGACGTAACGAGAAACATTCGTGAATTTTACTGCAATTTGAGAAATGCAAAAAAACACATGTACTTATGGGAGAAAATAAATAAATTTATTCCTGAAAAAACTCCCAATAAAAACAGGAAATGGGAACAAACAAACGGATAAGAAAGGTCAAATAAAATAGCATATGTAACGAAATAATATGCAAAGTCTAAGCTTCATCACTGTCAAAATCATCTTCATCATCATTGTTGGAAGTCCGATTCATTCAAATCTATGATAACAGGACTGCATTTAACGGTAAAAGCGGCATTCCAGCATCTCTTTTTCTTGGAAAGTAATGAATTAACTTCAAAATTAAACTTTGCTCTTTCTCATTATACCGGGAAGGCATTTCGACAATGAAAAATTAATTGAAAAAGGCGAAAATGTCCAAAATTACTAAACAAATCAAAATATGATAACTGAACTGTCAAAAGTAACAAATAAAATTTACGTCGACATAAGTCGGTAAATACGTTAATGACGTCATAATTCCGTCTCATCTATTTTATGAATGAGAGATAACGTATAACGTAACGGCAAAGGATGGTTAAACAAACTTTACCCACAACGCATAATTCTGAAGGCGTCACTTTTATAAAATTTTGGTGTTCATATATACCCTTTAGAAAGGTCTAGGGGGTTAAATCGGGTGACCTAGGCGGTCATTAAAACATTAGGCTTCCTCTACCTATCCACTGAGAAAGAAATGATTCGTTTAAAAACCGTCTTACATGGAGAGCGTAATTTGGAGGTGCCCCATCCTGTTGGAATGCTAGCAATGCTTCTGACATAGTGTCATCATTTTAGTATTCGTATTTAGGGATCATTAACCATTCTCAGTAATTGTGTACTCACCGTTTAAGTTTCTCTCAATGGAATATGGTCTTAAAAATGACGTTCAATTTTTGTGGAGACAAAAGCGAGTCATCTTCAGGGCCACCGTAAGGGCTACTGGCGCCTGTGTGCAAAAAAAGATTTTGGTTACGGCATTTTGGATAATGTTTTTTTATTTATTTTTTTGAAGGTAGATAGGTAGGTAGGTGCTTGAAATACAGCAAAAAAACTAAACATATTTATTTGTAGACTAAAATATCAAAATGAAACAAACAGAATAAAATCATAACAAAATAAATTAAAATAATTTGTTGTTTACACCCATTTTAAAGCATTTACTTAACTAATGAGGTACAGACACGTTGTTTATAAATATTAGCTTGTTGATAAAGTTAGTAATAAATTGTTAGTGGTTCAAAATGTGTTGTTCACTATCTGTTGCGAAGGATAGAATAAATTGTCAATGTCAGTGAGCGACAAGCGACAGCGACAACTTAGAGCCATTTTTCTTTGAACTTGACCACACAAACCGGGCTAACTATAAGTTAACCAGTCAATATTCCTCGATTTGTATTCCAAACCATGACGTAACAGTTAACCAACGACACAAACCAGCTCACTGAGATAGTTTGACAGAGTAGTTAACTTATTTGAGGTTAGGTGTTTGTTTATTTCAGGGTTTCCACAAACCGTTAAGGGCGCGTTGTATCGAACACCGAAACTCAGTTTAATCATAACTGATGTTTAGACTGTGACATATTGATTTATTTATTAAGTATCATTTATTACATCAGTCTAAGGCCCGGTTGTAAATGCATAGTTCAACTGTAGTTTTGCGTTGAACCGAGTTTAATTGAAAATTTTTGTTGTAAGTACGTCAGTCACTACTGATCTGTGGTTCAAATAGAAGTTTACGTGAACGGTCCTCGAAGAGCGTTCAAAGGCGGTTCAAGAGGGTTTTGGCATTTGACGTTGAGTTGTTAACCTCAAAAAGTGAGGTTGAATATCTGATAATTCATTATTTCATTCAAAATGAAGATTTTTTACATTCTAGAAGACCGCAAACCTTTAGAAATAGACCCAGTCATTTTGAAATATGGTCTGATATTGAATTTAAATGTAGATTTCGATTAGAAAAACGAACTGTGAGATTTGTAATCGATCAGATCTCAAATATATATAGTTCCAATCCAAATAAACGAAAATGAAACGAAATATCACAAGTAACATCACATCACACCAAATACGTTACGTATAAATAAGGTTAGGATATACGGGATATACGCGCCAATCAACACTGTCAACTGTCAGTCAACGATCAAGTTTGGCATGGAACATTAAAATTTCAGATGAAAAGCGTAGTTCAGTGCAACCAACGTGACCTGAACGGCGTTCAACCAAACTAATATTGATCTTGCACTCTACAACGAAAACCAAAATGAACTCGGTTCAAAGTTGACTGGCAGTTCAGTTAAACTAACGTTCACCTGTGACATCTACAACCGGCTCTTAGGGCGCGTTGTATCGAACACCTAAACTCGGTTTAATGATAACTGGTGTTTAGACTGTGACATATTGATTTATTTATTATCAATCAGTTACACTTTTACATATTGATTTATTTATTATCAATCAATTACATCAGTCTCAACATCAGTTATCATTAAACCGAGTTTAGGTGTTCGATACAACGCGCCCTAAAGGCACGATTTGGAATTATAAGGGAATTTGGGGGATATAATTTCATTTTTTTTTATTCGAATTTTATGGACTACACGGATTTGACAATTTCACAGTTCATTCGATTTACTAATTCGAATTTAATCCCCTAATCGAGATGTCCAAAATATCCTCTGCATCACCAATTTTTCTGTCCGCTCCTCACTATTTCTATTAAGTTCAGTTCACAGACCCATCTCTACATGGTAATCTTCAGCACGCCACTGGCTACTAAAAATCTTAAACGACAATGTTGTCGATCAGGAACTAAGAATAAGTCCTTATCTCTTACACGGATGTTATGAATTCCAAAGATTTCAAACGTTCTAAACAAATTTTTTTTAGTATCGGTTTTATTTCCATAAAAAATATAAAAATATAAAAAAATATCACTACTTTCAGTTTAATGGTATCCTCCGTGATGTTTACCATGTCCAGCTGCAGCTGCACCAGCAGCAGCAGCGTTAGATTGAGCTAGATGAGCGGAGGCGGCTGCTTTTTCAGCAGCAGCTTCTGTCCGCTGCAAATCAGCTATACAACTCTGAAGCTGAGTGGAAACTTGATTGATACGTTGTTTAGCTTCAACAACCATAGCGTGTTGGGCGGCAGCAGATTGGGCAGCATCTCTAGCTGCTTGACTTGCTTGTTGAGCTCCAGCTTGAGCGGCTGTAACTGCAGTTGTTAGAGAATTCAATTGGGATTGAGCTTGGTGGGCGGTGTTTTCAGCTGCTTGGGCTGTTGCTTGGGTTTGTTGAAATTGCGCTATTTCGGCTTGAAGCTGTTGTTGAGCTTCAGCTAGTTGTCGTTTTAAATTTCTGGCAAGCGCTTGCTTCCCAACTAAGGCGGCTTGGGCAGCTTGAGAAGCCTGTAAAAAGTTTATGTAGAAAAAAAATGAAAAAAGTGATTATATGGTGCTTACTCCATAAGCTGCGCTGGCAAGACTACTTGTTATCCCAAAAGCTGCTTGACTTCCAGCTGTGTGCTGGTTTTGTACTGCATTATTTGCCTGCAAAGCTGAGTTGTGTGCTAGGCTGGCTAATTCAGCTCCACTGGCTTTTCCAGTATCGTAGTCTGCGTGCTCGTGTCCGTGACCGTGACCTCCTAAATTGTTACCGTCGTAGTGACTGTAGGAACTGTAAGAGCCTTCTTGGTAAGGTTCAAGAACTGCTGGTTCTTTTTTGTGTTTTAGGGCAGATGTAGATACTGTTATAACTAAAAATTTCAATGAAAGATAAAGTTAGATAGAAAGAGTGTTTTCTAGAGCTTTAAATCTTTCTTCGTTGGAATACTCTTCATTAAAGCAATGTAGATGTAGAGAAATATTTTTTAGCATATTCTCACATTGACTCTAACAAGAGTGTACCTAGCAGCTCTATTAATGTTTTAACGAAGGTGGGTCGTGGAGATAGGGTGGGTATAAACGAGGTATTAAACTTTTGAATAATATAAAGAATTCATGACAATTGTAGATACTTACAAACAATGGCAATATACACGCAAATCTTGACCATTTTCACTGAAAAGGAACAAAGAACACTCATTACAATCAATTTTAATACATAGTAGTAATTTGCGTAAAAATTACATTAAAGATACTCCATTTTATAGATACTTTGGGTTAAAATTATCAAGGTTGCTTAGTGATTAATATCACTAAGAACGCATGTTGGGATATTATTTAATATCACAAGAGCCCGAAGGGCTCCAGAGGCTATTGCCAAATGGCAACAAATTTGAGAAAAGGCCTGGAGAATTATTATCTAATTTATCGAACTCTTGTGTGGTATTCGATAGATTATTTTTTGACTCTACAATCAAAATCACTTTTAAAAATTTCTTGAAAATTCATGACAAACGCGTTAGAACAAGAAAAAATTACGTTGTCATATGGATGTCATTCTATAAAGTGTTAGTGGATTATTACCAGTATGATGATGTTTTGATTGGCTTGAACGTATATGAGTTACATAAATTGAAAATTTCTATTGGTTTCGAGAAAAGTTAAAAAATAATCCAAAAAGAAGAGAAGTGCTGCTAAAGCGTTCCCAGCACGTGCTACACTCAATTGTTTTTCGCCTACCGTGGAAACAATGCTGAAATCATATCAATACATATCCTCAAGTAGAGGAAATGATAAAATCGCGATAATAGCGACAACCCCACATATTTTCCAAAAACTTTGTAATGTGTTATAATAGTATAAAATATATTATTTTTAATATCTATTGGTAACACGCTTTACTAAATCCGACAATTTCAAAGGAAACTATAATTAAGTATATTTTATTATGTATTAATTGCATTATTTTTAAACAACCAATGAGGTACTTTCAGCTGGATACCGTGGTCTAGATTATTGTTTAGAGTTTATGATTTTTTTTTTAATTTACCATGCATTGTTATATTTTAAAAAATTTGTATTTTCAACAACGGCAGAACTGTACTTTCAATTTTTCTCTGAAGGAGACAATAAATTTACCGAAACGTTGAATTAGTATTTGAAAAGTTTGTATAAACATCGAACGTAATGTTAATAAAATTGATTAGAGTGTCCTTTAGTGAAAATAAAAAAGATTATTCTTTATAAACTTTTTTTTTGTTCCATATCAAAATAAATAATATTTTTCTCCAAATGACATTAAAAGCGGCCTTTTAATGACACTTGGCAGGCTTAGAAGTTGTACTTTTAATGCCTAGGCAGAAAAAGTACAACTTCTAAGCCTGCCAAGTGTCATTAGGTGCCATTTAGTTATTTGGATATTGATAATGAAACGCAATTTAAATATGAAAAAGTCGATTTTGCGTGGAATTGGAACAAATTTGAAGAAAAAATTTTATGTTTCACACGGCAGAAAAGCAGATTTAATGCCTTGGCACCAGCCGCGGCATTAAATCTTGTGTTTTTATGCCTAGTAAAACAAATAACTATTTCATAAAACAATTATTTATTTTCAATATTTCACGATAAATATTAAAATATTTGAGAAAAACAGTTTTGTGTTACTTACAAATTTAGTTCACTCCTTATGAATCAAAGTATTCAAAATCGAAAGGATACTGAATAAGTGAACACCAAACAAAATATTTATACCTAACAATTTAACAGATTTTTACATGGAGGGGTGTCACCTACTACAACAATTATCGACACAAATTAACCAAACACGACTATCATTTTTATTTGTTAAAACGTGAACATTTCCAACTGCATCTAGTGTTGTCGATGACTTTTTACCAAAAAAAAAACAACATACTTTTAATTGTATTTAATTTTACTTGGTACGTTTACGGTACATTTTTTTTCAAATCGTGATTTAAAAAATTAGAAATAGCGGTGCTGAAGAAGAAAAAATACAAGAAACGGTGAATTTTGTATCTTTTGCTACTATTTGCAGTCCACTACAAGAAGTAAAAGGTTGCTGATGTAACTGGGTGTTACAAGGTATTAATATTTTAATTTCTGTTGAAAATACTACTTGGATACTTTCAAAGATTTTTCTAGAAAACACCCCAAAATGTATCAAATATTTACACACAACCAAACTTATATGGAATCACCTTATATTTTGTATTATGTATGGAATATATGAAAATTATTTATTTAGAAATAAAATTCATTTTTTGTCCAATATTTCAATCCAAAAATTTTGGTTTTTTTTTGGTTTCTGAAAATTAATAAGATTTAAATTAACTAGTAAAAAACGAGAAAAAAAATAAAAAATTATTAATTTTAATAATCCGTATTGCCACCTCTAGCCCTTATGCAATCTTCAATTCGCGCTGGAATGCTTCTGATTAAATAGTCAACATTTTCTCGCGGTATGTTTTCCGATTCTCTTAACGCCGCTTGAATGAGCTGTGCGATATTTTCTGGAGTGTCCTGACGAGCTCTAATCCTTCTTTTAAGCTGGTCCCACAAATTTTCAATTGGATTTAAGTCCGGTGAACATGCAGACCAGTCTAAAATTGTGACACCTTCCGTTTCAATAAATTCTCGAGCCACTCTGCTAGTATGAGGAGGTGCATTATTTTGCATAAAGATAAAATTATCCCCAACTGTACCTCGCCAAAGCCTAACTACCGGCTCTAACACCAAATCAACATACCTCCGACCGGTTAAAGTTTGTTGGAGAGGTAGCAAAGGGGTTTTTGCTCCCCTCATAATATCTCCCCAAAACATTACGATTCCTCCTTTATATTTTGGGATAGATCTGGCAGCCTGGAGTCTAGCTTGTCTTCCTAGAGCTCTGAGAACCCGAATTCGACGATCATCTGATCTAAGGCCAATTCTGGCCTCATCTGAAAAGAGAACATTTTTCCAATTTTCAATTGTCCAGTTTTGTTGTTGAAGGCACCAATGTAGCCGGTCAGTTTTGTTTTGCCTGGACAGCTCTGGAACCCGTAACTGTCGCCTGTTGTACAACCCTCGAGCACGAAGTCTTTTTCGTATAGTTTCAACTGAAACATTCACACCTGTAGCTTCTAGAAGTTGTCGTTTCAGCTCTGGATAAGAAACATTCGGATTTCTTCTAGCAATTTGGCACACAAAGCGGTCCTGATGTTCAGTTGTAACCTATTCTTGAGAGTTCCTAATTCCAAATACCTTACATACGTTTTTGATACAACACCCTGGGTAACGCCTACTACCTCTGCTACGTCTCTTTGGGGCATTCCTTGTTCAATGAGAGCAACAATTTTTCCCTTCTGCACATCTGTTAGACCAACATAAGGCATTATTATCTACTTTGGACCAAAATAAAATTACAAGAGCAACCTGATTTTACTACTGAACACAAGTTTGGTTGTGTGTATATAAATAGATCATTTTCATAGTACAGGATGTCTAGAAACTCTCCGGTTAAGTGCAAACTGTGATTTTATGTCGATCTAACCTAGTAGTAGAATCCAAATTTAAATATAATGGAAAGAGGAGTCATCCACCTGCAACAACAAAAAGGGGGAAGATAATGCAATTGCAAATACGAACGAAAATATAGAGGACTTAAAATATAACCTACGGCTACCAGATAGGAATACTTTTAGGGTAGGATAGTAATAGGTATCATATAGATAGTGAAATTAAATAAAGTAAACAAGTGTATTATTAGCTAAGTTAAAAGGTGTATATATATATGTACATATTTTCGCGATGAGCAAAATTTAGAAAACATAGTTGGAAACACATTAAAATATATCGGTCTAACAGTCTAACAAAGGAGATTGTAAAGTATCTATTTGCTCATTTACAAGAATATACTGAGGATCATTGGAGTACCTTCTTATTTCTAAAGACTCTAAAAAGTTAAGTTTACTATAATTCTGACAGTCATGTAGTAACTGTATTTGATTGTTCAAATTTGGTTTGTGGTTTTGTTCTAACAAATGTTTTGCATAATTTGATCTGTCAGGGTGCTTGTTTCTGTAGGCTCCAAGATGCTCACTATACCTTATATTAAGATTTCTTCTTGTTTGACCAATATATACTGCATCACATTCAGAGCAGTTGATTTTATAGACACCAGATTTCTCTTTAACATTACTTAAAATTGAACCAACGTTCTTATATGTTTTAAACGCTGCATTAGATGTTGGAATAGTATTTGAGATAATTTCTGAAATTTTATTTGAAATTTCTCCTAAACAAGTTAAACAGAAATAATTTGAATTGTCTGCGAGTTGTTTTGGATAGATCAAATCTATTGCCATTTTGTAACGTTTTCTTTTTATTATTGAATCTATCATTTGGTATGTATATCCATTAGATATTGCTATTTGTTTAATAATATTTATTTCTTGTATGAAGTCTGCTTGATGCATTGGAACCGAAAGAGCTCTGTGTACCATAGAGTTATAAGCTGAAACTTTATGTGAAAAAGGGTGATGGGAGCTTGATGGTATAGTCATATCAGTATGTGTTGGTTTTCTGTATATGTTATAATTTAGTTTGTTATTTACACGTTTTATTGTTAGATCTAAAAAGTTTATGCAAGAGTTTTGTTCGATTTCAAGTGTAAATTTAATTTTAGAATAGAAATAATTCTGTTCTATGCACAACTGAAATAAATTTAAAATATGTTATTTTACAGTGGTGCACATTTTTATTCATTAGGAATTCATTCATAAGCTGTAAACATTCTCTAGGAGGAATATTTGAGAACATATTCGTTACATCAAATGATACTAGTTTTGAATTTTGAGGAATATTATAATTTTTTAATTAGATCTAATGAATTCTGAATGGTAGTTTTTGGTGAAAAATCATAAGTTTTGAATATTGAATTTAATTCTCTTGATAGTTTATAATTTGGTACATTTATATAAGAAACTACAGGTCTAGTAGGTTTCAATTCTTTATGTAACTTAATAGTACCGTATAATTTAGGTGGTTAAGGGTTGTTTTCTACTAATTTTAATTTGTCGAATGGAGTAAAATAAAAATAATGAGTATTTTTAAACATTGGTATGTATGAATTTCACAGTGTAAGGGTTGAAACTATCAATTTATTGAAACCATAAACATGTTCAATGTATAATTTTACTGTTACCCTTACCTTTGTAAATTCTAAACTGCCAATAACTTTTTTTTTTTTTTTATTAGAATTTAAGTGCCTCGACAACTATGGCCATTGGCACTATACAAGAGTACAACAGAATACACAAAAAATATGTAGTTATATTAAAACAGTCAATGATATTTCATAGTTTGTGGTAGAGGTTAGCTGCTTTGAGGAATTTCAATATCTTCGGAATTTCAGCGGTGCAGTTTAGAAGTTCTTTCAGGTTCGGTTTTAGATCTAGGCGCTGATACAAATTGTTGTATATTTGGCAGTCCGTGAGGATATGCTTAACGCTTAAATCAACATTGCAGTAACGGCAGGTTTTCAGATGACATCAAGTAACAGTGAGTATATCTGGTATGGTTGATCCGCAATCGTCTAATAACAGCAGCTTCTCTCCTGGTTAAGAAGTCGAGGGGGAGAGAGCCAATGGAAGGCTGTGTATCGTTTAGAGCTGTTTTACTGTTGTGCCAAAAATTTTGCCAGGATTCTTTGACGGACTTTTTGAATAAGTGTTTGAGGTCTTCTGGGAGCTGGATCGATGTTGTGGTGATGGTAGAGGTGGCTTCTTTGGCATGGTAATCAGCATTTTCATTGCCAGTAATTCCAATGTGAGATGGGAGCCAGATAAGACAGACTTTTACATCACGAGCTGAGAGTATTTGATAGATATCATGGATGTTTTGAACTATTGGATGGTCAGTAAAGATAGTATTAAGTGAATTAATTGAAGAAAGTGAATCGGTACAAATGGCGACATGCTTGGAAGGAGGTGAGATATGTTTAAAGGCTTGGAAAATGCTATACAGCTCACCAGTGTGAACACTACATGTTGAGGGCAACCGATAGGAACCTATAAGTTCGTGGTTGGTTGTGACTGAGCAGCCAACACC